>OY804582.1:14519020-15823726 GCA_963680875.1 Bathymodiolus brooksi | reverse complement strand
TACATCACAGAGAGGAACAGAGATGGAGACCAAAGTATAAATTACCTTCTATCTATAGTATCACCAATAGTAATGACTAAATTATCACTAAAAGACTACATCACAGAGAGGAACAGAGATGGAGACAAAGTATAAATTACCTTCTATCTATAGTATCACCAATAGATGACTAAATTATCACTAAAAGACTACATCACAGAGAGGAACAGAGATGGAGACAAAGTATAAATTACCTTCTATCTATAGTATCACCAATAGTATGACTAAATTATCACTAAAAGACTACATCACAGAGAGGAACAGAGATGGAGACAAAGTATAAATTACCTTCTATCTATAGTATCACCAATAGTATGACTAAATTATCACTAAAAGACTACATCACAGAGAGGAACAGAGATGGAGACAAAGTATAAATTACCTTCTATCTATAGTATCACCAATAGTATGACTAAATTATCACTAAAAGACTACATCACAGAGAGGAACAGAGATGGAGACAAAGTATAAATTACCTTCTATCTATAGTATCACCAATAGTATGACTAAATTATCACTAAAAGACTACATCACAGAGAGGAACAGAGATGGAGACAAAGTATAAATTACCTTCTATCTATAGTATCACCAATAGTATGACTAAATTATCACTAAAAGACTACATCACAGAGAGGAACAGAGATGGAGACAAAGTATAAATTACCTTCTATCTATAGTATCACCAATAGTATGACTAAATTATCACTAAAAGACTACATCACAGAGAGGAACAGAGATGGAGACAAAGTATAAATTACCTTCTATCTATAGTATCACCAATAGTATGACTAAATTATCACTAAAAGACTACATCACAGAGAGGAACAGAGATGGAGACAAAGTATAAATTACCTTCTATCTATAGTATCACCAATAGTATGACTAAATTATCACTAAAAGACTACATCACAGAGAGGAACAGAGATGGAGACAAAGTATAAATTACCTTCTATCTATAGTATCACCAATAGTATGACTAAATTATCACTAAAAGACTACATCACAGAGAGGAACAGAGATGGAGACAAAGTATAAATTACCTTCTATCTATAGTATCACCAATAGTATGACTAAATTATCACTAAAAGACTACATCACAGAGAGGAACAGAGATGGAGACAAAGTATAAATTACCTTCTATCTATAGTATCACCAATAGTATGACTAAATTATCACTAAAAGACTACATCACAGAGAGGAACAGAGATGGAGAACAAAGTATAAATTACCTTCTATCTATAGTATCACCAATAGTATGACTAAATTATCACTAAAAGACTACATCACAGAGAGGAACAGAGATGGAGACAAAGTATAAATTACCTTCTATCTATAGTATCACCAATAGTATGACTAAATTATCACTAAAAGACTACATCACAGAGAGGAACAGAGATGGGAACAAAGTATAAATTACCTTCTATCTATAGTATCACCAATAGTATGACTAAATTATCACTAAAAGACTACATCACAGAGAGGAACAGAGATGGAGACAAAGTATAAATTACCTTCTATCTATAGTATCACCAATAGTATGACTAAATTATCACTAAAAGACTACATCACAGAGAGGAACAGAGATGGGAACAAAGTATAAATTACCTTCTATCTATAGTATCACCAATAGTATGACTAAATTATCACTAAAAGACTACATCACAGAGAGGAACAGAGATGGAGACAAAGTATAAATTACCTTCTATCTATAGTATCACCAATAGTATGACTAAATTATCACTAAAAGACTACATCACAGAGAGGAACAGAGATGGAGACAAAGTATAAATTACCTTCTATCTATAGTATCACCAATAGTATGACTAAATTATCACTAAAAGACTACATCACAGAGAGGAACAGAGATGGAGACAAAGTATAAATTACCTTCTATCTATAGTATCACCAATAGTATGACTAAATTATCACTAAAAGACTACATCACAGAGAGGAACAGAGATGGAGACAAAGTATAAATTACCTTCTATCTATAGTATCACCAATAGTATGACTAAATTATCACTAAAAGACTACATCACAGAGAGGAACAGAGATGGAGACAAAGTATAAATTACCTTCTATCTATAGTATCACCAATAGTATGACTAAATTATCACTAAAAGACTACATCACAGAGAGGAACAGAGATGGAGACAAAGTATAAATTACCTTCTATCTATAGTATCACCAATAGTATGACTAAATTATCACTAAAAGACTACATCACAGAGAGGAACAGAGATGGAGACAAAGTATAAATTACCTTCTATCTATAGTATCACCAATAGTATGACTAAATTATCACTAAAAGACTACATCACAGAGAGGAACAGAGATGGGGACAAAGTATAAATTACCTTCTATCTATAGTATCACCAATAGTATGACTAAATTATCACTAAAAGACTACATCACAGAGAGGAACAGAGATGGAGACAAAGTATAAATTACCTTCTATCTATAGTATCACCAATAGTATGACTAAATTATCACTAAAAGACTACATCACAGAGAGGAACAGAGATGGAGACAAAGTATAAATTACCTTCTATCTATAGTATCACCAATAGTATGACTAAATTATCACTAAAAGACTACATCACAGAGAGGAACAGAGATGGGGACAAAGTATAAATTACCTTCTATCTATAGTATCACCAATAGTATGACTAAATTATCACTAAAAGACTACATCACAGAGAGGAACAGAGATGGAGACAAAGTATAAATTACTTCTATCTATAGTATCACCAATAGTATGACTAAATTATCACTAAAAGACTACATCACAGAGAGGAACAGAGATGGGAACAAAGTATAAATTACCTTCTATCTATAGTATCACCAATAGTATGACTAAATTATCACTAAAAGACTACATCACAGAGAGGAACAGAGATGGAGACAAAGTATAAATTACCTTCTATCTATAGTATCACCAATAGTATGACTAAATTATCACTAAAAGACTACATCACAGAGAGGAACAGAGATGGGAACAAAGTATAAATTACCTTCTATCTATAGTATCACCAATAGTATGACTAAATTATCACTAAAAGACTACATCACAGAGAGGAACAGAGATGGAGACAAAGTATAAATTACCTTCTATCTATAGTATCACCAATAGTATGACTAAATTATCACTAAAAGACTACATCACAGAGAGGAACAGAGATGGGAACAAAGTATAAATTACCTTCTATCTATAGTATCACCAATAGTATGACTAAATTATCACTAAAAGACTACATCACAGAGAGGAACAGAGATGGGAACAAAGTATAAATTACCTTCTATCTATAGTATCACCAATAGTATGACTAAATTATCACTAAAAGACTACATCACAGAGAGGAACAGAGATGGAGACAAAGTATAAATTACCTTCTATCTATAGTATCACCAATAGTATGACTAAATTATCACTAAAAGACTACATCACAGAGAGGAACAGAGATGGAGACAAAGTATAAATTACCTTCTATCTATAGTATCACCAATAGTATGACTAAATTATCACTAAAAGACTACATCACAGAGAGGAACAGAGATGGAGACAAAGTATAAATTACCTTCTATCTATAGTATCACCAATAGTATGACTAAATTATCACTAAAAGACTACATCACAGAGAGGAACAGAGATGGAGACAAAGTATAAATTACCTTCTATCTATAGTATCACCAATAGTATGACTAAATTATCACTAAAAGACTACATCACAGAGAGGAACAGAGATGGAGACAAAGTATAAATTACCTTCTATCTATAGTATCACCAATAGTATGACTAAATTATCACTAAAAGACTACATCACAGAGAGGAACAGAGATGGAGACAAAGTATAAATTACCTTCTATCTATAGTATCACCAATAGTATGACTAAATTATCACTAAAAGACTACATCACAGAGAGGAACAGAGATGGAGACAAAGTATAAATTACCTTCTATCTATAGTATCACCAATAGTATGACTAAATTATCACTAAAAGACTACATCACAGAGAGGAACAGAGATGGGAACAAAGTATAAATTACCTTCTATCTATAGTATCACCAATAGTATGACTAAATTATCACTAAAAGACTACATCACAGAGAGGAACAGAGATGGAGACAAAGTATAAATTACCTTCTATCTATAGTATCACCAATAGTATGACTAAATTATCACTAAAAGACTACATCACAGAGAGGAACAGAGATGGAGACAAAGTATAAATTACCTTCTATCTATAGTATCACCAATAGTATGACTAAATTATCACTAAAAGACTACATCACAGAGAGGAACAGAGATGGAGACAAAGTATAAATTACCTTCTATCTATAGTATCACCAATAGTATGACTAAATTATCACTAAAAGACTACATCATAGAGAGGAACAGAGATGGAGACAAAGTATAAATTACCTTCTATCTATAGTATCACCAATAGTATAACTAAATTATCACTAAAAGACTACATCACAGAGAGGAACAGAGATGGGAACAAAGTATAAATTACCTTCTATCTATAGTATCACCAATAGTATGACTAAATTATCACTAAAAGACTACATCACAGAGAGGAACAGAGATGGAGACAAAGTATAAATTACCTTCTATCTATAGTATCACCAATAGTATGACTAAATTATCACTAAAAGACTACATCACAGAGAGGAACAGAGATGGAGACAAAGTATAAATTACCTTCTATCTATAGTATCACCAATAGTATGACTAAATTATCACTAAAAGACTACATCACAGAGAGGAACAGAGATGGGAACAAAGTATAAATTACTTCTATCTATAGTATCACCAATAGTATGACTAAATTATCACTAAAAGACTACATCACAGAGAGGAACAGAGATGGGAACAAAGTATAAATTACCTTCTATCTATAGTATCACCAATAGTATGACTAAATTATCACTAAAAGACTACATCATAGAGAGGAACAGAGATGGAGACAAAGTATAAATTACCTTCTATCTATAGTATCACCAATAGTATGACTAAATTATCACTAAAAGACTACATCACAGAGAGGAACAGAGATGGGAACAAAGTATAAATTACCTTCTATCTATAGTATCACCAATAGTATGACTAAATTATCACTAAAAGACTACATCATAGAGAGGAACAGAGATGGAGACAAAGTATAAATTACCTTCTATCTATAGTATCACCAATAGTATGACTAAATTATCACTAAAAGACTACATCACAGAGAGGAACAGAGATGGAGACAAAGTATAAATTACCTTCTATCTATAGTATCACCAATAGTATGACTAAATTATCACTAAAAGACTACATCACAGAGAGGAACAGAGATGGGAACAAAGTATAAATTACCTTCTATCTATAGTATCACCAATAGTATGACTAAATTATCACTAAAAGACTGCATCACAGAGAGGAACAGAGATGGAGACAAAGTATAAATTACCTTCTATCTATAGTATCACCAATAGCATGACTAAATTATCACTAAAAGACTACATCACAGAGAGGAACAGAGATGGAGACAAAGTATAAATTACCTTCTATCTATAGTAACACCAATAGTATGACTAAATTATCACTAAAAGACTACATCACAGAGAGGAACAGAGATGGAGACAAAGTATAAATTACCTTCTATCTATAGTAACACCAATAGTATGACTAAATTATCACTAAAAGACTACATCACAGAGAGGAACAGAGATGGAGACAAAGTATAAATTACCTTATATCTATAGTATCACCAATAGTATGACTAAATTATCACTAAAAGACTACATCACAGAGAGGAACAGAGATGGAGACAAAATATAAATTACCTTCTATCTATAGTATCACCAATAGTATGACTAAATTATCACTAAAAGACTGCATCACAGAGAGGAACAGAGATGGAGACAAAGTATAAATTACCTTCTATCTATAGTATCACCAATAGTATGACTAAATTATCACTAAAAGACTACATCACAGAGAGGAACAGAGATGGAGACAAAGTATAAATTACCTTCTATCTATAGTATCACCAATAGTATGACTAAATTATCACTAAAAGACTACATCACAGAGAGGAACAGAGATGGAGACAAAGTATAAATTACCTTCTATCTATAGTATCACCAATAGTATGACTAAATTATCACTAAAAGACTACATCACAGAGAGGAACAGAGATGGAGACAAAGTATAAATTACCTTCTATCTATAGTATCACCAATAGTATGACTAAATTATCACTAAAAGACTACATCACAGAGAGGAACAGAGATGGGAACAAAGTATAAATTACCTTCTATCTATAGTATCACCAATAGTATGACTAAATTATCACTAAAAGACTACATCACAGAGAGGAACAGAGATGGAGACAAAGTATAAATTACCTTATATCTATAGTATCACCAATAGTATGACTAAATTATCACTAAAAGACTACATCATAGAGAGGAACAGAGCTGGAGACAAAGTATAAATTACCTTCTATCTATAGTAACACCAATAGTATGACTAAATTATCACTAAAAGACTACATCACAGAGAGGAACAGAGATGGGAACAAAGTATAAATTACCTTCTATCTATAGTATCACCAATAGTATGACTAAATTATCACTAAAAGACTACATCACAGAGAGGAACAGAGATGGGAACAAAGTATAAATTACCTTCTATCTATAGTATCACCAATAGTATGACTAAAATATCACTAAAAGACTACATCACAGAGAGGAACAGAGATGGGAACAAAGTATAAATTACCTTCTATCTATAGTATCACCAATAGTATGACTAAATTATCACTAAAAGACTACATCATAGAGAGGAACAGAGATGGAGACAAAATATAAATTACTTCTATCTATAGTATCACCAATAGTATGACTAAATTATCACTAAAAGACTACATCACAGAGAGGAACAGAGATGGGAACAAAGTATAAATTACCTTCTATCTATAGTATCACCAATAGTATGACTAAATTATCACTAAAAGACTACATCACAGAGAGGAACAGAGATGGAGACAAAGTATAAATTACCTTCTATCTATAGTATCACCAATAGTATGACTAAAGTATCACTAAAAGACTACATCACAGAGAGGAACAGAGATGGAGACAAAGTATAAATTACCTTATATCTATAGTATCACCAATAGTATGACTAAATTATCACTAAAAGACTACATCATAGAGAGGAACAGAGCTGGAGACAAAGTATAAATTACCTTCTATCTATAGTAACACCAATAGTATGACTAAATTATCACTAAAAGACTACATCACAGAGAGGAACAGAGATGGGAACAAAGTATAAATTACCTTCTATCTATAGTATCACCAATAGTATGACTAAATTATCACTAAAAGACTACATCACAGAGAGGAACAGAGATGGGAACAAAGTATAAATTACCTTCTATCTATAGTATCACCAATAGTATGACTAAATTATCACTAAAAGACTACATCACAGAGAGGAACAGAGATGGGAACAAAGTATAAATTACCTTCTATCTATAGTATCACCAATAGTATGACTAAATTATCACTAAAAGACTACATCATAGAGAGGAACAGAGATGGAGACAAAATATAAATTACTTCTATCTATAGTATCACCAATAGTATGACTAAATTATCACTAAAAGACTACATCACAGAGAGGAACAGAGATGGGAACAAAGTATAAATTACCTTCTATCTATAGTATCACCAATAGTATGACTAAATTATCACTAAAAGACTACATCACAGAGAGGAACAGAGATGGAGACAAAGTATAAATTACCTTCTATCTATAGTATCACCAATAGTATGACTAAATTATCACTAAAAGACTACATCACAGAGAGGAACAGAGATGGGAACAAAGTATAAATTACCTTCTATCTATAGTATCACCAATAGTATGACTAAATTATCAATAAAAGACTACATCACAGAGAGGCACAGAGATGGAGACAAAGTATAAATTACCTTCTATCTATAGTATCACCAATAGTATGACTAAATTATCACTAAAAGACTACATCACAGAGAGGAACAGAGATGGGAACAAAGTATAAATTACCTTCTATCTATAGTATCACCAATAGTATGACTAAATTATCACTAAAAGACTACATCACAGAGAGGAACAGAGATGGGAACAAAGTATAAATTACCTTCTATCTATAGTATCACCAATAGTATGACTAAATTATCAATAAAAGACTACATCACAGAGAGGAACAGAGATGGGGACAAAGTATACATTACCTTCTATCTATAGTATCACCAATAGTATGACTAAATTATCACTAAAAGACTACATCACAGAGAGGCACAGAGATGGGGACAAAGTATACATTACCTTCTATCTATAGTATCACCAATAGTATGACTAAATTATCACTAAAAGACTACATCACAGAGAGGAACAGAGATGGGAACAAAGTATAAATTACCTTCTATCTATAGTATCACCAATAGTATGACTAAATTATCACTAAAAGACTACATCACAGAGAGGAACAGAGATGGGAACAAAGTATAAATTACCTTCTATCTATAGTATCACCAATAGTATGACTAAATTATCACTAAAAGACTACATCACAGAGAGGAACAGAGATGGGAACAAAGTATAAATTACCTTCTATCTATAGTATCACCAATAGTATGACTAAATTATCACTAAAAGACTACATCATAGAGAGGAACAGAGATGGGAACAAAGTATAAATTACCTTCTATCTATAGTATCACCAATAGTATGACTAAATTATCACTAAAAGACTACATCACAGAGAGGAACAGAGATGGGAACAAAGTATAAATTACCTTCTATCTATAGTATCACCAATAGTATGACTAAATTATCACTAAAAGACTACATCACAGAGAGGAACAGAGATGGGAACAAAGTATAAATTACCTTCTATCTATAGTATCACCAATAGTATGACTAAATTATCACTAAAAGACTACATCATAGAGAGGAACAGAGATGGGAACAAAGTATAAATTACCTTCTATCTATAGTATCACCAATAGTATGACTAAATTATCACTAAAAGACTACATCACAGAGAGGAACAGAGATGGGAACAAAGTATAAATTACCTTCTATCTATAGTATCACCAATAGTATGACTAAATTATCACTAAAAGACTACATCACAGAGAGGAACAGAGATGGGAACAAAGTATAAATTACCTTCTATCTATAGTATCACCAATAGTATGACTAAATTATCACTAAAAGACTACATCACAGAGAGGAACAGAGATGGAGACAAAGTATAAATTACCTTCTATCTATAGTATCACCAATAGTATGACTAAATTATCACTAAAAGACTACATCACAGAGAGGAACAGAGATGGGAACAAAGTATAAATTACCTTCTATCTATAGTATCACCAATAGTATGACTAAATTATCACTAAAAGACTACATCACAGAGAGGAACAGAGATGGGAACAAAGTATAAATTACCTTCTATCTATAGTATCACCAATAGTATGACTAAATTATCACTAAAAGACTACATCACAGAGAGGAACAGAGATGGAGACAAAGTATACATTACCTTCTATCTATAGTATCACCAATAGTATGACTAAATTATCACTAAAAGACTACATCACAGAGAGGAACAGAGATGGGAACAAAGTATAAATTACCTTCTATCTATAGTATCACCAATAGTATGACTAAATTATCACTAAAAGACTACATCACAGAGAGGAACAGAGATGGAGACAAAGTATAAATTACCTTCTATCTATAGTATCACCAATAGTATGACTAAATTATCACTAAAAGACTACATCACAGAGAGGAACAGAGATGGGAACAAAGTATAAATTACCTTCTATCTATAGTAACACCAATAGTATGACTAAATTATCACTAAAAGACTACATCACAGAGAGGAACAGAGATGGAGACAAAGTATAAATTACCTTCTATCTATAGTATCACCAATAGTATGACTAAATTATCACTAAAAGACTACATCACAGAGAGGAACAGAGATGGAGACAAAGTATAAATTACCTTCTATCTATAGTATCACCAATAGTATGACTAAATTATCACTAAAAGACTACATCACAGAGAGGAACAGAGATGGAGACAAAGTATAAATTACCTTCTATCTATAGTATCACCAATAGTATGACTAAATTATCACTAAAAGACTACATCACAGAGAGGAACAGAGATGGGAACAAAGTATAAATTACCTTCTATCTATAGTAACACCAATAGTATGACTAAATTATCACTAAAAGACTACATCACAGAGAGGAACAGAGATGGAGACAAAGTATAAATTACCTTCTATCTATAGTATCACCAATAGTATGACTAAATTATCACTAAAAGACTACATCACAGAGAGGAACAGAGATGGAGACAAAGTATAAATTACCTTCTATCTATAGTATCACCAATAGTATGACTAAATTATCACTAAAAGACTACATCACAGAGAGGAACAGAGATGGAGACAAAGTATAAATTACCTTCTATCTATAGTATCACCAATAGTATGACTAAATTATCACTAAAAGACTACATCACAGAGAGGAACAGAGATGGAGACAAAGTATAAATTACCTTCTATCTATAGTATCACCAATAGTATGACTAAATTATCACTAAAAGACTACATCACAGAGAGGAACAGAGATGGGAACAAAGTATAAATTACCTTCTATCTATAGTATCACCAATAGTATGACTAAATTATCACTAAAAGACTACATCACAGAGAGGAACAGAGATGGAGACAAAGTATAAATTACCTTCTATCTATAGTATCACCAATAGTATGACTAAATTATCACTAAAAGACTACATCATAGAGAGGAACAGAGATGGAGACAAAGTATAAATTACCTTCTATCTATAGTAACACCAATAGTATGACTAAATTATCACTAAAAGACTACATCACAGAGAGGAACAGAGATGGAGACAAAGTATAAATTACCTTCTATCTATAGTATCACCAATAGTATGACTAAATTATCACTAAAAGACTACATCACAGAGAGGAACAGAGATGGAGACAAAGTATAAATTACCTTCTATCTATAGTATCACCAATAGTATGACTAAATTATCACTAAAAGACTACATCACAGAGAGGAACAGAGATGGAGACAAAGTATAAATTACCTTCTATCTATAGTATCACCAATAGTATGACTAAATTATCACTAAAAGACTACATCACAGAGAGGAACAGAGATGGAGACAAAGTATAAATTACCTTCTATCTATAGTATCACCAATAGTATGACTAAATTATCACTAAAAGACTACATCACAGAGAGGAACAGAGATGGGAACAAAGTATAAATTACCTTCTATCTATAGTATCACCAATAGTATGACTAAATTATCACTAAAAGACTACATCACAGAGAGGAACAGAGATGGAGACAAAGTATAAATTACCTTCTATCTATAGTATCACCAATAGTATGACTAAATTATCACTAAAAGACTACATCACAGAGAGGAACAGAGATGGGAACAAAGTATAAATTACCTTCTATCTATAGTATCACCAATAGTATGACTAAATTATCACTAAAAGACTACATCACAGAGAGGAACAGAGATGGAGACAAAGTATAAATTACCTTCTATCTATAGTATCACCAATAGTATGACTAAATTATCACTAAAAGACTACATCACAGAGAGGAACAGAGATGGAGACAAAGTATAAATTACCTTCTATCTATAGTATCACCAATAGTATGACTAAATTATCACTAAAAGACTACATCACAGAGAGGAACAGAGATGGGAACAAAGTATAAATTACCTTCTATCTATAGTATCACCAATAGTATGACTAAATTATCACTAAAAGACTACATCACAGAGAGGAACAGAGATGGGAACAAAGTATAAATTACCTTCTATCTATAGTATCACCAATAGTATGACTAAATTATCACTAAAAGACTACATCACAGAGAGGAACAGAGATGGGAACAAAGTATACATTACCTTCTATCTATAGTATCACCAATAGTATGACTAAATTATCAATAAAAGACTACATCACAGAGAGGAACAGAGATGGGAACAAAGTATAAATTACCTTCTATCTATAGTATCACCAATAGTATGACTAAATTATCACTAAAAGACTACATCACAGAGAGGAACAGAGATGGGAACAAAGTATAAATTACCTTCTATCTATAGTATCACCAATAGTATGACTAAATTATCACTAAAAGACTACATCACAGAGAGGAACAGAGATGGGAACAAAGTATAAATTACCTTCTATCTATAGTATCACCAATAGTATGACTAAATTATCACTAAAAGACTACATCATAGAGAGGAACAGAGATGGAGACAAAGTATAAATTACCTTCTATCTATAGTATCACCAATAGTATGACTAAATTATCACTAAAAGACTACATCACAGAGAGGAACAGAGATGGGAACAAAGTATAAATTACCTTCTATCTATAGTATCACCAATAGTATGACTAAATTATCACTAAAAGACTACATCACAGAGAGGAACAGAGATGGAGACAAAGTATAAATTACCTTCTATCTATAGTATCACCAATAGTATGACTAAATTATCACTAAAAGACTACATCACAGAGAGGAACAGAGATGGGAACAAAGTATAAATTACCTTCTATCTATAGTATCACCAATAGTATGACTAAATTATCACTAAAAGACTACATCACAGAGAGGAACAGAGATGGAGACAAAGTATAAATTACCTTCTATCTATAGTATCACCAATAGTATGACTAAATTTTCCACTCCAGTTAGCAAACAGGTGAAACAGACTATATCTCAGATCTCTTGTCAGCAATGTTCTCTTGTATTCCACTGAAATACGTTAATAATGTTTTAATAAAAAACAGAGAATCAAAAACATGTTTTAGGGTTAAGGCTATGAGTGTTTAATGCCACTTTAAACAATATTTCTGTTTTACTAGCAGTCAAACCTGCATTAAAGGGCACCTCTATATAACAAATCACTGTCTATAAAGGGCAGTCTCATTCTCCTATAAATTTAACCTGTATATAAAGGGCAACGGCTCATAAAGGACCACATTTACAGGTTCCCTTGAGTTCTCTTTATATGTGAAAAAATGTTTTTATTTCATTAAATGTTGTCATTTCATTAAATGTTGTTATTTCATTAAATGTTGTTATTTCATTAAATGTTGTTATTTCATTAAATGTTCTTATTTCATTAAATGTTGTTATTTCATTAAATGTTCTTATTTCATTAAATGTTCTTATTTCATTATGTGAAATACTGGTTTTCCTTTCATTTACAAATCTCAGTACAGTAGAAGTTTAATAACTTACTTGGTGTATTCGATATGAGCTGTCTTATAAACCTGCTGAAGTGTAGACGTATATCTTGCAGGATAGGTAGATCCTTGTCACTCTCACTCTCCAAGTATTGTCTAGCTCCATCAATGTATTCAACAAATGTCTTGTTTAAAGAGTTCTTACCTTTCTCTATTACAAAATCACTGAAATACATATAATAAGGATTTACAACTACCTATGCAATCAGTGCCTATCACCACTAAAGTTGCGAGTTTGAATCCCGCTCATGGAGAGGTGTAGTCGATACAACATTATGTGATAAAGTTTGTCGGTGTGCTACAATTTCCTCCACCAATAAAACTGACCACCACAATATATCTGAAATATTGTTGAAAGTGGCTTTAAACGCCATAACTCTAACCTGATATAATAAGGACTGGTTACATTTTGTTTTCAATTTCAGAAAATAATAGATGAAATAAATACTAATATACTTATCCATCTTTACTTTTAACAACAATGTGATAAATTCATATTTTGAGTTTGATATAAATTAACCAAGTATTTTACATACTGGCAGTAAATTGTACTAACTTCTGTTTAGTTATTCATTATCAGACTTTATGATGTTTGACTAATGAAACATAATAATTGGTCCCAGTTACTACAATAGTCCTTCTCTTATTAGGCTGCTGCCACCAAAGGACAACCCTCAATGAGTTAGGTAGTTGGATTACCTAACAACTCATACAAGCCTATCACCAATACGGCATGGGTTCGCACCCGCTTTGTAAATTACAAAAAAGGGAGCACTCGACTCGCAGCCGCAAGTGATCAAATTTACCAGTTGTTTGCCCATGGTCGGTGGTTCTCTCCGGGCACTCCGGCTTCTTCCACTACTAAAACTGGTCGTCATGATATAGCTGAAATATTGCTGAAAGTGGCATTAAACACAATAAATCAAATCAAATCAACCAAAGGACAACTCCCTCTTATCAAACCAGATTTTAGATGCACTGAGGTAGTAAAATAACACTAAATTGTCACCCTCATTAGAGGCGACCTTTTCCTTCTTAAAATCCTGGATGAATGGTCAATTAGGTGATTGATGAAAATGATTCCGATGTTGCTTTATTTCCTATCTAGGGGCTGTTGTGGCCGTGTTCATATGGTAGTTGTAAATCCAACTACCTATGCAATCAGTGCCTATTACCACTAAAGTTGTGAGTTCGAATCTCGATCAGGGCAACATTATGTGATAAAGTTTGTCAGTGACTTGTGACAAGTCTGTGATTTTCACCGGGTCCTCCAGTTTTCTCCACCAATAAAACTGACTGTCACGATATAACTGAAATATTGCTAAACACCATCAAACAAACAAACAAATATTTCCTTATTTACAATTTCTTACACAAAATACATTTCTCATGTTGATATATGAAATCAATAAAAAAATATTAAAATTTGCTGTGATCGTAATATTTATTTTCTCTTTTTCACCAAGTGCAAATGGCCAATGAAAACAAGTGTTTGAAAAACAATGTATCTCTTTTGTTCAATAATAAAACTAACTTTTGATTAGCATTACCTTAATGCAAATGTCTTCTGTGAAGCTATAAGTTCAAACACATGAGCTAATTGTACACGTATGGTGTCCTTCTTACGTCTTCTTTTGATATTTTCTTGTTTTCTCTCTATTGCTTCTTTCAAATAGGGTACCAGTTCTTCCACAAGGTCTCTGCAAAGTGAAAAAACAAATTAAAAAGCCCAAGAAAACTGTTCCCATATATAACGTATTTACGTAACAAACTTTTCTGCATTTAAACTTAAAGCCACCAATTAACCATCTTTGCTGACAACAGGTTTTGAGGCCATGATTTATTTACTAATGAACTCTCTGGAAGAAGAAAATAAAATAATCTGGATTCTATTCCATCTTGGGAAATAACTTGATGAAAGGAAAGATTAAAAAAACCCAAGCAGAAAATTTTCTCATCCAAAGTTTCTGCCAAATATATCATGCTGTAATTGACTATTAAACAGTTCCTTTCCAAAAGAAGGGATTTCTATGAAATATTTTTGATTTCCCCAAGGCATTCCACAGCAGCCGGGAAACAGGCATATTGCCCATCTAATTGCATTATTCCTGGCTACTTTGTTTACAAAAATGAATATGTCAAAGTGAAAGTAAAAGAAAAATACCACTTTGTTTTGCATACTGGTTTTGCAGGGTCCCCCCTTCTACTTTAGGATTATCATCTCCTACTTGAAAATGAGTGGAATGCCCTGTTGCCCTATAAAAGTTACTTACTTAAACACTACAGGATTTGTATAGCCTAGTCCATTAATAATGGTATCCCTCATATCAGATATCTCACACTTCAATAATGGAACTATCAGATGAAACAGGCCTGATGCTGTTGTCCCATTCTGTCGATTATCTCCCCTGTCTGATGAATTATTCTCAGGTGAGGACCTGAAAAATGTAGAACAGTCCTGTATAAATATATAAAAAGATTATCTCCCCTGTCTGATGATTTGCTCTCGGGTGAGAACCTGAAAGATGCAGAACAGTCCTGTATAAATTTATAAAATAAATATTGGTTACTGTAACGCAGAGCGTTACAAATGTCCCCCAAATGAACAATACAAGTACTAGTGGTATGAATGAAGAATAGTGTGAGATCATGTCTATAGTAGGGCTTCTTTGTTATGTTACCCTACAATGTGCTACAATAAACTAGTAAGCAAAGCAAGAAAAAAATGTCTGCCATCATCTACAACACCAGTAATGGAGATGTTAGAAGACTATATTATTAGCCTGAAATCAAATGCAAAAGATGTTTGTCATACACTATAGGATGTTGGTGACTTTAGTGAAAATGATTTATGCTGTAAATTCCAAAATAATTTCCATGGCAATGGTGGTCATTTTGAAATTGATAAGCCTCTTAGGTGTATTACCACTAAACATGGGTACCAGTCGAAAAGAACGTATGGGAAAGTAGTACGTAAACAGAAAATGGATTCCTACATTGTTGGATAAAAGATAAACCCTATTAGATACTGCAAAATACTGAATGTCAGCAGAAACCTACATATTTTAGGATAATTTTAAGCCCATATTTGATGTCCTTGTGGTTTCTAATAAAAAATTGATTGCATTGGAAAGAAACCACCTGAATTTGTGTTAAATCGAAAGTGAAAGTAGGATTTTTGACGGTAGACATCTTCAGACTGTCTGTTTTTTTCTTATATGCCATTAAATGTATGTTGATTTTCGGAGTTAAGCTTCCAATTAGGTACCCCTTCCATGAGATATGAGTGTCACTTAGATTAAACTTAAGATGAATCCTGTATGAAAGCTCAATTTCTTTAAATTTAACATAGAAGGCTATGGAGAATTCTTTAGTGGTATTACACCTCAAAAGGTTGTTATTCACCTATGTGTTAAATTGAGTGTTTTTGCAGTTTCCATGGCAACGGCAGGCATTTTGAAATTTCCAAGCCTCAAAACCATTTATACACATGCCATACAACATTTCTATTAAGTTTCATCCAATGCCGAGCAATTTAAATTTTTCACGTTTTTTGTGGCAACAGCAGCCATTCTGAAATTTCTAAGCCTCAAAATTATGTGTACACATGTCAGACAAAATTTCTGTAAAGTTTCATCCAATTACGAGCACTTTAAATTTTTCGTGTTTTTTTGTGGTTTCCATGGCAATGGTGGCCATTTTGAAAATTCCGAAATTAGTTTGCACATCTACTCATAGTGCTTAACATTCCTGTGAAGTTTGGATATCAATTCACAACATCATAATCTACTTGGAAACCAAATTTCGCCCAAATCAGAGGATTTTTGTATTTTGGCAGTCATTTTGGATTCAAAATGGCCACCATAGCAAACCGAAATGGTCGCAATATGCTGCATCCATTTCCATTGAAATGTTTTCATTTTTGAATTTTTAACGATTTTTTTAATTTTTATATTGGCGGCCATTTTGAAAATTTTAAAAACAAAGAGCACAACTTTGAGTGATGATCTATTTTTGTGTCAAGTTTCAAAAGGATCTGCTGTTTGGAGTCAATTTAACATTTTTTGCACCTTGGTTACCATGGCAACTGCTGCCATTTTGAATTTTTTCAACCCCTCATAAGCTGCCACACACTACGGTGGATATTCTTACAAAGTTTCATGAAGTTTGATGAAAGGAATCCAAAATTATTTTAAATCCCCCCTTTTTTGTTTCCATGGCAACTGGGGCAAAGTTTGTACAACCGATTCCGATTTTTTTGGCTTATCTCCTTCCACTAGATGTGGATGTTGTTCCTATCCAGTTTCATAAATTTCTGTTTGGCGAGTAACCTGCTATGATCATTTTTGTGTTTTTCATTTTTTTTAGCATTTTGGCCGTTTCCATGGCAACAGCAGCCATTTTGAAAAAATCAACCCTTAAGAGCACAACTTCACATGGCATATGATATTCCTACAAGGTTTCATAAAGTTTGATCAAGGCATCTCCGAGAAATCGAGTGGACAAAAATGTGTGGAAGAAGAATAATAATAGTGAAAAATAGAATAGCAATACATCACCGACAAAAGTCAGGGTGATGTAATAATAAGAATAATAATAGGAAGAAGAAACGGAGCAAACACAATATGTCTCCCAAACTTCGTTTGGGGGACATAATTATCCCCCCTGTCTGATGAATTACTCTCAGGTGAGGACCTGAAAAATGTACCATGGTCCTCTATAAATATACCAGAGGCTCTCAAGAGCCTGTATCGTTCACCTGGTTATAAAAAGAACCAATTGGTCCTATGTAAAAACTATGTCCTGCAGTGGTAGTCATCTTGGAATTCCGATCAACATAAAAAACACAAAGTTTGTAAAGGACCTTTCAATGATTAGGTTCAATCAGTGCAATAGCTTCAGAGAAGAAAATATTTCTGTATTTTCCCATATGGTCCTGTGTTAATACTATGACCTGTGGTGACAGCCATCTTGGATTTCGGATCAGCATAAAAAACACTAACTTTTTAGAGGACCTTCAAATGATCATTCCTGGGCAGTTTGGTTTCAATTGTCCCAGTGGTTTCAGAGAAGAAGCATTTTGAAACATTTTTCCCATAGGGTCCAATGTTAAACTAAGTCCTGCCGTAGCCGCCATTTTGAATTTCATATCGGAACAAAAACCCTAAACTTTGTAGAAGACCATCCAATGAACATTCATGTACAGTTTGGCTTTAATCATATTTGTAGTTTCTGAGAAGAAGGCATTTGAACATTTTCCCATAGGGTCCAATGTTAATCTATGGCCTGCAGTGGTGGCCATCTTGGATTTCCGATCGGCATAAAAAAAACAAATTTTGTAGAGGACCATCCAATGATCATTCTTGGGCAGTTTGGTAAAATTGTCTAAGTGGTTTCAGACAGGAAGCGTTTTGAGACACTTTTCCCATAGGGTCCAATGTTAAACTAAGTCCTTCTGTAGCCGCCATCTTCCATTTTATATCGGAACTAAAAACCTAAACTTTGTAGAGGACCATCCAATGAACATTCCTGTTTAGTCTGGATTCAGTCTGATTTGTAGTTTCTGAGAAGAAGGCATTTGAACATTTTCCCATAGAGTCCAATGTTTATTTATGTTCTGTGGTGGTGGCCATCTTGGATTTCCGATCGGCATAAAAAAACAGAAACTTGGTAAAGAACATTCCAATGATCATTCATTTACAGTTTGGGTTCAGTCAGTTCATTAGTTTCAGAGAAGACGATCTTTGAAATTTCAGCCAATCAGAGCATATTATTGGCCCGGGCAGCCATGTTGAATATCCGACTGGAATGAAAAACAGAGACTTTGTAGAGGACCATCCAAGGAACATTCCTGCTAAGTTTGGTTCCAATTGGCCCAGTGATTTCGGAGAAGAAGCTTGAAATGTGAAAAGTTTACAGACGACAGATGCCAAGTGATGGCAATAGTTCACCTGGACCTTTGGTTCAGGTGAACTAACTAGAGGCTCCCAGGAGCCTGTATAGCTCACCTGGGTATAATAACAACATCAGTCAATAAAACTTGATAACTTCGGTAAAAAAAATTAACAAATGTAGCCTTCGTCATTGCAGACCCCTTCTACAAAAAAATGTGGGCAGGGGTTCCCCCTTTAATGTAAGTTATCAAAATTGTTGTAAAAAAACATATATGTCAATGATTCTCAAAATTTAGCTTTTCCTACTTCACATTTTGTAATAGAGTTGCTTCCCTTTGATTATTTGAGTAACCAAAAGCAGTGAGTCAACAAAAAAATGCATTTCAAGAGGAATAACTCTTCACAGCTGTCGCACATTTTTAACTGTGGGAAATTTTTTGTAGATCTTGACATGCTGAACATTTTTGCAGTTTAAACTTTCCCTCTATCTCTAATAGTTTTTGAGATATAAGATGATAGTATAAAAATTGAGAACATTTTGATGAAAAAAGGGCAATAACTCCAAAATGGGTAATTGGATTTACTTCAAAATTGCAGGGTAGGAAGATCTTGACATGCTGCAAATTTTTGCAATTTAAACTTAACCTTTATCTCTTATAGTTTTTGAAATATAAGATGAAAAGTATTAATTTTTTTCTATAAATTTGATGAAAAAAGGGCAAGAACTCCAAGATGGGTAATCAGATTTATTTCAAAATTGCAGGTAAAAAAAAAAAATGGATCGAAGGGTCGAACCGCCAGACACATTTTTGGAAGAGAACCATCCAAAGACTATTTCATCAAAATTTTGTTCTTATTGAGCAAATGGTTTCAGACAAAAAGATTTTTATGGGAATTTCCCATAGGGTCCTATGTTAAATTAAGTTCGGCTGTGGCTGCCATCTTGGTCGGTGTTCTGAAATGCCGGACACAATTTTGGAAGAGAACCACTCAAGAATCATTTCAGCAAAGTTTGGTTGAGATTGGCTCAGTAGTTTCAGAGGAGAAGATTTTTTTTAATTTCATCCCCCCTTTTTTCTAATTTGCATAATCGTTCAAAATCGGTAAAAGTTCAAAGTTCATAAAAAATCCCGTAATATATGTTAAAAACCTCATCATTATGCTTATACAGTTCAAATTTGGGCACTTTCTGGCTTAAAATAGAGCAGTTTTGGCCATTTGAAGAAATTTCTATTTTTAGTAATGGCGGCCATCTTGGATACAGGACGGCGCTGACGGACACAATTTTGAAAGGGGATCACCTAAGGATCATTTCAGCAAAGTTTGGTTGAGATTGGCTCAGTAGTTTCAGAGGAGAAGATTTTTTTGATTTCATCCCCCCTTTTTTCTAATTTGCATAATCGGTCAAAATCGATAAAAGTTCAAAGTTCATAAAAAATCCCGTAATATATGTTAAAAAGCTCATCATTATGCTTATACAGTTCAAATTTGGGCACTTTCTGGCTTAAAATAGAGCAGTTTTGGCCATTTGAAGAAATTTCTATTTTTAGTAATGGCGGCCATCTTGGATACAGGACGGCACTGACGGACACAATTTTGAAAGGGGACCACCTAAGGATCATTTCAGCAAAGTTTAGTTGAGATTGGCTCAGTAGTCTCAGAGAAGATTTTTTTTAAATTTCATCCCCCCTTTTTTTCTAATTTGCATAATCGGTAAAAGTTCAAAGTTCATAAAAAATCCCGTAATATATGTTAAAAAGCTCATCATTATGCTTATACAGTTCAAATTTGGGCACTTTCTGGCTTAAAATAGAGCAGTTTTGGCCATTTGAAGAAATTTCTATTTTTAGTAATGGCGGCCATCTTGGATACAGGACGGCGCTGACGGACACAATTTTGAAAGGGGATCACCTAAGGATCATTTCAGCAAAGTTTGGTTGAGATTGGCTCAGTAGTTTCAGAGGAGAAGATTTTTTTAAATTTCATCCCCCCTTTTTTCTAATTTGCATAATCGGTCAAAATCGGCAAAATTTCAAAGTTCATAAAAAATCCCCTAATATATGTTAAAAAGTTCATCATTATGCTTATACAGTTCAAATTTGGGCATTTTCTGGCTTAAAATAGAGCAGTTTTTGCCATTTGAAGAAATTTCTATTTTTAGTAATGGCGGCCATCTTCGATACAGGACGGCGCTGACGGACACAATTTTGAAAGGGGACCACACAAGGATCAGTTCAGCAAAGTTTGGTTGAGATTGGCTCAATAGTTTCAGAGGAGAAGATTTTTTTTAATTTCATCCCCCCTTTTTTCTAATTTGCATAATCGGTCAAAATCGGCAAAATTTCAAAGTTCATAAAAAATCCCGTAATATATGTTAAAAAGCTCATCATTATGCTTATACAGTTCAAATTTGGGCACTTTCTGGCTTAAAATAGAGCATTTTTTGGCCATTTGAAGAAATTTCTATTTTTAGTAATGGCGGCCATCTTGGATACAGAACGGCGCTGACGGACACAATTTTGAAAGGGGATCACCTAAGGATCATTTCAGCAAAGTTTGGTTGAGATTGGCTCAGTAGTTTCAGAGGAGAAGATTTTTTTTAATTTCATCCCCCCTTTTTTCTAATTTGCATAATCGGTCAAAATCGGTAAAAGTTCAAAGTTCATAAAAAATCCCGTAATATATGTTAAAAAGCTCATCATTATGCTTATACAGTTCAAATTTTGGCACTTTCTGGCTTAAAATAGAGCAGTTTTGGCCATTTGAAGAAATTTCTATTTTTAGTAATGGCGGCCATCTTGGATACAGGAAGGCGCTGACGGACACAATTTTGAAAGGGGACCACCTAAGGATCATTTCAGCAAAGTTTGGTTGAGATTGGCTCAATAGTTTCAGAGGAGAAGATTTTTTTTTAATTTCATCCCCCCTTTTTTCTAATTTGCATAATCGGTCAAAATCGGCAAAATTTCAAAGTTCATAAAAAATCCCGTAATATATGTTAAAAAGCTCATCATTATGCTTATACAGTTCAAATTTGGGCACTTTCTGGCTTAAAATAGAGCAGTTTTGGCCATTTGAAGAAATTTCTATTTTTAGTATTGGCGGTCATCTTGGATACAGGACGGCACTGACGGACACAATTTTTAAAGGGGACCACCTAAGGATCATTTCAGCAAAGTTTGGTTGAGATTGGCTCAGTAGTTTCAGAGGAGAAGATTTTTTTTTAATTTCATCCCCCCTTTTTTCTAATTTGCATAATCGGTCAAAATGGGTAATGGGATTTACTTCAAAATTGCAGGGTAGGTAGATCTTGATATGCTGCACATTTTTGCAATAAACTTAACATCTATCTCTAAATAGTTTTTGAAATATAAGACGAAAAGTATTAAAATGAAAAAAAAAATTGATGAAAAAAGGGCAATAACTCCAAGATGGGTAATCAAATTTACTTCAAAATTGCAGGGTAGGTAGATCTTGACATGCTGAACATGTTTGCAGTTTCAACTTACCATCTGTCTCTTATAGTTTTTGAAATAAAGGACGAAAAGTATTAAAATTTTGAAAATTTGATGAAAAAAGGGAAACAACTCCAAAATGAGTAATGGGATTTACTTCAAAATTGCAGGGTAGGTAGATCTTGATATGCCGCACATTTTTGTAATTTAAAGTTAACCTTTATCTCTTATAGTTTTTGAAATATAAGACGAAAAGTATTAAAATTTTACAAATTTGATGAAAAAAGGGCAATAACTCCAAGATGGGTATTCAGATTTACTTCAAAATTGCAGGGTAGGTAGATCTTGATGTGCTGATCATTTTTATCCCATGTCAGATTTTTGATATTATTAACGGTTTTTGAGTTATTACCAAAAACCTGCAATTTTACCATATGTTCTATTTTTAGTAACAGTGGCCATGTTGGTTGGTGCACGGCATCACCGGACACAATTTTGAAACTAGACACCCTAGTAATGATTCAGACCAAGTTTGGTTTCCATTGGTCTAGTACTTTCAGAGGAGAAGATTTTTGAAAAAGTTTACGACGTACGACGGACGACGGAGACGGACGCCAAGTGATGGCAATAGCTCACATGACCCTTTGGGTCAGGTGAGCTAATAAAAAGATTATCTCCCCTGTCTGATAAATTGCTTTCTGGCAAGAATCTGAAAAATGTACCACGGTCCTCTATAAATACATGAAATCACTTAGGAATGATGGCCCTATTTATATACATTACACATGTGCCAAGCATAATATATTTGGAATTTTATCACAACATTGTTTATATAGCTAATGAAGATGTCTTATAAGAATATCCCCAAAATAGTGAGAAAAAAACAGAAGTAAGATATGTTAATAAAGACAAAATTCAGTCAAACAATAAATCTGGCCTATGCTATTCAGAATTATAAAAAAAAAATTCATAGTGCTTTCAAATGTTTAACAGATAAATAATTTGCCCTTTTCTCACAAAATTACCAATGGAAAATGGTGACTTTCATTATACAGTCAAACCTGTCTTAGACTGTCACTCATGGGGAATGTCAAAAGTGACCTCTCAAGAGAGGTGACCTCTTAAAAGAGGTTCAGTAAAAACGGACCAAAGTTGTCATCAAATGGATTGCCAAGCACTTTCACGTAATACATTTTGTACATGTATTTATGGATGTAAATGAACATAAGTTATGTTGAATAATGTAGTTCAAAGTTTATTTTTTAAATGCATATGCATTAACGTTTACACATACATTTGTCTGTATGTAAATAAACAGTTCGATAGATCGTAATATTAACCCGGTGTCGAGTATAAAATACCAATGCGGATTGATAAAAATCTGAAGCGTTCCCGTGCATTTCAATGAATTTTGAATGGCCAACCTTCGCTTATATGAACATATCAAATACGAGAGCTAGGATTTTATGCAACAGAAATGAGAAAATAATTAATCAAAAGTTAGTTCTGCTGAAAGTAGCTTTGGACAAAAAGTTTGGTCAACATTTCTCATAGCACAGAGTCGGATTTCGTTCACTTTCCAATGGGTCATTGTTGTTTGTTATTGAACGAAATTAAAGTCTCTTTAAAAACCATAATGTACAGTCAAACCTGTCTATAGTGGTCACCTGGGGGAGATTGACAAAATGACCACTATATACAGGTGACCTTTATATGAAGGGGTTTGATTATTTGACAAAATATTCTACATTAGTTGTAAATAAACATTTCTAATTACATGTTATGTTTTGTTTGTTATTCTGTTCCTGTCGTAATGTTACTCTTGTTTACATTTATTGTGAATGAAATTATCTCAATCTGATATGATTTGAATAAAACACACAAATAAATAAAGAAAGATATTTAATAAACAAAAGTACAATTTCCAGTAACACGATGTTGAACTGGAAACATTGTTTTCAAAATCGTCGATTGAATCTCACGTTTTCTTTAAAAAATGTTCATTATCTGGGTACGACCAACACCCTTCTCCTCGCCCACACTGCCACAGCCCAACAACTTTTCCCACCATAGATCACAACGATTTATAACTTTCACTTTGTCGTCTAATTTCAAAGCTTTCCTATATTTACGGATGTTGATGATTTTGACATGATGCACTAGATACAAAATATTTTTGGTGAGTGAATTTCTACTCTAGTCGTAATGAATAAATATCTCCAATAACCCCCGGGTATAAACTTTCCTTTATGTAATTTATTACTCACAAAATTTAATAGTGTTTGTTTATTTAGTTAATTAGATTAAGCAATATATTTTATAACACCTCTGGATTTTTTGTACATTTGAGAAAAATACCGAATTTTCGAAATCACTTCCGGTATTATTTTAAAAATGAATTTACCGTTATACAAAGGTTTTACACGGGAAATTACAAATAAATGGTGACCGCTGACCACATTAAACAGGTGACCATTATATCGAATTAAAATATATAGTACGACAAGTTTGACTGTATTACTTTCAACAAAATCACTTTCAAAATACTTAACGGCCATTTTTCCCACTTTGAATTTTTTAATAGCTTCATGTTTCTAATTTAACGTTAAAATACGGCTTTGTAACATCTTGTCTCCGACAAACTTTTATTGCACCTGTTTTCATAAAGATTATTTTAATGAGCCTCAATGAACACTGTTTACACCTATTCAATTGTTTATTAGGATCTCTTTTTATCTATGTTTATTTAACATTTAAATTACCAACTCAATTAGTTGTATTTTCCTTCGGTGATCTTAAAAGTAACTGTATGACGTGATCGATCGTACACATTATGTCATGTGATAAGATGTTCAAAATGGCCGTTATTAGAAGACGATCTCACAATTCACGCATGAAATAGGTGACCGTTGGCCGCATTAGAGAGGTGACCGTTGAAAAGAGTTAAATTATATAGTAATATTAGTTGGGCAGGTCTCAAAGTGACCGTTAGACAGAGGTGACCGTTTATTTGAGGTGACCGATAAGGCAGGTTAGACTGTACTTCACAAAAAAAACAACAACTTTAGATCAAAATTGTTACCAATTTAAACAAGTAAGATCAGTATCACAAAGCGATACATGGACCCTACAGTTTGTCAATAAAATGCCTTCAAAGTGGTTGTCGTTCGGCCATCTTGACTTTTGAACAAAATTATATTATGCATGCATCATCAGCCCTTCATTATGCACCACTTTTCTACAAAAAATAAATTCATGACCTTATAAACATTTTCCCTGTCACAGGCGGTAACATATAATAGGTCCGACAGACGGAGAGACATAGCGCATTCCTTTAGTCCGAGAACTGTAAGGGACTAATAACCACATATTACAGATTATTATATGACTATAAATATTTCTTTTATCTGATTGGCTAAAATCATGAGATTTTTTTTGGATAAAACATTATGAATACTGCTTAAGCCTCCAATTTCCACAAAGATTAATTTAGATCGTTCCAGAGGAGCCTTTGGATCTTTATATTAACCTCACGTGACTCTAAAATCGGAAAATCCCTACTTTTAATTTTAGCGTCATGCGAGGTTAATATAACGTTCCAAAGGCTCCTCTGGAACGATATAAATTAATCTCTGCAGTATTCATAAATCTTTCTTGTTACCAATACCATTGAAATTTACAAAATCCACATGTAGAGTTTAATGCCAGTTTTCAAAACCATGCCCCAGGGGACATTAATAACTGTTTCATATAATAAAACAATTACTGACTCATTTCGATTAATATAAGGATCTATCATTCCAAGATGTATGATATTTACCTCGGCTTCAGCCTCGGTAAATATTATATATCTTGGAACGATAGATCCTTATATTAACCTCAACAAGAGTCAATAATTGTATAATAATGCCACCATCTTATTATTTCATTAAAGATGCAAAACTTACGCAGGAACAGGTGAAGCACATCTAAGAGGAGCTATTACATCTCTCTGAGCTACGGCACAAGCCAATATAACATAATTCTGCCAAAGTTGCATGTGTAAGTCTTTCTCAGATGTAGGTTTTTTACTGGATGTCCCTGACCTCAGTAAAGATGAGGCTCTATAATCACTCATCATTGTCCTGAAACAGAAGATGAATCTCACCATTTTTATAAAAGCACAATATATTCAGAAAAAAAGTTATTCCTTAAAATTTGTTTGGAGGGTTGTAAGACACTTTAGATATGCACATTTGAATTAACTGTTGATAGAAAAATATTTCGCAGGAATTAGAACCTAGAAAATCATTAAGGCATCAGAGATAAACATGCAGAGTTGTTTTATATCATACATTTTAAAACTTATGTGCAGATCTTATTGCTAAATCTTCTATAAACATAACCAGAGGCTCTCAGTATTCAACAGAAGTTACTTGTCCGAACGATTTTTTAGATGGTACCAGACAAGTAGTCAAACGTTATTATTGAGGCCTGAATTAAAGGTTATTTTTAACAAAAGATCAATTGATGAAATAAGGGAAATAACTCCTTCTAAAATGGTCTGACCAAACTGTCGTAAAGATATGCAAATACTGTGCAAACTTTTGATGAAATATTTTGAGTCAAAATGAGCAATAGCTCCTTCAATAATAGTCTGATCAAACTTCTGTAATGATATGCTTATCTTTTTATGGTAGTGAGAAAGCATGCATTGCTTTCAGGGCTAACGTTGGAGGGCGATTCGGGCGAAGAAGTCGCCTTGTGGCTGCTCACTTCGCTTTGTACTAGTACCAAAAGGGAAGTGGAAGTCGCCCTGTAATTTTACCAAGTCGCTTTGCTAATTTTAACTGTTAAAAAACATCGGTATATTTTTACTACAAAATTTCCGTTTTTCAAACCGCCATTGTAAAGGGGCGTAATCGAAACAGTTACGAATATAAAAACTGTATTACAAATCCGTACTCGGGAAAATAACGTCGGTATTGTTTCATTTCATTCATTTGGGGTTTGATGGCGGCTATCCAAAGGGATTGTTAACATTGTGGATATGATTAGTTTCTTAATTAATATCAATCAGTGATTAAAGAGAAGCAATGTAAATAATATACACTCATTAAAATTTGATTAAATAATTAGTGATTTCACAGCTTGTGATACACCCAAGCCTGTATGAAAAGTAATATATACATGTCCTGCTTTATTTACATAGATGAATATAATATTATTCAATTTTATTTATTTATTATTTATTGGACAATAGTTGACTATCATATATGTGCCTTTATCATCTGTGCAAGACAAAACAAAGAATCTGAAAAGGGTTTACTTAATACAAACAAACAAAAAACAAATACAAGGACATATGTAAATCAGAGAGATGATATGATAACAAAAACAAGGAATTAAACAACTACTGAATATACCTTAATGCATAGCAAGTACATTATAACATACGAATGCCACGATAATGCCCTGCGAATGTGAAAAGTGGTACAATTGGAGAAATATTTTGACTTCTCCCTGTACTCTCACCACTTCTCCCTGTTGTCTCTCACTTCTCTTTTGTCAGCACCTGAAAGAGAAGTCACTTCTCCCTCTGATTTCAAAGTAGTGGGAGCCCTGGCTTTGACGAATTTTTATTTAAAATAAAGGAGGAGTTACATGTAGAGACATTTGTGAAAGACAGACAGGACAAAAACAATATGTCTCCCCAAGTTAAACATCACAAGGGCAGGGCCTGGGTGCAACAATAAGATAACAACTTACACGATGTACATTTCATTTAAAATCATTTTCATAACTTACGTTGGGTCCACCAGTGGATAGAGACTATTTAATCTGGTGTAAACAATCGGCCAAGCAGCTCCAATCGCATGAGGACACATGGTCATTCCATATTCGTTACAAACAAAAGTAGCAATACAGTGGTTCCAAGGGTCTACTTTAGCAAACATTCCGGTCGCATGCCCCTCCTGTTTACGATCATGTGATGTTGGATTCCAAATAGAGGCTGATCTATCTATCACCCAGGCAAGATCAATATTGGCCGAAGTTAAAATAATTGGCTGAAAACATATTGATAACAGGATAAGGTTATGATTAAAAATTTAAACAGAGATGGACAATAATTCCATCAATACCAACAAAAGAAAAACTTCCTCTAAGCTCAAATTATTGAACACAAAAAACAATGAAAATCCAGGTTCTGGCTTGGGACAGGCACAAAAATGTGGCGGGGTTCAAACTGGTTGATGGGATTCCAACCCTTCACCTCTTGATCATATATAAACAAACAATAGAAACAAGTTGCTTCTGTGATCAAACTATCAAACCTTTTATGGTTCCTGAACTCCTACTTAAATTTCAAATGATTTGCTTTAGGGGAACTTAATTTTTAATGGAAACCTGAGAAATCAGTATTTTTCAGCATATCATGGGGGATAACTCCAGAGCAGAAAAAAAGGTAAAATGTCAGAAATTCAACTTGGCCTGCCTTAAAATTTAATGGTTTCAAGACTAGCTGATAAATATAAATTTCAATGTAATTTATGCAATTGAACCGAAATTGACATTAAGTTATTGAGCTGAAACCAAACAAGGGACATACGGACGGACATTGATAAAACTTAATGCCTCCGATGTCTAGCGGCAGGGTCATAAAAGTATTGTTACCACAGACGAAAAGACAACTACAAAGAAGCACGCATACCATAATATGATGGCAGAAATTTTGCAGTGGTCATTTCTTTAAAACCATTTAACTGATTAAAGAGAAGAAATATTTTTTACCTTTTCTGTAGCAGGTAACGATGGTAGAAGTTTCTTGATAATTTCTGGACAGGCTTTATCTATTACCTCCAACAGACATGGCTCATGACTACTAACTCCCTGTTTATCAAGTATATAAATATCAACATTAAATACCAGTAGGAAAAAACAAAAATGATAGTTTCTTGAAATATTACTATACAACATCTGTCATTGAAGAAGTGTGTCTTTCTAATCATACATAAGACTATAAACTTTATATTTGCTGTTTCTCTGCTAAGCAACCCAGCATTAAGGAGTAAGAGCAAATATTGCTTGGCTCGGAATCATGAAAATGTGTCAGAGGGGAGCGACATACAGTGAAACCTGATGAAACCGGACCCTGAATAAACCGGAATCCTGTCCATTCCGATCTAAATTTCAAGTCCCCAGTTTTTTCCTTAGTAATCTTTGCTAAAAATCATTGAATAAACCAGACACTGCACATTCCGAATTCCGGCCTTGACTTGCGGTCCCAATACACTAATTACTGTTATAATTTATCTCCGTAAACCGGTCATGATCAGATCAATCAACCGTGTGTTTACATATATGTGAATATCGATCGGTAGTAATTGAAGGGGCATCCGAGGGGAAACGTATTGAAAGTGTTTATCGAAGTGTGTATATTAGCACACCTGTAATTAGTGATCACTGGTAATTCATGTGGTTAATGTTTAAATGTTCATTAAATGTTAAACAAACATGGAATCAACACCTAAAAAGCGAAAGCTTAATCAAGATGAAATACCCCTATAACGTATAAGTGTTTTTTTTCACCGGGACACTTTTAAAATATCCAACATGGGGGAATCCTTCCTGAAAACAATGCATATGTTGACAATGATCATAAATGAACAACAAACAATGCCTTATTATTTAAGTGATGAACTAGCATCCAAGCCATACAATCATAACTTGAGATAATTTATTGTTAATCGGATTATACTTTATAGTCTTCACAGCTGGGAGTAATCAAACTTCCAGACTTGACATAAAAAATGACAAATACATTTGATTCCTTTTTTATTTTTATTTCAATCATTAAAAGCTTGTGTAAACACAGTCTGGCAGTCTATAATTATACACTAAGTAATTATGTCTGGCAGTCTATAATTATACACTAAGTAATTATGACACCTTTCATACATACACACATTCAATCTTATCGACAGCATTATTGATTATTTTACGCACGGTTAGATATAGTCACACTTTTATTTTTAGTTTATTTTCGTATCAACGTTTACTGGTTCAAAACACAACTGCACTAGAGAGTATTACAATAAATGTAATTCTCTGAATAATTAAAAAGTAATATACGCATTTAATGACTTTGTGGAATAGTGTCCAAACAAGTAAAGAAATACGAAAATATTAGACAGTAGTAAATGTGCACCCTCCTGCAAAATAAAGAATCTGAACAAAAACCTGTGCATTATGCATAAGAAATTACGATACTCAATTATTTCAAAACAATTCCTATTTTGAATTGTTAGTTAAGCAATTCAGACAATCTGAATGTAATTCTAATATAACGGTCTATCCGCTAAAATTTGATTTTGGTTAAAACTCAGGATCGCAAAAATTAAGTATACCGCTAAAAAAAATCCACCAATTTAGAAGAAAATTGAGAAATTTGGCTCCCGTGAAAAAAACACTAATACGGTAGTCAGAGAGTAGACACTGAATAAACCGGCCCACTGTCAATACCGGCCGTGAAACGTGGTCACAATGGTGGCCGGTTTACACAGGCTTTACTGTATCTAATTGCAAAATGATGAGTAAGACATACATGTATCAAGACATTATGCAAGTTTATAAAATACAATCCCATGTTCTCTTATATCACAAGGTTTAAAATAGAGAATTTGTCAATTTTCACCATAAAAACTGTAATATTTTTTTTTTATTTTAGATAAAAGCAGAGAAAACCTCTTCAAACAAACCTGTGCAGCGCTAGCAAAGAATATATTCCTGACTTCCTTGAGGAGATGTAAAGCTAATTTTCTTGTGACTACTCTGCTACTACATAACAATACTATAGCTAGTCCTTCTACTTCATGTAAAACTCCCAGGTTGAATATAATATTAGAGCTGTCATTTTGCTGTCTTTCCTGTAAACATAAAACATAAAAATGTGTAACCCTACCACATTATTGTGCCTGTCCCAAATCAAGACCTGGATTTCCAATGCCATATGTCATCATCTCTTTTGTGTTCAATGGTTTGAGGTGAAAGTTGGTTGCTCATTTTGTTGCCCATCACCATTTAAACTTTCCATTGTTTTGTTGATATTAGTAGAATTGCTGCCCATCACCATTTAAACTTTCCATTGTTTTGTTGATATTAGTAGAATTGCTGCCCATCACCATTTAAACTTTCCATTGTTTTGTTGATATTAGTAGAATTGCTGCCCATCACCATTTAAACTTTCCATTGTTTTGTTGATATTAGTAGAATTGCTGCCCATCACCATTTAAACTTTCCATTGTTTTGTTGATATTAGTAGAATTGTTGCCCATCAACGTTTAAACTTTCCATTGTTTTGTTGATATTAGTAGAATTGTTGCCCATCACCGTTTAAACTTTCCATTGTTTTGTTGATATTAGTAAAATTGTTGCCCATCAACGTTTAAACTTTCCATTGTTTTGTTGATATTAGTAGAATTGTTGTCCATCACCGTTTAAACTTTCCATTGTTTTGTTGATATTAGTAGAATTGTTGCCCATCACCGTTTAAACTTTCCATTGTTTTGTTGATATTAGTAGAATTGTTGCCCATCACCATTTAAACTTTCCATTGTTTTGTTGATATTAGTAGAATTGTTGCCCATCACCATTTAAACTTTCCATTGTTTTGTTGATATTAGTAGAATTGTTGCCCATCACCGTTTAAACTTTCCATTGTTTTGTTGATATTAGTAGAATTGTTGTCCATCACCGTTTAAACTTTCCATTGTTTTGTTGATATTAGTAGAATTGTTGTCCATCACCGTTTAAACTTTCCATTGTTTTGTTGATATTAGTAGAATTGTTGTCCATCACCGTTTAAACTTTCCATTGTTTTGTTGATATTAGTAGAATTGTTGCCCATCACCGTTTAAACTTTCCATTGTTTTGTTGATATTAGTAGAATTGTTGCCCATCACCGTTTAAACTTTCCATTGTTTTGTTGATATTAGTAGAATTGTTGTCCATCACCGTTTAAACTTTCCATTGTTTTGTTGATATTAGTAGAATTGTTGTCCATCACCGTTTAAACTTTCCATTGTTTTGTTGATATTAGTAGAATTGTTGTCCATCACCGTTTAAACTTTCCATTGTTTTGTTGATATTAGTAGAATTGTTGTCCATCACCGTTTAAACTTTCCATTGTTTTGTTGATATTAGTAGAATTGTTGCCCATCACCATTTAAACTTTCCATTGTTTTGTTGATATTAGTAGAATTGTTGCCCATCACCATTTAAACTTTCCATTGTTTTGTTGATATTAGTAGAATTGTTGCCCATCACCATTTAAACTTTCCATTGTTTTGTTGATATTAGTAGAATTGTTGCCCATCACCATTTAAACTTTCCATTGTTTTGTTGATATTAGTAGAATTGTTGCCCATCACCGTTTAAATTTCTGTTCATAATTTTTGTTATTTAATTCTAGAGTTAATTTTGATGTAATTCAATATATGAAAAAATAAGTCATATCAAAATAACATATCAATCAACGAAAATTGATTGAAAACAAATAAAAACCACTTACATGACTGTATGAGTTCACTTAGAGGGAGGTTTGGGACTATAAGCCTAGTTTAGCCCTGCCACTCTTTATTGAAGTGTCTGTACCAAGCCATGAAAGTCAGCAGTCATGTATTTGTGTGTTAATGGTATCGATTTTCCTCTGTTTCTAAATATTTTCGATCAAATTTTGAAACTGACATCTGATAGGGTGGTATTTTTTTCATTTTTTTTTTCATTTTAATATCCACCATCAGACTAAGCCATCGGTGGATGTGGTCGTATGAAATATAGAACCTATCTAAGGCTTGGAATTTACACCAGTCCGTTCTCCATATTTATCCAGACTTCTTTTGCCAAATAAGTCTTACAGTCACGACATGTAAGGCATGTATTTCATTCAAATGAGTGCATTAGTTTAAAATAAAACTAAATCATGTGGTATCAATTCTAATTTTTCATTGGTTCTTAATATAAGAGTGTGTAATAATACTGTCTAGTATCTGTGTTTGTGTATGTTACATACCTTGTTAGAGTTAACGTTAGATTTCCACTGAACCAGTAGCTGCATGATAAGTCGTATTGTACTGTCTAGTATCTGTGTTTGTGTATGTTACATACCTTGTTAGAGTTAACGTTAGATTTCCACTGAACCAGTAGCTGCATGATAAGTCGTATTGTACTGTCTAGTATCTGTGTTTGTGTATCTGCTATATCTTTCTGAACAAACATAACAAATCCTAAAAGTAGAAAAAAATATTTAACCTTCACATTTGAGACAAAGGAAAAATGGCAAAGTAAGACAGGTGACAACATATAAAAAAAACTGTTGATACGGATTGTCAGTTCAGGTCCGTAATGATTCGCATATTACTGTTACCAGAAGGTAATTATTTGGAAAAAATGGCTGTCGCTTTGTAATGCTGCAGTGTTTTTGTAAAGATTTCCATATAATTAGTTCATCCTTCAATGATTCGATAGCATATTTAATGCTATTGTGTATTGAAAACATCTTGAAAGTTCAATACCGACAAATATTCAAAGTCTACAATGAAAACTGACTGTTAAATACCAGAAATAGGTTCTTCCATTCTGCCAAAATAAAAGATCTGAATATCTTTCAATCGTTTGTGAAATTTAACGTTGTTTACCCTAACCCTGATTTCGCTCCACTCACTTTTTGGATTGATTGATTGATTGGTATTTAACACCAACATTAATTTGCAGTATTCAGCTATATTGTGGTGTGAACAAATTTTACAAATTAATTTCCTTTGGAAAAACCTTATATCTTACACGCTGGTTCCGTAGTAAGTCATGTAAGTGTGCCGTCTTGAATATACGAACACTCATGAAGTACATGTATAACTTTATATGATATGGCTGTAAAATTATTTATTTAGTGTTAAATAATATTCACACTCTAAGTGAGTGATTTCGACAGCCCGATACAGTCACAGTATTTACCAGAAATAACATGTTCTCTCCATACATTAGATTCTAACATCAAGTTCTGAAGGGCCTGGAAAGCATGGCTGAAAATAGAAGTTTGAAAAACGAGAAAAATTATATCATCTATGAAAAACTTAGGTCTGCTTATAAAACCATGATATCTCTTTGCTAAATAGAAGTGTAGACACAAAGCATGTTTTAAAGGGCCATTGAAAATCAGCTGTTTTTTGCTTGTTAAAATTAATATTCCTCATTAACTAGATGCATATCTTAAACTGTATCGCTTACCTGGGTTTCAAAGTTTCTAGTTTAAGAAAAACTTTTTTTTTTTATTTTACAGATATGTCCTATTTTAAAACATTGCCTTGAAGTGGTGGCCATCTTGGATTTTCGATCAACAAAAAATATAAATATTCAATAGTGTCACATTAGGAACATTCCTTCTATGTAACGACTCCATCACACATGTGATTTCTGAAAAGAAGATTTCTGTAATTGTAGAAACCATAATTGATCCATCAACCATGACTATTCAAGTTACATTTCTACTAAGTTTGGTTCCATATGCTCCAGTGATTTCTAAAAAAAAGATTGAAATGTGGAAACCTAATGGTCACAGACAATGACACTGCCACCACTAACGGACTCAAAGTGATGACAATAATGTAATGGCACTATTGCTTTATATCTCTCCACTGTAAACTTAGAATGTAGTTTCTAGATGGAATCTTGTAACTTACCCTTTCAATTCTTCATCCATATGAACAGTCAACCTTGTAAGAAGTTCTATAAGTTCCTGACAGGACATTCCATCAGGAATCAAGCGAGGGATGGCAGCAATACAAGTTCTAAACAATTCTATCTTAGCCTTTCTTTCTCCTCTGTAACAAAATTCCACAATAATTGTTATTATTCTTAAGTTGGATATTTATAGTGCTACCTCACAGACACAACAGTTTACAGGAAGACATGTCGCTCCACTCAGGCCCATTATGCTGATTCAAAGCCAACCAGTCTTTGCTCTTACTCCCTAAGTGCTGCATGCTTAGTGAAGAAGCAACAAATACCAATTTTATAGTCTTTGGTTTGACCTAACCAGGGCTCTAACCCACGATCTACCACACTCAAGGAGAGCATGCTAACCATTACACCACTGATGCTGTTGGTACAAATATTAAACCCCTGATCAAAATCAAATGTGAATGATTATCTCAATCAAATCCAAAAATAACTGATACGAACGAAAATCTACGAATCCTGAGGATTCTTATCATATCAAATAGATCTGTTAAAGGAAGTAGTATTACATAGTTTTTTACTTTTGCAAAAATCTTTAAAAAAAAAAAAGAATTTAAATATACAGTAGAGTTCATTAATAACGAACAGGCTTGTAACGAAATCAGGCTTATAGCGAAGTAAAGATAAATCCCCGGTCTCATCGCTATTTAAACAATGTATTTGTGAAGGCCTATTACAAATTTTTTATAACGAAATAGGGCTTATAACGAAGAGAATTTTAAACCCAAACAACATTTTTATTACTCAAAATTGACATGATATAACAAAGAAAATTGCTGAACAAACAAATCGTTTACCTGTCTTCCATTACGCATGGACGATCACATATTAGAATGGTCAAGTGCACTTGACACTTCCGTAATTGATAATTGAAAAATCAATAATCCCAACTTTGATGTTGTTAATGATGTCAATCAAGACTTTTCTTTAAAATATTCAAACAATAAAATGGGTATTAATGATGTGATTAACAAGTTGTCAATTAATAACACACGCGCTAATTTATTGCATTAAAAATTAATAAAACGTAATCTAAAAGGTGTGAGTGTGAGATTAATTCATTCGCTATTGTTTATTTTTTCTTTGATGATAGACTCTTTAATTAAACAACAAACTGCATGATCTCAAGGTTCATCTAAATACCAAAAACAAAAGAAATGTACTCGTTCTGAAATTTCGATTAACCTGAGTTTTTATGTGTATATAATACCAAAAAGAAACAAATATTCTTCAAATTCAAATAAAACAAAAGGAAAATGGCTACAATCTTAAAATTGGCCATTAAAAAAATATATATCTGAATTATCAGCATTATACCGATATCAATCCAAGTGTTAATACCCAACCTCATATTTCCTGTTTATAAAATAGATCGTGAACAAAGTTGAAAAAATGTTTCTAAGGAACATTTGAAGATACCAAAGAGGTATTCAGAAGCCATAGTCTTTGAGAACTGTCTAAAGGATTAAATATTTTTATACGATAAAGGCCCACTTTACTGTGCATCAGTTATCATAGCGTAATGAAACTGCCCAGGTCAGAACCAGATTTTTTTCTCTCTAAAATTACGCAACCTCGGTGGCTCGAACTACCGATAGCTAGAACAGATTTTGACAGTCCCTTTGAGTTCGAGCCAGCGAAGTTCTACTGTACGATTTTCAAAAGGGGAGGTAATTCTACATTGTTTCTCTTATAACGAACGATGTCTATAACGAACTAAGATCGAGAGTCCCCTGGACTTCGCTATAAACGAACTCTACTGTATATCCTTAACACTATATTCACCTTTTGTCTGAAAATAAAAGGTTTCAGCCAATTTTATCAGTTTTTTTCTGTCGTTTGTTAGCAACAGTGCTGATACAGTGAAACCTGTCTCAACTGAACCCTGAATAAAATGGAATCTTGCTTAAACCTAACTTAAGTCCCAATGCAGCTAATCTTTGTTAATTTAAACCTAACTTAAGTCCCAATGCAGCTAATCTTTGTTAATTTAAACCTAACTTAGGTCCCAATGCAGCTAATCTTTGTTAATTTAAACCTAACTTAAGTCCCAATTCAGCTAATCTTTGTTAATTTACCTGACTATTTCAAATACAAAAGCTGGTCCCAATGAGATTTGGCTTCGACAGGTTTCACTGTATATATAAATGTATTACAAGTATCAATATTAATTCTTACGTCATCAATTCCTCTGGTTCTTTGCTGGCATTTTCTGACTTAGTCATCAGAAACTGTCGACCAACTTGTAAATCTAATGCCCTCAATATAGAATCAAATGCCTTCAGTATATGTGGATAATACTGAACCAGACCAATGGTTTTAGCTGTAGGTTCTGTTAACATTTTGTTGAGAAAAGTCCTCTTGACCCTGACTGTACTTCCTGATGGTAAAATAGGCTGTGATTGTGGCATTGGGGGATCTCCGTCTCCCTGTTGAAGACTGTCAGCTATAACCAGGAATGCTCTTAGACCTATACTCATTCTCTACAATATAAAAGAAAAGATAATTAAAGTGCTATTTCTATATAAATATTTAACATCAATACATCTAATAACAGATTTGATTAATAAATACAAAAAATAATTCTCTTATATTTTGCCATGAATTCAATCAAAGCACTGAAGAGCACTGATGGATGGTTACTTAAACATATTGCAAATTCAGACAGATCATAATTTAAATCACATGCAGTAAATTCATCATAGTTACAAATGTCAATTATGCTTTCTGATTTGATTGATTTAAAATATTTCATTTTCAGCAACCACACGTGTAACAGAATTTTTACATGGTAGGAAAGTTCTTTTTAATTAAACAAATATTTTTTTTCATTTATCGATCATTAATCCATAAGGGTCTACTCCTCAACAAAGTTTAAACATATGATCTATATGAACTTTTAAACATATGATCTATACACAAAGAAAAAAGTTAAGCACCCCCATGTTTTTTTGAAATGACAAATGCTACGACAAGTATCACGAGATTACTGACCAGATAATCTCAAAAACGCAATGGTGACCTGTTAGGACATTACACTGGTTGTAAGAAACCACCAAAAGAAATCAAGAAAAATGTTAATTTAATGAATATTTAATCACAATATCACAAGGCCAGTTTTTGCAGTAAAACATGTCCATTTTAAGTATTGACCTTCACAGTTCAAAAAGCACGATAAGATTGTCATTTCACTTTCAAAACGTCACTTATGAATCACTTGATGACATGTATTGTTCAAAGTTCAGTACCGGGTGTAACCCCCACGTGCTTGGATGACGGCCTCAACCCTGCGTCTCATCCCTCCAGTTAAGACGTCTGATGTCCTGTTGTGATAGCTGCTGCCATTCCCCATGAAATGCTGCTTCCAACTGACAAATGTTTTGCACAGGAGGTCCCCGAGCCTGTATACGACGGCCTAACATGTCCCAAATATCCTCTATGGGATTCAAATCCGGGCTCATGGCTGGCCAAGGAACAGAAGTCATGGCTTCGCTTTGGAGGTAGACGGTTACTGCTCTTGAACGATGAGACCTGGCATTGTCATCCAGATACAGTAATCCCTCTCTTATATGGTCATCTCTATTAGCAGGACAGCTTTCTGATACAGTGAGATAGTAAAATACTACTAAATTTACCCCCTCAAGAGAGGCCACCTCTATTATCAGGACAGCTTTCTGATACAGTGAGATAGTAAAATACTACTAAATATACCCCCTCAAGAGAGGCCACCTCTATTATCAGGACAGCTTTCTGATAGTGAGATAGTAAATTACTACTAAATTTACCTCCTCAAGAGAGGCCACCTCTATTATCAGGACAGCTTTCTGATACAGTGAGATAGTAAAATACTACTAAATTTACCCTCAAGAGAGGCCACCTCTATTATCAGGACAGCTTTCTGATACAGTGAGATAGTAAAATACTACTAAATATACCCCCTCAAGAGAGGCCACCTCTATTATCAGGACAGCTTTCTGATACAGTGAGATAGTAAAACACTACTAAATTTACCCCCTCAAGAGAGGCCACCTCTATTATCAGGACAGCTTTCTGATACAGTGAGATAGTAAAATACTACTAAATTTACCCTCAAGAGAGGCCACCTCTATTATCAGGACAGCTTTCTGATAGTGAGATAGTAAAATACTACTAAATATACCCCCTCAAGAGAGGCCACCTCTATTATCAGGACAGCTTTCTGATACAGTGAGATAGTAAAATACTATTAAGTTGTACCCCTAAAGAGAAGCCACTCATCTTATATAAGGCCATTTTTTCATAGCACAAGGGATGTCTTTATTAGAACCAGACTACTGTACTATTAAACTAGAGGCTCCCAGGAGCCTGCATAGCTCACCTGGGTATAATAACAACATCAATCAATAAAACTTGATAACTTCGGTAAAAAAAATTAACAAATGTAGCCTTTGTCATTGCAGACCCCTTCTACAAAAAAATTTGGGCAGGGGTTCCCCCTTTAATGTAAGGTATCAAATTTGCTGTAAAAAAAAACATATATGTCAATGATTCTCAAAATTTAGCTTTTCCTACTTCACATTTTGTAATAGAGTTGCTTCCCTTTGATTATTTGAGTAACCAAAAGCAGTGAGTCAACAAAAAAAATGCATTTCAAGAGGAATAACTCTTCACACAGTTGTCGCACATTTTTAACTGTGGGAAATTTTTTGTAGATCTTGACATGCTGAACATTTTTGCAGTTTAAACTTTCCCTCTATCTCTAATAGTTTATGAGATATAAGATGATAGTATTAAAATTGAGAACATTTTAATGAAAAAAGGGCAATAACTCCAAAATGGGTAATGGGATTTACTTCAAAATTGCAGGGTAGGAAGATCATCTTGACATGCTGCAAATTTTTGCAATTTAAACTTAACCTTTATCTCTTATAGTTTTTGAAATATAAGACAAAAAGTATTATTTTTTTATTATAATTTGATGAAAAAAGGGCAAGAACTCCAAGATGGGTCCTCAGATTTACTTAACAATTGCAGGGTAGGTAGATCTCGACATGGTGCACATTTTTGCAATTTAAACTTAACATCTATCTCTTATAGTTTTTGAAATATAATACCAAAAGTATTAAAATTTAAAAAAAAATTGATCGAAGGGCCGATCCGCCAGACTCATTTTTGGAAGAGAACCATCCAATATATTGTTCTTATTGAGCAAATGGTTTCAGACAAGAAGATTTTTATGGGAATTTCCCATAGGGTCCTATGTTAAATTAAGTTCGGCTGTGGTGGCCATCTTGGTCGGTGTTCTGAAATGCCGGACACAATTTTGGAAGAGGACCACCCAAGAAACATTTCAGCAAAGTTTGGTTGAGATTGGCTCAGTAGTTTCAGAGGAGAAGATTTTTTTTTAATTTCATCCCCCCTTTTTTCTAATTTGCATAATTGGTCAAAATAGGCAAAAGTTCAAAGTTCATAAAAAATCCTGTAATATATGTTAAAAAGCTCATCATTATGCTTATACAGTTCACTTTCTGGCTTAAAATAGAGCAGTTTTGGCCATTTAAAGAAATTTCTATTTTTAGTAATGGTGGCCATCTTGGATACAGGACGGTGCTGACGGACACAATTTTGAAAGGGGACCACACAAGGATCATTTCAGTAAAGTTTGGTTGAGATTGGCTCAGTAGTTTCAGAGGAGAAGATTTTTTTTTAATTTCATCCCCCCTTATTTCTAATTTGCATAATCGGTCAAAATAGGCAAAAGTTCAAAGTTCATAAAAAAATCCCATAATATATGTTAAAAAGCTCATCATTATGCTTATACAGTTCAAATTTGAGCACTTTCTGGCTTAAAATAGAGCAGTTTTGGCCATTTGAAGAAATTTCTATTTTTAGTAATGGTGGCCATCTTGGATACAGGACGGTGTTGACGGACACAATTTTGAAAGGGGACCACCTAAGGATCATTTCAGCAAAGTTTGGTTGAGATTGGCTCAGTAGTTTCAGAGGAGAAGATTTTTTTTTAATTTCATCCCCCCTTTTTTCTAATTTGCATAATCGGTCAAAATGGGTAATGGGATTTACTTCTAAATTGTAGGGTAGGTAGATCTTGAAATGCTGCACATTTTTGCAATTTAAACTTAACATCTATCTCTAAATAGTTTTTGAAATATAAGACGAAAAGTATTAAATTTTTTAAAAAAAAATTGATGAAAAAAGGGCAATAACTCCAAGATGGGTAATCAAATTTACTTCAAAATTGCAGGGTAGGTAGATCTTGACATGCTGAACATGTTTGCAGTTTCAACTTACCACCTGTCTCTTATAGTTTTTGAAATAAAGGACGAAAAGTATTAAAATTTTGAAAATTTGATGAAAAAAGGGAAATAACTCCAAAATGGGTAATGGGATTTACTTCAAAATTGCAGGGTGGGTAGATCTTGATATGCCGCACATTTTTGCAATTTAAAGTTAACCTTTATCTCTTATAGTTTTTGAAATATAAGACGAAAAGTATTAAAATTTTACAAATTTGATGAAAAAAGGGCAATAACTCCAAGATGGGTAATCAGATTTATTTCAAAATTGCAGGGTAGGTAGATCTTGATGTGCTGATCATTTTTACCCCATGTCAGATTTTTGATATTATTAACGGTTTTTGAGTTATTACCAAAAACCTGCAATTTTACCATATGTTCTATTTTTAGTAACAGCGGCCATGTTGGTTGGTGCACGGCATCACCGGACACAATTTTGAAACTAGAAACCCTAGTGATGATTCAGACCAAGTTTGGTTTCCATTGGTCTAGTACTTTCAGAGGAGAAGATTTTTGAAAAAGTTTAGGACGTACGACGGACGACGGATGACAATTGCTAAGAACAATATCCAACTTAAGCAACAAATATACCCTAGATATATTTAAAGCCCAAATAAATGATAACAAGATGAACTGTGAGCTAATGCTTACCTATGATACCCCCACTCTTCGGCAAACAGGAAGTAGGAATATGACGGGTAAAAAAACGCTTCCCCCAATATGGGGTACCTATATGAAGCTTGTGACCAAACATCAGATTTCTGCCATCAATAGTTGCTGAGAAAAATGCGACGAAAAATGTGAATATACAAATGTATGTTAAATGTGTATAAAAATCAGGGTCCTATGTTAAATTAAGTTCGGCTGTGGTGACCATCTTGGTCGGAGTTCTGAAATGCCGGACACAATTTTGGAAGAAGGACCACCCAAGAATCATTTCAGCAAAGTTTGGTTGAGATTAGCCCAGTAGTTTCAGAGGAGGATTTTTTTTTAATTTTCATCCCCCCTTTTTTCTAATTTGCATAATCAGTCAAAATCGGCAAAAGTTCAAAGTTCATAAAAAGTTCTGTAATACATGTTAAAAAGCTCATCATTATGCTTATACAGTTCAAATTTGGACACATTCTGGCTTAAAATAGAGCAGTTTTGGCCATTTGAAGAATTTCTATTTTTAGTAACAGTGGCTATCTTGGATACAGGACGGCACTGATGGACACAATTTTGAAAGGGACCCACCCAGGGACCATCCCTCCCAGGTTTGGTTTAATTTGGTTCAGCGGTTTCAGAGGAGAAGATTTAAATGTGATCTTTTATCAAAATATGCCTAATTTGCATAATCGGTATATATCGGCTGAAAGAAAAATTTCACAGAAAAACCCGGAATATATGTTAAACTATTCCTTGCCATGTAGCTGCAGTTAAAATTTGAGCTCATTTTGACTTACACTAAAGCAGCAATGGACAATTAAAATTTCATCCCCCCTTTTTTCTATTTTTAGCTTGGCGGCCATCTTGGTTGGAAGTCGGGATCACCGGACATAATTTTGAAAGGGGGCCATCCAAGGACCATTCCACCAAAGTTTGGTTGCAATTGGCCCAGTGGTTTCTGAGGAGAAGATTAAAATGTGAAATGTTGACGGACGGACGACAGACGACGGACGAAAAGTGATGACAATAACTTACATGGCCTAAAGGCCAGGTGAGCTAAAAAGGGCTCTTCCATTCTGAATTACATTTTGAATATCTTTCACTCATGTTTCAAATTCAATGTGCCTGACTCTCATAGAGCTAAGCTCTACTCGAGAAAAAACACAATTTCCCACACTCATGAAAGATATTCCTACTTATCTAATAACACCTTATGAAAGAGCCAATTAGTCTTGATTATGAAACATGCATTTTAGAGAAGTTTATTAATTCGGTTGAATAAAATGCAGAATCACATTAATAAGCAGCCTGTTGGTTCTTAGGAGGGTGGATGAGTGGCCAAGGGGTAATAGAGTTTACTTCTGACAACAAATCTAATACAACTGACAATAGATTCACACCCCAAAGACTCATCTCAAGTGTTAAGGTGGCCAGACATCTATCTGCCCATAGCCACGGGTTACACTGACCCATTCACTATAACTGTACAGCCTTTAATCATCCATTATTAAGTCTGGTAGTCACGATATGCTGAAAAATTTCTAAAAGTGTCAATACTAGTAAACATTAATACGTCCATATGACTGAAATATTACAACAGTTATTTTAAGACTAGTCATACAATAAATACATGTATATTAAATAAATCATATATTTTTCTCCATTTTGTTTTTTACCTCTGGAGTTAGGCCTATTTTGGCTTGTCTTCCAACACACAGCAAATCAAATATGATCTCTTTCATTGCAAAATCTAGCCTCTCCTACAAATACAAATATAAATCAAAAATCAATTAATAAAAAAAAATCTTTGTTAAATGTAATTCTTTCTATAAATTAGACAACACAACTGATTGCTCCTGAAGAAATTAGGTAAACAATATGAACATTAAGTTTCTGTAAGTGTAAAAATTGTGTTTGTGAATACAGTAGTAGATCTCCAGCAAACAACTGACATCACTTAATATTAAACATAAGTCACAAATTGACAATACTTTGTTAGCTTGTCGTGTGGCTTTAGTACTGTTACATTTAGTTTGTCGTGTGGCTTTAGTACTGTTACATTTAGCTTGTCGTGTGGCTTTAGTACTGTTACATTTAGTTTGTCGTGTGGCTTTAGTACTGTTACATTTAACTTGTCGTGTGGCTTTAGTACTGTTACATTTAGTTTGTCACGTGGCTTTAGTACTGTTACATTTAGTTTATCGTGTGGCTTTAGTACTGTTACATTTAGTTTGTCGTGTGGCTTTAGTACTGTTACATTTAACTTGTCGTGTGGCTTTAGTACTGTTACATTTAGTTTGTCGTGTGGCTTTAGTACTGTTACATTTAGTTTGTCATGTGGCTTTAGTACTGTTACATTTAGTTTGTCGTATGGCTTTAATACTGTTACATTTAGTTTGTCGTGTGGCTTTAGTACTGTTACATTTAGTTTGTCGTGTGGCTTTAGTACTGTTACATTTAGTTTGTCGTGTGGCTTTGATACTGTTACATTTAGTTTGTCGTGTGGCTTTAGTACTGTTACATTTAGTTTGTCGTGCGGCTTTAGTACTGTTATATTTAGTTTGTCGTGTGGCTTTAGTACTGTTACATTTAGTTTGTCATGTGGCTTTAGTACTGTTACATTTAGTTTGTCGTGTGGCTTTAATACTGTTACATTTAGTTTGTCGTGTGGCTTTAGTACTGTTACATTTAGTTTGTCACGTGGCTTTAGTACTGTTACATTTAGTTTGTCGTGTGGCTTTAGTACTGTTACATTTAGTTTGTCGTGTGGCTTTAGTACTGTTACATTTAGTTTGTCACGTGGCTTTAGTACTGTTACATTTAGTTTGCCACGTGGCTTTAGTACTGTTACATTTAGTTTGTCGTGTGGCTTTAGTACTGTTACATTTAGTTTGTCGTGTGGCTTTAGTACCGTTACATTTAGTTTGTCGTGTGGCTTTAGTACTGTTACATTTAGTTTGTCGTGTGGCTTTAGTACTGTTACATTTAGTTTGTCGTGTGGCTTTAGTACTGTTACATTTAGTTTGTCGTGTGGCTTTAGTACTGTTACATTTAGTTTGTCGTGTGGCTTTAGTACTGTCACGTGGCTTTATTACTGTTACATTTAGTTTGTCGTGTGGTTTTAGTACTGTTACATTTAGTTTGTCGTGTGGCTTTAGTACTGTTACATTTAGTTTGTCGTGTGGCTTTAATACTGTTACATTTAGTTTGTCATGTGGCTTTAGTACTGTTACATTTAGTTTGTCATGTAGCTTTAGTACTGTTACATTTAGTTTGTCGTGTGGCTTTAGTACTGTTACATTTAGTTTGTCATGTGGCTTTAGTACTGTTACATTTAGTTTGTCATGTGGCTTTAGTACTGTTACATTTAGTTTGTCATGTGGCTTTAGTACTGTTACATTTAGTTTGTCGTGTGGCTTTAGTACTGTTACATTTAGTTTGTCGTGTGGCTTTAGTACTGTTACATTTAGTTTGTCATGTGGCTTTAGTACTGTTACATTTAGTTTGTCATGTGGCTTTAGTACTGTTACATTTAGTTTGTCATGTGGCTTTAGTACTGTTACATTTAGTTTGTCATGTAGCTTTAGTACTGTTACATTTAGTTTGTCACGTGGCTTTAGTACTGTTACATTTAGTTTGTCATGTGGCTTTAGTACTGTTACATTTAGCTTGTCGTGTGGCTTTAGTACTGTTACATTTAGTTTGTCGTGTGGCTTTAGTACTGCTACATTTAGTTTGTCGTGTGGCTTTAGTACTGTTACAATTACAGTGAAACCTGTTTAATCTGAATTTTTAATAAACCGAAATTCTGAATAAACTGAACTTTAATTTAAATAAAATCCCAATGTATGAAATCTTTGTTAATTTAACCTGCATAAACCGAACACCAGTCTCACTATAATTGTATGACTTTGACAAAGAAGGTGAGGGGCAAATATAAAGCATTAAACATAAAGAGCAATGCAATATGGAGTTAGATTACACATCCACTATTGAAGACAAACTGTACCATAGATTCTTACCTTTGCAACAAATTGTATGATTTTGACGAAGAAGTTAAGAGGAACATCTCTTGGCATAACCACCTTAGAACCACGTGGAAACAAGCTACTGACGATACTCTGTAGGCGACTGTGTGTGGCTGTATTACTTTCACACTTGATACGAATCATATAAACCCTGAAATAAAGTGAACACTGAACAGTATTAAAACATATCCTTTGATACATTCATTGACAGTATTTAATGTCAAGTGAGCAGTATTTAATGTCAAGTGAGCAGTATTCAATGTCAAGTGAGCAGTATGTAATGTCAAATGAGCAGTATTCAATGTCAAGTGAGCAGTATGTAATGTCAAGTGAACAGTATTTTATGTCAAGTGAGCAGTATTTTATGTCAAGTGAGCAGTATTTAATGTCAAGTGAGCAGTATTTAATGTCAAGTGAGCAGTATGTAATGTCAAGTGAACAGTATCTTATGTCAAGTGAGCAGTATGTAATGACAAGTGAACAGTATTTTATGTCAAGTAGGCAGTATTTTATGTCAAGTGAGCAGTATTCAATGTCAAGTGAGCAGTATGTAATATCAAATGAGCAGTATTCAATGTCAAGTGAGCAGTATGTAATGTCAAGTGAACAGTATTTTATGTCAAGTGAGCAGTATGTAATGACAAGAGAACAGTATTTTATGTCAAGTGAACAGTATTTAATGTCAAGTGAACAGTATTTTATGTCAAGTGAGCAGTATTTTATGACAAGTGAGCAGTATTTAATGTCAAGTGAACAGTATTTTATGTCAAGTGAGCAGTATTTTATGACAAGTGAGCAGTATTTTATGTCAAGTGAACAGTATTTTATGTCAAGTGAGCAGTATTTTATGACAAGTGAACAGTATTTTATGACAAGTGAGCAGTATTTTATGTCAAGTGAACAGTATTGTATGTCAAGTGAGCAGTATGTAATGACAAGTGAGCAGTAGTTAATGTCAAGTGAACAGTATTTTATGTCAAGTGAGCAGTATTTTATGTCAAGTGAGCAGTATTTAATGTCAAGTGAACAGTATTTTATGTCAAGTAAGCAGTATTTTATGACAAGTGAGCAGTATTTTATGACAAGTGAGCAGTATTTTATGTCAAGTGAACAGTATTTTATGTCAAATGAGCAGTATTTTATGTCAAGTGAACAGTATTTTATGTCAAGTGAGCAGTATTTTATGACAAGTGAGCAGTATTTAATGTCAAGTGAGCAGTATGTAATGACAAGTGAGCAGTAGTTAATGTCAAGTGAGCAGTATTTTATGTCAAGTGAGCAGTATTTTATGTCAAGTGAGCAGTATTTAATGTCAAGTGAACAGTATTTTATGTCAAGTAAGCAGTATTTTATGACAAGTGAGTAGTATTTTATGACAAGTGAGCAGTATTTTATGTCAAGTGAACAGTATTTTATGTCAAATGAGCAGTATTTTATGTCAAGTGAACAGTATTTTATGTCAAGTGAACAGTATTTTATGTCAAGTGAGCAGTATTTTATGACAAGTGAGCAGTATTTAATGTCAAGTGAACAGTATTTTATGTCAAGTGAGCAGTATTTTATGTCAAATGAGCAGTATTTTTATGTCAAGTGAACAGTATTTTATGTCAAGTGAGCAGTATTTTATGTCAAGTGAGCAGTATTTAATGTCAAGTGAACAGTATTTTATGTCAAGTAAGCAGTATTTTATGACAAGTGAGTAGTATTTTATGACAAGTGAGCAGTATTTTATGTCAAGTGAACAGTATTTTATGTCAAATGAGCAGTATTTTATGTCAAGTGAACAGTATTTTATGTCAAGTGAACAGTATTTTATGTCAAGTGAGCAGTATTTTATGACAAGTGAGCAGTATTTAATGTCAAGTGAACAGTATTTTATGTCAAGTGAACAGTATTTTATGTCAAGTGAGCAGTATTTTTATGTCAAGTGAACAGTATTTTATGTCAAGTGAGCAGTATTTTATGTCAAGTGAGCAGTATTTAATGTCAAGTGAACAGTATTTTATGTCAAGTAAGCAGTATTTTATGACAAGTGAGCAGTATTTTATGACAAGTGAGCAGTATTTTATGTCAAGTGAACAGTATTTTATGTCAAATGAGCAGTATTTTATGTCAAGTGAACAGTATTTTATGTCAAGTGAACAGTATTTTATGTCAAGTGAGCAGTATTTTATGACAAGTGAGCAGTATTTAATGTCAAGTGAACAGTATTTTATGTCAAGTGAACAGTATTTTATGTCAAGTGAGCAGTATTTTATGTCAAGTGAGCAGTATTTAATGTCAAGTGAACAGTATTTTATGTCAAGTAAGCAGTATTTTATGTCAAGTGAGCAGTATTTTATGACAAGTGAGCAGTATTTTATGTCAAGTGAACAGTATTTTATGTCAAATGAGCAGTATTTTATGTCAAGTGAACAGTATTTTATGTCAAGTGAACAGTATTTTATGTCAAGTGAGCAGTATTTTATGACAAGTGAGCAGTATTTAATGTCAAGTGAACAGTATTTTATGTCAAGTGAGCAGTATTTTATGTCAAGTGAGCAGTATTTTTATGTCAAGTGAACAGTATTTTATGTCAAGTGAGCAGTATTTTTATGTCAAGTGAACAGTATTTTATGTCTAGTGAGCAGTATTTTATGTCAGGTGAGCAGTATTTAATGTCAAGTGAGCAATATTTTATGTCAAGTGAGCAGTATACACTTGTGACAAGAATAAGTTTACAAACTACAAATCATGTAGGCATGTAAGTACAAAGGTGGCACTGGGATGTGGCTATGGACAGGTGTGTTAATTGCCACAAATAAAAGGAAAGATAGTAGGTAAGGTAGGAATTTTTTGCCCTGCCACAGGCCACCAACAAACACATTATAAACTTTGACTCATTAGAGGCTTTTACAAGATGAACAAGGAGCATGGAAAACCTCACAATTTCCAGTAGGTACATATAAAATTGGGTTTGCCATCTTGACTTTAACATGCTTAATGAAAAACTTGCCATAATTGTTTAGCTTAGCTGGTTTCTGAGGAGCATGCACACCAAACGTAACCATTATGGTTATCTACCTTTTTTGTCCATTTGTTTTCAATACCAAAGTTTTGTTCAATAATTGTTATTTATTCTATTGTACTGTGCATGCTCGTATAAAATATCTAGTTAAAATTGTAAATCAGAGAACATCATAAGTTTGTGTAACTTTTGTCTTATCCTTTTACACACAAATAAAATGTTATAAATTAACTACTGTTATATTTACATAAATAGATGATTGAATTTTGATGATTTAATTTTTGGTGTTTAACGCCACTTTCAGCAATATTTCAGCTATATCATGGCGACCAGTTTTAGTGGTGGAAGAAGCCGGAGTACCCGGAGAGAACCAATGACCATGGGCAAGCAACAGGTAAACTTTATCACTTGCGGCTGCGAGTCGAATGCACCATTTTTTGTAATTTACAAAGCCAGGCACGAACCCACGCCGTATTGGTGATAGACTTGCATGAGTTGTTAGGTAATCCAACTACCTAACTCATTGTCTTTACGTACAAATAAAATGTTATAAATTAACTACAGTCGAACCTCGTTGTCTCGAATTCGAAGGGACCACCTGAAAATACTCGAATTATCAGAGATCGACTATGACGTCAGCTGTTTTATTGATAAAGGTTCAGATGTGTGTTTCCATCATGTTTGAAAATGTGTAAAATATATATTTGATTTTCATGTTTACCGTTTATGCTTTGTTCGATATGTACTAGATATTTTTGTTTGTTTCAATGAACGTATAAATAAAGAAATATCGATACACAAAACTGTTATTTATTATTCTATGAATTTGATATTTAATCAAAATGAATGTGAACTGTTTAAACGGAAGAAAAAAAAACAATATTACAAATTATTATCAATCACATTTTCAATAAAGATGAAAGAAAATCGATCACCAGTGATCGTATTGTTTGTCAATTATAATCTTCTTAATCAATGTTAATTAAAGCTTCCATAATTGTGAATTATTGTGAAAAGTTCAATACAAATTACAACAAATTGGCTTGGGTATTAAAATTCGCTTCAATAATTTTCTCAGGTAAAATTTTGTTCCGCTTGAGCACGCCGATCTAAAAAAGAATTAAAGATGTGCCAGATGTTTACAATTAACATGTCAACGTTAACAAGGTCAATCAAATTGTTAAACAAACATGCATAATCAAAATGTTTGTGTCAGAATTATGGAAACATGAAGCTCGACTTATGCGGGTGAATTTACGGTATTTTAATTTCTATAGACTAATATTTTTGCTCGAGTTATCCGAGAAATCGACACAAAAGAGATCGACTTATCAAAGGTAAAAATGCATTAGGTTAACGGCAACTTTGCAGGGACCGACAAAAATGCTCGACTAATCCAAGATATCAAGACAAGCGAGTTCGAGACAACAAGGTTCGACTGTACTGTTATATTTACATAAATAGATGAAAATGCCTTTGTGATACAGATAGTACAACTCGGTCAATACCAGACATAGTCGTCCTATACAGATTTTTTTCTCGTTTTGTCCGACTTTGATCCGGCCAATATTGGTGTTCTGGATTTTCTTTAGGTTTTACATACGCATCAATGATAAAATAGAGATGCTCTGTCACTGTCGTTTTTATGGTTAATTAATAAATATAACATTACATGATGACTTCTGTATTGGCCTAGTTATTAGTCCTTGGGTAGCTGTATAATACAGCTACCCTCAGAGTAATTACTAGGCCAATACGGAAATCATCATGCAATAATATCATATTTAAACTAAATTAACTAAGCTTACCACAACAGTCTATGTAAGGAATCTAAGGCAATTCTAGACATTTTTGCGTCCTTAGTTCTGAGTTGTGCCAGACACATGGTTAAGAAATATGGCCAGTTCTGGAGAAAGAAATGCTTCTGGCTAACACATAGTAGACATGTTACTAAAGGAAACATATGCTGTAAAAAAATATAATAAAAGATTTCATTAAATTTGATTCTAGTGAAAATGATTTAAAATGTAAAATTAAACAGCAATGGTTGACAATATAACTAATATGAATCACATCAATCAAACATCTTAACATCTTAATTACTGTTATAGAAGCCAATGAATAGGCACTAAAATGTGACAGGGTTAAACTAGTATATGGGATCCCAAACTTTCCCCTCCTCATATGAAAAATTTCCAGCGTCAAATAAAATTTCACCTACAATAAAAAAAAACATGTCCAGATTTACTTCAATTAAAAAAACCCACCCACTTTCATAATCCCTTCTGCTTACTTTTATTAAACTAGAACTGTGAGTGACCTCACTGAGTGATACCCCTCACTTGCAATACTATGATGTTCAAACTTTGGAATACAGGTATATTAGCAAGTTACCTATGAAAAATGAACGGATATGGAGTTATGTCAAGGAAACAACATCCCATCTCCAAAATAAACTAACCAAGAACATACATCTAGGAGTCGCCACAAGTACACAACCCCCCTTTTCGTGAAAGTATAAGTTGAATTATCTCCCCTTCTAAATTTTAGACATCAACGGTATTCCTTCATGCACATCTGCAGGTTGTGTACTACAACTGTGTAAAGTTTCATAAAAATTCAATAAGCAGTTTAGTAGGAGTTGTGCTTACAAGGTACACGACCCCCCTTTTCGTGAAAGTATAAGTTGAATTACTTACCCTTCTAAATTTTGGACAGCAACCATATTCCTTCATGCACATCTGCAGGTAGTGTACTACAACTGTGTAAAGTTTCACAAAACTCCAATAAGCCGTTTAGGAGGAGTTGCACTTACAAGGTACACGACCCCCCTTTTCGTGAAAGTATAAGTTGAATTATCTCCCCTTCTAAATTTTAGACAGCAACAGTATTCATTCATGCACATCTGCAGGTTGTGTACTACAACTGTGTGTGTAAAGTTTCATAAAAATTTAATTAGCAGTTTAGTATGAGTTGCGCTTACAAAGTACATGCCCCCCCCGCTTTTTTCATGAAAGTATAAGTTGAATTATCTTCCCTTTTAAATTTTGGACAGCAACCATATTCCTTCATGCACATCTGCAGGTAGTGTACTACAAATGTGTAAAGTTTCATAAAAATCCAATAAGTTGTTTAGGAGGAGTTGCGCTTACAAGGTACACGACCCCCCTTTTCGTGAAAGTATAAGTTGAATTATCTCCCCTACTAAATTTTAGACATCAACCATATTCCTTCATGCACATCTGCAGGTAGTGTACTACAAATTTGTAAAGTTTCATAAAAATTCAATAAGCGGTTTAGGAGGAGTTGCACTTACAAGGTACATGGACGGACGGACAGACGGACAGGGTGATTCCTATATACCCACCCCAAAAAAACAACGTATGGCCTTATTAATTGTAGAAAAAAAATATGACAAGATGTACATACAAAATTATGTTTTTTCTTTATCGTTATGTCAACAGCAGCTGCGTACAGCAAATCCACTAGGTTTTTCAGCACGGGTACATTGACTTCATTTTTAGCAGCCTGGAGAAAAAAAACAAAAAAACAATTAAATATACTAGAGGCTCCCAGGAGCCTGTAATCGCTCACCTGGTTTTCAATTTGACATCTAAAGTTGATAGAAAATGGGGGTGTTACACATAATTTTGAAAGTGGGCCACCCAAAGATCATTTCAACTCAAATTTCTGAGCAAAAGATTTTGATGTGATTTTTATTTCATAATATTCCTAAACGGAATAAACTGGCTGAAAAAATCTCACAGAAAAACCCAGAATATATGTTAAACTACTCATTGCCATGTAGCTGCAGCTAAAATTTGAGCTCATTTTGATTTATACAGCAGCAATGGACAATTGAAGAAATTTCTATTTTGATTTGTAATAAAGCAGAAATTGACAACTAAAGAAATTTCTAATTTTAGTAACAGCAGCCATCTTGAATGGAGGGCGGGACTGTTGGACATAATTGTGAAAGGGACGCTCCCAAGAACCATCCCTGCCAGGTTTGGTTTAATTTGGTTCAGCGGTTTCAGAGGAAAAGATTTAAATGTGATCTTTTATCAAAATATCCCTAATTTGCATAATCGGTATAAATCAGCTGAAAGAAAAATTTCATAGAAAAACAAGGAATATATGTTAAACTACTCCTTGCCATGTAGCTGCAGTTAAAATTTGAGATCATTTTGATTTATACAGCAGCAATGGACAATTGAAGAAATTTCTATTTTTAGTAACAGCAGCCATCTTGAATGGAGGGCGGGGCTGTCGGACACAATTTTGAAAGGGACCCACCCAGGGACCATCCCTACCAGGTTTGCTTTAATTTGGTTCAGCCGTTTCAGAGGAAAAGATTTAAATGTGATCTTTTATCAAAATATGCCTAATTTGCATAATTGGTATAAATTGGCTGAAAGAAATATTTCACAGAAAAACCCGGAATATATGTTAAGCTACTCATTTCCATGTAGCTGCAGTAAAAATATGAGCTCATTTAGATTTATAATAAAGCAACAATGGACAATTGAAGAAATTTCTATTTTTAGTAACAGCAGCCATCTTGAATGGAGGGCGGGTCTGTCTGACACAATTTTGAAAGGGACCCACCCAAGGACAATCCCTGCCAGGTTTGGTTTAATTTGGTTCAGGGGTTTCAGAGGAGAAGATTTAAATGTGAAAGTTTACGACGTACGATGGACGGACGACGACGGACGGACGCCAAGTGATGGCAAAAGCTCACATGGCCTTTGGCCAGGTGAGCTAAAATACAAAATGTGTGTAAAAACAATCATTTAATTACAAAACTGAATGGGGTATGGATGGGCTGTAAAAACAATTCTATATCCTGCAATTGGGTTATTTTTTGTCATAATAAATGGATTGAAATAAACTGTTGCTTTATTATGACAGTGGCACAACAACACTTTTCATGATATAGCTGAAATATTTCTGAAAGTGGCATTAAACACCAAAAAGAAATAAATCACATTAGCATAATAAAGCTGTTAAGCCACACCCCTGTCATAATAACACTTTTCACATTAGCCTAATAAAGTTAATAAGCCACACTCCTGTCATAATAACACTTTTCACATTAGCCTAATAAAAATATTAAGCCATGCCCTCTACCGGAACTACTATTGAGGTATCAATGGGGTTTCCGTTATCTTTTTATTATCATTATTAAATTAAATAACATTTTTTGGCAAATTTTATTGCGGGATAAATACAATATTGGTGTATTGACAGTAAATATAGAATTTATGTGGCTCGGCACGAAACAGGTGGAAAGACTCGCTAAAGCACGTTCTTTCCCCCGTTACTAAGCCTCGCCACATGAATTCTATATTTACCGTCAATACACCAATATTGTATATTTATTTTATAATGCTAGCTCATTGAAACAACAGTCCCAGTGTAGACAAGTCGCTCTACTCAAACACATTATCCTGCTTCCGAGCCAATCAGTATTTTATCTCAAACATGCACAATTACATATTGTCTGGTTTTTAAATACAGAATGGTATGGCGAGTGTTTCGGGGCCATAATAAAAATATTTTGCTTACTTATTAATTAGACCTATATTAAGTAATGTCCTACAGTGGCAACCATCTTTGCTTTTCTATCTCCATAGTAACACAAAGTTTAAAGAGAATCCACTGATAATCATTTATGTAGACACTTCCATTTTTCTACCTTATTTTATAAAAAAAAACTTTTCCACAAAATTATTATGAAGTCAATTCATGACTGATTTCTAGAAATGTATGTAGTTTTTTTTCTTCAATTTTTCAATATTTATTTTTCTATTCTTAGCATGTTTAAGCCGTTGGTAAAATGTTCATAATATTCTTAATCAGCACAGTGGTTAAATTTATGTATGAAAATTCCTGCCAATTTCCTGTTGATGGTCATTATAGATGTAAATTGACAACTTAAAATATTTTTGACCAGTTGGTCATTGGATAAACAGATTTTCTTCTGGTACCTGTGGATAATGATAGTTAGAATCTTGAGTGTAGAATAGCATAATCTGCAGGCTGTAGAAGGAAAATCCATATATCATTTATAGAATTATGAAAAGAAAGTGTGTGATTGTCAACAATTCTACCAATATCAACAATACAAACAATCACCTCCCACCTTCACTTACTGAACATGATTTTCAAAACTTACTGCTGCCACTGGAAGTAGAATATCCACAAAAAGTTGAGCCAGAGCATGTTTAATGTCACGGTCTTTGACATCCAGGAAGTAATGTGCCAACTCATGCAGAAATGATACACATGCTTCAAAGTCTTCTATAGGATGCATCTACATAAATACAAGATTTATAATATAAGTTTTATTATCCTGTAAATAACATATGGTTGAGGGAAAAAACAAGTCAAACAGCATTATTTCAAACATGCATAAATTTTTTATTGAATAACTAGAAGTCATAGCAATTGTTAGCACCTTTTGCCCTGATAACTTGAAATATCGTTGATTTGGTTTAAAAAAATAATTTTATAACATTTATGATCTTTGGCTTTGATAAATCTATTTTACTTCCTTGATATGAACATACTATCATTAATTTCTATGTGTAACAATGGGATGTTATATTGAAGTAACTGACGTCATCTAGACAAACCTTAGATAAACATGCCGTTGTTGAAATGTTTTACTCAAAGACTCATCGCATCAAATCACATATTTCTCAGAGAAATCCATTCTTGTGTAACAAATCAATGATAGTAAATATCACTCTTCTAATTCAAAAAAAAATTGGATTTCTTGTTTGGAGACCGGTACAGCTAGTATTACCATAATCAATTCCAATCCTAATGCTGTGTCAAGGATGATTGTGTTGAAATATGAGGAGGATCGATCAAATAGAACAAGTTATTGTGAAAAAATTGTATCTAAAGATAGAATACAATGACAAAGATAATACACTGGGGAAAAAGTTTGTGGACATAAGAATAAAATAAACTAATTAAATGTATTCTACCTTGACTTTAAAGTATTTAAGTCCTGTAAGTAGACTTATAATACTCTGAGCTGTATATGGAGTCTGATCACGAATCTTCAGTTCTCGTAATTCTAAATTAAAATGTTTCTTAACTGCCTGGAATCTAAAAAATAACAAAATAAAAATAATATTTTATTTGTATAAATCTGAAAATATTTTGTCTACATTATTTCTTGTGTTTATTTCAAATAAATAAAATTTATAGAAAGTAAACCAAAATATTCAAAAATTTTACTTTACGTCGATATTTTGGTTTTTCAGCATTTTGTTTTCATTACTGAATCATCTTCTCTACATTACTACATCGTTAAACACCAAAAATCATCATCATCTACATCACAAGACCCATCTATTTTTATTTTCATATCAAGACACTCCAAACGTTATCATGTCTTACATATTTTTACCGTTGTTTAAAAACAATTTAAACAATGTCATGTGTTATGTGATGCCACAATCAAAAGATCGAGTCTTAGGAATGTAGGTTCTGTTTCTTATAGATTGGTATTAACACTCCTCCACAATCATTACCCATGATTGATTTCCTACCACTTCCATTCCTCACTGCAGTGGATTTACCTTGTTATAAATTAATTATGTATGAACTTTAATGACCTTACTTTAACCAATGAAAAGATCAATAACATAATATGCACTATTTTCTGTGGAGATACATATACCATATGCACATTTAAACCATCAGTACATTTTACTTGGCTGTGTAATGACTGGCAAATTTTTATAGTGCATATCAAATCTGGCCTGAAAAAAAGGGTGGTTTTGGGTAAAACGCCCTTTATATAAGAGGAAGACTACTGCATGAGAAGTAATTATATCATACTACAAACAACAATTCATGGGAAAGTCATGGACTCTGGCAAAACCTGCTTACCTTGACAGTGTCAAAACACCAATCACCTCAGCATGAAGGTCACCTATAATACTGATATTTCCTGAATTAGGATTGGTCTGAATACTGTAAAAGAAAAAAAATACATGTGAATTAAAGTTGTATTTTCTCCAATTTAAATGGTTATTTCTGTCTAAAATATTACCCTATTCTTTAAAAAAATTTAAAAAATGCCATCTATGACCAATATACAGATAGCACCATCGTATAACAATTTTTTTTGTACAAGGTAAACAGAAGTTTAACTGTACCATACGACATCACTGGCTAATATATACGTGATTCACCTTTTTAATATATACCATCATTGGTCGAAATGCAGAAGTTCATGGCTGAAATATGATACCTGACATGATCTCATACAGGATATATTTAGATGCTAGATTTAATCAGATTGACAGAGAAGTTTCATCTTTTTTAGTGTGACAGAATTGGCCTATATTTATATATAACTTTCACTGTTGAGTTTGCCATCATTAGAATAAAGTTTTTATTTTTATTATTATTAAAGAAATACAGAAGTTTCGCTGTCCAATAAGCCATTGATGGCAAGTATTCAGATGTTTCAATATTTTCTGCATGTCATCACTGTTAGATGTACTAAGGAAATGAATTAATTAAAATAAACCAAATCATGTCTGACAATGACTTACTTGTCTCTGTATTTGAAATGTTTGAAAGCTTGAGCAATCACATGTTGAACTAAATCATCATGGCCTGGGTGATAATTCAACTGAAAAAAAAACAACATTGTATTGAGTCATTACCAGCCCTAAAATATAACTGGAAAAGATATTTTGCTTGAACCATGGCTTGAATGAAAACTGAAATGAAAATGATACTGTAATAAAATGTGGATTGCCAATGGCAACTACATTAAATACTTACCACAAGTCTGGACAATGCAACCAAATAATAATCTAAGATTTTTCAAATACTGTGAATTATCAACATTCTCAGATTACAATTTCTTTTGTATTGGTATACCACAAGATTCAGTACCAAACAACAAATACATCATCTTGCATTAAGATAATATTGATATGAAAATCTTTTGACACTAAATACATTGGACGATGAAGATTCATTGTTTGTAACCCACAGCTAATGATGCTTTGATTACTCTCTACTCTACAAATGTTTGTCAACTGGCAGAGAAATCATTGTTTCATTGAAAAATGGTTATTAATAGTTACTAATCAAAATCATTGCTTGATATTGTTAATATCCTCCTTAACGTGAGAAAGCAATACCGAAAAATGGCAGCACCTATAATTTACAAGAAATTCCTTCTTAATTTAGATACATTTAAAAGCTGTGATCGATCAGCTGTAAAGCAGTCATCAGGACTTATCAAAGTGTATTAAAACGACCACATGACTATGAGGATTTCTCTGTCTGTTGACTGTGATGGGTGGAGAGTAATCATATTGACAATGCTAAAGAACAATGTCATTTATCTAGTAGTAGAGTGAAATCTGATAAATCTGAACCTTAAACCGGGACCGTGGGTATAAATAGCCGTGGGCGGAGCAAACATTCAGATTGTTAATTTTTTTTTACTACGGTTATCTCTATCTCGAGGAGGAAAAAACAATGATACATAGTTTCACAGTTACTTTTGGAGCAAATTATTTGACAGGCATGGTTACTAGTATTCCTCCCTACGAAACTTTCAGTCTTATTAAAAAAAAACATTCTTCGTCAGTCTAAAATCTACAAAAATCACTTCGAAAGTTCTGAGGTATGTGACCTTTATGTCACGTTGGTCATGTGACTTACAGTTTCATAAATATGCTGTTCATATCAACGGGGATATTTTATGATAAGCTCCGCCCACAAATTCTGTCGGTAGGCACTACCGCAAATTCCCCTTTAAATTAACAGGAATCTTGTATACATCGAACCTAAAAAAAAAGTCCTAATGAAGGAAATATTTGTTAATCAAAGTTATATAAACTGAAAACCAGTCTATTCCAGAAAAAAAATGGTTCAGTTAAGAAAAGTTTCACTGTAGAAAATGCATAACCAATAAAGTTACTAAATAGAAGAATTTAAATTATAATTAATTAAAAGAAAGTAAACATCTCTATTCTTTTAAATTAAAAATAACTTACCTTGGCTAAAACTTCTATGAACACTAAACAATAAATAAACTCCACAGCCAACTGTAAAAAATAAAGGAATATTGAGATGACAGCAAAATGTACCTTTCATTGGAGAGTTAAAATCCAGAAAAAAATGGTATGAAGGGGTTTCATCTTTTTAATTGGCTTTGTGTCAATAAAATTAGTCAGTGATTGTTGCTTAATGCCGAATGAGCAATTTTTCAACTATATCATGTTGAAAACAAGTTACATTAAATAAAATGATGATGATATCCACTTTGTTCTAAACCAACACTTTGAATTGGATCTTCATAGTGAGTAGCGGGTACCTATAAAGTGCGAAACGAAATAGAAACGAAACGAAACGAAACGAAATCAAGGAAAACGAAACGAAACGAAATCAACAAAAACGAAGCGAAACGAAACGAAACGAAATCAACAAAAACGAAACGAAACGAAACGAAACGAAATCAACGAAATGAAAACGAAATAAAACGAAACCAACGAAAGGAAAACGAAATCAACGAAAACAAAACGAAATGGAAAATGGAAGAAAAATAATAGGGGCCTAAAAGAAATCAAACTTATTTTCACAATTACGATGCTAGACTACTTCCCACACATGTTTGTCTTTCATCAGGAGAGGACAGGATTTGATCACCATTGAACAAGAATACTATGCATTTATTCAGCGGGAGTCTAGCTGTCCTTTTCACTTAGTGGCTTCTTTTAAATTTTGGAACCATAAGAGCAACGTCAAGTTTGTTGAAAGGAGAGGAATTAAAATAACAGAAGTGCAGTAGTTAAAGTTCACTAATAAATACCCCCGTCCGAGCAAAAAGTGTGTCGGAGAGACGAAAAAGTGTGACGACCGGACGGACAAACGAACGAACGGATAGCAGAAGTCCTATATACCCCTATCTTTTTTTGGCGGAGGTATACAAATCCTATCAAAAATTTACTTTAGAAATTTAAAAAAAATCTACATATCTTGTAAAAGTACCTTTTTTCCCTTTGATCCCTTTTCATATAACCCCCCCAAAAATAAATTCCGGTATTAATAAAATTTGATACGGCACATATTTTTATACCCCCGCTATCCAGCGGGAGGGGGTATATAGTATATGTCCGTTTGTCCGTGAGTGCTTCCCTCACTGCCTATGCAATTCCTCCTTAACAACTTGATGAAATTGAATGAATCTTACAGGAAATCTTTAATACCATATGACAAGGTTCATTAATTTCATGAATTCTTTAGTACCAAATGGCATTGTGCACCTTCTAATTTTGTTTTTCCATTTTAACAGTTCTTGCTAAAGTTTCTTCACTTTTGGACATTGTCATTTAAGGCTATGTAATTGTCATACAAGGCTATACAATAGAGAGAGGATACTGTTGCGTTATCCATAACTCTTCCTAAACAACAGAATAGATTTCAATAAAACTTCTTATGTTTAGTTTTTGCAAGCATTATTTTTTCCAGAAGTTCTTCTGTAGGGAGGGCACACACTGTACGTCCTGTTATGTTGCTGTTGGTATTTTTTTTAGTTCTTCAAAATAGAACAATAGGATTTGAAATAAAAAGTTTATAGTGTTGGGTCTTTTTGACCTCTATATATTTCGGAAAGAACAACGGTAAGACATTACACCAGATCTGTTGGCACACTACCAAATAAAGGTAATAACAATGGTACCGTACTCCAAGGCGCATTCAAAGGGGAAAGTCTACAAAAACAGACAAAACCGATAAGAAGCTCAACCATCTGAGTTTTCAATAAACTGAACAACTGAAAAACAACACATTCCTGACTTGGTACAGGCATTTTCCCAGGAAAATGGTGGGTTCTGATAGCAGATAGGCAGATGCCACTCGTCTAACCCTAAGACCTTACCAAGTATAAAAACAATCGGTACATGTAAATTCTCTAATCCCAAGACATGACCAAATGTGAAACTAGAAAACAACTATCATATTCCCGACTTGGTACAGACATTCCCCAAGAAAATGGTGGGTCAAACCTCCCACTTGTATGACAGTCGTTAATAGTTCCGTCATATTGACAAATGGGGGGGGGGGGGGGGGGGGGGTGCATAGGGATTAAACGTGACAAGTCGGGAAAATCCAGTAGTCAAATAGTGCCCAGAATCTGAAACACAAGACCATCCTGTTAGATTTGCGAATAGGCAAATTTATATAGAATACAAACGAAAAACGTAATAAAATCAGACGAATAATGAACCCTCAATATCCCAATCTATGAAAATACCCCCTCATATCCCCCATTTTTTTCTATATGCCCACTCCAGAAACTTTATAATTCATAAATACTGCCACACACACAAACACAAATAAAAATATGACATTTGAACTTCTGAAAGTTTGTCGGCAAGCAAACCTGACTTGGATTGAGTTGCAGGTAATGTATGTGAGGAGTACTGTAACAGACAGACATGCAAGATGGGTTATAATTAATCAAAATTATTGTATTTAAAAAATCGAATTATCATTTTTTTTTTATTTCTATATTTCGTTTTGTCTTTTATTTTTTTCCTTCCATTATCCTTCCATTTTCTTCGTATCAGTCTATTTCGTTTTGTTTTAGTTGATTTCGTTTTGCTTTCGTTGGTTTCGTTTCATTTCGTTTCGTTTCGTTTCTGTTGATTTCGTTTCGTTTCGTTTTCGTTGATTTCGTTTCGTTTCTATTTCGTTTCGCACTTTATAGGTACCCGTGAGTAGCTCACTGAAACAATAGTCTGTGGGTAGACATGTTGCTCCACTCGCACACACTATCCTGATTCCGTGCCAACCAGTGACTGAACCCATGATCTATCGCATGTGAGGCAAGCACGCTAACCATTACAGCACAGATAGGGTTAATAAAATTAGAAAAGTAATTACGGGTGTCAATATACATGTATTATCTTCTTTCCTAGCTGACCATAGACTTTAATGGAACATAGCTCACTTTGACCTTACCACATTTTCATCCTTGGTGATAAATAGATAATCTCCCTTTAAAAGGACTAGCTAACAAGACTATACTAGCCGATGCCATTTACTCCAATTAATTACCTTCCACTAATAGTAATAAACAAATCACTATGGAGCGGAACTAACAATACAGATCTACAGATCATAAATAAGCGATCAATATTTTTGCGGTCACTTTCCCTTTGTATCAAATGTGACTATTGAATACAAGTTTGATTGTAAAGGGTAAGGGGGTAACGATTCACCGTATGTACCCAAATCACCATTATTTTGGGGACGGTTCGGTTCACGATACGTGGAGGCCGCTTACGATACAAACGATATGATGCTCATTTTTTGAAAAAAAGTAGTGTTGAACTTCCGTTTTCTTCTTTTGGTGATCATTTAATTCATATTTTGAGAAAAGTGAATCGATTAATTTACGCTTTTAAAATTAATTAATCAAATATCAAATATTTATAATTTCCACTAGTATGTAAGCGACCTCATAGTCATATAAAAAAAAAACATGTCGACCAGTATGGACTTCAAGGAATAGTTACAGTTTCCTATCAAACGTATCGTGATACGTATCGTAATACATATCAAATATTGTGATACGTATCGCTTGTGGAAAAAGTGTATCGTTACACCCCTAGTAAAGGGTCTACATAGTTACACCCCTAGTAAAGGGTCTACATAGTTACACCCCTAGTAAAGGGTCTACATAGTTACACCTCTAGTAAAGGGTCTACATAGTTGCACCCCTAGTAAAGGGTCTACATAGTTACACCCCTAGTAAAGGGTCTACATGATAGTTTGAATGTTCAATATACTCACATCTCTTCTTTCTAGCAAGAAATCTTTAGTCCTGCAAAATATAAAAAAAAAGTTGAATTACATTACATTACAAATTTTATATATTTTTATTATTATGTATAAAAAAGTTTATATTTCTATATTTCTGAAGTGAAACATAAATTACATCTAAATGAAAATTTATGTTTTTACTATTATTGATTAAAAGATCATTACCAGTTATTCATATTTCTGAAATGTGAAAATGTTCATGCTATTGTTCGTCAGCATGTTATACAAATTACAGCGTAGAGTTGAAACAACAACAGCAAACAAAAAAGATGAAGATGGATATGGACAACAACAGGATTTGTACAACAGCATTGATGTGGCAACATGAAGGAAAACAAAAACCAAAAACAACTTGGAGAAGGAGAGTAGAGACAGAAAGAGACAAACTAGGGATGAACACCTGGTCAAGGGCAAAGACAGTAGCCAAAGACAGAGACAAACTAGGGATGAACAGCTGGTCAAGGGCAAAGACAGTGACAAACTAGGGATGAACAGCTGGTCAAGGGCAAAGACAGTAGCCAAAGACAGAGACAAACTAGGGATGAACAGCTGGTCAAGGGTAAAGACAGTAGCCAAAGACAGAGACAAACTAGGGATGAACAGCTGGTCAAGGGCAGACAGTAGCCAAAGACAGAGACAAACTAGGGATGAACAGCTGGTCAAGGGCAAAGACAGAGACAAACTAGGGATGAACAGCTGGTTAAGGACAAAGACAGTAGCCAAAGACAGAGACAAACTAGGGATGAACAGCTGGTCAAGGGCAAAGACAGTAGCCAAAGATAGAGACAAACTAGGGATGAACAGCTGGTCAAGGGCAAAGACAGTAGCCAAAAACAGAGACATACTAGGGATGAACAGCTGGTCAAGGGCAAAGACAGTAGCCAAAGACAGAGACATACTAGGGATGAACAGCTGGTCAAGGGCAAAGACAGTAGCCAAAGACAGAGACAAACTAGGGATGAACAGCTGGTCAAGGGCAAAGACAGTAGCCAAAGACAGAGACAAACTAGGAATGAACAGCTGGTCAAGGGCAAAGACAGTAGCCAAAGACAGAGACAAACTAGGGATGAACAGCTGGTCAAGGGCAAAGACAGTAGCCAAAGACAGAGACAAACTAGGGATGAACAGCTGGTCAAGGGCAAAGACAGTAGCCAAAAACAGAAACATACTAGGGATGAACAGCTGGTCAAGGGCAAAGACAGTAGCCAAAGACAGAGACAAACTAAGGATGAACAGCTGGTCAAGGGCAAAGACAGTAGCCAAAGACAGAGACAAACTAGGGATGAACACCTGGTCAAGGGCAAAGACAGTAGCCAAAGACAGAGACAAACTAGGGATGAACAGCTGGTCAAGGGTAGACAGTAGCCAAAGACAGAGACAAACTAGGGATGAACAGCTGGTCAAGGGTAGACAGTAGCCAAAGACAGAGACAAACTAGGGATGAACAGCTGGTCAAGGGCAAAGATAGTAGCCAAAGACAGAGACAAACTAGGGATGAACAGCTGGTCAAGGACAAAGACAGTAGCCAAAGACAGAGACAAACTAGGGATGAACAGCTGGTCAAGGGCAAAGACAGTAGCCAAAGACAGAGACAAACTAGGGATGAACAGCTGGTCAAGGGCAAATACAGTAGCCAAAGACAGAGACAAACTAGGGATGAACAGCTGGTCAAGGACAAAGACAGTAGCCAAAGACAGAGACAAACTAGGGATGAACAGCTGGTCAAGGGCAGACAGTAACCAAAGACAGAGACAAACTAGGGATGAACACCTGGTCAAGGGCAAAGACAGTAGCCAAAGACAGACAAACTAGGGATGAACAGCTGGTCAAGGGCAAAGACAGTAGCCAAAGACAGAGACAAACTAGGGATGAACAGCTGGTCAAGGGCAAAGACAGTAGCCAAAAACAGAGACAAACTAGGGATGAACAGCTGGTCAAGGGCAAAGACAGTAGCCAAAGACAGAGACAAACTAGGGATGAACAGCTGGTCAAGGGCAAAGACAGTAGCCAAGGACAGAGACATACTAGGGATGAACAGCTGGTCAAGGGCAAAGACAGTAGCCAAAGACAGAGACAAACTAGGGATGAACAGCTGGTCAAGGGCAGACAGTTGCCAAAGACAGAGACAAACTAGGGATGAACAGCTGGTCAAGGGCAAAGACAGTAGCCAAAGACAGAGACAAACTAGGGATGAACAGCTGGTCAAGGGCAGACAGTAGCCAAAGACAGAGACAAACTAGGGATGAACAGCTGGTCAAGGGCAGACAGTAGCCAAAGACAGAGACAAACTAGGGATGAACAGCTGGTCAAGGGCAAAGACAGTAGCCAAAGACAGAGACAAACTAGGGATGAACAGCTGGTCAAGGGCAAAGACAGTAGCCAAAGACAGAGACAAACTAGGGATGAACAGCTGGTCAAGGGCAAAGACAGTAGCCAAAGACAGAGACAAACTAGGGATGAACAGCTGGTCAAGGGCAGACAGTAGCCAAAGACAGAGACAAACTAGGGATGAACAGCTGGTCAAGGGCAAAGACAGTAGCCAAAGACAGAGACAAACTAGGGATGAACAGCTGGTCAAGGGCAGACAGTTGCCAAAGACAGAGACAAACTAGGGATGAACAGCTGGTCAAGGGCAAAGACAGTAGCCAAAGACAGAGACAAACTAGGGATGAACAGCTGGTCAAGGGCAGACAGTAGCCAAAGACAGAGACAAACTAGGGATGAACAGCTGGTCAAGGGCAAAGACAGTAGCCAAAGACAGAGACAAACTAGGGATGAACAGCTGGTCAAGGGCAAAGACAGTAGCCAAAGACAGAGACAAACTAGGGATGAACAGCTGGTCAAGGGCAGACAGTAGCCAAGGACAGAGACATACTAGGGATGAACAGCTGGTCAAGGGCAAAGACAGTAGCCAAAGACAGAGACAAACTAGGGATGAACAGCTGGTCAAGGGCAGACAGTTGCCAAAGACAGAGACAAACTAGGGATGAACAGCTGGTCAAGGGCAAAGACAGTAGCCAAAGACAGAGACAAACTAGGGATGAACAGCTGGTCAAGGGCAGACAGTAGCCAAAGACAGAGACAAACTAGGGATGAACAGCTGGTCAAGGGCAGACAGTAGCCAAAGACAGAGACAAAATAGGGATGAACAGCTGGTCAAGGGCAAAGACAGTAGCCAAAGACAGAGACAAACTAGGGATGAACAGCTGGTCAAGGGCAAAGACAGTAGCCAAAGACAGAGACAAACTAGGGATGAACAGCTGGTCAAGGGCAGACAGTAGCCAAAGACAGAGACAAACTAGGGATGAACAGCTGGTCAAGGGCAGACAGTAGCCAAAGACAGAGACAAACTAGGGATGAACAGCTGGTCAAGGGCAAAGACAGTAGCCAAAGACAGAGACAAACTAGGGATGAACAGCTGGTCAAGGGCAAAGACAGTAGCCAAAGACAGAGACATACTAGGGATGAACAGCTGGTCAAGGGCAAAGACAGTAGCCAAAGACAGAGACAAATGGAAGCAGTTCGTCAGGGCGTGAGGATGATAGGTGAGGTAAGGTGATTATATACAAAAGTAACATCATTAAGACAGATATAAAAATGCTATTTTGTCCACATATGGACCTCTAAACCCAACCTTGAAGGGGTTAATTTAGATCTTTATGAGTTAAGGTAATGGTGCTTAATGCCACTTTCAAGATTATTTCAGCTATATCGAGGTGGTCAGTTTGAATCGTGGAGGAAACTGGAATACCCAGAGTACACCACAGACTGCCACAAGTCACTGACAAATTTTCTCACATATTGTTGCACCTCGCCATGAGCGGGATTCAAAATCACAACATTAGTGGTGATAGGCACTGCTTGCATGGGTAGTTGTAAATCCAACTTCCATACGATCACAACCACCTAGATCCTAAAGAGCAATCACTACCTTGAGGAGGTTAAATTTGATATCTATGCTCGACATATCAAAAAAGGGGGAGCAAGTAAAGATCTACTTTTCATTAGATTGTTTGTATACATACCCTTTACTTTTATGTCTTTGTCTGACTCCTCCTTCATCCAGTAACATCTGTTTATCAAACCATGAAAATAAACTTCTAAGTAATGACGGAAGTGTCTGCTCTGCTACACTTCCCATGGCATTCAGTAACTGTCAAATACAATTAGATTTAATTCAAATATTAATTAACACTGAAAAGTACATTTTTAGTATATATGTATGCATAATTATGTATGTGTTGCGACAATAATTGTAAAGTCATGGGCGGCTGAATTGTTATGGCCGTTTAATTCTGACTTCAAGCCAATGAAACGCATAGTGGTGTAATGGTTAACGTGCTTGCATTGAGTGCAGTACATCAGTGTTTTAGGATTCCCATTTCCACTCACAAGTGGCAAGTGAATTTTGGTCAGGGGAAAGTGAATTTCCAAACCTTAGTTGTCTGTGGGCAAGTAAATTTCAACTACTGGATTGAACAGTTTATTTCAAGATTTCAAAATTTTCTAATTTGCATAATTGTACAAATGGAGAATCAAGCTTTTATTTAAAATTATATTAAATCCTATCTTAACTTACGTTAATTTAATGATTTACTTTGAGTAAAATTAAATTTATATTGGTTAAAAGACCAGAGGCTCTCAAGGGCCTGTATCGTTCACCTGGTTATAAAAAAAAACAATTGGTCCTATGTAAAAATTATGTCCTGTAGTGGTAGTCATCTTGGAATTACGATCAACATAAAAAACACAAAGTTTGTAAAGGACCTTCCAATGATTGATGCACAATAGGTTCAATCAGTGCAATAGCTTCAGAGAAGAATATATTTCTGTATTTTCCCCATATGGTCCTGTGTTAATACTATGACCTGTGGTGGCAGCCATCTTGGATTTCCGATCGGCATAAAAAACAGAAACTTTGTAGAGGACCTTCCAATGATCATTCCTGGGCAGTTTGGTTTCAACTGTCCAAGTGGTTTCAGAGGGTTTCAGAGAAGAAGCGTTTTGAAACATTTTTCCCATAGGGTCCAATGTTAAACTAAGTCCTGCCGTAGCCGCCATTTTGAATTTCATATCAGAACAAAAAACGTAAAGTTTGTAGAGGACCATCCAATGAACATTCATGTACAGTTTGGCTTTAATAATATTTGTAGTTTCTGAGAAGAAGGCATTTGAACATTTTCCCATAGGGTCCAATGTTAATCTATGAATTGCGGTGGTGACCATCTTGGATATCCGATCGGCATAAAAAACACACACCTTGTAGAGGACCTTCCAATGATCATTCCTGGGCAGTTTGGTTTCAATTATCCAAGTCGTTTCAGAGAAGAAGCGTTTTGAAACATTTTTCCCATAGGGTCCAATGTTAAACTAAGTCCTGCCGTAGCCGCCATTTTGAATTTCATATCAGAACAAAAAACGTAAAGTTTGTAGAGGACCATCCAATGAACATTCATGTACAGTTTGGCTTTAATAATATTTGTAGTTTCTGAGTAGAAGGCATTTGAACATTTTCCCATAGGGTCCAATGTTAATCTATGAATTGCGGTGGTGACCATCTTGGATATCCGATCGGCATAAAAAACACACACCTTGTAGAGGACCTTCCAATGATCATTCCTGGGCAGTTTGGTTTCAATTATCCAAGTCGTTTCAGAGAAGAAGCGTTTTGAAACATTTTTCCCATAGGGTCCAATGTTAAACTAAGTCCTGCCGTAGCCGCCATTTTGAATTTCATATCGGAATAAAAAATGTAAAGTTTGTAGAGGACCATACAATGAACATTCATGTACAGTTTTGCTTTAATCATATTTGTAGTTTCTGAGAAGAAGGCATTTGAACATTTTCCCATAGGGTCCAATGTTAATCTATGTCCTGCGGTGGCGGCCATCTTGAATTTCCGATCGGCATAAAAAAACAGTAACTTTGTAGAGGACCTTCCAATGATCATTCCTGGGCAGTTTGGTTTCAATTGTCCAAGTGGTTTCAGAGAAGAAGCGTTTTGAAACATTTTTCCCATAGGGTCCAATGTTAAACTAAGTCCTGCCGTAGCCGCCATTTTGAATTTCATATCGGAACAAAAAACGTAAAGTTTGTAGAGGACCATCCAATGAACATTCATGTACAGTTTGGCTTTAATAATATTTGTAGTTTCTGAGAAGAAGGCATTTGAACATTTTCCCATAGAGTCCAATGTTAATCTATGTCCTGCGGTGGCAGCCATCTTGGATTTCCGATCGGCATAAAAAACATAAAATTTGTAGAGGACCTTCCAATGATCATTCCTGGGCAGTTTGGTTTCAACTGTCCTAGTGGTTTCAGAGAAGAAGCGTTTTGAAACATTTTCCCCATAGGGTCCAATGTTAAACTAGGTCCTGCCGTAGCTGCCATTTTGAATTTCATATCGGAACAAAAAACGTAAAGTTTGTAGAGGACCATCCAATGAACATTCATGTACAGTTTGGCTTTAATCATATTTGTAGTTTCTGAGAAGAAGGCATTTGAATATTTTCCCATAGGGTCCAATGTTAATCTATGTCCTGCGGTGGCGGCCATCTTGGATTTCCGATCGGCATAAAAAACAGAAACTTTGTAGAGGACCTTCCAATGATCATTCCTGGGCAGTTTGGTTTCAACTGTCCAAGTGGTTTCAGAGAAGAAGCATTTTGAAACATTTTTCCCATAGGGTCCAATGTTAAACTAAGTCCTGCCGTAGCCGCCATTTTGAATTTCATATCGGAACAAAAAACCTTAAGATTGTAGAGGACCACCCAATGAACATTCATGTACAGTTTGGCTTTAATCATATTTGTAGTTTCTGAGAAGAAGGCATTTGAATATTTTCCCATAGGGTCTAATGTTAATCTATGTCCTGCGGTGGCAGCCATCTTGGATTTCCGATCGGCATAAAAAACAGAAAATTTGTAGAGAACCTTCCAATGATCATTCCTGGGCAGTTTGGTTTCAACTGTCCAAGTGGTTTCAGAGAAGAAGCATTTTGAAACATTTTTCCCATAGGGTCCAATGTTAAACTAAGTCCTGCCGTAGCCGCCATTTTGAATTTCATATCGGAACAAAAAACCTTAAAATTGTAGAGGACCATCCAATGAACATTCATGTACAGTTTGGCTTTAATCATATTTGTAGTTTCTGAGAAGAAGGCATTTGAATATTTTCCCATAGGGTCCAATGTTAATCTATGTCCTGCAGTGGCAGCCATCTTGGATTTCCGATCGGCATAAAAAACAGTAACTTTGTAAAGGACATTCCAATGATCATTCATGTACAGTTTAGGTTCAGTCAGTTCATTAGTTTCAGAGAAGAAGATCTTTGAAATTTCAGCCAATCAGAGCATATTATTGGCCTTGGCAGCCATATTGAATATCCGACTGGAACGAAAAACAGTAACTTTGTAGAGGACCATCCAAGGAACATTCCTGCTAAGTTTGGTTCCAATCGGCCCTGTGGTTTCGGAGAAGAAGCTTGAAATGTGAAAAGTTTACAGACGACAGACAACAGACGACGGACGCCAAGTGATGGCAATAGTTCACCTGGACCTTTGGTCCAGGTGAACTAAAAAAGAATATGGTAAAATAAGGTAGCACACAATCCACAGATTGTAAATGCTGTATATGTCTCTCAACAATGGAATTTAAATGGATAAAAACTAACCATTTTCAGAACATGTGTTGCTACAATAATTGTTCTAATTTAGCAGCACATTAGAATAGGCTTGACAATTTAATTATAATGAGAAACAAAACAAACTGATGGATTTAAGTACCAGGTATTATTTCTAATGCAAATAGAACAAATTTGATCTTCTCCTACAGTTAAATTGAGGAAAAAACATAGTTTCTGGGAAGATACTTAAGGCACCCAGCTAGCAATGGCAAGTGTAATATCTACTGGGTGTATTATTTTATAAACCTTACCTGATCAAAATGTGGATCTTCACCTCTCTGGAGTGATTTAGTCAAAGACTTTTCCTGTAAAAAAATTATTTGATATGAAATTTTTAAATCAATTAATTTATTCGAGGGAATTTTATTATCTGTAATTACAACTATAATAAGGTGTCTATGATGTATTAAATTAGTGCTACATTTTGTGGATAAAATTATTAATGGTGACATCAAATGTTCTGAAATGCAGCTGCATTTGTCATGTGTTTGAAAATAACAAGTTTTCTTGCACAAAGTAAAGGACAATTTTGAAGAAGCAAATAGAGAACAACAGTTGTTTTGTTGGAGTGGTCCTTAGTGGTCTATTACAAAACAAAATTTTATGACTCCACTCAATATCTCATTGCATCGTGTGACAATCAAAATGCCCGTTCTTTCAGAAAGTGTCGCAATGTATCTAGCCCAATGGAACCAGGGCTGCATTTTAAATATTTTTTTTATAAATGAACCCACTGTTGGTACAGAACAGCACCAATTTGCTTAGCATAATGACGAACCATTCAGCTTCCTTGTCCAAATCCACTATAAATTATAGCTTCATTAACCGATGTGATACCTTTTAACATAGGTTAAAACTAAATGCAGCAGTCTTCGAAATTAGACTTTAGAATTTACTGGCTCGATAACTTCAAAATTAGAATATTTAGATAGATTCTATTGAAAAAATTTGGCAAAAGTCACTGGTCCGAATCAATTTTCACTGGCCGTGGGCCACCGGACCACTGCTAATGTCGATGAATGAATGCTATCACTATACGTGTGAAGAATCATGCGGCGATGTTATATCCATGTACACATGTATTTTTATTAATTTGACAGCAATCTAACTGACATTTTAAATCATGCACTGAGATGTGATTGTTCGTTTTGTTGGCCATCATTGCTTAAACTTTCTTTTCCTAATATATAACTTATACCCAACTATCTTTCAAAAGATACTGTTCTTATATATATGATAGACTAAGATCGACGTCCAGTCTCTAATCGACGTCCACTCCTCAAATCGGCGTCCACTGACATCATTATCTCAAATCACGGTCCAATCATTTTAGGATATTCTCAAATCGGCATCCTTTCCAAACTCTCATATCTATAGGCCCGTTTACACCATCAAAAATAATTGTAACGACAGTTTTGTTTTGCGTGTTTTTTTTTATCTGTTACTTAAAAGTAGTTTTTTTTGGGGGGGGGTTTTTTTGCGTGTTTTTTTAAGCATTTTCCCATTCTTTGATATTATCAATAGGGGTAGAATCTACTTTGGCGGACCACGGAAGTCAAATATTGTAATAATCAAAGCGCATGACCCATAACCTTTCATTTTGTTACCATGCGGATATGACAACAAAAGGGTTAGGTTTAGGGTTAGGGTTAAGGTTAGGGTTAGGTTCAATGTTAGGGTTAGGGTTAAGGCTAGGGTTAGGTCTGCTAAAATAGAAGTACTCCTAAACACAATAGGATTTTATCTACAGTAACTATAAAATACATTGGCATTTTTGTCATCAAGAACCCCTCATCTGGAATCTGGTCTTGTCCCTTCTCCATCATTGCTTCAAAAACATTCCTTAACAGGTGTGATGTCATTTGCAGTATACGTCAGTGACGTCATTGGACGTCGATTTGAGAAAGTGAAAAACGGCCATATATTTGAGAATTATACGTCGATTAGAGACTGGACGTCGATCTGAGTTTTACATATATATACATTAATGGAGTCTCACCAATGGTTCTCCCAATACTTGTTCTATTTTCTTCTCAGCGACAGAACAGAATTCTAAAAATAGAGTCTGTAGTATGTACTCTCCAGGTTTCTTGTTACAATCTTCATTCCTGTTGCCATGGTTACCATTATCGTGTCTCCATGGAAATCTTATAAAAGCAGCAGTGTCAATGTCTTTTTCCATACTTTCAAGCAGACCTGAAATTAACATTTATACTTATTAAAATCTATCGCCAAATTTGTTGAAAATGCATGTAATTTAGGCAGATAATATCAAGGTGTAATATATGATGAATGATATAAAAAAAACCTGGAGGGTGCTCACTCGAGCCTGTATGGACTTTGGTGTGTACGTTTTGGGTTGAAGCAAGTTTATATATTCTGAGAAAAAGCTTTTAAATCCATATTCCCATACTTCAGCTACTTCTTTTAGTGTTGTACAACTGGGATTTAATTTTTCCGATCCTTATATAAACTGAAACTCTACAAAACGGGTGGTCTTATTAAAGAGGGACAACTGTAACTATATATCTGGCTCAATTTCTTATGATAAATGCTAAAGCAAAATTAAAACCTTTTAATTTGTATTTAAAATTATAATTCAGTAAAACCTGTCTAAATCGAATCCCTTTGGGACTGAAGAATTTGTTCAGTTTAGACAGGTGTTTAGTTTACACAAGTTCAAATTACATAGACATTTTGTAGATAGGACTTTAACATCTGTCTAGTTTAGGCAGGTTTTACTGTAGATGTGACTTAAACGTCTGTCTGGGTTAGGCAGGTTTTACTGTAGATAGGACTTTAACGTCTGTCTCGCTTAGGCGGGTTTTACTGTAGATAGGACTTTAACGTCTGTCTGGTTTAGGCAGGTTTTACTGTAGATGTGACTTAAACGTCTGTCTGGGTTAGGCAGGTTTTACTGTAGATAGGACTTTAAGGACTGTCTCACTTAGGCAGGTTTTACTGTAGATAGGACTTTAACTTCTGTCTGGTTTAGGCAGGTTTAACTGTAGATGTGACTTAAACGTCTGTCTGGGTTAGGCAGGTTTTACTGTAGATAGAACTTTAAGGTCTGTCTCGCTTAGGCAGGTTTTACTGTAGATAGGACTTTAAGGTCCGTCTGGTTTAGGCAGGTTTTACTGTAAAAGTGACTTAAACGTCTGTCTGGGTTAGGCAGGTTTTACTGTAGATAGAACTTTAACGTCTGTCTGGGTTAGGCAGGTTTTACTGTAGATGGGACTTTAACATGGACTTTAACATCTGTCTGGGTTAGGCAGGTTTTACTGTAGATAGGACTTTAACTCTGTCTGGTTTAGACAGGTTTTACTGTAGATGTGACTTAAACGTCTGTCTGGGTTAGGCAGGTTTTACTGTAGATAGAACTTTAACGTCTGTCTGGGTTAGGCAGGTTTTACTGTAGACGGAACTTTAACTCTGTCTGGTAGGTTTTTAGTTTAATCAGGGTTCAGTTTAGACAGGTTTTCAGTTTAATCAGGGTTCAGTTTAGACAGGTTTTCAGTTTAATCAGGGTTCAGTTTAGACAGGTTTTCAGTTTAATCAGGGTTCAGTTTAGACAGGTTTTCAGTTTAATCAGGGTTCAGTTTAGGCAAGTTTTCAGTTTAATCAGGGTTCAGTTTAGACAGGTTTTCAGTTTAATCAGGGTTCATTTTAGGCAGGTTTTCAGTTTAATCAGGGTTCAGTTTAAACAGGTTTTCAGTTTAATCAGGGTTCAGTTTAGACAGGTTTTCAGTTTAATCAGGGTTCAGTTTAGGCAGGTTTTCAGTTTAATCAGGGTTCAGTTTAGATAGGTTTCACTATATTATCAAATAATGTCTTTTTTATAATAATTTTCTCTCTATTCTGAATTTACAATCATACAATGTACATTGTTGTTAATTAAGTACAATGTACATGACTGATTATATTATATATCTAATATACACAAAGAATACATACCCTTTTCTTCCTTTGAAGCCATCTGTTATTTGTTAAAGCTTCCCTATATGTACAAAAAGTCCATACCTAAAAAATCTAACAATTTACAAGAACATTTAATATTAATACATATTTGTATCATACATGTATCAATTTAGGACTAGAAATTATTATATCAATTGCTATCACATCTAATTTTACAATTTTAAAAATAAAGATGTCTTTATATCTTGATTCATCACATTCATGTTCACAGTTCAATGAATAATGCAAAAGTTGATGTTCATGTGAAAGAAAGCAATCTCATTATTTACAGAGGTAGTACCGGTTAACAAGTACATCTTGTATACATTTATGTAGTTCTTGCCAGTTAGTCAATATCAGGTCAATACACAAATTATCAAACAAATGTGTGAAAATTATCAAGGTAGCTTCTTCTTTAACTTTGCAATTTAATGAAGACATTTCAGTGATCATCTGATATTATTTTAGGGCATAAATCTTTAGACTGATACTGTTGAGTTTGTGACCAATTATATTTATAAAAACTTTTGCATTTTGTTATTTGCTATTATGTTATTCATACTGAACTCATTTGCATTTATATGTATGTGTATCTGGTTATATAAGCATGTAACAAGTATTAGATGTCAGATAAGCAGATAAGGACGAGAGGGGTCATCTCTTCCATGTACATGCAATCTAATTGAATTTAGATATTTGTTACATCTTTTTTTCTGTGGCAACACACTAACATCTAAAAATATATCCTGCATGGGGTCACATCAGGGTTCATATTTTCGACTGACCAATTAACAATTAGCCTACTAAATCTTTATGCTCTGTATCAAAACCAAGTGCACACCTGGAGTTGTTGTTGAATTGATCGAGGGGCCGTCGTGATCGTATGGTATATGGATTTACAACATAATGTGATAAAGTTTGTCAGTGACTTGCGACAGGTCGGTGGTTGTCTCCGGGTACTCCAGTTTCCTCCACCATTAAAACCGACCGCCACGATATAACTGAAATATTGTTGAAAGTGGCGTTAAACACAATCAAGCAGAGAGAATATGTTAGAAATATCGAGAGAAAAAAAATATACTGATGGCCTAAAAATCTTTCGTTCACAAGAACTACTTCCTGTATCCTTGGAGACACGCATATAATATGGTGGCGACGAGATCACGAGACTTCGATTGAATGAGACTAGATTCGGCCCTAAAAAAAGTTTTCCCCGATATATCTCGGCCCAAAAAATCTCGACACTATTTTGATGCACTGATCATGAATGAGCGTGAAATTGGCAGATAATTTTCAGATTCGCGAGCATTCATGGTCGTGCCTGTTTCAATAGATGGAAAGAGCATCCTTACATTGTACTACAGTACACTCCAAAAAGTACACAAAAGTAAGTAAAATTTCTATTTCAATTATCCCAAGGATTTACATGATTTAAATATTAGATAATGTGAATTTTGCTTCGCTGGCACTACAGGTAGCACCTGTCTCATATTATACATATATCTAACAACAGGGACAAAGAAAATAAAAATTCAATAAACATCTAACATGTCTAATCATCATTAGATTGATATACTTGTATCTTAATGTTAAAAGTGCAATCAAAAATGTGTATAAATTACAATGACAATGTGTTCAAGAAAAGACCTTACTTAGTAGCTGTACTTTTAGTTTTTATAATCCACGTTATAGTTTTACTTATTGATGCTAATTATGCTATTTTTATTTTACTTTATTATAATGTTTTGTTTTGTTTTTGTTTTTTGTTTTTTTTTTTTGTTTTTTATAAAAGTGTGATATTTTTATTGAAATCTGTACATTTGTTAGTTGAATACATAAAGTACCGGTACCTTTTCCCGGCCTCGTTAACATTAGTAAAGCACATAACATATAAAGATGTTAGTATTTGTTAGTAATTTACATACAGAATGGCATACTATTTCTATTAGAATAACATGACAGAAAATACCAAATAATGTGATTCCACATAAAGATGAGTTTTTCAATCATAATAAACCAAATTAACAAATATACAGATAATCAAAAAATAGGGTTTTAAGTAGTTATAGAAGTAAAAGAAAAAAATGGAAAAAGTTTAATTTATTGAGTTTTTTAAGGCATAAAAATAATTTTTAAAGAGAAAGAAAAAGTTTTTTAATTTGCTTTGATGAATAGGTAATTTTAGCATTCATAAAAACAAAAGGCTATTTCTTTTCTATCATGTTATATACAGAATGAATATTTGTATAAATCTTTATATCTAATTAAACAGTAAAGTGAAAGCATTCCATATCTGGTTGAAAAAATCTATTTTTTTATTTTTAATAGCAATAGATTTCTCAATGTTATATAGTGGCTGTATTTTCCTCTGCATTGTGACCAATGATAATTTTTTCTGAAAATATTTACAGTTAAAAATATACTGCTTTATTTGTAATAAAATGAGGTTGATAGCATCTCCTCGAGACGATTTTGAAGTATCACCAAAAAGAAAAAATTGCATAGTAAATGGAATACTAACACCATTTGACAATAACCAAGAATCAATTTCATCAATAAAAGCTTGTACAATCTCACAATTCCAAAATAAATGTTCTATAGTTTCCTCATCTTCCTGACAAAAAGTACAAAAGGCATTGTCTTTTACTTTAATTTTATACAGCAATTTATTTGTTCCTAGGATACGTTGGTTAATTCTGTACTGTAACCATTGTAGTTTGGTATTTTGTGTGACTATAAAAGGTAGTTTGAATATTTCTCTCCATTTCGTTTCATCTAAACCTAAGGCTAAAATTTCCTCCCACTTTTTCTGACCATTTGACACTATGTTATTCCTTATTAGTAACAAATACATATCTTTAGTTCCCCTTTTACTCTTCAAAATGGTCTTAACAAACGAAGGAATAAATGGGGTAAGTAGCTTATAACTATTATACACATTTTGTTTTCCAGCATGTTTTACAGCTGAAATTATACTATTAAATTTCATAATATTTTTTGAAATGTTAAATTTTTCCTCTAATTGATCAATGGAGAGAAATTTTCCATCTTCTGACATAATATCATTAACAAAACAAATACCTTTTCTGAACCAGTCTTCATAGAGTACTGGTTTGTTTTCTATTTTTATAGTTTTGTTCATCCACAGTGGAGAAGACAAAAAATATTCCCATGTAAAGTTTTCTTCTTTATCAATAAAGGTGTTCCAAGCATGGAACACATCTTTCCAAAATTTATTTTTTACAACATTTTCTTTTATGTAAGAAATATAACCATTACCAAAATTTAATAATTGTTCCTGATTTATTGTCGAAAATAAGATATTATCCCATTTACATTCAATTCGAAATAGCTTTCTTACCCAGGTTGTTTTTAGGGCTAAAATAAATAAATTTAGATTAATCATTTTTAATCCTCCTTCACAGAAGTCTTTTTGTAACAATTCCCTTTTAACTCTGTGCACAGGTGAACTCCATATAAAGGTCAAAATAAGCTCGTTCACCTTCTTTAAGATGTCTTGAGTAGGATTAGGCAATGTAATGATTAGGTGATTTAAGACAGGTAAAATCAGAGTTTTCACAACAGTAATCTTTCCAATGACAGTAAGATTCCTTTTTGACCATATCTTAATTAGTTTTTTTATTTGCAAAATTCTCTCATTATAATTAATATTTACAATTTTATCCAAATCAACATCAAAATTAATACCCAATAGCTTGAAGGATGTTTTACCCCAGGATAAGTTTCTGTGTTGACCTAAAGTGTCATTACTGTATTTTTTACTCCCAATCCATACTACTTGTGTCTTGGTAAAATTAATGTTTAGCCCAGAGAGTTTTGCATACCAATCTAATTCAAGTAAAGCTTCATTTAGAGACTTTTCACTGCCATTTAAAATTAATGATGTGTCATCTGCAAACTGTGATAACTTATGTTCAATCCTTGTCACATTTATGCCACCAATATTTGTATTACCCCGTATCTTAATGGCTAAAATTTCTGCACATAAAATAAAAAGATATGGCGATAACGGATCACCTTGTCTACAACCACGGCCTATTTGAAAAAATTCTGAAAGATTACCACCCTGAATGACTGCTGATGATATATTATTATAAAATACTTTAACCCAGTTTATAATAGATTCCCCAAAGTTGAAAAATTTTAATACAGATAAAAGAAAGTCCCAAGATATAGAATCAAATGCCTTTTCAAAGTCTATCAAAAGTAACAAACCAGGTATGTCGTTTTCTTCTGTAAATTGTAGCATATCATAGATTAATCTAATGTTATCTCCAATGTATCTTCCACTAATAAAACCTGTTTGATCTAAATCAATCAACTTTTCCAGAACTCTCTTCAATCTACTAGCAATAACACCAGAACCAATTTTGTATACAGTATTCAGTAGTGATATTGGTCTCCAATTTTTGAGAAAGTGTCTTGGTTTGTTATCTTTTGGTAAACATGTAATGATTCCCTGTTTTTGAGTTACTGATAGCTCACCTAAAAGTGACCCAAAATTTATAGAATTTACAACAAATGACTTCAAATCTATCCAGAAAAATTTGAAAAATTCTGTTGAAAAACCGTCCGACCCGGGTGATTTATTATTATTCATTTTTTGTAAAACCTTACTTGCTTCATTTACATTTATTTCCCCTTCTAAACTTAATTGTTCATCTAAAGACAATTTATTAAAGTTTAAGTCTTTTAAATCTCTTTCTAAATCACTCACTTTACACCCATTTCCTTCTCTAAATTTATATAGTTCTTCATAAAATACCTTTGTTTCTTTCAAGATATCAAATTGTTTAGTTATAGTTTTGCCATCATCCCTTTCTATTTTGGGAATTATTTTACTAGTAAAATTTTTTGATTCTAGCCCACAAAAATATTTTGTAGGTTTTTCCCCCTCTTCAATCCACTGCACTCTAGAATGTATTATTTTACCCTTTATTTTTTCTTTTCTTATATTTTCTAAATCTTGCTTCTTATTCTCTAAAAGTTGTATGGAGGCTTGGTTTACATTACATTCTAAAGTGTCAATATCTTTCAATAAATCTCTTTCTATTTTGTCTCTTTCTTTTCTCTTGTAGCTTGAATAAGAAATAGTTTTGCCTCTAATTTCCATCAACAGTGTTTCTAGAAACAATTGACTATTAATAGTGAAATGAAGATCATCGTTAGAAATTTCATGTATATTCTCAAAGTTATAAACCAAGTCACCATACTGTTATTTAACCTCTAAAATCTTTTTTTTTACAATATTACTATATTCCAAATCATAAAGTAATGAATTGTTGAACTTCCATAGTCCTTTACCACGCATAAAAGGTATAAACTCTAATTCTAAAATTACCATGGAGTGATCTGAACGATAACTTGGTTCAATTTTACAGTTTATTAATTTGTCAACATACTATCAGGAAAAAGAAAAAAATCAAGTCGAGCTTGTTTAAAAGGTGTCTTTTTTCTCCAAGTATATCATTGTAAATCTGGAAAAAGTTCTCTAAAGGGGTCCACTAGGGAGCATTGATCTACTATTTCAATAAGTTTATCTCTAGCATTGGGGTTATTAACATATAAATAGTTGTAACAATCAATATGTGGGCAAAGTACCAAATTAAAATCACCACAAAGTAAATAACGTTCATTTCCAAAATCTTCAATGATATTCATAATCTGATCATAAAAATCAGGATTGTCCATATTGGGTCCATAAAGTGACAGAAGTGTAAGTTTCTGTTTATCAATTACAACATCTAATGCTAAATAATTACCATTCAGATCCCTTTTCTCTTTCAGGACTTCATATTCAAAATTGTTATTAAACAGAATTGATACCCCCCTGGAATTTGAAGAAAAAGATGAAAAGAAACAATCAAATCCCCACATAGATCTAATACTACTCTATTTCAGAAGTAAAATGTGTGTCCTGTAAGCAATAAATGTTATAATGTTTGGATTTTAGAAAATGAAACACATCTTTTCTTTTTTCAATATTACCAAGGCCTTGACAGTTAACTGTTAGAAATTTTATGGAACCCATTTCAAGGGGAATATAATTCTTCTAAATAAGTAGATATATACAAAACTCTGACAATACATATTCATCAAGCAAATAAGAATAGAACTATTGTAAATGTAAATGAATTTTTCAAAATATTCTTTTGAAAATAACCGAAAAAATGATAGATAAAAACATGTATTTAGAACTAAGATGACAAGTGTCATAATATACCTGTTGTAAACTGGTACAATTTTTGCAAAATCTGCAGTAAAATTTTCAATCAATTGTATAACATTATTGTTTTTTTATACTTGAAGCATAAATATATTTATGATATTAAATATTTAATACAATAAAGACAGATCTTTTCAGTTGTCTAAATATTTTTCAACACCCAGGACGTTGTGAAGGCCGTTGTCTGAGTTTAAAGTTAATGTCATCATACATCTGAAACTTCGTCTGTGATCCATTCTCTGTTCTACCATAAATGCCACAATTAAAGTACCACACCTGGTCGAAACGCTGACTTCGTTCTAGTCTTTTGATAAGCTCCATGTTCCTTTGTGTGACGTCATCCACAAATTTCACTCTTCCTTTCAGTTCCTTCCTTACCCGCATTACACTCCTTTTTACATCACTACTGAACAAGTGCACAATTAAAGGGCTCGGCTCATGTTCTGCTGGTAGCCTATGTATTGCTACTACATCCCTTTCTTCTAAGGTTACATTCAGATCTCGTTTGACCAAATTAATAAAATCCTGACGTAGGTTTTGCTTCCCTCTCCTAGGAAAGTTGAACACTTTGATATTGTTTTTCCTAGAGTACTGCTCGTTGTAGTTGCTGCTCATATTTGCTTGCTTAGCAACTTGTACTTTATTATAATGTTGAGCTTATGCTTATTTTTGCTTCGCTTATGTTTATGTTTTGTTATTATTTTGTTTAGTATTACAATGTTTAGTTCATTCTTATTTTTGTTATTATTTTGTTTGGTTCATGTGAAACCATTATTTTACATGTAATACCACTTGTTTAATGTTTGTAAATGTCCATGAGAACCATGAGCAGGTATATAAATCATTTGTAGAGAATAAATATTTTGTTAGAATAATGGAATAGAAACTTGTCATATTTGTAATTTACTTTATTCCAATACATAAATTATCAAGAGTTATCTTTCTTGATCCATTATTTATATATTTTATATTGTCAATACAGGGTCTATTTTATATGGAAATATGAATTCCAACTGCAATAAATGTTAGAACTCACTACGTCTGGTTATATTATTCCACTGAGAATCGACCCGACGACAAATGATTGCGCATGTCATTGGTGAAGGCGGTTGTGGTATTTCACTCTGAAGAATTTTCATAGTTTTTCCAAGTTTAAAGAGCTATTATCTGTGGTTTGTTGAGTTAACATTTACACACAAACACACATGAACTGATTATTCATCAAGATTCGGCGATATTTGACCGAAACGAGTAGAATTTCTCGTCAACACAAACTTTCTTGTTAGAACCTGCCGGCAGCCATTCAATATGGCGGACCATTAAAACTTTTATTTTGATAATTTTGGCCTTAGTCAAGAAACTCTTGAACATATTTACTTTAATTAATTATTCAGCTGATACAGTGACTGATTCCCAGTACCTATTTTAGAGGTTTTTTAGCACTTTAAAAACTTTTGGTGTTTGGTCCTGCTGGGGTGCGATCTATCACTTTCCTCAAACACATGAACAATATTGGTGCTGGTCTTATAAAAAAAACCAAAAAACTCTACAATACTGCTTTACTAACTAGTCGACCCTATATTGCCTATATATTAGTATAACCCTGCTAGTTACTAGACTGTTATCATACCTATTGTGCAGTGTGATTTTTAACATTATTAACTTTTATCCGTGTTTGTAACTATATATTTTTATTAACATTAATACGCTGCTGTGCCGTAGATATATACATTAACATTTTATACGCTGTATTAATATAGCATATTACCTTTAACTCGCGTGTTAGTTAATTTTATACGCATGACGGAAAGAAAACTACAGAAGTATCTGAACAAGACACTACCACCCATAGTTGGCTCTAGGAAATTAACACCGGTTATTTTGACAGACAGCAAAGCTAAATATCTTATAAGACATTGTTCGTCAACAGCCGAGTCGCAAATCCGGTGGCGATTTAGAAGTGGTCAATCGACAGAGCGTGGATTTCAGTGGTTAAATAGGAACTTAGATAGAGAGATAGGTCACTTGGACAATATCCATCTTTATGTGTGGCTCGGCACATGTGATCTCACTGATTATGATGGTAAATTTGTAACACTCGCAGCTAATAAAGACATTGTTGATTCATTGATAAACACATATCAGAAATTGATTGATCTTCTGAAACCATATCCTGCTTGTAAACTGACATTCTTTGAAATACCACCATATTCTATCATAGACTTTAACAAAAGTAGAAAACATTCAGACCCTAAGTCATTTAAGAAGGACAAAGAAGATATACTTGCAAATATAATTAAAGTCAATGAACACATTCGACATATAAACACATCATTAAACACCTTCTCACCAATTTTTGGAGCTGATGTAAGTCACCATCATTCTGAGAAAACATCCAAATCTAAGAAGATCACACTTAGAGACAATTATCTATTCAACCTATATTTAGATGGGATCCATCCTGATGAGAACCTAGCAAGAGTCTGGCTCAAAAAGATTGCCTTTCATATCCAGAAAGACTGTTGGGGTTGATTACATAGTCAACAGTGGGAGTATCAACGACGCACTTATTGTATTAACCCTAGCAGTTCTTTATATGTATATGTTGTTAGTAAGCCTACTGGTATTTTTCTGATCTTTTTGTCAGTCTTTCCAACGGAGGGAGTATCCATGACGGGTTAGATCTGTCAATTTTATTTCCACTATATTCTTGGCACCAGTGTACCTTTTACCTTCCTACACCATGTCTCTTGCTAGAATCTCAGCTGGCAATGCTGTGTTAGACGAGCCAAAATCGACAGTAATAGGAACTAGACATATAAAACATTATGCTCTAAGTATTGAGAAATCGCTAATGAAAAAGCTTAATAGCGCTAAAAGGAAACAAATATCATACAAATTCACAGCCAAACTTGATGCCATTACATTTGAGCTTTTTATCCACGCATGTGAAATATATTTTGTCAACTCTTCCAACAATTTCGACAGTGTCATTAAAGACAATTCTACCGATCGACATGGCAGTGTGACACAAAGAACATACAAAATCAAAGAGTCTGATCAGGATAGCTATACTATAAATCTATACACGACTAGATGTTCAATGTTAGTTAACGGCAAAAGTGCAGCAAACTTTATTAAAAGAGATCTTAACAACTTACATGAGATTATTAAAGGTACCACCATTAATGGAGCCTCAGTAAATATACAAAACACTAATGATCTGCTAGCAAAACAATTGAAAGATGTAATCCATAGCATGAACATTGGCACCAACGGAATGCAAGCAACAGTAAATGAGGAAATGAATGATCTAACTGAGAAATGCTTTAAATGTAAAAGGAGCTGTCGTAGTAGTAGAGCTGTATTTTGCGTAAATAAACATTGGGTCCATTTCAATTGTGAAAAATTTACTAAACTTGAGATTGAACAGATTGAACAAAATGAAAATGAGCCATATACTTGTTCACAATGCAAGACCAAAGAGGTCAGAAAAATTAGATGTACACCAAATAAGATAGAGGAACAACAACAAACTGACTCACAAATAACGAAGTATCAACACAAACAGTCAGAAGAGATAATATCACCAACACTAGCCCAACAGTTGTTACAGGAAGAACTTATGAATACTTGTTTAGTATGCTCAAATATTTTAACATCTGACACTACACCATGCATGGTTTGCTCTCTAAGCTACCATCTTGGATGTGTTGACATAAATAAGGGAACATGTTATGCCTGCTTGGGAAGTCAACATCAAATTGATCAGCACAACAACATCGCTGAAGAAACAGTATTACCTATTGTAAGAAGAGAAACCACTGCTACATTTAACGAGATACCACAAACCTCGAACTAAACATGAAACGAACATATCACAGCAGATATCAGTTACTAATCAAAAACAAAAGCCACATATTCCAAATAATGAGAACTCAATACCAACAGGAACGTCAAATTCAGCTCAAACTAAAAATTTAGAACTAAAGTTAAAAGATCTTAGACAACTTGAAATAAGACTTAAAAAAAAGGAAGAGCACCTTAAAATTAAAGAAACAATGCTAAATGAAGATGCCAAAGAGAAATCTAAGATACTAGATCATTTATTCAAAGCAGAAAGTAGGAATTGCGAACTTGAGCAGACTGTTAAAACATTAAATCGAAGAATAGAAATTTTAGAAGAACATACGAAAACTGACCATCAAAAGAACATACCGTCAGGTTTCAGAAATAGAGAAACACTAAATTCGACTGATGAACTTATAAATGGAGTACATGAGAAAGTAACTAGGTATATTCTTTCAAAGATAGACATTGAAATAGATAGACTCTGTGAAAAGGGCTGGAGTGACAAAAATAAAAGTGAGTCAAATCAACAAGAAGTTAGTCAGGAACAGGATCTTCAACCTCTAAATAATGATACACATGGTGAAAAGAAGACTGTACATGGTATGTCAAATGATGTAAAATCACAGCAACAACAGCTACCTAGATCAGACTCTGGTACTAATCATCCACACAATAAAGGAAACTCTCAAAAGCCGTCATCCTCTAAAGATGTGATCGATCCTCTATCACGCCACCTCACAGGTCAACCAATCTATTATAACCAATCAAATACCCTGCCTCATCAGCATTTTTTATACGGGACAAGCCTCCGCAACAGGATACGATATTAGAAACTGATGCATCTAGAGACACCAATAATCAACCTCTGAATTCTGATAGTCTGAGAATAATAACCTTAAATTGTAAAAACATTCAAACTTGTGGACCGTTCTTCAATGATATGATTAACCGTATGGATATATGTATGATTCAGGAACATTGGCTTTTCAATTGTCAGATTCAATTATTAAATGAAATACATGAAAACTTAAATGGAATAGGAAAATCTGTTGATGATAGCGATCCGCTACAACCAATACAAATGCCACGAGGGTATGGTGGGATTGGAATACTCTGGAAGGAGCTTGATCACTTAATTAATGTCATTGATATAGGAAATGAACGTATTCAATGCGTGGAATTTATGGGATCATCACGTAAACTTTTGATTGTCTCTGTTTATATGCCATGTAAAGGACCACAAAATCATGTACTGGAATTTCAAGAATGCGTAGACATGTTATATGAGATTATTCAGACTTACGGTACCTCACATATTATTGTCTTTGGGGGAGATTTTAATGAGATATTATTAGGGAACAACCATTTAACTTGAAGGGGGGGTTATGGTTTTTTTCTAAAAAAATATTCTGATTTTGGTGGAGGAAAAAAAAAATAATCTGATTCAAAGTTTTTGTCATATAACCTAATGTTAAATTCTGGAAAAAAAATTTGCACTTTGCGCGACAGAATAGATAAATATTCTAACTCTTGTGTTGTCCGAAAAAAAAATTCTGAACGAAACAAAAAACCATAACCCCCCCCCCCCCCCTTCAAGTTAAATGGTCGGTCCCTTAATGCATCAAATAATCAAAGAAGCCGGTATATTTTAGATTTTATGGAAGAAAACAATTTTACTACAGTGGATGTGGGAAAGACATTTATCAACTCGTCGGGTTCAGACTGTTCCTCGATAGATTACATTATATTTCCAGTTTCATTCAAAGATCAGTTAACGGATATTGCGAAAATTGACAATCTTCATAGTCTTGTTTCAGATCACTATCCAGTTAGAGCAACCATATCTATTGACTACTCCAAACATCATGATAAACCATTAGAGCAGAGACAAAAAACTGTCAGTAAAGTTAACTGGAACAGAATCGATAAAAATCTATATCAACAAGAAATTGAAAAACAACTAGATAACCTGTGCATTGACAATTACGCGGAAATCTGCAGTTTCAACAGTTGCACCATCTAACAAAATTACAAGAAAAAAACCAAAGCTAAATGTTATGAATTCTGATATATATAATGCTATCAAGAAAAAGAAGCAAGCGTATTGTATATGGAAATGGAATGGTAAACCACAAAACCCACTTGATCAACTCGTAATTAATAAGAAACTGACATCATACAATCTTAGAAGATTCTGCAGAACGGAAGTAGCACAAAGAAGGATAAAAGAAAGACAGGAATTAATTGAAGCAAAAACTATGGATAAGAAACTCTTTCACAAACTAATACGACAACAACGAGGAAAACTGAATAGAGTTATAGATGAATTGCTTGTTGGTGATTCTGTCTTCAAAACCGACACTGAAATACTGATTGGATGGAAAAATCACTTTGCTAATTTAGCAAAAGAATCTGATAGAATGGATTTTGATCATGGTTATCTTGACACTGTTGACATTGAATACAAACACATTTTCAAAATTTGCCAGCATGACTTCATTCACGAGATCGTGTCAAAAGAAGAACTCGACAAAGCGGTTGATAAACTTAACAGAGGCAAGTCGAGTGACATATATGGTGTAACGGCAGAATGTATCGCATACGGAGGAGAGAAGCTAAGGAACGTACTGCTCAATTTGAAAAATACATCCTTTGAGCATTGTATATTACCAGATTTATTAAAAATTGGAACATTAACACCGATATTTAAAAACAAAGGGATGATTATTGATGCAAAGAACTATAGAGGTATAACTATAATGCCGACGTTATCGAAGATTGTTGAAACCATCATAAAGTTCCGAATTAATCCAACAATTCTTTCAGTACAAAATCCTCTTCAAAATCCTCTTTACAGAGCACTCGACACCGCTTATATCCTTATTAACGCTTGAAGAAGTTGGAAGGGAGAATAAAGACAACAAGGAACCTACAATTATCGGAATGCTTGATGCAAAATCCGCCTTCGATGTGGTACGACATGCAAATCTCATTCGTAGACTATATCATTATGGAGTCTCCAAGCAATGTATACTTATGATCGATAACCTTTATAGAAATGCAACAACTAAGATAAAGTGGAAAGGAGAATTCTCAGAGGGATTTAAGATTGAGCAAGGAGTTCGGCAGGGTGGTACTCTGAATGCAGACCTGTACAAAATATACGTAAATCATTTACTGGATATTTTGGACTGTGCTGGTGTTGGAGCGAAAATTGGATCCATCCAATGTTGCACCCCCACCTGTGCAGATGATATAGTGCTAACTGGCAGTAATCCACAAGATATACAAACCATGATAAATATCGCATATGATTTCAGCCAACGAGAAGGATATTCACTACAACCGACCAAAAGTGTGATATTACCAGTGAAAACAAGCAATAAAATATCGCATGAAGATGAAACCTGGACAATGAATATCAGCTCTATGCCAATAGTCGACCAAACAGCACACATTGGTATTCAGAGGCATTTTAAAGATTCCAGAACTGCTACTATTGAGGAAAATTTGAAAAAATCAAGGCGGGCATTATACAGCTTAATGCGTTCAGGACTTCATGGCGAGAATGGATTGGACCCAGTAACATCTATTAGCATACATTTTTGTACTTAGAACCTATGTTATTCCAATCATGTTTTATGGGCTAGAAACGCTTTTAGCATCTGGAAAATCCTTTGAAACACTGGAAAAACAATACAAGAAAATGATCAAACAAGTACTGTCATTACCAATTAACACTGCTGATCCGGCAATTTACATAATATCTGGATTGCTGCCAGCAGAAGCCTAAGTTCACAAAAGAGCCATCATTTTGTTTGGATGTATCTGCCGTTCAGGCAAGACCTCCACAGAGTGGAAAATAGCAGAACGCCATCTATCTATTAAGAACAGTAAAAGCAAAAGTTGGTTTATTGATATCAAGCGATTATTTATAAAATATGGAATTGGCGACCCATATGAATTTTTGGACACTGTGCTATCAAAATATCAATGGAAAAGCCTGATAAAAAGCAAAATACATAGCTATTGGATTTCAACCATCTCAGAGATATGCAATTTATATTCTTCATTGAAGTACCTGCAAGGATCCTACAAAATTGGTCAGTGTCATCCGCTAGCAACGACGATCAGTGCTAACATGAGAGATATTATAAGAATTCCAATACGCCTAAAAATCGCCACCGGTACGTACATTTTACAAGCAAACAGAGCCTCATACAATAGATCTCAACTAAATCCAATATGTCTTCTCTGTGGAAATGGTGAAGAAACTTTAGAACATTTCTTACTAACATGTAACTGTTTAGATAGCATCTGTGCACCGTTAGTTAAAGAGATAATTAACACTTGTAGCGCTCTATTTGCAAAGAATAAGTTGGATGGGAACCAGGGTTGGCAAAAAAGCGGGAAATACTCATATTTCCCAGGACGACGGGAAATAAGATTGATTCTTAATTTGCAAATATAATGGTACAGGAAACTTCTAAATTGATATTTATGTTTTGCATGTATGGCTAAAATTGCATATATAAAAAATCTTTAATAGATACAAATATAACTATATTGGCCTTACAGAAAGAAAAAAAAATTAATGGATAGTGTTAATGTACAGATATATAAAATTGTTATTGGAAAATTGATATTTGTTAAAAAAAATATTGATTTTGATAGAAATATTAAGAAAATTATTCTTTACTTGTAATCCTCACTTTGTACCTCCTTTGTTTAGTGATCAAAACCATATTCTGACCTGCTTTTGACATGTTTATTGTTTGTCTTTACAAACTGGACTTATTCAGTTATTGATTTCTAAAGGTTATTGAAGATGTGTTAATTAGTTTGTAAAAACAAATTAAAAAAGTTACTCATTATTATACTATAGCATAAAGGAAATGGGTACCAGACAACTTGGCCCGTGGACAACTCGGACCGAGACAAGTCAGCCTGTATGCTAAGACAACTCGGACCGTATGAAAAGACTACTCGGACCATCAATATTTATTGTTGTCTTACTTATTTTTTTTTAATAAAATTGACAGAAATCATAAAGATACAGTCTGACATCTGTCAAAAGTATTGGGAGATGTAAAAAAAAATCCTTATATAATCAGCCAAAACCATATTTTTTTCAAATGTTACACCAAAACATTCGGAATTGTCAATATTTGATTGGTTATTTACACATTATATTGTTATGAGTGATTTTTATTTGTACATAATTTAAACACAACAAATAAAATTTGATTTTCCTATGTATTTCAACTAAAAATAAATCCAAAAAATTGACAATAATGGAAAAATTATGTACAAATAAAAACCGCTCATATAAACATAATGAGCAAATAAACAAACAAAATATAGATAATTCCGAATGTTTTGGTGTAAAATTTGTTAAAATCTATCCAGAAATGACTTCACAATAATTTTTTGATAAAATATGGTTTTTTTTTACGTTTCCCAATACTTTTGACAGATGACTATGTGCAACTTCATTTCAAGGATTTTGATAGATAGTCTAGTGTTAATAAACTTAATATGTTTGGTTAGACCTATTTTGACCTACAATTCTGAAATATCTTTTATGGATTATTTTCTTGTTTACCATAGGGCAAAGCAAAGAGCTATACTAAGAAATGGTAACATGGACCATTTCACCTTTATTGATAGAACCCCCTTCGAAAAAGTTCACTTGATTTTTTGTAAGCATCTCCTGGGAACAAAGAAGACTTCCTCAAATATAGGAGTGAAAGCAGAACTTGGTAGATTTCCTGTTGAAAATTTTATTAATTCGCAAGCAATTTTATATCTTGCCAGACTACATACTGACAATTTAAATCCATTATTGAAAGAGGCTTTTGAACTTTCAAAATCTCTTGATTCACAAGGTGTTTCCAACAACCATGAAGCTTATACAAACAAAAATAATACATAATGCTTATATGAAATTTCATAATTTATAAGCTCTAAATATTTTTTATATTAATTTTATTCCCGTAAATGATACGTAATAGACCATGTTATGAGAACAAAATCACGTCCTAATCACATTTTTGGTCACTTAATATTATATTCAATAAATAATTCATTTTCACTAATAGATAATAATTGTCTTTTAAATAAATAAATAATTATACACATATAAATATTGAACAATATTATAAAACAATAATACGGTCCGAGTTGTCTTAACATACGGGCCGACTAGTCCTCGCTTACGGGCCGACTTGTCCTCGCTTACGGGCCGACTTGTCTTGGTCCGAGTTGTCCGGCATTCAAGGAAATGCCCTTAGGATATTAGATTACATGTATATAACCTGGCAAAACAATCAGCTATTGTTAGAAATGCCATCGTGTTCAGCTGCTATTGAGAGAATCTACTCAAACTTTGGCATGATTCAGTCAAAATTAAGAAATAGACTTGGTCTTGGTAAAGCAGGAAAGCTTGTTTTTTGCTACAGAATGTTAAGGGGGAAAGATGAAATAGATTGGTGAACTCTTGAAACTGTATGGTTGAACTGAAAAGATTAGATATAAAATTGTGGTGACAGTTTTAACATGTTTTTAATAAAAGTCTTTTGTATAAATATTATGTTTATATGAAGATTACAATTTCAAAAGTTGCCTGAAGTCCTTCTTAATGGTCCTACTAGGTGTACACCCATATTTATTAAACTGATGTAATTTTCAACACTGTGTGTTAAAATGTTAAGTTTTTAGCAACTGAAGAAATTAATCACATCTAAAAATCATATTTCCCAGCATTTCCCACTTGAGCTAAAATTTAGAGTATTTCCCAGGACGTTATTTCCCGGTAATTACCACTGGGAATTCCCGCCACTGGTATTTCCCGGCCAACCCTGATGGGAACGTTAATTTAATACAAGTTTTGGTGAATCCATGTCTACTCTAATAATGGAGAATTTACTAATATCATTAGCGAACATTTAGAGCCTCTGTGTAGGTTCCTATGCTTTAGACTTCATACTACACGCTATGAACTTTTAGGCTTGACGTCAAAGAAGATGAGGAAGGGTGGTAGTGCGAAGACATGAACTGTGAATGGAGGTCTTGGGTTGATCGCACTCTGGTAGGGCCCTACATTAATTTTACCTGAAGTGACATTTTAGATTTTAAAATCGTCTAAGGACTTTTAGATTTTAAAATCGTCTAAGGACTTTTAGATTTTGAAATCGTCTAAGGACTTTTAGATTTTTGAAATCTTCTAAGGATATTCCGCTATAATTTTAAACGACGTAAATAGTGTATAGTGTACAGTAATACTTAAGTTTTATTATTGTGCATGTGTGTATATAATACATTTTTATGGAAGTGGATTTACAACGCTGATTCGTTTTAATTATTGGATTTTATGTGAAACCGTACTTCTCGGTCAAGGAGGTGTGCCTAGATTGGCAGAAGTTGATTTTACAGATACAGGTACAGATGGTGAAAATACGCAGGATCTCCTGTACTTGGCGATCACTAGTATAAAAATTTGTTCCAGTATTGTGAATTTTTTTCAAAATGTTGTACAATACTGGTATACCAGTAATGTAATTCAATTATGAAAATATGAAATTGCATGGATTTTTTATAGTGTATTGGATTGCTTCATATTAGAAGGTTCATGTTATCAACTGTTGAAAAGCATACTAAAAGTACAAGTTCATTGTGTATCATTTTATTGGCATTTATAACATCGTATCAGTAATACATCACAATACACAACAATCCGTTATAGATAGAGTCAAGATTATTATACAGCGACACAAGAACAACTACTTCAAGAACTGGTCTACCTAGGAACTAACATTTCCATAATACCTATACACAACTCGTAACAAGTAAAAAAATATTTTTTTTAAATCACAATACTGGAACAAATTTTTATACCAGTATTGTGCACAATACTAGAATACCAGTATTGTGATCGCCAAGTACAGGAGATCCAATACGCGGATAATAAAATCACAGCGACTGGCAACTTTCATTGATAACATTTAACATTCCCATGGTATGCAGAATATAAATTATTTTGATTAGCCGATTAGCCATTACTATTTTTAACCTATATTAGGGGTCTCAGACATTGTCAGACGCACTAAAAATACTGAAATTCAATTTATTCCGCATAGAAAATGCTAATTAGTATACTCACTTCCTCAATTATTACATCACTGTACTCTAAACAGAATTTAATGTAATATTTAAACACTTTAACGTTTGGATTACATGGTTTTTAAGTCAGAAAAAAAAATAATGACAAATACGAAAATAAAATGGACAGCTTCGTATGATCTCTCCCCTATATGGTTTACCAACCTACCGACAAAACAAAGAAAGATACGAACGGTTCATTATACATGGACTTAAATTGTACGATTTTACATTTGTACAATTTGAATCTATGTGTCACAAATTCCGCGAGTTAACAGTACTATAAGATACCAAAATTGATTTTTGTTTTATAATTTTCTGCATTGGTCCACATATTTAAAAACAAGAGCCCACGAACTACAATTCTCACATGAATAAATGATTGTTGTTTAACTCTTAACTCAGCAATTTTCTAGCTATACCATGGCGAGAACAGATTAATTTTCAATAAAATGATGATGAGGTCCGCTTTGTACTAGACCAACACGCTTAGTTGGATTTTATAGTGCGAGCTATATATAGCCAATCAGAGACAATTGGGGCTATCTTGGATTTCTATTTGCATTGAAAGGTAACAACACCTAATGGTGGAACATTTCTGGCAAGTCTAGTGACATCACATGCAATAGTTCTGGAAAAATGGTAACAAATGTCTCAACCAATCAGAGACAATGGGGGCTATATCTGTTATATGGAATCGGTTCGAAATAAACCAACACTTCTTCAGAACACACAAAGGAACATATTTGGAATGTCTGGCGACTTCAAATACAATGGTTTCTGGGAAACAAACCTAAAATGTTTCAGATTATCAGAGGACATGGCGGTCATCGTGGATCTTTTTAATAGTTCTGAAAAGATTCAAAACTTCCGCGGGATTAAGCGGGAAACACTTGTAGAAAGTTTTAGTGATTTGGCATGTGGTCGTTCTGGAGAAATCATAATAAAAATCTCCACCAATCAGAAGCCTGAGCAGCAATCTTCAATTTCAAATAGATCCAGCATCGAATGCGTAGATCGTGGGTTCGAGCCCCGGTGGAAGGGTGAAACCAAAGACTATAAAATTGGTATTTGTTGCTTCTCCCAAGGATTTGTATAGTATACAAATCCTTGCTTCTCCGCTAAGCACGCATCATTAAGGAGAACGAGCAAAGACTGTGTAACATACAGATTTATGAATGAAATTATAGTAATCAACGAGAGTGAGTGGGCGGAGCATATGTACGTGGTGTTTGCATGTCATGTACTCTTTATGTTACTTTGTATCATTAGCTTTAGTGTTCTAGATTAGATATGTAGAAACAAATATTGTCTATATATAATGCCCGGCCACGGATATTACATTGGCGACTAAGGATGGAGATCTTTAAAACCAATTGACAATATTGGATTAAATTCCGAAAAACAAAGTGTTTCAGAAATGGATTAAATTCCGATATTCAAAACTGTGATTAAATTCGACAATTTGTTGACAATTTTTTAAGTATGGCAGGAGATTTGGATCTTCGTGCGCCTAGTTCATTTAAAGTGCTTGGAGATAATACAAACCTATCCAAAGCATGGGAACAATATATTAAAACGATATATTTTAGCAAATATTATCATTGTTCTTCTTTTCGGCTTTTCTGATGTTTTTGTTTTTCTGGTGTCGTTTTAAATGCTACCTATAGAGAAATAAAAAAAAATAACAATAAAAACGATATAGTTTAGCTAATATTATCACTGTTCTTCTTTTCTCAATCGCGGCTATTTGCCGGCGGACATGAAGAAAAGAAGCCATAATCTACTAATTACATAGTTATAAGTGTTACTTACATGAAAATCTGGATTTAATCATAATTTTCAGTACTTAAATTACAATAAAGTTGGATTTTTACTCTAATTAAAAATTTTCAAATAAAAATATATAAAGAAAATATTATCTCATTTTTTCTTTTTCCGATCGTGGCGGTTTGTAAGTTCCTACGAAGAACAGATGTTATAACTTACAATTTCCAAACTATTAAGACTTTTTTTTTAATGAAATTATGGATTTAATAAAAAATTTGGGTACTTTATTAAAAAAACAAAAATAAATATATTTACAATTCATTCACATTATGCAATTTTTAACTGAATTTCCAATTTGCAACATAAAATAAACTGTCTAAATGTCTACTGGGATTCTTTTTATTAGCTGTAAGGTGACAGATGTCAAAGAAACCATAAAACTTTTGTTATATACAATTTCCTAATTAGTCTAGACAATATATACAGTTTGGGATTCTAATTTGAATGAAAAGCCATCCTCCTGTAAATGATAAAGTTCAAGATCACAAATTACTGTGTACTGTCAAAACAGTGTCATCATTGGTAGTTATCACTTCTCATTTGATCTTTGTTCAGTGCACATCGTAATTATAATTAATCAGATAGTACTGATTTTATATAATAGCGTTTTATCATCGTTCTATTTAGAAATATTCTTATTTCTTAAAGTGCAGAATATTTAAAATCGTTTTTATCGTCGTTCTATTTAGAAATATTATTATTTCTTATAGTGCAAAATATTTAAAATCGTTTTTATCGTCGTTCTATTTAGAAATATTCTTATTTCTTATAGTGCCGAAGCCAAATAAAATAGTTTTTATCGTCGTTCTATTTAGAAATATTCTTATTTCTTATAGTGCCGAAGCCAAATAAAATAGTTTTTATCGTCGTTCTATTTAGAAATATTCTTATTTCTTACAGTGCAGAATATTTAAAATAGTTTTTTATCGTCGTTCTATTTAGAAATATTCTTATTTCTTACAGTGCAGAATTTTTATTCCGGATTTGTTCCAAAATTAGTGTAGACATTGTTGTCATTCCTTAATCCCAACAACTACTGAACAATTTACACTTTACATCACTTTCATTTGACACAATTTTATTACATAAATGTTTTCTCTAATGTACACCAACAGAATAACTATAATCATTGATTTATATACAGTATACACATATTAAATCAACATAAATCGTACCGGACTCTGTTGTCCGCCATTTTGAATACCGGACTCTATTTACATATCATCTTGTATATATGAATATTTCCACGTTACTTGCTATTTTATTCAATCTTTGATAAAATGCCTATAGATAAACACATATACAATAATAATCAATCATTAAATGTACAGAATACATGCTGTAAATCGACGATATTGCTACCGGACTCTATATCCGCCATTTTGAATCTATGAACGATTGCTGATCACCTTGTATATTTCAATAAAAACCTATTATTTAGTATTCATTTTGTTGGAAATTATAAGAAATATATAAAAAACAACCAATACCACAGGAATACATCATTTAATATACATATAAACTAATATTAAGCCTCCGGACTTCTTCGGACTCTGTTTAGTAGTACCCATAATTGGGGGCTTATGAAAAAAAACTATTTTGGATGAAGTGGTGTTTATTTTATTTTTATGTTATATAACTGTTACGTGACGACATACCATCGTTTTTTACTGCAAATATTGCTTCTCAAACATCAAAACGTCAACTAAGCGCTTGTAATATTTGAACATTTTCCCGTGGTTTTTCAAGAAATTTAACACCTCGTGCACCAAAAAAATACTTTAACAGTAGTTGTGTTTTATTCATTTTAATAATCTGGTAAAATATTGTCTGGTGCACGACTACGGAGATGCTTAATTTCTTCGAAAACCGTCGAAATATCGCGGGCAAAATTCCACGAAATACAGAAAACAAATAAGGCACAGGCTACGAATACGACGGAAACGTATTCGTAGCCTGGGTTCTACAAGTACGACGGGCGGAAGTTGTGACTAAATGATCAACCAGTTTCCAGACATGGACACCTATTTTACGGAAATTAATCACGTATTGCTAGAGGTTACGAATACGACGGATTTCTCGATTTTCTTATTTCTATTGTTTTTATTTCATTAAATGACAATTTATGAATTTTTTATATAATTTTCTGTTTCTAGTTTATTTTTATTCCAATAAAATCTGATGCATTGAAAAACTAGTCTTACAATACACGATTAAGCCCATAGATTTCACTGGTATGAGTACTTCTCAGAGTACAACTCGCACTTCCCAACACTAATTATTTTCAAAATGGACGACGATGGTAGTGCGCTCCGAGTTGGAGCAAAGTATAAATCTTTTACGTCAAATACGTATCGATTTTGTTGGAAACAAGTTTTAACATCAAAAGTATGATGTCTATAAAATAAAACACAACAAATTTTAATCAAGTATTTTCTAAGATAATGATTCATTAAATATGGGGCCATATATGGAACTTATAGCCCCCAGTTCTTTTTATCGCGTTGACGCCGGACTGCATGCACTGACTTTTTCTCCTGGTTTCAATGTATACAAACTGTATTTAAAATAAATACAATTATTTACAGAAACAAGTTATTTATCATGGGTTCAGACTAGTGGAGTAATGGTCAGCATGATCGCCTTGAGTGCGGTAGATCACGGGTTCAGACTAGTGGAGTAATGGTCAGCGTGATCGCCTCGAGTGCGGTAGATCACGGGTTCAGACTAGTGGAGTAATGGTCAGCGTGATCGCCTCGAGTGCGGTAGATCATAGGTTCAGACTAGTGGAGTAATGGTCAGCGTGATCGCCTCGAGTGTGGTAGATCACGGGTTCAGACTAGTGGAGTAATGGTCAGCGTGATCGCCTCGAGTGTGGTAGATCACGGGTTCAGACTAGTGGAGTAATGGTCAGCGTGATCGCCTCGATTGCGGTAGATCATAGGTTCAGACTAGTGGAGTAATGGTCAGCGTGATCGCCTCGAGTGCGGTAGATCATGGGTTCAGACTAGTGGAGTAATGGTCAGCGTGATCGCCTCGATTGCGGTAGATCATAGGTTCAGACTAGTGGAGTAATGGTCAGCGTGATCGCCTCGAGTGCGGTAGATCATGGGTTCAGACTAGTGGAGTAATGGTCAGCATGATCGCCTCGAGTGCGGTAGATCATAGGTTCAGACTAGTGGAGTAATGGTCAGCGTGATCGCCTCGAGTGCGGTAGATCATGGGTTCAGACTAGTGGAGTAATGGTCAGCATGATCGCCTCGAGTGCGGTAGATCACGGGTTCAGACTAGTGGAGTAATGGTCAGCGTGATCGCCTCGATTGCGGTAGATCATGGGTTCAGACTAGTGGAGTAATGGTCAGCGTGATCGCCTTGAGTGCGGTAGATCACGGGTTCAGACTAGTGGAGTAATGGTCAGCGTGATCGCCTCGATTGCGGTAGATCATAGGTTCAGACTAGTGGAGTAATGGTCAGCGTGATCGCCTCGAGTGCGGTAGATCATGGGTTCAGACTAGTGGAGTAATGGTCAGCATGATCGCCTCGAGTGCGGTAGATCACGGGTTCAGACTAGTGGAGTAATGGTCAGCGTGATCGCCTCGATTGCGGTAGATCATGGGTTCAGACTAGTGGAGTAATGGTCAGCGTGATCGCCTTGAGTGCGGTAGATCACGGGTTCAGACTAGTGGAGTAATGGTCAGCGTGATCGCCTCGATTGCGGTAGATCATAGGTTCAGACTAGTGGAGTAATGGTCAGCGTGATCGCCTCGAGTGCGGTAGATCATGGGTTCAGACTAGTGGAGTAATGGTCAGCATGATCGCCTCGAGTGCGGTAGATCATAGGTTCAGACTAGTGGAGTAATGGTCAGCGTGATCGCCTCGAGTGCGGTAGATCATGGGTTCAGACTAGTGGAGTAATGGTCAGCATGATCGCCTCGAGTGCGGTAGATCATAGGTTCAGACTAGTGGAGTAATGGTCAGCGTGATCGCCTCGATTGCGGTAGATCATAGGTTCAGACTAGTGGAGTAATGGTCAGCGTGATCGCCTCGAGTGCGGTAGATCATAGGTTCAGACTAGTGGAGTAATGGTCAGCGTGATCGCCTCGATTGCGGTAGATCATAGGTTCAGACTAGTGAAGTAATGGTCAGCGTGATCGCCTTGAGTGCGGTAGATCATAGGTTCAGACTAGTGGAGTAATGGTCAGCGTGATCGCCTCGAGTGCGGTAGATCATAGGTTCAGACTAGTGGAGTAATGGTCATCGTGATCGCCTCGAGTGCGGTAGATCATAGGTTCAGACTAGTGGAGTAATGGTCAGCGTGATCGCCTCGAGTGCGGTAGATCATAGGTTCAGACTAGTGGAGTAATGGTCAGCGTGATTGCCTCGAGTGCGGTAGATCATAGGTTCAGACTAGTGGAGTAATGGTCAGCGTGATCGCCTCGAGTGCAGTAGTTCATAGGTTCAGACTAGTGGAGTAATGATCAGCGTGATCGCCTCGAGTGCGGTAGATCATAGGTTCAGACTAGTGGAGTAATGGTCAGCGTGATCGCCTCGAGTGCGGTAGATCATAGGTTCAGACTAGTGGAGTAATGGTCAGCGTGATCGCCTCGAGTGCGGTAGATCATAGGTTCAGACTAGTGGAGTAATGGTCAGCGTGATCGCCTCGAGTGCGGTAGATTATAGGTTCAGACTAGGGGAGTAATGGTCAGCGTGATCGCCTAGAGTGCTGTAGATCATAGGTTCAGACTAGTGGAGTAATGGTCAGCGTTATCGCCTTGAGTGTGGTAAATCATGGGTTCAGACTAGTGGAGTAATGGTCAGCGTGATCGCCTTGAGTGTGGTAGATCATGGGTTCAGACTAGTGGAGTAATGGTCAGCGTGATCGCCTTGAGTGTGGTAGATCATGGGTTCAGACTAGTGGAGTAATGGTCAGCGTGATCGCCTTGAGTGTGGTAGATCATGGGTTCAGACTAGTGGAGTAATGGTCAGCATGATTGCCTTGAGTACGGTAGATCATAGGTTCAGACTAGTGGAGTAATGGTCAGCGTGATCGCCTTGAGTACAGTAGATCATGGGTTTAGACTAGTGGAGTAATGGTCAGCGTGATCACCTCGAGTGTGGTAGATCATAGGTTCAGACTAGTGGAGTAATGGTCAGCATGATCGCCTTGAGTGTGGTAGATCATGGGTTCAGACTAGTGGAGTAATGGTCAGCGTGATCGCCTTGAGTGAGGTAGATCATAGGTTCAGACTAGTGGAGTAATGGTCAGCATGATCGCCTTGAGTGTGGTAGATCATGGGTTCAGACTAGTGGAGTAATGGTCAGCGTGATCGCCTTGAGTGAGGTAGATCATAGGTTCAGACTAGTGGAGTAATGGTCAGCGTGATCACCTTGAGTGAGGTAGATCATGGGTTCAGACTAGTGGAGTAATGGTCAGCATGATCGCCTTGAGTGAGGTAGATCATAGGTTCAGACTAGTGGAGTAATGGTCAGCGTGATCGCCTTGAGTGTGGTAGATCATGGGTTCAGACTAGTGGAATAATGGTCAGAGTTATCACCTTGAGTACGGTAGATCATAGGTTCAGACTAGTGGAGTAATGGTCAGCGTGATCGCCTCGAGTGCGGTAGATCATAGGTTCAGACTAGTGGAGTAATGGTCAGCGTGATCACCTCGAGTGCGGTAGATCATAGGTTCAGACTAGTGGAGTAATGGTCAGCGTGATCGCCTCGAGTGCGGTAGATCATAGGTTCAGACTAGGGGAGTAATGGTCAGCGTGATCGCCTCGAGTGCTGTAGATCATAGGTTCAGACTAGTGGAGTAATGGTCAGCGTTATCGCCTTGAGTGTGGTAGATCATGGGTTCAGACTAGTGGAGTAATGGTCAGCGTGATCGCCTTGAGTGTGGTAGATCATGGGTTCAGACTAGTGGAGTAATGGTCAGCGTGATCGCCTTGAGTGTGGTAGATCATGGGTTCAGACTAGTGGAGTAATGGTCAGCGTGATCGCCTTGAGTGCGGTAGATCATGGGTTCAGACTAGTGGAGTAATGGTCAGCGTGATCGCCTTGAGTGTGGTAGATCATGGGTTCAGACTAGTGGAGTAATGGTCAGCATGATTGCCTTGAGTACGGTAGATCATAGGTTCAGACTAGTGGAGTAATGGTCAGCGTGATCGCCTTGAGTACAGTAGATCATGGGTTTAGACTAGTGGAGTAATGGTCAGCGTGATCACCTCGAGTGTGGTAGATCATAGGTTCAGACTAGTGGAGTAATGGTCAGCATGATTGCCTTGAGTGAGGTAGATCATGGGTTCAGACTAGTGGAGTAATGGTCAGCGTGATCGCCTTGAGTGTGGTAGATCATAGGTTCAGACTAGTGGAGTAATGGTCAGCATGATCGCCTTGAGTGTGGTAGATCATGGGTTCAGACTAGTGGAGTAATGGTCAGCGTGATCGCCTTGAGTGAGGTAGATCATAGGTTCAGACTAGTGGAGTAATGGTCAGCATGATCGCCTTGAGTGTGGTAGATCATGGGTTCAGACTAGTGGAGTAATGGTCAGCGTGATCGCCTTGAGTGAGGTAGATCATAGGTTCAGACTAGTGGAGTAATGGTCAGCGTGATCACCTTGAGTGAGGTAGATCATGGGTTCAGACTAGTGGAGTAATGGTCAGCATGATCGCCTTGAGTGAGGTAGATCATAGGTTCAGACTAGTGGAGTAATGGTCAGCGTGATCACCTTGAGTGAGGTAGATCATGGGTTCAGACTAGTGGAGTAATGGTCAGCGTGATCGCCTTGAGTGTGGTAGATCATGGGTTCAGACTAGTGGAATAATGGTCAGAGTTATCACCTTGAGTACGGTAGATCATAGGTTCAGACTAGTGGAGTAATGGTCAGCGTGATCGCCTTGAGTACAGTAGATCATGGGTTTAGACTAGTGGAGTAATGGTCAGCGTGATCACCTCGAGTGTGGTAGATCATAGGTTCAGACTAGTGGAGTAATGGTCAGCATGATTGCCTTGAGTGAGGTAGATCATAGGTTCAGACTAGTGGAGTAATGGTCAGCGTGATCACCTTGAGTGAGGTAGATCATGGGTTCAGACTAGTGGAGTAATGGTCAGCATGATCGCCTTGAGTGAGGTAGATCATAGGTTCAGACTAGTGGAGTAATGGTCAGCGTGATCACCTTGAGTGAGGTAGATCATGGGTTCAGACTAGTGGAGTAATGGTCAGCGTGATCGCCTTGAGTGTGGTAGATCATGGGTTCAGACTAGTGGAATAATGGTCAGAGTTATCACCTTGAGTACGGTAGATCATAGGTTCAGACTAGTGGAGTAATGGTCAGCGTGATCACCTTGAGTGTGGTAGATCATAGGTTCAGACTAGTGGAGTAATGGTCAGCGTGATCGCCTTGAGTGTGGTAGATCATGGGTTCAGACTAGTGGAGTAATGGTCAGCGTGATCGCCTTGAGTGAGGTAGATCATAGGTTCAGACTAGTGGAGTAATGGTCAGCATGATCGCCTTGAGTGTGGTAGATCATGGGTTCAGACTAGTGGAGTAATGGTCAGCGTGATCGCCTTGAGTGAGGTAGATCATAGGTTCAGACTAGTGGAGTAATGGTCAGCGTGATCACCTTGAGTGAGGTAGATCATGGGTTCAGACTAGTGGAGTAATGGTCAGCATGATCGCCTTGAGTGAGGTAGATCATAGGTTCAGACTAGTGGAGTAATGGTCAGCGTGATCACCTTGAGTGAGGTAGATCATGGGTTCAGACTAGTGGAGTAATGGTCAGCGTGATCGCCTTGAGTGTGGTAGATCATGGGTTCAGACTAGTGGAATAATGGTCAGAGTTATCACCTTGAGTACGGTAGATCATAGGTTCAGACTAGTGGAGTAATGGTCAGCGTGATCACCTCGAGTGTGGTAGATCATAGGTTCAGACTAGTGGAGTAATGGTCAGCATGATTGCCTTGAGTGAGGTAGATCATGGGTTCAGACTAGTGGAGTAATGGTCAGCGTGATCGCCTTGAGTGTGGTAGATCATAGGTTCAGACTAGTGGAGTAATGGTCAGCGTGATCGCCTTGAGTGAGGTAGATCATAGGTTCAGACTAGTGGAGTAATGGTCAGCATGATCACCTTGAGTGAGGTAGATCATGGGTTCAGACTAGTGGAGTAATGGTCAGCATGATCGCCTTGAGTGAGGTAGATCATAGGTTCAGACTAGTGGAGTAATGGTCAGCGTGATCACCTTGAGTGAGGTAGATCATGGGTTCAGACTAGTGGAGTAATGGTCAGCGTGATCGCCTTGAGTGTGGTAGATCATGGGTTCAGACTAGTGGAATAATGGTCAGAGTTATCACCTTGAGTACGGTAGATCATAGGTTCAGACTAGTGGAGTAATGGTCAGCGTGATCACCTTGAGTGTGGTAGATCATAGGTTCAGACTAGTGGAGTAATGGTCAGCGTGATCGCCTCGAGTGCGGTAGATCATAGGTTCAGACTAGTGGAGTAATGGTCAGCGTGATCACCTTGAGTGTGGTAGATCATGGGTTCAGACTAGTGGAGTAATGGTCAGCGTGATCACCTTGAGTGTGGTAGATCATAGGTTCAGACTAGTGGAGTAATGGTCAGCATGATCACCTTGAGTGTGGTAGATCATAGGTTCAGACTAGTGGAGTAATGGTCAGCGTGATCGCCTTGAGTGTGGTAGATCATAGGTTCAGACTAGTGGAGTAATGGTCAGCGTGATCACCTTGAGTGCGGTAGATCATGGGTTCAGACTAGTGGAGTAATGGTCAGCATGATCACCTTGAGTGCGGTAGATCATGGGTTCAGACTAGTGGAGTAATGGTCAGCGTGATAGCCTTGAGTGTGGTAGATCATGGGTTCAGACTAGTGGAGTAATGGTCAGCGTGATCACCTTGAGTGCGGTAGATCATGGGTTCAGACTAGTGGAGTAATGGTCAGCGTGATCACCTTGAGTGCGGTAGATCATGGGTTCAGACTAGTGGAGTAATGGTCAGCATGATCACCTTGAGTGCGGTAGATCATGGGTTCAGACTAGTGGAGTAATGGTCAGCGTGATAGCCTTGAGTGTGGTAGATCATGGGTTCAGACTAGTGGAGTAATGGTCAGCGTGATCACCTTGAGTGCGGTAGATCATGGGTTCAGACTAGTGGAGTAATGGTCAGCGTGATCACCTTGAGTGCGGTAGATCATGGGTTCAGACTAGTGGAGTAATGGTCAGCATGATCACCTTGAGTATGGTAGATCATAGGTTCAGACTAGTGGAGTAATGGTCAGCGTGATCGTCTTGAGTGCGGTAGATCATGGGTTCAGACTAGTGGAGTAATGGTCAGCGTGATCACCTTGAGTATGGTAGATCATAAGTTCAGACTAGTGGAGTAATGGTCAGCGTGATCGTCTTGAGTGCGGTAGATCATGGGTTCAGACTAGTGGAATAATGGTCAGCATGATCACCTTGAGTGTGGTAGATCATAGGTTCAGACTAGTGGAGTAATGGTCAGCGTGATCGTCTCGAGTGCGGTAGATCATGGGTTCAGACTAGTGGAATAATGGTCAGCGTGATCACCTTGAGTGCGGTAGATCATAGGTTCAGACTAGTGGAGTAATGGTCAGCGTGATCGTCTTGAGTGCGGTAGATCATGGGTTCAGACTAGTGGAATAATGGTCAGCGTGATCACCTTGAGTGCAGTAGATCATAGGTTCAGACTAGTGGAGTAATGGTCAGCGTGATCACCTCGAGTGCGGTAGATCATAGGTTCAGACTAGTGGAGTAATGGTCAGCGTGATCACCTTGAGTGCAGTAGATCATGGGTCCAGACTAGTGGAGTAATGGTCAGCGTGATCACCTTGAGTGTGGTAGATCATAGGTTCAGACTAGTGGAGTAATGGTCAGCGTGATCACCTTGAGTGCAGTAGATCGTGGGTTCAGACTAGTGGAGTAATGGTCAGCGTGATCACCTTGAGTGCAGTAGATCGTGGGTTCAGACATTGGTCTTTGCTGCTTCTCCTCTAAGAACACAGCCTTAAGGAGTTAAGAACACAGACTGGTTGGCAAGGAATGGGGATAGATAATGTGTCCAAGTGGAGTGATATGTCTGTCCGTGGACTGTTGTTTAAATGAGTTAATTAAGATACAACTAAGCATGTTGGTGCTCATCAACTGAATCTATCCTGACACAGGGGGCCTCACCATCATCTTGTTGAAGTAGAACTTTTCCTCTCCAAGATATAGCTGAAAAATTCTTGAGTTGGCGTTAAACAACAATCACTTACTCGCTATATTTTAATATCAATTAACAAGCCCAACTAATTGTTATATACAGTCAAACCTGCCCATGTGGTCACCTCTATTAAGCAGTCACCTGTATTAAAAGGTCAACTTTTTCTTGTCCTGTCATAAAAAGTTTCATATGAATTGAACTTCTTTTAAAAGGTCACCTGTCTTATAAGGCCACTTTTTCTTTGTTCCAAAGGTGACCTCTTGATATAGGTTTGACTGTATATCATTTTGTGTATTCTGATCAACTTCGAAATATCTTTATTTGAAGATGTGTCTTGGTTTAAAAGTATTTTTCACATTTTGTGGAGAATTGTACGACAGTTGAGAAACACATCCTAGCAAGTGCTTTGTCTGTCGAAAACATTATATTGTTATTAACTTTTAAAGTAAAAGAATAAATAGTTTATTAACTTCATAATGAATTCCATTGTTTACTTGCTACAACAACAAACAAAACCAATGTTTTACTATTATTGAAGTAATCAGCATAGAAAATAAAATAAAAATTTCTACCATATTAAAAAGTAATAATCTAGCAAAACAAGTTCATTTCATAAAAAAAAGTTTAAAAAGTGAAGGTCAACAATTCCACCAATATCAACAAAATGAACAATCACCACTAAACTCAAAATCATTGACTATGACATATGATGTTGGAAATCTAGACACAAAAATGTGGCAGGCTAAATCAATTAATGGAATCCAACCCTCTCTTGATAATCAGATCCTTTCACACTAACGTTATGAGTTTGATTTCCACCCATTGGGAGATGTATTTAATGTAACATAATGTGATATGTAAGTACCAGGAGAAACTACCAACCTGACAAACTTGTAATGAGTACAACCTTACCATGAATGGCACTTAAACACAAAACTTCAATGGTGATAAGCAGTGATCATATTACCCTCTAATGGTCTAAACGTACACTAGTTCCCCACTTATATGATCGTTCCTTCAGCAATGAAAAGGTGATCTTTCTTGAGGTGAACAATTTACTGGTATTTTACTATCTCAGTGCATCTGAAATCTGGCTGGGACTGTAGTTATTGTGATGGTATGGTAGTTGGATTTACAACTATCTGTGCAATCAGTGCCTATCACCAATAAAGTTATGAGTTGAATCCCGCTCATGGCCAGGTGTACTCGAAACAACATTATATGTCATAAAGTTTGTCAGTGATTTGCGACAGGATGGTGGTTTTCTCCGGGTACTCTGGTTTCCTACACCAATAAAACTGACCGCCACGATATAAATGAAATATTGTTGAAAGTGGCGTTAAACACCCTAACCCTGAAATCTGGTCTTATAAAAGAGGGACGGCCTTCTCCTGAGGAGAACAATTTAGTAGTATTTTACTATCTTTGTGCAACTGAAATCTGGCCTTATAAGAGGGGTGGCTTTTTAAGACGATGAACTACTTTATTTTACTAAATTGCATTCAGCCCACTTTGCAGATGATAATCGTGATAAAATTTTATAAGTTTTGAATCAATCCTAGGTGTCACCATTGATAAGGCATCATTTATATGTTTTGATGTAACAGAAGTAGAATCAATGTTTTCTTGTAAAGCACACATGGCAGCTTCGTGACAGACGGCACATATCTGAAAAAAATTAATTAACACATTAAAAACTTTAAAAAAAAATAATTTCAAAATATTATTCCACTGTTTTCTATCCAAATTTTGGATATTTGTCTTGTTCTACTATTTCATGATTGATTGGTGTTTAATGCCAACATTAGCAGTATTTCAGCTATTCTACTATTTCAAGTGTTAAATATGCCTTCAAAAGAAAGTTTAAACAGTGATGGTCAACAATTCACCAATATCAATAAAACAAAAGAAAGTTTAAACAGTGATGGTCAACAATTCTACCAATATCAACAAAACAAAAGAAAGTTTAAACAGTGATGGTCAACAATTCATCAATATCAACAAAATAAAAGAAAGTTTAAACAAAGATGGTCAACAATTCTACCAATATCAACAAAACAAAAGAAAGTTTAAACAGTGATGGTCAACAATTCACCAATATCAACAAAACAAAACAAAGTTTAAACAGTGATAGTCAACAATTCCACCAATATCAACAAAACAAAAGAAAGTTTAAACAGTGATGGTCAACAATTCTACCAATATCAACAAAACAAAAGAAAGTTTAAACAGTGATAGTCAACAATTCCACCAATATCAACAAAACAAAAGAAAGTTTAAACAGTGATGGTCAACAATTCACCAATATCAACAAAACAAAAGAAAGTTTAAACAAAGATGATCAACAATTCTACCAATATCAACAAAACAAAAGAAAGTTTAAACAAAGATGATCAACAATTCTACCAATATCAACAAAACAAAAGAAAGTTTAAAGAGTGATGGTCAACAATTCACCAATATCAATAAAAAAAAAGAAAGTTTAAACAGTGATGATCAACAATTCACCAATATCAACAAAATAAAAGAAAGTTTAAACAAACATGGTCAACAATTCACCAATATCAACAAAACAAAAGAAAGTATAAACAGTGATGGTCAACAATTCTACTAATATCAACAAAACAAAAGAAAGTTTAAACAGTGATAGTCAACAATTCTACCAATATCAACAAAACAAAAGAAAGTTTAAACAGTGATGGTCAACAATTCACCAATATCAACAAAACAAAAGAAAGTGTAAACAGTGATGGTCAACAATTCTACCAATATCAATAAAACAAAAGAAAGTTTAAACAAAGATGATCAACAATTCTACCAATATCAACAAAACAAAAGAAAGTTTAAACAAAGATGATCAACAATTCTACCAATATCAACAAAACAAAAGAAAGTTTAAACAAAGATGATCAACAATTCTACCAATATCAACAAAACAAAAGAAAGCTTAAACAAAGATGATCAACAATTCTACCAATATCAACAAAACAAAAGAAAGTTTAAACAGTGATGGTCAACAATTCACCAATATCAACAAACAAAAGAAAGTTTAAACAAAGATGATCAACAATTCTACCAATATCAACAAAACAAAAGAAAGTTTAAACAGTGATGATCAACAATTCTACCAATACCAACAAAATAAAAGAAAGTTTAAACAGTGATGGTCAACAATTCTACCAATATCAAAAAAACAAAAGAAAGTTTAAACAGTGATGATCAACAATTCACCAATATCAATAAAACAAAAGAAAGTTTAAACAAAGATGGTCAACAATTCTACCAATATCAACAAAACAAAAGAAAGTTTAAACAGTGATGGTCAACAATTCACCAATATCAACAAAACAAAAGAAAGTTTAAACAGTGATGATCAACAATTCACCAATATCAATAAAACAAAAGAAAGTTTAAACAAAGATGGTCAACAATTCTACCAATATCAACAAAACAAAAGAAAGTTTAAACAGTGATGGTCAACAATTCACCAATATCAACAAAACAAAAGAAAGTTTAAACAGTGATGGTCAACAATTCACCAATATCAATAAAAAAAAAAGAAAGTTTAAACAGTGATGATCAACAATTCACCAATATCAACAAAACAAAAGAAAGTTTAACCAGTGATGATCAACAATTCACCAATATCAACAAAACAAAAGAAAGTTTAAACAGTGATGGTCAACAATTCACCAATATCAACAAAACAAAAGAAAGTTTAAACAGTGATGATCAACAATTCTACCAATATCAACAAAACAAAAGAAAGTTTAAACAGTGATGGTCAACAATTCACCAATATCAACAAAACAAAAGAAAGTTTAAACAGTGATGGTCAACAATTCACCAATATCAACAAAACAAAAGAAAGTGTAAACAGTGATAGTCAACAATTCACCAATATCAACAAAACAAAAGAAAGTTTAAACAGTGATGATCAACAATTCACCAATATCAACAAAACAAAAGAAAGTTTAAACAGTGATGGTCAACAATTCACCAATATCAACAAAACAAAAGAAAGTTTAAACAGTGATGATCAACAATTCTACTAATATCAACAAAACAAAAGAAAGTTTAAACAGTGATGATCAACAATCACCAATATCAACAAAACAAAAGAAAGTTTAAACAAAGATGATCAACAATTCTACCAATATCAACAAAACAAAAGAAAGTTTAAACAAAGATGATCAACAATTCTACCAATATCAACAAAACAAAAGAAAGTTTAAACACTGATGATCAACAATTCTACCAATATCAATAAAACAAAAGAAAGTTTAAACAGTGATGGTCAACAATTCTACCAATATCAACAAAACAAAAGAAAGTTTAAACAGTGATAGTCAACAATTCACCAATATCAATAAAACAAAAGACAGTTTAAACACTGATGATCAACAATTCACCAATATCAACAAAACAAAAGACAGTTTAAACAGTGATGGTCAACAATTCACCAATATCAACAAAACAAAAGAAAGTTTAAACAGTGATGGTCAACAATTCACCAATATCAATAAAACAAAGAAAGTTTAAACAGTGATGATCAACAATTCACCAATATCAACAAAATAAAAGAAAGTTTAAACAGTGATAGTCAACAATTCACCAATATCAACAAAACAAAAGAAAGTTTAAACTGTGATGATCAACAATTCACCAATATCAACAAAACAAAAGAAAGTTTAAACAAAGATGATCAACAATTCACCAATATCAACAAAACAAAAGAAAGTTTAAACAGTGATGGTCAACAATTCACCAATATCAACAAAACAAAAGAAAGTTTAAACAAAGATGATCAACAATTCTACCAATATCAACAAAACAAAAGAAAGTTTAAACTGTGATGATCAACAATTCACCAATATCAACAAAACAAAAGAAAGTTTAAACTGTGATGATCAACAATTCACCAATATCAACAAAACAAAAGAAAGTTTAAACAGTGATGGTCAACAATTCACCAATATCAAATAAAACAAAAGAAAGTTTAAACAAAGATGATCAACAATTCTACCAATATCAACAAAACAAAAGAAAGTTTAAACAAAGATGATCAACAATTCTACCAATATCAACAAAACAAAAGAAAGTTTAAACAAAGATGATCAACAATTCTACCAATATCAACAAAACAAAAGAAAGTTTAAACACTGATGATCAACAATTCTACCAATATGAACAAAACAAAAGAAAGTTTAAACAAAGATGATCAACAATTCTACCAATATCAACAAAACAAAAGAAAGTTTAAACAAAGATGATCAACAATTCTACCAATATCAACAAAACAAAAGAAAGTTTAAACAAAGATGATCAACAATTCTACCAATATCAACAAAACAAAAGAAAGTTTAAACAGTGATGGTCAACAATTCTACCAATATCAACAAAACAAAAGAAAGTTTAAACAGTGATAGTCAACAATTCACCAATATCAACAAAACAAAAGAAAGTTTAAACAGTGATAGTCAACAATTCACCAATATCAATAAAACAAAAGACAGTTTAAACACTGATGATCAACAATTCACCAATATCAACAAAACAAAAGACAGTTTAAACAGTGATGGTCAACAATTCACCAATATCAACAAAACAAAAGAAAGTTTAAACAGTGATGGTCAACAATTCACCAATATCAATAAAACAAAGAAAGTTTAAACAGTGATGATCAACAATTCACCAATATCAACAAAATAAAAGAAAGTTTAAACAGTGATAGTCAACAATTCACCAATATCAACAAAACAAAAGAAAGTTTAAACTGTGATGATCAACAATTCACCAATATCAACAAAACAAAAGAAAGTTTAAACAAAGATGATCAACAATTCACCAATATCAACAAAACAAAAGAAAGTTTAAACAGTGATGGTCAACAATTCACCAATATCAACAAAACAAAAGAAAGTTTAAACAAAGATGATCAACAATTCTACCAATATCAACAAAACAAAAGAAAGTTTAAACTGTGATGATCAACAATTCACCAATATCAACAAAACAAAAGAAAGTTTAAACAAAGATGATCAACAATTCACCAATATCAACAAAACAAAAGAAAGTTTAAACAGTGATGGTCAACAATTCACCAATATCAACAAAACAAAAGAAAGTTTAAACAGTGATGATCAACAATTCTACCAATATCAACAAAACAAAAGAAAGTTTAAACAAAGATGATCAACAATTCTACCAATATCAACAAAACAAAAGAAAGTTTAAACAAAGATGATCAACAATTCTACCAATATCAACAAAACAAAAGAAAGTTTAAACACTGATGATCAACAATTCTACCAATATGAACAAAACAAAAGAAAGTTTAAACAAAGATGATCAACAATTCTACCAATATCAACAAAACAAAAGAAAGTTTAAACAAAGATGATCAACAATTCTACCAATATCAACGAAACAAAAGAAAGTTTAAACAAAGATGATCAACAATTCTACCAATATCAACAAAACAAAAGAAAGTTTAAACAGTGATGGTCAACAATTCTACCAATATCAACAAAACAAAAGAAAGTTTAAACAGTGATAGTCAACAATTCACCAATATCAACAAAACAAAAGAAAGTTTAAACAGTGATGGTCAACAATTCACCAATATCAACAAAATAAAAGAAAGTTTAAACAGTGATGGTCAACAATTCACCAATATCAACAAAACAAAACAAAGTTTAAACAGTGATGGTCAACAATTCACCAATATCAACAAAACAAAAGACAGTTTAAACACTGATGATCAACAATTCACCAATATCAACAAAACAAAAGAAAGTTTAAACAGTGATGGTCAACAATTCACCAATATCAACAAAACAAAAGAAAGTTTAAACAGTGATGGTCAACAATTCACCAATATCAACAAAACAAAAGAAAGTTTAAACAAAGATGATCAACAATTCTACCAATATCAACAAAACAAAAGAAAGTTTAAACAAAGATGATCAACAATTCTACCAATATCAACAAAACAAAAGAAAGTTTAAACAGTGATAGTCAACAATTCACCAATATCAACAAAACAAAAGAAAGTTTAAACAAAGATGATCAACAATTCTACCAATTTCAACAAAACAAAGAAAGTTTAAACAAAGATGATCAACAATTCTACCAATATCAACAAAACAAAAGAAAGTTTAAACAGTGATAGTCAACAATTCACCAATATCAACAAAACAAAAGAAAGTTTAAACAAAGATGATCAACAATTCTACCAATATCAACAAAACAAAAGAAAGTTTAAACAGTGATGATCAACAATTCACCAATATCAACAAAACAATAGAAAGTTTAAACAGTGATGGTCAACAATTCACCAATATCAACAAAACAAAGGAAAGTTTAAACAGTGATGATCAACAATTCTACTAATATCAACAAAACAAAAGAAAGTTTAAACAGTGATGATCAACAATCACCAATATCAACAAAACAAAAGAAAGTTTAAACAAAGATGATCAACAATTCTACCAATATCAACAAAACAAAAGAAAGTTTAAACAAAGATGATCAACAATTCTACCAATATCAATAAAACAAAAGAAAGTTTAAACACTGATGATCAACAATTCTACCAATATCAACAAAACAAAAGAAAGTTTAAACACTGATGATCAACAATTCTACCAATATCAATAAAACAAAAGAAAGTTTAAACAGTGATGGTCAACAATTCTACCAATATCAACAAAACAAAAGAAAGTTTAAACAGTGATAGTCAACAATTCACCAATATCAACAAAACAAAACAAAGTTTAAACAAAGATGATCAACAATTCTACCAATATCAACAAAACAAAAGAAAGTTTAAACAGTGATGATCAACAATTCTACCAATATCAATAAAACAAGGAAAGTTTAAACAGTGATGGTCAACAATTTCACCAATATCAACAAAACAAAAGAAAGTTTAAACAGTGATGATCAACAATTCACCAATATCAACAAAACAAAAGAAAGTTTAAACAGTGATGGTCAACAATTCACCAATATCAACAAAACAAAAGAAAGTTTTAACAGTGATGGTCAACAATTCACCAATATCAACAAAACAAAAGAAAGTTTAAACAGTGATGGTCAACAATTCATCAATATCAACAAAATAAAAGAAAGTTTAAACAGTGATGATCAACAATTCACCAATATCAACAAAACAAAACAAAGTTTAAACAAAGATGATCAACAATTCTACCAATATCAACAAAACAAAAGACAGTTTAAACAAAGATGATCAACAATTCACCAATATCAACAAAACTAAAGAAAGTTTAAACAGTGATAGTCAACAATTCACCAATATCAACAAAACAAAAGAAAGTTTAAACAAAGATGATCAACAATTCTACCAATATCAACAAAACAAAAGAAAGTTTAAACAGTGATAGTCAACAATTCACCAATATCAACAAAACAAAAGAAAGTTTAAACAAAGATGATCAACAATTCTACCAATATCAACAAAACAAAAGAAAGTTTAAACAGTGATGATCAACAATTCACCAATATCAACAAAACAAAAGAAAGTTTAAACAAAGATGATCAACAATTCTACCAATATCAACAAAACAAAAGAAAGTTTAAACAAAGATGATCAACAATTCTACCAATATCAACAAAACAAAAGAAAGTTTAAACAGTGATGGTCAACAATTCACCAATATCAACAAAACAAAAGAAAGTTTAAACACTGATGATCAACAATTCTACCAATATCATCAAAACAAAAGAAAGTTTAAACAGTGATAGTCAACAATTCACCAATATCAACAAAACAAAAGAAAGTTTAAACAAAGATGATCAACAATTCTACCAATATCAACAAATCAAAAGAAAGTTTAAACAGTGATGATCAACAATTCTACCAATATCAATAAAACAAGGAAAGTTTAAACAGTGATGGTCAACAATTTCACCAATATCAACAAAACAAAAGAAAGTTTAAACAGTGATGATCAACAATTCACCAATATCAACAAAACAAAAGAAAGTTTAAACAGTGATGGTCAACAATTCACCAATATCAACAAAATAAAAGAAAGTTTAAACAGTGATGATCAACAATTCACCAATATCAACAAAACAAAACAAAGTTTAAACAAAGATGATCAACAATTCTACCAATATCAACAAAACAAAGACAGTTTAAACAAAGATGATCAACAATTCACCAATATCAACAAAACAAAAGAAAGTTTAAACAGTGATGGTCAACAATTCACCAATATCAACAAAACAAAAGAAAGTTTAAACAAAGATGATCAACAATTCTACCAATATCAACAAAACAAAAGAAAGTTTAAACAGTGATAGTCAACAATTCACCAATATCAACAAAACAAAAGAAAGTTTAAACAAAGATGATCAACAATTCTACGAATATCAACAAAACAAAAGAAAGTTTAAACAGTGATGATCAACAATTCACCAATATCAACAAAACAAAAGAAAGTTTAAACAAAGATGATCAACAATTCTACCAATATCAACAAAACAAAAGAAAGTTTAAACAAAGATGATCAACAATTCTACCAATTTCAACAAAACAAAAGAAAGTTTAAACAAAGATGATCAACAATTCTACCAATATCAACAAAACAAAAGAAAGTTTAAACACTGATGATCAACAATTCACCAATATCAATAAAACAAAAGAAAGTTTAAACAAAGATGGTCAACAATTCTACCAATATCAACAAAACAAAAGAAAGTTTAAACAGTGATGGTCAACAATTCACCAATATCAACAAAACAAAAGAAAGTTTAAACAGTGATGATCAACAATTCACCAATATCAATAAAACAAAAGAAAGTTTAAACAAAGATGGTCAACAATTCTACCAATATCAACAAAACAAAAGAAAGTTTAAACAATGATGGTCAACAATTCACCAATATCAACAAAACAAAAGAAAGTTTAAACAGTGATGGTCAACAATTCACCAATATCAATAAAAAAAAAAGAAAGTTTAAACAGTGATGATCAACAATTCACCAATATCAACAAAACAAAAGAAAGTTTAACCAGTGATGATCAACAATTCACCAATATCAACAAAACAAAAGAAAGTTTAAACAGTGATGGTCAACAATTCACCAATATCAACAAAACAAAAGAAAGTTTAAACAGTGATGATCAACAATTCTACCAATATCAACAAAACAAAAGAAAGTTTAAACAGTGATGGTCAACAATTCACCAATATCAACAAAACAAAAGAAAGTTTAAACAGTGATGGTCAACAATTCACCAATATCAACAAAACAAAAGAAAGTGTAAACAGTGATAGTCAACAATTCACCAATATCAACAAAACAAAAGAAAGTTTAAACAGTGATGATCAACAATTCACCAATATCAACAAAACAAAAGAAAGTTTAAACAGTGATGGTCAACAATTCACCAATATCAACAAAACAAAAGAAAGTTTAAACAGTGATGATCAACAATTCTACTAATATCAACAAAACAAAAGAAAGTTTAAACAGTGATGATCAACAATCACCAATATCAACAAAACAAAAGAAAGTTTAAACAAAGATGATCAACAATTCTACCAATATCAACAAAACAAAAGAAAGTTTAAACAAAGATGATCAACAATTCTACCAATATCAACAAAACAAAAGAAAGTTTAAACACTGATGATCAACAATTCTACCAATATCAATAAAACAAAAGAAAGTTTAAACAGTGATGGTCAACAATTCTACCAATATCAACAAAACAAAAGAAAGTTTAAACAGTGATAGTCAACAATTCACCAATATCAATAAAACAAAAGACAGTTTAAACACTGATGATCAACAATTCACCAATATCAACAAAACAAAAGACAGTTTAAACAGTGATGGTCAACAATTCACCAATATCAACAAAACAAAAGAAAGTTTAAACAGTGATGGTCAACAATTCACCAATATCAATAAAACAAAGAAAGTTTAAACAGTGATGATCAACAATTCACCAATATCAACAAAATAAAAGAAAGTTTAAACAGTGATAGTCAACAATTCACCAATATCAACAAAACAAAAGAAAGTTTAAACTGTGATGATCAACAATTCACCAATATCAACAAAACAAAAGAAAGTTTAAACAAAGATGATCAACAATTCACCAATATCAACAAAACAAAAGAAAGTTTAAACAGTGATGGTCAACAATTCACCAATATCAACAAAACAAAAGAAAGTTTAAACAAAGATGATCAACAATTCTACCAATATCAACAAAACAAAAGAAAGTTTAAACTGTGATGATCAACAATTCACCAATATCAACAAAACAAAAGAAAGTTTAGACTGTGATGATCAACAATTCACCAATATCAACAAAACAAAAGAAAGTTTAAACAGTGATGGTCAACAATTCACCAATATCAAATAAAACAAAAGAAAGTTTAAACAAAGATGATCAACAATTCTACCAATATCAACAAAACAAAAGAAAGTTTAAACAAAGATGATCAACAATTCTACCAATATCAACAAAACAAAAGAAAGTTTAAACAAAGATGATCAACAATTCTACCAATATCAACAAAACAAAAGAAAGTTTAAACACTGATGATCAACAATTCTACCAATATGAACAAAACAAAAGAAAGTTTAAACAAAGATGATCAACAATTCTACCAATATCAACAAAACAAAAGAAAGTTTAAACAAAGATGATCAACAATTCTACCAATATCAACAAAACAAAAGAAAGTTTAAACAAAGATGATCAACAATTCTACCAATATCAACAAAACAAAAGAAAGTTTAAACAGTGATGGTCAACAATTCTACCAATATCAACAAAACAAAAGAAAGTTTAAACAGTGATAGTCAACAATTCACCAATATCAACAAAACAAAAGAAAGTTTAAACAGTGATAGTCAACAATTCACCAATATCAATAAAACAAAAGACAGTTTAAACACTGATGATCAACAATTCACCAATATCAACAAAACAAAAGACAGTTTAAACAGTGATGGTCAACAATTCACCAATATCAACAAAACAAAAGAAAGTTTAAACAGTGATGGTCAACAATTCACCAATATCAATAAAACAAAGAAAGTTTAAACAGTGATGATCAACAATTCACCAATATCAACAAAATAAAAGAAAGTTTAAACAGTGATAGTCAACAATTCACCAATATCAACAAAACAAAAGAAAGTTTAAACTGTGATGATCAACAATTCACCAATATCAACAAAACAAAAGAAAGTTTAAACAAAGATGATCAACAATTCACCAATATCAACAAAACAAAAGAAAGTTTAAACAGTGATGGTCAACAATTCACCAATATCAACAAAACAAAAGAAAGTTTAAACAAAGATGATCAACAATTCTACCAATATCAACAAAACAAAAGAAAGTTTAAACTGTGATGATCAACAATTCACCAATATCAACAAAACAAAAGAAAGTTTAAACAAAGATGATCAACAATTCACCAATATCAACAAAACAAAAGAAAGTTTAAACAGTGATGGTCAACAATTCACCAATATCAACAAAACAAAAGAAAGTTTAAACAGTGATGATCAACAATTCTACCAATATCAACAAAACAAAAGAAAGTTTAAACAAAGATGATCAACAATTCTACCAATATCAACAAAACAAAAGAAAGTTTAAACAAAGATGATCAACAATTCTACCAATATCAACAAAACAAAAGAAAGTTTAAACACTGATGATCAACAATTCTACCAATATGAACAAAACAAAAGAAAGTTTAAACAAAGATGATCAACAATTCTACCAATATCAACAAAACAAAAGAAAGTTTAAACAAAGATGATCAACAATTCTACCAATATCAACGAAACAAAAGAAAGTTTAAACAAAGATGATCAACAATTCTACCAATATCAACAAAACAAAAGAAAGTTTAAACAGTGATGGTCAACAATTCTACCAATATCAACAAAACAAAAGAAAGTTTAAACAGTGATAGTCAACAATTCACCAATATCAACAAAACAAAAGAAAGTTTAAACAGTGATGGTCAACAATTCACCAATATCAACAAAATAAAAGAAAGTTTAAACAGTGATGGTCAACAATTCACCAATATCAACAAAACAAAAGAAAGTTTAAACAGTGATAGTCAACAATTCACCAATATCAACAAAACAAAAGAAAGTTTAAACAAAGATGATCAACAATTCTACCAATTTCAACAAAACAAAGAAAGTTTAAACAAAGATGATCAACAATTCTACCAATATCAACAAAACAAAAGAAAGTTTAAACAGTGATAGTCAACAATTCACCAATATCAACAAAACAAAAGAAAGTTTAAACAAAGATGATCAACAATTCTACCAATATCAACAAAACAAAAGAAAGTTTAAACAGTGATGATCAACAATTCACCAATATCAACAAAACAATAGAAAGTTTAAACAGTGATGGTCAACAATTCACCAATATCAACAAAACAAAGGAAAGTTTAAACAGTGATGATCAACAATTCTACTAATATCAACAAAACAAAAGAAAGTTTAAACAGTGATGATCAACAATCACCAATATCAACAAAACAAAAGAAAGTTTAAACAAAGATGATCAACAATTCTACCAATATCAACAAAACAAAAGAAAGTTTAAACACTGATGATCAACAATTCTACCAATATCAACAAAACAAAAGAAAGTTTAAACACTGATGATCAACAATTCTACCAATATCAATAAAACAAAAGAAAGTTTAAACAGTGATGGTCAACAATTCTACCAATATCAACAAAACAAAAGAAAGTTTAAACAGTGATAGTCAACAATTCACCAATATCAACAAAACAAAACAAAGTTTAAACAAAGATGATCAACAATTCTACCAATATCAACAAAACAAAAGAAAGTTTAAACAGTGATGATCAACAATTCTACCAATATCAATAAAACAAGGAAAGTTTAAACAGTGATGGTCAACAATTTCACCAATATCAACAAAACAAAAGAAAGTTTAAACAGTGATGATCAACAATTCACCAATATCAACAAAACAAAAGAAAGTTTAAACAGTGATGGTCAACAATTCACCAATATCAACAAAACAAAAGAAAGTTTTAACAGTGATGGTCAACAATTCACCAATATCAACAAAACAAAGAAAGTTTAAACAGTGATGGTCAACAATTCATCAATATCAACAAAATAAAAGAAAGTTTAAACAGTGATGATCAACAATTCACCAATATCAACAAAACAAAACAAAGTTTAAACAAAGATGATCAACAATTCTACCAATATCAACAAAACAAAAGACAGTTTAAACAAAGATGATCAACAATTCACCAATATCAACAAAACTAAAGAAAGTTTAAACAGTGATAGTCAACAATTCACCAATATCAACAAAACAAAAGAAAGTTTAAACAAAGATGATCAACAATTCTACCAATATCAACAAAACAAAAGAAAGTTTAAACAGTGATAGTCAACAATTCACCAATATCAACAAAACAAAAGAAAGTTTAAACAAAGATGATCAACAATTCTACCAATATCAACAAAACAAAAGAAAGTTTAAACAGTGATGATCAACAATTCACCAATATCAACAAAACAAAAGAAAGTTTAAACAAAGATGATCAACAATTCTACCAATATCAACAAAACAAAAGAAAGTTTAAACAAAGATGATCAACAATTCTACCAATATCAACAAAACAAAAGAAAGTTTAAACAGTGATGGTCAACAATTCACCAATATCAACAAAACAAAAGAAAGTTTAAACACTGATGATCAACAATTCTACCAATATCATCAAAACAAAAGAAAGTTTAAACAGTGATAGTCAACAATTCACCAATATCAACAAAACAAAAGAAAGTTTAAACAAAGATGATCAACAATTCTACCAATATCAACAAATCAAAAGAAAGTTTAAACAGTGATGATCAACAATTCTACCAATATCAATAAAACAAGGAAAGTTTAAACAGTGATGGTCAACAATTTCACCAATATCAACAAAACAAAAGAAAGTTTAAACAGTGATGATCAACAATTCACCAATATCAACAAAACAAAAGAAAGTTTAAACAGTGATGGTCAACAATTCACCAATATCAACAAAATAAAAGAAAGTTTAAACAGTGATGATCAACAATTCACCAATATCAACAAAACAAAACAAAGTTTAAACAAAGATGATCAACAATTCTACCAATATCAACAAAACAAAGACAGTTTAAACAAAGATGATCAACAATTCACCAATATCAACAAAACAAAAGAAAGTTTAAACAGTGATGGTCAACAATTCACCAATATCAACAAAACAAAAGAAAGTTTAAACAAAGATGATCAACAATTCTACCAATATCAACAAAACAAAAGAAAGTTTAAACAGTGATAGTCAACAATTCACCAATATCAACAAAACAAAAGAAAGTTTAAACAAAGATGATCAACAATTCTACGAATATCAACAAAACAAAAGAAAGTTTAAACAGTGATGATCAACAATTCACCAATATCAACAAAACAAAAGAAAGTTTAAACAAAGATGATCAACAATTCTACCAATATCAACAAAACAAAAGAAAGTTTAAACAAAGATGATCAACAATTCTACCAATTTCAACAAAACAAAAGAAAGTTTAAACAAAGATGATCAACAATTCTACCAATATCAACAAAACAAAAGAAAGTTTAAACACTGATGATCAACAATTCTACCAATATCAACAAAACAAAAGAAAGTTTAAACACTGATGATCAACAATTCACCAATATCAATAAAACAAAAGAAAGTTTAAACAGTGATGGTCAACAATTCTACCAATATCAACAAAATAAAAGAAAGTTTAAACACTGATGATCAACAATTCTACCAATATCATCAAAACAAAAGAAAGTTTAAACAGTGATAGTCAACAATTCACCAATATCAACAAAACAAAAGAAAGTTTAAACAAAGATGATCAACAATTCTACTAATATCAACAAAACAAAAGAAAGTTTAAACAGTGATGATCAACAATTCTACCAATATCAACAAAACAAAAGAAAGTTTAAACAAAGATGATCAACAATTCTACGAATATCAACAAAACAAAAGAAAGTTTAAACAGTGATGATCAACAATTCTACCAATATCAACAAAACAAAAGAAAGTTTAAACAAAGATGATCAACAATTCTACGAATATCAACAAAACAAAAGAAAGTTTAAACAAAGATGATCAACAATTCTACCAATTTCAACAAAACAAAAGAAAGTTTAAACAGTGATGATCAACAATTCACCAATATCAACAAAATAAAAGAAAGTTTAAACAAAGATGATCAACAATTCACCAATATCAACAAAATAAAAGAAAGTTTAAACAGTGATAGTCAACAATTCACCAATATCAACAAAACAAAAGAAAGTTTAAACAAAGATGATCTACCAATATCAACAAAACAAAACAAAGTTTAAACAAAGATGATCAACAATTCACCAATATCAACAAAATAAAAGAAAGTTAAAAGAGTGATAGTCAACAATTCCACCAATATCAACAAAACAAAACAAAGTTTAAACACTGATGATCAACAATTCACCAATATCAACAAAACAAAAGAAAGTTTAAACAAAGATGATCAACAATTCACCAATATCAACAAAATAAAAGAAAGTTTAAACAGTGATAGTCAACAATTCACCAATATCAACAAAACAAAAGAAAGTTTAAACAAAGATGATCTACCAATATCAACAAAACAAAACAAAGTTTAAACAAAGATGATCAACAATTCACCAATATCAACAAAATAAAAGAAAGTTTAAACAGTGATAGTCAACAATTCACCAATATCAACAAAACAAAAGAAAGTTTAAACAGTGATGGTCAACAATTCACCAATATCAACAAAATAAAAGAAAGTTTAAACAGTGATAGTCAACAATTCACCAATATCAACAAAACAAAAGAAAGTTTAAACAGTGATGGTCAACAATTCTACCAATATCAACAAAACAAAAGAAAGTTTAAACAAAGATGATCAACAATTCACCAATATCAATAAAACAAAAGAAAGTTTAAACAGTGATGATCAACAATTCTACCAATATCAACAAAACAAAAGAAAGTTTAAACAAAGATGATCAACAATTCTACCAATATCAACAAAACAAAAGAAAGTTTAAACACTGATGATCAACAATTCTACCAATATCAATAAAACAAAAGAAAGTTTAAACAGTGATGGTCAACAATTCTACCAATATCAACAAAACAAAAGAAAGTTTAAACAGTGATAGTCAACAATTCACCAATATCAACAAAACAAAAGAAAGTTTAAACAGTGATGGTCAACAATTCACCAATATCAACAAAATAATAGAAAGTTTAAACAGTGATAGTCAACAATTCACCAATATCAACAAAACAAAAGAAAGTTTAAACAGTGATGGTCAACAATTCTACCAATATCAACAAAACAAAAGAAAGTTTAAACAAAGATGATCAACAATTCACCAATATCAATAAAACAAAAGAAAGTTTAAACAGTGATGATCAACAATTCTACCAATATCAACAAAACAAAAGAAAGTTTAAACAAAGATGATCAACAATTCTACCAATATCAACAAAACAAAAGAAAGTTTAAACACTGATGATCAACAATTCTACCAATATCAATAAAACAAAAGAAAGTTTAAACAGTGATGGTCAACAATTCTACCAATATCAACAAAACAAAAGAAAGTTTAAACAGTGATAGTCAACAATTCACCAATATCAAAAAAACAAAAGAAAGTTTAAACAGTGATGGTCAACAATTCACCAATATCAACAAAATAAAAGAAAGTTTAAACAGTGATGGTCAACAATTCACCAATATCAACAAAACAAAACAAAGTTTAAACAGTGATGGTCAACAATTCACCAATATCAACAAAACAAAAGACAGTTTAAACACTGATGATCAACAATTCACCAATATCAACAAAACAAAAGAAAGTTTAAACAGTGATGGTCAACAATTCACCAATATCAACAAAACAAAAGAAAGTTTAAACAGTGATGGTCAACAATTCACCAATATCAACAAAACAAAAGAAAGTTTAAACAAAGATGATCAACAATTCTACCAATATCAACAAAACAAAAGAAAGTTTAAACAAAGATGATCAACAATTCTACCAATATCAACAAAACAAAAGAAAGTTTAAACAGTGATAGTCAACAATTCACCAATATCAACAAAACAAAAGAAAGTTTAAACAAAGATGATCAACAATTCTACCAATATCAACAAAACAAAAGAAAGTTTAAACAGTGATAGTCAACAATTCACCAATATCAACAAAACAAAAGAAAGTTTAAACAGTGATGGTCAACAATTCCACCAATATCAACAAAACAAAAGAAAGTTTAAACAGTGATAGTCAACAATTCACCAATATCAACAAAACAAAAGAAAGTTTAAACAAAGATGATCAACAATTCTACCAATATCAACAAAACAAAAGAAAGTTTAAACAGTGATAGTCAACAATTCACCAATATCAATAAAACAAAAGAAAGTTTAAACAAAGATGATCAACAATTCTACCAATATCAACAAAACAAAAGAAAGTTTAAACAGTGATGATCAACAATTCACCAATATCAACAAAACAAAAGAAAGTTAAAACAGTGATGGTCAACAATTCTACTAATATCAACAAAACAAAAGAAAGTTTAAACAAAGATGATCAACAATTCTACCAATATCAACAAAACAAAAGAAAGTTTAAACAAAGATGATCAACAATTCTACCAATATCAACAAAACAAAAGAACGTTTAAACAGTGATGATCAACAATTCACCAATATCAACAAAACAAAAGAAAGTTTAAACAGTGATGGTCAACAATTCACCAATATCAACAAAACAAAGGGAAGTTTAAACAGTGATGATCAATAATTCTACCAATATCAACAAAACAAAAGAAAGTTTAAACAGTGATAGTCAACAATTCACCAATATCAACAAAACAAAAGAAAGTTTAAACAGTGATGATCAACAATTCACCAATATCAACAAAACAAAAGAAAGTTTAAACAGTGATAGTCAACAATTCACCAATATCAACAAAACAAAAGAAAGTTTAAACAGTGATGATCAATAATTCTACCAATATCAACAAAACAAAAGAAAGTTTAAACAGTGATGATCAACAATTCACCAATATCAACAAAACAAAAGAAAGTTTAAACAAAGATGATCAACAATTCTACCAATATCAACAAAACAAAAGAAAGTTTAAACAAAGATGATCAACAATTCTACCAATATCAACAAAACAAAAGAAAGTTTAAACACTGATGATCAACAATTCTACCAATATCAATAAAACAAAAGAAAGTTTAAACAGTGATGGTCAACAATTCTACCAATATCAACAAAACAAAAGAAAGTTTAAACAGTGATAGTCAACAATTCACCAATATCAACAAAACAAAAGAAAGTTTAAACAAAGATGATCAACAATTCTACCAATATCAACAAAACAAAAGAAAGTTTAAACAGTGATGATCAACAATTCAACCAATATCAATAAAACAAGGAAAGTTTAAACAGTGATGGTCAACAATTTCACCAATATCAACAAAACAAAAGAAAGTTTAAACAGTGATGATCAACAATTCACCAATATCAACAAAACAAAAGAAAGTTTAAACAGTGATGGTCAACAATTCACCAATATCAACAAAACAAAAGAAAGTTTTAACAGTGATGGTCAACAATTCACCAATATCAACAAAACAAAAGAAAGTTTAAACAGTGATGGTCAACAATTCATCAATATCAACAAAATAAAAGAAAGTTTAAACAGTGATGATCAACAATTCACCAATATCAACAAAACAAAAGAAAGTTTAAACAGTGATGGTCAACAATTCACCAATATCAACAAAACAAAAGAAAGTTTAAACAGTGATGGTCAACAATTCACCAATATCAACAAAACAAAAGAAAGTGTAAACAGTGATAGTCAACAATTCACCAATATCAACAAAACAAAAGAAAGTTTAAACAGTGATGATCAACAATTCACCAATATCAACAAAACAAAAGAAAGTTTAAACAGTGATGGTCAACAATTCACCAATATCAACAAAACAAAAGAAAGTTTAAACAGTGATGATCAACAATTCTACTAATATCAACAAAACAAAAGAAAGTTTAAACAGTGATGATCAACAATCACCAATATCAACAAAACAAAAGAAAGTTTAAACAAAGATGATCAACAATTCTACCAATATCAACAAAACAAAAGAAAGTTTAAACAAAGATGATCAACAATTCTACCAATATCAACAAAACAAAAGAAAGTTTAAACAAAGATGATCAACAATTCTACCAATATCAACAAAACAAAAGAAAGTTTAAACACTGATGATCAACAATTCTACCAATATCAACAAAACAAAAGAAAGTTTAAACAGTGATAGTCAACAATTCACCAATATCAATAAAACAAAAGACAGTTTAAACACTGATGATCAACAATTCACCAATATCAACAAAACAAAAGACAGTTTAAACAGTGATAGTCAACAATTCACCAATATCAACAAAACAAAAGAAAGTTTAAACAAAGATGATCAACAATTCTACCAATATCAACAAAACAAAAGAAAGTTTAAACAAAGATGATCAACAATTCTACCAATATCAACAAAACAAAAGAAAGTTTAAACACTGATGATCAACAATTCTACCAATATGAACAAAACAAAAGAAAGTTTAAACAAAGATGATCAACAATTCTACCAATATCAACAAAACAAAAGAAAGTTTAAACAAAGATGATCAACAATTCTACCAATATCAACGAAACAAAAGAAAGTTTAAACAAAGATGATCAACAATTCTACCAATATCAACAAAACAAAAGAAAGTTTAAACAGTGATGGTCAACAATTCTACCAATATCAACAAAACAAAAGAAAGTTTAAACAGTGATAGTCAACAATTCACCAATATCAACAAAACAAAAGAAAGTTTAAACAGTGATGGTCAACAATTCACCAATATCAACAAAATAAAAGAAAGTTTAAACAGTGATGGTCAACAATTCACCAATATCAACAAAACAAAAGAAAGTTTAAACAGTGATAGTCAACAATTCACCAATATCAACAAAACAAAAGAAAGTTTAAACAAAGATGATCAACAATTCTACCAATTTCAACAAAACAAAGAAAGTTTAAACAAAGATGATCAACAATTCTACCAATATCAACAAAACAAAAGAAAGTTTAAACAGTGATAGTCAACAATTCACCAATATCAACAAAACAAAAGAAAGTTTAAACAAAGATGATCAACAATTCTACCAATATCAACAAAACAAAAGAAAGTTTAAACAGTGATGATCAACAATTCACCAATATCAACAAAACAATAGAAAGTTTAAACAGTGATGGTCAACAATTCACCAATATCAACAAAACAAAGGAAAGTTTAAACAGTGATGATCAACAATTCTACTAATATCAACAAAACAAAAGAAAGTTTAAACAGTGATGATCAACAATCACCAATATCAACAAAACAAAAGAAAGTTTAAACAAAGATGATCAACAATTCTACCAATATCAACAAAACAAAAGAAAGTTTAAACACTGATGATCAACAATTCTACCAATATCAACAAAACAAAAGAAAGTTTAAACACTGATGATCAACAATTCTACCAATATCAATAAAACAAAAGAAAGTTTAAACAGTGATGGTCAACAATTCTACCAATATCAACAAAACAAAAGAAAGTTTAAACAGTGATAGTCAACAATTCACCAATATCAACAAAACAAAACAAAGTTTAAACAAAGATGATCAACAATTCTACCAATATCAACAAAACAAAAGAAAGTTTAAACAGTGATGATCAACAATTCTACCAATATCAATAAAACAAGGAAAGTTTAAACAGTGATGGTCAACAATTTCACCAATATCAACAAAACAAAAGAAAGTTTAAACAGTGATGATCAACAATTCACCAATATCAACAAAACAAAAGAAAGTTTAAACAGTGATGGTCAACAATTCACCAATATCAACAAAACAAAAGAAAGTTTTAACAGTGATGGTCAACAATTCACCAATATCAACAAAACAAAGAAAGTTTAAACAGTGATGGTCAACAATTCATCAATATCAACAAAATAAAAGAAAGTTTAAACAGTGATGATCAACAATTCACCAATATCAACAAAACAAAACAAAGTTTAAACAAAGATGATCAACAATTCTACCAATATCAACAAAACAAAAGACAGTTTAAACAAAGATGATCAACAATTCACCAATATCAACAAAACTAAAGAAAGTTTAAACAGTGATAGTCAACAATTCACCAATATCAACAAAACAAAAGAAAGTTTAAACAAAGATGATCAACAATTCTACCAATATCAACAAAACAAAAGAAAGTTTAAACAGTGATAGTCAACAATTCACCAATATCAACAAAACAAAAGAAAGTTTAAACAAAGATGATCAACAATTCTACCAATATCAACAAAACAAAAGAAAGTTTAAACAGTGATGATCAACAATTCACCAATATCAACAAAACAAAAGAAAGTTTAAACAAAGATGATCAACAATTCTACCAATATCAACAAAACAAAAGAAAGTTTAAACAAAGATGATCAACAATTCTACCAATATCAACAAAACAAAAGAAAGTTTAAACAGTGATGGTCAACAATTCACCAATATCAACAAAACAAAAGAAAGTTTAAACACTGATGATCAACAATTCTACCAATATCATCAAAACAAAAGAAAGTTTAAACAGTGATAGTCAACAATTCACCAATATCAACAAAACAAAAGAAAGTTTAAACAAAGATGATCAACAATTCTACCAATATCAACAAATCAAAAGAAAGTTTAAACAGTGATGATCAACAATTCTACCAATATCAATAAAACAAGGAAAGTTTAAACAGTGATGGTCAACAATTTCACCAATATCAACAAAACAAAAGAAAGTTTAAACAGTGATGATCAACAATTCACCAATATCAACAAAACAAAAGAAAGTTTAAACAGTGATGGTCAACAATTCACCAATATCAACAAAATAAAAGAAAGTTTAAACAGTGATGATCAACAATTCACCAATATCAACAAAACAAAACAAAGTTTAAACAAAGATGATCAACAATTCTACCAATATCAACAAAACAAAGACAGTTTAAACAAAGATGATCAACAATTCACCAATATCAACAAAACAAAAGAAAGTTTAAACAGTGATGGTCAACAATTCACCAATATCAACAAAACAAAAGAAAGTTTAAACAAAGATGATCAACAATTCTACCAATATCAACAAAACAAAAGAAAGTTTAAACAGTGATAGTCAACAATTCACCAATATCAACAAAACAAAAGAAAGTTTAAACAAAGATGATCAACAATTCTACGAATATCAACAAAACAAAAGAAAGTTTAAACAGTGATGATCAACAATTCACCAATATCAACAAAACAAAAGAAAGTTTAAACAAAGATGATCAACAATTCTACCAATATCAACAAAACAAAAGAAAGTTTAAACAAAGATGATCAACAATTCTACCAATTTCAACAAAACAAAAGAAAGTTTAAACAAAGATGATCAACAATTCTACCAATATCAACAAAACAAAAGAAAGTTTAAACACTGATGATCAACAATTCTACCAATATCAACAAAACAAAAGAAAGTTTAAACACTGATGATCAACAATTCACCAATATCAATAAAACAAAAGAAAGTTTAAACAGTGATGGTCAACAATTCTACCAATATCAACAAAATAAAAGAAAGTTTAAACACTGATGATCAACAATTCTACCAATATCATCAAAACAAAAGAAAGTTTAAACAGTGATAGTCAACAATTCACCAATATCAACAAAACAAAAGAAAGTTTAAACAAAGATGATCAACAATTCTACTAATATCAACAAAACAAAAGAAAGTTTAAACAGTGATGATCAACAATTCTACCAATATCAACAAAACAAAAGAAAGTTTAAACAAAGATGATCAACAATTCTACGAATATCAACAAAACAAAAGAAAGTTTAAACAGTGATGATCAACAATTCTACCAATATCAACAAAACAAAAGAAAGTTTAAACAAAGATGATCAACAATTCTACGAATATCAACAAAACAAAAGAAAGTTTAAACAAAGATGATCAACAATTCTACCAATTTCAACAAAACAAAAGAAAGTTTAAACAGTGATGATCAACAATTCACCAATATCAACAAAATAAAAGAAAGTTTAAACAAAGATGATCAACAATTCACCAATATCAACAAAATAAAAGAAAGTTTAAACAGTGATAGTCAACAATTCACCAATATCAACAAAACAAAAGAAAGTTTAAACAAAGATGATCTACCAATATCAACAAAACAAAACAAAGTTTAAACAAAGATGATCAACAATTCACCAATATCAACAAAATAAAAGAAAGTTAAAAGAGTGATAGTCAACAATTCCACCAATATCAACAAAACAAAACAAAGTTTAAACACTGATGATCAACAATTCACCAATATCAACAAAACAAAAGAAAGTTTAAACAAAGATGATCAACAATTCACCAATATCAACAAAATAAAAGAAAGTTTAAACAGTGATAGTCAACAATTCACCAATATCAACAAAACAAAAGAAAGTTTAAACAAAGATGATCTACCAATATCAACAAAACAAAACAAAGTTTAAACAAAGATGATCAACAATTCACCAATATCAACAAAATAAAAGAAAGTTTAAACAGTGATAGTCAACAATTCACCAATATCAACAAAACAAAAGAAAGTTTAAACAGTGATGGTCAACAATTCACCAATATCAACAAAATAAAAGAAAGTTTAAACAGTGATAGTCAACAATTCACCAATATCAACAAAACAAAAGAAAGTTTAAACAGTGATGGTCAACAATTCTACCAATATCAACAAAACAAAAGAAAGTTTAAACAAAGATGATCAACAATTCACCAATATCAATAAAACAAAAGAAAGTTTAAACAGTGATGATCAACAATTCTACCAATATCAACAAAACAAAAGAAAGTTTAAACAAAGATGATCAACAATTCTACCAATATCAACAAAACAAAAGAAAGTTTAAACACTGATGATCAACAATTCTACCAATATCAATAAAACAAAAGAAAGTTTAAACAGTGATGGTCAACAATTCTACCAATATCAACAAAACAAAAGAAAGTTTAAACAGTGATAGTCAACAATTCACCAATATCAACAAAACAAAAGAAAGTTTAAACAGTGATGGTCAACAATTCACCAATATCAACAAAATAAAAGAAAGTTTAAACAGTGATAGTCAACAATTCACCAATATCAACAAAACAAAAGAAAGTTTAAACAGTGATGGTCAACAATTCTACCAATATCAACAAAACAAAAGAAAGTTTAAACAAAGATGATCAACAATTCACCAATATCAATAAAACAAAAGAAAGTTTAAACAGTGATGATCAACAATTCTACCAATATCAACAAAACAAAAGAAAGTTTAAACAAAGATGATCAACAATTCTACCAATATCAACAAAACAAAAGAAAGTTTAAACACTGATGATCAACAATTCTACCAATATCAATAAAACAAAAGAAAGTTTAAACAGTGATGGTCAACAATTCTACCAATATCAACAAAACAAAAGAAAGTTTAAACAGTGATAGTCAACAATTCACCAATATCAAAAAAACAAAAGAAAGTTTAAACAGTGATGGTCAACAATTCACCAATATCAACAAAATAAAAGAAAGTTTAAACAGTGATGGTCAACAATTCACCAATATCAACAAAACAAAACAAAGTTTAAACAGTGATGGTCAACAATTCACCAATATCAACAAAACAAAAGACAGTTTAAACACTGATGATCAACAATTCACCAATATCAACAAAACAAAAGAAAGTTTAAACAGTGATGGTCAACAATTCACCAATATCAACAAAACAAAAGAAAGTTTAAACAGTGATGGTCAACAATTCACCAATATCAACAAAACAAAAGAAAGTTTAAACAAAGATGATCAACAATTCTACCAATATCAACAAAACAAAAGAAAGTTTAAACAAAGATGATCAACAATTCTACCAATATCAACAAAACAAAAGAAAGTTTAAACAGTGATAGTCAACAATTCACCAATATCAACAAAACAAAAGAAAGTTTAAACAAAGATGATCAACAATTCTACCAATATCAACAAAACAAAAGAAAGTTTAAACAGTGATAGTCAACAATTCACCAATATCAACAAAACAAAAGAAAGTTTAAACAGTGATGGTCAACAATTCCACCAATATCAACAAAACAAAAGAAAGTTTAAACAGTGATAGTCAACAATTCACCAATATCAACAAAACAAAAGAAAGTTTAAACAAAGATGATCAACAATTCTACCAATATCAACAAAACAAAAGAAAGTTTAAACAGTGATAGTCAACAATTCACCAATATCAATAAAACAAAAGAAAGTTTAAACAAAGATGATCAACAATTCTACCAATATCAACAAAACAAAAGAAAGTTTAAACAGTGATGATCAACAATTCACCAATATCAACAAAACAAAAGAAAGTTAAAACAGTGATGGTCAACAATTCTACTAATATCAACAAAACAAAAGAAAGTTTAAACAAAGATGATCAACAATTCTACCAATATCAACAAAACAAAAGAAAGTTTAAACAAAGATGATCAACAATTCTACCAATATCAACAAAACAAAAGAACGTTTAAACAGTGATGATCAACAATTCACCAATATCAACAAAACAAAAGAAAGTTTAAACAGTGATGGTCAACAATTCACCAATATCAACAAAACAAAGGGAAGTTTAAACAGTGATGATCAATAATTCTACCAATATCAACAAAACAAAAGAAAGTTTAAACAGTGATAGTCAACAATTCACCAATATCAACAAAACAAAAGAAAGTTTAAACAGTGATGATCAACAATTCACCAATATCAACAAAACAAAAGAAAGTTTAAACAGTGATAGTCAACAATTCACCAATATCAACAAAACAAAAGAAAGTTTAAACAGTGATGATCAATAATTCTACCAATATCAACAAAACAAAAGAAAGTTTAAACAGTGATGATCAACAATTCACCAATATCAACAAAACAAAAGAAAGTTTAAACAGTGATGATCAACAATCACCAATATCAACAAAACAAAAGAAAGTTTAAACAAAGATGATCAACAATTCTACCAATATCAACAAAACAAAAGAAAGTTTAAACAAAGATGATCAACAATTCTACCAATATCAACAAAACAAAAGAAAGTTTAAACACTGATGATCAACAATTCTACCAATATCAATAAAACAAAAGAAAGTTTAAACAGTGATGGTCAACAATTCTACCAATATCAACAAAACAAAAGAAAGTTTAAACAGTGATAGTCAACAATTCACCAATATCAACAAAACAAAAGAAAGTTTAAACAAAGATGATCAACAATTCTACCAATATCAACAAAACAAAAGAAAGTTTAAACAGTGATGATCAACAATTCAACCAATATCAATAAAACAAGGAAAGTTTAAACAGTGATGGTCAACAATTTCACCAATATCAACAAAACAAAAGAAAGTTTAAACAGTGATGATCAACAATTCACCAATATCAACAAAACAAAAGAAAGTTTAAACAGTGATGGTCAACAATTCACCAATATCAACAAAACAAAAGAAAGTTTTAACAGTGATGGTCAACAATTCACCAATATCAACAAAACAAAAGAAAGTTTAAACAGTGATGGTCAACAATTCATCAATATCAACAAAATAAAAGAAAGTTTAAACAGTGATGATCAACAATTCACCAATATCAACAAAACAAAAGAAAGTTTAAACAGTGATGGTCAACAATTCACCAATATCAACAAAACAAAAGAAAGTTTAAACAGTGATGGTCAACAATTCACCAATATCAACAAAACAAAAGAAAGTGTAAACAGTGATAGTCAACAATTCACCAATATCAACAAAACAAAAGAAAGTTTAAACAGTGATGATCAACAATTCACCAATATCAACAAAACAAAAGAAAGTTTAAACAGTGATGGTCAACAATTCACCAATATCAACAAAACAAAAGAAAGTTTAAACAGTGATGATCAACAATTCTACTAATATCAACAAAACAAAAGAAAGTTTAAACAGTGATGATCAACAATCACCAATATCAACAAAACAAAAGAAAGTTTAAACAAAGATGATCAACAATTCTACCAATATCAACAAAACAAAAGAAAGTTTAAACAAAGATGATCAACAATTCTACCAATATCAACAAAACAAAAGAAAGTTTAAACAAAGATGATCAACAATTCTACCAATATCAACAAAACAAAAGAAAGTTTAAACACTGATGATCAACAATTCTACCAATATCAACAAAACAAAAGAAAGTTTAAACAGTGATAGTCAACAATTCACCAATATCAATAAAACAAAAGACAGTTTAAACACTGATGATCAACAATTCACCAATATCAACAAAACAAAAGACAGTTTAAACAGTGATGGTCAACAATTCACCAATATCAACAAAACAAAAGAAAGTTTAAACAGTGATGGTCAACAATTCACCAATATCAATAAAACAAAGAAAGTTTAAACAGTGATGATCAACAATTCACCAATATCAACAAAATAAAAGAAAGTTTAAACAGTGATAGTCAACAATTCACCAATATCAACACAACAAAAGAAAGTTCAAACAAAGATGATCAACAATTCTACCAATATCAACAAAACAAAAGAAAGTTTAAACAGTGATGGTCAACAATTCCACCAATATCAATAAAACAAAAGAAAGTTCAAACAAAGATGATCAACAATTCTACCAATATCAACAAAATAAAAGAAAGTTTAAACAGTGATGATCAACAATTCACCAATATCAACAAAACAAAAGAAAGTTTAAACAAAGATGATCAACAATTCACCAATATCAACAAAACAAAAGAAAGTTTAAACAAAGATGATCAACAATTCTACCAATATCAACAAAACAAAAGAAAGTGTAAACAGTGATAGTCAACAATTCACCAATATCAACAAAACAAAGAAAGTTTAAACAGTGATGATCAACAATTCACCAATATCAACAAAATAAAAGAAAGTTTAAACAGTGATGGTCAACAATTCACCAATATCAACAAAACAAAAGAAAGTTTAAACAGTGATGATCAACAATTCTACTAATATCAACAAAACAAAAGAAAGTTTAAACAGTGATGATCAACAATCACCAATATCAACAAAACAAAAGAAAGTTTAAACAAAGATGATCAACAATTCTACCAATATCAACAAAACAAAAGAAAGTTTAAACAAAGATGATCAACAATTCTACCAATATCAACAAAACAAAAGAAAGTTTAAACAAAGATGATCAACAATTCTACCAATATCAACAAAACAAAAGAAAGTTTAAACACTGATGATCAACAATTCTACCAATATCAACAAAACAAAAGAAAGTTTAAACAGTGATAGTCAACAATTCACCAATATCAATAAAACAAAAGACAGTTTAAACACTGATGATCAACAATTCACCAATATCAACAAAACAAAAGACAGTTTAAACAGTGATGGTCAACAATTCACCAATATCAACAAAACAAAAGAAAGTTTAAACAGTGATGGTCAACAATTCACCAATATCAATAAAACAAAGAAAGTTTAAACAGTGATGATCAACAATTCACCAATATCAACAAAATAAAAGAAAGTTTAAACAGTGATAGTCAACAATTCACCAATATCAACAAAACAAAAGAAAGTTCAAACAAAGATGATCAACAATTCTACCAATATCAACAAAACAAAAGAAAGTTTAAACAGTGATGGTCAACAATTCCACCAATATCAATAAAACAAAAGAAAGTTCAAACAAAGATGATCAACAATTCACCAATATCAACAAAACAAAAGAAAGTTTAAACAAAGATGATCAACAATTCTACCAATATCAACAAAACAAAAGAAAGTTTAAACAGTGATGGTCAACAATTCACCAATATCAATAAAACAAAAGAAAGTTTAAACAGTGATAGTCAACAATTCCACCAATATCAATAAAACAAAAGAAAGTTCAAACAAAGATGATCAACAATTCTACCAATATCAACAAAATAAAAGAAAGTTTAAACACTGATGATCAACAATTCACCAATATCAACAAAACAAAAGAAAGTTAAAACAGTGATGATCAACAATTCACCAATATCAACAAAACAAAAGAAAGTTTAAACAAAGATGATCAACAATTCTACCAATATCAACAAAACAAAAGAAAGTTTAAACAAAGATGATCAACAATTCTACCAATATCAACAAAATAAAAGAAAGTTTAAACAAAGATGATCAACAATTCTACCAATATCAACAAAATAAAAGAAAGTTTAAACAAAGATGATCAACAATTCACCAATATCAACAAAACAAAAGAAAGTTTAACCAGTGATGATCAACAATTCAACAATATCAACAAAACAAAAGAAAGTTTAAACAGTGATGGTCAACAATTCACCAATATCAACAAAACAAAAGAAAGTTTAAACAGTGATGATCAACAATTCTACCAATATCAACAAAACAAAAGAAAGTTTAAACAGTGATGGTCAACAATTCACCAATATCAACAAAACAAAAGAAAGTTTAAACAGTGATGGTCAACAATTCACCAATATCAACAAAACAAAAGAAAGTGTAAACAGTGTTAGTCAACAATTCACCAATATCAACAAAACAAAGAAAGTTTAAACAGTGATGATCAACAATTCACCAATATCAACAAAACAAAAGAAAGTTTAAACAGTGATGGTCAACAATTCACCAATATCAACAAAACAAAAGAAAGTTTAAACAGTGATGATCAACAATTCTACTAATATCAACAAAACAAAAGAAAGTTTAAACAGTGATGATCAACAATCACCAATATCAACAAAACAAAAGAAAGTTTAAACAAAGATGATCAACAATTCTACCAATATCAACAAAACAAAAGAAAGTTTAAACAAAGATGATCAACAATTCTACCAATATCAACAAAACAAAAGAAAGTTTAAACAGTGATAGTCAACAATTCTACCAATATCAATAAAACAAAAGAAAGTTTAAACAGTGATGGTCAACAATTCTACCAATATCAACAAAACAAAAGAAAGTTTAAACAGTGATAGTCAACAATTCTACCAATATCAACAAAATAAAAGAAAGTTTAAACAAAGATGATCAACAATTCTACCAATATCAATAAAACAAAAGAAAGTTTAAACAGTGATGGTCAACAATTCTACCAATATCAACAAAACAAAAGAAAGTTTAAACAGTGATAGTCAACAATTCACCAATATCAATAAAACAAAAGACAGTTTAAACACTGATGATCAACAATTCACCAATATCAACAAAACAAAAGACAGTTTAAACAGTGATGGTCAACAATTCACCAATATCAACAAAACAAAAGAACGTTTAAACAGTGATGGTCAACAATTCACCAATATCAATAAAACAAAGAAAGTTTAAACAGTGATGATCAACAATTCACCAATATCAACAAAATAAAAGAAAGTTTAAACAGTGATAGTCAACAATTCACCAATATCAATAAAACAAAAGAAAGTTTAAACAGTGATGGTCAACAATTCTACCAATATCAACAAAACAAAGAAAGTTTAAACAGTGATAGTCAACAATTCACCAATATCAACAAAACAAAAGAAAGTTTAAACAGTGATAGTCAACAATTCACCAATATCAACAAAACAAAAGAAAGTTTAAACAGTGATGATCAATAATTCTACCAATATCAACAAAACAAAAGAAAGTTTAAACAGTGATGATCAACAATTCACCAATATCAACAAAACAAAAGAAAGTTTAAACAGTGATGATCAACAATCACCAATATCAACAAAACAAAAGAAAGTTTAAACAAAGATGATCAACAATTCTACCAATATCAACAAAACAAAAGAAAGTTTAAACAAAGATGATCAACAATTCTACCAATATCAACAAAACAAAAGAAAGTTTAAACACTGATGATCAACAATTCTACCAATATCAATAAAACAAAAGAAAGTTTAAACAAAGATGATCAACAATTCTACGAATATCAACAAAACAAAAGAAAGTTTAAACAGTGATGATCAACAATTCACCAATATCAACAAAACAAAAGAAAGTTTAAACAAAGATGATCAACAATTCTACCAATATCAACAAAACAAAAGAAAGTTTAAACAAAGATGATCAACAATTCTACCAATTTCAACAAAACAAAAGAAAGTTTAAACAAAGATGATCAACAATTCTACCAATATCAACAAAACAAAAGAAAGTTTAAACACTGATGATCAACAATTCTACCAATATCAATAAAACAAAAGAAAGTTTAAACAGTGATGGTCAACAATTCTACCAATATCAACAAAACAAAAGAAAGTTTAAACAGTGATAGTCAACAATTCACCAATATCAAAAAAACAAAAGAAAGTTTAAACAGTGATGGTCAACAATTCACCAATATCAACAAAATAAAAGAAAGTTTAAACAGTGATGGTCAACAATTCACCAATATCAACAAAACAAAACAAAGTTTAAACAGTGATGGTCAACAATTCACCAATATCAACAAAACAAAAGACAGTTTAAACACTGATGATCAACAATTCACCAATATCAACAAAACAAAAGAAAGTTTAAACAGTGATGGTCAACAATTCACCAATATCAACAAAACAAAAGAAAGTTTAAACAGTGATGGTCAACAATTCACCAATATCAACAAAACAAAAGAAAGTTTAAACAAAGATGATCAACAATTCTACCAATATCAACAAAACAAAAGAAAGTTTAAACAAAGATGATCAACAATTCTACCAATATCAACAAAACAAAAGAAAGTTTAAACAGTGATAGTCAACAATTCACCAATATCAACAAAACAAAAGAAAGTTTAAACAAAGATGATCAACAATTCTACCAATATCAACAAAACAAAAGAAAGTTTAAACAGTGATAGTCAACAATTCACCAATATCAACAAAACAAAAGAAAGTTTAAACAGTGATGGTCAACAATTCCACCAATATCAACAAAACAAAAGAAAGTTTAAACAGTGATAGTCAACAATTCACCAATATCAACAAAACAAAAGAAAGTTTAAACAAAGATGATCAACAATTCTACCAATATCAACAAAACAAAAGAAAGTTTAAACAGTGATAGTCAACAATTCACCAATATCAATAAAACAAAAGAAAGTTTAAACAAAGATGATCAACAATTCTACCAATATCAACAAAACAAAAGAAAGTTTAAACAGTGATGATCAACAATTCACCAATATCAACAAAACAAAAGAAAGTTAAAACAGTGATGGTCAACAATTCTACTAATATCAACAAAACAAAAGAAAGTTTAAACAAAGATGATCAACAATTCTACCAATATCAACAAAACAAAAGAAAGTTTAAACAAAGATGATCAACAATTCTACCAATATCAACAAAACAAAAGAACGTTTAAACAGTGATGATCAACAATTCACCAATATCAACAAAACAAAAGAAAGTTTAAACAGTGATGGTCAACAATTCACCAATATCAACAAAACAAAGGGAAGTTTAAACAGTGATGATCAATAATTCTACCAATATCAACAAAACAAAAGAAAGTTTAAACAGTGATAGTCAACAATTCACCAATATCAACAAAACAAAAGAAAGTTTAAACAGTGATGATCAACAATTCACCAATATCAACAAAACAAAAGAAAGTTTAAACAGTGATAGTCAACAATTCACCAATATCAACAAAACAAAAGAAAGTTTAAACAGTGATGATCAATAATTCTACCAATATCAACAAAACAAAAGAAAGTTTAAACAGTGATGATCAACAATTCACCAATATCAACAAAACAAAAGAAAGTTTAAACAGTGATGATCAACAATCACCAATATCAACAAAACAAAAGAAAGTTTAAACAAAGATGATCAACAATTCTACCAATATCAACAAAACAAAAGAAAGTTTAAACAAAGATGATCAACAATTCTACCAATATCAACAAAACAAAAGAAAGTTTAAACACTGATGATCAACAATTCTACCAATATCAATAAAACAAAAGAAAGTTTAAACAGTGATGGTCAACAATTCTACCAATATCAACAAAACAAAAGAAAGTTTAAACAGTGATAGTCAACAATTCACCAATATCAACAAAACAAAAGAAAGTTTAAACAAAGATGATCAACAATTCTACCAATATCAACAAAACAAAAGAAAGTTTAAACAGTGATGATCAACAATTCAACCAATATCAATAAAACAAGGAAAGTTTAAACAGTGATGGTCAACAATTTCACCAATATCAACAAAACAAAAGAAAGTTTAAACAGTGATGATCAACAATTCACCAATATCAACAAAACAAAAGAAAGTTTAAACAGTGATGGTCAACAATTCACCAATATCAACAAAACAAAAGAAAGTTTTAACAGTGATGGTCAACAATTCACCAATATCAACAAAACAAAAGAAAGTTTAAACAGTGATGGTCAACAATTCATCAATATCAACAAAATAAAAGAAAGTTTAAACAGTGATGATCAACAATTCACCAATATCAACAAAACAAAAGAAAGTTTAAACAGTGATGGTCAACAATTCACCAATATCAACAAAACAAAAGAAAGTTTAAACAGTGATGGTCAACAATTCACCAATATCAACAAAACAAAAGAAAGTGTAAACAGTGATAGTCAACAATTCACCAATATCAACAAAACAAAAGAAAGTTTAAACAGTGATGATCAACAATTCACCAATATCAACAAAACAAAAGAAAGTTTAAACAGTGATGGTCAACAATTCACCAATATCAACAAAACAAAAGAAAGTTTAAACAGTGATGATCAACAATTCTACTAATATCAACAAAACAAAAGAAAGTTTAAACAGTGATGATCAACAATCACCAATATCAACAAAACAAAAGAAAGTTTAAACAAAGATGATCAACAATTCTACCAATATCAACAAAACAAAAGAAAGTTTAAACAAAGATGATCAACAATTCTACCAATATCAACAAAACAAAAGAAAGTTTAAACAAAGATGATCAACAATTCTACCAATATCAACAAAACAAAAGAAAGTTTAAACACTGATGATCAACAATTCTACCAATATCAACAAAACAAAAGAAAGTTTAAACAGTGATAGTCAACAATTCACCAATATCAATAAAACAAAAGACAGTTTAAACACTGATGATCAACAATTCACCAATATCAACAAAACAAAAGACAGTTTAAACAGTGATGGTCAACAATTCACCAATATCAACAAAACAAAAGAAAGTTTAAACAGTGATGGTCAACAATTCACCAATATCAATAAAACAAAGAAAGTTTAAACAGTGATGATCAACAATTCACCAATATCAACAAAATAAAAGAAAGTTTAAACAGTGATAGTCAACAATTCACCAATATCAACACAACAAAAGAAAGTTCAAACAAAGATGATCAACAATTCTACCAATATCAACAAAACAAAAGAAAGTTTAAACAGTGATGGTCAACAATTCCACCAATATCAATAAAACAAAAGAAAGTTCAAACAAAGATGATCAACAATTCTACCAATATCAACAAAATAAAAGAAAGTTTAAACAGTGATGATCAACAATTCACCAATATCAACAAAACAAAAGAAAGTTTAAACAAAGATGATCAACAATTCACCAATATCAACAAAACAAAAGAAAGTTTAAACAAAGATGATCAACAATTCTACCAATATCAACAAAACAAAAGAAAGTGTAAACAGTGATAGTCAACAATTCACCAATATCAACAAAACAAAGAAAGTTTAAACAGTGATGATCAACAATTCACCAATATCAACAAAATAAAAGAAAGTTTAAACAGTGATGGTCAACAATTCACCAATATCAACAAAACAAAAGAAAGTTTAAACAGTGATGATCAACAATTCTACTAATATCAACAAAACAAAAGAAAGTTTAAACAGTGATGATCAACAATCACCAATATCAACAAAACAAAAGAAAGTTTAAACAAAGATGATCAACAATTCTACCAATATCAACAAAACAAAAGAAAGTTTAAACAAAGATGATCAACAATTCTACCAATATCAACAAAACAAAAGAAAGTTTAAACAAAGATGATCAACAATTCTACCAATATCAACAAAACAAAAGAAAGTTTAAACACTGATGATCAACAATTCTACCAATATCAACAAAACAAAAGAAAGTTTAAACAGTGATAGTCAACAATTCACCAATATCAATAAAACAAAAGACAGTTTAAACACTGATGATCAACAATTCACCAATATCAACAAAACAAAAGACAGTTTAAACAGTGATGGTCAACAATTCACCAATATCAACAAAACAAAAGAAAGTTTAAACAGTGATGGTCAACAATTCACCAATATCAATAAAACAAAGAAAGTTTAAACAGTGATGATCAACAATTCACCAATATCAACAAAATAAAAGAAAGTTTAAACAGTGATAGTCAACAATTCACCAATATCAACAAAACAAAAGAAAGTTCAAACAAAGATGATCAACAATTCTACCAATATCAACAAAACAAAAGAAAGTTTAAACAGTGATGGTCAACAATTCCACCAATATCAATAAAACAAAAGAAAGTTCAAACAAAGATGATCAACAATTCACCAATATCAACAAAACAAAAGAAAGTTTAAACAAAGATGATCAACAATTCTACCAATATCAACAAAACAAAAGAAAGTTTAAACAGTGATGGTCAACAATTCACCAATATCAATAAAACAAAAGAAAGTTTAAACAGTGATAGTCAACAATTCCACCAATATCAATAAAACAAAAGAAAGTTCAAACAAAGATGATCAACAATTCTACCAATATCAACAAAATAAAAGAAAGTTTAAACACTGATGATCAACAATTCACCAATATCAACAAAACAAAAGAAAGTTAAAACAGTGATGATCAACAATTCACCAATATCAACAAAACAAAAGAAAGTTTAAACAAAGATGATCAACAATTCTACCAATATCAACAAAACAAAAGAAAGTTTAAACAAAGATGATCAACAATTCTACCAATATCAACAAAATAAAAGAAAGTTTAAACAAAGATGATCAACAATTCTACCAATATCAACAAAATAAAAGAAAGTTTAAACAAAGATGATCAACAATTCACCAATATCAACAAAACAAAAGAAAGTTTAACCAGTGATGATCAACAATTCAACAATATCAACAAAACAAAAGAAAGTTTAAACAGTGATGGTCAACAATTCACCAATATCAACAAAACAAAAGAAAGTTTAAACAGTGATGATCAACAATTCTACCAATATCAACAAAACAAAAGAAAGTTTAAACAGTGATGGTCAACAATTCACCAATATCAACAAAACAAAAGAAAGTTTAAACAGTGATGGTCAACAATTCACCAATATCAACAAAACAAAAGAAAGTGTAAACAGTGTTAGTCAACAATTCACCAATATCAACAAAACAAAGAAAGTTTAAACAGTGATGATCAACAATTCACCAATATCAACAAAACAAAAGAAAGTTTAAACAGTGATGGTCAACAATTCACCAATATCAACAAAACAAAAGAAAGTTTAAACAGTGATGATCAACAATTCTACTAATATCAACAAAACAAAAGAAAGTTTAAACAGTGATGATCAACAATCACCAATATCAACAAAACAAAAGAAAGTTTAAACAAAGATGATCAACAATTCTACCAATATCAACAAAACAAAAGAAAGTTTAAACAAAGATGATCAACAATTCTACCAATATCAACAAAACAAAAGAAAGTTTAAACAGTGATAGTCAACAATTCTACCAATATCAATAAAACAAAAGAAAGTTTAAACAGTGATGGTCAACAATTCTACCAATATCAACAAAACAAAAGAAAGTTTAAACAGTGATAGTCAACAATTCTACCAATATCAACAAAATAAAAGAAAGTTTAAACAAAGATGATCAACAATTCTACCAATATCAATAAAACAAAAGAAAGTTTAAACAGTGATGGTCAACAATTCTACCAATATCAACAAAACAAAAGAAAGTTTAAACAGTGATAGTCAACAATTCACCAATATCAATAAAACAAAAGACAGTTTAAACACTGATGATCAACAATTCACCAATATCAACAAAACAAAAGACAGTTTAAACAGTGATGGTCAACAATTCACCAATATCAACAAAACAAAAGAACGTTTAAACAGTGATGGTCAACAATTCACCAATATCAATAAAACAAAGAAAGTTTAAACAGTGATGATCAACAATTCACCAATATCAACAAAATAAAAGAAAGTTTAAACAGTGATAGTCAACAATTCACCAATATCAATAAAACAAAAGAAAGTTTAAACAGTGATGGTCAACAATTCTACCAATATCAACAAAACAAAGAAAGTTTAAACAGTGATAGTCAACAATTCACCAATATCAACAAAACAAAAGAAAGTTTAAACAGTGATAGTCAACAATTCACCAATATCAACAAAACAAAAGAAAGTTTAAACAGTGATGATCAATAATTCTACCAATATCAACAAAACAAAAGAAAGTTTAAACAGTGATGATCAACAATTCACCAATATCAACAAAACAAAAGAAAGTTTAAACAGTGATGATCAACAATCACCAATATCAACAAAACAAAAGAAAGTTTAAACAAAGATGATCAACAATTCTACCAATATCAACAAAACAAAAGAAAGTTTAAACAAAGATGATCAACAATTCTACCAATATCAACAAAACAAAAGAAAGTTTAAACACTGATGATCAACAATTCTACCAATATCAATAAAACAAAAGAAAGTTTAAACAAAGATGATCAACAATTCTACGAATATCAACAAAACAAAAGAAAGTTTAAACAGTGATGATCAACAATTCACCAATATCAACAAAACAAAAGAAAGTTTAAACAAAGATGATCAACAATTCTACCAATATCAACAAAACAAAAGAAAGTTTAAACAAAGATGATCAACAATTCTACCAATTTCAACAAAACAAAAGAAAGTTTAAACAAAGATGATCAACAATTCTACCAATATCAACAAAACAAAAGAAAGTTTAAACACTGATGATCAACAATTCTACCAATATCAACAAAACAAAAGAAAGTTTAAACACTGATGATCAACAATTCACCAATATCAATAAAACAAAAGAAAGTTTAAACAGTGATGGTCAACAATTCTACCAATATCAACAAAATAAAAGAAAGTTTAAACACTGATGATCAACAATTCTACCAATATCATCAAAACAAAAGAAAGTTTAAACAGTGATAGTCAACAATTCACCAATATCAACAAAACAAAAGAAAGTTTAAACAAAGATGATCAACAATTCTACGAATATCAACAAAACAAAAGAAAGTTTAAACAGTGATGATCAACAATTCTACCAATATCAACAAAACAAAAGAAAGTTTAAACAAAGATGATCAACAATTCTACGAATATCAACAAAACAAAAGAAAGTTTAAACAAAGATGATCAACAATTCTACCAATTTCAACAAAACAAAAGAAAGTTTAAACAGTGATGATCAACAATTCACCAATATCAACAAAATAAAAGAAAGTTTAAACAAAGATGATCAACAATTCACCAATATCAACAAAATAAAAGAAAGTTTAAACAGTGATAGTCAACAATTCACCAATATCAACAAAACAAAAGAAAGTTTAAACAAAGATGATCTACCAATATCAACAAAACAAAACAAAGTTTAAACAAAGATGATCAACAATTCACCAATATCAACAAAATAAAAGAAAGTTAAAAGAGTGATAGTCAACAATTCCACCAATATCAACAAAACAAAACAAAGTTTAAACACTGATGATCAACAATTCACCAATATCAACAAAACAAAAGAAAGTTTAAACAAAGATGATCAACAATTCACCAATATCAACAAAATAAAAGAAAGTTTAAACAGTGATAGTCAACAATTCACCAATATCAACAAAACAAAAGAAAGTTTAAACAAAGATGATCTACCAATATCAACAAAACAAAACAAAGTTTAAACAAAGATGATCAACAATTCACCAATATCAACAAAATAAAAGAAAGTTTAAACAGTGATAGTCAACAATTCACCAATATCAACAAAACAAAAGAAAGTTTAAACAGTGATGGTCAACAATTCACCAATATCAACAAAATAAAAGAAAGTTTAAACAGTGATAGTCAACAATTCACCAATATCAACAAAACAAAAGAAAGTTTAAACAGTGATGGTCAACAATTCTACCAATATCAACAAAACAAAAGAAAGTTTAAACAAAGATGATCAACAATTCACCAATATCAATAAAACAAAAGAAAGTTTAAACAGTGATGATCAACAATTCTACCAATATCAACAAAACAAAAGAAAGTTTAAACAGTGATGGTCAACAATTCACCAATATCAACAAAACAAACAAAGTTTAAACAGTGATGGTCAACAATTCACCAATATCAACAAAACAAAAGACAGTTTAAACACTGATGATCAACAATTCACCAATATCAACAAAACAAAAGAAAGTTTAAACAGTGATGGTCAACAATTCACCAATATCAACAAAACAAAAGAAAGTTTAAACAGTGATGGTCAACAATTCACCAATATCAACAAAACAAAAGAAAGTTTAAACAAAGATGATCAACAATTCTACCAATATCAACAAAACAAAAGAAAGCTTAAACAAAGATGATCAACAATTCTACCAATATCAACAAAACAAAAGAAAGTTTAAACAGTGATAGTCAACAATTCACCAATATCAACAAAACAAAAGAAAGTTTAAACAAAGATGATCAACAATTCTACCAATATCAACAAAACAAAAGAAAGTTTAAACAGTGATAGTCAACAATTCACCAATATCAACAAAACAAAAGAAAGTTTAAACAGTGATGGTCAACAATTCACCAATATCAATAAAACAAAAGAAAGTTTAAACAAAGATGATCAACAATTCTACCAACATCAACAAAACAAAAGAAAGTTTAAACAGTGATGATCAACAATTCACCAATATCAACAAAACAAAAGAAAGTTTAAACAGTGATGGTCAACAATTCTACTAATATCAACAAAACAAAAGAAAGTTTAAACAAAGATGATCAACAATTCTACCAATATCAACAAAACAAAAGAAAGTTTAAACAAAGATGATCAACAATTCTACCAATATCAACAAAACAAAAGAAAGTTTAAACAGTGATGATCAACAATTCACCAATATCAACAAAACAAAAGAAAGTTTAAACAGTGATGGTCAACAATTCACCAATATCAACAAAACAAAGGAAAGTTTAAACAGTGATGATCAATAATTCTACTAATATCAACAAAACAAAAGAAAGTTTAAACAGTGATGATCAACAATCACCAATATCAACAAAACAAAAGAAAGTTTAAACAAAGATGATCAACAATTCTACCAATATCAACAAAACAAAAGAAAGTTTAAACAAAGATGATCAACAATTCTACCAATATCAACAAAACAAAAGAAAGTTTAAACACTGATGATCAACAATTCTACCAATATCAATAAAACAAAAGAAAGTTTAAACAGTGATGGTCAACAATTCTACCAATATCAACAAAACAAAAGAAAGTTTAAACAGTGATAGTCAACAATTCACCAATATCAACAAAACAAAAGAAAGTTTAAACAAAGATGATCAACAATTCTACCAATATCAACAAAACAAAAGAAAGTTTAAACAGTGATGATCAACAATTCTACCAATATCAATAAAACAAGGAAAGTTTAAACAGTGATGGTCAACAATTTCACCAATATCAACAAAACAAAAGAAAGTTTAAACAGTGATGATCAACAATTCACCAATATCAACAAAACAAAAGAAAGTTTAAACAGTGATGGTCAACAATTCACCAATATCAACAAAACAAAAGAAAGTTTTAACAGTGATGGTCAACAATTCACCAATATCAACAAAACAAAAGAAAGTTTAAACAGTGATGGTCAACAATTCATCAATATCAACAAAATAAAAGAAAGTTTAAACAGTGATGATCAACAATTCACCAATATCAACAAAACAAAAGAAGTTTAAACAGTGATGGTCAACAATTCACCAATATCAACAAAACAAAAGAAAGTTTAAACAGTGATGGTCAACAATTCACCAATATCAACAAAACAAAGGAAAGTGTAAACAGTGATAGTCAACAATTCACCAATATCAACAAAACAAAGAAAGTTTAAACAGTGATGATCAACAATTCACCAATATCAACAAAACAAAAGAAAGTTTAAACAGTGATGGTCAACAATTCACCAATATCAACAAAACAAAAGAAAGTTTAAACAGTGATGATCAACAATTCTACTAATATCAACAAAACAAAAGAAAGTTTAAACAGTGATGATCAACAATCACCAATATCAACAAAACAAAAGAAAGTTTAAACAAAGATGATCACCAATTCTACCAATATCAACAAAACAAAAGAAAGTTTAAACAAAGATGATCAACAATTCTACCAATATCAACAAAACAAAAGAAAGTTTAAACACTGATGATCAACAATTCTACCAATATCAATAAAACAAAAGAAAGTTTAAACAGTGATGGTCAACAATTCTACCAATATCAACAAAACAAAAGAAAGTTTAAACAGTGATAGTCAACAATTCTACCAATATCAATAAAACAAAAGACAGTTTAAACACTGATGATCAACAATTCACCAATATCAACAAAACAAAAGACAGTTTAAACAGTGATGGTCAACAATTCACCAATATCAACAAAACAAAAGGAAGTTTAAACAGTGATGGTCAACAATTCACCAATATCAATAAAACAAAGAAAGTTTAAACAGTGATGATCAACAATTCACCAATATCAACAAAACAAAAGACAGTTTAAACAGTGATGGTCAACAATTCACCAATATCAACAAAACAAAAGGAAGTTTAAACAGTGATGGTCAACAATTCACCAATATCAATAAAACAAAGAAAGTTTAAACAGTGATGATCAACAATTCACCAATATCAACAAAATAAAGAAAGTTTAAACAGTGATAGTCAACAATTCACCAATATCAACAAAACAAAAGAAAGTTTAAACAAAGATGATCAACAATTCTACCAATATCAACAAAACAAAAGAAAGTTTAAACACTGATGATCAACAATTCTACCAATATCAACAAAACAAAAGAAAGTTTAAACAGTGATGGTCAACAATTCTACCAATATCAATAAAACAAAAGAAAGTTTAAACAAAGATGATCAACAATTCTACCAATATCAACAAAACAAAAGAAAGTTTAAACAAAGATGATCAACAATTCTACCAATATCAACAAAACAAAAGAAAGTTTAAACAAAGATGATCAACAATTCTACCAATATCAACAAAACAAAAGAAAGTTTAAACACTGATGATCAACAATTCTACCTATATCAATAAAACAAAAGAAAGTTTAAACAGTGATGGTCAACAATTCTACCAATATCAACAAAACAAATGAAAGTTTAAACAGTGATAGTCAACAATTCACCAATATCAACAAAACAAAAGAAAGTTTAAACAGTGATGGTCAACAATTCACCAATATCAACAAAATAAAAGAAAGTTTAAACAGTGATGGTCAACAATTCACCAATATCAACAAAACAAAACAAAGTTTAAACAGTGATGGTCAACAATTCACCAATATCAACAAAACAAAAGACAGTTTAAACACTGATGATCAACAATTCACCAATATCAACAAAACAAAAGAAAGTTTAAACAGTGATGGTCAACAATTCACCAATATCAACAAAACAAAAGAAAGTTTAAACAGTGATGGTCAACAATTCACCAATATCAACAAAACAAAAGAAAGTTTAAACAAAGATGATCAACAATTCTACCAATATCAACAAAACAAAAGAAAGTTTAAACAAAGATGATCAACAATTCCACCAATATCAACAAAACAAAAGAAAGTTTAAACAAAGATGATCAACAATTCTACCAATATCAACAAAACAAAAGAAAGTTTAAACAAAGATGATCAACAATTCTACCAATATCAACAAAACAAAAGAAAGTTTAAACACTGATGATCAACAATTCTACCTATATCAATAAAACAAAAGAAAGTTTAAACAGTGATGGTCAACAATTCTACCAATATCAACAAAACAAAAGAAAGTTTAAACAGTGATAGTCAACAATTCACCAATATCAACAAAACAAAAGAAAGTTTAAACAGTGATGGTCAACAATTCACCAATATCAACAAAATAAAAGAAAGTTTAAACAGTGATGGTCAACAATTCACCAATATCAACAAAACAAAACAAAGTTTAAACAGTGATGGTCAACAATTCACCAATATCAACAAAACAAAAGACAGTTTAAACACTGATGATCAACAATTCACCAATATCAACAAAACAAAAGAAAGTTTAAACAGTGATGGTCAACAATTCACCAATATCAACAAAACAAAAGAAAGTTTAAACAGTGATGGTCAACAATTCACCAATATCAACAAAACAAAAGAAAGTTTAAACAAAGATGATCAACAATTCTACCAATATCAACAAAACAAAAGAAAGTTTAAACAAAGATGATCAACAATTCTACCAATATCAACAAAACAAAAGAAAGTTTAAACAGTGATAGTCAACAATTCACCAATATCAACAAAACAAAGAAAGTTTAAACAAAGATGATCAACAATTCTACCAATATCAACAAAACAAAAGAAAGTTTAAACAGTGATAGTCAACAATTCACCAATATCAACAAAACAAAAGAAAGTTTAAACAGTGATGGTCAACAATTCCACCAATATCAATAAAACAAAAGAAAGTTTAAACAAAGATGATCAACAATTCTACCAATATCAACAAAACAAAAGAAAGTTTAAACAGTGATGATCAACAATTCACCAATATCAACAAAACAAAAGAAAGTTAAAACAGTGATGGTCAACAATTCTACTAATATCAACAAAACAAAAGAAAGTTTAAACAAAGATGATCAACAATTCTACCAATATCAACAAAACAAAAGAAAGTTTAAACAAAGATGATCAACAATTCTACCAATATCAACAAAACAAAAGAAAGTTTAAACAGTGATGATCAACAATTCACCAATATCAACAAAACAAAAGAAAGTTTAAACAGTGATGGTCAACAATTCACCAATATCAACAAAACAAAGGAAAGTTTAAACAGTGATGATCAACAATTCTACTAATATCAACAAAACAAAAGAAAGTTTAAACAGTGATGATCAACAATCACCAATATCAACAAAACAAAAGAAAGTTTAAACAAAGATGATCAACAATTCTACCAATATCAACAAAACAAAAGAAAGTTTAAACAAAGATGATCAACAATTCTACCAATATCAACAAAACAAAAGAAAGTTTAAACACTGATGATCAACAATTCTACCAATATCAATAAAACAAGGAAAGTTTAAACAGTGATGGTCAACAATTTCACCAATATCAACAAAACAAAAGAAAGTTTAAACAGTGATGGTCAACAATTCATCAATATCAACAAAATAAAAGAAAGTTTAAACAGTGATGATCAACAATTCACCAATATCAACAAAACAAAACAAAGTTTAAACAAAGATGATCAACAATTCTACCAATATCAACAAAACAAAAGACAGTTTAAACAAAGATGATCAACAATTCACCAATATCAACAAAACTAAAGAAAGTTTAAACAGTGATAGTCAACAATTCACCAATATCAACAAAACAAAAGAAAGTTTAAACAAAGATGATCAACAATTCTACCAATATCAACAAAACAAAAGAAAGTTTAAACAGTGATAGTCAACAATTCACCAATATCAACAAAACAAAAGAAAGTTTAAACAAAGATGATCAACAATTCTACCAATATCAACAAAACATAAGAAAGTTTAAACAGTGATGATCAACAATTCACCAATATCAACAAAACAAAAGAAAGTTTAAACAAAGATGATCAACAATTCTACCAATATCAACAAAACAAAAGAAAGTTTAAACAAAGATGATCAACAATTCTACCAATATCAACAAAACAAAAGAAAGTTTAAACAGTGATGGTCAACAATTCACCAATATCAACAAAACAAAAGAAAGTTTAAACAAAGATGATCAACAATTCTACCAATATCAATAAAACAAAAGAAAGTTTAAACAGTGATGGTCAACAATTCTACCAATATCATCAAAACAAAAGAAAGTTTAAACAGTGATAGTCAACAATTCACCAATATCAACAAAACAAAAGAAAGTTTAAACAAAGATGATCACCAATTCTACCAATATCAACAAATCAAAAGAAAGTTTAAACAGTGATGATCAACAATTCTACCAATATCATAAAACAAGGAAAGTTTAAACAGTGATGGTCAACAATTTCACCAATATCAACAAAACAAAAGAAAGTTTAAACAGTGATGATCAACAATTCACCAATATCAACAAAACAAAAGAAAGTTTAAACAGTGATGATCAACAATTCACCAATATCAACAAAACAAAAGAAAGTTTAAACAAAGATGATCAACAATTCTACCAATATCAACAAAACAAAAGACAGTTTAAACAAAGATGATCAACAATTCACCAATATCAACAAAACAAAAGAAAGTTTAAACAGTGATAGTCAACAATTCACCAATATCAACAAAACAAAAGAAAGTTTAAACAAAGATGATCAACAATTCACCAATATCAACAAAATAAAAGAAAGTTTAAACAGTGATGATCAACAATTCACCAATATCAACAAAACAAAAGAAAGTTTAAACAAAGATGATCAACAATTCTACCAATATCAACAAAACAAAAGACAGTTTAAACAAAGATGATCAACAATTCACCAATATCAACAAAACAAAAGAAAGTTTAAACAGTGATAGTCAACAATTCACCAATATCAACAAAACAAAAGAATGTTTAAACAAAGATGATCAACAATTCTACGAATATCAACAAAACAAAAGAAAGTTTAAACAGTGATGATCAACAATTCACCAATATCAAAAAAACAAAAGAAAGTTTAAACAAAGATGATCAACAATTCTACCAATATCAACAAAACAAAAGAAAGTTTAAACAAAGATGATCAACAATTCTACCAATTTCAACAAAACAAAAGAAAGTTTAAACAAAGATGATCAACAATTCCACCAATATCAACAAAACAAAAGAAAGTTTAAACAGTGATGGTCAACAATTCCACCAATATCAATAAAACAAAAGAAAGTTTAAACAGTGATAGTCAACAATTCACCAATATCAACAAAACAAAAGAAAGTTTAAACAAAGATGATCAACAATTCTACTAATATCAACAAAACAAAAGAAAGTTTAAACAGTGATGATCAACAATTCTACCAATATCAATAAAACAAGGAAAGTTTAAACAGTGATGGTCAACAATTTCACCAATATCAACAAAACAAAAGAAAGTTTAAACAGTGATGATCAACAATTCACCAATATCAACAAAACAAAAGAAAGTTTAAACAGTGATGGTCAACAATTCACCAATATCAACAAAATAAAAGAAAGTTTAAACAGTGATGGTCAACAATTCACCAATATCATCAAAACAAAAGAAAGTTTAAACAGTGATAGTCAACAATTCACCAATATCAACAAAACAAAAGAAAGTTTAAACAAAGATGATCAACAATTCTACTAATATCAACAAAACAAAAGAAAGTTTAAACAGTGATGATCAACAATTCTACCAATATCAATAAAACAAGGAAAGTTTAAACAGTGATGGTCAACAATTTCACCAATATCAACAAAACAAAAGAAAGTTTAAACAGTGATGATCAACAATTCACCAATATCAACAAAACAAAAGAAAGTTTAAACAGTGATGGTCAACAATTCACCAATATCAACAAAATAAAAGAAAGTTTAAACAGTGATGGTCAACAATTCACCAATATCAACAAAACAAAAGAAAGTTTAAACAGTGATGGTCAACAATTCTACCAATATCAATAAAACAAAAGAAAATTTAAACAGTGATGATCAACAATTCCCCAATATCAACAAAACAAAAGAAAGTTTAAACAAAGATGATCAACAATTCTCCAATATCAACAAAATAAAAGAAAGTTTAAACAGTGATAGTCAACAATTCACCAATATCAACAAAACAAAAGAAAGTTTAAACAAAGATGATCAACAATTCTACCAATATCAACAAAGAAAACAAAGTTTAAACAAAGATGATCAACAATTCACCAATATCAACAAAATAAAAGAAAGTTTAAACAGTGATAGTCAACAATTCACCAATATCAACAAAACAAAAGAAAGTTTAAACAGTGATAGTCAACAATTCACCAATATCAACAAAACAAAAGAAAGTTTAAACAGTGATGGTCAACAATTCACCAATATCAACAAAACAAAAGACAGTTTAAACAGTGATAGTCAACAATTCACCAATATCAACAAAACAAAAGAAAGTTTAAACAGTGATGGTCAACAATTCACCAATATCAATAAAACAAAAGAAAGTTTAAACAGTGATGGTCAACAATTCACCAATATCAATAAAACAAAAGAAAGTTTAAACAGTGATAGTCAACAATTCACCAATATCAACAAAACAAAAGAAAGTTTAAACAGTGATAGTCAACTATTCTACCAATATCAACAAAACAAAAGAAAGTTTAAACACTGATGATCAACAATTCACCAATATCAACAAAACAAAAGAAAGTTTAAACAGTGATGATCAACAATTCTACCAATATCAACAAAACAAAACAAAGTTTAAACACTGATGATCAACAATTCACCAATATCAACAAAACAAAAGAAAGTTTAAACAAAGATGATCAACAATTCACCAATATCAACAAAATAAAAGAAAGTTTAAACAGTGATAGTCAACAATTCACCAATATCAACAAAACAAAAGAAAGTTTAAACTGTGATGATCAACAATTCACCAATATCAACAAAATAAAAGAAAGTTTAAATAGTGATAGTCAACAATTCACCAATATCAACAAAACAAAAGAAAGTTTAAACAGTGATGGTCAACAATTCACCAATATCAACAAAATAAAAGAAAGTTTAAACAGTGATGGTCAACAATTCACCAATATCAACAAAACAAAAGAAAGTTTAAACAGTGATAGTCAACAATTCACCAATATCAACAAAACAAAAGAAAGTTTAAACAAAGATGATCAACAATTCTACCAATATCAACAAAATAAAAGAAAGTTTAAACAGTGATAGTCAACAATTCACCAATATCAACAAAACAAAAGAAAGTTTAAACAGTGATGGTCAACAATTCTACCAATATCAACAAAACAAAGAAAGTTTAAACAGTGATAGTCAACAATCCACCAATATCAATAAAACAAAAGAAAGTTTAAACAGTGATGGTCAACAATTCACCAATATCAACAAAACAAAAGAAAGTTTAAACAGTGATGGTCAACAATTCTACCAATATCAACAAAACAAAAGAAAGTTTAAACAGTGATAGTCAACAATTCACCAATATCAACAAAACAAAAGAAAGTTTAAACAAAGATGATCAACAATTCTACCAATATCAACAAAATAAAAGAAAGTTTAAACAGTGATAGTCAACAATTCACCAATATCAACAAAACAAAAGAAAGTTTAAACAGTGATGGTCAACAATTCTACCAATATCAACAAAACAAAAGAAAGTTTAAACAGTGATAGTCAACAATTCACCAATATCAACAAAACAAAAGAAAGTTTAAACAAAGATGATCAACAATTCTACCAATATCAACAAAATAAAAGAAAGTTTAAACAGTGATAGTCAACAATTCACCAATATCAACAAAACAAAAGAAAGTTTAAACAGTGATAGTCAACAATTCTACCAATATCAACAAAATAAAAGAAAGTTTAAACAGTGATAGTCAACAATTCTACCAATATCAACAAAATAAAAGAAAGTTTAAACAGTGATAGTCAACAATTCTACCAATATCAACAAAATGAAAGAAAGTTTAAACAAAGATGATCAACAATTCACCAATATCAACAAAATAAAAGAAAGTTTAAACAAAGATGATCAACAATTCTACCAATATCAATAAAACAAAAGAAAGTTTAAACAAAGATGATCAACAATTCTACCAATATCAACAAAACAAAAGACAGTTTAAACAGTGATAGTCAACAATTCTACTAATATCAACAAAACAAAAGAAAGTTTAAACAGTGATAGTCAACAATTCTACCAATATCAACAAAACAAAAGAAAGTTTAAACAGTGATAGTCAACAATTCACCAATATCAACAAAACAAAAGAAAGTTTAAACAGTGATGGTCAACAATTCTACCAATATCAACAAAACAAAAGAAAGTTTAAACAGTGATGATCAACAATTCACCAATATCAACAAAACAAAAGAAAGTTAAAACAGTGATGGTCAACAATTCTACTAATATCAACAAAACAAAAGAAAGTTTAAACAAAGATGATCAACAATTCTACCAATATCAACAAAACAAAAGAAAGTTTAAACAAAGATGATCAACAATTCTACCAATATCAACAAAACAAAAGAAAGTTTAAACACTGATGATCAACAATTCTACCAATATCAACAAAACAAAAGAAAGTTTAAACAGTGATGATCAACAATTCACCAATATCAATAAAACAAAAGAAAGTTTAAACAAAGATGATCAACAATTCTACCAATATCAACAAAACAAAAGAAAGTTTAAACAGTGATAGTCAACAATTCACCAATATCAACAAAACAAAAGAAAGTTTAAACAAAGATGATCAACTATTCTACCAATATCAACAAAACAAAAGAAAGTTTAAACAGTGATGATCAATAATTCTACCAATATCAATAAAACAAGGAAAGTTTAAACAGTGATGGTCAACAATTTCACCAATATCAACAAAACAAAAGAAAGTTTAAACAGTGATGATCAACAATTCACCAATATCAACAAAACAAAAGAAAGTTTAAACAGTGATGGTCAACAATTCACCAATATCAACAAAACAAAAGAAAGTTTAAACAAAGATGATCAACAATTCTACCAATATCAACAAAACAAAAGAAAGTTTAAACAAAGATGATCAACAATTCTACCAATTTCAACAAAACAAAAGAAAGTTTAAACAAAGATGATCAACAATTCCACCAATATCAACAAAACAAAAGAAAGTTTAAACAGTGATGGTCAACAATTCCACCAATATCAATAAAACAAAAGAAAGTTTAAACAGTGATAGTCAACAATTCACCAATATCAACAAAACAAAAGAAAGTTTAAACAAAGATGATCAACAATTCTACTAATATCAACAAAACAAAAGAAAGTTTAAACAGTGATGATCAACAATTCTACCAATATCAATAAAACAAGGAAAGTTTAAACAGTGATGGTCAACAATTTCACCAATATCAACAAAACAAAAGAAAGTTTAAACAGTGATGATCAACAATTCACCAATATCAACAAAATAAAAGAAAGTTTAAACAGTGATGGTCAACAATTCTACCAATATCAATAAAACAAGGAAAGTTTAAACAGTGATGGTCAACAATTTCACCAATATCAACAAAACAAAAGAAAGTTTAAACAGTGATGATCAACAATTCACCAATATCAACAAAATAAAAGAAAGTTTAAACAGTGATGGTCAACAATTCACCAATATCAACAAAGCAAAAGAAAGTTTAAACAGTGATGATCAACAATTCACCAATATCAACAAAACAAAAGAAAGTTTAAACAGTGATGGTCAACAATTCACCAATGTCAACAAAATAAAAGAAAGTTTAAACAGTGATGATCAACAATTCACCAATATCAACAAAATAAAAGAAAGTTTAAACAGTGATAGTCAACAATTCACCAATATCAACAAAACAAAAGAAAGTTTAAACAAAGATGATCAACAATTCTACCAATATCAACAAAACAAAAGAAAGTTTAAACAGTGATGATCAACAATTCACCAATATCAACAAAACAAAAGAAAGTTTAAACAGTGATGGTCAACAATTCACCAATATCAATAAAACAAAAGAAAGTTTAAATAGTGATGGTCAACAATTCACCAATATCAATAAAACAAAAGAAAGTTTAAACAGTGATGGTCAACAATTCACCAATCTCAACAAAACAAAACAAAGTTTAAACAGTGATGATCAACAATTCACCAATATCAACAAAATAAAAGAAAGTTTAAACAGTGATGATCAACAATTCTACCAATATATCAATAAAACAAACAATCACCTCAAATCATTGAACATAAAAAAGATTATAACATAAGAAGTGAGAAGTCCAGGTCATGACTTGGGACAGGCGTGAGAAGTCCAGGTCATGGCTTGGGACAGGCGTGAGAAGTCCAGGTCGTGGCTTGGGACAGGCATAAGAAGTGAGAAGTTCAGGTCATAGCTTGGGACAGGCATAAGAAGTGAGAAGTCCAGGTCATAGCTTGGGACAGGCATGAGAAGTCCAGGTCATGGCTTGGGACAGGCATAAGAAGTGAGAAGTCCAGGTCATAGCTTGGGACAGGCATAAGAAGTGAGAAGTCCAGGTCATAGCTTGGGGCAGGCGTGAGAAGTCCAGGTCATGGCTTGGGACAGGCGTGAGAAGTCCAGGTCATGGCTTGGGACAGGCATAAGAAGTGAGAAGTTCAGGTCATAGCTTGGGACAGGCATAAGAAGTGAGAAGTACAGGTCATAGCTTGGGACAGGCATGAGAAGTCCAGGTCATGGCTTGGGACAGGCATAAGAAGTGAGAAGTCCAGGTCATAGCTTGGGACAGGTGTGAGAAGTCCAGGTCATGGCTTGGGACAGGTGTGAGAAGTCCAGGTCATGACTTGGGACAGGTATAAGAAGTGAGAAGTTCAGGTCATAGCTTGGGACAGGCATAAGAAGTGAGAAGTCCAGGTCATAGCTTGGGACAGGCATGAGAAGTCCAGGTCATGGCTTGGGACAGGCATAAGAAGTGAGAAGTCCAGGTCATAGCTTGGGACAGGCGTGAGAAGTCCAGGTCATGGCTTGGGACAGGTGTGAGAAGTCCAGGTCATGGCTTGGGACAGGCATAAGAAGTGAGAAGTCCAGGTCATAGCTTGGGACAGGCATAAGAAGTGAGAAGACCAGGTCATGGCTTGGGGCAGGCGTGAGAAGTCCAGGTCATGGCTTGGGACAGGCGGGAGAAGTCCAGATCATGGCTTGGGACAGGCATAAGAAGTGAGAAGTCCAGGTCATGGCTTGGGACAGGCATAAGAAGTGAGAAGTCCAGGTCATGGCTTGGGACAGGCATAAGAAGTGAGAAGTCCAGGTCATGGCTTGGGACAGGCGTGAGAAGTCCAGGTCATGGCTTGGGACAGGCATGAGAAGTCCAGGTCATGGCTTGGGACAGGCATGAGAAGTTCAGGTCATGGCTTGGGACAGGCGTGAGAAGTCCAGGTTATGGCTTGGGACAGGCATAAGAAGTGAGAAGTCCAGGTCATGGCTTGGGACAGGCGTGAGAAGTCCAGATCATGGCTTGGGACAGGCATAAGAAGTGAGAAGTCCAGGTCATGACTTGGGACAGGCATAAGAAGTGAGAAGTCCAGGTCATGGCTTGGGACAGGCGTGAGAAGTCCAGGTCATGGCTTGGGACAGGCGTGAGAAGTCCAGGTCATGGCTTGGGACAGGCATGAGAAGTCCAGGTCATGGCTTGGGACAGGCGTGAGAAGTCCAGGTCATGGCTTGGGACAGGCATAAGAAGTGAGAAGTCCAGGTCATGGCTTGGGACAGGTGTGAGAAGTCCAGGTCATGGCTTGGGACAGGCATGAGAAGTCCAGGTTATGGCTTGGGACAGGCATGAGAAGTCCAGGTCATGGCTTGGGACAGGTGTGAGAAGTCCAGGTCATGGCTTGGGACAGGCACAGACATGTGGCTGTGTTACCTTGTTTTCATGGTAATCTTCAGTCAGTGTTTATTTGATTTCACAAAATAAAATGACTATTTTTTACAATTGACAAGAAATTACATGTCTTATATGCTCTACTTACAAAATAAATGTAGATATAATTCATTTAGCAAAAGTTTTTTTTTTTTTATCTTTCTGAAAATAAATAATTTCCAAGGCCGAGATTTAAACAAAATATGCAAATATAAATTTTGGCATCTGTTATCAATATTGAATATTATTATAAACTTAATATGCATACAGTCAAACCTGTATTAAAAGGTCACAATTTGGACAAAGAAAAATGGCCTCATAAGACAGGTGACATCTTAAAAGATGTTCAATTCATATGAAAAATTTGTGACAGAACAAGAAAATGGTGACCTTTAAATACAGACAACTGCTTAATAGAGGTGACCACATGAGCATGTTTGACTATATATTTACACCTGTCATTGTATCCTGAGTAATACCTATAGCACTTCATATTTTTACCTCTGCTCCAGAGTAGCCGTTGGTTCTTCGTACAATATCATCCACATCTACAGATTTCTCAACTGGCATTTTACCAAGTTTAATATTTATAATCTGTTTTCTTGTATTTTCATCAGGAAGGGGAACATACAAAATTCTGTCAAGTCTCCCTGGTCTCATCAATGCCTGTAATGAAAAAAGTCAATTAAATCACTGGCAAATATTGAAACAGGATAATGTGTCTGTGTGAAGTAATATGTCTACTAGTGCTATCAATATCCAAGATCAGACATAAGTGATCTTAGCCAATTTGTCTATCCTGTTTAGGCCCTTTGGTTTTCTTGCTCCCAAAGATTTTAAAATTATTTGGTTTTCAAATATTTTGACTTTGAGCGTACCTGATGAAGGTTATTCCAGAAACGTGTCGCGCGCACTAAATTTGATATCTACGTCTTATTACGTGTTGGTCTAGTACTAACAGACATCATCGTCATCATACAACTATTAAATACAATTCACTGATATTTTTAGATGGATAATTCAATCAATTAAGTGATTCTTACAAAAATCAAGGGTAAATAACGGTTATCAATTAAAATTCCTGTGTGTGACCTGCTAGAAATCTAATCATCTGCTGATAGTTTGTACTGGTAGTTTATAAATATGACAGTATTTCTAGCCCTCACTTAAGCTGTGGGACAATAGCTCTTTGTAGTCTTTTTTGTTTTCTTTTCTGGTAATTTATTTATAAATATGACAGTATTTCTAGGTCTTTCATTAGCTGTGGATAATTAACTCTTAACAGTCTTGTTTTCTAGTACTTTATTTATAAATATGACAGTATTTCTAGGTCTCGCTCAAGCTGTGGAACCATAGCTCTAAACAGTCTTTAGTTCTTTTTTCAACGTAGAGCTATGTCCTTCATCCATTTGTAAACTTCCGGAAATTCCAGACTCCAACAACATAAACTCATTTGTCGAGTTTGTCAAGTAAATTGATTTGGTTTGGTTTGGTTTTTATGGTGTTTAACGCCACTTTCAACAATATTTCAGCTATATTGTGGCGGTCAGTTTTATTGGTGGAGAAAACCACTGACCTATCGCAAGTCACTGACAAACTTTATCACATAATGTTGTACAACTCACCCTTATCGAGATGCGAACTCACAACGTTAGTGGTAATAGGCACCGATTGCTTAGGTAGTTGCAAATCCAACTACCATACAATCACGGCCATGACAGCCCCTCAAGTAAATTAATATCGTTCAGTTCATTATATGTTTGTTTTACTACAGTCTTCCACTGTTAATTATGTTTCTATATTTATATTTACAGAAACGCTATCTTATCTATCATATCTGGTCTATTTGTAGCAGAACTATGGTCACGTCCTTTAACCTTTCAACTCCATCTATTTACCTTATCTATCATATCTGGTCTATTTGTAGCAGAAACTATGGTTACGTCCTTTAACCTTTCAACTCCATCTATTTACCTTATCTATCATATCTGGTCTATTTGTAGCAGCAACTATGGTTACGTCCTTTAACCTTTCAACTCCATCTATTTCTGTCAATAGCTGTGCAAGAACTCTATCTCCAACACTACTACTTCCTCCAGAACTATAAATAAACACATAAATCAAGCACAAAAAAATTATCAAATTTGTACATTAAAAAAAGAACAATCATCAATACTTGATTTGACAAATTAACCTGACATGCATACAGTCTTATGTTGATTAGGACAAGGATAAATCCCTTGGGGCCGTTGTGATCGTATCATAGTTGGATTTACAACTACCTGTGCAATCAGTGCCTATCACCACTAAAGTTGTGAGTTCGAACCATGTTCACGGTGAGGTGTACTTGATACAACATTTATGTGATAAAGTTTGTCAGTGACTTACGAAAGATCTGTGTTTTTTCCCTGGTACTTCGGTTTCATCCACTAATAAAACTGACCACCACAATATAACTGAAATATTGTTGAAGTGTTGTTTAACACCATAAATTAAACCAACCTGCTATAGTTTGTTAATAAAATAATTTGAGTGTTGTTATGTAAACTACAAAATACAGGTCAGTTATGGAAGAAACCAGAAAGGACTGTTTACATACAAACTGAACCACAGGTGAAAGAGGAAGAAACGACCATAATCAACCATGGGTTACAAATTGTGAAGATTTCCCACTGGTTAAAGGACATTTATTATGAATTATTTAATTATTTTTTTTTACAACACGAAAATCTCAATAATTTAACATCACATATTTGCTGGTGGTCTTGGTTTCTCATTAGTAAAAAAATCAAACAAAAATTACCCAATTCACAGTATCATATATTTAAATTATAAAATATATACCTCCCTCTTTCAACAGCAAGTGCATCAATTTCATCAAAGAATATGATAGATGGTGCTGCTGCTCTTGCCTTCCTAAACACCTCCCTAACTGCTCTTTCTGATTCTCCGACCCATTTATTAAACAATTCTGGACCCTAACAAAACAAAGTTGGTGTTATTTGTACTATAATAACATACAGATTTACTTGGTTATTCATGCACTTTTTCAGTTCAAGAAAGTTTTTAGCTAAAATTATTTATTCAATTTTCCATAATATGTTCAAGTGTTAAAATTTTGTCCTGTGATGGTGGCCATCCTGAATTTCCGATCAACAAAAGCACAAAAAAAATAAAACCAAATAAAACAAGATATGATTATAATCTAACTATTATGAAGTCTCCCAAACCGGCAACAGACAACCGGTTTAAAAAATAAATTAAAAGCTACCTTTGAAATCGAACAATGTTGAATTTTTGTGGTATTGTGGTGGCCATTTTGAAAATGGAGACCGGTAGAAATTTTTCAATGTCGGGAATCAATTCAGGACGTTGAAATCGGACAATGTTGAATTTGTGCGCGGCCATTTTGAAAATGGCGACCGGTAGAAATTTTTCGAAGTCAGGAATCATTTCGGGACATCATAATCTATCCACATATGAAATGTCATTGAAATCGGACAATGTTGAATTTGTGCAGTATTGTGGTGGCCATTTTGAAAATGGCGACCGATAGAAATTTTTCGATGTCAGGAATCATTTCGGGACATCATAATCTACCCACATATCAAATGACGTTGAAATCGGACAATGTTGAATTTGTGCGGTATTGTGGCGGCCATTTTGAAAATGGCGACCAGTAGAAATTTTTCAATGTCGGGACATCATTATCTACCCACATATCAAATTTTGATGATATCGGACAATGTTGAATTTTTGCGGTATTGTGGCAGCCATTTTGAAAATGGGGACCGGTAGAAATTTTTCAATGTTGGGAATCAATTCGGGACATCATTATCTACCCACATATCAAATTTTGATGATATCGGGCAATATTGAATTTTTACCGCCCATTTTTTATACCGTGTTTTGGCAGCCATTTTGAAAATGGCAGACATCTCGAAAATTTTGAGAACGCAGAATTGCTCCTCTAATGGTGACCTATCACTATGTCAAATTTTATGTCTCTATCATTATTCATTTAGAAGTTATCAACATTAATGTACGAAATTTCAACTTTCCCATAGGATTCTATAGTAACCCTCACCCCCTTTGAATCCCTTAAAATATGACTTTGACCCCCTTTACCACAAAGCTGAAAACTTTAGGACCAACTAGAAACATATATCTATAACTCCACCAAGTTTCATGAAATTCTGTCCAGTAGTTCCTGAGATCTGCCGTGGACAAGTTCATGGTCCGCGGAAAGAAAGGAGAAAGAGAAAGAGAAAGAGAATAATAATAATAATAATAATAATAAGAAGAAGAAATGGAGCAAAAACAATAAGTCTCCCAAACTTTGCTTGGGAAACTTAATTAAAACAAATTTAGCATAGGACTAATTAAGGCATTTTTCTTTCTAATGGTTCATGGTTAAATTTGTCCTGTAGAGGTGGCCATCTTGGATTTCTGATCGACACATAATTTAAACACTTTGCATGGGAGCATGAAAATTATTTGAATTTAATCAACTTTCTTTGCATCTTATGTTAAAACTTTGGTAGGGGACCTTCCAAGTAATATTCTAGTCAAGTGTGCTTTCAAAATGTTCAATGGTTTTAGAGAATAATAATTTAAATTTTTTTAACAATAGGGTCCTTTGTTAATTTTGCCATGTGTGGAGGGCATCTTGAATTTCCGATCCATAAAAAAATATGAAAATTGTGTAAAGGACCATCCAATGATTGTCTATGTATAGCTTGGGGTCAATAAAGTTTCTAATTTCTAAGTTGTCTATGTATAGTTTGGGGTCAATAAAGTTTCTAATTTCTAAGAGAAATTTATCACATTTTAAATTAGAGTTGGATTTTATACTAGTATTATCAAACGAACAATCTACCAAACTCGAGGGAAGTACACTAAGCATTATGCCATTAGGAATATTTTTCTAATTTAAAATGTCAATTTTGTGCAAAGGACTTTTGTAAACTTGTGTCTGATCCAAATGTTTTATAGTTAACAATATAATAAGATTAATCTAATTTTTGCAATTCTGTATAACATGCATTTTTTTAAAGAGTTTTATTATGAGAATAAGAAAATTTAACTTTTATGGAGTTATTGAACACATAATGATTACTTATAATTTTCTGTCATCTGTTCTGTTAACATACACTTCCTGGAAAATTGTTTTCACATCTATATTCTCACCAAATCTAATTAACATTTATAGATGTCTGTTTTATCTCTTTTTAAAATATTTTCTTTTCTAAGGCTGGTGTTAAACACCAATCAATCAATCAATCTTTTGTGATACACTAACATCTTACAACATCCTGTGTGGGGGTCAAGTGATATAACCGTTCATTATCTTCGACTATCCAATCATATGTAAGACAGATAAATATATTGACCAATCTGACAACAGCTATTGGCATGTTTTGATACCTAAAGATTTAGTAGACTCATCGCTGATTTATTGGTTTATAATATTAAATCTGATATGATCCCATACAAGATGTTGTTAGATGTTAGTGTATGACCAAAGAAAAAAAAAGATATAATAAATATTTAATTTTAATTAGGGAGCTATCATGGTCGTGATCGTATGGTAGTTGGATTTACAACTACCTGTGCAATCAGTGCCTATCACCACTAAAGTTGTGAGTTCGAAACCTGCTCATGACAAGGTGTACTCAATATAACATTATGTGATAAAGTTTGTCAGTGACTTGGAACAGATTGGTGGTTTTCTCTGGGTACTCCAGTTTCCTCCACCAATAAAACTGACTGCCACAATATAACTGAAATATTGTTGAAAGTGGCATTAAACACCATAAACCAAACCAAACCTAATCTTAATTAAATTATAGTTTTACCTTAATTGCAATAAAATTCAGTCCACTTTCAGTAGCCAGAGCTTTGGCAATCATTGTTTTTGAGCATCCTGGAGGACCATACATTAGTATACCTCGTGGAGGCTGTATACCCATCCTCTCAAAAGCCTCTGGATGTAACAATGGCCATTCTACAGCTTGTTTTAACTTTAGCTTTATTTCATCCTGACCACCAATGTCCTCCCAGTGCACCTAACATATATTAAAAACATTCCATTACACAAACTAGAATTGAAGAGTTTATATAAGAATTTAATTCCATCTTTTTATACAAGGAATCTGATAAACAACCATTTTAAGTTTACATTTATTTTCATCTGACAAAACTAAAACAGCTGTGAATATACAGTATAAAGTATATACAGAAGTCCCCTTTTTTCAGCAATGAAAACTTGAGGGGTGGAAATTGGTGGGTGTGGCCTTATCAGAGGGTGGCTACCGTAAATGTATATAAATATTGTCTATTACCTGAGGTATCTCTAGTTGTACTTCTCTCATACCACTCGGCTGTACAAGTGTCATGGCAACAGACATGTCTTCTTTGTTTATGTTCACAGGAACACTATGATGAAGAACCTGTTTCATAGATCTTTTTAAAGAATTCAGACTAGCTGCAGAAAATAGAAATAATCATATGAGCTCAACTGTAAACATTATCAAATATGAATATCTGTTTTATAGACGAACAGGGGATCAAAATTTCCTGGTATATTACCACAACTACATATGGTGTCCTTACTACCTACCAAGTTTCATGAAATTTTGTTCTGTAGTTTCAGAGGAGTTGTGCTGACAAGCTGCTTCAGTAGTAAATTTTGGGAAATTTCTAAGTTCAAAGGGGCATAACTCCCACAAAATTCAGGAGATCAAAATTTCCTGGTAATATGCACAACTACATATGGTGTCCTTACTACCTACCAAGTTTCATGAAATTCCATTCCATAGTTTCAGTGGAGTTGCACTGACAAACTGTGTAACAGACAGACAGACGGACGGACAGGACAAAAACAATATATCTCCCCACCAAAGTGGGGGGGAGACATAATTAGATGTGTATTGTACCAGCTCATTGAAACTACAGTCCACAGGTAGACATGTTGATCCACTCTGACACAATATCATTGAAACTACAGTCCACAGGTAAACATGTTGATCCACTCTGACACAATATCTTGATCCTGAGCCAACCAGTCTTTGCTCTTGTTCCTCTATGTAGCTGATTTTATATTTTTTTTTTATTTTGAACCAACCAGGGATCAACTCACATTTTCCAGCACTAGAGGGGAGCATGCTAAAAATTACACCATTGAGATGTTTTTTTTAAGAAGAGATATGGAAATAACAATGCATGAAAATCTCTAGCAAACCTTGTAAAGGGGGACAACTAATTGGATGGGTGCCACTAGTGGAGCAGGAAATGCTTACCTTTCTGGAGCACCCAATTTAACCCCTCAGCTTTTTGTGGGGCTTGTGTTGTTCAATCTTTAGTTTTATGTGTAGTGTTTTGTAGATCTTGGTTTGACCTGTTGTTCTTTTGGCCATTGTGTTGTCTGTTCTTCTTGACTTACTGCTTCTGATTACCTCTTTGGTATCTTTTGGCCATTGTGTTGTCTGTTCTTCTTGACTTGCTGCTTCTGATTACCTCTTTGGTATCTTTTGGCCATTGTGTTGTCTGTTCTTCTTGACTTACTGCTTCTGATTACCTCTTTGGTATCTTTTGGCCATTGTGTTGTCTGTTCTTCTTGACTTACTGCTTCTGATTACCTCTTTGGTATCTTTTGGCCATTGTGTTGTCTGTTCTTCTTGACTTACTGCTTCTGATTACCTCTTTGGTATCTTTTGGCTATTGTGTTGTCTGTTCTTCTTGACTTACTGCTTCTGATTACCTCTTTGGTATCTTTTGGCCATTGTGTTGTCTGTTCTTCTTGACTTACTGCTTCTGATTACCTCTTTGGTATCTTTTGGCCATTGTGTTGTCTGTTCTTCTTGACTTACTGCTTCTGATTACCTCTTTGGTATCTTTTGGCCATTGTGTTGTCTGTTCTTCTTGACTTACTACTTCTGATTACCTCTTTGGTATCTTTTGGCCATTGTGTTGTCTGTTCTTCTTGACTTACTGCTTCTGATTACCTCTTTGGTATCTTTTGGCCATTGTGTTGTCTGTTCTTCTTGACTTACTACTTCTGATTACCTCTTTGGTATCTTTTGGCCATTGTGTTGTCTGTTCTTCTTGACTTACTGCTTCTGATTACCTCTTTGGTATCTTTTGGCCATTGTGTTGTCTGTTCTTCTTGACTTACTGCTTCTGATTACCTCTTTGGTATCTTTTGGCCATTGTGTTGTCTGTTCTTCTTGACTTACTGCTTCTGATTACCTCTTTGGTATCTTTTGGCCATTGTGTTGTCTGTTCTTCTTGACTTACTGCTTCTGATTACCTCTTTGGTATCTTTTGGCCATTGTGTTGTCTGTTCTTCTTGACTTACTGCTTCTGATTACCTCTTTGGTATCTTTTGGCTATTGTGTTGTCTGTTCTTCTTGACTTACTGCTTCTGATTACCTCTTTGGTATCTTTTGGCCATTGTGTTGTCTGTTCTTCTTGACTTACTACTTCTGATTACCTCTTTGGTATCTTTTGGCCATTGTGTTGTCTGTTCTTCTTGACTTGCTGCTTCTGATTACCTCTTTGGTATCTTCAAACTTTAAGAATTAACCAATCAATGTTATGAGTTACAGACCTTGTTGACAAACACTAGCTAAATCAGCTCCAACAAAACCGTGTGCTTTATCTGCTATTTCTTTTACATCTTCTTCATCCAGTGTATTTGGCACTTTATTCAATAATTTCTGTAAAATCTGCATTTCAAAGGGTTATTAAATCCAGAAATAATATCTAGAGATATTTTTCACGGAGAAGTAAAATTCCTAAATACAATGCTCTCCAATAAAATATTTTTTTTAAAAAGGTTTCCATGGTTATTTTGATTCTATTATGGAAATGAAAATCTTATTCTGTAACAGCCAACTGCCAGAAGCTAGCTTCTCAACTTGCTTATAAAGAAAATACATATAAATTATATATTTCTGAGAATGTACATACCAGTATATCAAATATATCCAAGAATTAATTTATTGAACCCCATTATTTATTGGAGATTATACCATAGGTAGGTCATATATTCATGAATATTTCTAATCGGAAAATAAACAAAAAAGATCTGAATTCATGTTGCAAATGGACAAGGTCACTGACAGAGTTATGACGTTTGTGAGTACAAATCCTTTTGTGAAGTTGTCAATTTAAACTGGTCATGGTGTATTGAATATTATGACATTGAACATGCCACAAAATGAATACAGGATGTCAGGTTAAAATTATTTTCAAATAATAACGATGCACTTACACGGTGAAATTTTCCCTTCAAATTAGCTTCACACTTTAGCTGTTCATCTGCTTCAAACACAAATTTAACATTCTAAACATGTCGTCAAACACGTTTTTAATTAACCAACCTCTCGTCTCTCTACTGAGGTTGGAACTTCAACCTCTATCTCCTTGTCAAATCGTCCTGGTCGTCTCAAAGCTGGGTCAATGTGATCAGGGTTACAACATGCAGCAACAACCATTACTATCTTATCTTGACCCTGATCCTGAAATCATTCAAACGTTTATTTACTCATAATCTAACAAGGCAATGTATCTGTTATGTACATCTCCATTTTATGGGGGTTTTCTTAGTCAATAGTTTGCAAATCTCCAAATTACCATTGAAAAGTGAAAATATCATAAAATTGTCTATTCTGTAAATCCTTGAGAATTTTCATTCAAATATACATTGCTTGCTTGATAATATTCTCATATCTTCTTACCTTCTGAATTTGTTATGAAGGGAATCAACATAAGTATGTGATAAACATGTTGAATTTTCACCCGAGGAACGTTGGTTTATGGTGTTTAACTCCACTTTCAACAATATTTCAGTTATATCATGGTGGTCAGTTTTATTGGTGGAGGTAACCGGAGTACCCGGTGAAAACCAGTGACCTGTCGCAAGTAACTGATGAACTTTACCATATAATGTTGTATTGAGTACACCTCGCCATGAACAGGGTTCGAACACACAAATTTAGTGGTGATAGGTACTGATTACACATGAACCTGAGGAAGGACATAGGATGGAACGTTGTGAATAAAATAACATGCTGTATAGGTTTTTATTCACTTCCTCTTGTATTAGGGAATTTTTGGAGAATATTTATAAAACTGTAATTTTTGGAAATTTAAAGACAAAAATATTTGGAAACTTGGTTTAATAAAGTAAGGTAAAGTTTGAAACACAACATCATTATAAGATTGAAAAATTATAGTTGCTTAAAAAGTCTATAATTTTCACCTTTAATAAAGGATACTTCTCCTTTTAGAACCAACAGACTCTATCTCCCTAGCCAGAGGTCAGTTTTAGTATTCAGTGACCCATGTCCATGTTTATAATGTTACTCATTCTATCTCCCTAGCTAGAGGTCAGTTTTAGTATTCAGTGACCCATGTCCATGTTTATAATGTTACTCATTCTATCTCCCTAGCTAGAGGTCAGTTTTAGTATTCAGTGACCCATGTCCATGTTTATAATGTTACTCATTCTATCTCCCTAGCTAGAGGTCAGTTTTAGTATTCAGTGACCCATGTCCATGTTTATGATGTTACTCATTTTACCGGTAGTATGTGACCTTTCTGAAAGGAAGTGAATCTGTGCAGGTTTTTTATAATTTGTTCAACTCAACCACATTGTTGTGCCTGTCCCAAGCTAGGAACTAGATTTCTAATGTCATACATTGTGGTCTTTTATGTGTTCACTGAATTTGAGAAGAGAGGTGATTGTTCATTTTGTTCACCATCACCGTTTCAACTTATATAAAATAATCACCTGATTAATACCATCCATTAATGTAAGCATAGTGGCTACGAGTCGTTTCAATGAGTCATTCTGTGTCTTATCACGGCTAGCAAGAATAGAATCAACATCATCTATCACTATTAGAGAAGGTGCCCTGGAATTAAAAAAAATAAAAAGAGCAATAAATATGATATGTAAAGTGTTTCAATATTATTTGCATATTCGGTTTTCCTATGTAAATTTAGGTTTTTGCTGTTAATTACCACTTTCAACAATTTTTCAGCTATATTCTAACTACCAGACTTATGATGAGAAAAGACCAGGACAGTTATAACAAACTGACTGGATAGGTATCTAGAAAGATCAGGTCAGTTATAACAAACTGACTAAATAGGTGTCTAGAAAGACCAGGACAGTTATAACAAACTGACTGGATAGATGTCTAGAAAGACCAGGACAGTTATAACAAACTGACTAAATAGGTGTCTAGAAAGACCAGGACAGTTATAACAAACTGACTGGATAGGTGTCTAGAAAGACCAGGACAGTTATAACAACCTGACTGGATAGGTGTCTACAAAGACCAGGACAGTTATAACAAACTGACTAGATAGGTGTCTAGAAAGACCAGGACAGTTATAACAAACTGACTAGATAGGTATCTAGAAAGACCAGGACAGTTATAACAAATTGACTAAATAGGTGTCTAGAAAGACCAGGACAGTTATAACAAACTGACTAGATAGGTGTCTAGAAATACCAGGACAGTTATAACAAATTGACTGGATAGGTGTCTAGAAAGACCAGGACAGTTATAACAAACTGACTAAATAGGTGTCTAGAAAGACCAGAACAGTTATAACAAACTGACTAAATAGGTGTCTAGAAAGACCAGGATAGTTATAACAAACTGACTGGATAGGTGTCTAGAAAGTTATAACAAACTGACTAAATAGGTGTCTAGAAAGACCAGGACAGTTAGAACAAACTGACTGGATAGGTGTCTAGAAAGACCAGGACAGTTATAACAAACTGACTGGATAGGTGTCTAGAAAGACCAGGATAGTTATAACAAACTGACTGGATAGGTGTCTAGAAAGACCAGGACAGTTATAACAAACTGACTAGATAGGTGTCTAGAAAGACCAGGATAGTTATAACAAACTGACTGGATAGATGTCTAGAAAGACCAGGACAGTTATAACAAACTGACTAAATAGGTGTCTAGAAAGACCAGGACAGTTATAACAAACTGACTGGATAGGTGTCTAGAAAGACCAGGACATTTATAACAAACTGACTAGATAGGTGTCTAGAAAGACCAGGACAGTTATAACAAACTGACTGGATAGGTGTCTAGAAAGACCAGGACAGTTATAACAAACTGACTGGATAGGTGTCTAGAAAGATCAGGTCAGTTATAACAGACTGACTGGATAGATGTCTAGAAAGACCAGGACAGTTATAACAAACTGACTAGATAGGTGTCTAGAAAGACCAGGACAGTTATAACAAACTGACTGGATAGGTGTCTAGAAAGACAAGGACAGTTATAACAAACTGACTGGATAGGTGTCTAGAAAGACCAGGACAGTTATAACAAACTGACTGGATAGATGTCTAGAAATACGAGGACAGTTATAACAAACTGACTATAAATAGATGTCTAGAAAGACCAGAACAGTTATAACAAACTGACTGGATAGGTGTCTAGAAAGACCAGGACAGTTATAACAAACTGACTGGATAGATGTCTAGAAAGACCAGGACAGTTATAACAAACTGACTGGATAGGTGTCTAGAAAGACCAGGACAGTTATAACAAACTGACTAAATAGATGTCTAGAAAGACCAGGACAGTTATAACAAACTGACTAAATAGGTGTCTAGAAAGACCAGGACAGTTATAACAAATTGACTGGATAGATGTCTAGAAAGACAAGGACAGTTATAACAAACTGACTAAATAGGTGTCTAGAAAGACCAGGACAGTAATAACAAACTGACTGGATAGGTGTCTAGAAAGATCAGGTGAGTTATAACAGACTGACTGGATATATGTCTAGAAAGACCAGGACAGTTATAACAAACTGACTAGATAGGTGTCTAGAAAGACCAGGACAGTTATAACAAACTGACTGGATAGGTGTCTAGAAAGACCAGGACAGTTATAACAAACTGACTGGATAGGTGTCTAGAAAGACCAGGACAGTTATAACAAACTGACTAAATAGATGTCTAGAAAGACCAGGACAGTTATAACAAACTGACTGGATAGGTGTCTAGAAAGACCAGGACAGTTATAACAAACTACCTAAATAGGTGTCTAGAAAGACCAGGACAGTTATAACAAACTGACTGGATAGATGTCTAGAAAGACAAGGACAGTTCTAACAAACTGACTAAATAGGTGTCTAGAAAGACCAGGACAGTTATAACAAACTGACTAGATAGGTGTCTAGAAAGACCAGGACAGTTATAACAAACTGACTAAATAGTTGTCTAGAAAGACCAGGACAGTTATAACAAACTGACTAAATAGGTGTCTAGAAAGACCAGGACAGTTATAACAAACTGACTAGATAGGTGTCTAGAAAGACCAGGACAGTTATAACAAACTGACAGGATAGGTGTCTAGAAAGACCAGGACAGTTATAACAAACTGACTGGATAGGTGTCTAGAAAGATCAGGTCAGTTATAACAGACTGACTGGATAGATGTCTAGAAAGACCAGGACAGTTATAACAAACTGACTAGATAGGTGTCTAGAAAGACCAGGACAGTTATAACAAACTGACTGGATAGGTGTCTAGAAAGACCAGGACAGTTATAACAAACTGACTAAATAGGTGTCTAAAAAGACAAGGACATTTATAACAGACTGACTGGATAGATGTCTAGAAAGACCAGGACAGTTATAACAAACTGACTGGATAGGTGTCTAGAAAGACCAGGACAGCTATAACAAACTGACTGGATAGATGTCTAGAAATACCAGGACAGTTATAACAAACTGACTGGATAGGTGTCTAGAAAGACCAGGACAGTTATAACAAACTGACTGGATAGATGTCTAGAAAGACCAGGACAGTTATAACAACCTGACTGGATAGGTATCTAGAAAGACCAGGACAGTTATAACAAACTGACTAGATAGGTGTCTAGAAAGACCAGGACAGTTATAACATACTGACTAAATAGGTGTCTAGAAAGACCAGGACAGTTATAACAAACTGACTAGATAGGTGTCTAGAAAGACCAGGACAGTTATAACAAACTGACTGGATAGGTGTCTAGAAAGACCAGGACAGTTATAACAAACTGACTAAATAGGTGTCTAGAAAGACCAGGACAGTTATAACAAACTGACTGGATAGGTGTCTAGAAAGACCAGGACAGTTATAACAAACTGACTGGATATGTGTCTAGAAGACCAGGACAGTTATAACAAACTGACTGGATATGTGTCTAGAAAGACAAGGACAGTTATAACAAACTGACTGGATAGGTGTCTAGAAAGACAAGGACAGTTATAACAAACTGACTAAATAGGTGTCTAGAAAGATCAGGTCAGTTATAACAGACTGACTGGATAGATGTCTAGAAAGACCAGGACAGTTATAACAAACTGACTGGATAGATGTCTAGAAAGACAAGGACAGTTATAACAAACTGACTAAATAGGTGTCTAGAAAGACCAGGACAGTTATAACAAACTGACTGCTGGATAGATGTCTAGAAAGACCAGGACAGTTATAACAGACTGACTGGATAGATGTCTAGAAAGACCAGGACAATTATAACAAACTGACTGGATAGGTGTCTAGAAAGACCAGGACAGTTATAACAAACTGACTAAATAGGTGTCTAGAAAGACCAAGACAGTTATAACAGACTGACTGGATAGGTGTCTAGAAAGACAAGGACAGTTATAACAAACTGACTGGATAGATGTCAAGAAAGACCAGGACAGTTATAACAAACTGACTAAATAGGTGTCTAGAAAGACCAGGACAGTAATAACAAACTGACTGGATAGGTGTCTAGAAAGATCAGGTGAGTTATAACAGACTGACTGGATATATGTCTAGAAAGACCAGGACAGTTATAACAAACTGACTAGATAGGTGTCTAGAAAGACCAGGACAGTTATAACAAACTGACTAAATAGGTGTCTAGAAAGACCAGGACAGTTATAACAAACTGACTAAATAGGTGTCTAGAAAGACCAGGACAGTTATAACAAACTGACTAGATAGGTGTCTAGAAAGACCAGGACAGTTATAACAAACTGACAGGATAGGTGTCTAGAAAGACCAGGACAGTTATAACAAACTGACTGGATAGGTGTCTAGAAAGATCAGGTCAGTTATAACAGACTGACTGGATAGATGTCTAGAAAGACCAGGACAGTTATAACAAACTGACTAGATAGGTGTCTAGAAAGACCAGGACAGTTATAACAAACTGACTGGATAGGTGTCTAGAAAGACCAGGACAGTTATAACAAACTGACTAAATAGGTGTCTAAAAAGACAAGGACATTTATAACAGACTGACTGGATAGATGTCTAGAAAGACCAGGACAGTTATAACAAACTGACTAAATAGATGTCTAGAAAGACCAGGACAGTTATAACAAACTGACTGGATAGGTGTCTAGAAAGACCAGGACAGCTATAACAAACTGACTGGATAGATGTCTAGAAATACCAGGACAGTTATAACAAACTGACTGGATAGGTGTCTAGAAAGACCAGGACAGTTATAACAAACTGACTGGATAGATGTCTAGAAAGACCAGGACAGTTATAACAACCTGACTGGATAGGTATCTAGAAAGACCAGGACAGTTATAACAAACTGACTAGATAGGTGTCTAGAAAGACCAGGACAGTTATAACATACTGACTAAATAGGTGTCTAGAAAGACCAGGACAGTTATAACAAACTGACTAGATAGGTGTCTAGAAAGCCCAGGACAGTTATAACAAACTGACTGGATAGGTGTCTAGAAAGACCAGGACAGTTATAACAAACTGACTAAATAGGTGTCTAGAAAGACCAGGACAGTTATAACAAACTGACTGGATAGGTGTCTAGAAAGACCAGGACAGTTATAACAAACTGACTGGATATGTGTCTAGAAGACCAGGACAGTTATAACAAACTGACTGGATATGTGTCTAGAAAGACAAGGACAGTTATAACAAACTGACTGGATAGGTGTCTAGAAAGACAAGGACAGTTATAACAAACTGACTAAATAGGTGTCTAGAAAGATCAGGTCAGTTATAACAGACTGACTGGATAGATGTCTAGAAAGACCAGGACAGTTATAACAAACTGACTGGATAGATGTCTAGAAAGACAAGGACAGTTATAACAAACTGACTAAATAGGTGTCTAGAAAGACCAGGACAGTTATAACAAACTGACTGGATAGGTGTCTAGAAAGACCAGGACAGTTATAACAAACTGACAGGATAGGTGTCTAGAAAGACCAGGACAGTTATAACAAACTGACTGGATAGGTGTCTAGAAAGATCAGGTCAGTTATAACAGACTGACTGGATAGATGTCTAGAAAGACCAGGACAGTTATAACAAACTGACTAGATAGGTGTCTAGAAAGACCAGGACAGTTATAACAAACTGACTGGATAGGTGTCTAGAAATACCAGGACAGTTATAACAAACTGACTAAATAGGTGTCTAAAAAGACAAGGACATTTATAACAGACTGACTGGATAGATGTCTAGAAAGACCAGGACAGTTATAACAAACTGACTGGATAGGTGTCTAGAAAGACCAGGACAGCTATAACAAACTGACTGGATAGATGTCTAGAAATACCAGGACAGTTATAACAAACTGACTGGATAGATGTCTAGAAAGACAAGGACAGTTCTAACAAACTGACTAAATAGGTGTCTAGAAAGACCAGGACAGTTATAACAAACTGACTAGATAGGTGTCTAGAAAGACCAGGACAGTTATAACAAACTGACTAAATAGTTGTCTAGAAAGACCAGGACAGTTATAACAAACTGACTAAATAGGTGTCTAGAAAGACCAGGACAGTTATAACAAACTGACTAGATAGGTGTCTAGAAAGACCAGGACAGTTATAACAAACTGACAGGATAGGTGTCTAGAAAGACCAGGACAGTTATAACAAACTGACTGGATAGGTGTCTAGAAAGATCAGGTCAGTTATAACAGACTGACTGGATAGATGTCTAGAAAGACCAGGACAGTTAAAACAAACTGACTAGATAGGTGTCTAGAAAGACCAGGACAGTTATAACAAACTGACTAGATAGGTGTCTAGAAAGACCAGGACAGTTATAACAAACTGACTAAATAGGTGTCTAAAAAGACAAGGACATTTATAACAGACTGACTGGATAGATGTCTAGAAAGACCAGGACAGTTATAACAAACTGACTGGATAGGTGTCTAGAAAGACCAGGACAGCTATAACAAACTGACTGGATAGATGTCTAGAAATACCAGGACAGTTATAACAAACTGACTGGATAGGTGTCTAGAAAGACCAGGACAGTTATAACAAACTGACTGGATAGATGTCTAGAAAGACCAGGACAGTTATAACAACCTGACTGGATAGGTATCTAGAAAGACCAAAACAGTTATAACAAACTGACTAGATAGGTGTCTAGAAAGACCAGGACAGTTATAACATACTGACTAAATAGGTGTCTAGAAAGACCAGGACAGTTATAACAAACTGACTAGATAGGTGTCTAGAAAGACCAGGACAGTTATAACAAACTGACTGGATAGGTGTCTAGAAAGACCAGGACAGTTATAACAAACTGACTAAATAGGTGTCTAGAAAGACCAGGACAGTTATAACAAACTGACTGGATAGGTGTCTAGAAAGACCAGGACAGTTATAACAAACTGACTGGATATGTGTCTAGAAGACCAGGACAGTTATAACAAACTGACTGGATATGTGTCTAGAAAGACAAGGACAGTTATAACAAACTGACTGGATAGGTGTCTAGAAAGACAAGGACAGTTATAACAAACTGACTAAATAGGTGTCTAGAAAGATCAGGTCAGTTATAACAGACTGACTGGATAGATGTCTAGAAAGACCAGGACAGTTATAACAAACTGACTGGATAGATGTCTAGAAAGACAAGGACAGTTATAACAAACTGACTAAATAGGTGTCTAGAAAGACCAGGACAGTTATAACAAACTGACTGCTGGATAGATGTCTAGAAAGACCAGGACAGTTATAACAGACTGACTGGATAGATGTCTAGAAAGACCAGGACAATTATAACAAACTGACTGGATAGGTGTCTAGAAAGACCAGGACAGTTATAACAAACTGACTAAATAGGTGTCTAGAAAGACCAAGACAGTTATAACAAACTGACTGGATAGGTGTCTAGAAAGACAAGGACAGTTATAACAAACTGACTGGATAGATGTCTAGAAAGACAAGGACAGTTATAACAAACTGACTAAATAGGTGTCTAGAAAGACCAGGACAGTAATAACAAACTGACTGGATAGGTGTCTAGAAAGATCAGGTGAGTTATAACAGACTGACTGGATATATGTCTAGAAAGACCAGGACAGTTATAACAAACTGACTAGATAGGTGTCTAGAAAGACCAGGACAGTTATAACAAACTGACTAAATAGGTGTCTAGAAAGACCAGGACAGTTATAACAAACTGACTAAATAGGTGTCTAGAAAGACCAGGACAGTTATAACAAACTGACTAGATAGGTGTCTAGAAAGACCAGGACAGTTATAACAAACTGACAGGATAGGTGTCTAGAAAGACCAGGACAGTTATAACAAACTGACTGGATAGGTGTCTAGAAAGATCAGGTCAGTTATAACAGACTGACTGGATAGATGTCTAGAAAGACCAGGACAGTTATAACAAACTGACTAGATAGGTGTCTAGAAAGACCAGGACAGTTATAACAAACTGACTGGATAGGTGTCTAGAAAGACCAGGACAGTTATAACAAACTGACTAAATAGGTGTCTAAAAAGACAAGGACATTTATAACAAACTGACTGGATAGATGTCTAGAAATACGAGGACAGTTATAACAAACTGACTATAAATAGATGTCTAGAAAGACCAGAACAGTTATAACAAACTGACTGGATAGATGTCTAGAAAGACCAGGACAGTTATAACAAACTGACTGGATAGATGTCTAGAAAGACCAGGACAGTTATAACAAACTGACTGGATAGATGTCTAGAAATACGAGGACAGTTATAACAAACTGACTATAAATAGATGTCTAGAAAGACCAGAACAGTTATAACAAACTGACTGGATAGGTGTCTAGAAAGACCAGGACAGTTATAACAAACTGACTGGATAGATGTCTAGAAAGACCAGGACAGTTATAACAAACTGACTGGATAGGTGTCTAGAAAGACCAGGACAGTTATAACAAACTGACTAAATAGATGTCTAGAAAGACCAGGACAGTTATAACAAACTGACTAAATAGGTGTCTAGAAAGACCAGGACAGTTATAACAAATTGACTGGATAGATGTCTAGAAAGACCAGGACAGTTATAACAAACTGACTAAATAGGTGTCTAGAAAGACCAGGACAGTAATAACAAACTGACTGGATAGGTGTCTAGAAAGATCAGGTGAGTTATAACAGACTGACTGGATATATGTCTAGAAAGACCAGGACAGTTATAACAAACTGACTAGATAGGTGTCTAGAAAGACCAGGACAGTTATAACAAACTGACTGGATAGGTGTCTAGAAAGACCAGGACAGTTATAACAAACTGACTGGATAGGTGTCTAGAAAGACCAGGACAGTTATAACAAACTGACTAAATAGATGTCTAGAAAGACCAGGACAGTTATAACAAACTGACTGGATAGGTGTCTAGAAAGACCAGGACAGTTATAACAAACTACCTAAATAGGTGTCTAGAAAGACCAGGACAGTTATAACAAACTGACTGGATAGATGTCTAGAAAGACAAGGACAGTTCTAACAAACTGACTAAATAGGTGTCTAGAAAGACCAGGACAGTTATAACAAACTGACTAGATAGGTGTCTAGAAAGACCAGGACAGTTATAACAAACTGACTAAATAGTTGTCTAGAAAGACCAGGACAGTTATAACAAACTGACTAAATAGGTGTCTAGAAAGACCAGGACAGTTATAACAAACTGACTAGATAGGTGTCTAGAAAGACCAGGACAGTTATAACAAACTGACAGGATAGGTGTCTAGAAAGACCAGGACAGTTATAACAAACTGACTGGATAGGTGTCTAGAAAGATCAGGTCAGTTATAACAGACTGACTGGATAGATGTCTAGAAAGACCAGGACAGTTATAACAAACTGACTAGATAGGTGTCTAGAAAGACCAGGACAGTTATAACAAACTGACTGGATAGGTGTCTAGAAAGACCAGGACAGTTATAACAAACTGACTAAATAGGTGTCTAAAAAGACAAGGACATTTATAACAGACTGACTGGATAGATGTCTAGAAAGACCAGGACAGTTATAACAAACTGACTGGATAGGTGTCTAGAAAGACCAGGACAGCTATAACAAACTGACTGGATAGATGTCTAGAAATACCAGGACAGTTATAACAAACTGACTGGATAGGTGTCTAGAAAGACCAGGACAGTTATAACAAACTGACTGGATAGATGTCTAGAAAGACCAGGACAGTTATAACAACCTGACTGGATAGGTATCTAGAAAGACCAGGACAGTTATAACAAACTGACTAGATAGGTGTCTAGAAAGACCAGGACAGTTATAACATACTGACTAAATAGGTGTCTAGAAAGACCAGGACAGTTATAACAAACTGACTAGATAGGTGTCTAGAAAGACCAGGACAGTTATAACAAACTGACTGGATAGGTGTCTAGAAAGACCAGGACAGTTATAACAAACTGACTAAATAGGTGTCTAGAAAGACCAGGACAGTTATAACAAACTGACTGGATAGGTGTCTAGAAAGACCAGGACAGTTATAACAAACTGACTGGATATGTGTCTAGAAGACCAGGACAGTTATAACAAACTGACTGGATATGTGTCTAGAAAGACAAGGACAGTTATAACAAACTGACTGGATAGGTGTCTAGAAAGACAAGGACAGTTATAACAAACTGACTAAATAGGTGTCTAGAAAGATCAGGTCAGTTATAACAGACTGACTGGATAGATGTCTAGAAAGACCAGGACAGTTATAACAAACTGACTGGATAGATGTCTAGAAAGACAAGGACAGTTATAACAAACTGACTAAATAGGTGTCTAGAAAGACCAGGACAGTTATAACAAACTGACTGCTGGATAGATGTCTAGAAAGACCAGGACAGTTATAACAGACTGACTGGATAGATGTCTAGAAAGACCAGGACAATTATAACAAACTGACTGGATAGGTGTCTAGAAAGACCAGGACAGTTATAACAAACTGACTAAATAGGTGTCTAGAAAGACCAGGACAGTTATAACAAATTGACTGGATAGATGTCTAGAAAGACAAGGACAGTTATAACAAACTGACTAAATAGGTGTCTAGAAAGACCAGGACAGTAATAACAAACTGACTGGATAGGTGTCTAGAAAGATCAGGTGAGTTATAACAGACTGACTGGATATATGTCTAGAAAGACCAGGACAGTTATAACAAACTGACTAGATAGGTGTCTAGAAAGACCAGGACAGTTATAACAAACTGACTGGATAGGTGTCTAGAAAGACCAGGACAGTTATAACAAACTGACTGGATAGGTGTCTAGAAAGACCAGGACAGTTATAACAAACTGACTAAATAGATGTCTAGAAAGACCAGGACAGTTATAACAAACTGACTGGATAGGTGTCTAGAAAGACCAGGACAGTTATAACAAACTACCTAAATAGGTGTCTAGAAAGACCAGGACAGTTATAACAAACTGACTGGATAGATGTCTAGAAAGACAAGGACAGTTCTAACAAACTGACTAAATAGGTGTCTAGAAAGACCAGGACAGTTATAACAAACTGACTAGATAGGTGTCTAGAAAGACCAGGACAGTTATAACAAACTGACTAAATAGTTGTCTAGAAAGACCAGGACAGTTATAACAAACTGACTAAATAGGTGTCTAGAAAGACCAGGACAGTTATAACAAACTGACTAGATAGGTGTCTAGAAAGACCAGGACAGTTATAACAAACTGACAGGATAGGTGTCTAGAAAGACCAGGACAGTTATAACAAACTGACTGGATAGGTGTCTAGAAAGATCAGGTCAGTTATAACAGACTGACTGGATAGATGTCTAGAAAGACCAGGACAGTTATAACAAACTGACTAGATAGGTGTCTAGAAAGACCAGGACAGTTATAACAAACTGACTGGATAGGTGTCTAGAAAGACCAGGACAGTTATAACAAACTGACTAAATAGGTGTCTAAAAAGACAAGGACATTTATAACAGACTGACTGGATAGATGTCTAGAAAGACCAGGACAGTTATAACAAACTGACTGGATAGGTGTCTAGAAAGACCAGGACAGCTATAACAAACTGACTGGATAGATGTCTAGAAATACCAGGACAGTTATAACAAACTGACTGGATAGGTGTCTAGAAAGACCAGGACAGTTATAACAAACTGACTGGATAGATGTCTAGAAAGACCAGGACAGTTATAACAACCTGACTGGATAGGTATCTAGAAAGACCAGGACAGTTATAACAAACTGACTAGATAGGTGTCTAGAAAGACCAGGACAGTTATAACATACTGACTAAATAGGTGTCTAGAAAGACCAGGACAGTTATAACAAACTGACTAGATAGGTGTCTAGAAAGACCAGGACAGTTATAACAAACTGACTGGATAGGTGTCTAGAAAGACCAGGACAGTTATAACAAACTGACTAAATAGGTGTCTAGAAAGACCAGGACAGTTATAACAAACTGACTGGATAGGTGTCTAGAAAGACCAGGACAGTTATAACAAACTGACTGGATATGTGTCTAGAAGACCAGGACAGTTATAACAAACTGACTGGATATGTGTCTAGAAAGACAAGGACAGTTATAACAAACTGACTGGATAGGTGTCTAGAAAGACAAGGACAGTTATAACAAACTGACTAAATAGGTGTCTAGAAAGATCAGGTCAGTTATAACAGACTGACTGGATAGATGTCTAGAAAGACCAGGACAGTTATAACAAACTGACTGGATAGATGTCTAGAAAGACAAGGACAGTTATAACAAACTGACTAAATAGGTGTCTAGAAAGACCAGGACAGTTATAACAAACTGACTGCTGGATAGATGTCTAGAAAGACCAGGACAGTTATAACAGACTGACTGGATAGATGTCTAGAAAGACCAGGACAATTATAACAAACTGACTGGATAGGTGTCTAGAAAGACCAGGACAGTTATAACAAACTGACTAAATAGGTGTCTAGAAAGACCAAGACAGTTATAACAAACTGACTGGATAGGTGTCTAGAAAGACAAGGACAGTTATAACAAACTGACTGGATAGATGTCTAGAAAGACAAGGACAGTTATAACAAACTGACTAAATAGGTGTCTAGAAAGACCAGGACAGTAATAACAAACTGACTGGATAGGTGTCTAGAAAGATCAGGTGAGTTATAACAGACTGACTGGATATATGTCTAGAAAGACCAGGACAGTTATAACAAACTGACTAGATAGGTGTCTAGAAAGACCAGGACAGTTATAACAAACTGACTAAATAGGTGTCTAGAAAGACCAGGACAGTTATAACAAACTGACTAAATAGGTGTCTAGAAAGACCAGGACAGTTATAACAAACTGACTAGATAGGTGTCTAGAAAGACCAGGACAGTTATAACAAACTGACAGGATAGGTGTCTAGAAAGACCAGGACAGTTATAACAAACTGACTGGATAGGTGTCTAGAAAGATCAGGTCAGTTATAACAGACTGACTGGATAGATGTCTAGAAAGACCAGGACAGTTATAACAAACTGACTAGATAGGTGTCTAGAAAGACCAGGACAGTTATAACAAACTGACTGGATAGGTGTCTAGAAAGACCAGGACAGTTATAACAAACTGACTAAATAGGTGTCTAAAAAGACAAGGACATTTATAACAGACTGACTGGATAGATGTCTAGAAAGACCAGGACAGTTATAACAAACTGACTAAATAGATGTCTAGAAAGACCAGGACCGTTATAACAAACTGACTGGATAGGTGTCTAGAAAGACCAGGACAGCTATAACAAACTGACTGGATAGATGTCTAGAAATACCAGGACAGTTATAACAAACTGACTGGATAGGTGTCTAGAAAGACCAGGACAGTTATAACAAACTGACTGGATAGATGTCTAGAAAGACCAGGACAGTTATAACAACCTGACTGGATAGGTATCTAGAAAGACCAGGACAGTTATAACAAACTGACTAGATAGGTGTCTAGAAAGACCAGGACAGTTATAACATACTGACTAAATAGGTGTCTAGAAAGACCAGGACAGTTATAACAAACTGACTAGATAGGTGTCTAGAAAGACCAGGACAGTTATAACAAACTGACTAAATAGGTGTCTAGAAAGACCAGGACAGTTATAACAAACTGACTAAATAGGTGTCTAGAAAGACCAGGACAGTTATAACAAACTGACTAGATAGGTGTCTAGAAAGACCAGGACAGTTATAACAAACTGACAGGATAGGTGTCTAGAAAGACCAGGACAGTTATAACAAACTGACTGGTTAGGTGTCTAGAAAGATCAGGTCAGTTATAACAGACTGACTGGATAGATGTCTAGAAAGACCAGGACAGTTATAACAAACTGACTAGATAGGTGTCTAGAAAGACCAGGACAGTTATAACAAACTGACTGGATAGGTGTCTAGAAAGACCAGGACAGTTATAACAAACTGACTGGATATGTGTCTAGAAGACCAGGACAGTTATAACAAACTGACTGGATATGTGTCTAGAAAGACAAGGACAGTTATAACAAACTGACTGGATAGGTGTCTAGAAAGACAAGGACAGTTATAACAAACTGACTAAATAGGTGTCTAGAAAGATCAGGTCAGTTATAACAGACTGACTGGATAGATGTCTAGAAAGACCAGGACAGTTATAACAAACTGACTGGATAGATGTCTAGAAAGACAAGGACAGTTATAACAAACTGACTAAATAGGTGTCTAGAAAGACCAGGACAGTTATAACAAACTGACTGCTGGATAGATGTCTAGAAAGACCAGGACAGTTATAACAGACTGACTGGATAGATGTCTAGAAAGACCAGGACAATTATAACAAACTGACTGGATAGGTGTCTAGAAAGACCAGGACAGTTATAACAAACTGACTAAATAGGTGTCTAGAAAGACCAAGACAGTTATAACAAACTGACTGGATAGGTGTCTAGAAAGACAAGGACAGTTATAACAAACTGACTGGATAGATGTCTAGAAAGACAAGGACAGTTATAACAAACTGACTAAATAGGTGTCTAGAAAGACCAGGACAGTAATAACAAACTGACTGGATAGGTGTCTAGAAAGATCAGGTGAGTTATAACAGACTGACTGGATATATGTCTAGAAAGACCAGGACAGTTATAACAAACTGACTAGATAGGTGTCTAGAAAGACCAGGACAGTTATAACAAACTGACTAAATAGGTGTCTAGAAAGACCAGGACAGTTATAACAAACTGACTAAATAGGTGTCTAGAAAGACCAGGACAGTTATAACAAACTGACTAGATAGGTGTCTAGAAAGACCAGGACAGTTATAACAAACTGACAGGATAGGTGTCTAGAAAGACCAGGACAGTTATAACAAACTGACTGGATAGGTGTCTAGAAAGATCAGGTCAGTTATAACAGACTGACTGGATAGATGTCTAGAAAGACCAGGACAGTTATAACAAACTGACTAGATAGGTGTCTAGAAAGACCAGGACAGTTATAACAAACTGACTGGATAGGTGTCTAGAAAGACCAGGACAGTTATAACAAACTGACTAAATAGGTGTCTAAAAAGACAAGGACATTTATAACAAACTGACTGGATAGATGTCTAGAAATACGAGGACAGTTATAACAAACTGACTATAAATAGATGTCTAGAAAGACCAGAACAGTTATAACAAACTGACTGGATAGATGTCTAGAAAGACCAGGACAGTTATAACAAACTGACTGGATAGATGTCTAGAAAGACCAGGACAGTTATAACAAACTGACTGGATAGATGTCTAGAAATACGAGGACAGTTATAACAAACTGACTATAAATAGATGTCTAGAAAGACCAGAACAGTTATAACAAACTGACTGGATAGGTGTCTAGAAAGACCAGGACAGTTATAACAAACTGACTGGATAGATGTCTAGAAAGACCAGGACAGTTATAACAAACTGACTGGATAGGTGTCTAGAAAGACCAGGACAGTTATAACAAACTGACTAAATAGATGTCTAGAAAGACCAGGACAGTTATAACAAACTGACTAAATAGGTGTCTAGAAAGACCAGGACAGTTATAACAAATTGACTGGATAGATGTCTAGAAAGACCAGGACAGTTATAACAAACTGACTAAATAGGTGTCTAGAAAGACCAGGACAGTAATAACAAACTGACTGGATAGGTGTCTAGAAAGATCAGGTGAGTTATAACAGACTGACTGGATATATGTCTAGAAAGACCAGGACAGTTATAACAAACTGACTAGATAGGTGTCTAGAAAGACCAGGACAGTTATAACAAACTGACTGGATAGGTGTCTAGAAAGACCAGGACAGTTATAACAAACTGACTGGATAGGTGTCTAGAAAGACCAGGACAGTTATAACAAACTGACTAAATAGATGTCTAGAAAGACCAGGACAGTTATAACAAACTGACTGGATAGGTGTCTAGAAAGACCAGGACAGTTATAACAAACTACCTAAATAGGTGTCTAGAAAGACCAGGACAGTTATAACAAACTGACTGGATAGATGTCTAGAAAGACAAGGACAGTTCTAACAAACTGACTAAATAGGTGTCTAGAAAGACCAGGACAGTTATAACAAACTGACTAGATAGGTGTCTAGAAAGACCAGGACAGTTATAACAAACTGACTAAATAGTTGTCTAGAAAGACCAGGACAGTTATAACAAACTGACTAAATAGGTGTCTAGAAAGACCAGGACAGTTATAACAAACTGACTAGATAGGTGTCTAGAAAGACCAGGACAGTTATAACAAACTGACAGGATAGGTGTCTAGAAAGACCAGGACAGTTATAACAAACTGACTGGATAGGTGTCTAGAAAGATCAGGTCAGTTATAACAGACTGACTGGATAGATGTCTAGAAAGACCAGGACAGTTATAACAAACTGACTAGATAGGTGTCTAGAAAGACCAGGACAGTTATAACAAACTGACTGGATAGGTGTCTAGAAAGACCAGGACAGTTATAACAAACTGACTAAATAGGTGTCTAAAAAGACAAGGACATTTATAACAGACTGACTGGATAGATGTCTAGAAAGACCAGGACAGTTATAACAAACTGACTGGATAGGTGTCTAGAAAGACCAGGACAGCTATAACAAACTGACTGGATAGATGTCTAGAAATACCAGGACAGTTATAACAAACTGACTGGATAGGTGTCTAGAAAGACCAGGACAGTTATAACAAACTGACTGGATAGATGTCTAGAAAGACCAGGACAGTTATAACAACCTGACTGGATAGGTATCTAGAAAGACCAGGACAGTTATAACAAACTGACTAGATAGGTGTCTAGAAAGACCAGGACAGTTATAACATACTGACTAAATAGGTGTCTAGAAAGACCAGGACAGTTATAACAAACTGACTAGATAGGTGTCTAGAAAGACCAGGACAGTTATAACAAACTGACTGGATAGGTGTCTAGAAAGACCAGGACAGTTATAACAAACTGACTAAATAGGTGTCTAGAAAGACCAGGACAGTTATAACAAACTGACTGGATAGGTGTCTAGAAAGACCAGGACAGTTATAACAAACTGACTGGATATGTGTCTAGAAGACCAGGACAGTTATAACAAACTGACTGGATATGTGTCTAGAAAGACAAGGACAGTTATAACAAACTGACTGGATAGGTGTCTAGAAAGACAAGGACAGTTATAACAAACTGACTAAATAGGTGTCTAGAAAGATCAGGTCAGTTATAACAGACTGACTGGATAGATGTCTAGAAAGACCAGGACAGTTATAACAAACTGACTGGATAGATGTCTAGAAAGACAAGGACAGTTATAACAAACTGACTAAATAGGTGTCTAGAAAGACCAGGACAGTTATAACAAACTGACTGCTGGATAGATGTCTAGAAAGACCAGGACAGTTATAACAGACTGACTGGATAGATGTCTAGAAAGACCAGGACAATTATAACAAACTGACTGGATAGGTGTCTAGAAAGACCAGGACAGTTATAACAAACTGACTAAATAGGTGTCTAGAAAGACCAGGACAGTTATAACAAATTGACTGGATAGATGTCTAGAAAGACAAGGACAGTTATAACAAACTGACTAAATAGGTGTCTAGAAAGACCAGGACAGTAATAACAAACTGACTGGATAGGTGTCTAGAAAGATCAGGTGAGTTATAACAGACTGACTGGATATATGTCTAGAAAGACCAGGACAGTTATAACAAACTGACTAGATAGGTGTCTAGAAAGACCAGGACAGTTATAACAAACTGACTGGATAGGTGTCTAGAAAGACCAGGACAGTTATAACAAACTGACTGGATAGGTGTCTAGAAAGACCAGGACAGTTATAACAAACTGACTAAATAGATGTCTAGAAAGACCAGGACAGTTATAACAAACTGACTGGATAGGTGTCTAGAAAGACCAGGACAGTTATAACAAACTACCTAAATAGGTGTCTAGAAAGACCAGGACAGTTATAACAAACTGACTGGATAGATGTCTAGAAAGACAAGGACAGTTCTAACAAACTGACTAAATAGGTGTCTAGAAAGACCAGGACAGTTATAACAAACTGACTAGATAGGTGTCTAGAAAGACCAGGACAGTTATAACAAACTGACTAAATAGTTGTCTAGAAAGACCAGGACAGTTATAACAAACTGACTAAATAGGTGTCTAGAAAGACCAGGACAGTTATAACAAACTGACTAGATAGGTGTCTAGAAAGACCAGGACAGTTATAACAAACTGACAGGATAGGTGTCTAGAAAGACCAGGACAGTTATAACAAACTGACTGGATAGGTGTCTAGAAAGATCAGGTCAGTTATAACAGACTGACTGGATAGATGTCTAGAAAGACCAGGACAGTTATAACAAACTGACTAGATAGGTGTCTAGAAAGACCAGGACAGTTATAACAAACTGACTGGATAGGTGTCTAGAAAGACCAGGACAGTTATAACAAACTGACTAAATAGGTGTCTAAAAAGACAAGGACATTTATAACAGACTGACTGGATAGATGTCTAGAAAGACCAGGACAGTTATAACAAACTGACTGGATAGGTGTCTAGAAAGACCAGGACAGCTATAACAAACTGACTGGATAGATGTCTAGAAATACCAGGACAGTTATAACAAACTGACTGGATAGGTGTCTAGAAAGACCAGGACAGTTATAACAAACTGACTGGATAGATGTCTAGAAAGACCAGGACAGTTATAACAACCTGACTGGATAGGTATCTAGAAAGACCAGGACAGTTATAACAAACTGACTAGATAGGTGTCTAGAAAGACCAGGACAGTTATAACATACTGACTAAATAGGTGTCTAGAAAGACCAGGACAGTTATAACAAACTGACTAGATAGGTGTCTAGAAAGACCAGGACAGTTATAACAAACTGACTGGATAGGTGTCTAGAAAGACCAGGACAGTTATAACAAACTGACTAAATAGGTGTCTAGAAAGACCAGGACAGTTATAACAAACTGACTGGATAGGTGTCTAGAAAGACCAGGACAGTTATAACAAACTGACTGGATATGTGTCTAGAAGACCAGGACAGTTATAACAAACTGACTGGATATGTGTCTAGAAAGACAAGGACAGTTATAACAAACTGACTGGATAGGTGTCTAGAAAGACAAGGACAGTTATAACAAACTGACTAAATAGGTGTCTAGAAAGATCAGGTCAGTTATAACAGACTGACTGGATAGATGTCTAGAAAGACCAGGACAGTTATAACAAACTGACTGGATAGATGTCTAGAAAGACAAGGACAGTTATAACAAACTGACTAAATAGGTGTCTAGAAAGACCAGGACAGTTATAACAAACTGACTGCTGGATAGATGTCTAGAAAGACCAGGACAGTTATAACAGACTGACTGGATAGATGTCTAGAAAGACCAGGACAATTATAACAAACTGACTGGATAGGTGTCTAGAAAGACCAGGACAGTTATAACAAACTGACTAAATAGGTGTCTAGAAAGACCAAGACAGTTATAACAAACTGACTGGATAGGTGTCTAGAAAGACAAGGACAGTTATAACAAACTGACTGGATAGATGTCTAGAAAGACAAGGACAGTTATAACAAACTGACTAAATAGGTGTCTAGAAAGACCAGGACAGTAATAACAAACTGACTGGATAGGTGTCTAGAAAGATCAGGTGAGTTATAACAGACTGACTGGATATATGTCTAGAAAGACCAGGACAGTTATAACAAACTGACTAGATAGGTGTCTAGAAAGACCAGGACAGTTATAACAAACTGACTAAATAGGTGTCTAGAAAGACCAGGACAGTTATAACAAACTGACTAAATAGGTGTCTAGAAAGACCAGGACAGTTATAACAAACTGACTAGATAGGTGTCTAGAAAGACCAGGACAGTTATAACAAACTGACAGGATAGGTGTCTAGAAAGACCAGGACAGTTATAACAAACTGACTGGATAGGTGTCTAGAAAGATCAGGTCAGTTATAACAGACTGACTGGATAGATGTCTAGAAAGACCAGGACAGTTATAACAAACTGACTAGATAGGTGTCTAGAAAGACCAGGACAGTTATAACAAACTGACTGGATAGGTGTCTAGAAAGACCAGGACAGTTATAACAAACTGACTAAATAGGTGTCTAAAAAGACAAGGACATTTATAACAGACTGACTGGATAGATGTCTAGAAAGACCAGGACAGTTATAACAAACTGACTAAATAGATGTCTAGAAAGACCAGGACCGTTATAACAAACTGACTGGATAGGTGTCTAGAAAGACCAGGACAGCTATAACAAACTGACTGGATAGATGTCTAGAAATACCAGGACAGTTATAACAAACTGACTGGATAGGTGTCTAGAAAGACCAGGACAGTTATAACAAACTGACTGGATAGATGTCTAGAAAGACCAGGACAGTTATAACAACCTGACTGGATAGGTATCTAGAAAGACCAGGACAGTTATAACAAACTGACTAGATAGGTGTCTAGAAAGACCAGGACAGTTATAACATACTGACTAAATAGGTGTCTAGAAAGACCAGGACAGTTATAACAAACTGACTAGATAGGTGTCTAGAAAGACCAGGACAGTTATAACAAACTGACTGGATAGGTGTCTAGAAAGACCAGGACAGTTATAACAAACTGACTAAATAGGTGTCTAGAAAGACCAGGACAGTTATAACAAACTGACTGGATAGGTGTCTAGAAAGACCAGGACAGTTATAACAAACTGACTGGATATGTGTCTAGAAGACCAGGACAGTTATAACAAACTGACTGGATATGTGTCTAGAAAGACAAGGACAGTTATAACAAACTGACTGGATAGGTGTCTAGAAAGACAAGGACAGTTATAACAAACTGACTAAATAGGTGTCTAGAAAGATCAGGTCAGTTATAACAGACTGACTGGATAGATATCTAGAAAGACCAGGACGGTTATAACAAACTGACTGGATAGATGTCTAGAAAGACAAGGACAGTTATAACAAACTGACTAAATAGGTGTCTAGAAAGACCAGGACAGTTATAACAAACTGACTGGATAGGTGTCTAGAAAGACCAGGACAGTTATAACAGACTGACTGGATAGATGTCTAGAAAGACCAGGACAGTTATAACAAACTGACTGGATAGGTGTCTAGAAAGACCAGGACAGTTATAACAAACTGACTAAATAGGTGTCTAGAAAGACCAGGACAGTTATAACAAACTGACTGGATAGGTGTCTAGAAAGACAAGGACAGTTATAACAAACTGACTGGATAGGTGTCTAGAAAGACCAGGACAGTTATAACAGACTGACTGGATAGATGTCTCGAAAGATCAGGTCAGTTATAACAGACTGACTGGATAGATGTCTAGAAAGACCAGGACAGTTATAACAAATTGACTGGATAGATGTCTAGAAAGACCAGGACAGTTATAACAAACTGACTAGATAGGTGTCTAGAAAGACCAGGACAGTTATAACAAACTGACTGGATAGGTGTCTAGAAAGACCAGGACAATTATAACAAACTGACTAAATAGGTGTCTAGAAAGACCAGGACAGTTATAACAAACTGACTGGATAGATGTCTAGAAAGACAAGGAGAGTTATAACAAACTGACTAAATAGGTGTCTAGAAAGACCAGGACAGTTATAACAAACGGACAGGATAGGTGTCTAGAAAGACCAGGACAGTTATAACAAACTGTCTGGATAGATGTCTAGAAAGACCAGGACAGTTATAACAAACTGACTGGATATGTGTCTAGAAAGACCAGGACAGTTATAACAAACTGACTAGATAGGTGTCTAGAAAGACCAGGACAGTTATAACAAACTGACAGGATAGGTGTCTAGAAAGACCAGGACAGTTATAACAAACTGACTGGATAGGTGTCTAGAAAGATCAGGTCAGTTATAACAGACTGACTGGATAGATGTCTAGAAAGACCAGGACAGTTATAACAAACTGACTAGATAGGTGTCTAGAAAGACCAGGACAGTTATAACAAACTGACTGGATAGGTGTCTAGAAAGACCAGGACAGTTATAACAAACTGACTAAATAGGTGTCTAAAAAGACAAGGACATTTATAACAGACTGACTGGATAGATGTCTAGAAAGACCAGGACAGTTATAACAAACTGACTAAATAGATGTCTAGAAAGACCAGGACAGTTATAACAAACTGACTGGATAGGTGTCTAGAAAGACCAGGACAGTTATAACAAACTGACTGGATAGATGTCTAGAAATACCAGGACAGTTATAACAAACTGACTGGATAGGTGTCTAGAAAGACCAGGACAGTTATAACAAACTGACAGGATAGGTGTCTAGAAAGACCAGGACAGTTATAACAAACTGACTGGATAGATGTCTAGAAAGACCAGGACAGTTATAACAAACTGACTAAATAGGTGTCTAGAAAGACCAGGACAGTTATAACAAACTGACTGGATAGGTGTCTAGAAAGACCAGGACAGTTATAACAGACTGACTGGATAGATGTCTAGAAAGACCAGGACAGTTATAACAAACTGACTGGATAGGTGTCTAGAAAGACCAGGACAGTTATAACAAACTGACTAAATAGGTGTCTAGAAAGACCAGGACAGTTATAACAAACTGACTGGATAGGTGTCTAGAAAGACAAGGACAGTTATAACAAACTGACTGGATAGGTGTCTAGAAAGACCAGGACAGTTATAACAGACTGACTGGATAGATGTCTCGAAAGATCAGGTCAGTTATAACAGACTGACTGGATAGATGTCTAGAAAGACCAGGACAGTTATAACAAATTGACTGGATAGATGTCTAGAAAGACCAGGACAGTTATAACAAACTGACTAAATAGGTGTCTAGAAAGACCAGGACAGTTATAACAAACTGACTGGATAGGTGTCTAGAAAGACCAGGACAATTATAACAAACTGACTAAATAGGTGTCTAGAAAGACCAGGACAGTTATAACAAACTGACTGGATAGATGTCTAGAAAGACAAGGAGAGTTATAACAAACTGACTAAATAGGTGTCTAGAAAGACCAGGACAGTTATAACAAACGGACAGGATAGGTGTCTAGAAAGACCAGGACAGTTATAACAAACTGTCTGGATAGATGTCTAGAAAGACCAGGACAGTTATAACAAACTGACTGGATATGTGTCTAGAAAGACCAGGACAGTTATAACAAACTGACTAGATAGGTGTCTAGAAAGACCAGGACAGTTATAACAAACTGACAGGATAGGTGTCTAGAAAGACCAGGACAGTTATAACAAACTGACTGGATAGGTGTCTAGAAAGATCAGGTCAGTTATAACAGACTGACTGGATAGATGTCTAGAAAGACCAGGACAGTTATAACAAACTGACTAGATAGGTGTCTAGAAAGACCAGGACAGTTATAACAAACTGACTGGATAGGTGTCTAGAAAGACCAGGACAGTTATAACAAACTGACTAAATAGGTGTCTAAAAAGACAAGGACATTTATAACAGACTGACTGGATAGATGTCTAGAAAGACCAGGACAGTTATAACAAACTGACTAAATAGATGTCTAGAAAGACCAGGACAGTTATAACAAACTGACTGGATAGGTGTCTAGAAAGACCAGGACAGTTATAACAAACTGACTGGATAGATGTCTAGAAATACCAGGACAGTTATAACAAACTGACTGGATAGGTGTCTAGAAAGACCAGGACAGTTATAACAAACTGACAGGATAGGTGTCTAGAAAGACCAGGACAGTTATAACAAACTGACTGGATAGATGTCTAGAAAGACCAGGACAGTTATAACAAACTGACTGGATAGATGTCTAGAAAGACCAGGACAGTTATAACAACCTGACTGGATAGGTATCTAGAAAGACCAGGACAGTTATAACATACTGACTAAATAGGTGTCTAGAAAGACCAGGACAGTTATAACAAACTGACTAGAAAGGTGTCTAGAAAGACCAGGACAGTTATAACAAACTGACTGGATAGGTGTCTAGAAAGACCAGGACAGTTATAACAAACTGACTAAATAGGTGTCTAGAAAGACCAGGACAGTTATAACAAACTGACTGGATAGGTGTCTAGAAAGACCAGGACAGTTATAACAAACTGACTGGATATGTGTCTAGAAGACCAGGACAGTTATAACAAACTGACTGGATATGTGTCTAGAAAGACAAGGACAGTTATAACAAACTGACTGGATAGGTGTCTAGAAAGACAAGGACAGTTATAACAAACTGACTAAATAGGTGTCTAGAAAGATCAGGTCAGTTATAACAGACTGACTGGATAGATGTCTAGAAAGACCAGGACAGTTATAACAAACTGACTGGATAGATGTCTAGAAAGACAAGGTCAGTTATAACAAACTGACTAAATAGGTGTCTAGAAAGACCAGGACAGTTATAACAAACTGACTGGATAGGTGTCTAGAAAGACCAGGACAGTTATAACAGACTGACTGGATAGATGTCTAGAAAGACCAGGACAGTTATAACAAACTGACTGGATAGGTGTCTAGAAAGACCAGGACAGTTATAACAAACTGACTAAATAGGTGTCTAGAAAGACCAGGACAGTTATAACAAACTGACTGGATAGGTGTCTAGAAAGACAAGGACAGTTATAACAAACTGACTGGATAGGTGTCTAGAAAGACCAGGACAGTTATAACAAACTGACTAAATAGGTGTCTAGAAAGACCAGGACAGTTATAACAAACTGACTGGATAGGTGTCTAGAAAGACAAGGACAGTTATAACAAACTGACTGGATAGGTGTCTAGAAAGACCAGGACAGTTATAACAGACTGACTGGATAGATGTCTCGAAAGATCAGGTCAGTTATAACAGACTGACTGGATAGATGTCTAGAAAGACCAGGACAGTTATAACAAATTGACTGGATAGATGTCTAGAAAGACCAGGACAGTTATAACAAACTGACTAGATAGGTGTCTAGAAAGACCAGGACAGTTATAACAAACTGACTGGATAGGTGTCTAGAAAGACCAGGACAGTTATAACAAACTGACTAAATAGGTGTCTAAAAAGACAAGGACATTTATAACAGACTGACTGGATAGATGTCTAGAAAGACCAGGACAGTTATAACAAACTGACTGGATAGGTGTCTAGAAAGACCAGGACAGCTATAACAAACTGACTGGATAGATGTCTAGAAATACCAGGACAGTTATAACAAACTGACTGGATAGGTGTCTAGAAAGACCAGGACAGTTATAACAAACTGACTGGATAGATGTCTAGAAAGACCAGGACAGTTATAACAACCTGACTGGATAGGTATCTAGAAAGACCAGGACAGTTATAACAAACTGACTAGATAGGTGTCTAGAAAGACCAGGACAGTTATAACATACTGACTAAATAGGTGTCTAGAAAGACCAGGACAGTTATAACAAACTGACTAGATAGGTGTCTAGAAAGACCAGGACAGTTATAACAAACTGACTGGATAGGTGTCTAGAAAGACCAGGACAGTTATAACAAACTGACTAAATAGGTGTCTAGAAAGACCAGGACAGTTATAACAAACTGACTGGATAGGTGTCTAGAAAGACCAGGACAGTTATAACAAACTGACTGGATATGTGTCTAGAAGACCAGGACAGTTATAACAAACTGACTGGATATGTGTCTAGAAAGACAAGGACAGTTATAACAAACTGACTGGATAGGTGTCTAGAAAGACAAGGACAGTTATAACAAACTGACTAAATAGGTGTCTAGAAAGATCAGGTCAGTTATAACAGACTGACTGGATAGATGTCTAGAAAGACCAGGACAGTTATAACAAACTGACTGGATAGATGTCTAGAAAGACAAGGACAGTTATAACAAACTGACTAAATAGGTGTCTAGAAAGACCAGGACAGTTATAACAAACTGACTGCTGGATAGATGTCTAGAAAGACCAGGACAGTTATAACAGACTGACTGGATAGATGTCTAGAAAGACCAGGACAATTATAACAAACTGACTGGATAGGTGTCTAGAAAGACCAGGACAGTTATAACAAACTGACTAAATAGGTGTCTAGAAAGACCAAGACAGTTATAACAAACTGACTGGATAGGTGTCTAGAAAGACAAGGACAGTTATAACAAACTGACTGGATAGATGTCTAGAAAGACAAGGACAGTTATAACAAACTGACTAAATAGGTGTCAAGAAAGACCAGGACAGTAATAACAAACTGACTGGATAGGTGTCTAGAAAGATCAGGTGAGTTATAACAGACTGACTGGATATATGTCTAGAAAGACCAGGACAGTTATAACAAACTGACTAGATAGGTGTCTAGAAAGACCAGGACAGTTATAACAAACTGACTAAATAGGTGTCTAGAAAGACCAGGACAGTTATAACAAACTGACTAAATAGGTGTCTAGAAAGACCAGGACAGTTATAACAAACTGACTAGATAGGTGTCTAGAAAGACCAGGACAGTTATAACAAACTGACAGGATAGGTGTCTAGAAAGACCAGGACAGTTATAACAAACTGACTGGATAGGTGTCTAGAAAGATCAGGTCAGTTATAACAGACTGACTGGATAGATGTCTAGAAAGACCAGGACAGTTATAACAAACTGACTAGATAGGTGTCTAGAAAGACCAGGACAGTTATAACAAACTGACTGGATAGGTGTCTAGAAAGACCAGGACAGTTATAACAAACTGACTAAATAGGTGTCTAAAAAGACAAGGACATTTATAACAGACTGACTGGATAGATGTCTAGAAAGACCAGGACAGTTATAACAAACTGACTAAATAGATGTCTAGAAAGACCAGGACAGTTATAACAAACTGACTGGATAGGTGTCTAGAAAGACCAGGACAGCTATAACAAACTGACTGGATAGATGTCTAGAAATACCAGGACAGTTATAACAAACTGACTGGATAGGTGTCTAGAAAGACCAGGACAGTTATAACAAACTGACTGGATAGATGTCTAGAAAGACCAGGACAGTTATAACAACCTGACTGGATAGGTATCTAGAAAGACCAGGACAGTTATAACAAACTGACTAGATAGGTGTCTAGAAAGACCAGGACAGTTATAACATACTGACTAAATAGGTGTCTAGAAAGACCAGGACAGTTATAACAAACTGACTGGATAGGTGTCTAGAAAGACCAGGACAGTTATAACAAACTGACTGGATAGGTGTCTAGAAAGACCAGGACAGTTATAACAAACTGACTAAATAGGTGTCTAGAAAGACCAGGACAGTTATAACAAACTGACTGGATAGGTGTCTAGAAAGACCAGGACAGTTATAACAAACTGACTGGATATGTGTCTAGAAGACCAGGACAGTTATAACAAACTGACTGGATATGTGTCTAGAAAGACAAGGACAGTTATAACAAACTGACTGGATAGGTGTCTAGAAAGACAAGGACAGTTATAACAAACTGACTAAATAGGTGTCTAGAAAGATCAGGTCAGTTATAACAGACTGACTGGATAGATATCTAGAAAGACCAGGACAGTTATAACAAACTGACTGGATAGATGTCTAGAAAGACAAGGACAGTTATAACAAACTGACTAAATAGGTGTCTAGAAAGACCAGGACAGTTATAACAAACTGACTGGATAGGTGTCTAGAAAGACCAGGACAGTTATAACAGACTGACTGGATAGATGTCTAGAAAGACCAGGACAGTTATAACAAACTGACTGGATAGGTGTCTAGAAAGACCAGGACAGTTATAACAAACTGACTAAATAGGTGTCTAGAAAGACCAGGACAGTTATAACAAACTGACTGGATAGGTGTCTAGAAAGACCAGGACAGTTATAACAAACTGACTGGATAGGTGTCTAGAAAGACCAGGACAGTTATAACAGACTGACTGGATAGATGTCTCGAAAGATCAGGTCAGTTATAACAGACTGACTGGATAGATGTCTAGAAAGACCAGGACAGTTATAACAAATTGACTGGATAGATGTCTAGAAAGACCAGGACAGTTATAACAAACTGACTAGATAGGTGTCTAGAAAGACCAGGACAGTTATAACAAACTGACTGGATAGGTGTCTAGAAAGACCAGGACAATTATAACAAACTGACTAAATAGGTGTCTAGAAAGACCAGGACAGTTATAACAAACTGACTGGATAGATGTCTAGAAAGACAAGGAGAGTTATAACAAACTGACTAAATAGGTGTCTAGAAAGACCAGGACAGTTATAACAAACTGACAGGATAGGTGTCTAGAAAGACCAGGACAGTTATAACAAACTGTCTGGATAGATGTCTAGAAAGACCAGGACAGTTATAACAAACTGACTGGATATGTGTCTAGAAAGACCAGGACAGTTATAACAAACTGACTAGATAGGTGTCTAGAAAGACCAGGACAGTTATAACAAACTGACAGGATAGGTGTCTAGAAAGACCAGGACAGCTATAACAAACTGACTGGATAGATGTCTAGAAATACCAGGACAGTTATAACAAACTGACTGGATAGGTGTCTAGAAAGACCAGGACAGTTATAACAAACTGACTGGATAGATGTCTAGAAAGACCAGGACAGTTATAACAACCTGACTGGATAGGTATCTAGAAAGACCAGGACAGTTATAACAAACTGACTAGATAGGTGTCTAGAAAGACCAGGACAGTTATAACATACTGACTAAATAGGTGTCTAGAAAGACCAGGACAGTTATAACAAACTGACTGGATAGGTGTCTAGAAAGACCAGGACAGTTATAACAAACTGACTGGATAGGTGTCTAGAAAGACCAGGACAGTTATAACAAACTGACTAAATAGGTGTCTAGAAAGACCAGGACAGTTATAACAAACTGACTGGATAGGTGTCTAGAAAGACCAGGACAGTTATAACAAACTGACTGGATATGTGTCTAGAAGACCAGGACAGTTATAACAAACTGACTGGATATGTGTCTAGAAAGACAAGGACAGTTATAACAAACTGACTGGATAGGTGTCTAGAAAGACAAGGACAGTTATAACAAACTGACTAAATAGGTGTCTAGAAAGATCAGGTCAGTTATAACAGACTGACTGGATAGATATCTAGAAAGACCAGGACAGTTATAACAAACTGACTGGATAGATGTCTAGAAAGACAAGGACAGTTATAACAAACTGACTAAATAGGTGTCTAGAAAGACCAGGACAGTTATAACAAACTGACTGGATAGGTGTCTAGAAAGACCAGGACAGTTATAACAGACTGACTGGATAGATGTCTAGAAAGACCAGGACAGTTATAACAAACTGACTGGATAGGTGTCTAGAAAGACCAGGACAGTTATAACAAACTGACTAAATAGGTGTCTAGAAAGACCAGGACAGTTATAACAAACTGACTGGATAGGTGTCTAGAAAGACCAGGACAGTTATAACAAACTGACTGGATAGGTGTCTAGAAAGACCAGGACAGTTATAACAGACTGACTGGATAGATGTCTCGAAAGATCAGGTCAGTTATAACAGACTGACTGGATAGATGTCTAGAAAGACCAGGACAGTTATAACAAATTGACTGGATAGATGTCTAGAAAGACCAGGACAGTTATAACAAACTGACTAGATAGGTGTCTAGAAAGACCAGGACAGTTATAACAAACTGACTGGATAGGTGTCTAGAAAGACCAGGACAATTATAACAAACTGACTAAATAGGTGTCTAGAAAGACCAGGACAGTTATAACAAACTGACTGGATAGATGTCTAGAAAGACAAGGAGAGTTATAACAAACTGACTAAATAGGTGTCTAGAAAGACCAGGACAGTTATAACAAACTGACAGGATAGGTGTCTAGAAAGACCAGGACAGTTATAACAAACTGTCTGGATAGATGTCTAGAAAGACCAGGACAGTTATAACAAACTGACTGGATATGTGTCTAGAAAGACCAGGACAGTTATAACAAACTGACTAGATAGGTGTCTAGAAAGACCAGGACAGTTATAACAAACTGACAGGATAGGTGTCTAGAAAGACCAGGACAGTTATAACAAACTGACTGGATAGGTGTCTAGAAAGATCAGGTCAGTTATAACAGACTGACTGGATAGATGTCTAGAAAGACCAGGACAGTTATAACAAACTGACTAGATAGGTGTCTAGAAAGACCAGGACAGTTATAACAAACTGACTGGATAGGTGTCTAGAAAGACCAGGAAAGTTATAACAAACTGACTAAATAGGTGTCTAAAAAGACAAGGACATTTATAACAGACTGACTGGATAGATGTCTAGAAAGACCAGGACAGTTATAACAAACTGACTAAATAGATGTCTAGAAAGACCAGGACAGTTATAACAAACTGACTGGATAGGTGTCTAGAAAGACCAGGACAGTTATAACAAACTGACTGGATAGATGTCTAGAAATACCAGGACAGTAATAACAAACTGACTGGATAGGTGTCTAGAAAGACCAGGACAGTTATAACAAACTGACAGGATAGGTGTCTAGAAAGACCAGGACAGTTATAACAAACTGACTGGATAGATGTCTAGAAAGACCAGGACAGTTATAACAACCTGACTGGATAGGTATCTAGAAAGACCAGGACAGTTATAACAAACTGACTAGATAGGTGTCTAGAAAGACCAGGACAGTTATAACATACTGACTAAATAGGTGTCTAGAAAGACCAGGACAGTTATAACAAACTGACTAGAAAGGTGTCTAGAAAGACCAGGACAGTTATAACAAACTGACTGGATAGGTGTCTAGAAAGACCAGGACAGTTATAACAAACTGACTAAATAGGTGTCTAGAAAGACCAGGACAGTTATAACAAACTGACTGGATAGGTGTCTAGAAAGACCAGGACAGTTATAACAAACTGACTGGATATGTGTCTAGAAGACCAGGACAGTTATAACAAACTGACTGGATATGTGTCTAGAAAGACAAGGACAGTTATAACAAACTGACTGGATAGGTGTCTAGAAAGACAAGGACAGTTATAACAAACTGACTAAATAGGTGTCTAGAAAGATCAGGTCAGTTATAACAGACTGACTGGATAGATGTCTAGAAAGACCAGGACAGTTATAACAAACTGACTGGATAGATGTCTAGAAAGACAAGGTCAGTTATAACAAACTGACTGGATAGGTGTCTAGAAAGACCAGGACAGTTATAACAAACTGACTAAATAGGTGTCTAGAAAGACCAGGACAGTTATAACAAACTGACTGGATAGGTGTCTAGAAAGACAAGGACAGTTATAACAAACTGACTGGATAGGTGTCTAGAAAGACCAGGACAGTTATAACAGACTGACTGGATAGATGTCTAGAAAGATCAGGTCAGTTATAACAGACTGACTGGATAGATGTCTAGAAAGACCAGGACAGTTATAACAAATTGACTGGATAGATGTCTAGAAAGACCAGGACAGTTATAACAAACTGACTAGATAGGTGTCTAGAAAGACCAGGACAGTTATAACAAACTGACTGGATAGGTGTCTAGAAAGACCAGGACAATTATAACAAACTGACTAAATAGGTGTCTAGAAAGACCAGGACAGTTATAACAAACTGACTGGATAGATGTCTAGAAAGACAAGGAGAGTTATAACAAACTGACTAAATAGGTGTCTAGAAAGACCAGGACAGTTATAACAAACTGACAGGATAGGTGTCTAGAAAGACCAGGACAGTTATAACAAACTGTCTGGATAGATGTCTAGAAAGACCAGGACAGTTATAACAAACTGACTGGATATGTGTCTAGAAAGACCAGGACAGTTATAACAAACTGACTAAATAGATGTCTAGAAAGACCAGGACAGTTATAACAAATTGACTGGATAGGTGTCTAGAAAGACCAGGACAGTTATAACAAACTGACTGGATAGGTGTCTAGAAAGACCAGGACAGTTATAACAAACTGACTAAATAGGTGTCTAGAAAGACCAGGACAGTTATAACAAACTGACTGGATAGGTGTCTAGAAAGACCAGGACAGTTATAACAAACTGACTGGATAGGTGTCTAGAAAGACCAGGACAGCTATAACAAACTGACTGGATAGGTGTCTAGAAAGACCAGGACAGTTATAACAAATTGACTGGATAGATGTCTAGAAAGACCAGGACAGTTATAACAAACTGACTAGATAGGTGTCTAGAAAGACCAGGACAGTTATAACAAACTGACTGGATAGGTGTCTAGAAAGACCAGGACAATTATAACAAACTGACTAAATAGGTGTCTAGAAAGACCAGGACAGTTATAACAAACTGACTGGATAGATGTCTAGAAAGACAAGGAGAGTTATAACAAACTGACTAAATAGGTGTCTAGAAAGACCAGGACAGTTATAACAAACTGACAGGATAGGTGTCTAGAAAGACCGTGACAGTTATAACAAACTGACTGGATAGATGTCTAGAAAGACCAGGACAGTTATAACAAACTGACTGGATAGATGTCTAGAAAGACCAGGACAGTTATAACAAACTGACTAAATAGGTGTCTAGAAAGACCAGGACAGTTATAACAAACTGACTGGATAGGTGTCTAGAAAGACCAGGACAATTATAACAAACTGACTAAATAGGTGTCTAGAAAGACCAGGACAGTTATAACAGACTGACTGGATAGATGTCTAGAAAGACCAGGACAGTTATAACAGACTGACTAGATAGGTGTCTAGAAAGACCAGGACAGTTATAACAGACTGACTGGATAGATGTCTAGAAAGACCAGGACAGTTATAACAAACTGACTGGATAGGTGTCTAGAAAGATCAGGTCAGTTATAACAGACTGACTGGATAGATGTCTAGAAAGACCAGGACAGTTATAACAAACTGACTAAATAGATGTCTAGAAAGACCAGGACAGTTATAACAAACTGACTGGATAGGTGTCTAGAAAGACCAGGACAGTTATAACAAACTGACTAAATAGGTGTCTAAAAAGACAAGGACATTTATAACAGACTGACTGGATAGATGTCTAGAAAGACCAGGACAGTTATAACAAACTGACTAAATAGATGTCTAGAAAGACCAGGACAGTTATAACAAACTGACTGGATAGGTGTCTAGAAAGACCAGGACAGCTATAACAAACTGACTGGATAGATGTCTAGAAATACCAGGACAGTTATAACAAACTGACTGGATAGGTGTCTAGAAAGACCAGGACAGTTATAACAAACTGACTGGATAGATGTCTAGAAAGACCAGGACAGTTATAACAACCTGACTGGATAGGTATCTAGAAAGACCAGGACAGTTATAACAAACTGACTAGATAGGTGTCTAGAAAGACCAGGACAGTTATAACATACTGACTAAATAGGTGTCTAGAAAGACCAGGACAGTTATAACAAACTGACTAGATAGGTGTCTAGAAAGACCAGGACAGTTATAACAAACTGACTAAATAGGTGTCTAAAAAGACAAGGACATTTATAACAGACTGACTGGATAGATGTCTAGAAAGACCAGGACAGTTATAACAAACTGACTGGATAGGTGTCTAGAAAGACCAGGACAGCTATAACAAACTGACTGGATAGATGTCTAGAAATACCAGGACAGTTATAACAAACTGACTGGATAGATGTCTAGAAAGACAAGGACAGTTCTAACAAACTGACTAAATAGGTGTCTAGAAAGACCAGGACAGTTATAACAAACTGACTAGATAGGTGTCTAGAAAGACCAGGACAGTTATAACAAACTGACTAAATAGTTGTCTAGAAAGACCAGGACAGTTATAACAAACTGACTAAATAGGTGTCTAGAAAGACCAGGACAGTTATAACAAACTGACTAGATAGGTGTCTAGAAAGACCAGGACAGTTATAACAAACTGACAGGATAGGTGTCTAGAAAGACCAGGACAGTTATAACAAACTGACTGGATAGGTGTCTAGAAAGATCAGGTCAGTTATAACAGACTGACTGGATAGATGTCTAGAAAGACCAGGACAGTTATAACAAACTGACTAGATAGGTGTCTAGAAAGACCAGGACAGTTATAACAAACTGACTGGATAGGTGTCTAGAAAGACCAGGACAGTTATAACAAACTGACTAAATAGGTGTCTAAAAAGACAAGGACATTTATAACAGACTGACTGGATAGATGTCTAGAAAGACCAGGACAGTTATAACAAACTGACTGGATAGGTGTCTAGAAAGACCAGGACAGCTATAACAAACTGACTGGATAGATGTCTAGAAAGACCAGGACAGTTATAACAAACTGACTGGATAGGTGTCTAGAAAGATCAGGTCAGTTATAACAGACTGACTGGATAGATGTCTAGAAAGACCAGGACAGTTATAACAAACTGACTAAATAGATGTCTAGAAAGACCAGGACAGTTATAACAAACTGACTGGATAGGTGTCTAGAAAGACCAGGACAGTTATAACAAACTGACTAAATAGGTGTCTAAAAAGACAAGGACATTTATAACAGACTGACTGGATAGATGTCTAGAAAGACCAGGACAGTTATAACAAACTGACTAAATAGATGTCTAGAAAGACCAGGACAGTTATAACAAACTGACTGGATAGGTGTCTAGAAAGACCAGGACAGCTATAACAAACTGACTGGATAGATGTCTAGAAATACCAGGACAGTTAAAACAAACTGACTGGATAGGTGTCTAGAAAGACCAGGACAGTTATAACAAACTGACTGGATAGATGTCTAGAAAGACCAGGACAGTTATAACAACCTGACTGGATAGGTATCTAGAAAGACCAGGACAGTTATAACAAACTGACTAGATAGGTGTCTAGAAAGACCAGGACAGTTATAACATACTGACTAAATAGGTGTCTAGAAAGACCAGGACAGTTATAACAAACTGACTAGATAGGTGTCTAGAAAGACCAGGACAGTTATAACAAACTGACTAAATAGGTGTCTAAAAAGACAAGGACATTTATAACAGACTGACTGGATAGATGTCTAGAAAGACCAGGACAGTTATAACAAACTGACTGGATAGGTGTCTAGAAAGACCAGGACAGCTATAACAAACTGACTGGATAGATGTCTAGAAATACCAGGACAGTTATAACAAACTGACTGGATAGATGTCTAGAAAGACAAGGACAGTTCTAACAAACTGACTAAATAGGTGTCTAGAAAGACCAGGACAGTTATAACAAACTGACTAGATAGGTGTCTAGAAAGACCAGGACAGTTATAACAAACTGACTAAATAGTTGTCTAGAAAGACCAGGACAGTTATAACAAACTGACTAAATAGGTGTCTAGAAAGACCAGGACAGTTATAACAAACTGACTAGATAGGTGTCTAGAAAGACCAGGACAGTTATAACAAACTGACAGGATAGGTGTCTAGAAAGACCAGGACAGTTATAACAAACTGACTGGATAGGTGTCTAGAAAGATCAGGTCAGTTATAACAGACTGACTGGATAGATGTCTAGAAAGACCAGGACAGTTATAACAAACTGACTAGATAGGTGTCTAGAAAGACCAGGACAGTTATAACAAACTGACTGGATAGGTGTCTAGAAAGACCAGGACAGTTATAACAAACTGACTAAATAGGTGTCTAAAAAGACAAGGACATTTATAACAGACTGACTGGATAGATGTCTAGAAAGACCAGGACAGTTATAACAAACTGACTGGATAGGTGTCTAGAAAGACCAGGACAGCTATAACAAACTGACTGGATAGATGTCTAGAAATACCAGGACAGTTATAACAAACTGACTGGATAGATGTCTAGAAAGACCAGGACAGTTATAACAACCTGACTGGATAGGTATCTAGAAAGACCAGGACAGTTATAACAAACTGACTAGATAGGTGTCTAGAAAGACCAGGACAGTTATAACATACTGACTAAATAGGTGTCTAGAAAGACCAGGACAGTTATAACAAACTGACTAGAAAGGTGTCTAGAAAGACCAGGACAGTTATAACAAACTGACTGGATAGGTGTCTAGAAAGACCAGGACAGTTATAACAAACTGACTAAATAGGTGTCTAGAAAGACCAGGACAGTTATAACAAACTGACTGGATAGGTGTCTAGAAAGACCAGGACAGTTATAACAAACTGACTGGATATGTGTCTAGAAGACCAGGACAGTTATAACAAACTGACTGGATATGTGTCTAGAAAGACAAGGACAGTTATAACAAACTGACTGGATAGGTGTCTAGAAAGACAAGGACAGTTATAACAAACTGACTAAATAGGTGTCTAGAAAGATCAGGTCAGTTATAACAGACTGACTGGATAGATGTCTAGAAAGACCAGGACAGTTATAACAAACTGACTGGATAGATGTCTAGAAAGACAAGGACAGCTATAACAAACTGACTAAATAGGTGTCTAGAAAGACCAGGACAGTTATAACAAACTGACTGGATAGGTGTCTAGAAAGACCAGGACAGTTATAACAGACTGACTGGATAGATGTCTAGAAAGACCAGGACAGTTATAACAAACTGACTGGATAGGTGTCTAGAAAGACCAGGACAGTTATAACAAACTGACTAAATAGGTGTCTAGAAAGACCAGGACAGTTATAACAAACTGACTGGATAGGTGTCTAGAAAGACAAGGACAGTTATAACAAACTGACTGGATAGGTGTCTAGAAAGACCAGGACAGTTATAACAGACTGACTGGATAGATGTCTAGAAAGATCAGGTCAGTTATAACAGACTGACTGGATAGATGTCTAGAAAGACCAGGACAGTTATAACAAATTGACTGGATAGATGTCTAGAAAGACCAGGACAGTTATAACAAACTGACTAGATAGGTGTCTAGAAAGACCAGGACAGTTATAACAAACTGACTGGATAGGTGTCTAGAAAGACCAGGACAATTATAACAAACTGACTAAATAGGTGTCTAGAAAGACCAGGACAGTTATAACAAACTGACTGGATAGATGTCTAGAAAGACAAGGAGAGTTATAACAAACTGACTAAATAGGTGTCTAGAAAGACCAGGACAGTTATAACAAACTGACAGGATAGGTGTCTAGAAAGACCAGGACAGTTATAACAAACTGTCTGGATAGATGTCTAGAAAGATCAGGACAGTTATAACAAACTGACTGGATATGTGTCTAGAAAGACCAGGACAGTTATAACAAACTGACTAAATAGATGTCTAGAAAGACCAGGACAGTTATAACAAACTGACTGGATAGGTGTCTAGAAAGACCAGGACAGTTATAACAAACTGACTGGATAGGTGTCTAGAAAGACCAGGACAGTTATAACAAACTGACTAAATAGGTGTCTAGAAAGACCAGGACAGTTATAACAAACTGACTGGATAGGTGTCTAGAAAGACCAGGACAGTTATAACAAACTGACTGGATAGGTGTCTAGAAAGACCAGGACAGCTATAACAAACTGACTGGATAGGTGTCTAGAAAGACCAGGACAGTTATAACAAATTGACTGGATAGATGTCTAGAAAGACCAGGACAGTTATAACAAACTGACTAGATAGGTGTCTAGAAAGACCAGGACAGTTATAACAAACTGACTGGATAGGTGTCTAGAAAGACCAGGACAATTATAACAAACTGACTAAATAGGTGTCTAGAAAGACCAGGACAGTTATAACAAACTGACTGGATAGATGTCTAGAAAGACAAGGAGAGTTATAACAAACTGACTAAATAGGTGTCTAGAAAGACCAGGACAGTTATAACAAACTGACAGGATAGGTGTCTAGAAAGACCGTGACAGTTATAACAAACTGACTGGATAGATGTCTAGAAAGACCAGGACAGTTATAACAAACTGACTGGATAGATGTCTAGAAAGACCAGGACAGTTATAACAAACTGACTAAATAGGTGTCTAGAAAGACCAGGACAGTTATAACAAACTGACTGGATAGGTGTCTAGAAAGACCAGGACAATTATAACAAACTGACTAAATAGGTGTCTAGAAAGACCAGGACAGTTATAACAGACTGACTGGATAGATGTCTAGAAAGACCAGGACAGTTATAACAGACTGACTAGATAGGTGTCTAGAAAGACCAGGACAGTTATAACAGACTGACTGGATAGATGTCTAGAAAGACCAGGACAGTTATAACAAACTGACTGGATAGGTGTCTAGAAAGATCAGGTCAGTTATAACAGACTGACTGGATAGATGTCTAGAAAGACCAGGACAGTTATAACAAACTGACTGGATAGGTGTCTAGAAAGACCAGGACAGTTATAACAAACTGACTAAATAGATGTCTAGAAAGACCAGGACAGTTATAACAAACTGACTGGATAGGTGTCTAGAAAGACCAGGACAGTTATAACAAACTGACTAAATAGGTGTCTAAAAAGACAAGGACATTTATAACAGACTGACTGGATAGATGTCTAGAAAGACCAGGACAGTTATAACAAACTGACTAAATAGATGTCTAGAAAGACCAGGACAGTTATAACAAACTGACTGGATAGGTGTCTAGAAAGACCAGGACAGCTATAACAAACTGACTGGATAGATGTCTAGAAATACCAGGACAGTTATAACAAACTGACTGGATAGGTGTCTAGAAAGACCAGGACAGTTATAACAAACTGACTGGATAGATGTCTAGAAAGACCAGGACAGTTATAACAACCTGACTGGATAGGTATCTAGAAAGACCAGGACAGTTATAACAAACTGACTAGATAGGTGTCTAGAAAGACCAGGACAGTTATAACATACTGACTAAATAGGTGTCTAGAAAGACCAGGACAGTTATAACAAACTGACTAGATAGGTGTCTAGAAAGACCAGGACAGTTATAACAAACTGACTGGATAGGTGTCTAGAAAGACCAGGACAGTTATAACAAACTGACTAAATAGGTGTCTAGAAAGACCAGGACAGTTATAACAAACTGACTGGATAGGTGTCTAGAAAGACCAGGACAGTTATAACAAACTGACTGGATATGTGTCTAGAAGACCAGGACAGTTATAACAAACTGACTGGATATGTGTCTAGAAAGACAAGGACAGTTATAACAAACTGACTGGATAGGTGTCTAGAAAGACAAGGACAGTTATAACAAACTGACTAAATAGGTGTCTAGAAAGATCAGGTCAGTTATAACAGACTGACTGGATAGATGTCTAGAAAGACCAGGACAGTTATAACAAACTGACTGGATAGATGTCTAGAAAGACAAGGACAGTTATAACAAACTGACTAAATAGGTGTCTAGAAAGACCAGGACAGTTATAACAAACTGACTGGATAGGTGTCTAGAAAGACCAGGACAGTTATAACAAACTGACAGGATAGGTGTCTAGAAAGACCAGGACAGTTATAACAAACTGACTGGATAGGTGTCTAGAAAGATCAGGTCAGTTATAACAGACTGACTGGATAGATGTCTAGAAAGACCAGGACAGTTATAACAAACTGACTAGATAGGTGTCTAGAAAGACCAGGACAGTTATAACAAACTGACTGGATAGGTGTCTAGAAAGACCAGGACAGTTATAACAAACTGACTAAATAGGTGTCTAAAAAGACAAGGACATTTATAACAGACTGACTGGATAGATGTCTAGAAAGACCAGGACAGTTATAACAAACTGACTGGATAGGTGTCTAGAAAGACCAGGACAGCTATAACAAACTGACTGGATAGATGTCTAGAAATACCAGGACAGTTATAACAAACTGACTGGATAGATGTCTAGAAAGACAAGGACAGTTCTAACAAACTGACTAAATAGGTGTCTAGAAAGACCAGGACAGTTATAACAAACTGACTAGATAGGTGTCTAGAAAGACCAGGACAGTTATAACAAACTGACTAAATAGTTGTCTAGAAAGACCAGGACAGTTATAACAAACTGACTAAATAGGTGTCTAGAAAGACCAGGACAGTTATAACAAACTGACTAGATAGGTGTCTAGAAAGACCAGGACAGTTATAACAAACTGACAGGATAGGTGTCTAGAAAGACCAGGACAGTTATAACAAACTGACTGGATAGGTGTCTAGAAAGATCAGGTCAGTTATAACAGACTGACTGGATAGATGTCTAGAAAGACCAGGACAGTTATAACAAACTGACTAGATAGGTGTCTAGAAAGACCAGGACAGTTATAACAAACTGACTGGATAGGTGTCTAGAAAGACCAGGACAGTTATAACAAACTGACTAAATAGGTGTCTAAAAAGACAAGGACATTTATAACAGACTGACTGGATAGATGTCTAGAAAGACCAGGACAGTTATAACAAACTGACTGGATAGGTGTCTAGAAAGACCAGGACAGCTATAACAAACTGACTGGATAGATGTCTAGAAATACCAGGACAGTTATAACAAACTGACTGGATAGGTGTCTAGAAAGACCAGGACAGCTATAACAAACTGACTGGATAGATGTCTAGAAATACCAGGACAGTTATAACAAACTGACTGGATAGGTGTCTAGAAAGACCAGGACAGTTATAACAAACTGACTGGATAGATGTCTAGAAAGACCAGGACAGTTATAACAACCTGACTGGATAGGTATCTAGAAAGACCAGGACAGTTATAACAAACTGACTAGATAGGTGTCTAGAAAGACCAGGACAGTTATAACATACTGACTAAATAGGTGTCTAGAAAGACCAGGACAGTTATAACAAACTGACTAGATAGGTGTCTAGAAAGACCAGGACAGTTATAACAAACTGACTGGATAGGTGTCTAGAAAGACCAGGACAGTTATAACAAACTGACTAAATAGGTGTCTAGAAAGACCAGGACAGTTATAACAAACTGACTGGATAGGTGTCTAGAAAGACCAGGACAGTTATAACAAACTGACTGGATATGTGTCTAGAAGACCAGGACAGTTATAACAAACTGACTGGATATGTGTCTAGAAAGACAAGGACAGTTATAACAAACTGACTGGATAGGTGTCTAGAAAGACAAGGACAGTTATAACAAACTGACTAAATAGGTGTCTAGAAAGATCAGGTCAGTTATAACAGACTGACTGGATAGATGTCTAGAAAGACCAGGACAGTTATAACAAACTGACTGGATAGATGTCTAGAAAGACAAGGACAGTTATAACAAACTGACTAAATAGGTGTCTAGAAAGACCAGGACAGTTATAACAAACTGACTGGATAGGTGTCTAGAAAGACCAGGACAGTTATAACAAACTGACAGGATAGGTGTCTAGAAAGACCAGGACAGTTATAACAAACTGACTGGATAGGTGTCTAGAAAGATCAGGTCAGTTATAACAGACTGACTGGATAGATGTCTAGAAAGACCAGGACAGTTATAACAAACTGACTAGATAGGTGTCTAGAAAGACCAGGACAGTTATAACAAACTGACTGGATAGGTGTCTAGAAAGACCAGGACAGTTATAACAAACTGACTAAATAGGTGTCTAAAAAGACAAGGACATTTATAACAGACTGACTGGATAGATGTCTAGAAAGACCAGGACAGTTATAACAAACTGACTGGATAGGTGTCTAGAAAGACCAGGACAGCTATAACAAACTGACTGGATAGATGTCTAGAAATACCAGGACAGTTATAACAAACTGACTGGATAGATGTCTAGAAAGACAAGGACAGTTCTAACAAACTGACTAAATAGGTGTCTAGAAAGACCAGGACAGTTATAACAAACTGACTAGATAGGTGTCTAGAAAGACCAGGACAGTTATAACAAACTGACTAAATAGTTGTCTAGAAAGACCAGGACAGTTATAACAAACTGACTAAATAGGTGTCTAGAAAGACCAGGACAGTTATAACAAACTGACTAGATAGGTGTCTAGAAAGACCAGGACAGTTATAACAAACTGACAGGATAGGTGTCTAGAAAGACCAGGACAGTTATAACAAACTGACTGGATAGGTGTCTAGAAAGATCAGGTCAGTTATAACAGACTGACTGGATAGATGTCTAGAAAGACCAGGACAGTTATAACAAACTGACTAGATAGGTGTCTAGAAAGACCAGGACAGTTATAACAAACTGACTGGATAGGTGTCTAGAAAGACCAGGACAGTTATAACAAACTGACTAAATAGGTGTCTAAAAAGACAAGGACATTTATAACAGACTGACTGGATAGATGTCTAGAAAGACCAGGACAGTTATAACAAACTGACTGGATAGGTGTCTAGAAAGACCAGGACAGCTATAACAAACTGACTGGATAGATGTCTAGAAATACCAGGACAGTTATAACAAACTGACTGGATAGGTGTCTAGAAAGACCAGGACAGTTATAACAAACTGACTGGATAGATGTCTAGAAAGACCAGGACAGTTATAACAACCTGACTGGATAGGTATCTAGAAAGACCAGGACAGTTATAACAAACTGACTAGATAGGTGTCTAGAAAGACCAGGACAGTTATAACATACTGACTAAATAGGTGTCTAGAAAGACCAGGACAGTTATAACAAACTGACTAGATAGGTGTCTAGAAAGACCAGGACAGTTATAACAAACTGACTGGATAGGTGTCTAGAAAGACCAGGACAGTTATAACAAACTGACTAAATAGGTGTCTAGAAAGACCAGGACAGTTATAACAAACTGACTGGATAGGTGTCTAGAAAGACCAGGACAGTTATAACAAACTGACTGGATATGTGTCTAGAAGACCAGGACAGTTATAACAAACTGACTGGATATGTGTCTAGAAAGACAAGGACAGTTATAACAAACTGACTGGATAGGTGTCTAGAAAGACAAGGACAGTTATAACAAACTGACTAAATAGGTGTCTAGAAAGATCAGGTCAGTTATAACAGACTGACTGGATAGATGTCTAGAAAGACCAGGACAGTTATAACAAACTGACTGGATAGATGTCTAGAAAGACAAGGACAGTTATAACAAACTGACTAAATAGGTGTCTAGAAAGACCAGGACAGTTATAACAAACTGACTGGATAGGTGTCTAGAAAGACCAGGACAGTTATAACAGACTGACTGGATAGATGTCTAGAAAGACCAGGACAGTTATAACAAACTGACTGGATAGGTGTCTAGAAAGACCAGGACAGTTATAACAAACTGACTAAATAGGTGTCTAGAAAGACCAGGACAGTTATAACAAACTGACTGGATAGGTGTCTAGAAAGACAAGGACAGTTATAACAAACTGACTGGATAGGTGTCTAGAAAGACCAGGACAGTTATAACAGACTGACTGGATAGATGTCTAGAAAGATCAGGTCAGTTATAACAGACTGACTGGATAGATGTCTAGAAAGACCAGGACAGTTATAACAAATTGACTGGATAGATGTCTAGAAAGACCAGGACAGTTATAACAAACTGACTAGATAGGTGTCTAGAAAGACCAGGACAGTTATAACAAACTGACTGGATAGGTGTCTAGAAAGACCAGGACAATTATAACAAACTGACTAAATAGGTGTCTAGAAAGACCAGGACAGTTATAACAAACTGACTGGATAGATGTCTAGAAAGACAAGGAGAGTTATAACAAACTGACTAAATAGGTGTCTAGAAAGACCAGGACAGTTATAACAAACTGACAGGATAGGTGTCTAGAAAGACCAGGACAGTTATAACAAACTGTCTGGATAGATGTCTAGAAAGATCAGGACAGTTATAACAAACTGACTGGATATGTGTCTAGAAAGACCAGGACAGTTATAACAAACTGACTAAATAGATGTCTAGAAAGACCAGGACAGTTATAACAAACTGACTGGATAGGTGTCTAGAAAGACCAGGACAGTTATAACAAACTGACTGGATAGGTGTCTAGAAAGACCAGGACAGTTATAACAAACTGACTAAATAGGTGTCTAGAAAGACCAGGACAGTTATAACAAACTGACTGGATAGGTGTCTAGAAAGACCAGGACAGTTATAACAAACTGACTGGATAGGTGTCTAGAAAGACCAGGACAGCTATAACAAACTGACTGGATAGGTGTCTAGAAAGACCAGGACAGTTATAACAAATTGACTGGATAGATGTCTAGAAAGACCAGGACAGTTATAACAAACTGACTAGATAGGTGTCTAGAAAGACCAGGACAGTTATAACAAACTGACTGGATAGGTGTCTAGAAAGACCAGGACAATTATAACAAACTGACTAAATAGGTGTCTAGAAAGACCAGGACAGTTATAACAAACTGACTGGATAGATGTCTAGAAAGACAAGGAGAGTTATAACAAACTGACTAAATAGGTGTCTAGAAAGACCAGGACAGTTATAACAAACTGACAGGATAGGTGTCTAGAAAGACCGTGACAGTTATAACAAACTGACTGGATAGATGTCTAGAAAGACCAGGACAGTTATAACAAACTGACTGGATAGATGTCTAGAAAGACCAGGACAGTTATAACAAACTGACTAAATAGGTGTCTAGAAAGACCAGGACAGTTATAACAAACTGACTGGATAGGTGTCTAGAAAGACCAGGACAATTATAACAAACTGACTAAATAGGTGTCTAGAAAGACCAGGACAGTTATAACAGACTGACTGGATAGATGTCTAGAAAGACCAGGACAGTTATAACAGACTGACTAGATAGGTGTCTAGAAAGACCAGGACAGTTATAACAGACTGACTGGATAGATGTCTAGAAAGACCAGGACAGTTATAACAAACTGACTGGATAGGTGTCTAGAAAGATCAGGTCAGTTATAACAGACTGACTGGATAGATGTCTAGAAAGACCAGGACAGTTATAACAAACTGACTGGATAGGTGTCTAGAAAGACCAGGACAGTTATAACAAACTGACTAGATAGGTGTCTAGAAAGACCAGGACAGTTATAACAAACTGACAGGATAGGTGTCTAGAAAGACCAGGACAGTTATAACAAACTGACTGGATAGGTGTCTAGAAAGATCAGGTCAGTTATAACAGACTGACTGGATAGATGTCTAGAAAGACCAGGACAGTTATAACAAACTGACAGGATAGGTGTCTAGAAAGACCAGGACAGTTATAACAAACTGACTGGATAGGTGTCTAGAAAGATCAGGTCAGTTATAACAGACTGACTGGATAGATGTCTAGAAAGACCAGGACAGTTATAACAAACTGACTAGATAGGTGTCTAGAAAGACCAGGACAGTTATAACAAACTGACTGGATAGGTGTCTAGAAAGACCAGGACAGTTATAACAAACTGACTAAATAGGTGTCTAAAAAGACAAGGACATTTATAACAGACTGACTGGATAGATGTCTAGAAAGACCAGGACAGTTATAACAAACTGACTGGATAGGTGTCTAGAAAGACCAGGACAGCTATAACAAACTGACTGGATAGATGTCTAGAAATACCAGGACAGTTATAACAAACTGACTGGATAGATGTCTAGAAAGACCAGGACAGTTATAACAACCTGACTGGATAGGTATCTAGAAAGACCAGGACAGTTATAACAAACTGACTAGATAGGTGTCTAGAAAGACCAGGACAGTTATAACATACTGACTAAATAGGTGTCTAGAAAGACCAGGACAGTTATAACAAACTGACTAGAAAGGTGTCTAGAAAGACCAGGACAGTTATAACAAACTGACTGGATAGGTGTCTAGAAAGACCAGGACAGTTATAACAAACTGACTAAATAGGTGTCTAGAAAGACCAGGACAGTTATAACAAACTGACTGGATAGGTGTCTAGAAAGACCAGGACAGTTATAACAAACTGACTGGATATGTGTCTAGAAGACCAGGACAGTTATAACAAACTGACTGGATATGTGTCTAGAAAGACAAGGACAGTTATAACAAACTGACTGGATAGGTGTCTAGAAAGACAAGGACAGTTATAACAAACTGACTAAATAGGTGTCTAGAAAGATCAGGTCAGTTATAACAGACTGACTGGATAGATGTCTAGAAAGACCAGGACAGTTATAACAAACTGACTGGATAGATGTCTAGAAAGACAAGGACAGTTATAACAAACTGACTAAATAGGTGTCTAGAAAGACCAGGACAGTTATAACAAACTGACTGGATAGGTGTCTAGAAAGACCAGGACAGTTATAACAGACTGACTGGATAGATGTCTAGAAAGACCAGGACAGTTATAACAAACTGACTGGATAGGTGTCTAGAAAGACCAGGACAGTTATAACAAACTGACTAAATAGGTGTCTAGAAAGACCAGGACAGTTATAACAAACTGACTGGATAGGTGTCTAGAAAGACAAGGACAGTTATAACAAACTGACTGGATAGGTGTCTAGAAAGACCAGGACAGTTATAACAGACTGACTGGATAGATGTCTAGAAAGATCAGGTCAGTTATAACAGACTGACTGGATAGATGTCTAGAAAGACCAGGACAGTTATAACAAATTGACTGGATAGATGTCTAGAAAGACCAGGACAGTTATAACAAACTGACTAGATAGGTGTCTAGAAAGACCAGGACAGTTATAACAAACTGACTGGATAGGTGTCTAGAAAGACCAGGACAATTATAACAAACTGACTAAATAGGTGTCTAGAAAGACCAGGACAGTTATAACAAACTGACTGGATAGATGTCTAGAAAGACAAGGAGAGTTATAACAAACTGACTAAATAGGTGTCTAGAAAGACCAGGACAGTTATAACAAACTGACAGGATAGGTGTCTAGAAAGACCAGGACAGTTATAACAAACTGTCTGGATAGATGTCTAGAAAGATCAGGACAGTTATAACAAACTGACTGGATATGTGTCTAGAAAGACCAGGACAGTTATAACAAACTGACTAAATAGATGTCTAGAAAGACCAGGACAGTTATAACAAACTGACTGGATAGGTGTCTAGAAAGACCAGGACAGTTATAACAAACTGACTGGATAGGTGTCTAGAAAGACCAGGACAGTTATAACAAACTGACTAAATAGGTGTCTAGAAAGACCAGGACAGTTATAACAAACTGACTGGATAGGTGTCTAGAAAGACCAGGACAGTTATAACAAACTGACTGGATAGGTGTCTAGAAAGACCAGGACAGCTATAACAAACTGACTGGATAGGTGTCTAGAAAGACCAGGACAGTTATAACAAATTGACTGGATAGATGTCTAGAAAGACCAGGACAGTTATAACAAACTGACTAGATAGGTGTCTAGAAAGACCAGGACAGTTATAACAAACTGACTGGATAGGTGTCTAGAAAGACCAGGACAATTATAACAAACTGACTAAATAGGTGTCTAGAAAGACCAGGACAGTTATAACAAACTGACTGGATAGATGTCTAGAAAGACAAGGAGAGTTATAACAAACTGACTAAATAGGTGTCTAGAAAGACCAGGACAGTTATAACAAACTGACAGGATAGGTGTCTAGAAAGACCGTGACAGTTATAACAAACTGACTGGATAGATGTCTAGAAAGACCAGGACAGTTATAACAAACTGACTGGATAGATGTCTAGAAAGACCAGGACAGTTATAACAAACTGACTAAATAGGTGTCTAGAAAGACCAGGACAGTTATAACAAACTGACTGGATAGGTGTCTAGAAAGACCAGGACAATTATAACAAACTGACTAAATAGGTGTCTAGAAAGACCAGGACAGTTATAACAGACTGACTGGATAGATGTCTAGAAAGACCAGGACAGTTATAACAGACTGACTAGATAGGTGTCTAGAAAGACCAGGACAGTTATAACAGACTGACTGGATAGATGTCTAGAAAGACCAGGACAGTTATAACAAACTGACTGGATAGGTGTCTAGAAAGATCAGGTCAGTTATAACAGAATGACTGGATAGATGTCTAGAAAGACCAGGACAGTTATAACAAACTGACTGGATAGGTGTCTAGAAAGACCAGGACAGTTATAACAAACTGACTAAATAGATGTCTAGAAAGACCAGGACAGTTATAACAAACTGACTGGATAGGTGTCTAGAAAGACAAGGACAGTTATAACAAACTGACTAAATAGGTGTCTAAAAAGACAAGGACATTTATAACAGACTGACTGGATAGATGTCTAGAAAGACCAGGACAGTTATAACAAACTGACTAAATAGATGTCTAGAAAGACCAGGACAGTTATAACAAACTGACTGGATAGGTGTCTAGAAAGACCAGGACAGCTATAACAAACTGACTGGATAGATGTCTAGAAATACCAGGACAGTTATAACAAACTGACTGGATAGGTGTCTAGAAAGACCAGGACAGTTATAACAAACTGACTGGATAGATGTCTAGAAAGACCAGGACAGTTATAACAACCTGACTGGATAGGTATCTAGAAAGACCAGGACAGTTATAACAAACTGACTAGATAGGTGTCTAGAAAGACCAGGACAGTTATAACATACTGACTAAATAGGTGTCTAGAAAGACCAGGACAGTTATAACAAACTGACTAGATAGGTGTCTAGAAAGACCAGGACAGTTATAACAAACTGACTGGATAGGTGTCTAGAAAGACCAGGACAGTTATAACAAACTGACTAAATAGGTGTCTAGAAAGACCAGGACAGTTATAACAAACTGACTGGATAGGTGTCTAGAAAGACCAGGACAGTTATAACAAACTGACTGGATATGTGTCTAGAAGACCAGGACAGTTATAACAAACTGACTGGATATGTGTCTAGAAAGACAAGGACAGTTATAACAAACTGACTGGATAGGTGTCTAGAAAGACAAGGACAGTTATAACAAACTGACTAAATAGGTGTCTAGAAAGATCAGGTCAGTTATAACAGACTGACTGGATAGATGTCTAGAAAGACCAGGACAGTTATAACAAACTGACTGGATAGATGTCTAGAAAGACAAGGACAGTTATAACAAACTGACTAAATAGGTGTCTAGAAAGACCAGGACAGTTATAACAAACTGACTGGATAGGTGTCTAGAAAGACCAGGACAGTTATAACAAACTGACAGGATAGGTGTCTAGAAAGACCAGGACAGTTATAACAAACTGACTGGATAGGTGTCTAGAAAGATCAGGTCAGTTATAACAGACTGACTGGATAGATGTCTAGAAAGACCAGGACAGTTATAACAAACTGACTAGATAGGTGTCTAGAAAGACCAGGACAGTTATAACAAACTGACTGGATAGGTGTCTAGAAAGACCAGGACAGTTATAACAAACTGACTAAATAGGTGTCTAAAAAGACAAGGACATTTATAACAGACTGACTGGATAGATGTCTAGAAAGACCAGGACAGTTATAACAAACTGACTGGATAGGTGTCTAGAAAGACCAGGACAGCTATAACAAACTGACTGGATAGATGTCTAGAAATACCAGGACAGTTATAACAAACTGACTGGATAGATGTCTAGAAAGACAAGGACAGTTCTAACAAACTGACTAAATAGGTGTCTAGAAAGACCAGGACAGTTATAACAAACTGACTAGATAGGTGTCTAGAAAGACCAGGACAGTTATAACAAACTGACTAAATAGTTGTCTAGAAAGACCAGGACAGTTATAACAAACTGACTAAATAGGTGTCTAGAAAGACCAGGACAGTTATAACAAACTGACTAGATAGGTGTCTAGAAAGACCAGGACAGTTATAACAAACTGACAGGATAGGTGTCTAGAAAGACCAGGACAGTTATAACAAACTGACTGGATAGGTGTCTAGAAAGATCAGGTCAGTTATAACAGACTGACTGGATAGATGTCTAGAAAGACCAGGACAGTTATAACAAACTGACTAGATAGGTGTCTAGAAAGACCAGGACAGTTATAACAAACTGACTAAATAGGTGTCTAAAAAGACAAGGACATTTATAACAGACTGACTGGATAGATGTCTAGAAAGACCAGGACAGTTATAACAAACTGACTGGATAGGTGTCTAGAAAGACCAGGACAGCTATAACAAACTGACTGGATAGATGTCTAGAAATACCAGGACAGTTATAACAAACTGACTGGATAGGTGTCTAGAAAGACCAGGACAGTTATAACAAACTGACTGGATAGATGTCTAGAAAGACCAGGACAGTTATAACAACCTGACTGGATAGGTATCTAGAAAGACCAGGACAGTTATAACAAACTGACTAGATAGGTGTCTAGAAAGACCAGGACAGTTATAACATACTGACTAAATAGGTGTCTAGAAAGACCAGGACAGTTATAACAAACTGACTAGATAGGTGTCTAGAAAGACCAGGACAGTTATAACAAACTGACTGGATAGGTGTCTAGAAAGACCAGGACAGTTATAACAAACTGACTAAATAGGTGTCTAGAAAGACCAGGACAGTTATAACAAACTGACTGGATAGGTGTCTAGAAAGACCAGGACAGTTATAACAAACTGACTGGATATGTGTCTAGAAGACCAGGACAGTTATAACAAACTGACTGGATATGTGTCTAGAAAGACAAGGACAGTTATAACAAACTGACTGGATAGGTGTCTAGAAAGACAAGGACAGTTATAACAAACTGACTAAATAGGTGTCTAGAAAGATCAGGTCAGTTATAACAGACTGACTGGATAGATGTCTAGAAAGACCAGGACAGTTATAACAAACTGACTGGATAGATGTCTAGAAAGACAAGGACAGTTATAACAAACTGACTAAATAGGTGTCTAGAAAGACCAGGACAGTTATAACAAACTGACTGGATAGGTGTCTAGAAAGACCAGGACAGTTATAACAGACTGACTGGATAGATGTCTAGAAAGACCAGGACAGTTATAACAAACTGACTGGATAGGTGTCTAGAAAGACCAGGACAGTTATAACAAACTGACTAAATAGGTGTCTAGAAAGACCAGGACAGTTATAACAAACTGACTGGATAGGTGTCTAGAAAGACAAGGACAGTTATAACAAACTGACTGGATAGGTGTCTAGAAAGACCAGGACAGTTATAACAGACTGACTGGATAGATGTCTAGAAAGATCAGGTCAGTTATAACAGACTGACTGGATAGATGTCTAGAAAGACCAGGACAGTTATAACAAATTGACTGGATAGATGTCTAGAAAGACCAGGACAGTTATAACAAACTGACTAGATAGGTGTCTAGAAAGACCAGGACAGTTATAACAAACTGACTGGATAGGTGTCTAGAAAGACCAGGACAATTATAACAAACTGACTAAATAGGTGTCTAGAAAGACCAGGACAGTTATAACAAACTGACTGGATAGATGTCTAGAAAGACAAGGAGAGTTATAACAAACTGACTAAATAGGTGTCTAGAAAGACCAGGACAGTTATAACAAACTGACAGGATAGGTGTCTAGAAAGACCAGGACAGTTATAACAAACTGTCTGGATAGATGTCTAGAAAGATCAGGACAGTTATAACAAACTGATTGGATATGTGTCTAGAAAGACCAGGACAGTTATAACAAACTGACTAAATAGATGTCTAGAAAGACCAGGACAGTTATAACAAACTGACTGGATAGGTGTCTAGAAAGACCAGGACAGTTATAACAAACTGACTGGATAGGTGTCTAGAAAGACCAGGACAGTTATAACAAACTGACTAAATAGGTGTCTAGAAAGACCAGGACAGTTATAACAAACTGACTGGATAGGTGTCTAGAAAGACCAGGACAGTTATAACAAACTGACTGGATAGGTGTCTAGAAAGACCAGGACAGCTATAACAAACTGACTGGATAGGTGTCTAGAAAGACCAGGACAGTTATAACAAATTGACTGGATAGATGTCTAGAAAGACCAGGACAGTTATAACAAACTGACTAGATAGGTGTCTAGAAAGACCAGGACAGTTATAACAAACTGACTGGATAGGTGTCTAGAAAGACCAGGACAATTATAACAAACTGACTAAATAGGTGTCTAGAAAGACCAGGACAGTTATAACAAACTGACTGGATAGATGTCTAGAAAGACAAGGAGAGTTATAACAAACTGACTAAATAGGTGTCTAGAAAGACCAGGACAGTTATAACAAACTGACAGGATAGGTGTCTAGAAAGACCGTGACAGTTATAACAAACTGACTGGATAGATGTCTAGAAAGACCAGGACAGTTATAACAAACTGACTGGATAGATGTCTAGAAAGACCAGGACAGTTATAACAAACTGACTAAATAGGTGTCTAGAAAGACCAGGACAGTTATAACAAACTGACTGGATAGGTGTCTAGAAAGACCAGGACAATTATAACAAACTGACTAAATAGGTGTCTAGAAAGACCAGGACAGTTATAACAGACTGACTGGATAGATGTCTAGAAAGACCAGGACAGTTATAACAGACTGACTAGATAGGTGTCTAGAAAGACCAGGACAGTTATAACAGACTGACTGGATAGATGTCTAGAAAGACCAGGACAGTTATAACAAACTGACTGGATAGGTGTCTAGAAAGATCAGGTCAGTTATAACAGACTGACTGGATAGATGTCTAGAAAGACCAGGACAGTTATAACAAACTGACTGGATAGGTGTCTAGAAAGACCAGGACAGTTATAACAAACTGACTAAATAGATGTCTAGAAAGACCAGGACAGTTATAACAAACTGACTGGATAGGTGTCTAGAAAGACCAGGACAGTTATAACAAACTGACTAAATAGGTGTCTAAAAAGACAAGGACATTTATAACAGACTGACTGGATAGATGTCTAGAAAGACCAGGACAGTTATAACAAACTGACTAAATAGATGTCTAGAAAGACCAGGACAGTTATAACAAACTGACTGGATAGGTGTCTAGAAAGACCAGGACAGCTATAACAAACTGACTGGATAGATGTCTAGAAATACCAGGACAGTTATAACAAACTGACTGGATAGATGTCTAGAAAGACCAGGACAGTTATAACAACCTGACTGGATAGGTATCTAGAAAGACCAGGACAGTTATAACAAACTGACTAGATAGGTGTCTAGAAAGACCAGGACAGTTATAACATACTGACTAAATAGGTGTCTAGAAAGACCAGGACAGTTATAACAAACTGACTAGATAGGTGTCTAGAAAGACCAGGACAGTTATAACAAACTGACTGGATAGGTGTCTAGAAAGACCAGGACAGTTATAACAAACTGACTAAATAGGTGTCTAGAAAGACCAGGACAGTTATAACAAACTGACTGGATAGGTGTCTAGAAAGACCAGGACAGTTATAACAAACTGACTGGATATGTGTCTAGAAGACCAGGACAGTTATAACAAACTGACTGGATATGTGTCTAGAAAGACAAGGACAGTTATAACAAACTGACTGGATAGGTGTCTAGAAAGACAAGGACAGTTATAACAAACTGACTAAATAGGTGTCTAGAAAGATCAGGTCAGTTATAACAGACTGACTGGATAGATGTCTAGAAAGACCAGGACAGTTATAACAAACTGACTGGATAGATGTCTAGAAAGACAAGGACAGTTATAACAAACTGACTAAATAGGTGTCTAGAAAGACCAGGACAGTTATAACAAACTGACTGGATAGGTGTCTAGAAAGACCAGGACAGTTATAACAAACTGACAGGATAGGTGTCTAGAAAGACCAGGACAGTTATAACAAACTGACTGGATAGGTGTCTAGAAAGATCAGGTCAGTTATAACAGACTGACTGGATAGATGTCTAGAAAGACCAGGACAGTTATAACAAACTGACTAGATAGGTGTCTAGAAAGACCAGGACAGTTATAACAAACTGACTGGATAGGTGTCTAGAAAGACCAGGACAGTTATAACAAACTGACTAAATAGGTGTCTAAAAAGACAAGGACATTTATAACAGACTGACTGGATAGATGTCTAGAAAGACCAGGACAGTTATAACAAACTGACTGGATAGGTGTCTAGAAAGACCAGGACAGCTATAACAAACTGACTGGATAGATGTCTAGAAATACCAGGACAGTTATAACAAACTGACTGGATAGATGTCTAGAAAGACAAGGACAGTTCTAACAAACTGACTAAATAGGTGTCTAGAAAGACCAGGACAGTTATAACAAACTGACTAGATAGGTGTCTAGAAAGACCAGGACAGTTATAACAAACTGACTAAATAGTTGTCTAGAAAGACCAGGACAGTTATAACAAACTGACTAAATAGGTGTCTAGAAAGACCAGGACAGTTATAACAAACTGACTAGATAGGTGTCTAGAAAGACCAGGACAGTTATAACAAACTGACAGGATAGGTGTCTAGAAAGACCAGGACAGTTATAACAAACTGACTGGATAGGTGTCTAGAAAGATCAGGTCAGTTATAACAGACTGACTGGATAGATGTCTAGAAAGACCAGGACAGTTATAACAAACTGACTAGATAGGTGTCTAGAAAGACCAGGACAGTTATAACAAACTGACTGGATAGGTGTCTAGAAAGACCAGGACAGTTATAACAAACTGACTAAATAGGTGTCTAAAAAGACAAGGACATTTATAACAGACTGACTGGATAGATGTCTAGAAAGACCAGGACAGTTATAACAAACTGACTGGATAGGTGTCTAGAAAGACCAGGACAGCTATAACAAACTGACTGGATAGATGTCTAGAAATACCAGGACAGTTATAACAAACTGACTGGATAGGTGTCTAGAAAGACCAGGACAGTTATAACAAACTGACTGGATAGATGTCTAGAAAGACCAGGACAGTTATAACAACCTGACTGGATAGGTATCTAGAAAGACCAGGACAGTTATAACAAACTGACTAGATAGGTGTCTAGAAAGACCAGGACAGTTATAACATACTGACTAAATAGGTGTCTAGAAAGACCAGGACAGTTATAACAAACTGACTAGATAGGTGTCTAGAAAGACCAGGACAGTTATAACAAACTGACTGGATAGGTGTCTAGAAAGACCAGGACAGTTATAACAAACTGACTAAATAGGTGTCTAGAAAGACCAGGACAGTTATAACAAACTGACTGGATAGGTGTCTAGAAAGACCAGGACAGTTATAACAAACTGACTGGATATGTGTCTAGAAGACCAGGACAGTTATAACAAACTGACTGGATATGTGTCTAGAAAGACAAGGACAGTTATAACAAACTGACTGGATAGGTGTCTAGAAAGACAAGGACAGTTATAACAAACTGACTAAATAGGTGTCTAGAAAGATCAGGTCAGTTATAACAGACTGACTGGATAGATGTCTAGAAAGACCAGGACAGTTATAACAAACTGACTGGATAGATGTCTAGAAAGACAAGGACAGTTATAACAAACTGACTAAATAGGTGTCTAGAAAGACCAGGACAGTTATAACAAACTGACTGCTGGATAGATGTCTAGAAAGACCAGGACAGTTATAACAGACTGACTGGATAGATGTCTAGAAAGACCAGGACAATTATAACAAACTGACTGGATAGGTGTCTAGAAAGACCAGGACAGTTATAACAAACTGACTAAATAGGTGTCTAGAAAGACCAAGACAGTTATAACAAACTGACTGGATAGGTGTCTAGAAAGACAAGGACAGTTATAACAAACTGACTGGATAGATGTCTAGAAAGACAAGGACAGTTATAACAAACTGACTAAATAGGTGTCTAGAAAGACCAGGACAGTAATAACAAACTGACTGGATAGGTGTCTAGAAAGATCAGGTGAGTTATAACAGACTGACTGGATATATGTCTAGAAAGACCAGGACAGTTATAACAAACTGACTAGATAGGTGTCTAGAAAGACCAGGACAGTTATAACAAACTGACTAAATAGGTGTCTAGAAAGACCAGGACAGTTATAACAAACTGACTAAATAGGTGTCTAGAAAGACCAGGACAGTTATAACAAACTGACTAGATAGGTGTCTAGAAAGACCAGGACAGTTATAACAAACTGACTGGATAGGTGTCTAGAAAGACCAGGACAGTTATAACAAACTGACTAAATAGGTGTCTAGAAAGACCAGGACAGTTATAACAAACTGACTGGATAGGTGTCTAGAAAGACCAGGACAGTTATAACAAACTGACTGGATATGTGTCTAGAAGACCAGGACAGTTATAACAAACTGACTGGATATGTGTCTAGAAAGACAAGGACAGTTATAACAAACTGACTGGATAGGTGTCTAGAAAGACAAGGACAGTTATAACAAACTGACTAAATAGGTGTCTAGAAAGATCAGGTCAGTTATAACAGACTGACTGGATAGATGTCTAGAAAGACCAGGACAGTTATAACAAACTGACTGGATAGATGTCTAGAAAGACAAGGACAGTTATAACAAACTGACTAAATAGGTGTCTAGAAAGACCAGGACAGTTATAACAAACTGACTGGATAGGTGTCTAGAAAGACCAGGACAGTTATAACAAACTGACAGGATAGGTGTCTAGAAAGACCAGGACAGTTATAACAAACTGACTGGATAGGTGTCTAGAAAGATCAGGTCAGTTATAACAGACTGACTGGATAGATGTCTAGAAAGACCAGGACAGTTATAACAAACTGACTAGATAGGTGTCTAGAAAGACCAGGACAGTTATAACAAACTGACTGGATAGGTGTCTAGAAAGACCAGGACAGTTATAACAAACTGACTAAATAGGTGTCTAAAAAGACAAGGACATTTATAACAGACTGACTGGATAGATGTCTAGAAAGACCAGGACAGTTATAACAAACTGACTGGATAGGTGTCTAGAAAGACCAGGACAGCTATAACAAACTGACTGGATAGATGTCTAGAAATACCAGGACAGTTATAACAAACTGACTGGATAGATGTCTAGAAAGACAAGGACAGTTCTAACAAACTGACTAAATAGGTGTCTAGAAAGACCAGGACAGTTATAACAAACTGACTAGATAGGTGTCTAGAAAGACCAGGACAGTTATAACAAACTGACTAAATAGTTGTCTAGAAAGACCAGGACAGTTATAACAAACTGACTAAATAGGTGTCTAGAAAGACCAGGACAGTTATAACAAACTGACTAGATAGGTGTCTAGAAAGACCAGGACAGTTATAACAAACTGACAGGATAGGTGTCTAGAAAGACCAGGACAGTTATAACAAACTGACTGGATAGGTGTCTAGAAAGATCAGGTCAGTTATAACAGACTGACTGGATAGATGTCTAGAAAGACCAGGACAGTTATAACAAACTGACTAGATAGGTGTCTAGAAAGACCAGGACAGTTATAACAAACTGACTGGATAGGTGTCTAGAAAGACCAGGACAGTTATAACAAACTGACTAAATAGGTGTCTAAAAAGACAAGGACATTTATAACAGACTGACTGGATAGATGTCTAGAAAGACCAGGACAGTTATAACAAACTGACTGGATAGGTGTCTAGAAAGACCAGGACAGCTATAACAAACTGACTGGATAGATGTCTAGAAATACCAGGACAGTTATAACAAACTGACTGGATAGGTGTCTAGAAAGACCAGGACAGTTATAACAAACTGACTGGATAGATGTCTAGAAAGACCAGGACAGTTATAACAACCTGACTGGATAGGTATCTAGAAAGACCAGGACAGTTATAACAAACTGACTAGATAGGTGTCTAGAAAGACCAGGACAGTTATAACATACTGACTAAATAGGTGTCTAGAAAGACCAGGACAGTTATAACAAACTGACTAGATAGGTGTCTAGAAAGACCAGGACAGTTATAACAAACTGACTGGATAGGTGTCTAGAAAGACCAGGACAGTTATAACAAACTGACTAAATAGGTGTCTAGAAAGACCAGGACAGTTATAACAAACTGACTGGATAGGTGTCTAGAAAGACCAGGACAGTTATAACAAACTGACTGGATATGTGTCTAGAAGACCAGGACAGTTATAACAAACTGACTGGATATGTGTCTAGAAAGACAAGGACAGTTATAACAAACTGACTGGATAGGTGTCTAGAAAGACAAGGACAGTTATAACAAACTGACTAAATAGGTGTCTAGAAAGATCAGGTCAGTTATAACAGACTGACTGGATAGATGTCTAGAAAGACCAGGACAGTTATAACAAACTGACTGGATAGATGTCTAGAAAGACAAGGACAGTTATAACAAACTGACTAAATAGGTGTCTAGAAAGACCAGGACAGTTATAACAAACTGACTGCTGGATAGATGTCTAGAAAGACCAGGACAGTTATAACAGACTGACTGGATAGATGTCTAGAAAGACCAGGACAATTATAACAAACTGACTGGATAGGTGTCTAGAAAGACCAGGACAGTTATAACAAACTGACTAAATAGGTGTCTAGAAAGACCAAGACAGTTATAACAAACTGACTGGATAGGTGTCTAGAAAGACAAGGACAGTTATAACAAACTGACTGGATAGATGTCTAGAAAGACAAGGACAGTTATAACAAACTGACTAAATAGGTGTCTAGAAAGACCAGGACAGTAATAACAAACTGACTGGATAGGTGTCTAGAAAGATCAGGTGAGTTATAACAGACTGACTGGATATATGTCTAGAAAGACCAGGACAGTTATAACAAACTGACTAGATAGGTGTCTAGAAAGACCAGGACAGTTATAACAAACTGACTAAATAGGTGTCTAGAAAGACCAGGACAGTTATAACAAACTGACTAAATAGGTGTCTAGAAAGACCAGGACAGTTATAACAAACTGACTAGATAGGTGTCTAGAAAGACCAGGACAGTTATAACAAACTGACAGGATAGGTGTCTAGAAAGACCAGGACAGTTATAACAAACTGACTGGTTAGGTGTCTAGAAAGATCAGGTCAGTTATAACAGACTGACTGGATAGATGTCTAGAAAGACCAGGACAGTTATAACAAACTGACTAGATAGGTGTCTAGAAAGACCAGGACAGTTATAACAAACTGACTGGATAGGTGTCTAGAAAGACCAGGACAGTTATAACAAACTGACTAAATAGGTGTCTAAAAAGACAAGGACATTTATAACAGACTGACTGGATAGATGTCTAGAAAGACCAGGACAGTTATAACAAACTGACTAAATAGATGTCTAGAAAGACCAGGACAGTTATAACAAACTGACTGGATAGGTGTCTAGAAAGACCAGGACAGCTATAACAAACTGACTGGATAGATGTCTAGAAATACCAGGACAGTTATAACAAACTGACTGGATAGGTGTCTAGAAAGACCAGGACAGTTATAACAAACTGACTGGATAGATGTCTAGAAAGACCAGGACAGTTATAACAACCTGACTGGATAGGTATCTAGAAAGACCAGGACAGTTATAACAAACTGACTAGATAGGTGTCTAGAAAGACCAGGACAGTTATAACATACTGACTAAATAGGTGTCTAGAAAGACCAGGACAGTTATAACAAACTGACTGGATAGGTGTCTAGAAAGACCAGGACAGCTATAACAAACTGACTGGATAGATGTCTAGAAATACCAGGACAGTTATAACAAACTGACTGGATAGATGTCTAGAAAGACAAGGACAGTTCTAACAAACTGACTAAATAGGTGTCTAGAAAGACCAGGACAGTTATAACAAACTGACTAGATAGGTGTCTAGAAAGACCAGGACAGTTATAACAAACTGACTAAATAGTTGTCTAGAAAGACCAGGACAGTTATAACAAACTGACTAAATAGGTGTCTAGAAAGACCAGGACAGTTATAACAAACTGACTAGATAGGTGTCTAGAAAGACCAGGACAGTTATAACAAACTGACAGGATAGGTGTCTAGAAAGACCAGGACAGTTATAACAAACTGACTGGATAGGTGTCTAGAAAGATCAGGTCAGTTATAACAGACTGACTGGATAGATGTCTAGAAAGACCAGGACAGTTATAACAAACTGACTAGATAGGTGTCTAGAAAGACCAGGACAGTTATAACAAACTGACTGGATAGGTGTCTAGAAAGACCAGGACAGTTATAACAAACTGACTAAATAGGTGTCTAAAAAGACAAGGACATTTATAACAGACTGACTGGATAGATGTCTAGAAAGACCAGGACAGTTATAACAAACTGACTGGATAGGTGTCTAGAAAGACCAGGACAGCTATAACAAACTGACTGGATAGATGTCTAGAAATACCAGGACAGTTATAACAAACTGACTGGATAGGTGTCTAGAAAGACCAGGACAGTTATAACAAACTGACTGGATAGATGTCTAGAAAGACCAGGACAGTTATAACAACCTGACTGGATAGGTATCTAGAAAGACCAGGACAGTTATAACAAACTGACTAGATAGGTGTCTAGAAAGACCAGGACAGTTATAACATACTGACTAAATAGGTGTCTAGAAAGACCAGGACAGTTATAACAAACTGACTAGATAGGTGTCTAGAAAGACCAGGACAGTTATAACAAACTGACTGGATAGGTGTCTAGAAAGACCAGGACAGTTATAACAAACTGACTAAATAGGTGTCTAGAAAGACCAGGACAGTTATAACAAACTGACTGGATAGGTGTCTAGAAAGACCAGGACAGTTATAACAAACTGACTGGATATGTGTCTAGAAGACCAGGACAGTTATAACAAACTGACTGGATATGTGTCTAGAAAGACAAGGACAGTTATAACAAACTGACTGGATAGGTGTCTAGAAAGACAAGGACAGTTATAACAAACTGACTAAATAGGTGTCTAGAAAGATCAGGTCAGTTATAACAGACTGACTGGATAGATGTCTAGAAAGACCAGGACAGTTATAACAAACTGACTGGATAGATGTCTAGAAAGACAAGGACAGTTATAACAAACTGACTAAATAGGTGTCTAGAAAGACCAGGACAGTTATAACAAACTGACTGCTGGATAGATGTCTAGAAAGACCAGGACAGTTATAACAGACTGACTGGATAGATGTCTAGAAAGACCAGGACAATTATAACAAACTGACTGGATAGGTGTCTAGAAAGACCAGGACAGTTATAACAAACTGACTAAATAGGTGTCTAGAAAGACCAAGACAGTTATAACAAACTGACTGGATAGGTGTCTAGAAAGACAAGGACAGTTATAACAAACTGACTGGATAGATGTCTAGAAAGACAAGGACAGTTATAACAAACTGACTAAATAGGTGTCTAGAAAGACCAGGACAGTAATAACAAACTGACTGGATAGGTGTCTAGAAAGATCAGGTGAGTTATAACAGACTGACTGGATATATGTCTAGAAAGACCAGGACAGTTATAACAAACTGACTAGATAGGTGTCTAGAAAGACCAGGACAGTTATAACAAACTGACTAAATAGGTGTCTAGAAAGACCAGGACAGTTATAACAAACTGACTAAATAGGTGTCTAGAAAGACCAGGACAGTTATAACAAACTGACTAGATAGGTGTCTAGAAAGACCAGGACAGTTATAACAAACTGACAGGATAGGTGTCTAGAAAGACCAGGACAGTTATAACAAACTGACTGGTTAGGTGTCTAGAAAGATCAGGTCAGTTATAACAGACTGACTGGATAGATGTCTAGAAAGACCAGGACAGTTATAACAAACTGACTAGATAGGTGTCTAGAAAGACCAGGACAGTTATAACAAACTGACTGGATAGGTGTCTAGAAAGACCAGGACAGTTATAACAAACTGACTAAATAGGTGTCTAAAAAGACAAGGACATTTATAACAGACTGACTGGATAGATGTCTAGAAAGACCAGGACAGTTATAACAAACTGACTAAATAGATGTCTAGAAAGACCAGGACAGTTATAACAAACTGACTGGATAGGTGTCTAGAAAGACCAGGACAGCTATAACAAACTGACTGGATAGATGTCTAGAAATACCAGGACAGTTATAACAAACTGACTGGATAGGTGTCTAGAAAGACCAGGACAGTTATAACAAACTGACTGGATAGATGTCTAGAAAGACCAGGACAGTTATAACAACCTGACTGGATAGGTATCTAGAAAGACCAGGACAGTTATAACAAACTGACTAGATAGGTGTCTAGAAAGACCAGGACAGTTATAACATACTGACTAAATAGGTGTCTAGAAAGACCAGGACAGTTATAACAAACTGACTAGATAGGTGTCTAGAAAGACCAGGACAGTTATAACAAACTGACTGGATAGGTGTCTAGAAAGACCAGGACAGTTATAACAAACTGACTAAATAGGTGTCTAGAAAGACCAGGACAGTTATAACAAACTGACTGGATAGGTGTCTAGAAAGACCAGGACAGTTATAACAAACTGACTGGATATGTGTCTAGAAGACCAGGACAGTTATAACAAACTGACTGGATATGTGTCTAGAAAGACAAGGACAGTTATAACAAACTGACTGGATAGGTGTCTAGAAAGACAAGGACAGTTATAACAAACTGACTAAATAGGTGTCTAGAAAGATCAGGTCAGTTATAACAGACTGACTGGATAGATGTCTAGAAAGACCAGGACAGTTATAACAAACTGACTGGATAGATGTCTAGAAAGACAAGGACAGTTATAACAAACTGACTAAATAGGTGTCTAGAAAGACCAGGACAGTTATAACAAACTGACTGGATAGGTGTCTAGAAAGACCAGGACAGTTATAACAGACTGACTGGATAGATGTCTAGAAAGACCAGGACAGTTATAACAAACTGACTGGATAGGTGTCTAGAAAGACCAGGACAGTTATAACAAACTGACTAAATAGGTGTCTAGAAAGACCAGGACAGTTATAACAAACTGACTGGATAGGTGTCTAGAAAGACAAGGACAGTTATAACAAACTGACTGGATAGGTGTCTAGAAAGACCAGGACAGTTATAACAGACTGACTGGATAGATGTCTCGAAAGATCAGGTCAGTTATAACAGACTGACTGGATAGATGTCTAGAAAGACCAGGACAGTTATAACAAATTGACTGGATAGATGTCTAGAAAGACCAGGACAGTTAAAACAAACTGACTAGATAGGTGTCTAGAAAGACCAGGACAGTTATAACAAACTGACTGGATAGGTGTCTAGAAAGACCAGGACAATTATAACAAACTGACTAAATAGGTGTCTAGAAAGACCAGGACAGTTATAACAAACTGACTGGATAGATGTCTAGAAAGACAAGGAGAGTTATAACAAACTGACTAAATAGGTGTCTAGAAAGACCAGGACAGTTATAACAAACTGACAGGATAGGTGTCTAGAAAGACCAGGACAGTTATAACAAACTGTCTGGATAGATGTCTAGAAAGACCAGGACAGTTATAACAAACTGACTGGATATGTGTCTAGAAAGACCAGGACAGTTATAACAAACTGACTAGATAGGTGTCTAGAAAGACCAGGACAGTTATAACAAACTGACAGGATAGGTGTCTAGAAAGACCAGGACAGTTATAACAAACTGACTGGATAGGTGTCTAGAAAGATCAGGTCAGTTATAACAGACTGACTGGATAGATGTCTAGAAAGACCAGGACAGTTATAACAAACTGACTAGATAGGTGTCTAGAAAGACCAGGACAGTTATAACAAACTGACTGGATAGGTGTCTAGAAAGACCAGGACAGTTATAACAAACTGACTAAATAGGTGTCTAAAAAGACAAGGACATTTATAACAGACTGACTGGATAGATGTCTAGAAAGACCAGGACAGTTATAACAAACTGACTAAATAGATGTCTAGAAAGACCAGGACAGTTATAACAAACTGACTGGATAGGTGTCTAGAAAGACCAGGACAGTTATAACAAACTGACTGGATAGATGTCTAGAAATACCAGGACAGTTATAACAAACTGACTGGATAGGTGTCTAGAAAGACCAGGACAGTTATAACAAACTGACAGGATAGGTGTCTAGAAAGACCAGGACAGTTATAACAAACTGACTGGATAGATGTCTAGAAAGACCAGGACAGTTATAACAACCTGACTGGATAGGTATCTAGAAAGACCAGGACAGTTATAACAAACTGACTAGATAGGTGTCTAGAAAGACCAGGACAGTTATAACATACTGACTAAATAGGTGTCTAGAAAGACCAGGACAGTTATAACAAACTGACTAGAAAGGTGTCTAGAAAGACCAGGACAGTTATAACAAACTGACTGGATAGGTGTCTAGAAAGACCAGGACAGTTATAACAAACTGACTAAATAGGTGTCTAGAAAGACCAGGACAGTTATAACAAACTGACTGGATAGGTGTCTAGAAAGACCAGGACAGTTATAACAAACTGACTGGATATGTGTCTAGAAGACCAGGACAGTTATAACAAACTGACTGGATATGTGTCTAGAAAGACAAGGACAGTTATAACAAACTGACTGGATAGGTGTCTAGAAAGACAAGGACAGTTATAACAAACTGACTAAATAGGTGTCTAGAAAGATCAGGTCAGTTATAACAGACTGACTGGATAGATGTCTAGAAAGACCAGGACAGTTATAACAAACTGACTGGATAGATGTCTAGAAAGACAAGGACAGTTATAACAAACTGACTAAATAGGTGTCTAGAAAGACCAGGACAGTTATAACAAACTGACTGGATAGGTGTCTAGAAAGACCAGGACAGTTATAACAGACTGACTGGATAGATGTCTAGAAAGACCAGGACAGTTATAACAAACTGACTGGATAGGTGTCTAGAAAGACCAGGACAGTTATAACAAACTGACTAAATAGGTGTCTAGAAAGACCAGGACAGTTATAACAAACTGACTGGATAGGTGTCTAGAAAGACAAGGACAGTTATAACAAACTGACTGGATAGGTGTCTAGAAAGACCAGGACAGTTATAACAGACTGACTGGATAGATGTCTAGAAAGATCAGGTCAGTTATAACAGACTGACTGGATAGATGTCTAGAAAGACCAGGACAGTTATAACAAATTGACTGGATAGATGTCTAGAAAGACCAGGACAGTTATAACAAACTGACTAGATAGGTGTCTAGAAAGACCAGGACAGTTATAACAAACTGACTGGATAGGTGTCTAGAAAGACCAGGACAATTATAACAAACTGACTAAATAGGTGTCTAGAAAGACCAGGACAGTTATAACAAACTGACTGGATAGATGTCTAGAAAGACAAGGAGAGTTATAACAAACTGACTAAATAGGTGTCTAGAAAGACCAGGACAGTTATAACAAACTGACAGGATAGGTGTCTAGAAAGACCAGGACAGTTATAACAAACTGTCTGGATAGATGTCTAGAAAGACCAGGACAGTTATAACAAACTGACTGGATATGTGTCTAGAAAGACCAGGACAGTTATAACAAACTGACTAAATAGATGTCTAGAAAGACCAGGACAGTTATAACAAACTGACTGGATAGGTGTCTAGAAAGACCAGGACAGTTATAACAAACTGACTGGATAGGTGTCTAGAAAGACCAGGACAGTTATAACAAACTGACTAAATAGGTGTCTAGAAAGACCAGGACAGTTATAACAAACTGACTGGATAGGTGTCTAGAAAGACCAGGACAGTTATAACAAACTGACTGGATAGGTGTCTAGAAAGACCAGGACAGCTATAACAAACTGACTGGATAGGTGTCTAGAAAGACCAGGACAGTTATAACAAATTGACTGGATAGATGTCTAGAAAGACCAGGACAGTTATAACAAACTGACTAGATAGGTGTCTAGAAAGACCAGGACAGTTATAACAAACTGACTGGATAGGTGTCTAGAAAGACCAGGACAATTATAACAAACTGACTAAATAGGTGTCTAGAAAGACCAGGACAGTTATAACAAACTGACTGGATAGATGTCTAGAAAGACAAGGAGAGTTATAACAAACTGACTAAATAGGTGTCTAGAAAGACCAGGACAGTTATAACAAACTGACAGGATAGGTGTCTAGAAAGACCATGACAGTTATAACAAACTGACTGGATAGATGTCTAGAAAGACCAGGACAGTTATAACAAACTGACTGGATAGATGTCTAGAAAGACCAGGACAGTTATAACAAACTGACTAAATAGGTGTCTAGAAAGACCAGGACAGTTATAACAAACTGACTGGATAGGTGTCTAGAAAGACCAGGACAATTATAACAAACTGACTAAATAGGTGTCTAGAAAGACCAGGACAGTTATAACAGACTGACTGGATAGATGTCTAGAAAGACCAGGACAGTTATAACAGACTGACTAGATAGGTGTCTAGAAAGACCAGGACAGTTATAACAGACTGACTGGATAGATGTCTAGAAAGACCATGACAGTTATAACAAACTGACTGGATAGGTGTCTAGAAAGATCAGGTCAGTTATAACAGACTGACTGGATAGATGTCTAGAAAGACCAGGACAGTTATAACAAACTGACTAAATAGATGTCTAGAAAGACCAGGACAGTTATAACAAACTGACTGGATAGGTGTCTAGAAAGACCAGGACAGTTATAACAAACTACCTAAATAGGTGTCTAGAAAGACCAGGACAGTTATAACAAACTGACTGGATAGATGTCTAGAAAGACAAGGACAGTTCTAACAAACTGACTAAATAGGTGTCTAGAAAGACCAGGACAGTTATAACAAACTGACTAGATAGGTGTCTAGAAAGACCAGGACAGTTATAACAAACTGACTAAATAGGTGTCTAGAAAGACCAGGACAGTTATAACAAACTGACTAAATAGGTGTCTAGAAAGACCAGGACAGTTATAACAAACTGACTAGATAGGTGTCTAGAAAGACCAGGACAGTTATAACAAACTGACAGGATAGGTGTCTAGAAAGACCAGGACAGTTATAACAAACTGACTGGATAGGTGTCTAGAAAGATCAGGTCAGTTATAACAGACTGACTGGATAGATGTCTAGAAAGACCAGGACAGTTATAACAAACTGACTAGATAGGTGTCTAGAAAGACCAGGACAGTTATAACAAACTGACTGGATAGGTGTCTAGAAAGACCAGGACAGTTATAACAAACTGACTAAATAGGTGTCTAAAAAGACAAGGACATTTATAACAGACTGACTGGATAGATGTCTAGAAAGACCAGGACAGTTATAACAAACTGACTAAATAGATGTCTAGAAAGACCAGGACAGTTATAACAAACTGACTGGATAGGTGTCTAGAAAGACCAGGACAGCTATAACAAACTGACTGGATAGATGTCTAGAAATACCAGGACAGTTATAACAAACTGACTGGATAGGTGTCTAGAAAGACCAGGACAGTTATAACAAACTGACTGGATAGATGTCTAGAAAGACCAGGACAGTTATAACAACCTGACTGGATAGGTATCTAGAAAGACCAGGACAGTTATAACAAACTGACTAGATAGGTGTCTAGAAAGACCAGGACAGTTATAACATACTGACTAAATAGGTGTCTAGAAAGACCAGGACAGTTATAACAAACTGACTAGATAGGTGTCTAGAAAGACCAGGACAGTTATAACAAACTGACTGGATAGGTGTCTAGAAAGACCAGGACAGTTATAACAAACTGACTAAATAGGTGTCTAGAAAGACCAGGACAGTTATAACAAACTGACTGGATAGGTGTCTAGAAAGACCAGGACAGTTATAACAAACTGACTGGATATGTGTCTAGAAGACCAGGACAGTTATAAGAAACTGACTGGATATGTGTCTAGAAAGACAAGGACAGTTATAACAAACTGACTGGATAGGTGTCTAGAAAGACAAGGACAGTTATAACAAACTGACTAAATAGGTGTCTAGAAAGATCAGGTCAGTTATAACAGACTGACTGGATAGATGTCTAGAAAGACCAGGACAGTTATAACAAACTGACTGGATAGATGTCTAGAAAGACAAGGACAGTTATAACAAACTGACTAAATAGGTGTCTAGAAAGACCAGGACAGTTATAACAAACTGACTGGATAGATGTCTAGAAAGACCAGGACAGTTATAACAGACTGACTGGATAGATGTCTAGAAAGACCAGGACAGTTATAACAAACTGACTGGATAGGTGTCTAGAAAGACCAGGACAGTTATAACAAACTGACTAAATAGGTGTCTAGAAAGACCAAGACGGTTATAACAAACTGACTGGATAGGTGTCTAGAAAGACAAGGACAGTTATAACAAACTGACTGGATAGATGTCTAGAAAGACAAGGACAGTTATAACAAACTGACTAAATAGGTGTCTAGAAAGACCAGGACAGTAATAACAAACTGACTGGATAGGTGTCTAGAAAGATCAGGTGAGTTATAACAGACTGACTGGATATATGTCTAGAAAGACAAGGACAGTTATAACAAACTGACTAGATAGGTGTCTAGAAAGACCAGGACAGTTATAACAAACTGACTAAATAGGTGTCTAGAAAGACCAGGACAGTTATAACAAACTGACTAAATAGGTGTCTAGAAAGACCAGGACAGTTATAACAAACTGACTAGATAGGTGTCTAGAAAGACCAGGACAGTTATAACAAACTGACAGGATAGGTGTCTAGAAAGACCAGGACAGTTATAACAAACTGACTGGATAGGTGTCTAGAAAGATCAGGTCAGTTATAACAGACTGACTGGATAGATGTCTAGAAATACCAGGACAGTTATAACAAACTGACTAGATAGGTGTCTAGAAAGACCAGGACAGTTATAACAAACTGACTGGATAGGTGTCTAGAAAGACCAGGACAGTTATAACAAACTGACTAAATAGGTGTCTAAAAAGACAAGGACATTTATAACAGACTGACTGGATAGATGTCTAGAAAGACCAGGACAGTTATAACAAACTGACTAAATAGATGTCTAGAAAGACCAGGACAGTTATAACAAACTGACTGGATAGGTGTCTAGAAAGACCAGGACAGTTATAACAAACTACCTAAATAGGTGTCTAGAAAGACCAGGACAGTTATAACAAACTGACTGGATAGATGTCTAGAAAGACAAGGACAGTTCTAACAAACTGACTAAATAGGTGTCTAGAAAGACCAGGACAGTTATAACAACCTGACTGGATAGGTATCTAGAAAGACCAGGACAGTTATAACAAACTGACTAGATAGGTGTCTAGAAAGACCAGGACAGTTATAACATACTGACTAAATAGGTGTCTAGAAAGACCAGGACAGTTATAACAAACTGACTAGATAGGTGTCTAGAAAGACCAGGACAGTTATAACAAACTGACTGGATAGGTGTCTAGAAAGACCAGGACAGTTATAACAAACTGACTAAATAGGTGTCTAGAAAGACCAGGACAGTTATAACAAACTGACTGGATAGGTGTCTAGAAAGACCAGGACAGTTATAACAAACTGACTGGATATGTGTCTAGAAGACCAGGACAGTTATAACAAACTGACTGGATATGTGTCTAGAAAGACAAGGACAGTTATAACAAACTGACTGGATAGGTGTCTAGAAAGACAAGGACAGTTATAACAAACTGACTAAATAGGTGTCCAGAAAGATCAGGTCAGTTATAACAGACTGACTGGATAGATGTCTAGAAAGACCAGGACAGTTATAACAAACTGACTGGATAGATGTCTAGAAAGACAAGGACAGTTATAACAAACTGACTAAATAGGTGTCTAGAAAGACCAGGACAGTTATAACAAACTGACTGGATAGGTGTCTAGAAAGACCAGGACAGTTATAACAAACTGACAGGATAGGTGTCTAGAAAGACCAGGACAGTTATAACAAACTGACTGGATAGGTGTCTAGAAAGATCAGGTCAGTTATAACAGACTGACTGGATAGATGTCTAGAAAGACCAGGACAGTTATAACAAACTGACTAGATAGGTGTCTAGAAAGACCAGGACAGTTATAACAAACTGACTGGATAGGTGTCTAGAAAGACCAGGACAGTTATAACAAACTGACTAAATAGGTGTCTAAAAAGACAAGGACATTTATAACAGACTGACTGGATAGATGTCTAGAAAGACCAGGACAGTTATAACAAACTGACTGGATAGGTGTCTAGAAAGACCAGGACAGCTATAACAAACTGACTGGATAGATGTCTAGAAATACCAGGACAGTTATAACAAACTGACTGGATAGATGTCTAGAAAGACAAGGACAGTTCTAACAAACTGACTAAATAGGTGTCTAGAAAGACCAGGACAGTTATAACAAACTGACTAGATAGGTGTCTAGAAAGACCAGGACAGTTATAACAAACTGACTAAATAGTTGTCTAGAAAGACCAGGACAGTTATAACAAACTGACTAAATAGGTGTCTAGAAAGACCAGGACAGTTATAACAAACTGACTAGATAGGTGTCTAGAAAGACCAGGACAGTTATAACAAACTGACAGGATAGGTGTCTAGAAAGACCAGGACAGTTATAACAAACTGACTGGATAGGTGTCTAGAAAGATCAGGTCAGTTATAACAGACTGACTGGATAGATGTCTAGAAAGACCAGGACAGTTATAACAAACTGACTAGATAGGTGTCTAGAAAGACCAGGACAGTTATAACAAACTGACTGGATAGGTGTCTAGAAAGACCAGGACAGTTATAACAAACTGACTAAATAGGTGTCTAAAAAGACAAGGACATTTATAACAGACTGACTGGATAGATGTCTAGAAAGACCAGGACAGTTATAACAAACTGACTGGATAGGTGTCTAGAAAGACCAGGACAGCTATAACAAACTGACTGGATAGATGTCTAGAAATACCAGGACAGTTATAACAAACTGACTGGATAGGTGTCTAGAAAGACCAGGACAGTTATAACAAACTGACTGGATAGATGTCTAGAAAGACCAGGACAGTTATAACAACCTGACTGGATAGGTATCTAGAAAGACCAGGACAGTTATAACAAACTGACTAGATAGGTGTCTAGAAAGACCAGGACAGTTATAACATACTGACTAAATAGGTGTCTAGAAAGACCAGGACAGTTATAACAAACTGACTAGATAGGTGTCTAGAAAGACCAGGACAGTTATAACAAACTGACTGGATAGGTGTCTAGAAAGACCAGGACAGTTATAACAAACTGACTAAATAGGTGTCTAGAAAGACCAGGACAGTTATAACAAACTGACTGGATAGGTGTCTAGAAAGACCAGGACAGTTATAACAAACTGACTGGATATGTGTCTAGAAGACCAGGACAGTTATAACAAACTGACTGGATATGTGTCTAGAAAGACAAGGACAGTTATAACAAACTGACTGGATAGGTGTCTAGAAAGACAAGGACAGTTATAACAAACTGACTAAATAGGTGTCTAGAAAGATCAGGTCAGTTATAACAGACTGACTGGATAGATGTCTAGAAAGACCAGGACAGTTATAACAAACTGACTGGATAGATGTCTAGAAAGACAAGGACAGTTATAACAAACTGACTAAATAGGTGTCTAGAAAGACCAGGACAGTTATAACAAACTGACTGCTGGATAGATGTCTAGAAAGACCAGGACAGTTATAACAGACTGACTGGATAGATGTCTAGAAAGACCAGGACAATTATAACAAACTGACTGGATAGGTGTCTAGAAAGACCAGGACAGTTATAACAAACTGACTAAATAGGTGTCTAGAAAGACCAAGACAGTTATAACAAACTGACTGGATAGGTGTCTAGAAAGACAAGGACAGTTATAACAAACTGACTGGATAGATGTCTAGAAAGACAAGGACAGTTATAACAAACTGACTAAATAGGTGTCTAGAAAGACCAGGACAGTAATAACAAACTGACTGGATAGGTGTCTAGAAAGATCAGGTGAGTTATAACAGACTGACTGGATATATGTCTAGAAAGACCAGGACAGTTATAACAAACTGACTAGATAGGTGTCTAGAAAGACCAGGACAGTTATAACAAACTGACTAAATAGGTGTCTAGAAAGACCAGGACAGTTATAACAAACTGACTAAATAGGTGTCTAGAAAGACCAGGACAGTTATAACAAACTGACTAGATAGGTGTCTAGAAAGACCAGGACAGTTATAACAAACTGACAGGATAGGTGTCTAGAAAGACCAGGACAGTTATAACAAACTGACTGGTTAGGTGTCTAGAAAGATCAGGTCAGTTATAACAGACTGACTGGATAGATGTCTAGAAAGACCAGGACAGTTATAACAAACTGACTAGATAGGTGTCTAGAAAGACCAGGACAGTTATAACAAACTGACTGGATAGATGTCTAGAAAGACCAGGACAGTTATAACAAACTGACTAAATAGATGTCTAGAAAGACCAGGACAGTTATAACAAACTGACTGGATAGGTGTCTAGAAAGACCAGGACAGCTATAACAAACTGACTGGATAGATGTCTAGAAATACCAGGACAGTTATAACAAACTGACTGGATAGGTGTCTAGAAAGACCAGGACAGTTATAACAAACTACCTAAATAGGTGTCTAGAAAGACCAGGACAGTTATAACAAACTGACTGGATAGATGTCTAGAAAGACAAGGACAGTTCTAACAAACTGACTAAATAGGTGTCTAGAAAGACCAGGACAGTTATAACAACCTGACTGGATAGGTATCTAGAAAGACCAGGACAGTTATAACAAACTGACTAGATAGGTGTCTAGAAAGACCAGGACAGTTATAACATACTGACTAAATAGGTGTCTAGAAAGACCAGGACAGTTATAACAAACTGACTAGATAGGTGTCTAGAAAGACCAGGACAGTTATAACAAACTGACTGGATAGGTGTCTAGAAAGACCAGGACAGTTATAACAAACTGACTAAATAGGTGTCTAGAAAGACCAGGACAGTTATAACAAACTGACTGGATAGGTGTCTAGAAAGACCAGGACAGTTATAACAAACTGACTGGATATGTGTCTAGAAGACCAGGACAGTTATAACAAACTGACTGGATATGTGTCTAGAAAGACAAGGACAGTTATAACAAACTGACTGGATAGGTGTCTAGAAAGACAAGGACAGTTATAACAAACTGACTAAATAGGTGTCTAGAAAGATCAGGTCAGTTATAACAGACTGACTGGATAGATGTCTAGAAAGACCAGGACAGTTATAACAAACTGACTGGATAGATGTCTAGAAAGACAAGGACAGTTATAACAAACTGACTAAATAGGTGTCTAGAAAGACCAGGACAGTTATAACAAACTGACTGGATAGGTGTCTAGAAAGACCAGGACAGTTATAACAGACTGACTGGATAGATGTCTAGAAAGACCAGGACAGTTATAACAAACTGACTGGATAGGTGTCTAGAAAGACCAGGACAGTTATAACAAACTGACTAAATAGGTGTCTAGAAAGACCAGGACAGTTATAACAAACTGACTGGATAGGTGTCTAGAAAGACAAGGACAGTTATAACAAACTGACTGGATAGGTGTCTAGAAAGACCAGGACAGTTATAACAGACTGACTGGATAGATGTCTCGAAAGATCAGGTCAGTTATAACAGACTGACTAAATAGGTGTCTAGAAAGACCAGGACAGTTATAACAAACTGACTGGATAGGTGTCTAGAAAGACCAGGACAATTATAACAAACTGACTAAATAGGTGTCTAGAAAGACCAGGACAGTTATAACAAACTGACTGGATAGATGTCTAGAAAGACAAGGAGAGTTATAACAAACTGACTAAATAGGTGTCTAGAAAGACCAGGACAGTTATAACAAACTGACAGGATAGGTGTCTAGAAAGACCAGGACAGTTATAACAAACTGTCTGGATAGATGTCTAGAAAGACCAGGACAGTTATAACAAACTGACTGGATATGTGTCTAGAAAGACCAGGACAGTTATAACAAACTGACTAGATAGGTGTCTAGAAAGACCAGGACAGTTATAACAAACTGACAGGATAGGTGTCTAGAAAGACCAGGACAGTTATAACAAACTGACTGGATAGGTGTCTAGAAAGATCAGGTCAGTTATAACAGACTGACTGGATAGATGTCTAGAAAGACCAGGACAGTTATAACAAACTGACTAGATAGGTGTCTAGAAAGACCAGGACAGTTATAACAAACTGACTGGATAGGTGTCTAGAAAGACCAGGACAGTTATAACAAACTGACTAAATAGGTGTCTAAAAAGACAAGGACATTTATAACAGACTGACTGGATAGATGTCTAGAAAGACCAGGACAGTTATAACAAACTGACTAAATAGATGTCTAGAAAGACCAGGACAGTTATAACAAACTGACTGGATAGGTGTCTAGAAAGACCAGGACAGTTATAACAAACTGACTGGATAGATGTCTAGAAATACCAGGACAGTTATAACAAACTGACTGGATAGGTGTCTAGAAAGACCAGGACAGTTATAACAAACTGACAGGATAGGTGTCTAGAAAGACCAGGACAGTTATAACAAACTGACTGGATAGATGTCTAGAAAGACCAGGACAGTTATAACAACCTGACTGGATAGGTATCTAGAAAGACCAGGACAGTTATAACAAACTGACTAGATAGGTGTCTAGAAAGACCAGGACAGTTATAACATACTGACTAAATAGGTGTCTAGAAAGACCAGGACAGTTATAACAAACTGACTAGAAAGGTGTCTAGAAAGACCAGGACAGTTATAACAAACTGACTGGATAGGTGTCTAGAAAGACCAGGACAGTTATAACAAACTGACTAAATAGGTGTCTAGATAGACCAGGACAGTTATAACAAACTGACTGGATAGGTGTCTAGAAAGACCAGGACAGTTATAACAAACTGACTGGATATGTGTCTAGAAGACCAGGACAGTTATAACAAACTGACTGGATATGTGTCTAGAAAGACCAGGACAGTTATAACAAACTGACTGGATAGATGTCTAGAAAGACAAGGACAGTTATAACAAACTGACTAAATAGGTGTCTAGAAAGACCAGGACAGTTATAACAAACTGACTGGATAGGTGTCTAGAAAGACCAGGACAGTTATAACAGACTGACTGGATAGATGTCTAGAAAGACCAGGACAGTTATAACAAACTGACTGGATAGGTGTCTAGAAAGACCAGGACAGTTATAACAAACTGACTAAATAGGTGTCTAGAAAGACCAGGACAGTTATAACAAACTGACTGGATAGGTGTCTAGAAAGACAAGGACAGTTATAACAAACTGACTGGATAGGTGTCTAGAAAGACCAGGACAGTTATAACAGACTGACTGGATAGATGTCTAGAAAGATCAGGTCAGTTATAACAGACTGACTGGATAGATGTCTAGAAAGACCAGGACAGTTATAACAAATTGACTGGATAGATGTCTAGAAAGACCAGGACAGTTATAACAAACTGACTAGATAGGTGTCTAGAAAGACCAGGACAGTTATAACAAACTGACTGGATAGGTGTCTAGAAAGACCAGGACAATTATAACAAACTGACTAAATAGGTGTCTAGAAAGACCAGGACAGTTATAACAAACTGACTGGATAGATGTCTAGAAAGACAAGGAGAGTTATAACAAACTGACTAAATAGGTGTCTAGAAAGACCAGGACAGTTATAACAAACTGACAGGATAGGTGTCTAGAAAGACCAGGACAGTTATAACAAACTGTCTGGATAGATGTCTAGAAAGACCAGGACAGTTATAACAAACTGACTGGATATGTGTCTAGAAAGACCAGGACAGTTATAACAAACTGACTAAATAGATGTCTAGAAAGACCAGGACAGTTATAACAAACTGACTGGATAGGTGTCTAGAAAGACCAGGACAGTTATAACAAACTGACTGGATAGGTGTCTAGAAAGACCAGGACAGTTATAACAAACTGACTAAATAGGTGTCTAGAAAGACCAGGACAGTTATAACAAACTGACTGGATAGGTGTCTAGAAAGACCAGGACAGTTATAACAAACTGACTGGATAGGTGTCTAGAAAGACCAGGACAGCTATAACAAACTGACTGGATAGGTGTCTAGAAAGACCAGGACAGTTATAACAAATTGACTGGATAGATGTCTAGAAAGACCAGGACAGTTATAACAAACTGACTAGATAGGTGTCTAGAAAGACCAGGACAGTTATAACAAACTGACTGGATAGGTGTCTAGAAAGACCAGGACAATTATAACAAACTGACTAAATAGGTGTCTAGAAAGACCAGGACAGTTATAACAAACTGACTGGATAGATGTCTAGAAAGACAAGGAGAGTTATAACAAACTGACTAAATAGGTGTCTAGAAAGACCAGGACAGTTATAACAAACTGACAGGATAGGTGTCTAGAAAGACCGTGACAGTTATAACAAACTGACTGGATAGATGTCTAGAAAGACCAGGACAGTTATAACAAACTGACTGGATAGATGTCTAGAAAGACCAGGACAGTTATAACAAACTGACTAAATAGGTGTCTAGAAAGACCAGGACAGTTATAACAAACTGACTGGATAGGTGTCTAGAAAGACCAGGACAATTATAACAAACTGACTAAATAGGTGTCTAGAAAGACCAGGACAGTTATAACAGACTGACTGGATAGATGTCTAGAAAGACCAGGACAGTTATAACAGACTGACTAGATAGGTGTCTAGAAAGACCAGGACAGTTATAACAGACTGACTGGATAGATGTCTAGAAAGACCATGACAGTTATAACAAACTGACTGGATAGGTGTCTAGAAAGATCAGGTCAGTTATAACAGACTGACTGGATAGATGTCTAGAAAGACCAGGACAGTTATAACAAACTGACTAAATAGATGTCTAGAAAGACCAGGACAGTTATAACAAACTGACTGGATAGGTGTCTAGAAAGACCAGGACAGTTATAACAAACTGACTGGATAGATGTCTAGAAAGACAAGGACAGTTCTAACAAACTGACTAAATAGGTGTCTAGAAAGACCAGGACAGTTATAACAAACTGACTAGATAGGTGTCTAGAAAGACCAGGACAGTTATAACAAACTGACTAAATAGGTGTCTAGAAAGACCAGGACAGTTATAACAAACTGACTAAATAGGTGTCTAGAAAGACCAGGACAGTTATAACAAACTGACTAGATAGGTGTCTAGAAAGACCAGGACAGTTATAACAAACTGACAGGATAGGTGTCTAGAAAGACCAGGACAGTTATAACAAACTGACTGGATAGGTGTCTAGAAAGATCAGGTCAGTTATAACAGACTGACTGGATAGATGTCTAGAAAGACCAGGACAGTTATAACAAACTGACTAGATAGGTGTCTAGAAAGACCAGGACAGTTATAACAAACTGACTGGATAGGTGTCTAGAAAGACCAGGACAGTTATAACAAACTGACTAAATAGGTGTCTAAAAAGACAAGGACATTTATAACAGACTGACTGGATAGATGTCTAGAAAGACCAGGACAGTTATAACAAACTGACTAAATAGATGTCTAGAAAGACCAGGACAGTTATAACAAACTGACTGGATAGGTGTCTAGAAAGACCAGGACAGCTATAACAAACTGACTGGATAGATGTCTAGAAATACCAGGACAGTTATAACAAACTGACTGGATAGGTGTCTAGAAAGACCAGGACAGTTATAACAAACTGACTGGATAGATGTCTAGAAAGACCAGGACAGTTATAACAACCTGACTGGATAGGTATCTAGAAAGACCAGGACAGTTATAACAAACTGACTAGATAGGTGTCTAGAAAGACCAGGACAGTTATAACATACTGACTAAATAGGTGTCTAGAAAGACCAGGACAGTTATAACAAACTGACTAGATAGGTGTCTAGAAAGACCAGGACAGTTATAACAAACTGACTGGATAGGTGTCTAGAAAGACCAGGACAGTTATAACAAACTGACTAAATAGGTGTCTAGAAAGACCAGGACAGTTATAACAAACTGACTGGATAGGTGTCTAGAAAGACCAGGACAGTTATAACAAACTGACTGGATATGTGTCTAGAAGACCAGGACAGTTATAACAAACTGACTGGATATGTGTCTAGAAAGACAAGGACAGTTATAACAAACTGACTGGATAGGTGTCTAGAAAGACAAGGACAGTTATAACAAACTGACTAAATAGGTGTCTAGAAAGATCAGGTCAGTTATAACAGACTGACTGGATAGATGTCTAGAAAGACCAGGACAGTTATAACAAACTGACTGGATAGATGTCTAGAAAGACAAGGACAGTTATAACAAACTGACTAAATAGGTGTCTAGAAAGACCAGGACAGTTATAACAAACTGACTGGATAGATGTCTAGAAAGACCAGGACAGTTATAACAGACTGACTGGATAGATGTCTAGAAAGACCAGGACAGTTATAACAAACTGACTGGATAGGTGTCTAGAAAGACCAGGACAGTTATAACAAACTGACTAAATAGGTGTCTAGAAAGACCAAGACGGTTATAACAAACTGACTGGATAGGTGTCTAGAAAGACAAGGACAGTTATAACAAACTGACTGGATAGATGTCTAGAAAGACAAGGACAGTTATAACAAACTGACTAAATAGGTGTCTAGAAAGACCAGGACAGTAATAACAAACTGACTGGATAGGTGTCTAGAAAGATCAGGTGAGTTATAACAGACTGACTGGATATATGTCTAGAAAGACAAGGACAGTTATAACAAACTGACTAGATAGGTGTCTAGAAAGACCAGGACAGTTATAACAAACTGACTAAATAGGTGTCTAGAAAGACCAGGACAGTTATAACAAACTGACTAAATAGGTGTCTAGAAAGACCAGGACAGTTATAACAAACTGACTAGATAGGTGTCTAGAAAGACCAGGACAGTTATAACAAACTGACTGGATAGATGTCTAGAAAGACCAGGACAGTTATAACAAACTGACTGGATAGATGTCTAGAAAGACCAGGACAGTTATAACAAACTGACTAAATAGGTGTCTAGAAAGACCAGGACAGTTATAACAAACTGACTGGATAGGTGTCTAGAAAGACCAGGACAATTATAACAAACTGACTAAATAGGTGTCTAGAAAGACCAGGACAGTTATAACAAACTGACTGGATAGGTGTCTAGAAAGACCAGGACAATTATAACAAACTGACTAAATAGGTGTCTAGAAAGACCAGGACAGTTATAACAAACTGACTGGATAGGTGTCTAGAAAGACCAGGACAATTATAACAAACTGACTAAATAGGTGTCTAGAAAGACCAGGACAGTTATAACAAACTGACTGGATAGGTGTCTAGAAAGACCAGGACAATTATAACAAACTGACTAAATAGGTGTCTAGAAAGACCAGGACAGTTATAACAGACTGACTGGATAGATGTCTAGAAAGACCAGGACAGTTATAACAGACTGACTAGATAGGTGTCTAGAAAGACCAGGACAGTTATAACAGACTGACTGGATAGATGTCTAGAAAGACCATGACAGTTATAACAAACTGACTGGATAGGTGTCTAGAAAGATCAGGTCAGTTATAACAGACTGACTGGATAGATGTCTAGAAAGACCAGGACAGTTATAACAAACTGACTAAATAGATGTCTAGAAAGACCAGGACAGTTATAACAAACTGACTGGATAGGTGTCTAGAAAGACCAGGACAGTTATAACAAACTGACTGGATAGATGTCTAGAAAGACAAGGACAGTTCTAACAAACTGACTAAATAGGTGTCTAGAAAGACCAGGACAGTTATAACAAACTGACTAGATAGGTGTCTAGAAAGACCAGGACAGTTATAACAAACTGACTAAATAGGTGTCTAGAAAGACCAGGACAGTTATAACAAACTGACTAAATAGGTGTCTAGAAAGACCAGGACAGTTATAACAAACTGACTAGATAGGTGTCTAGAAAGACCAGGACAGTTATAACAAACTGACAGGATAGGTGTCTAGAAAGACCAGGACAGTTATAACAAACTGACTGGATAGGTGTCTAGAAAGATCAGGTCAGTTATAACAGACTGACTGGATAGATGTCTAGAAAGACCAGGACAGTTATAACAAACTGACTAGATAGGTGTCTAGAAAGACCAGGACAGTTATAACAAACTGACTGGATAGGTGTCTAGAAAGACCAGGACAGTTATAACAAACTGACTAAATAGGTGTCTAAAAAGACAAGGACATTTATAACAGACTGACTGGATAGATGTCTAGAAAGACCAGGACAGTTATAACAAACTGACTAAATAGATGTCTAGAAAGACCAGGACAGTTATAACAAACTGACTGGATAGGTGTCTAGAAAGACCAGGACAGCTATAACAAACTGACTGGATAGATGTCTAGAAATACCAGGACAGTTATAACAAACTGACTGGATAGGTGTCTAGAAAGACCAGGACAGTTATAACAAACTGACTGGATAGATGTCTAGAAAGACCAGGACAGTTATAACAACCTGACTGGATAGGTATCTAGAAAGACCAGGACAGTTATAACAAACTGACTAGATAGGTGTCTAGAAAGACCAGGACAGTTATAACATACTGACTAAATAGGTGTCTAGAAAGACCAGGACAGTTATAACAAACTGACTAGATAGGTGTCTAGAAAGACCAGGACAGTTATAACAAACTGACTGGATAGGTGTCTAGAAAGACCAGGACAGTTATAACAAACTGACTAAATAGGTGTCTAGAAAGACCAGGACAGTTATAACAAACTGACTGGATAGGTGTCTAGAAAGACCAGGACAGTTATAACAAACTGACTGGATATGTGTCTAGAAGACCAGGACAGTTATAACAAACTGACTGGATATGTGTCTAGAAAGACAAGGACAGTTATAACAAACTGACTGGATAGGTGTCTAGAAAGACAAGGACAGTTATAACAAACTGACTAAATAGGTGTCTAGAAAGATCAGGTCAGTTATAACAGACTGACTGGATAGATGTCTAGAAAGACCAGGACAGTTATAACAAACTGACTGGATAGATGTCTAGAAAGACAAGGACAGTTATAACAAACTGACTAAATAGGTGTCTAGAAAGACCAGGACAGTTATAACAAACTGACTGGATAGATGTCTAGAAAGACCAGGACAGTTATAACAGACTGACTGGATAGATGTCTAGAAAGACCAGGACAGTTATAACAAACTGACTGGATAGGTGTCTAGAAAGACCAGGACAGTTATAACAAACTGACTAAATAGGTGTCTAGAAAGACCAAGACGGTTATAACAAACTGACTGGATAGGTGTCTAGAAAGACAAGGACAGTTATAACAAACTGACTGGATAGATGTCTAGAAAGACAAGGACAGTTATAACAAACTGACTAAATAGGTGTCTAGAAAGACCAGGACAGTAATAACAAACTGACTGGATAGGTGTCTAGAAAGATCAGGTGAGTTATAACAGACTGACTGGATATATGTCTAGAAAGACAAGGACAGTTATAACAAACTGACTAGATAGGTGTCTAGAAAGACCAGGACAGTTATAACAAACTGACTAAATAGGTGTCTAGAAAGACCAGGACAGTTATAACAAACTGACTAAATAGGTGTCTAGAAAGACCAGGACAGTTATAACAAACTGACTAGATAGGTGTCTAGAAAGACCAGGACAGTTATAACAAACTGACAGGATAGGTGTCTAGAAAGACCAGGACAGTTATAACAAACTGACTGGATAGGTGTCTAGAAAGATCAGGTCAGTTATAACAGACTGACTGGATAGATGTCTAGAAAGACCAGGACAGTTATAACAAACTGACTAGATAGGTGTCTAGAAAGACCAGGACAGTTATAACAAACTGACTGGATAGGTGTCTAGAAAGACCAGGACAGTTATAACAAACTGACTAAATAGGTGTCTAAAAAGACAAGGACATTTATAACAGACTGACTGGATAGATGTCTAGAAAGACCAGGACAGTTATAACAAACTGACTAAATAGATGTCTAGAAAGACCAGGACAGTTATAACAAACTGACTGGATAGGTGTCTAGAAAGACCAGGACAGCTATAACAAACTGACTGGATAGATGTCTAGAAATACCAGGACAGTTATAACAAACTGACTGGATAGATGTCTAGAAAGACCAGGACAGTTATAACAACCTGACTGGATAGGTATCTAGAAAGACCAGGACAGTTATAACAAACTGACTAGATAGGTGTCTAGAAAGACCAGGACAGTTATAACATACTGACTAAATAGGTGTCTAGAAAGACCAGGACAGTTATAACAAACTGACTAGATAGGTGTCTAGAAAGACCAGGACAGTTATAACAAACTGACTGGATAGGTGTCTAGAAAGACCAGGACAGTTATAACAAACTGACTAAATAGGTGTCTAGAAAGACCAGGACAGTTATAACAAACTGACTGGATAGGTGTCTAGAAAGACCAGGACAGTTATAACAAACTGACTGGATATGTGTCTAGAAGACCAGGACAGTTATAACAAACTGACTGGATATGTGTCTAGAAAGACAAGGACAGTTATAACAAACTGACTGGATAGGTGTCTAGAAAGACAAGGACAGTTATAACAAACTGACTAAATAGGTGTCTAGAAAGATCAGGTCAGTTATAACAGACTGACTGGATAGATGTCTAGAAAGACCAGGACAGTTATAACAAACTGACTGGATAGATGTCTAGAAAGACAAGGACAGTTATAACAAACTGACTAAATAGGTGTCTAGAAAGACCAGGACAGTTATAACAAACTGACTGGATAGGTGTCTAGAAAGACCAGGACAGTTATAACAGACTGACTGGATAGATGTCTAGAAAGACCAGGACAGTTATAACAAACTGACTGGATAGGTGTCTAGAAAGACCAGGACAGTTATAACAAACTGACTAAATAGGTGTCTAGAAAGACCAGGACAGTTATAACAAACTGACTGGATAGGTGTCTAGAAAGACAAGGACAGTTATAACAAACTGACTGGATAGGTGTCTAGAAAGACCAGGACAGTTATAACAGACTGACTGGATAGATGTCTCGAAAGATCAGGTCAGTTATAACAGACTGACTGGATAGATGTCTAGAAAGACCAGGACAGTTATAACAAATTAACTGGATAGATGTCTAGAAAGACCAGGACAGTTATAACAAACTGACTAGATAGGTGTCTAGAAAGACCAGGACAGTTATAACAAACTGACTGGATAGGTGTCTAGAAAGACCAGGACAATTATAACAAACTGACTAAATAGGTGTCTAGAAAGACCAGGACAGTTATAACAAACTGACTGGATAGATGTCTAGAAAGACAAGGAGAGTTATAACAAACTGACTAAATAGGTGTCTAGAAAGACCAGGACAGTTATAACAAACTGACAGGATAGGTGTCTAGAAAGACCAGGACAGTTATAACAAACTGTCTGGATAGATGTCTAGAAAGACCAGGACAGTTATAACAAACTGACTGGATATGTGTCTAGAAAGACCAGGACAGTTATAACAAACTGACTGGATAGGTGTCTAGAAAGACCAGGACAGTTATAACAAACTGACAGGATAGGTGTCTAGAAAGACCAGGACAGTTATAACAAACTGACTGGATAGGTGTCTAGAAAGATCAGGTCAGTTATAACAGACTGACTGGATAGATGTCTAGAAAGACCAGGACAGTTATAACAAACTGACTAGATAGGTGTCTAGAAAGACCAGGACAGTTATAACAAACTGACTGGATAGGTGTCTAGAAAGACCAGGACAGTTATAACAAACTGACTAAATAGGTGTCTAAAAAGACAAGGACATTTATAACAGACTGACTGGATAGATGTCTAGAAAGACCAGGACAGTTATAACAAACTGACTAAATAGATGTCTAGAAAGACCAGGACAGTTATAACAAACTGACTGGATAGGTGTCTAGAAAGACCAGGACAGTTATAACAAACTGACTGGATAGGTGTCTAGAAAGACCAGGACAGTTATAACAAACTGACAGGATATGTGTCTAGAAAGACCAGGACAGTTATAACAAACTGACTGGATAGATGTCTAGAAAGACCAGGACAGTTATAACAACCTGACTGGATAGGTATCTAGAAAGACCAGGACAGTTATAACAAACTGACTAGATAGGTGTCTAGAAAGACCAGGACAGTTATAACATACTGACTAAATAGGTGTCTAGAAAGACCAGGACAGTTATAACAAACTGACTAGAAAGGTGTCTAGAAAGACCAGGACAGTTATAACAAACTGACTGGATAGGTGTCTAGAAAGACCAGGACAGTTATAACAAACTGACTAAATAGGTGTCTAGAAAGACCAGGACAGTTATAACAAACTGACTGGATAGGTGTCTAGAAAGACCAGGACAGTTATAACAAACTGACTGGATATGTGTCTAGAAGACCAGGACAGTTATAACAAACTGACTGGATATGTGTCTAGAAAGACAAGGACAGTTATAACAAACTGACTGGATAGGTGTCTAGAAAGACAAGGACAGTTATAACAAACTGACTAAATAGGTGTCTAGAAAGATCAGGTCAGTTATAACAGACTGACTGGATAGATGTCTAGAAAGACCAGGACAGTTATAACAAACTGACTGGATAGATGTCTAGAAAGACAAGGACAGTTATAACAAACTGACTAAATAGGTGTCTAGAAAGACCAGGACAGTTATAACAAACTGACTGGATAGGTGTCTAGAAAGACCAGGACAGTTATAACAGACTGACTGGATAGATGTCTAGAAAGACCAGGACAGTTATAACAAACTGACTGGATAGGTGTCTAGAAAGACAAGGACAGTTATAACAAACTGACTGGATAGGTGTCTAGAAAGACCAGGACAGTTATAACAGACTGACTGGATAGATGTCTAGAAAGATCAGGTCAGTTATAACAGACTGACTGGATAGATGTCTAGAAAGACCAGGACAGTTATAACAAATTGACTGGATAGATGTCTAGAAAGACCAGGACAGTTATAACAAACTGACTAGATAGGTGTCTAGAAAGACCAGGACAGTTATAACAAACTGACTGGATAGGTGTCTAGAAAGACCAGGACAATTATAACAAACTGACTAAATAGGTGTCTAGAAAGACCAGGACAGTTATAACAAACTGACTGGATAGATGTCTAGAAAGACAAGGAGAGTTATAACAAACTGACTAAATAGGTGTCTAGAAAGACCAGGACAGTTATAACAAACTGACAGGATAGGTGTCTAGAAAGACCAGGACAGTTATAACAAACTGTCTGGATAGATGTCTAGAAAGACCAGGACAGTTATAACAAACTGACTGGATATGTGTCTAGAAAGACCAGGACAGTTATAACAAACTGACTAAATAGATGTCTAGAAAGACCAGGACAGTTATAACAAACTGACTGGATAGGTGTCTAGAAAGACCAGGACAGTTATAACAAACTGACTGGATAGGTGTCTAGAAAGACCAGGACAGTTATAACAAACTGACTAAATAGGTGTCTAGAAAGACCAGGACAGTTATAACAAACTGACTGGATAGGTGTCTAGAAAGACCAGGACAGTTATAACAAACTGACTGGATAGGTGTCTAGAAAGACCAGGACAGCTATAACAAACTGACTGGATAGGTGTCTAGAAAGACCAGGACAGTTATAACAAATTGACTGGATAGATGTCTAGAAAGACCAGGACAGTTATAACAAACTGACTAGATAGGTGTCTAGAAAGACCAGGACAGTTATAACAAACTGACTGGATAGGTGTCTAGAAAGACCAGGACAATTATAACAAACTGACTAAATAGGTGTCTAGAAAGACCAGGACAGTTATAACAAACTGACTGGATAGATGTCTAGAAAGACAAGGAGAGTTATAACAAACTGACTAAATAGGTGTCTAGAAAGACCAGGACAGTTATAACAAACTGACAGGATAGGTGTCTAGAAAGACCAGGACAGTTATAACAAACTGACTGGATAGATGTCTAGAAAGACCAGGACAGTTATAACAAACTGACTGGATAGATGTCTAGAAAGACCAGGACAGTTATAACAAACTGACTAAATAGGTGTCTAGAAAGACCAGGACAGTTATAACAAACTGACTGGATAGGTGTCTAGAAAGACCAGGACAATTATAACAAACTGACTAAATAGGTGTCTAGAAAGACCAGGACAGTTATAACAGACTGACTGGATAGATGTCTAGAAAGACCAGGACAGTTATAACAGACTGACTAGATAGGTGTCTAGAAAGACCAGGACAGTTATAACAGACTGACTGGATAGATGTCTAGAAAGACCAGGACAGTTATAACAAACTGACTGGATAGGTGTCTAGAAAGATCAGGTCAGTTATAACAGACTGACTGGATAGATGTCTAGAAAGACCAGGACAGTTATAACAAACTGACTAAATAGATGTCTAGAAAGACCAGGACAGTTATAACAAACTGACTGGATAGGTGTCTAGAAAGACCAGGACAGTAATAACAAACTGACTGGATAGGTGTCTAGAAAGACCAGGACAGTTATAACAAACTGACTAAATAGATGTCTAGAAAGACCAGGACAGTTATAACAATACGTTGTTTCAAATCATTTCCATTCCGTCATAATTTTGTTATTTTCGTCCGCCAGATCACATGATTTCGATGGACTAATCGGCATTGAACTTCCGGTGTCAATGTACACAACAAAAACTCCAATCGATTTGTGCCATTTTAACGTTCGATCCTCAACTTAAAAAAATCTTAACATTTTCTGTAAAAGACAGATATCAATTAAATTATTTTATTTGTATCAAAGACTTCAATGCAGAGACAATTACTTCTTTAAAATTAAATTTGTTTTCTTTCTTTATTTGCGGTTGTCAGCATCATGAAAGGAAAACGATCTGCCTTTATGTATATATTTCTGATATCAGACAGATAGTGGGGTACCGAACACCCGTATTTATTCAGCCGTTTCCTTGGCATCTCCATATTACAATTACTTATAATCTATCGCATCTACGACTATGATATGCTGACGTTGTCACAGTAATAGCGTAAACACCGGAAGTCGTCTGCCGATTAGTTCAGACGTCAAGACAGGAAAAAGACGGAACGTGGTCGGAATTGACATGATTCGAAACAACCGTATTGAGCAACTGGTTCCAGACAAGAAGATTTTTATGTGAATTTCCCATAGGATCCTATGTTAAGCTAAGTTCGGCTGTGGGGGCCATCTTGGTCGAAGAGCCGAACACATTTTTGGAAGAGAACCATCCAATGACTATTTCATCAAAATTTAGTTCTTATTGAGCAAATGGTTTCAGACAAGAAGATTTTTATGGGAATTTCCCATAGGGTCCTATATTAAATTAAGTTCGGCTGTGGCGGCCATCTTGGTCAGAGGTCTGAAATGCTGGACACAATTTTGGAAGGGGACCACCCAAGGATCATTTCAGCAAAGTTTGGTTGAGATTGGCTTAGTAGTTTCAGAGGAGAAGATTTTTTTTTTAAATTTCATCCCCCCTTTTTTCTATTTTTAGCTTGGTGGCCATCTTGGTTGGAAGTCGGGATCACCGGACACAATTTTGGAAGGGGCCATCCATGGACCATTCCACCAAAGTTTGGTTGCAATTGGCCTAGTGGTTTCTGAGGAGAAGATTTTTATGTGAATTTCCCATAGGGTACTATGTTAAGCTAAGTTCGGCTGTGGGGGCCATCTTGGTCGAAGGGCCGAACCACCGGACACATTTTTGGAAGAGAACCATCCAATGACTATTTTATCAAAATTTGGTTCTTATTGAGCAAATGGTTTCAGACAAGAAGATTGTTATGGGAATTTCCCATAGGGTCCTATGTTAAATTAAGTTCGGCTGTGGTGGCCATCTTGGTTTTTGAGGTCTGAAATGTCGGACACAATTTTGGAAGGGGACCATCCAAGGATCATTTCAGCAAAATTTGGTTGATATTGGCTTAGTAGTTTCAGAGGAGAAGATTTTTTTAAATTTCATCCCACCTTTTTTCTATTTTTAGCTTGGCAGCCATCTTGGTTGGAAGTCGGGATCACCGGACACAAATTTGGAAGGGGGCCATCCAAGGACCATTCCACCAAAGTTTGGTTGCAATTGGTTTCTGAGGAGAAGATTTTTATGTGAATTTCCCATAGGGTCCTATGTTAAGCTAAGTTCGGCTGTGGGGGCCATCTTGGTCGAAGGGCCGAACACATTTTTGGAAGAGAACCATCCAATGACTATTTCATCAAAATTTAGTTCTTATTGTGCAAATGGTTTCAGACAAGAAGATTTTTATGGGAATATCGTCTAATAAATTACGCTTTCTCTTCAAGGACGACATTTTAATGACAACTAATTAAATTACAATTCTTACTCAGGATTAAAAGTAATCACTAGAAAAGTAAATACAGGTAATTATTCTAATCAAAACAACTCACCTGTTCCGACCCTCAACTATGAGATCAATGACTGTGTCCGATGACCAGTCTTGACATTTCATAATTACCGATCAATACACAGCTGTCAAAAGGTAGTTGTGGGCGGTACTAACGGGGGAATTTAAATTGGTTTTACGACTTTTGTGTCTGAAAACCTGTGGCGGATGGCGGTAGCTGAGTTTGGCAGTATAACAGGGTATTTTTAAAGGGGGAAATCGGGACAGACTAGAATATTGGTGATAGCCGAGGTTGACGATAAAACGGGGGGCGATAGACCGAGGGAGCACTGTATATTTTTCCCTGAGAAAATTCTTACTTGTCCTCTGCCTCTTTGAAAATAGTTCTCAACTTCAATTCTGATTCACCAAAAAATCTGAAAAAAAAATCAATAATTTAATACTATTTAATAGAGATCCTTTTGCAACTTGCCTAAATGAGTTCTGGACTCATTTAAATTAAATTTCTAGAAGTATCCCAAATGATAGCTCTATTATTACTACTAAAACTTTCTGAACTATTCTATTACTAGTCAAGAACAGCATTTGTACAATCTGGTTCAGTATGATGATTGATTGATTGATGTTTAACTTCAACTTTAACAGTATTTCAGCCATATCGTGGCATCACCAGTATCATGATTGATTGATAGATGTTTAATGCCAACATTAGCAGCATTTCAGCCATACCGTGGCATCACCAGTAGCATGATTGATTGGTTGATTGATTGATGTTTAACACCAACTTAACCAGTTTCTCAGCCATATAGTGACATCACCAGTATCATGATTGATTGATTGATTGATGTTTAACGCCATCATTAGCAGTATTTCAGCCATATCGTGGCATCACCAGTATCATGACTGATTGATGCTTAATGCCAACTTCAGTAGTATTTCAGCCATATCATGGCATCACCAGTATCACAATTGATTGATGTTTAATGCCAACTTAAGTAGTATTTCAGCCATATTGTGGCATCACCAGATTTATGATTGACTGATGTTTAACGCCAACCTTAGTAGTATTTCAGCCATATCGTGGCATCACCAGTATCATGACTGATTGATGCTTAACGTCAACTTAAGTAGTATTTTAGCCATATCGTGGCGTCACCAGTATCACAATTGATTGATGTTTAACGCCAACTTTAGTAGTATTTCAGCCATATTGTGGTGTCACCAGTATCATGTTTGATTGATGTTTAATGCCAACTTTAATAGTATTTCAGCCATATCGTGGCATCACCAGTATTATGATCGACTGATGTTTAATGCCAACTTTAGTAGTATTTCAGCCATATCGTGGCATCACCAGTATCATGATTGATTGATGTTTAATGCCAACTATAGTAGTATTTCAGCCATATCGTGGCATCACCAGTATTATGACCATTAAACATACTTGCTAAAGACATCTGATGAAGACACTGTGATGATGTGAGCTTTAACTTCATTAATAACAGATTTAATCAACAATGACTTTCCTGTCCCAGATGGTCCATATATCAGTACTCCTCTAGGTGGAGGAATCCCTGAAAATTATTTAAAATAGCAATAATATTGATGTTTGTAATATCTTCTTGTGATACGCTAACATCCAACAACATACATATGTTACGATATGTATTTGTATTGTATAATACTATAAGTTGAACTTCTGACTGCTAACCCTTCCGGAGCACCAGAGTTCACCTCTGGGTTTTAGTGGGGTTTGTGTTGCTCACTCTTTAGTTTTCTATGTAGCGTTTTGTCTATCCTTGTTTGTTCTTTTGTTTTTGGCCATTATATTGTTTGTCTTTTGGCCATTATATTGTTTGTCTTTTGGCCATTATATTGTTTGTCTTTTGGCCATTATATTGTTTGTCTTTTAGCCATTATATTGTTTGTCTTTTGGCCAATATATTGTTTGTCTTTTGGCCATTATATTGTTTGTCTTTTGGCCATTATATTGTTTGTCTTTTGGCCATTATATTGTTTGTCTTTTGGCCATTATATTGTTTATCTTTTGGCCATTATATTGTTTGTCTTTTGGCCATTATATTGTTTGTCTTTTAGCCATTATATTGTTTGTCTTTTGGCCAATATATTGTTTGTCTTTTGGCCATTATATTGTTTGTCTTTTGGCCATTATATTGTTTGTCGTTCCTAATACCAATATAATGCATGTCAATAATCATTTAAACAATCAAGCTGTTTCTTCAAACACTTCAAAACAATGTTAAAATGAAAGACAGTATCAAGGTCCCAACTATTTGATTCACACATTATAATCATTGGTCAATCACACGTCTGACAGAACCAAAGATGGAAAAAGGACCTAATTTCTCTCAACAGGGTATAATCCCTCTGAAAGAGGTGTTTACTTGTCACTAGGGACAAACCAAATACATAGATATGGAAATGTTACGAGATCATGCAATATAATATTCTGCTATGGACAAAATATAATATTAGCTAATATTCGTGCAATAACCCTATAAATATCAGCAAAATTTCTAATTAAGCATCAGAGGTTTTTCTCTAGATACTCCGGTTTGCTCCACCAATAAAACTGACTGCCACGGTATAACTGAAATATTGTTGTTAAACACCATAACACTAACACTCTAATTTAGCATACCAAATGACTGAAAGAGTTCAGGTTGTGCCAGTGGAAGCTGAATCATTTCCTGTAGTGTCTTGATCTGTGATTTTAATCCTCCAATCTGATCAAACATTACTTTGTACAGAACCACTTTGTCCTCCATCAACTTGTCATCTTCAATTACGATTGTAGTTCGTGAACTTATTGCAAAAAAATGCAAATCTATTCTCACATGGCTCTTTGAAGGAGGTTCAGGAGTTTTGAATACATCCAAATTTCTTTGCTTGGATTTTGGTGTGCTTGAAATGGGTGATGAAATCGATGTATCGTTTAATCTTTTGTCGTCAAATGACACAGATTTGTCACATGACTTGATAGGACTGTCAGCTGACAAGTCAGACATATTAATTCTACTTAAGTCATGTGATAATTGTTCAACATTTGATTGGTTTAGATCTGGACTTTCTTTCACTTTGTAGTCTGTTACTTCAAACTGATAACTGTGTCCATAGTAACTGATTCTCACTTTATTTCCATTTTTAAAACATTTTCCAACTGTAAAATATGAATATATTACAGGTAAATTAATAAAAATTATATAAAATTGATATCCAAATGTGAACTTTTACATTAAATTGGTATCCAAATGTAAACTTTTACATTAAATTGATATCCAAATGTCAACATTTACATTAAATTGATATCCAAATGTCAACATTTACATTAAATTGGTATCCAAATGTCAACATTTACATTAAATTGGTATACAAATGTGAACTTTTACATTAAATTGGTATCCAAATGTCAACATTTACATTAAATTGGTATCCAAATGTCAACATTTACATTAAATTGGTATACAAATGTGAACTTTAACATTCGAATGATATTCTAATGTGCTGGTTTTTTATCATTTGTTTATATTTGTCTTGCCATTGGAGATCTAATTATCAAAAGGGAAGGGTTGGGATCCCACTAAGCAGTTTAACCCTGCCACATTTGTGTGTCTGTTTCTAGCCAGGACCTAGTTTTCCAACATATATAATGGTCTTTCTTGTATTCAATGATTTGAGAGAGAGGTTATTTTTTGATTTGTTGATATAGGAGAAATGGGTTGACCATCACTGTTTAAACTTTCTTTGCTCCCAAAGATTTTAAAATTATTTGACAATTTCCATTCTTTTGATAATGAGAAGAGTACCTGTGTTGGGCACACTAAATTAGATACAAAATGTACTTACTTTTTTTATTTTCATAACACCAACCATGCAATGCTTTCATCACAATTGTGGTTTCTAAGAAGATTTACCAATATTTGTGGGTTTCACTGGCAATCATTTTAAGATAGCATGACACATAGACTAAGAACACCATTTATATTTACATGAGGCAGCGTTTCAACAGGTTACTTTCAAATACAATTTTATAATCTAGTTCAAAGTAATATTTATACCACGGTTTTCCTAGTTAAATGGTTAAACAATCGAATGTGCAGCATTAGATTGCTTAACTGTTTAACTCTGAAAACAGTGGTATAAATGATTTGTAACATGAAGCTATGCAATATCACATCTAGGTCGTTGATTATTGCACGGCTCTCTGTGAGTACTTAATAAAACTACTGTCCAGATTTAAAGTGTGCAATATCTCATATCTGCGAGTATTATTTCATAGTTCTTAGCTGCTGCTTACATTCTGGTATATAAACTATAACAAGATCAAAGGAAAAGAATGCAATCATGCTACAATAACTCTCACCTAATTTATTTTTTAAGTAATTTTGAAAGCAGCTTTCACCTGGTTTCTGCACATCATCCCTACAAATACAAGATTAAACAGTGTAGATTATCATATTAAAAACTCTTTTAAGGCAAACCAATTGTTAGCGTCGTGAACATGTCAATTTTACTGTTATATGATGAAAACATTTTATCCTGCAATCAGTACATTTGCTGTACAAATATGCTATACGAATAAATTTTTGCTTTATTCGTACTAGACGAATAAACTTTTCGTACTATACGTATAAACTTTTCAGCCTACGAATAAACTTTCCTGGTACCCTGTAGCTATGTACAGCGGAGGGCACAGACAAGTATGAAACTAGTACTAATGTAACGCGGACCACGAAGAAGACACCCTTGACAACATTTATGAAAGGCGAGGAATGACGCTTGTTTCTGTCCTTTTTGTTTAAATCTGACAAGTTTTCCGACTTTTTTGACATTGTAGGATAAACACAATATACGTACATTGTCGTTAAATATAAAATTTATTTGTACTCGCTGCGAAACAGGCCTGAAAAGCTCAACAAAGGCTCGCTATTCTGCCTGTTTCTAAAGCTCGTACAAATAAATTTTATATTTACCGACAATGTACGTATATTGTATATATAACATCACACCTATCAAGATGTACAACCAGGACGTCTGAACAAACATTTAATTAATAGAATTCTCTTTTAACATTTCATAAATCACAATATCTATATTATATTGAGATCCTTACGCTCAAGTGAAGTGTACTCGATACAACATTATGTGATAAAGTTTGTCAGTGACTTGCGGCAGGTTGGTGGTTTTCTCTGGTCACTCCTGTTTTCTCCACCAACAAAACTGACTGCCACGATATAACTGAAATATTATTGAAAGTGCTGTTAAACACCATAACCATAACCTCTAAACCTATTGAGCTCTTTTACCATCACACAAATAATGGGAGATAACTCCAGTAATTAACAATGATGGTTATATAGATATGGTCCATCAAACATCCTGATTACGGTATTCAGATACAGTCTACGCGCTAACCCACTTGCCCGATGTCCGGGAGAAGTAACACTGGATTCGGACAAATAAAATTATGAAAGAATTTGTTTGAATAAATAGAAAATTTTCCGGCAAGTAGGTGAACAAAATTTAGATAAAGACTGCAGATATGATTAATCAATTATCCTGGTTACTCAGAAAATTAAATCTAAAAAATGCTTCATACAAAAATGACTGATCAAACAAGTATATAGCAAGTCAATAACTAGTACCTGAGTTTCAGACAGACCTCGGTTGCCTCCAGTAACATGGAATTTAACGGTTCTACTGTTACTTTTTCACCAGATTTCTTCTCCAATAATCCGACCAGTTCTTCAGGGAAACTGACTGTAGTAGGAACAACAGATGTTGATGGCCATGCCACACCAATGTACTGGTTCTCAAGTACACATTGTTTCCCTATGGACAGTCCACTATATCTCATTGTACTTGGATGAACAATCACAGCATTGTTAACAATATCATGTGGCAAGCCCAATTTTTCAGCTGCAATAATAAAATTTCATTTATAAATTTTTTAATATATTTGTCGAGTCAAACATCTCATTATTTATAAATCTGATAAGTTGTTTACTAGTATATGTTTATTAAGGAGATAACTGTATGGTATTTGAAGATATACAGGCATCAATTGTTGGTGGCAAATTGAGTTTACTAGTGACACTTTAGTGGAGCCAGTAAAGATGGTAAACAGATAGTTTTGACCATCAAATCACAACTGATGCCTACATATCTTCAAATACATTCAAGTTATCTCCATTCTAATGCATTTTCTGATAAATAAGCAAAAATTGCATTTTCACTTAACTGTAAATATTGTTTCCAACTGCACAAATTGTTTGACTACATCAATAAGGTAATTGAAACTGCCTGTAAAGGTCACTAGGTGCTACATACACAACTGTCTAATATGTAAAGGTCACTAGGTGCTACATACACAATTGTCTAATCTGTAATGGTCACTAGGTGCTACATACACAACTGTCTAATCTGTAAAGGTCACTAGGTGCTACATACACAACTGTCTAATCTGTAAAGGTCACTAGGTGCTACATACACAACTGTCTAATATGTAAAGGTCACTAGGTGCTATATACACAACTGTCTAATCTGTAAAGATCACTATGTGCTACATACACAACTGTCTAATCTGTAACGGTCACTAGGTGCTACATACACAACTGTCTAATCTGTAAAGGTCACTAGGTGCTACATACACAACTGTCTAATCTGTAAAGGTCACTAGGTGCTACATACACAACTGTCTAATATGTAAAGGTCACTAGGTGCTACATACACAATTGTCTAATCTGTAAAGGTCACTAGGTGCTACATACACAACTGTCTAATCTGAAAAGGTCACTAGGTGCTACATACACAATTGTCTAATCTGAAAAGGTCACTAGGTGCTACATACACAACTGTCTAATCAGTAAAGACCACTAGGTCACTAGGTGCTACATACACAACTGTCTAATCTGTAAAGGTCACTAGGTGCTACATACACAACTGTCTAATCTGTAAAGGTCACTAGGTGCTACATATACAACTGTCTAATCTATATAGGTCACTAGGTGCTACATACACAATTGTCTAATCTGTAAAGGTCACTAGGTGCTACATACACAACTGTCCAATCTGTAAAGGTCACTAGGTGCTACATATACAACTGTCCAATCTGTAAAGGTCACTAAGTGCTACATACACAACTGTCTAATCTGTAAAGGTCACTAGGTGCTATATACACAACTGTCTAATCTGTAAAGGTCACTAGGTGCTACATACACAACTGTCTAATCTGTAAAGGTCACTAGGTGCTACATACACAACTGTCTAATCTGTAAAGGTCACTAGGTGCTACATACACAACTGTCCAATCTGTAAAGGTCACTAGGTGCTACATATACAACTGTCCAATCTGTAAAGGTCACTAAGTGCTACATACACAACTGTCTAATCTGTAAAGGTCACTAGGTCACTAGGTGCTACATACACAACTGTCTAATCTGTAAAGGTCACTAGGTCACTAGGTGCTACATACACAACTGTCTAATATGTAAAGGTCACTAGGTGCTACATACACAATTGTCTAATCTGTAATGGTCACTAGGTGCTACATACACAACTGTCTAATCTGTAAAGGTCACTAGGTGCTACATACACAACTGTCTAATCTGTAAAGGTCACTAGGTGCTACATACACAACTGTCTAATATGTAAAGGTCACTAGGTGCTATATACACAACTGTCTAATCTGTAAAGATCACTATGTGCTACATACACAACTGTCTAATCTGTAACGGTCACTAGGTGCTACATACACAACTGTCTAATCTGTAAAGGTCACTAGGTGCTACATACACAACTGTCTAATCTGTAAAGGTCACTAGGTGCTACATACACAACTGTCTAATATGTAAAGGTCACTAGGTGCTACATACACAATTGTCTAATCTGTAAAGGTCACTAGGTGCTACATACACAACTGTCTAATCTGAAAAGGTCACTAGGTGCTACATACACAATTGTCTAATCTGAAAAGGTCACTAGGTGCTACATACACAACTGTCTAATCAGTAAAGACCACTAGGTCACTAGGTGCTACATACACAACTGTCTAATCTGTAAAGGTCACTAGGTGCTACATACACAACTGTCTAATCTGTAAAGGTCACTAGGTGCTACATATACAACTGTCTAATCTATATAGGTCACTAGGTGCTACATACACAATTGTCTAATCTGTAAAGGTCACTAGGTGCTACATACACAACTGTCCAATCTGTAAAGGTCACTAGGTGCTACATATACAACTGTCCAATCTGTAAAGGTCACTAAGTGCTACATACACAACTGTCTAATCTGTAAAGGTCACTAGGTGCTATATACACAACTGTCTAATCTGTAAAGGTCACTAGGTGCTACATACACAACTGTCTAATCTGTAAAGGTCACTAGGTGCTACATACACAACTGTCTAATCTGTAAAGGTCACTAGGTGCTACATACACAACTGTCCAATCTGTAAAGGTCACTAGGTGCTACATATACAACTGTCCAATCTGTAAAGGTCACTAAGTGCTACATACACAACTGTCTAATCTGTAAAGGTCACTAGGTCACTAGGTGCTACATACACAACTGTCTAATCTGTAAAGGTCACTAGGTCACTAGGTGCTACATACACAACTGTCTAATCTGTAAAGGTCACTAGGTGCTACATACACAACTGTCTAATCTGTAAAGGTCACTAGGTGCTACATACACAACTGTCCAATCTGTAAAGGTCACTAGGTGCTACATATACAACTGTCCAATCTGTAAAGGTCACTAAGTGCTACATACACAACTGTCTAATCTGTAAAGGTCACTAGGTCACTAGGTGCTACATACACAACTGTCTAATCTGTAAAGGTCACTAGGTCAGTAGGTGCTACATACATGACTGTCTAATCTGTAGAGGTCACTAGGTCAGTAGGAACTACATACACGACTGCATTGCCTTTAACATATAGAATTAAAGTTACAGTCTTAAGCTTGTTTTTAGTATCATGTGAATGCATATTTGTTCTACATAATATTTGTTCCTTTGAATAATTTATTATAAACATTTCCATAATATTTTATTTTCTTTGAAGAACAAATATTCTATTCTACTTATTCCATCAGGATTAAATACTGCAAAAAAATATGTTGGAATAGAAAAGGTGAACATTTTATTTCTTGACATGTTATTTTCTTGGAAAATTTGAAATAAGAATATGGTCCAGTTCATAGTAACTCTAAATTGCCCGATAACTTTACTGATTAACACCAATAACCTATCCCAACCTAGAAATATATGTCATGTCAATAAATATTGTCTGCTAGTGACTAAGTCTGACATGACCATTAAATATTTTTTTCATTATCCTAGCGGTGGGTGTATATAGACATTCAGCAAGAAAGCTGCATACAACGCTGGTCTGGGAAACATGCTCTACTCATGACTGTGCTTAATTTAAACTCTTGCCAATATGGATAGTCAAAAGTGGCAATTAAAATATACTCAATGACTGCTAGCACATATATAAGAAAGATAAATGGTGTTTAAAAGCATTGCTGTAGCTCTTGCTTATGCTAAAAGAAAATTGTGAGAAGCCAAAATCAATGAGATCCTGATCTACTCATGACTGGGCTAACTTTAAACTCTTGCCAATATATATGCATTCAGAAGTGGCAATTAAAATATACTCAATGACAGAAATGGTTACACACACATACAATGTATATAAGAAAGTTATATGGTGTTTAAAAGCAATTTTGTAGTTCTTGCTTATGCTAAAAAGAAAATTGTGAACAGTCAAATCTATAGGAGAATAAAAATAAATATACAGATCATAGGGGCCTGTAAAAAAAAGTTAGAGAAAACTGAAGGGGCAATCAAGAATGGACAATCCTGAGTCACTGGCAACATTGACTACCGGTACACCAGACACAGGACACAGAAAACCAAAAAGATGACCAACATGGACTGCACCATAAACCGGGTATGAACAGTTTACCTGGTTTACAAGCAAATACAGTGTGTGAGAGTCGAATATGACAACTGTGCTCTAATAGACATATTCGATCTCTACATTCTTTGTTTTGACCATACAATCAAGTTTGAAAGGCTTCAGGTCGTTCCGGCCCCAAGTCGATTCGGCCCTAAATTAAAAGTCGATTCGGCCCCATTTGAAATTAAATACTTTTGAAGTGAAATACACGTGTTTATCATTTCAAAATGTTTTTGATCGATTTCAATCTTAAAAATTCAAACATTAGAATTTTGTGTGTGTAATCAAGAAATCGATGTACTCGTTAAATAAATATATTTATTACAATTAAATGATGATTATACAGCAGTTAGTAATAAAATCAAGTGTAGTAAAAACATACAAGAACTCAAAACCCAAGCTAATCTTAGGGTGTGAGAAATTTGAAAGTCTTTGTTCTGCCGCACTGTGGTTATAAAAAAGGAACTATGACTATATAGCTTTCAGTCGTTCCTTCCATGATGTCTTACCCATGTGTAGTGTGTTCCAGACCTGTCAGACCGCGGCAGCAAGCTCTAGAGTGTGACTCCTGTGGAAACTAGTTATCTCTAGCTGCAATAATGTAGCTCCTGTGACAAACTTGTGTCTCGGCAGAGCTACAACGCGGTCCCATTCGTCACAATGGAGAAAAAAAAAGTTGCAGTTGAAACATAAAAACTCACTATTTACGCTTCAAACATTTCATTATAACTATTACTGATGATCCCAGTCCTTGTTAAATCGGTTTGGCTGAGAAATATATGCTTTTCAAAAGTAGCAACAATCTTGTTCAAATTTATCGATCGTTTTCCATAACCGTAAACTACAGAAGGTGGAGCTTTTCTAAATATGGTATTTCTTACTACACGCTGATGTAAACATTCACGCCTCATATCGCCAAATATGGCATCGACATCCAAATAGTGAGGCCGGAAATGACGAAATTCAAAATGTTAGTAAACATGGATTTTATTTTGTGGGAATTACATTCTAAAATACTGGTAGGTGATAACAACTTGTTATAATAATGGACAAAAGGAAAGGTTATGTCTTATTATTGATAAATGCAGGCGTCAGAAACTCTGTAAGCGAGCGCAAAAAATCTCGGCGGCTGCTCCATTACGTGTAATGGCATCCCGTTATAACCTTTGCAAGTGAGCGAGCATTTAGGGTTTTATTATTAGAACTAAGTTATCTCCCGCTTTCGGAACACACTTTCTGTTTGACGTTCAGGTTTGCTAGTTTATAACGTAATATTTATAGTAGGGCCGAATCGACTTGGGCCGGAACGACTTGGGCCGAACTGGTTTGGTGCCGGATCGACCTGATACCGTTTGAAAGAACCCATGTGATCAGATCGATGATTCTACCTTCAGAATCATTTAACACTACGACAACTCCGTTTAATTGATCTCCAGAAATACAACTGGTACTTAAATCTCTGTTCAAACTGCACTCATTGAGATGAGTGTCAGTGTCTCTGTGATAAAACAAATGTTTGCAGTATACACATTGCAACCACTCTTGTTTTGACTGTCTCGATTTCGGTGGCATAGCACACGTGTTTCTGTTTACAAAATGAAAAGTATGAGTTAAAATGTGTAAGTGGTTTCCGTATAAAAAAAAAATTAAACAAATAGAACTGTCACATCTTCGCTAGCCAAGGGTTACGAAGGGGGACCCGAATCGTAACCCTTGGCTAGCGAAGATGGAACTGTCATAGCAATAAGCATATCTGTAATAAAATTATCTTGGGTGAATGTTATTCATAAATCAATTAATACATATTTATCATATAACAGATCTGAACAGTTTGTAATGATATATAGTTTGTGATCAACATGAACATTTAAAACAAACTTGATTATTATTATTATTGTGTACGGGGCATTTCTGGTACGGGTTTGGCTTACACATTTTAACCTATAAAACTTTAATCTCTGATCAACATAATATATATCACAAAAAATAATTGTATTTCACAGATTTATATTATTTATTGTATTTATTGTGCTTGTTTCTATATTTTGATTTCTTATAAAGATCAGATATATCTAATTTCAGCTTTCTACTTTTTCGTAGAGATTTTGATGTGGACGCCATTTTTGGAGTTGGGAACACGTTTCCGTTTGCGGTTTCAAAACAACATATTTCCAGTTCTAACATAAATTCTGCCTCAAAGTTCACAACAAATAAAATGCATCTTTAGACAAGCGGAAAGCAAACGCCATAAAAAAGTCCACCATGATTATCGAAAACGTTGAGGCTTTGAAGAAATGGTTAATGGAAACGGTTGCTCCAATGTAGGTTTACACATCTTGTTTACACAGCACTAAAACAAATTGTTTCATTTGAAAAACTCCTTGAAACGACAATTCCCGGTGTTTTTCTGACAAACACCCCATTATGGTGGTGGAACTGTTCTCTGTATTGAATAACAAAACCGACAGACGCCTTCCTTGGCCTTTGCTTGTTTTCTGTATTAATTTAAAACTAGTCATTGGACATAAATATTCGTCACTTTCAAAATGTCGGCGTTGTGGTACACAAACATGGTTACTAGAATTCAAACATCATTTTTTGTAATAAAACATGAAAATCTTGCCTTAGTATTTTGTCAGATTTCCTTTCATCCTTAATATGAAACCGGCACGGCCATGAATGCTCGCGCATCTGAAAATTATCAGGCAATTTCACTTTCATCCAATGCATCAAAAAGTGTCGAGATTTTTTGGGCCGAGATATATAGAATTTAACACCGGGGAGAGTACAAGATAGGGAAATCTCCGACACCCGAGGATAAGATTTCAATCGTTCTCTTTACGAGGTTTGCCGAGTTAGAGAACGATTGTAATCTTACCCAAGGGTGTCGGAGATTTCCCTATCTTGTACCTTTTCCGGTGTTTGATTTTATTTCTCACTAAACCACCTAATTGTTTTTGTTTACATTCCATCAAGCGTTTTCCCGCAATATATTTTTCCATTGCTGAAGTAAATATTTGATTTATCCATATGCAACCGTATTTCGGCAGTATTTCAAATGCATTTCATTATAAAGTACAATGTATTTAATAAATATATTATCAATGTTACTACAACAGAGATAAATACCTGTAAAAATATATTTGAATTTGGTCAAAGGGAGGTAATTTCTTTCTTTACGTTAGTTACTAACAAGGGAGAGCACTCTAGTATTTACTCAAAGTAAACAAATATTGACTGGAAGAGAGCCTGAAAAAAGAATCAAACACCGTGAAAGGTGCACGTTAGCTAGCAGAATATAATACATAAATGAATTTAAAAATACTTAATCGTGGTCAATTGTTTATTTTAAAAAGGAAAAGCATGGAGAATTGGGGGGCAGTTGACATAAACTGTACAGCATGCATTTGCCGGTAAAACGCACATGATTTTATTGTCTTGCACTAGTGCAAGACAAGAAAATCTCACATCGCTAAAAATAGGAACTGGTCTGTCTCAAAAGTGAGAAATATTGGGGGACGACTTTTTTTTAGGGCCGAATCTAGTCTCATTCAATCGAGCTGTCGTTTCTTAAGAAATCTCAAAAGATACAGCACGCACAGCGTGTTTTAGCAAGAAATCACCTTGGTCGGTGTTTTTTCGCGGTGAAATGTCAGTGATATGTCATAAAATCACCGTAAAATGTCGGTGAAACTTTCACCACGAAAATTAACAAATTAGGACCTAAATGTTGGTGAAATATTTTAATTGCCAGTGACAACACCGCGGCGAAAATCATACATGTATACATGTACATGTAACTGTACTTCATGTGTTCTTTTGTTTTTTGTTGCTTAGTTTTTTTACTATTTCGTACTTTATATTTCAATTTGATACCGTTTTTTTTTTTTCAGGGATGCCAGCATGGCATACATTTTATTTATAGGATTTATGAGGCTGAGCACGCATCTTGTTTTGCGTATATTATCTAATCCAGGGATATATATAGTAGTCCTACTATATAAATCCTTGTCTAATCCCAACATTTCGATTGATTTATATCGGTGTTATTTTTTTTAATCACCTGTGTTTTATCAATGTACGGATGTGTCTATTTTTATGTAGTGCACACATTGAACTCGGTCACTAAAAGGTCAAATACACAGTTACATGAGGCTGCAGGATTGATTTAAAAACACACCGAGAATGATTGAAAAAAAAAATCGATGTAATTTTTTATCTAAAGCAAACGTGCTTTTTCGTATTTGTATGTCGTTAATCCCCTTGCAAGCCACGTGTTATTTTACCTTTAATAAAAGTTCCATTTCTGATTTGTACACATATTTTTCATGTGAACGAGAATCTAGAAAGGTTTCCACATGCTATCGATCAAAGCGTGCTTTTGGGGATCTAGAAACTTTTGTAACAGGTGAACTTAAGTCACGTGCCAAGTCGACATTAATTGAACACCCGAAAGCAAATTAACTCGGGATACCAAGCTTGCATTCAAAAGATCAAGTTTATTTTAATTAACAAAATAATACAACACAAGCTTATAAATGGTAATGATCACATAATACTAAACGTTTGTACCGGCATTGTTTTCTTAGCATAATAGATTAAAACAAAAGCAAATATCAGAATTAAAGAACGAAAAATGATCACATAGCTTGCACACCTGAAAAAGAAAATAAGTATTTGCTATGAATCATTCATATTATCAAAAATGACAGTCTCAAGAACATACAAATGTACAAATAAAGGTTAATATCCCATTTCTTTATTTCGCTGTGTTTAATCGTCAATGTCGGTGTTTTATAGTAAATCACTGTGTTCGATTTTTCTCGTACATTTCGCGGTGTCAACACCGACTTTTTTTTTAATTTCTCCGACATTTTCTTGATTTCACCAACGTCGGACCCGAGTGATTTCTTGCTAAATCGTGCTGTGCGTGCTGTAACTTCCGCGTAGAAACAAAAATTCTTGTCAGTATGTCAGAAGAGATTTATTAAATTAAATAATATCAATATAAGTAAAACAAGCTAACAAAATGACTTTCATTACACACGGGTTCCGGGTTTCAGTGGAATCGGATGTACGAAAGAGGGTACAAGACTTCAGGAACACCTTTGCGCTTTATGTTAAGAAGATCTTCATTAGTTGAGTGTGTTACACAGAATGTGTTTACAAAGCGTCAATTTTTTTTTTATTCGTCAGTATGTGCAGTCATGTTTGTCAAAAAATCCTAAGTACACATTTTATACCATAAAGAGCTTGCTGACACTCGCATATTTAATACTTCCTTCAGGCGACCGGGAATTGAGGAATATAAATCTTGAATATGCCACAGCTGTTTGGTCGCCATACAAGCAGCATGACATTGACAACATAGAGAACGTACAGAGAAGAGCGACCAAACAAATACCATCCTTAAAAGATATGGAGTACCCAGATAGATTAAAGAAATTAAAAATATCTACCTTGAAATACAGACGCCTCAGAGGTGATATGATTGAAACTTTCAAAATTATCACGGGTATCTATGACAATGAAGTCACAGCAGGTATAATTGACCTCGAACTAGGGGCCATAGTAAGAAAATCAAGAAGAAATTCTGCAAAATAAATTTAAGGAAATTTTCTTTCACCAACAGAATCGTTGATTTATGGAATACTCTGCCACAATCAGTAATTGATGCAAAGGATGTAAGACAATTTGAAATAAGGCTCAATAAATACTGGGAACACCAAGATGTAAAATTTGAGTACAAAGCCAGCATCCAAAACAATGAAAACACCGGAAACCACACCGAAATAAGTTGTATCAAGGAAGAAGTAGAGTTGGATATAGTGCAGGGATCGCGCTGTCGGTTGCTAATGTCGCAATTTGCGATTTTTTTTTCTTGACTGGCGACTGAAATCGGCTTCTGGCGATTTTTTTGTCGCCTATATTTCCTTGTGTAAATTTATAGATAATCACTGTACCGTAGCGAAAATCAATAATCCGTAAAATACAGGTAAGTTTTATCGTCTGCTAGCGCGTGTCAGTATTTAACTGTCAAAGGAAAACAGGTAAACAATTTATCGAGGTGTGAAATCTTGATCGCCAATTATGATTTATGATTGTATTATTGTTGTTAATTGAAGTGTAATTAGATGATCATGTTTTGAAAAAAGTTGTTTTACATGAATTATAGAGGAAAATTGGAGATGACGGACACTTATTTCCAGTTACGGTATATTCAAACTAATAGCCGAAATACAATCAATAAAAAGTTATTTTTAACTTCCTTGCTATTTTTAGCACGTAGTTACCGTGATGTACAACATAAATTTTTTTCGAATGTCATTAAAAATTAAAATTGTACGTCAACGGCATAAACAAATGTGCCATATTTTATTATATTGGAACTTATTTTTCACTTTATTAAATAAATAAACAACTGCTAGTACCGAATGGAATCTGTGTTGAAGAACGATCTGATTCTGATTGCTTAGCGATCTTCTGCTTGTCGCATGTCAGCTGAGCTAAACGACGTCTCTGTGAAGGCATGTTTGAAACTGATGAAATATACTTTATTTTTATGGATATTTATAACAACGAGCAGCTGTGACACTAATCCTGAGTAGCTTGGGAATGAGTAGTGTACCAAGCTGAACACAACAAGCCGCTGACACTTCAATTATTTTATTAATTTCTTTCACCAAAATGAATGATTGCTAATTAAGGTTAATTGCCTTTGAATTTGATCACCTGTAATTAACTACTCAGACCATACAACAGGTGTCAAATTTTGTGATGTAATCTGTTGATTGACAGATCATATACATCGATCGATATTTTTAACAAGAGAAAGGCCGTTTTAGTAATATTTTTTTTTTTTAAACTTACGAAAAAGGCACGAGGGCGTTTTAGTGACAGTTCTGAATGTATGTCTGTATCATATTGTATGTTAACTGTTGTTATATGATGATGTCTATGTTGTTATTTATTGATTATTTATTGTAATAAATTATATAAATCTTTTTGTTTTTGATGATGAAATCGAAATGAAAAACAGAAGTACAATACAGACATTAACATTTGTACAAACAAATCCGGACCATTTATACATGAAACTGAACATACCAGGTACATGCAATCATCACAGTTTCGGTTTGAAAAAATTGGCTCCTTGTAAATTTTTAGCTGGCTCCTGACTTTCAAAACTGGCACCTGAAAATGGCACCTGGCGATTTTTCTGGCTCCTACTTTTTGGGAGCCAGAGCAGCCCCTGTAGTGGCGGAGAGCCAGCATCCACAGATGACGTAGCCTAAATCGAAGATCAATTCTAAGGAGATGTTTTCCCAGATACGATGAATCTCGTCAAACGGGTCGAGATGCGATGACACACGTTTTCTAGTTCACGCTTGTCGCAGCTTGATCTTTAACCAAATGTTTTCTATAACTTTTATATCAGGATGTAGTGGTTTTAATAGAATTTTCTGCAATGTAGTTTCTGAGTAAATGAGATCTATTTACGGGGGCATTGTCATCCATATAAACATAGTTATCATCAGGAAAATGACATGCTATTGTAACATTTTATTTTATCCTCCATAATATTCTTTCCAGCGGATTATTTTTAATATAAAATATTGTCCTTGCAGTAAAGGAAATTAGGAATTTGAATCCACAGGACATTCGGTCCTGTGAACTGAGGAATTACAGGACCGAACTAGATTTTACAGAACCAATTTTTTTTTAAATAATAAATTTATGTGTCACATATTGATTGCATTAAACTGACAATCACAAACAGCAATATCTACAATTAGACAGCAGCATAAAGGTTAGCGTGCGAGTGCTCATGGGTTTGTGCTCCGGTCAGGTCAGACCAAAGACTATCAAATTGTTATTTTTTGCTTCTCTGTTAAGTACGCAGCATTAAGGAGAAAGAGCAAAGACTGGTTGGATCTGAATCAGTATAATGTGTCCAAGTGGGATGACAATTTGACACTATGTCCATAAATATATTATTGTATACAGCATGATCATATTCATTAAAGTATATTTCCACTCTAAAATTACAAAACTATTTGTGACATTAAAAATTACTAAATGAAATATTCATTCTATCTAAACAAATGAATCCTTGTATGTAAAAAAAAATAGAATAAAATAATAGCTCTATGCTACCAGAAAAAGTATAATTAGAAACCAGAATTTAGAATTACAAAAGAATATATATATATACATGTAGCTCTTTTGGTCCATTGGCTTCGATGCACCAGTTGCAGACCATAACATTTTGTTCAACGTTGTGATGAAACCAAGGTCGGTCCTGCTTCCAAGAGTCAATAAATTTACGTTCTCTGTCTTTTTCATACTGTTTCTTCCGTTCTCTCGTCTCCTCTTGGGTTATTTTTCTCTTTTATGGCTTCTGTTTTATACTGCAAGAAAGCCATGACCACTGTGTTTTGAAGTGATAAAATGTTCCGAATTAATGACGATTGTTAATGAAGAAAACTCTAAAGAATAATATTTTTCTGAAATACCATGATCACTGTAGTCACACGAAATATTTTACGACATCAAAATATTACGACAATAACTGTTGTAAATAGTTAGTGTCTTTGCCAAAACTTGTGATTATCAATTACGATATGTATTATTTATTTTAGATTTTTCTTGATCTAAAAATAACAAATAAAAGAGTATTAGAAATATTTTTAAGTTGAATTTACTGAGAACATCGATTTATCTATTCTTAAAGGCAGCGGCTGACAAAACAGTTTACCGGAGAGTTAACGAAAACTACCGGACCGCCGGAAAATTTATCGGAAGAGGTCCGGTGCCAATTTCCTTGACTGCTTTATTAATGATTGGTATTTAGGACAAATATTTTCACCTTATACCTGTAATTATGGTTTTATATATTTACAAATACTGGTTTAAAATGTTGAAGTGATGAAAATTTCCACCATTGATCAAGCAAGGCACGCGCATCGTCAACGAATTGCACTATGGGTAATCTCACTTGTTCTCGCCACGCAACATACTTAATTACATACAATCTAAATGTTAAATCTCGCGAGATTCATAACCTTTTTACTATAAAAATCCTTGTTTACATTGAAAAAAAAATTCCCCATAGTATTCAATTTTTTATCTAACCAAATTTCTACCATAAAGAGTGAGCCATTGCTTGTTTATTAACATATGTTCATGTATTTCATATATATTTTGATGCATTTTCACATTTAAAGCATCAATCATGTCCTAAGGTTAACACGAAATAAGAAAAAAATGTGTGTTTCTGGTTTCTGACCTGCTTTTTTGAAGTAAAAAGTGTGCATAGAAAAATGCAACACTTTCCAAAACAGAAACATGTTTTTCTTTGATTTTATTTCCAGTTTAAAATGCCGACCAGTGTGGTTGTAATCTCAAAGTTTAAAATGTCGGCCAGTGTGGTTGTAATCTCAAATGAGATTTGTTTTATGAACTTATTTCCATTTGAAGCTGAAACCTTAATAAACTTAAAGGTTCCTGAATATAATTTTAAAGCCTGACAAGGACCATGATGATTCGATTGGAAATAATATCACGTTTTAAACCCATTGGGGTAAAATGATAGACAATGAATAGATGACAGAACATATTTAAACTGGTTGCTTTTGTATACCAATGTGTAGATCAATATTTTAAAAATTTTATTCAACCACAATGTTTTCTTTCGTAGTAACCATTTTAAAAATATTGATATCTGTATTGTAAGTAAAGTCACTTTATTACTTAAAACAAGTGTAATCCCTTTAGATAACTGAGAAATATAAAAAAAAAAAATGATGTTAATTTGATGTTGTAGATGTGATGCAGACCCAGAACCATTGTCAAGATATTGTCTGGCTCTAGTGAAGAAGGATAAACCAGAGTCTGAACTGAGAGAATTCTGTCTTGATCAATTAGAAGTCTTTCTACAAGGAAGTAAGTATCCATCACACCTATCAGAAAAAATTTAGAGAAATTATAATTAGTTTATATCAGACCAATTTTTGAATATGCTTGTGAAGTATGGGATAATTGTGAGGTAGGGAATTCTAATAAACTCGATCAGTTGTAACTTGAGGCTGCTAGAATCGTTACTGATCTTCCAATATTTGCTAGTTAATTCTGGGAGTCATTGGCAGAAAGAAGAAAAAGGTGAAAATTACAAATGTTTTATGATATACAAAATAATAATGCACCCATGTATCTTTGTGACTTAATTCCACCAACAATTCAAAGTACAACCCTGTTTATCCATTGCGTAATGGAAGTGATATTATAATACCATTTTGCAGACTATCGAATACTTATGACTCATTTATTCCCTCAACTATACGTCAATGGAATAGCTTAGATCCATCACTTCGAAATGTGGGTTCTATTGCAAAATTTAAAACTGAATTAAGAAAGCGGAAAGATATGCCAAGTTCATAAGCATTACGAAATTGGACCTCGAAAACTTAATATTACTTAAACCCAGCTTCGATGTTTTGCTTCTTTTTTGAATTACAATTTGTTCCAAGTAAATATAGTCTCAGATCCGTCTTGCCATTGTGGTGCCAATCATTTCTTCTATGATTGTTCCCATTATTCAAATATAAGACATACATTGTTTCAAAATCTCAACTGGCTATCTAATTATTGTGTTTTAGACCTTACACTTTTGACCTGTGGTAATCCTACACTCTCATATGAACAGAACGAAATTATTTTCAAACACGTGTTTGAATATATAAAGAGGTCAGAAAGGTTTCTTGTTGTCTAGTAGTTCACCAAAAGAACAATCGCACACATCATCACCACTAACCCCTCTCTCTCATTTCTTCATTCTCTGTTTTTGTTCAATCTACACATATTAATGTAAGGAATATTTATATACATGTATTCTCTATCAAATAATGTTGTAACTTATTGTATATAGGAGAAGACTTCATAAGTTTGTTTAACTTGTGTCTTATCCTTTGCACATTTGAGCAAATAAGATTTTGTTTAAACTAAAACCTATCAGGTTCACTTTTTGTCCAGAATAGACAGGTATTATTAATAAACAGGTACAATTTGTCAATATTTTGTCATTGTTTTCAGATACATTTTTATGGTTAAAAACACTTAAAACTTGTTGTTTTGCTTCAAACCCTTAGTTGGATTAGCTTTATCATGACAATTAGAATTAATTACAAATGAAGTAAACAGTATAGAATATTTGTTCCTCACAGTAAGAAATATTATGGAGGTGTTTGTAATAAATTATCCAAAAGAACAAAAATTGTGCAGAACAAATATACATTTACAAGTACATATAAATATTAAAAGCCTGGATCGTATGGTAGTTGGATTTACAACTATGCAATCAGTGCCTATCACCACTGATGTTGTGAATTCGAATCTCGATCAGGGCGAGGTGTTCAACATTATGTGACAAAGTTTGTCAGTGACTTGCGACAGGTCTGTGGTTTTCTCCGGGTTCTCCAGTTTCCCCCACCAATAAAACTGACCGCCATGATATATAACTGACCGCCACGATATATAACTGACCGCCATGATATATAACTGAAATAGTGTTGAAACACCATCAAACAAACACAATATGACTTTGTTTCAGAAACACCAGGGTTTGTTGATGTCTTGTTTGATGCATTGACGTCTAAAGTTTATCTCCAATCAGAAGTGAAAGTGAAAGAAGAACCGGTAGACAATGTACAGGAAAAACCATCTTCTACGACAGACGAAGTCAAGGTCAAAACAGAACCAAAGGAGGTAGATACTACTGTATCTGATATAAAGCTTGAGGTATTGATAGAAATAAAGGATTGAAATCATTTTACTAATTTAGAGGAGAAAAAATTGAAATAATCTGACTATAAAACAGGGTGGGTATCTGGTGAGACTGAGATTATAAGACACAACCTGAGGATGTAGATCAGACGTATTGTGTGACATCGTCAGTAACTCAAGTCTGATCATGCTTCCATCCACTATGCTCGTCAGCAGTAAGTCAATTGAAAGAAAATTCTTCATATTCATGAATAATTCATGTCAAATCTGGTTGGCTCTGTTACTTTTTGATGCCAAATTATTTGTACTTTGATTCTGCTAGGATTTGTGACCTACAAACCAATGCAATATAAAATGTGAATATTGTTATGTTTGCATGGCAACTTCTAAATGCTGAATCAGTGATGGGGACAACTGTGAAAGGAATGTTATCGTTTCAATTGTCCCACAAAGCAGCTATTGAAGTGAAGTGGCCCATTTACCACCAGACATGAAAATCTTGTGGCCAATTTTTTACTTTTAGTGGCCAGATGATAATGCCTACATAGTGTGCATATTCACGGCTGTTTCCTTCAGCAATAAAACTGACAGCCATAATATAGCTGAAATATTGTTGAAAGTGGTATTAAACATCCTAACCCTAACCCTTAAAATGTGAATAGTTACGATGTATGCCTAATTATACTTAAAGCTCGCATGGCCTTTGGCAAGGTGAGCTGAAAAAACAAGGTAATAAATATTTTAAAATGATAAAGATATTGGGCTCTTTATTGGTATAATGTATAGCTTAAGTAAAATATATTTTCAGCCTACTGTAAGAAAGAGTAATGCTAAAGATGACCAGAAAGACTTAAGAGATGTGATTAGGAAACGACATGGGTCTAAGAGTCCCAGTCCAAGAAGACGAGATAGAGATTAGTAAGTCTTTGTGTCGCTCTAGAAGCAATACCAATACATAGGGATTGTTGTCTGTTGTCTTGAATCATTGTCTATGTTGTTGTCTTGGGCAGTCGTAGTCGTGATCGTATGTATGGTTGTGAGTTCGAATCCTGCTCAGGCGAGGTGTACTCGTTATGTGATAAAGTTTGTCAGTGACTTGCGGCAGGTCTGTGTTTTCTTCAGGTACTCCGGTTTCCTCCGCCACAAAATAACTGAAATATTGTTGAAATTGTTTGTTTGTTGTCGTCTTGCTTTCATTATAAATTACTCTTGCCAAATCTGATGGATTTGTATCAAACTTACCATGGTTTTCTCATATAGGGATCCTTTGTGGATCAGTTTACAGTGAATCTCGGGTGTGTTAGGAACCTGGAAGTTACAGGGACTAATTATTCAATTTGAATTATCCAATGCATAGAGACATTGGTAGTAAGCATGAACTTCATGTTTGAAATCTGGTCCAATCAATATTATTATCTTAGGTGTGTATGTGTCTAGACTACAATGTGTTTTGTTATGTTTTCACCATGATTTTGACGTATCATAGTATTTTCTCTTGATTCGATATTGTTATATGTCAGAAAAGAACGAGAAGAATGCTGTCAATTTCAACATTGATATGATATTGTATTGTTTTAGTGATGAAAGAAGACGTCGTAGTAACGACAGGAGAATTAGGAGAAGGAGTCGTTCAAGAAGTCCTGTTAGACAAATTAGGGGAAGATCACCACCCAGGGTGTGGTCACCTAGGGATAGATCTCCAAGAGGAAGATCAAGATCTCCAAGAAATTGGTCACCAAGAGGTAGATCACCTCCCAGAGGAAGGTCAAGGTCACCAAGAGGGAGGAGTCCTACCAGAAGAATATTATCAAGGGAATCCCCAAGAAGATGGTCTCGCTCACCAAAGTCATGGTCTCCTAGAGGTAGATCACCAAAAGTTAGACAAAGATCACCTAGACGATCAAGATCATGGAGTCGTTCCAGGTCAAGGTCTTTGGGTAGATCACGTTCAAGATCAAGGTCAGATGGTAAGATAGATATTCAGTTGATTATTTCAATTCTGTATTGCCATAGACAATTATGCATTCATATATAATAATTCTCAAGTATTCTCAGGGATCATTCTGTAATTTTCAATCAGAGTCCCAAATGCAGGAAGAAAAAAACAATAAGTAGAAAATTGTTCATTAGAAACCAATTTATGTACATGTAAGAAAATTACATGTACATACATGTATGCAGATTTATATACATGTAGGCAATTCTGTAAGCATAACATTTTCAACATTTCTTAAGTGACAGGAATATTATGCTGTCTTATATACCTTTAGCAATGCAGATCTTACGAGTAAAATTTTTGAGCAATTGTCCCCTTCAAAATTCCACTGGCCCGAGAAATATCGGTCCACAAGTGAACCGATATGAAAGGGGGGATTTGCCCCCCCCCCCCCCCCCCCCCCCCCCAGAAACAGGAAAAAGATCGAGCAACATGAACACCATTGAAACCTTGGGTGAACTCATTTTCCCCGGAAGGATAAGCAGTTCCAGCTCCATTAGTGGCATCCGCAAATAATTAAATTGACTGTAAGTGATTTAAACTTTAAACATGTACATATAGCTTTTGTATTCTGTGAATGAATGTTGTACTTGCTCCAAACAAGGGTAAAATTCATGACATTTTCCCATACATGCAGTGTTTTTAATGCATTACAATTAACAGGTATGGTTAGAAGATAATCAAACAATCTACATATAGTCCAACTTGTCTCAGCTCTGTATAACAGCTTCCTTTGTTAGCCAACTTTATTTATTCCTCCCCAGCGTTTTCCCGTGCATTCGACCTTTATATAATGACCCACTGTCTAACACGACTAACGACCGTGTTCTTTGGGTAAAAATCCTTCATATAACGACTTTTAGAAGATTATTATCCTTGCCTTACACCTGTATCTTCAACCCCCATTCAAGGAGAACTATACTGTGTATGTAGAACAGTGCCTCTATTTACAGTGCTGTGCACTCCCTCCACCATTATCCATTACCACGAATTGTAAAATCCTTTGTGTACTAATATTATCAACACTGAATTTATGTACATAATTAAAGTCTAAAATGTCACTTCAGTTGGCCCTTATATTTTAAAATATTCACTGATAAAAGATAAAATTCTCTTCAATTGATTTATTAAACCGGAAGTTAGATAATAAATAAACAAACACAGTCCCGACTTTGGAAAAATTTCCGTTTTGTCCAGCTGATGCAGCGATTGTTGCCAATATCCCTCTTGCTGATATCGGCATGATCTACTGACAACATCTCACTCCCAAAGTCCATACCTGTTACTGGTTCATAATAATAGATTTTTTATATTAAATGAAGTCACGATTAGTGTTATTGTGTATCGGCCATTTTTTTTTACAGGTAAGTTGTTCACGTGATGATTTATTATTGTTGTTTTGGTTTATTTGGGTTTATTTCTTATTTATATTAAATATTTTAAATTGCTTACTATAGAAAATACCGTTTTAATCTTTCAGTTTTATAAATAAATAATCTTGATTTTGAAAATTATTGAATTATGAAGTACTGGTTCCCAGCATATATTTCTGTCAATATTCGTTTAATGTGCGGTAACAGATCAAGGTAAGCACATGCTGATTGTGTGATTAGACTATTTATAGCTTTCGGCGAGTGATTGAAGTTGAATTTTAACGTTTTGTCAGGAAATTTCATTAGTCCTTGTTATCAGTCGATATTGAATGACACGGAAGTACGGAAAATCTACCGGTTGGAAGAAACGAAAGTTGTTGGCCCAAGTGGCCCGAGAATATCAACTGGCCCAGCGGGCCGATCTTTGTTCTCTTAGACTGGCCCAACCGTAAATATACTGGCCACAGCCCAGCGGTTACGTCAAACCCTGGTCCTCCAGCCCAAGACCAGTAAAACTTTGTTTGGACCAGTCAATTTTTCAGTTTTTATTTAGAACTATTTAAAAATAAATTCAAGAATTTGATTCGGACCAGTAAATTCAAATGTTCATTTCGAGGACTGGCAACGTTCATAGAGACTTGCCTATTCAGAATAATCCTATGAAAATAATGTACTTTAACAGTCTTTTTACTTTTCAATTTTTAATTTCAGACAGAAAGAAGGACAGTAGAGGCTCAACACCTACAATGGATAATGGGAAATACAAAGAATCAAACATTCCTGTGATGGGTGTGACCGTGTATAGCACTGCCCATGGTGAATCTAGCGACACAAAGACTGTCACATCTCGACCACGCTGTAAAGATTATGATGGTAATACAGGATTCTCTATCAGTTTATGGTGGATGATCATTGCTTTACATGTCTTTAAGGATAAATCATTAGGGAGAAATCATTGAATTTTATTCAGATTTGAGAGAAAAAAAAAGAAATTGATCTCATCATTTGTATTTTTAAGAAGAAAAAGAGGACCCCAAAAAAAAAGACAAAGAGGAAAGAGAAATTGCACAAATATTAAAAAAGAAAAAAAAGAAAAAAAAACATTTTCTTTTAAGTTTCAAAAGAAAAAGAAAAATGAAAAAAAAATGCTGAAGAAAAGAAAAACATGTAGCTTTATTAAAAAAAAAAAAGGAAAGAAGGAAAAAATATAACCTTCTTAAAAAAAGAATAAAGATTAAAAAAAATAGTATGTTGGGAAGAAAGAAATAATATTAGATTTAAAAAAGTAAAGAAGGGAAAAAAAAAAATAACCTTCTCAAGTGAAAAAAAAAAAGAACTTGAAAAAAAATATATATGTGCAATTGTGGTCCAAACTAAAAGACAATGATGATAAAGAGTAATAGAAAAAGGGGTGCATGTATTTGAATATTTTATCAAGTTTCATGCATGATATCATGTGCTGTCAGTATTAGATGCTCAAACATATTGACTTTACGTGAACTATGAATTTGTGTGGTTCCAATTATTTAACTTTTCACAAGTTACAAAATTATAAAGAAAAGTATAATTCAATGTTGTATTTTCATGATGTTTCAAAACAGAAATTTCGGCCACACAAATTTTACTTTAATATAGTTGAGTTTTGAGTATTTAATAGCTTGTCTTTCCTTATCTAATGTACACAAGTATAATGTCAAATTAAAAAAAAAAAGAAAAAAAAATATATTAAAAAAAAAAGAAAAGAAAGAAAAAAAAAAAAGGGAGAGAAAAAATATCAAATTTGAATTTTGAAGAAGAAAAACTATTCAAAAAAAAAAAAAAAATTATAAGGAAATGGGAGTTATTTAAATCGACCAAAATTTGAGAGAGAAAAAAGACTTGCATTTGAAAGGTTTGTTTTTACAGAGCAGGGATTTTGTATGAGAGGAGACTTGTGTCCATATGACCATGGAACGGATCCTGTGATTGTTGAAGATGTTTCTATGCCATCATACCCTCCTCCCTCAGGTAAGGTGTCGGGATCTGCAAATAGTATGTCTACCTGTCGAAGACAATTTTAATATATGATATTAGGGTTGCCTTTAAAAAGAAAACTTTTTATTTAGTGCTAAGTTCCAAGTGATATTAAGCGATCATTTTGTGTACATCGTCCATTAGTCCGTTGTTTTTACTGGTAACTTTTTCACATTTTAATCCTGTAAAAAAAAATGACTACCTGTAACTAATCAAATTATCAGTACAGGTAAGATGTCCCAGCTACCTGTAGAATTAATAATAGATCGTGATAATGATACCAGAATAATACAGAATATTATTTTGTTCCATTAATGTATTAAGGAAATCATAAAATGTTCTTAAATTATATGAATTTTTGCTTGATTGTCTATGGAATTAGTGCACCCCTTGAACCATATGTTGGCAACAGGTCATATTTTTCGTGCGAGATGACCTTAATTTTGCTATTTGACTGACATGACACTGAAACAATAATCTGTACAATGAAATACTTTAATCACAATCACATAACTCACATGATAATATTTATAAGATTGATCTAACTGCTCTATGATATGACCTGATGCCGAGTGATGGTGTCCAGTCGTGTGACTTGCGGCAGGTCAGTGTTTTTTTTCGGGTACTCCGGTTTCCTCCACCAATTAAACTGAGTGCCATGTGATTGAAATATTGTTGAAAGTGCTGTTAAATACCATTAGATCCCCTGCCCCCTCCCCATTTTTAAACTTTTTATACCCCCGCTCCCCGAAGGGGGAGGGAGGTATACTGTTTTACCTCTCCGTCCTTTCGTCCCTCCGTCCAAGATATTTTTCGTCACATTTTTCTCAGTAACTGTTGATGGCAGAAATCTGATATTTGGTCACAAGCGTCATATAGGTATACCATATTGTGGGTAGCGTTTTTGGACCCGTCAGATTCCTACTTCCTGTTTGCCGACTTAGTTGGTTTTTATACACATTTAACATATATGCAAATTTTTCGTCACATTTTTCTCAGCAACTATTGATGGCAGAAATCTGATATTTGGTCACAAGCTTTATATAGGTACCCCATATCGTGGGAATTGTTTTTGGACCCATCAGATTCCTACTTCCTGTTTGCCGACTTTGTTGATTTTTATACACATTGAACATACATTTTGTATATGCCCATTTTTAGTCGCATTTTTCTCAGCAACTATTGATGGCAGAAATCTGATATTTGGTCACAAGCTTTATATAGGTACCCCATATCGTGGGAAGTGTTTTTTGACCCGTCAGATTCCTACTTCCAGTTTGCCGAAGAGCGTGGGGGATCATAAGTGAGCATTAGCTCACAGTTCATCTTGTTATTCCCCGCTCCCCAAAGTGGGAGGGGAGTATACTGTTTTATGTCTGTCCGTCCATCCAAGATATTTTTCGTCCCATTTTTCTCAGTAACTGTTGATGGCAGAAATCTGATATTTGGTCACAAGCGTCATATAGGTATACCATATTGTGGGTAGTGTTTTTTGACCCGTCAGATTCCTACTTCCTGTTTGCCGAAGAGCGGGGGTATCATAAGTGAGCATTAGTTCATAGTTCATCTTGTTTTCCCTGTCATATGATTATAGGAATACAGTGGGGAAAAGCATAAAATGTAAAGCGATGGTGCGAAATATATAGATATTTTACAATTTTGTGTTTACATTTGTAAATTTATCTTGTCAATCAATTTCTGTGATTTAGATTTGTTGATGTCACACAAATGGTAACCACCTTGTTATGGAAGCAAAAATTTGCCTAGTGACTGTAGTAAAGAGTACTGAACTTATTTTGGGACAAAATGTGGATATACATTTGATTTGCATTTTGAATTATATTTTTTTTATTTTTGTCAAAAGGAAAAAAAATTGTTGCTAGTCTTTTAAATGCTAAATGGACTTAGAATGTATGCAATACATGTATATTATAAACTTAGAAAATCATATTTAAAATATTTCATTATTTTCTGTAATTTAATTCATTCAGTATGGATTGATTGCCATATATATTTGCCATGTTCTATTTTTAAAGGTCCACCCCCTCCTCCTCCTAGTGTTGGACTACCAATGCCACCTCATGTTCCACCACCACCAATTATAACAGGACCTCCACCACCAAGACCAGGTCTGTATTTATTTGATAATTACTAGTATTCATTGGTATCAGGTTTTTTTATATGACAGCAAATATAAAGAAACTAGTGGTGTCTTAAAAGGAATATAGAATAACAAATCTTGCATTCCGAATATTGAACACATGGGTAACAGAACAATGTAGTACCATAATTAATAAATGTGCAAAATCACATCAAGTTACTTATCACCATTGTTCAGTTAACCACACCGGTGGTGTAATGGTTAGCGTGCTTGCATCGAGTGTAGTAGATCGTGGGTACGAGCCCCGATCAGGTCAAACCAAAGACAATGAAATTGGTATTTGCTACTTCACCGCCAGGCACGCAGCATTAAGAAGAAAGAACAAAGACTTGTTGGCTCAGAATTGGGATAATGTGTCCGAGTGGAGCTACATGTTTACCAGCGGACTTGTTTCAGTGAGCTAGCACTATAAAAATCCAACTAACAGGGCTCCCACTACTTTCAAATTAGAGGGAGAAGTGACTTCTCTTTCAGAGAGCTCACAGGGAGAAGTGGGAGACAACAGAGAGAAGTTAATTGTGATTAATCGAAACATTGTTTCGCGACCCTTCTGACGTTACCCTGCCCAAATTTAGTAAATAGTTAAAAAGCTGTCTGAACTGATTTGTTCTGGGTTTTTTTTTTTATTCATAACTACCTTAAGGACATCTATTCAATGTCACATTTTTATTTCTGTCTACCTTGACTATTGAAGTCTTGCATACCAGTGATTTTTATATGTACCCCCTTTTCCTTTTGAAATATTACTGTGTTGTGATCCAATACCACACAAATTGTAATAACTCGTATTTGTGTGATCTTCAGCAGAAGAGCGATGTCTCTGTCAATTTGCTTAATCAGGGATGTCAATAGATTTTGAAGTAGCAGGAGAAAATTGAAAAGTAGCAGGCAATGGTGCCCTTTACGGCCAGGGGTCTGGGGGCCTTGAGCGGCCCCCAGAAGCTCTGGGATAAATGGTGCAAAATCTTGCATTCTAGGCCTCTCCTGGTACTTAATTTCATTATTGAAACTTCATTTTTTGGTACTATTTTTTTCATATATTTTTTTTACATTTTTCTAATTACCTGCATCACTGTCTATTCTTTGCTTTTTAAAAAAGCCGTCCAGTGAACCTTGTTTACATCTTTGTTTGCTCGGCGCAGCCATAGCGTGTTTGATGAGGGTGCTCCTGTATAGGAGAAACGTTTATAATTTTGTAAAGCGTCATTCGAAACTCATTGCAATATTCCTAAAAAAAAATAGGAAAAAACCGAGAATATGTAACCCGGATAATTTAGTCCCTCTCCGTCTACGATTTCATCTCCAATGAGTGGAAAATAACGACTGATATTATTCGGGTTAGAGGATATGTAACGATGTTTATTTGTAAAGATCTGCAAACGTAAACATGCTGATCAGTAGATACACGCACTGTACGTTGTATTGCTGATACTAGATTTTCTCTCATTATTTTTTTTAAAGAGAAAAAGTAACCGGCAGTGACAGCTAGAGTTACCGGAGATTTTCGTCGGTTGCCGGCTTCTAATGACATCCTTGGCTTAATGGTCCAACTATATATAGGAGTACAGTACATTAGGGAATGAAAATATAGCACAAACATAAATTGCCACTGATAGTCAAAAATTGAAGAAAGTAAAGGCTGTAATTATTATTTGCCAGACCTCAAAGCAGATTGCAACAACAGAGGAAAGCTACTGTAGTTCAAAGTTTATTTTTTAATTGGATATGTGTTAACGTTTACACATGTCTGTATGTAAATAAACAGTTTGATAGATCGTAATATTAACCCGGTGTCTTGTATGAAATACCAATGCGGATGGATAAATATATGAAGCGTCTACGTGCATTTCAACGAATTTTGAATTGCAATCTTCGCATATATGAACATATTTGATATGAGAACTATGATTTTATGTCACAGAAATGAGAAAAAATAAATCAAAAGTTCGTTTTGTTGAAAGTATCTTCGGACAAAAAGTTCGGTCAACATTTCCCGTAGCACAGTACCGCATTGCATCCCCTTACCAAAATGGCGACATTGTTGTTTGTTTACGAAAAACAAATACAAATAGTTTTATTTTAAGCCTGGCATATATAAACAAAACCTCTAATGAACGAAATTAAAGTTTCTATAAATCGTAATGGATTACTTTCCAAGAAAATCACTTTCAAAATACTTAATAACGGATATGATAGATTTCAATAAACACGTGCACCATATCAACATTTTCATAAATGACAAGTGGAGAAAATACGCGGGCGGGGACATAGGGCCACTCTTCAAAATTACAAGGCGACTTGAACTTCGCTTTTGACCAACGAGAAAGCGAAGTCAACCTTCACAAGGCGACTTCTTCGCTCGAATCGCCCTCCAACGTGAGCCCTGAACTAAGCGTGTTGGTCTAGTACAAAGCGGACCTCATCATCATCTCATTGAAAATTAACTTGTTCTCATCTTGATATAGCTGAAAAATTGCTGAGTTGACGTTAAACAACAATTACTCACTCACTTTGACATAGAAATCTCAGTATTTCACTGGGCATCGATCTAATAAAATCACATTCAAGACAAACGATCTTGTTTAGTTTTGCATCCATCTATTTTTATAAGACTATGACCAAATCATATACTTCAGTTCATTTTATATCAAGGTTAAAATGCACAGTAAAATTTGACAAATTTATGCAACTTTTTGTTCTATTTTTAGAACGGTTTGAACCATATAATCCAGAAGCACCTTCTATGAGCAGACCTCCTCCATTTTGGACCCGCCCTCCTGGTCCACCGCCCATGGGTGGCCCACCACCAGGACCACCTGGGATGTTTATGATGCATGGTCCACCTCTGCCACCAAACTTACAACAACCAAGGTCAAGAGACTTAGTTAACATACAGACTTTACCTGACAAGAAACCAGGTATGTAGAATTTAATTAGGTCATAATGTCATTATATAGGTTGAAGTAATTTTCTCTTATTGATGTGCAGTGAAATAGTTAACATGTATTTTAAATTAAGTTTAAAAATAGTGAACTTTGATGACTGTCTCATGAAAACAAAGTACAAGTTTTTTTTATCCCCTGGATCCATGTTAGATATTATCAATACTATGCTCCCATCATCATCATTGGTAGCAACTTAATGGCCATCATCTGCATCTGTTAGCTTTCACATTTCAATCTTTTTTTCGATTAAATTACTGGAGGAAATAGAACTAATCATGGCAGTTTTGTGTTAACATTGTAAAAAGAAATTCCTAATGTTAAATTTATGGAAAGTATCAAATGTACTATTTACACAATATCCAATCAGAAAAAAACAGGCAAAATTGATACCTCTAATATTTATATAAATAACCGCTCACTTTCCTGGCTTGGTACAGGCACTTCAATAAACAGTGGCAGGATTAAATTAGTTTTATGGACCCAAGCCTTGCCTCTTAGTGAACTGGTGTGGTCATTCAAGTGTTTCCTACATGTCAGTAAAATCCCAATAGTCACAAAAAACTGGATGAGCAGTGTTGTTTTAAAGAATACTGACTCGGAATCTTGAAAATCAGTGCCTATAACCACAAATGTTGTGAGTTTGAATCCCACTCAGACTGAGTGTACTCATTACAACATTATGTGATTAAGTTTGTCAGTGACTTGCGGCAGATCAGTGGTTTTCTCTGGGTACTCTTGTTTCCTCCATCAATGAAACACTGCCACGATATAACTGAAATATTGTTGAAAGTGACTTTAAACACCATAATCCAAAGAATATAAAATGTTTTGTGATTGAACAAATTCTATAGTAGAAGTAATATTGTGTAAAAATCAGGGACATCATAAATGTTTCTTTTTTTCAGACGATCTATCAATTCACCCTCCGGGGACTGAACCTGTTAGAATTCCTCCTTCAGTACAGCCAGAGAGGATGGTCATTGCTCCTAAAAGGCCATATGACAATGGTCAGGACAGACAGTATGGTCAACCACCAAATAAGAAACCCTTTGACTTCAGTAGGGTTGGAGGTAATTTTCTTATATTACTTTCTCCTCAGGCCATCCATCAAACATTGTTGTTTTTATGTTTCCCTAGCTACCTACCAAAATCTGTGGGGATTTTTTTTTTCTTTTTTGTTGAAAAAAGTGTATCCTTTGGCCTTCTAACGACATATCCCTGCTTCAAAGCTGAAATAAGGATTTATTTCAAGATGTTGTAAACAAGTGTAGCCTATGATATTCTAATTTCTATTTTGTAGGTTACAGGAAACCTGGAGCTAACAATACCAACACATCTTTAGAAGTGAGGAAGATTCCTCGAGACAAGAACAATATCTCTAAACTTAATGAATATTTTGGCAAGTTTGGAACGCTCACAAATGTACAGGTAAGCGTTTTTAATTTTCTTTAGACTTATATGAATATTTAGTGAATTCTACTAATTCTTGTTCATTGACACTAATCCCAAGTCATGGCAAAATCTGTTCTCTTTTACTCAATGTCAAATATTTTCAAATTATGAAAAGAAAGTTTAAACAGTGATTGTCAACAATTCCATCGATATCAATAAAACGAACAATCACCTCTCACCTCAAACAATTGAACTTAAAAAATACCACAATATACGACATTGAAAATCCAGGGGTAATCAGAAGACGTAAATCGAAGGACAAAATATAATGGTCAAAAGTAAGAAGACAAACAATGATCAACAAAACGCTACTATTATTAACAAAGAAGACATTATCACATGCAGCTGTCTTCTATAGGATTTCTCACATTCAAAATATCCATTTATGGAAGAACAAATGTTTGATTTTATTTACAGGTATCATTTGAAGGAGATCCAGAAGCTGCCTTAGTATCATTTGCTTCCAATGCCCAGGCCTTTGCTGCTTATAAGAGCAGCGAACCACTGTTCAACAATAGATTCATTAAAGTCTTCTTTCATAGGTCTAAAGATAAAAAGGAACAGGTACATATAATAGATACACCTGATTCTAGATAATAATTACTTTTATCTTCAATCTAATTAAAAAAAAAAGTGTGTGTTTTATCTTTTTATATACAGTCAAACCTGTATTAAGAGGTCACGTTTGGGACGAAGAAAAAGTGGCCTCATAAGACAGGTGACCTCTTAAAAGAGGTTCAATTCATATGAAATTTTCTATGACAGGACAAGAAAAAAAGTGACTACATTGTTTTTGGCAAAGTTGCTGAGTTGTTATATTATTTCTTTTTAAATTCTAGTTTAGATATTTCAATTATTCCATGATTGATTTGTTGGTTGTGTAATGTCCACTGTGTTAGCGGTAGACAAAAAATGTCAATAGCCAAAGTGGCTAATCACTAGTTTTTTTCCTAGCCACATTTGCATGTGATTAGCCACACATCTGAAATCGACACAAATGAACAAACACTCATTTGAAATTATGTAACACTTTATTCAACTTAGAACCAACAAATATCAACAAATGAATAAGTTTACTTACAATACAGTAATTTTATTAATGTCATAAAACATAATAGTAAAATTATAAATAAAAAAAATATGCATTTAATTGTAAAGTATTTATTTACTCTGCATTTCAAAAGTTTCTCATCAGATTCACATGATTTTGAAGTAGAACAGTCACTAGCTGGGCCATTGTCCAACTGAAGCCATTCAAATTGTTTGAACCATTCATTTTTAATTTTGCGAGTGTCATTTCTGTCATAAGTTTTTTTTAACTTTGGTATCAGCTTTACTTTTCTTAACTATGGGATTTGTTAAAAATGGCAAAAGTGTCCCTTGCCATTTTCTAGCATAAGAATCTGTCTCTGATTCATTCGAGACCATAACAAGGTCAGATTCGTCTATGTGGTAAACTAAACATTAAAAGTAAAAAGAAATTCGCTATCGGAAACAGATTTTTGTATCCGGAACTGAAATGTTTTAGCGTAAATAATTTTCTGGAAATGACTAAAAAGACCTGTCTTGATGTTCGGTTTTGAATATTATTTTTATTTGCATCTTGTCAGCTGAATGGTTTTTCAAATACACGTTACTGGTTTGAAATTTAACAGATTTTTTCGAGTACCGTAAATATTTCATTCGCCAAAGTGGCGATCGCAACTGAATTTTTATTAGCCACATCTGAAATTTAATCGCCCATGGCGAGTGTGGCGACCTTTAGCACTAACACAGGTCCAGCAGCAAATAACTTTCATTACATTTGTACGTGGAGGATGAGAGCAATATAAAATAGTATGTAGATATGAAAGAGGAATGGAACAACATTTGACTGTCACTGGAATAGTAGGGGGAGTTTGGTAGAGACAAACTATTTAACCTTTTGTATAGCATTTAACACCATCTATCATTTTGTACCAGCTTTGCTTGACATAAAGTTACATGTACATGTACTATTCAGATATGTTTTGAAATGCTTTATTAAACGGCTATTGCATTGACTGCCTTTGTTACTAACAAAAAATAATTATTTGTAATTTGGTTTTTTATTTAAAATATATTGCTACAATTTTTGAATATTTATTCAGAAATAAAATTGCTGAATGATTTTACATCTTTTTTAAGGGAGATGAATCGGACAGCACAACCTCAGCTCCTTCTAGTACAACACCCACTCCACCTCCTCCTAAACAGAATGATCAACGAAACGTGAGGTTACGTGTGGAGATCCCTCCTGCTCATAAAATGTCATTGAATAACACAATATCTAAACAGTCAGATGTGTCCAAACCAGAAAAGGTATGATGTTTTAAGAGGGGAAGTCATATATGTTAGAAATGTGGAACAGTGTCTTATCCATTTGAAAGGTCTTCTTTGCTGAGTTACGTAGTCCAATTTATAATGAATTTTTACAAACTTGGAAAGTAGGGCAAAAATCTGGAGAGAGAAAAAAGAAAATACAAAAATGCAAGGACTTCTTCATATATTCAAGTTAACCAAGAATTTGATTTATCCAAGTTTACTTGTCAGAGTTACAAATGCATTTGACATATGGCAGTTTAGCCAGGGATGGCAAAGTCTCTACCCTCACGGTCATAAAACTTTGGAGCATGAATTTTGTACTCATTATGACATACTTGATAAACGTCGGATCTGAATGTCCTATCTAATAAATAAATAAATAAATAAATAAATAAATAAATAAATGCAAGGGGCCGTCGTCGTGATCGTATGGTAGTCGGATTTACAACTACCTGTGCAATCAGTTTCTATCACCACTAAATTTGTGAGTTTGAACCACGTTCATGACGAGGTGTACTCGATACAACATTATGTGATAAAGTTTGTCAGTGACTTGCAACAGGTCGGTGGTTTTTTCCAGGTACTCTGGTTTCCTCCACCAATAAAATTGACCGCCAAGATATAACTGAAATATTGTTTAAAGTGGCGTTAATCACCATAAACCAACCAAACCAATAAATGCAGTGCTCTTATTGGATGATTTTAGAATATTAGTATGAAACTTGAATGTTTTATGACCATGAAGCCAGAGCTTGTCAAAGACCAGTAATCAACAGAATATACATGGAAATCAACAGTAGTTGAATAATGTGCAGGAAAATTGTACTGTATGAATAATTCTTTTCCTTAGGGAAAAACTCCTTTTAGACTATTACCAAAGAGACAATGGTCATTAATATCAATTAACTATAAAGATTCTTAATTTGAATTTTTTATGTTATAAAATGGTCATTTTATCTCTAACTAATTTTGTGTAGAAAATAATATATCGGGCCAGATTTCAGATGCACTGAAATAGTAAATTATTACTAGAATTGTCTCCCTTAACACCCCTCTTATATGCTCTCTTTTTCATAGCAGAAGTAATAACCTTATAAGATGGAGACTATTGTATAATAATTAAATTATCATTTCTTTTAATATTTCAGAGTATTTTGTTTACACCAAGTGTGGGAGTGATAACAAAGACAGTATATAACCACTCTAAGATTGTTGCCAGGCCTAAGATAACTAGTCCAACTGCTGTAGGGTCGGCTCAGTTTGTATCTAAGATTGAGGCCATTAAAAAACAAGAAGACCTAAAGAAAGAAGCCATTAAGAAGAAAGCTGAAATACAAAAACAAAAACAAGAATTATTACTGAAACAAATAGAACAGCAGAAGGTAAAAGCAGTTTATTTTCTGTATATTGCATTAAAAAAAGAAAAATTTAGTTTTTATACAGCAGTCGAAGTCTGGGCATATTATGGTATACCATGTCTGTTCATTTGTTCATCCACAATCACCAAAGAAATTTTTACTCGGCCTTAGGATTTTTATTTTTACAATTTTCACTTTTGGTTTTGCAGAGTTATGGGACTTTGTTATAAAACACACATTTCTTCACATGTCCGACGATAAGCAGATTTCACGAAATTTTTACTCAGCCTTAGGATTGATGAATGTACGGTAACTTTCAATTTTTTTAAATTTCACCTTTGCGGTTGCAGAATTCTGGGACTTTGTTGGACCCCTAAAAAGGGCTTTTTTTTTCAGATGTCTGATGATAACTCTAGTTTGCTGTGGCCAACCTTCATAATAATGTCTTTCGATTTTGAAGATTTTCCCTTATGCCATTCCAAAGTCCATGAAAAAAAAATTGTGCATATTTTCCCCACATTTTGTATGATAACATATGTTTGGTTTGACTAAATTTCATGAAATTTCTATGCAATGTAAAGATTGATATAAGTGAGCTCTCTTTGGATTTTGACGATTTTCACATTAGCCGTTTCCGAGTTATAAAACGTTGTTAAGATTAACACCTTTTCAGATTTTACAACTGTTGGTGCACAGGTATAGCATGTGCTCATGACGCAGCTGCTTATTTGACAATTATTACAGAATTTTTATCACACACACAAAAAATGTGATATTTATTTAAGCTGCCAATAGGATACAATTGGTGTGAGACTCCTTAAATTCTATATTCAGGATTACATTCTATTGTTAAAAGAACTTGGGTTAATGTATATGAGGCCTTCTTAAGTCATATTTGCCAGTAAGTTAGTTTTTAGCATGTTTTTTTATAAAGTGCATGATGTTTATGATTCCAGAAACTTATTGAAAAATTGGAAAAGAATAAGAACCTATCAGCTGATGACAAAGACAAGATAAAACAGGTAGGCCTCTGATTACCACTTTTATATCTTCAAGCTTCTCTTTTTAACATAATACATTCTGTAGTTTATAATTCATAAATGAGTTCCTTGTGTATGTAGAATGTCACTATACTTCTACGTAAAAGACAACCTGCAGCAATTTTCCAACCCATGTCAATGATATTGATATCTTCTCTTTTAACCCTGCCACATGTTTGTGCCTGTCCCAAACCAGAACCTGGATTTCCAACGTCATATGTCATGGTTTATTTTTATGTTCATAACACTGATATTATTATAATAACCTAGCAGTTTGTACAAGTGAAATGATTTGAGGTAGTTGTTCTAAGTACAGTGAAACCTGTCTAAATCAAACCCTGAATATCCTGTATAAAATGAACTTTAAATAAAAGTCCCAATGTAGGAAATCTTTGTTAATTTAACCTGTGTAAAGCAAACACCTGTCTATTCCAAGCACAAAAGTTGGTCCCAGTGAGGTTCGGTTTAGACAAGTTCCATTGTAATTTGAAAAATTAAAATTAAAAAAAAGTTCTAGAGGTTTATTTCTTTAAATATCTTCACTTTAATCAAATTTACATGTATATAATGGGGGAAGATTGACATAGGGTACTTATATGGCAGATAGTCAGCTTTATTCAGGAAACTATTGAAATAAGGATGTACATTTGTATGTTATTATTTTTTAGACATTAAAGATTTTAACCAACAGTATAGAGAAACTGACTAAAGAAGTTATACCTTCAGTGCAGCAGGCAACATCTCCTGTAGCTACAGAATTACCTGTAATTACCTCTCCAGAACAGGTACTTGTAGTGCTAAATATTGACCTTGTAGAGTAGATATAACATACATAAGTACAGGTGTAGGTTAACCATACTGACATATGGGCTGTGATATAATTGGAACTGCATGAACCACCACTTTTTGTTTCTTACCTCTTTAATGTTTAACTTCATGATTTTCAATTCGTTTATAGGTAGGATTCATTTTCATACAGTATCATATCTTTTCTTACTTCATGTTAATTGCATATCACATAAAACCAAGGGGCCGTTATGATCGTATGATAGTTGAAATTACAACTACCTGTGCAATCAGTGCTTATCACCACTATCGTTGTGACTTTCAATCCCGCTCATGGCGAGGTGTACTTGATACAACTTTATGTGATAAAGTTTGTCACTGACTTATGTGTACTCCGGTTTCCTCCAACAATTAAACTGACCACCACGATATAACTGAAATATTGTTGAAATTGGCGTAAAGCCAATAATTCACTTTTGTTAGGGTTAGTGTAACCCTAACAAAAGTGAATTATTTTTTGTTGATTTTATTTGGCAGGCAAAGAAAGAAATTTTAGATACAGAATTAGAATTGTTTAATAAACAACAATGTGGTGAAGATACCATTGTACTCAGGAAGAAACTCAACGAACTGACTAAACAGGTACAGCATTACTGTGAAAGCATGTTATGTTATAAATAGGTTATTTGGTGTACACGACACGTTTCTGGAATAACCTTCATTACGGTATGCTCATTGTTAAAAGATAAGAGAGCCAAACAACACAAACATCTTTTGAAGCTAGTTATAAACCAATGGGCCTAAACAGGAAAGCTGAAATCGGCTAAGATTACATATGCCTGTGGGAGATTGACCTAATTTGGAAAGCACTTTATGTAGACAGTACATGGTTGATGGGTTCGTAACAACTTTTGTCATTATTGTAACTCAGATTCCTTTTAAAATTGTGTGCCTTGTGAGTCTTTGGGGAAAAAAGTGCCTTCTAGCATTATAAAATTTGAACTCATCGTATTGGTCTAGTATGAAGCATCTTAATAAAAAAAAAATCACTTTCTCACCATGATATACGACTTGAAAGTCCCTCACTTGATGTTGTTCAACAAAAATCACTCGGTTAAATTTGTAGAAAGCAAATGGTATGCTTTATTGAAAACAATCTTCTTATTTTTATATAGGCTACAGCAATGGGTCTGATTGGTCGAGGAAGGGGACGGGGAATGCGTGGTGGTAGAGGGCGAGGTTTCGTGCCTACTCGTGGTGCTATGACCTGGGTTGCAGGTGGTCAGGCAGCAGCAGCAGCCCCTGCTAGAGGTAGAGGAACTAGCTATTTTCCTGTGGCAAAGAGTCGGACATTAGATAACAGACCTAAACAACTAGAAGTGACTGGGTTTAAAATGGAGCAGAAGGATCTAATAGAGCCACATTTTAAGGTAGACTTGTGATGAAATACTAGCCACATTTTAAGGTAGACTTGTGATGAAATACTAGTCACATTTTAAGGTAGACTTGTGATGAAATACTAGTCACATTTTAAGGTAGACTTGTGATGAAATACTAGTCACATTTTAAGGTAGACTTGTGATGAAATACTAGTCACATTTTAAGGTAGACTTGTGATGAAATACTAGTCACATTTTAAGGTAGACTTGTGATGAAATACTAGTCACATTTTAAGGTAGACTTGCGATGAAATACTAGTCACATTTTAAGGTAGACTTGTGATGAAATACTAGTCACATTTTAAGATAGACTTGTGATGAAATACTAGTCACATTTTAAGGTAGACTTGCGATGAAATACTAGTCACATTTTAAGGTAGACTTGTGATGAAATACAAGTCACATTTTAAGGTAGACTTGTGATGAAATACTAGTCACATTTTAAGGTAGACTTGTGATGAAATACTAGTCACATTTTAAGGTAGACTTGTGATGAAATACTAGTCACATTTTAAGGTAGACTTGTGATGAAATACTAGTCACATTTTAAGGTAGACTTGTGATGAAATACTAGTCACATTTTAAGGTAGACTTGCAATGAAATACTAGTCACATTTTAAGGTAGACTTGTGATGAAATACTAGTCACATTTTAAGGTAGACTTGTGATGAAATACTAGTCACATTTTAAGGTAGACTTGTGATGAAATACTAGTCACATTTTAAGGTAGACTTGTGATGAAATACTAGTCACATTTTAAGGTAGACTTGCGATGAAATACTAGTCACATTTTAAGGTAGACTTGTGATGAAATACTAGTCACATTTTAAGGTAGACTTGTGATGAAATACTAGTCACATTTTAAGGTAGACTTGTGATGAAATACTAGTCACATTTTAAGGTAGACTTGCGATGAAATACTAGTCACATTTTAAGGTAGACTTGTGATGAAATACTAGTCACATTTTAAGGTAGACTTGTGATGAAATACTAGTCACATTTTAAGGTAGACTTACGATGAAATACTAGTCACATTTTAAGGTAGACTTGTGATGAAATACAAGTCACATTTTAAGGTAGACTTGTGATGAAATACTAGTCACATTTTAAGGTAGACTTGTGATGAAATACTAGTCACATTTTAAGGTAGACTTGTGATGAAATACTAGTCACATTTTAAGGTAGACTTGTGATGAAATACTAGTCACATTTTAAGGTAGACTTGTGATGAAATACTAGTCATATTTTAAGGTAGACTTGCGATGAAATACTAGTCACATTTTAAGGTAGACTTGTGATGAAATACTCTTTATTAATCGTAAGGTTCTAATTTTCGTGGATTTCGTGTTTCACTTAAACCACGGAAATTAAAATCCAACAAAATACATTTTTCTCATTGATGGTTGCCTGTAATGTTTGAAACCACGAATTCAAGAACCCAAGGATCGCTGCATTTTGTAGAAACCACGAAAATTGGTGCCAACGAATAAGAGTACTTTCACAGTAGAATTTCCGCCATAACATTTGAACAAATATTACATTTTATCTATTCCAATAGTAAAAAATATAACAATATTTATTCCTTAAGAAAAAAATATTCTAGAGTTTTTTTTATAATGAATTACCCAAAAGAACAAATATACATCCACAGACTTTTCAAAACTTAACATGGAACTAAAATCTGTTGAGGGCTATTCTATTTAAACATACATAGTACCTAGAGAAGGCTTTTTGAAAATAGGATAACCATCCATAGCAGGCGTGGATAACCATCCATAAAAGCAGGTGTGGATAACCATCCATAGCAGGCAATAGGATAACCATCCATAGCAGGTGTGGATAACCATCCATAGCAGGCAATAGGATAACCATCCATAGCAGGTGTGGATAACCATCCATAGCAGGCGTGGATAACCATCCATAGCAGGCAATAGGATAACCATCCATAGCAGGCGTGGATGCAGGATTTTATGTTAATGGGCACCCATTTTGTAGACGAGGAGTCTGAGGTCACCAGGGCAGTGCCCAGTTAGGGTGGGGTCAAAGCAAAATAGCATTGTCTGATTTAACAACAAACGAACATGCACCCCTGTCTATATCCTCACATGCATAGTAGCAATCTCATTTTGTCTGTCACATTTTCCCTGGATAAAGATGTTTGGACACCCATTCATAGTAGTGATTTTAAAGTGCTATTCCTGGGTGCCATGTATGTTTTAATGGATTTGATTGATTTTTGGTGTTTTAATGCCACTTTCAGCAATATTTCAGCTATATCATGGCGACCAGTTTTAGTGGTGGAAGAAGCCGGAGAGAACCACCGACCATGGGCAAGCAACTGATAAACTTTATCACTTGTGGTTGCGAGCCAAGTGCACCCTTTTTGGTAATTTACATTGAGCCACCCGGCCCCTTGTATTTTTGGTAGAGAAAAACAGCAGAAATGAAAACCTTTACTTCATTGTAGTGATCATTATTTTATATGAAATTTAATGGGGAAGAAGAAAAATTTTCATTATGGGCAGTTTCAAAATAAATGGCTCCTACTGCTATAGCTGTCTAATTTACTCATTTTTATGATTTTATTGGATCTAAATAGTTCAAAAGATCTGTAATGATTTGATGTTTGTTACTGCAAAAAATCTTTAAGATATCTAGAATAACAAAAAAAAATATGTCCAAAAAACATGTCAAAATTGTCAGGAGTGCAACACTTTTTTGTGACACTTTAAAAAATCCTTAATTTTCAACAACCTACCACAGTGCTAAATCAAGCAATATGTTATCACAATCTATTTCATTGCAAACTTTGATATGTTGACATACTTTAAGATAGCAATAGATCATGCTTCACATTTATTATTGCATAAAAATATGGCTTTGTAAAAAAGATGTACCTAGTCAGGAGTGCAACAAACATTTATGCAAGTTTTCCTAAATTACATTGTAAAAATGTTGTCTTTTAGTTTTCAAAGATATGGGGTATAAATAAATCTTAATACATCATTGCTGCTTCAAAACCATAGTTAAAGGATACACTAAAATCAGTAGTAAGTAAGGCCAAGAATGTCACATTAAAGGCAGCACCCTCAAATGTCAGGAGTGCAACTTTTGATATTTTCTTAGACATATTTTCTTTTAAATGTAACTAAAATCACATTTGTCTTTCTATTTCAACAGAGACTGACTAAGAGAACAGATAAAAACCATTTACCTGTTTGAGATACATAAAATATCTCTCACAGAAGCATTTGATTCATGTCAGGAGTGCAACTAGTTTTAAGTGATCTTCTACACATTATAGCTTTTTATATGGATGATTTAAATAAAATGAGATTCTGTCAAGCTTAGAATAATGTTTGAAAAAATTAAAAGTGCCAATAGCATTTTATGTGCTTTTAATTTTATGTAATAAAGCATTATTGTTCATTTTAAATGGTCTCATGCTTTAATATCTATTAGGTATTAATACTAGAGACATTCTCTGACAAGGGAATATGTTTTCTAGGTTCATTAGCTATTGGAGATTAATTGACTTGATAAAGTTTATGATAAATGCATTTATCTATTTTCTTATAGATAATTTATGATTGACCATGTAAATGTTGCACTCCTGACATAAATATTTAAAAATCATTGAAATTTGATATAATCAATGTTCTAAGGATCCAAAAAATACTTGTAATTGTACATTAAACATCTATTTTCAATATTAATTTTGATTAATACATGTTTTAAATGTTTTTGTATAGTATATTTCAAAAATAAGTTGGAATTTTCGAGAAGTATGGCTGTAAACAAGTTACAAATAACTAGAAAAATGTTACTTTAAGAAACAATTATCATTAAAACTTGGTAAAACTAATGCTTGAAAGAACACCAACTGATTTTTTCCCCTGTGAATTGTTTTTAAGTTAATAACTCTTCTTTTTCTTGATGGCAATATAATGTCAGGAGTGCAACATATCCTGATAAAATAGTACTATTGATAAAATAATGATAATTTATAATAAATTGCCTTTTCTAGCCTATAAAAATATTCTAATTATTTATTTATGATTTATCTAATATATTAGAGTGGTATAATACAAATTTTCAAATGTACATACCGTAATTTGGGGACGATAGGTCGAATTGCTGCTTTTCGGCTAAATTTTTTGGGAAATACTAAGATAGGTCGAAGCATTCCATAGGTCGAGGATGCCGATGACAACTTGGGTAAGTATCGTCACATCAACTTTTTTTGTGTTTTTTTTTTACATCGGTAAACATTTGCCCTATAACGATGTTCTTCGGTAAGTATATGTAAGTATTAACTCAAGAATACTATTCTTATGTGTCATAAACGAAATAATTATGAAAATTAAATTAAATATAATTTTGTTTTTAAACTTGTTTTTTACGGGGAGTCTGGTAGCCAGACATCGATGACATTCAAATCAGGCCATCTGTGGGTGTCACAATAGATGGTAAACGGATGTTCATACAATAAAATAATCAAGCTGTCAAAACAATGTATCACCTTGTGCAGTTTTATTGACATACCTTTAAGCTGTGTTTAATTAGTAGTACACAAATTATGTGATCGTCTCGGTCCAGTAAATTTTCAATCAGCTGATCAGGATAATTAAGTGCCGACTGATGTTCACCTGTGTTGATTATCTCATGGTGATTATTTTATTTGTTCCTAATTGACCAATTCAAGTGTAGAACATTCTAGTTTAACGAAATCGATAATTATTTTCCAGTATATTTAGTATAAAAAGCTTGTTCTCCACGTGTATTCAAATTATTGTGAGATGTAATGCAACCGCCATTTTTTACTAAAACCCTGTGCGCATGCTCGTGGTAGATGGAAAACCTATATAGCTATATTTAGATATTTTGTGACAATAATTTTATATTGTAAAACGATCCACCCTGTGATTTTTTTTCAACAACATACATTTTTTATAGTATATATTTTATTATACAATTCAATATTGAACTGATTTTCGCTAACACTTCAATCATTGAATATTATTGATTTTTTTCGGATGTTGAACATTTTTTCCCCGGAATTGCACCCCTTGTTAGTATACTTTTATTCCCCAAGAACATCGATGATTTCAATCTTCTTATTCAGAAAAAAAACCTACAGCAAATTCAAGGTATACTGTAAACAAAATCGTCATTTTTATCAAGATTTTTTTTAGGGATTCAAGATTTTTTTAACTTCATCCTTGTATAGGTCGATGTGGACGATAGGTCGAAGCCAGCGTGTTGAGGAAAAAAAATATCGACCTATCGTCCGTAAATTACGGTAATTAAAAATATTGCTGCTAAAACTGGGTATTAAAGAAGTGGTATGGCAAAAAATTGTTACAAATTTCCAAATACTGTCATTTCTGTACAAATATTTCATTGAAAACAGGTAAAAATTATTGTATGAGTTAACAGTAACATCACTGTTCAATGTTGGCATTTTAAAATGTGATATTTTCTTCTTTTTTCTTTATTATAAAATGTCAGGAGTGCAACAAAAATAGACAAAATGTTTTTTCTACAACCAATTATTTTGCGATCGTTCAAAGAATCAATGTGATTTTTTTTTTTCAAATGTCTACTTACCTTTAAAGTTTGAAAATTTTGCTGTCTTAAGTAAAAATATTCGTTATTATTTTGATAATAAAAACTTTATCAGGTAGATTGGACAAAAATATTGAGAATTTTTCATAAAAAAATAGCTTTTAAGAAAAACTACAACTACCAATAACCCAATATTTTGCACAAAAAGTCATTTATATCAGTTGCATTGTTTGAGAAACCATTATACAAAATAATTGAGACTAAAGATTGTTTAACTGATATAGAATAAATATGTGTTTTACATGTTTTTCATGCCAATTTGTGTTCAATAAAAGGTTCTTAAAAGTTTATTGCTTATCTGTTCATAGTTTCTTTCTTGTTTCATTTACTTCAATGTATACAACATTGAAAATTATCAGCAGAAAGTTTTTAGGAGTGAGTTTAATTTGGACATTTTTTTCACATGTTGGAGCCATTTTTTTTTAAACAGCCCTTATAACCAAACTTCAGTATAACAAATTTCATTCAACTGGACCGCATTGTATATCTTAAAAAAAAAAATCAAATTGAAATTTATGACTTTATTTTTTAACTTTTCAGCAATATGGCATGGTAGATAGGATTGATTTTGATGAAGTTGACAACAGTGCAATATTGACCTATAAAACAAGGCAGGACGCAGAAAATGTAGGTTATACCTAGATCATTTCATTATTTAGAGCCTGACAGACATATTAGCTTTAAGATGTTGGTCAGTCACCTGTAACATTTTAATGACTGGTGGAGTTATTTTATCTTGTCATGATGATTCTTTATTTGTACAGTAAAACATGTTTAAGCTGAACCTGTCTAAACAGAATCCTGTATAAATCAAACTGTAAATAAAATCCCAGTGCAGGAAATGTTTGTTAATTTAACCTGTATAAATTACATGCCTGTCTTAGTATTCAGAGCACAAACATTGGCCCCAGGAGGTTTGGTTTAGACAGGTTTCACTGCCTTACATTTATACTTAATGTACAATAATAAGATTTTTTTTGTCTTTCTACACGTGTATATAAAATATTTTACCGATTTTGAAATCAACACATCGAACAAAAATAAAATGTGAAGTTTGCAAACTTATGATCAAAATCAGATGTTTACTTAGAATACAACATGTAATTTAGGATACACTCAGACGAGGTGTACTCGATTCAACATTATGTGATAAAGTTTGTCAGTGACAGGTCTGTGGTTTTCTCCGGGTACTCTGGTTTCCTCCACCAATAAAACTGACCGCCACGATATAATTGAAATATTGTTGAAAGTGGCGTTAAAGACCATGTTAAACACCATAACCTAACTCTAACCCCCCTTGAAGTGTGGATGTTTATATTTTTGGTCATCAAATAAGCTGACAGAAATAAGTTTAATTGTTGTAATTTTATATATACTTTAGCATTATATAGATATTAAAGTCCTATCATTTCTGGTACTAGTGAATCATTATATAGATATTAAAGTCCTATCTGGTACTAGTGAATCATTATTACCCCACAACAAAGTTGTAGGGGGGTATACTGATTTCACCATGTCCGTCCGTCCGTCTGTAGACAAATCCTATGTCGTACGACAACTTGAGTTGTGTTTCTTAGAATCTTTTAAAATTTTATCAGCTGCTTACTGGTGAAGAGAGGAGGATCCCTTTCTTTTTTGACGATTTTCACTTTTGCCGTTCCAGAGTTATTGGACTTGATATGACGGAAAATATGATTTTTACCCTATGTCGTATGATAACTTGAGTAGTGTTTCTCAGAATGTTTTGAAATTTGATCAACAGCTTACCGGTGAAGAGAGGAGCATCCCTTTCATTTTTGACGATTTTCACTTTTGACGTTCCAGAGTTATTGGACTTGATATGACGGAAAATATGATTGTTACCCTATGTCGTATGATAACTTGAGTAGTGTTTCTCAGAATGTTTTGAAATTTTATCACCAGCTTACCGGTGAAGAGAGGAGGATCCCTTTCATTTTTGACGATTTTCACTTTTGACGTTCCAGAGTTATTGGACTTGATATGACGGAAAATAGGATTTTTACCCTATGTCGTATGATAACTTGAATAGTGTTTCTCAGTATGTTTTGAAATTTTATCAGCAGCTTACCGGTGAAGAGAGGAGGGTCCCTTTCATTTTTGGTCGGAACAATCAGTAATATTTTGGTTATGGAAATAGGTTGGACAGATGTGGGGAGTGGTAAAGTGCTCACAGTAATACTAGTATAGATATTAAAGTCCTATCATTTCTGGTACTAGTGAATCATTATATAGATATTAAAGTCCTATTGTTTCTGGTACTAGTGAATCATATTTTAATTCATTCATTCAAGAAGACCACCCAAAAATATATGGTAGAAAAGTTTACCTTCCCTTTTCATCAAAAACCTGAAAATTTCATTCATTACCACTCTTAAAGAGATGCTTTGAATTTTTCAATGTATTAATTGTTGGTCTAGTATAAAATGATTATTACCTCACCAAATGTAACTTTTTCTCAGCATGATACAAATGAAAAATTGCTCTTTTGACATTAAACGACAATCACGTACTCACTTCATACAGTCAAACCTGTAGAATACGGTCACCTCTATTAAGCAGTCACCTGTATTCAAAGGTCACCTTTTTCTTGTCTTGTCATGGAAACTTGCATATGATTTAACCTCTTTTAAGAGGTCACCTGTCTTAAAAGACCACTTTTACTTTGTCCCAAAGCTGACCTCTTAATACAGGTTTGACTATAATAATTTATTTGACATTGATATAATCTGCACATAATTGTATTTTTTGACAGGCTGTATTAAGAGGTACCAGATTACAGGACAGTGTACTCAGTATGAAATGGGACATTGATGTAATCTGCACATAATTGTATTTTGTTTACAGGCTGTATTAAGAGGTACCAGATTACAGGACAGTGTACTCAGTATGAAATGGGACATTGATGTAATCTGCACATAATTGTATTTTTTGACAGGCTGTATTAAGAGGTACCAGATTACAGGACAGTGTACTCAGTATGAAATGGGACATTGATGTAATCTGCACATAATTGTATTTTTTTGACAGGCTGTATTAAGAGGTACCAGATTACAGGACAGTGTACTCAGTATGAAATGGGACATTGATGTAATCTGCACATAATTGTATTTTTTTGACAGGCTGTATTAAGAGGTACCAGATTACAGGACAGTGTACTCAGTATGAAATGGGACATTGATGTAATCTGCACATAATTGTATTATTTGACAGGCTGTATTAAGAGGTACCAGATTACAGGACAGTGTACTCAGTATGAAATGGGACATTGATGTAATCTGCACATAATTGTATTTTTTTGACAGGCTGTATTAAGAGGTACCAGATTACAGGACAGTGTACTCAGTATGAAATGGGACATTGATGTAATCTGCACATAATTGTATTTTTTGACAGGCTGTATTAAGAGGTACCAGATTACAGGACAGTGTACTCAGTATGAAATGGGACATTGATGTAATCTGCACATAATTGTATTTTTTTGACGGGCTGTATTAAGAGGTACCAGATTACAGGACAGTGTACTCAGTATGAAATGGGACATTGATGTAATCTGCACATAATTGTATTTTTTTACAGGCTGTATTAAGAGGTACCAGATTACAGGACAGTGTACTCAGTATGAAATGGGACATTGATGTAATCTGCACATAATTGTATTTTTTGACAGGCTGTATTAAGAGGTACCAGATTACAGGACAGTGTACTCAGTATGAAATGGGACATTGATGTAATCTGCACATAATTGTATTTTTTGACAGGCTGTATTAAGAGGTACCAGATTACAGGACAGTGTACTCAGTATGAAATGGGATATTGATGTAATCTGCACATAATTGTATTTTTTTACAGGCTGTATTAAGAGGTACCAGATTACAGGACAGTGTACTCAGTATGAAATGGGACATTGATGTAATCTGCACATAATTGTATTTTTTGACAGGCTGTATTAAGAGGTACCAGATTACAGGACAGTGTACTCAGTATGAAATGGGACATTGATGTAATCTGCACATAATTGTATTTTTTTGACAGGCTGTATTAAGAGGTACCAGATTACAGGACAGTGTACTCAGTATGAAATGGGACATTGATGTAATCTGCACATAATTGTATTTTTTTGACGGGCTGTATTAAGAGGTACCAGATTACAGGACAGTGTACTCAGTATGAAATGGGACATTGATGTAATCTGCACATAATTGTATTTTTTGACAGGCTGTATTAAGAGGTACCAGATTACAGGACAGTGTACTCAGTATGAAATGGGACATTGATGTAATCTGCACATAATTGTATTTTTTGACAGGCTGTATTAAGAGGTACCAGATTACAGGACAGTGTACTCAGTATGAAATGGGACATTGATGTAATCTGCACATAATTGTATTTTTTTGACAGGCTGTATTAAGAGGTACCAGATTACAGGACAGTGTACTCAGTATGAAATGCGAGATTGATGTAATCTGCACATAATTGTATTTTTTTGACAGGCTGTATTAAGAGGTACCAGATTACAGGACAGTGTACTCAGTATGAAATGGGACATTGATGTAATCTGCACATAATTGTATTTTTTTGACAGGCTGTATTAAGAGGTACCAGACTACAGGACAGTGTACTCAGTATGAAATGGGACATTGATGTAATCTGCACATAATTGTATTTTTTTGACAGGCTGTATTAAGAGGTACCAGATTACAGGACAGTGTACTCAGTATGAAATGGCATACAGGAGTGAAGATTAACATCCGTTTGAATGTCAGCAGTGATGACAGTTTTACTGGAGAACATAATAATACTGTAGAAGAGGTAATATGTCTTTCTTTTTTTACAATCACTTGTGATCCAGCATAATTTCAACTGGATGTGGACTTGTGATCCAGCATAATTTTAAATACTGCATGGTGCTATTGTTAGAAAAGTAATGTTCAGTGACATACCCATGCAATTATGTATTGAAATAAAATGCTGCAGGGATAGTTGATGTACAATATTAAATATGAATACTAATAATAGAACAGCAATAAAACCGTTGTTCCTTTACTATGAGGGGCCGTCGTGATCTTATGGTAGTAGGATTTACAACTACCTATGCAATCAGTGCCTATCACCACTGAAGTTACGAGTTCGAATCATGCTCATGGCAAGGTGTACTCGATACAACATTATGTGATAAAGTTTGTCAGTGGCTTGCGGCAGGTCATTGGTTTTCTCCGGTTTCCTCCACCAATAAAACTGACCGCCACAATATAGCTGAAATATTATTGAAAATGGCATTAAACACCAAAACCCTAACCATTACTTTAATTTGTATCTAAGTGTAATGTTAGATAGTCTCTCATGTTCATTTACATCCATATCCTTTCTTACTACAAGTTGTTCCTTTACTTTAATTTGTATCTAAGTGTAATGTTGGATAGTCTCTCATGTTCATTTACATCCATATCCTTTCTTACTACAAGTTGTTCCTTTACTTTAATTTGTATCTAAGTGTAATGTTAGATAGTCTCTCATGTTCATTTACATCCATATCCTTTCTTACTATAAGTTGTTCCTTTACTTTAATTTGTATCTAAGTGTAATGTTGGATAGTCTCTCATGTTCCTTTACTTTAATTTATATCTAAGTGTAATGTTGGATAGTCTCTCATGTTCATTTACATCCATATCCTTTCTTACTACAAGTTGTTCCTTTACTTTAATTTGTATCTAAGTGTAATGTTGGATAGTCTCTCATGTTCATTTACATCCATATCCTTTCTTACTACAAGTTGTTCCTTTACTTTAATTTGTATCTAAGTGTAATGTTAGATAGTCTCTCATGTTCATTTACATCCATATCCTTTCTTACTACAAGTTGTTCCTTTACTTTAATTTATATCTAAGTGTAATGTTGGATAGTCTCTCATGTTCATTTACATCCATATCCTTTCTTACTACAAGTTGTTCCTTTACTTTAATTTGTATCTAAGTGTAATGTTGGATAGTCTCTCATGTTCATCTACATCCATATCCTTTCTTACTACAAGTTGTTCCTTTACTTTAATTTGTATCTAAGTGTAATGTTGGATAGTCTCTTATGTTCATTTACATCCATATCATTTCTTACTACAAGTTGTTCCTTTACTTTAATTTGTATCTAAGTGTAATGTTAGATAGTCTCTCATGTTCGTTTACATCCATATCATTTCTTACTACAAGCTGTTCCGTTACTTGATTGCGTGTCTAAGTGTAATGTTGGATAGTCTCTCATGTTCGTTTACATCCATATACTTTCTTACTAATTTTGAATTCTTAATACTTATCTTCATTCAAACGTTTCGGCCACAAGGCCTTCATCGGTGTTTTTTTTTCTCTATCAAACCTGTTACATGTTGCTACATCTGAGATTTAATGTAACCTATATAAAAAAAATAGTAACATCATGATGGCGTCACGCTTTGTGACCAAAAACGTTGAATGAAGACAAGACATTTCTTAGAATTTTATTCAGCAAATATAAACGCCAAGGAGATAACAATTTAATGATCAAATACAGTCAAACCTGGCCATGAAGTCACTTGTATTAAAAGGTCACTGTTTTCTTGCCTGTCATAAACAATTTCATAGGAATTGAAACTCTTTAAGAGGTCACCTGTCTTAAAAGGCCATTTTTTCTTTGTCCGATAGGTGACCTCTTAATACAGGTTTGACTGAACTTGTGACAATGAATTAATAAGTATTTTCATTTTGACAGGTGGCTGATGAAATTGATGAAGAGGCATTATTAGCTGATGAAGAGGATGCCTTATTAGGAGGTGAGGATGAAGAAGAGGAGGATGAGGAAAGTAGGTCATGGAGGAGATGATGAATGTCAAGGTCAAAAGACCTTTATTAATAGAAAGATATTAACTTAAAGAACATGGATAGGGAAATGAAATTCAAAGTGAAAGTAGAGTTTAAGTGTTAAAATGAAAGTAAAGTTGGAAGTGAATTAAATGTGTTAAAATGAAAGTACATTTACAGTGTGAATAAACATGTAAGGTGAAAATGGGAAGAATTATATTAAACTAATGTGTTCATGAGGAATTGTAGAATTTTTTATTTTGAAAAAAAAAACTGTCAAGGTTTGATGACAGTTGTGTGAAGCATTTGTAAAACCAATGTGAGTGTGATATTTATAGAATTATTTTATCTATATGAATATGTTCATTGGTTAATGTAGAACAAATGTATGAAATACTAAATAAGAAGGATAGAATCGTGATTAATATGTTCTTGTAAATTAAAACTAAATTGTCCTTACTGTTGACATATTATATTGGAATAATGTATTGAACAACAACAAACTGTTTAACAGTTTAAGCAGGGATTAAATATAAAATGAGAGTTTTGCCTACTGTTTTTAGAACTAGTCTATACTATAGACATAAGCCATGTGAGTTTTTTCCATCAGATAACGTCTGTCCTTGTCCGTGATCATTTCTTTTTTGTTTGTTTGTTTGTTTTGTTGTAATTTTGATCTTCTCTGAAATAACTGTCCTAATTAAGCTAAACCTTCCTGGGATGGACCATGAGGGTTTCCTTTCAAAAAGTCATTTGACGGCTCTGTCCTCTTGTCAAAGTCTGGTATTATTGATTAAAAATAGAAATATCTTATTATACTTCTATTTATTGTACTGGAAGGAATTGACATTTGACCTGTACCTACATAATATAAATAATAATGAATTGTTTAACACAATATTTTGCATTTTTTTATGAAATATTTGTTATTTTTTGCTAATTTTTTTATTGGGTAAATTAGACCATATTAAACCAAACTTGGTTTTGGATGGTTTCCTTTCAAATGCCTTTCATACAATATGGCCATCTCTATGTCAATATACATGTATTTTTCAGGTTTTTCTGTGAAATTTTTAATGTGCAATTTTTGTTGATTGCACAGTTTAATCAAATTTCACCAGAATCATTCTAAATTTTGTGTCAAAATTTAAACCCAAAATGACTGAGATGGTCTTTCATTCAAGATGACCACCATTACTAGAAAAGGCCAAAATATTTACATATAGGGCTTGTATAGAGCTAAACGTTATTATATTGAGTTTTATGTTTTGAAGGATTTGATTGGTGCATATTTTATACAAGATTCATGCTTTTATGGTGTTAAGTTATGTGACTAAGCAGTAAAACTGTCAATTAAAAGGAAAATGGATTAAAATTGTTTGTGATTTGTTAAATTATTTGTTCATGATCAAATGTTGGCAGATAAATGAAATTTAACTACTGTAGACTAGAATTTGTGTAGTGTTTTCATTGCCAATACACATATTGTTAATTGTTTGTTGAGGCCCTCGTTGTCATGATCATATGGTATAACATAGCCTGATTTACAACTACCTATGCAATCAGTGCCTATCACCACAAACGTTGTGAGTTCGAATCCCACTCATGCGAGGTGTACTCGATCCAACTTTATGTGATAAATTTGTCATTGACTTGTGGCAAGTTTATAATGGTTTTCTCCAGGTACTCTGGTTTCCTCCACCAATAAAACTGACCGCCACGATATGACTGAAATATTGTTGAAGGTGGCGTTAAACACCCTAACCCTATAGCTCATACACGTATTGATAATTGTCTGTTTATCCAATACATATGTTTTCTGTTATCTGCACCAAGAAAAGAAAGTTGAAACAGTGATGGGTCAACAATTCCACTAGTAGCAACAAAACGAACAACTACCTCTCATTTCACACAAAAATAGACCATGACATGAAACATTGGATATCCAGGTCCTGGCTTGGCACAGGGAAAAGAATGTAGTGGGTTAAGTCAGTCAATGAGATCCCAGCCCAAGATAATTGAATCTCAATTGATATTAATTAGTCATAGTTCAATATAAGCTGCCAGACTCAACTGTGGTAGATCTTGGATTTGAGCCCTGATCGGGTCAAACCAAAGACTATAAAAGAGGTATTTGTTGCTCTCTGCTAAGCACATCACATTAAGTAGAAAGAGCAAAGACTAGTTGGCATGGAATCAAATTGTTTCGGATTGGAGTAGCATGCCTACCTGTGGACTGTTTTTTCAGAGACCTAGTACTATAAAAATTCAATTGTACTCTGTGTCACTGAGTCGTTTGGAAACAACTTACTGTGTTGCATCAAACTAAAGTGCATCTGAGAGATCATTCTTTGTGAAACCTAAATTCAACTGTGACGTCCTTCATTTGAATCAATTTTAAAATACTGGTTTTGTTCGGCATGTCATAGATGATTTAACGTGGAATTTTTGTTGATTGTTTATGTCTGAAGTGAAATTTGGGTGTATTGAGTCAGATGTCCTTGGAATTCTTCTTATGTCAGTTGTTGAGTTAAAGAAATATGAAATATTGACAGACGATGTAAGACAACTTTGTTTTCATGTTTTAACACAAACAGAAAGTTTTTTTGAAAAATGTAAAGGCAAAATTAACAAAGCTAGGTAAACAACTGGGTGTCTCATTTGAAAAACAATGGTGACATGTAATGCTAAATGTCACAGTTCTTTACACAGGTTGGACAATACTAAGGCAGTTTATTTTCGTCATCTTCCAAGTGGATGGTTGGTAGTTAATACATTTCCAGTGGAAGCATTGGTCATAATAACAAATTCAGCATGATAGATAGTTGATCTTTACTGAAAAGTCCACATGTGTCAATCAAAGGGGAGTTTGGTTACAAATGAAGGCAGATTAAGCCTTAGCTGTGGGGTATCGATTAGATAATGCACAGGATTTAACTCCTCCCATCTACTTGTCATTTAGGTACTTGAACATGCCATCCCAAGCAGTGAAATAACTAGGAAGTCAATCAGTTGTTCCACTCCTGTTTGGTTATTTGAATAAAATGGACTAAATGATCAAAGGAAAAACTTAAATTCATATTACAAATGTCAGATACTTCAAAATCAAACCTGACCTGTCTTTTATTTTATCATCTGAATGTTATTTTAAAATTTTAGTTAAATCGGATATAAGAAACTAGATAATGCTCGGAAACAAATAAAAACAATACATTTTTTCATAATTAACAGGCATATGGTTTTAATATTGCCCCAAACATAAACATACATTATTTGTTGAAATAAACACTCATCAAACTGATATAATTATATACTTGTATACCATGCAGGGGCCATCATGATCATATGGTAGTTGGATTTACAACTGCCTTAAAGCCCTTTGCAATCAGCCTATCACCACTAACGTTGGGAGTTCCAACCCTGCTCATGGCGAGGTGTACTCAATACAACATTATGTGATAAAGTTTGTCAGTGACTTGTGGCAGATCGGCTGTTTTCTCCAGATACTCCGGTTTCCTCCACCAATAAAACTGACCGCCATGATATAACTGAAATATTGTTGAAAGTGGCATTAAACACCAAAGTCTAAACCCTCCCCCTTGTATAAAATGCAGGGAGAAACTATTTGATTTCTGGTTAACTGATATGTATTAACAAACACACTGACTCCGAGGCTTATTGTAATTTCATTATATTTTCTATCAATGAAGTCTGTTTGCTTATTCTGCTTCTAAAAATATCTAATATGTTGTAAAGCTGTAATAAATCTCTCCCAACAAAACATGAATATTGATTGGTAGAGGAGATAAAATACTAGAATCGGTGTCTAATTTTCAAAGAAAACAAAATGGTTTAATTTTCGGAGTTGAACTGTTGAACAATATGAATATAAAGTATCCAGATCCTGCAAGATTGTCCTAGTTAATGAACCACATAGATACATAAACAACAGTACACCAAGCTTTATCTGTCATATTTCATATGAAGAAACCGATTCCCTTCATTGAAATCAATAGGTATTATATCTTAGTAATCATCTTTGTTACAAAAGAAAATTTATCTTTTTCAGCTGTAATAAGATGCTTTAGCAACCAGGTTAGAAACAATGTCAATAGTTTGTTTTTCTCTCTGGCTCTTCTTCTTCTATTTCCATTATCCCTCCAGTCTAGGAGCACTCTTTTTATCCACAACCAATTTTGAGTTGACCATGAATTTCCTCCACCAATTTGTATGAATCGGGTATATATACACTGGAATTATATACAGAGATATACACTGGAATTATATACAGAGATATTTGCGGAACCCGCTCGGTCAGACGAAGCGATAAAGTTAAGAAAAATTAACTTTATAATGTCCTGCTACTCGACTATTTGCTTATTAATACTGTCATTAATAGTCTACAGCGGTTAAGTTCCTCTAATTTTCATAGGATTCAGATGCACCTGAATCGACCTATCTTATATATTGGGCTTATAGTAAAATATAAAACTATATTAATCTTAAAATCTAAAAACCTAACTTGTGGACTGTGTAGTGAACTTATTATAAAATCTAAAAACCTAACTTGTGGACTGTGTAGTGAACTTATTATAAAATCTAAAAACCTAACTTGTGGACTGTGTAGTGAACTTATTATAAAATCTAAAAACCTAACTTGTGGACTGTGTAGTGAACTTATTATAAAATCTAAAAACCTAACTTGTGGACTGTGTAGTGAACTTATTATAAAATCTAAAAACCTAACTTGTGGACTGTGTAGTGAACTTATTATAAAATCTAAAAACCTAACTTGTGGACTGTGTAGTGAACTTATTATAAAATCTAAAAACCTAACTTGTGGACTGTGTAGTGAACTTATTATAAAATCTAAAAACCTAACTTGTGGACTGTGTAGTGAACTTATTATAAAATCTAAAAACCTAACTTGTGGACTGTGTAGTGAACTTATTATAAAATCTAAAAACCTAACTTGTGGACTGTGTAGTGAACTTATTATAAAATCTAAAAACCTAACTTGTGGACTGTGTAGTGAACTTATTATAAAATCTAAAAACCTAACTTGTGGACTGTGTAGTGAACTTATTATAAAATCTAAAAACCTAACTTGTGGACTGTGTAGTGAACTTATTATAAAATCTAAAAACCTAACTTGTGGACTGTGTAGTGAACTTATTATAAAATCTAAAAACCTAACTTGTGGACTGTGTAGTGAACTTATTATAAAATCTAAAAACCTAACTTGTGGACTGTGTAGTGAACTTATTATAAAATCTAAAAACCTAACTTGTGGACTGTGTAGTGAACTTATTATAAAATCTAAAAACCTAACTTGTGGACTGTGTAGTGAACTTATTATAAAATCTAAAAACCTAACTTGTGGACTGTGTAGTGAACTTATTATAAAATCTAAAAACCTAACTTGTGGACTGTGTAGTGAACTTATTATAAAATCTAAAAACCTAACTTGTGGACTGTGTAGTGAACTTATTATAAAATCTAAAAACCTAACTTGTGGACTGTGTAGTGAACTTATTATAAAATCTAAAAACCTAACTTGTGGACTGTGTAGTGAACTTATTATAAAATCTAAAAACCTAACTTGTGGACTGTGTAGTGAACTTATTATAAAATCTAAAAACCTAACTTGTGGACTGTGTAGTGAACTTATTATAAAATCTAAAAGCTTTTTTGTTTTCCTCTCACTCTTTATTTTATTTTTCTCTCTCACTTTAATTTTTTCTCTCGCTCTTTATTTTGTTATTTTTTTCTCTCACTCTTTATTTTTAGCCGTGGCTAACGCAGTTGGCACTAACCCGAAAAATCCAGTCGTTATATTAGTATATTACGCTCCCGCTGGTCGCTACATTATATATAATTAACGCCTGGATGCATTCATTGATAAAATCCGGCAAACCGGAAATAGTAAATCGCTATGTTGTTGTTGTATGGTATATTCCATCTTCCACTGGTTGGAGAACTGCTGTGTACTCAACAATGCATATGACTTGTGGGTATTACGCCATAAAATAGGAGAAGCTAAGCAAGTGTTTGTAAATAATGTCCAATGGAGCGATCAGATACCAATTGTGTACATTGCACACATATCTTTTACCTTAATAATTTGAAGAACAAAGGTGTATTTGTCTTCTAAATATACAAAGGCACAATCATTCTCCATGTTTGTTTTGTCAATATTTACAAATGGAAGTAAAGGAAGTCACTAATGCGCTAACATCTGACATTTGATTGGTCGTCTGAACCAGACAGCAGCTGACGGAGTTTTTCCATTAAGCGCGTTCAAGCCTAACCCGAATAATCCAGTCGTTATATTACGCTCCCGCTGGTCGCTACACTAACGCCTGGATGCATTCCTTGATAAAATCCGTCAAACCGGAAATAGCAAATCGCTATGACTTATGGGTATTACGACATCGCCATTAGGCATGAATGGCGCGTAAAATATGAGGAGCTAAGCAAGTGTTTGTAAATAATACCGTGTAGTATAGATTCTACTGCAACTTTTGTTTTTCTTTGAATTTAAAGGTGTATTTATCTTCTAAATTTGCAAAGGCACAATCATTCTCCATGTTTATTTTGTGAATATTACAAACGGAAGTAAAGGAAGTCACTAATGCGCATATACGGTAATATCTGACATTTGATTGGTCGTCAGAACCAGACAGCAGCTGACGGAGTTTTTCCATTGAGCGCGTTCAAGCCCTCGTCTAGCAATAGTGCCGATAGAGGGCGCAGTATTATTCGAGTTAGTTCAAGCCCTCGTCCAGCCATAGTGCCGATAGAGGGCGCAGTATTATTCGAGGTAAGTTAGCACAGGCTATTGGTACGATCGCCTTCAAGAACGGTAACTCATGCTGTATGTCATGTGGTTCACGTGCCACTCATTTATTACTGCGCATTGAAACATAGTTCTCATTAGTGTGTATTGAATTCGCAATACCTAACGAATAAATATGACAACTGACCACAATAAATTAATATACAAATGAGTTTCTATGATTCTAAATCTATTGAGACCTGAACTTTCAGCTGTAAAAATCGAAGCGTCGATATCTATTGTTTTGATCGCGTCGTCACTTCACTTCAATCTAAGATGTCGGAGCGAAGGGCTAATTTAAAAACAATAAATATTTATCCCATTTAAGGGGGTACCTGTAAAGTGCGAAACGAAACGAAACGAAACGAAACCGAACGAAACGAAACGAAATGTAAAGAAAAAAAAATGAAAATTTCAATATGGCATGAAGACTAAGAGGGTTTATAATATATTGATTATCCAAATTTAGAAGAGTTTAATAAAGAAACGCGTTTTGTGCGGAAACAAAAGAAGAAATATCACTGCACTGAAAATCAAAACTTAAATCTGAACACTGAAAGGCACCGACAAACGAGCCTGTGAATAGGGTTTTTGATTATTAGAATATTTGGCAATTTAAGTGATAATTTTTTTACAGGGGTAATTTTTCCTGATTATCTGATTCCCAAAGTTATTTCTGATTATTTGAGTATCGCGTTTAGGGAAAAATTAATGATTACTGTGGCAAAACATATGATTATATTAGTGATTATACGATCCCTGGCTACCCCTTACGGAGGGGCCTCATAAACTGTTCAAAAGCTTTTTGAAGTTACCCTGCTGTATCTTTACCGTCTCCGAGAGAAAACAATCAAAGGCGGTAATTTCCTTTGAAGAATGAAACTGAAAAAGTGTTCAGCGGCTTTGCAATTTCGCACGCCCTTTGAACGATTTTTTTGCTTTTTAAGTCGCGTACATCTTCGGCCCTTTAGTTTTATTCTGAATCCCAAGGCAGAGAAATGGACTGCAATTCACGATTACAGTTCGGTAAGAATATGTCTAAATGCAAATATACCTACTTTCCTCTTTATAAACAGGTGGTGTTAAGCGAAGAAACCGTCTTTAATGAGGGGGATACCGATCCACAAGCACTCCACCACGGGATCCACCTTTTAAGAAGTTTGCCTAGAACAAGAAAAATCACATATTTTTTTTTACCTCTTTTCTGTTCGATAAAATAATGCTTATTTGATACAATATACCACACTATCAATGTGGATTTTGTGCAGTGTCTGAAAAATGATATTTCCTAGTATACGGCGCAGTTTTCAGAAGAGAAAATATGTGATTGTTCTTGATAAAGGCGAAATTCTCGAAAAGGGGGTCCACGAATCGAGTGTTTGTGATACGGGCGTATATAGATTTCCTAATTTCCATATTTTTAAGCAATTCCCATTCCAAATTCCCTACAATTTGGACCATTTTTTTCAATTCTCAATTACATTTAACAATTCCTTTTTGCCTTTTCAATTCCCTTATCCTTCAATATTTGCCACATGTTACCCATTTCCCGAAATCTTTACCTCTTTCCCATTTCCCCCAAACCGTGCCAACTCTCCCTTTTATCCGTCCGTTCGTTCGTCTTCGCCGACATATTTTACATCGACATTTATTTCTAATTCAGCCGATGGTTTAATACCCCTCCACACTAAGTGGCGAGGTATTATGTGATACCCTTTGTTTGGTTTGATGTGTATGTGTCCGTCCATCCCTCTGTCCGCCCCCAATGGTTTCCAGATATAACTTGAGAACGGATTTCAAATTTTGTACTGTTGTTTAGTACCATAAAATACAGATCAAGTTCGAATTTCAGTGTGATCAGCTAATTGGTTCAAAAGTTGTGATAGTTTGAAGACTGAAAATATGTGAAACGTGGCGGGGTATGAAGATCCAAGGCAAACAGTTTTTAATATGCTACACTGGGGATGAACTTTTAATTAAATACAATTAGTTCTAAGATTTCATTTTTACTAAACCCACTGTCAAAAGAGGATACCTGTAAAGTGCGAAACGAAATAGAAACGAAACGAAACGAAATCAAATAAAACGAAACGAAACCGAACGTAACGAAACGAAACGAAATGCAACGTCGTTTCGTTTCGTTTCGTTCGGTTTCGTTTCGTTTCGTTTCTATTTCGTTTCGCACTTTACAGATACCCCAATTTTAAAGATGAAAATATTTTTTTAACTTTTTGATTGGAGAATAATACAAATTTGGTAAGAGTTCGGAGAACGGATTTAAAGCACTTGTAATAGGGTACCTGTAAAGTGCGAAACGAAATAGAAACGAAACCGAACGAAACGAAACGAAATCAAGCGAAACGAAACGAAACGAATTTTTTCCAAAACGAAAAAAAATGAAAAATTCAATATGGCATGAAGACTAAGAGGGTTTATAATATATTGATTTTCCAAATTTAGAAGAGTTTAATAAAGAAACGCGTTTTGTGCGGAAAAAAAAAGAAGAAATATCACTGCATTGAAAATCAAAACTTAAATCTGAACACTGAAAGGCACCGACAAACGAGCCTGTGAATAGGGTTTTTGATTATTAGATTATTTGGCAATTTAAAAGTGATAATTTTATTTACAGGGGTAATTTTTCCTGATTATCTGATTCCCAAAGTCATTTCTGATTATTTGAGTATCGCGTTTAGGGAAAAATTAATGATTACTGTGGCAAAACATGTGATTATATTAGTGATTATACGATCCCTGGCTACCCGTTACGCAGGGCCTCACAAACTGTTCAAAAGCTTTTTGAAGTTACCCCGCTGTATCTTTACTGTCGCTGAGAGAAAACAATCCTTTGAAGAATGAAACTGAAAAACTTGTTCAGCGGCTTTGCAATTTCGCACGCCCTTTGAACGATTTTTTAGCGTTTTAAGTCACGTACATCTTCGGCACTTCAGTTTTATTCGGAATCCCAAGGCAGTGAAGTGTTTACACACCTCTGAAATCCAAAACACAGCTAACGTAGCCATGGACGAAACTGCAATTTACGATTACAGTTCGGTAAGAATATGCCTAAATGCAAATATACCTACTTTCCTCTTTATAAACAGGTGCGTAAAGCGAAGAAACCGTCTTTAATGAGGGGGAGGGGGATACCGATCCACAAGCACTGCACCACGGGATCCACATTTTAAGAAGTTTGCCTAGAACAAGAAAAATCACATTGTTTTTTACCTCTTTCCTGTTCGATAAAATAATGCTTATTTGATACAAAATACCACACTATCAATGTGGATTTTGTGCAGTGTCTGAAAAATGATATTTCCTAGTATACGGCGCAGTTTTCAGAGACTTCACAAAGTCGACCTTAATGGTATTTCATATCATATAAACATAATTTTATTGAACAGAAGAGAAAATATGTGATTTTTCTTGATATAGGCGAAATTCTCGAAAAGGGGGTCCACGAATCGAGTGTTTGTGATACGGGCGTGTATAGATTTCCAAATTCCCTACAATTTGAACCATTTTTTTCAATTCTCAATTACATTTAACAATTCCTTTTTGCCTTTTCAATTCCCTTATCCTTCAATATTTGCCACATGTTACCCATTTTCCGAAATCTTTACCTCTTTCCCATTTCCCCCAAACCGTGCCAACTCTCCCTTTTTCCGTCCGTTCGTTCATCTTCGCCGACATATTTTACATCAACATTTATTTCTAATTCAGCCGATGGTTTAATACCCCTCCACACTAAGTGGCGAGGTATTATGTGATACCCTTTGTTTGGTTTGATGTGTATGTGTCCGTCCATCCCTCTGTCCGCCCCCAATGGTTTCCAGATATAACTTGAGAACGGATTTCAAATTTTGTACTGTTGTTTAGTACCATAAAATACAGATCAAGTTCGAATTTCAGTGTGATCAGCTAATTGGTTCAAAAGTTGTGATAGTTTGAAGACTGAAAATATGTGAAACGTGGCGGGGTATGAAGATCCAAGGCAACCAGTTTTTAATATGCTACACTGGGATGCACTTTTAATTAAATACAATTAGTTCTAAGATTTCATTTTTACTAAACCCACTGTCAAAAGAACATATGAAGTTAATCGGCTCCTTTTTAAAACGGTCATTAGAACTGAAATAGAAGAGTCCTGATGTTCGCATATTTTTTCTTCTCTTTTGATACTGTCATCCTATTTTTTTTCATTGTTTGTCACAAACATTTACTTGTTTATTTGACAATAAAGATATTTGATTTGTTAACTGGTATCATTTAATATACCAATAGATGCCCTGTTTTAGTAAAACTAATGGGAGAGCGTCGAAAATTTTGTGAAAATAATTCCATTATTGTAACTGTGATTTTTTTTACGAATGCTTAGACGTCAATGATAATCAGATTTTGAAAGGAAATCTCAGAAACTAAGTAGCAAATAAATTGTTAGTGCAAAAAGCAAAAATGATCAGCAATTAGACGAGATCTTCATCACAGCAATTGTTCATTGAAATCTGTTTATAAGTTGTATCCCTTGAATTTTTTCCCCAATTTTAGGAGTTTTGACTATTTTCTCAGACACCATAAAAGATAAATGGAAATTGCAATGTTTATGTTCCGTCTATAGGAATCGAAAGGAGTACTTTACAAAAAGTCCGCGAGTTTTTCAGACGGCAACAGTTCGGAATCTATTGACCCGACAACAGTCATCTAAGTATTATTATCAAGTATGCGCAAGTAGTAATTCTATCAGTTGATTAAAATTTCATATAGAAAAAAAATGCTGAGGTATAATAAATTTGGATAATCATTATAGTATAAAACCGGGAACCCTTTAAGTCTTCTAAATTTGGATAATCAACATATTATAAACCCTCTTAGTCTTCATGCCATATTGAATTTTTCATTTTTTTTCGTTACATTTCGTTTCGTTCGGTTTCGTTTCGTTTTGTTTGATTTCGTTTCGTTTTTTTCGCTACATTTCGTTTCGCTTCGTTTCGATCGGTTTCGTTTCGTTTCGTTCGGTTTCGTTTCGTTTTGTTTGATTTCGTTTCGTTTCGTTCGGTTTCGTTTCGTTTCGTTTCTATTTCGTTTCGCACTTTACAGGTACCCCTTGTAATAAGCAAGTCGGATTTAAAGCACTTGTAATTTAGTAGTTTGCTGATTGGTTGCGTCGTCCTACGCCCCGCACAGTCAAAGGGAGTTCGAGTATAACTGATAATATGATTACTTTTAATGGTATATCTGTATCAAACTTTAAATTTAAGCGATATTCTCTTTAACCAAAGTATTATATGTCGTAAAGTTTTATTTTCAATGTATTATGTAATCTTCAGCTGAGCGACTGGAAGTATTAAATTCTGAGCAAAGTGCCATTTCATGATCTATTACATATTAAGTTATTGTTGAAACCATGATTTTTTTTTGGAGATTTTACCATGGATAGGAAATAATATGCACCCCCCCCCCCCTTTAGCTCACCTGACCCAAGGGTCATGTGAGCTTTTGTCATCACTTTGCGTCCGTCGTCCGTCCGTCCACAATGACTAAAAAATCGTCTCCTCTGAAACTACTTGGCCAATTAAGACCAAACTTTGGTGGAATAGTCCTTGGGTGAACCCCTTCCAAAATTGTGTCCGGCAGTCCCGACCTCCTACCAACATGGCCGCTGTTACTAAAAATAAAAAAGGGGGATGAAATTTTAAACATCTTCATCTCTGAAACTACTGGGCCAATTGGAACTAAACTTTGCTTAGATAGTCCTTGGATGATCCCCTTTCAAAATGGTGTCCGGTAATCCAGACCTCCAACCAACATGGCCACCGTTGCTAAAAATAGAAAAAGGGGGGTGACATTTTTATGTTTGCTACTGGGTCAATTGGATCCGAGCTTTGTTGAAATAATCCTTTGGTGATCCCCTTTCAAAATTTTGTCTGGCAGTCCCGTCCTCGGACCAAGATGGACTCTGTTACTAAAAAATAACGATTCCTTGCACGTTAAGTAGGATGCAAGGTTTTACAATTCTTATCAAATCCTATAAAACCAATATGTTTAGGTTATTTCAGTGAAATACTGTTCGTAGAAGAATATAATATTTGTGCTTCGTCGTGCATCTTTTTTTAAAGATAGTTCTTGTTTGAATTATACATTTTCAATATACCGATAATCAAATATTTTTTCTAAAGATTAATTTGCTCTTATACAATTCTTTCTAAAATATTTGATCTTTCACCAGTACCAATATCCACTGAAAAACAATAGATCAAATGAGATTAATTGCTTGTTCAGACTAATTCATTCCTATTCATTACATCATTGCGTGTTTCAGGTGATTAAATCCGGAACCGCAAGCCGATTTTGTTTCCATTACTAATTAACTATTTCCAACTCAAAAATTTCCTAATTATTGAAAATTCTATTGATGTTTATGTTTTCATTCGTTTGTGTGATAGTATGTGATCTTTTAGAGTGGAGGGGAGTATGTGTAGGTTTATAATATAATCGTTTGTTTATGCGGTGATTAATACCGATATCCGTCGTTTTTGTTTTACAAAGTTATGCAATTTGCGGCGGAACTTGTTTAGTAAGTTTCTCGGTTATCTGTTTTCTGGGAACTTTGATGAATACTACACACAAAGGAATAAAACAATAGGATCAAAATCATCAAGATATAACAAATAATAGACAAAAGTAAAGAAAATAGAGGACAATCATCAAGATATAACAAATAATCGACAAAAGTAAAGGAAATAGAGGACAATTGTCGACAAAGCAATACACAGAAAACTTAAAATTGAGCTAACATAAACTCCACTAAAATCAGGGGTGAACTCAGATGTTCCGGAAGGAAGTGAGTGGAGCCAAATGAGCAATTTTTCAGCATCCGTTGCATTCAATGAGATGATGATGATGTCTGCTTTGTGCCAAGCCAACACCCTTACTGTGGTTTTTATTGTGGTAGCTCTTTGAAACAACAGTCCGCTGGTAGACATGTCGCCCCACTCAGACATTATTCTGAATCGGGGCCAACCAGTCTTTGATCTTACTCCTTGTTGCCGTGTGCTTCGCGGAGAAGCAACAAACACCAATTTTATAATCTTTGGTTTGACTCGAACGCACGATCTATCGCACTCGAAGGCGAGCATGCTAACCATTACACCACTGATGCGATGCGATGCGATGCTCTGGACAGGTCAGTAGTTCTTGCTCTACTAGTGACACACAGCGTGTAAAAATTTGGCACAGCCAACATATGCTCCCCGAAAATACAAACAGACAAAATATAGCAGGTAAAACACGTGGAGTAAAATGGTTCAGGTAAAATCAGCAATAAAGTGTATGTTCTCTTTTTCCAAATGTCAGCCATTTTGTTTATACACAATTACAAAAATCACAAGAGAAAGCACCGTAGGTAGATGTTTGTCCTACAATATATGACTCCTTACGTGCAGAGTTCATCTTGTAGGACTGTGTAGATTATAAGCCGTATTACCCAATTTGTTTTTTGAATTTACATAATAAAAATTTGATATTCAACTATATTGATATCAAATAATTCCGTGTCACATCTATTGTTTCTGAAATATATAACCGATAGTTGCCGGGTTCTCCAAAAAATAATAAGTCTTCCAATATTTACCAAATCAAATATTTTCGAAATCAAATTGTTCCATGTCATAATTTCATTAATATATGATTGCCAAGTAAGTAGTATATGGGCACGGACAAAACAATATTTGCGGAGGTGGTGCTACCGGAAGTGACGTGACTGGAAGTGACCGGAAGTATGTTCTGCGCATGCCCGACTTTTCCCCCGCGCTTTTTAATTAGCAAAGCAGAATTAATCTTGGAAAATCAGCAAACAATGGAGAGAAGAAAATTCTGATTTGAAAGAATCATTGGAAACAATGAAAAAAGATATGGAACATATGGAAGAAACGTAAGTTGAATAGTGAAAAGATACGAAAAATATGGAAGAAAAGTAAGTTGAAAAGTGAAAAGATTTGGAAAATACAGAAGAAAATTGTGAAAAGATATGAAAAATATGGAAGAAAAGTAGGTTGAATAGTGAAATGATATGGAAAATATGGAAGAAAAGTAAGTTGAAAAGTGAAAAGATAGGGAAAATATGGAAGAAAGGTAAGTTGAATACTGAAAAGATATGAAAAATATGGAAGAAACCCAAGTTGAATAGTGATAAGATTTGGAAAATACAGAAGAAAAGCAAGTTGAATTGTGAAAAGATATGGAAAATACAGAAGAAAAGCAAGTTGAATTGTGAAAAGATATGGAAAATACAGAAGAAAGGCAAGTTGAATAGTGAAAAGATATGGAAAATGCGAAAGAAAAGTAGGTTGAAATGTGAAAAGATATGGAAAATATGGAAGAAAGCCAAGTTGAATAGTGAAAAGATATGGAAAATATGGAGGAAAAGTAAGTCGAATAGTGAAAAGATATGGAAAATATGTGAAAAGATATGGACAATATCGAAGAAAAATAAGTTGAATAGTGAAAAGATATGGAAATTATGGAGGAGGGGCCGCCGCCGTCCTCCTCTTCCTCCCTATATACATGTATATACATTGTTTTTCAGAATTGAGAAGAATCATCATGGAATAGGTTTTTTTTGCTAGAGACAATGCAAGTATGGATCAAATTTACCATTTCATTCATTTGACTCTTAGGTTATTTAGTACCCCCACAGTGAGAACGCGGACGTGATAGACTACTTGGAGTACGTAGCGAACATATCCGAAAACACTGTAGGTGAAAACCATTATTGAAATATATTATATTATATGAAAATAAAATGGCGGGAAAGGGGCAGATAACCAGCGCTAGAAAACGATAGACGCGGACGTCATAGAGAGCATCCCAAGGGGCACTTCCGGTGGAAAGGCCCCACTAGGGCGGATATTACGCAACTTCCGGTTGCGTATGCGCACACCCAAGGGAACCCCTTCGGGTGACCTTTGATCACTACGGGGTGATGTTTCATTACGTCACTTCCGGTCAAAAGGCCCCACTAGGGCGGATATTGTGCAACTTCCGGTTGCGCATGCGCGCACCCAAGGGAACCCCGAAGGGGTCACGTGACCTTAGGTCACTTCCGGTAGCCATGGTACTTGTGCTACTGTACTACATTTTCTACGACTGCTATAAGCGCGGGGGGGGGGAGCCGGGCATGCGCAGAACATGCTTCCAGTCAGGGCCTCTTCCGGTCACGTCACTTCTGGTCACGTGACTGACTTCACTTTCGGTGACGTCACTTCCGGTAGCACCACCTCCGCAAATATTGTTTTGTCCTTGCCCATATACTACTCAAGTACCTTTCCAAAAGATAATAGGTTTGAGAATCTTATAATGTTATCTTTTTTTAATCAAAGTTAGAATTCCAATATTTTATCATATTATTCCATGTCACAGCTATTTTTTCTGTTCTAGAAATGTACAGAAATGTTAGTTACTTAAGGTAGGACGATCACGAATGGCACACCTTGCAATCGGGCCATTTTATTTTGCACAAATGTGCATCTTGACTAGATACAATGAAATATCGATTTAAAAAAGAGGCTTTTGGGATAGATGTGTGTGGTCACATTTTAACACCTAGACATGGGAAAATATCAATTTTTGAGCTGAAATTTCCAAATTTTAATGCAAATGGATAGTATAGAATATAAGGAAATTACCCCCCCCCCCCCCCCCCCCGCCCCAATAAAATGGATATTTTGTACATCATAATTTTTTTGAATCCACGGTTGTATATATAAGGCATGTCACATTTCTTGTTTTCAATCTATAAGCTTCCAAAATATAGCTCTAAATGGAGGTTACGTTTTTTCAGTGCTTTCATTTTGCTTTCTATGTCGTAAAGTTTTAGTTTAATAATATTTTATTGTACATAAACAATAGGATTGGACAGCAAGTTATACCAACTTATATGAAGTCCTCTCCTTACAAATTATACACATGAATTAATGACAGCAAAACAAAACACAGACAATAGACATTTAAAATTTTGACACTAGAAGAAAATAAGAAGTACAAGTGAAAAAGTGAAAAGTGAAAAAGTAAAAAATTGCTGACATTAGCCCTAAAATCTTTTTGATTGATTTATAAAAGTTCGAACTTTTCCAAATATTTTGGAGTTGACGTCATAACTATACTTATCGTTCCCAAAGAGCAAAGTTTCAATATTGATATTGATATCGTCGCAATTACTCAGAAGTGTTCTTCTTTCGTTCAGGTATAAAGGACATTCTAGAAAATAATGTATAGCATCTTCAAAAGAAGCACCACAATTACATTTAAAATTATTTATTATATGTAAAGTTTTATATTCTCATGTATAAAATATCGATTTCTATGTTGTCGTTGGAAGTAAACATTTATTTAGTTAGTTAATAAACAAAAGTAATTATTGCTTTAATGATTTTCTTAATGAAAATGAAGTCTATATCAAATTGAATACACGGAGGGAACCTATTCTCGTATGCTTAATTGCTTCCCAAATTGACTAATAGTTTTTAGCAAACAAATCACAAAATATAATGGTTCAGAGTCTTCCATGTTATTTACCACAATGTAAAATTGTTACAATGTACACAGCTATTGTTCTTCTTGTTTCAGTATGTAATGTATGATTGTTACAATGTACACAGCTATTGTTCTTCTTGTTCCAGTATGTAATGTATGATTGTTACAATGTACACAGCTATTGTTCTTCTTGTTCCAGTATGTAATGCATGATTGTTACAATGTACACAGCTATTGTTCTTCTTGTTCCAGTATGTAATGTATGATTGCTACAATGTACACAGCTATTGTTCTTCTTGTTCCAGTATGTAATGTATGATTGTTACAATGTACAGCTATTGTTCTTCTTGTTCCAGTATGTAATGTATGATTATTACAATGTACACAGCTATTGTTCTTCTTGTTCCAGTATGTAATGTATGATTGTTACAATGTACACAGCTATTGTTCTGCTTGTTCCAGTATGTAATGCATGATTGTTACAATGTACACAGCTATTGTTCTTCTTGTTCCAGTATGTAATGTATGATTGCTACAATGTACACAGCTATTGTTCTTCTTGTTCCAGTATGTAATGTATGATTGTTACAATGTACAGCTATTGTTCTTCTTGTTCCAGTATGTAATGTATGATTATTACAATGTACACAGCTATTGTTCTTCTTGTTCCAGTATGTAATGTATGATTGTTACAATGTACACAGCTATTGTTCTTCTTGTTCCAGTATGTAATGTATGATTGTACAATGTACACAGCTATTGTTCTTTTTGTTCCAGTATGTAATGTATGATTGTTACAATGTACACAGCTATTGTTCTTCTTGTTCCAGTATGTAATGTATGATTGTTACAATGTACACAGCTATTGTTCTTCTTGTTCCAGTATGTAATGTATGATTGTTACAATGTACACAGCTATTGTTCTTCTTGTTCCAGTATGTAATGTATGACTGTTACAATGTACACAGCTATTGTTCTTCTTGTTCCAGTATGTAATGTATGATTGTTACAATGTACACAGCTATTGTTCTTCTTGTTCCAGTATGTAATGTATGATTGTTACAATGTACAGCTATTGTTCTTGTTGTTCCAGTATGTAATGTATGATTGTTACAATGTACACAGCTATTGTTCTTCTTGTTCCAGTATGTAATGTATGATTGTTACAATGTACAGCTATTGTTCTTCTTGTTCCAGTATGTAATGTATGATTGTTACAATGTACACAGCTATTGTTCTTCTTGTTCCAGTATGTAATGTATGATTGTTACAATGTACACAGCTATTGTTCTTCTTGTTCCAGTATGTAATGTATGATTGTTACAATGTACACAGCTATTGTTCTTCTTGTTCCAGTATGTAATGTATGATTGCTACAATGTACACAGCTATTGTTCTTCTTGTTCCAGTATGTAATGTATAATTGTTACAATGTACAGCTATTGTTCTTCTTGTTCCAGTATGTAATGTATGATTGCTACAATGTACACAGCTATTGTTCTTCTTGTTCCAGTATGTAATGTATGATTGTTACAATGTACACAGCTATTGTTCTTCTTGTTCCAGTATGTAATGTATGATTGTTACAATGTACAGCTATTGTTCTTCTTGTTCCAGTATGTAATGTATGATTGCTACAATGTACACAGCTATTGTTCTTCTTGTTCCAGTATGTAATGTATGATTGTTACAATGTACACAGCTATTGTTCTTCTTGTTCCAGTATGTAATGTATGATTGTTACAATGTACACAGCTATTGTTCTTTTTGTTCCAGTATGTAATGTATGATTGTTACAATGTACACAGCTATTGTTCTTCTTGTTCCAGTATGTAATGTATGATTGTTACAATGTACACAACTATTGTTCTTCTTGTTCCAGTATGTAATGTATGATTGTTACAATGTACACAGCTATTGTTCTTCTTGTTCCAGTATGTAATGTATGATTGTTACAATGTACAGCTATTGTTCTTCTTGTTCCAGTATGTAATGTATGATTGTTACAATGTACAGCTATTGTTCTTGTTGTTCCAGTATGTAATGTATGATTGTTACAATGTACACAGCTATTGTTCTTCTTGTTCCAGTATGTAATGTATGATTGTTACAATGTACAGCTATTGTTCTTGTTGTTCCAGTATGTAATGTATGATTGTTACAATGTACAGCTATTGTTCTTCTTGTTCCAGTATGTAATGTATGATTGTTACAATGTACAGCTATTGTTCTTGTTGTTCCAGTATGTAATGTATGATTGTTACAATGTACACAGCTATTGTTCTTGTTGTTCCAGTATGTAATGTATGATTGTTACAATGTACACAGCTATTGTTCTTGTTGTTCCAGTATGTAATGTATGATTGTTACAATGTACATAGCTATTGTTCTTCTTGTTCCAGTATGTAATGTATGATTGTTACAATGTACACAGCTATTGTTCTTCTTGTTCCAGTATGTAATGTATGATTGTACAATGTACACAGCTATTGTTCTTCTTGTTCCAGTATGTAATGTATGATTGTTACAATGTACACAGCTATTGTTCTTCTTGTTCCAGTATGTAATGTGTGATTGTTACAATGTACAGCTATTGTTCTTCTTGTTCCAGTATGTAATGTATGATTGTTACAATGTACACAGCTATTGTTCTTCTTGTTCCAGTATGTAATGTATGATTGTTACAATGTACAGCTATTGTTCTTCTTGTTCCAGTATGTAATGTATGATTGTTACAATGTACAGCTATTGTTCTTCTTGTTCCAGTATGTAATGTATGATTGTTACAATGTACACAGCTATTGTTCTTCTTGTTCCAGTATGTAATGTATGATTGTTACAATGTACACAGCTATTGTTCTTCTTGTTCCAGTATGTAATGTATGATTGTTACAATGTACACAGCTATTGTTCTTCTTGTTCCAGTATGTAATGTATGATTGTACAATGTACACAGCTATTGTTCTTCTTGTTCCAGTATGTAATGTATGATTGCTACAATGTACACAGCTATTGTTCTTCTTGTTCCAGTATGTAATGTATGATTGTTACAATGTACACAGCTATTGTTCTTCTTGTTCCAGTATGTAATGTATGATTGTTACAATGTACAGCTATTGTTCTTGTTGTTCCAGTATGTAATGTATGATTGTTACAATGTACTCAGCTATTGTTCTTCTTGTTCCAGTATGTAATGTATGATTGTTACAATGTACACAGCTATTGTTCTTCTTGTTCCAGTATGTAATGTATGATTGTTACAATGTACACAGCTATTGTTCTTCTTGTTCCAGTATGTAATGTATGATTGTACAATGTACACAGCTATTGTTCTTCTTGTTCCAGTATGTAATGTATGATTGTTACAATGTACACAGCTATTGTTCTTCTTGTTCCAGTATGTAATGTATGATTGTACAATGTACACAGCTATTGTTCTTCTTGTTCCAGTATGTAATGTATGATTGTTACAATGTACACAGCTATTGTTCTTCTTGTTCCAGTATGTAATGTATGATTGTTACAATGTACACAGCTATTGTTCTTCTTGTTCCAGTATGTAATGTATGATTGTTACAATGTACAGCTATTGTTCTTGTTGTTCCAGTATGTAATGTATGATTGTTACAATGTACACAGCTATTGTTCTTCTTGTTCCAGTATGTAATGTATGATTGTTACAATGTACACAGCTATTGTTCTTCTTGTTCCAGTATGTAATGTATGATTGTTACAATGTACACAGTTATTGTTCTTCTTGTTCCAGTATGTAATGTATGATTGTTACAATGTACACAGCTATTGTTCTTCTTGTTCCAGTATGCAATGTATGATTGTTACAATGTACACAGCTATTGTTCTTCTTGTTCCAGTATGTAATGTATGATTGTTACAATGTACACAGCTATTGTTCTTGTTGTTCCAGTATGTAATGTATGATTGTTACAATGTACAGCTATTGTTCTTCTTGTTCCAGTATGTAATGTATGATTGTTACAATGTACACAGCTATTGTTCTTCTTGTTCCAGTATGTAATGTATGATTGTTACAATGTACAGCTATTGTTCTTGTTGTTCCAGTATGTAATGTATGATTGTTACAATGTACACAGCTATTGTTCTTCTTGTTCCAGTATGTAATGTATGATTGTTACAATGTACACAGCTATTGTTCTTCTTGTTCCAGTATGTAATGTATGATTGTTACAATGTACACAGTTATTGTTCTTCTTGTTCCAGTATGTAATGTATGATTGTTACAATGTACACAGCTATTGTTCTTCTTGTTCCAGTATGCAATGTATGATTGTTACAATGTACACAGCTATTGTTCTTCTTGTTCCAGTATGTAATGTATGATTGTTACAATGTACACAGCTATTGTTCTTGTTGTTCCAGTATGTAATGTATGATTGTTACAATGTACAGCTATTGTTCTTCTTGTTCCAGTATGTAATGTATGATTGTTACAATGTACACAGCTATTGTTCTTCTTGTTCCAGTATGTAATGTATGATTGTTACAATGTACACAGCTATTGTTCTTCTTGTTCCAGTATGTAATGTATGATTGTTACAATGTACACAGCTATTGTTCTTCTTGTTCCAGTATGTAATGTATGATTGTTACAATGTACACAGCTATTGTTCTTCTTGTTCCAGTATGTAATGTATGATTGCTACAATGTACAGCTATTGTTCTTCTTGTTCCAGTATGTAATGTATGATTGTTACAATGTACACAGCTATTGTTCTTCTTGTTCCAGTATGTAATGTATGATTGTTACAATGTACAGCTATTGTTCTTGTTGTTCCAGTATGTAATGTATGATTGTTACAATGTACACAGCTATTGTTCTTCTTGTTTCAGTATGTAATGTATGATTGTTACAATGTACACAACTATTGTTCTTCTTGTTCCAGTATGTAATGTATGATTGTTACAATGTACAGAGCTATTGTTCTTCTTGTTCCAGTATGTAATGTATGATTGTTACAATGTACACAGCTATTGTTCTTCTTGTTCCAGTATGTAATGTATGATTGTTACAATGTACACAGTTATTGTTCTTCTTGTTCCAGTATGTAATGTATGATTGTTACAATGTACACAGCTATTGTTCTTCTTGTTCCAGTATGCAATGTATGATTGTTACAATGTACACAGCTATTGTTATTCTTGTTCCAGTATGTAATGTATGATTGTTACAATGTACACAGCTATTGTTCTTGTTGTTCCAGTATGTAATGTATGATTGTTACAATGTACAGCTATTGTTCTTCTTGTTCCAGTATGTAATGTATGATTGTTACAATGTACACAGCTATTGTTCTTCTTGTTCCAGTATGTAATGTATGATTGTTACAATGTACACAGCTATTGTTCTTCTTGTTCCAGTATGTAATGTATGATTGTTACAATGTACACAGCTATTGTTCTTCTTGTTCCAGTATGTAATGTATGATTGTTACAATGTACACAGCTATTGTTCTTCTTGTTCCAGTATGTAATGTATGATTGCTACAATGTACAGCTATTGTTCTTGTTGTTCCAGTATGTAATGTATGATTGTTACAATGTACACAGCTATTGTTCTTCTTGTTCCAGTATGTAATGTATGATTGTTACAATGTACAGCTATTGTTCTTGTTGTTCCAGTATGTAATGTATGATTGTTACAATGTACACAGCTATTGTTCTTCTTGTTTCAGTATGTAATGTATGATTGTTACAATGTACACAACTATTGTTCTTCTTGTTCCAGTATGTAATGTATGATTGTTACAATGTACACAGCTATTGTTCTTCTTGTTCCAGTATGTAATGTATGATTGTTACAATGTACACAGCTATTGTTCTTCTTGTTCCAGTATGTAATGTATGATTGTACAATGTACACAGCTATTGTTCTTCTTGTTCCAGTATGTAATGTATGATTGTTACAATGTACAGAGCTATTGTTCTTCTTGTTCCAGTATGTAATGTATGATTGTTACAATGTACACAGCTATTGTTCTTCTTGTTCCAGTATGTAATGTATGATTGTTACAATGTACACAGTTATTGTTCTTCTTGTTCCAGTATGTAATGTATGATTGTTACAATGTACACAGCTAGTGTTCTTCTTGTTCCAGTATGCAATGTATGATTGTTACAATGTACACAGCTATTGTTATTCTTGTTCCAGTATGTAATGTATGATTGTTACAATGTACACAGCTATTGTTCTTGTTGTTCCAGTATGTAATGTATGATTGTTACAATGTACAGCTATTGTTCTTCTTGTTCCAGTATGTAATGTATGATTGTTACAATGTACACAGCTATTGTTCTTCTTGTTCCAGTATGTAATGTATGATTGTTACAATGTACACAGCTATTGTTCTTCTTGTTCCAGTATGTAATGTATGATTGTTACAATGTACACAGCTATTGTTCTTCTTGTTCCAGTATGTAATGTATGATTGTTACAATGTACACAGCTATTGTTCTTCTTGTTCCAGTATGTAATGTATGATTGCTACAATGTACAGCTATTGTTCTTGTTGTTCCAGTATGTAATGTATGATTGTTACAATGTACACAGCTATTGTTCTTCTTGTTCCAGTATGTAATGTATGATTGTTACAATGTACAGCTATTGTTCTTGTTGTTCCAGTATGTAATGTATGATTGTTACAATGTACACAGCTATTGTTCTTCTTGTTTCAGTATGTAATGTATGATTGTTACAATGTACACAACTATTGTTCTTCTTGTTCCAGTATGTAATGTATGATTGTTACAATGTACACAGCTATTGTTCTTCTTGTTCCAGTATGTAATGTATGATTGTTACAATGTACACAGCTATTGTTCTTCTTGTTCCAGTATGTAATGTATGATTGTACAATGTACACAGCTATTGTTCTTCTTGTTCCAGTATGTAATGTATGATTGTTACAATGTACACAGCTATTGTTCTTCTTGTTCCAGTATGTAATGTATGATTGTACAATGTACACAGCTATTGTTATTCTTGTTCCAGTATGTAATGTATGATTGTTACAATGTACACAGCTATTGTTCTTTTTGTTCCAGTATGTAATGTATGATTGTACAATGTACACAGCTATTGTTCCTCTTGTTCCAGTATGTAATGTATGATTATTACAATGTACACAGCTATTGTTCTTCTTGTTCCAGTATGTAATGTATGATTGTTACAATGTACACAGCTATTTTTCTTCTTGTTTCAGTATGTAATGTATGATTGTTACAATGTACACAACTATTGTTCTTCTTGTTCCAGTATGTAATGCATGATTGTTACAATGTACACAGCTATTGTTCTTCTTGTTCCAGTATGTAATGTATGATTGTTACAATGTACACAGCTATTGTTCTTCTTGTTCCAGTATGTAATGTATGATTGTTACAATGTACACAGCTATTGTTCTTGTTGTTCCAGTATGTAATGTATGATTGTTACAATGTACAGCTATTGTTCTTCTTGTTCCAGTATGTAATGTATGATTGTTACAATGTACACAGCTATTGTTCTTCTTGTTCCAGTATGTAATGTATGATTGTTACAATGTACACAGCTATTGTTCTTCTTGTTCCAGTATGTAATGTATGATTGTTACAATGTACACAGCTATTGTTCTTCTTGTTCCAGTATGTAATGTATGATTGTTACAATGTACACAGCTATTGTTCTTCTTGTTCCAGTATGTAATGTATGATTGCTACAATGTACAGCTATTGTTCTTGTTGTTCCAGTATGTAATGTATGATTGTTACAATGTACACAGCTATTGTTCTTCTTGTTCCAGTATGTAATGTATGATTGTTACAATGTACAGCTATTGTTCTTGTTGTTCCAGTATGTAATGTATGATTGTTACAATGTACACAGCTATTGTTCTTCTTGTTTCAGTATGTAATGTATGATTGTTACAATGTACACAACTATTGTTCTTCTTGTTCCAGTATGTAATGTATGATTGTTACAATGTACACAGCTATTGTTCTTCTTGTTCCAGTATGTAATGTATGATTGTTACAATGTACACAGCTATTGTTCTTCTTGTTCCAGTATGTAATGTATGATTGTACAATGTACACAGCTATTGTTCTTCTTGTTCCAGTATGTAATGTATGATTGTTACAATGTACAGAGCTATTGTTCTTCTTGTTCCAGTATGTAATGTATGATTGTTACAATGTACACAGCTATTGTTCTTCTTGTTCCAGTATGTAATGTATGATTGTTACAATGTACACAGTTATTGTTCTTCTTGTTCCAGTATGTAATGTATGATTGTTACAATGTACACAGCTATTGTTCTTCTTGTTCCAGTATGCAATGTATGATTGTTACAATGTACACAGCTATTGTTATTCTTGTTCCAGTATGTAATGTATGATTGTTACAATGTACACAGCTATTGTTCTTGTTGTTCCAGTATGTAATGTATGATTGTTACAATGTACAGCTATTGTTCTTCTTGTTCCAGTATGTAATGTATGATTGTTACAATGTACACAGCTATTGTTCTTCTTGTTCCAGTATGTAATGTATGATTGTTACAATGTACACAGCTATTGTTCTTCTTGTTCCAGTATGTAATGTATGATTGTTACAATGTACACAGCTATTGTTCTTCTTGTTCCAGTATGTAATGTATGATTGTTACAATGTACACAGCTATTGTTCTTCTTGTTCCAGTATGTAATGTATGATTGCTACAATGTACAGCTATTGTTCTTGTTGTTCCAGTATGTAATGTATGATTGTTACAATGTACACAGCTATTGTTCTTCTTGTTCCAGTATGTAATGTATGATTGTTACAATGTACAGCTATTGTTCTTGTTGTTCCAGTATGTAATGTATGATTGTTACAATGTACACAGCTATTGTTCTTCTTGTTTCAGTATGTAATGTATGATTGTTACAATGTACACAACTATTGTTCTTCTTGTTCCAGTATGTAATGTATGATTGTTACAATGTACACAGCTATTGTTCTTCTTGTTCCAGTATGTAATGTATGATTGTTACAATGTACACAGCTATTGTTCTTCTTGTTCCAGTATGTAATGTATGATTGTACAATGTACACAGCTATTGTTCTTCTTGTTCCAGTATGTAATGTATGATTGTTATAATGTACACAGCTATTGTTCTTCTTGTTCTAGTATGTAATGTATGATTGTACAATGTACACAGCTATTGTTCTTCTTGTTCCAGTATGTAATGTATGATTGTTACAATGTACACAGCTATTGTTCTTCTTGTTCCAGTATGTAATGTATGATTGTACAATGTACACAGCTATTGTTCTTCTTGTTCCAGTATGTAATGTATGATTGTTACAATGTACACAGCTATTGTTATTCTTGTTCCAGTATGTAATGTATGATTGTTACAATGTACACAGCTATTGTTCTTTTTGTTCCAGTATGTAATGTATGATTGTACAATGTACACAGCTATTGTTCCTCTTGTTCCAGTATGTAATGTATGATTATTACAATGTACACAGCTATTGTTCTTCTTGTTCCAGTATGTAATGTATGATTGTTACAATGTACACAGCTATTTTTCTTCTTGTTTCAGTATGTAATGTATGATTGTTACAATGTACACAACTATTGTTCTTCTTGTTCCAGTATGTAATGTATGATTGTTACAATGTACACAGCTATTGTTCTTCTTGTTCCAGTATGTAATGTATGATTGTTACAATGTACACAGCTATTGTTCTTCTTGTTCCAGTATGTAATGTATGATTGTTACAATGTACACAGCTATTGTTCTTCTTGTTCCAGTATGTAATGTATGATTGTACAATGTACACAACTATTGTTCTTCTTGTTCCAGTATGTAATGTATGATTGTTACAATATACCCAGCTATTGTTCTTGTTGTTCCAGTATGTAATGTATGATTGTACAATGTACACAGCTATTGTTCTTCTTGTTCCAGTATGTAATGTATGATTGTTACAATGTACACAGCTATTGTTCTTCTTTTTCCAGTATGTAATGTATGATTGTTACAATGTACAGCTATTGTTCTTGTTGTTCCAGTATGTAATGTATAATTGTTACAATGTACACAGCTATTGTTCTTCTTGTTCCAGTATGTAATGTATGATTGTTACAATATTGTTCTTCTTGTTCCAGTATGTAATGTATGATTGTTACAATGTACACAGCTATTGTTCTTCTTGTTCCAGTATGTAATGTATGATTGTTACAATGTACACAACTATTGTTCTTCTTGTTCCAGTATGTAATGTATGATTGTTACAATGTACAGCTATTGTTCTTGTTGTTCCAGTATGTAATGTATGATTGTACAATGTACACAGCTTTTGTTCTTCTTGTTCCAGTATGTAATGTATGATTGTTACAATGTACACAGCTATTGTTCTTCTTGTTCCAGTATGTAATGTATGATTGTTACAATGTACACAGCTATTGTTCTTCTTGTTCCAGTATGTAATGTATGATTGTTACAATGTACACAGCTATTGTTCTTCTTGTTCCAGTATGTAATATATGATTGTTACAATGTACACAGCTATTGTTCTTCTTGTTCCAGTATGTAATGTATGATTGTTACAATGTACACAGCTATTGTTCTTGTTGTTCCAGTATGTAATGTATGATTGTTACAATGTACACAGCTATTGTTCTTCTTGTTCCAGTATGTAATGTATGATTGTTACAATGTACACAGCTATTGTTCTTGTTGTTCCAGTATGTAATGTATGATTGTTACAATGTACACAGCTATTGTTCTTCTTGTTCCAGTATGTAATGTATGATTGTTACAATGTACACAGTTATTGTTCTTCTTGTTCCAGTATGTAATGTATGATTGTTACAATGTACACAGCTATTGTTCTTCTTGTTCCAGTATGCAATGTATGATTGTTACAATGTACACAGCTATTGTTCTTCTTGTTCCAGTATGTAATGTATGATTGTTACAATGTACAGCTATTGTTCTTCTTGTTCCAGTATGTAATGCATGATTGTTACAATGTACACAGCTGTTGTTCTTCTTGTTCCAGTATGTAATGCATGATTGTTACAATGTACAGCTATTGTTCTTCTTGTTCCAGTATGTAATGCATGATTGTTACAATGTACAGCTATTGTTCTTCTTGTTCCAGTATGTAATGCATGATTGCCAGGTTGCCCACTCCCCAAATATATATAAAATTAAGAAATAAATCATGGGAGCCAGAATGTGTTTTGAGTTTTAACATGCGTTGGCGGATACCAATATGTTATCCGGAGCCGGAAGCGAGGTATAAAATTTACTAATATCCGCCAACCCATGTTAAAACTCAAAACACATTCTGGCTTCCGTGATTTATTTCGATTCTGATATGTCTAAGAGTACAAATACGGTAGTATACTTTGATTGGAAGACGGTAATATATATTTACGTTTGCGGACAATGTCGCACACAATTTATGCTGTCAAATTCAAGCAGACGATAATTCATCAACAGGTACATTTACGATAGGAAAGTCAGTCACATGAACCGGCGCATGTGCTAATGAGATTATACCCAATCGATAAATCGCTCGTTTGTTTACAAAGCGAAAGAAGGACGTTATGTTAGAATAAATAATAATAATAAGTTTGAGAGTCTTTTGGAATGCTTACCAGAGTATAAAATTCAAATATTTAAAAATCCAATTGTCCCGTGTTACCGTTATTGTTCCCCTTGTTCCAGTATAATGTGTGGTTGGTAGGTACGTTCCCAAAAACATAATAAGCTTGAGAATCTTCCAGGATACTTATTAATGTCGGAATTCAAATTATTCCATGTCAGATACTGTTCTTCTAATTCTAGAAATGTATAGTTTGTACTTCCCCAAAAAATAATAGGACCGAGTCTTCCATAATATTTACAAACGTTGGAATATAATTGTTCCGTGTCACTGCAACTGTTCCATAGTCTACCACATTTACCAAAATTAGAATTCAAATATTTGAATCCTGTATCGCTCACTTGGCTTACAAGTAACTCCAAAGATGTTTATTTGAAAACATTTTTCGCCTGACTATGCGGAATTCATACATTTTTTGAAGAAAAGAATAAATCTTTTCGCCAGGTGAAAATTAAGTTTACGAGTTATCTTTGTACGAGTCTTCACAAACATCATTACTATTAGTACCAAGTTACCACTAAGTTGTAGTTAGAACAAGTCGGCAAAGATTTTTAAAAGTTTCAGTAGATCAGAAAAAGAGTTGCTAATCGCCACCATGTTTTTTTTTTACAAGAAACAAGAATTGCCCATGGAAACCATATTTTTTTACGAATTGAGGACTCTCTGTAAAGGACCACACAAACATAATTTGTACCAATTTACACAAACCCCATTCCTGTAAAGTTTGTAGAGGAGCACACAAACCCCATTCCTGTAAAGTTTGTAGAGGAACACACAAACCCCATTCCTGTAAAGTTTGTAGAGGAGCACACAAACACCATTCCTGTAACGTTTGTTTTCATCAGCTAATCACTGAACCTACATATGTGACTGAACGTAGTTCGTCCCTGTTAGACCTAGTGTTAGTGAATAATCCCCATAGTATATTATACTCTGAGGTTGGCCCACCCTTGTTGGACCAGACTCGCTATCATATGCCCACTATAGGAGTATTGAATCATCCAATCAAATCCCATTCATCATATAAGCGGAAAGTTTTTATGTTCGACAGGGGTGACTTTGAGTCTTATAGACAACAGTTGTCTCTTGTGGATTGGGACTCTTTACTCGTAAGAGATGATATCGATATATCTACCAGTAACATAACACGTGCCTTAATTGATGCTGCAAATACCAACATTCCCAACAGGGTAATAACTGTAAGGAAAGACAACCCTCCGTGGTTAACAAGCAGTATCAAGCGTGTTATACGTCGAAAGAATAGACTCCATAAAAGAGCAAAAAGGTCAAACTTACCAGGTCATTGGGAACGATTCCGTATTGCCCGAAATAAGTGTAATAACCTAGTCTCTAATGCAAAAATAACGCATTATTCTAAGGTTTCTGAGAATATAAGATTAGAAAAGGCTGGCAGTAAAAACTGGTGGACCTTAGTCAAAAGCTTAACAGGAAACAATGAATGCAGCCGAACTATACCCCCGATTGAACATAATGGTAATCTTGTAGTTAATGACATAGAAAAATCTGAATTGTTCAACAAGTTCTTCTGTGAACAATCAACACTGGACGATAGTGACCACACACCTCCCGACCTAACTGAATTACAGACTGACGGACTACGACAGATTCTCATTACCGAAACGGAAGTAGAGGATATACTGAAAATTTTAGATACTAGCAAAGCGACCGGTCCTGACTGTATTAATCCACGACTTTTGCGCGAAGCCGCACCGATATTAAAGTATCCGCTGTGTAAATTATTCAACATATCACTGTCATTGTCTTCTTTTCCATCCGAATGGAAATTGACTAATGTCACTCCGGTATTTAAAAACGATAGTCCTGGTATATTGAAAAATTATCGCCCGATATCACTCATTAGCATAATCGGTAAAGTTATGGAACGCTGTGTCTACAAGCACATCTACAATTTTCTTTTAGAAAATAGGATTATATCGTCTAATCAATCTGGTTTTACTCCTGGCGACTCTGCGATTAATCAGCTTTTATATATAACGAACGAATTCGGTAAGGCACTTGACGACGGAAAGGAAGTTAGAGTAGTCTTTTGCGACGTTAGCAAAGCGTTCGATCGGGTTTGGCATAAGGGATTGTTGACTAAATTAAAATCGATTGGCATTCACGGGCCGTTATTGTCTTGGATGGAAAATTACTTATTGGATAGAAAACAAAGGGTTGTTATAAACGGTTGTTGCTCTGACTGGCGGAATGTTTGTGCGGGTGTCCCTCAAGGATCAATTCTGGGCCCTCTGTTCTTTATTATATATATTAACGATATAGTAGCAGACATAAATTCGTCAATAAAGTTATTTGCAGATGATACTAGTCTTTATATAATTGTTGACGATCCTGTTGATGCTGCTGAGACTTTGAATACGGACTTGTCGAAAATTCATGACTGGTCTATGGAGTGGCTGGTTAAATTTAACCCTGATAAAACAGAAAGTATGATCGTATCTAGGAAATCTAACCGCCCACTTCATCCACCACTCATGATGGATAATAAGATCATTAACATGGTATCTGAACATAAACATTTAGGCCTTACCATATCTAATGATGGAAATTGGGGTAAGCACGTAGACCTGATTACCAAGAAAGCCTTTACCAGAGTCAACATTATGAGAAAATTTAAATTCATTTTAGATCGAAGAACCCTTGAAAAAATTTATTTGACATTTATTCGGCCTTTATTAGAATATGGGGATGTCGTTTGGGACTGTAAAACTGTTTACCTTACGAATAAATTAGAAAGCGTACAAGCAGAGGCTGCCAGGGTTGTTACCGGGGGTACCCGCCTGGTATCCCTTTTAAAGTTATATGCAGAAACCGGGTGGGAATATTTGAAAGACAGAAGGGAAAAACATAGATTGACATATTTTTATAAAATGAATAATGGCTTAACCCCGGGGTATTTGAGTAGTCTTGTCCCTAACACCCTCCGAAATATTCACGATCACAATACAAGACATGCAACGTTAATTCCGCCTGTCAGAGCTCGAACCACTTTATATGCACATTACTTTTTACCTCAGACAGTACGGTCTTGGAATCTTCTTCCGGATAGCACAAAAAACTGTCCTTCTATTAATGTATTCAAATCGCGACTGAACCTTAATATTATACATGATAAACCCACATTTTTTTACGTCGGTAGCCGTTTAGGACAGATTTTTCACGCTAGAATACGTATGGGGTGTAGTGCTCTTAATTCCGATCTATTTCGGAAAAATATTGTAAATTCACCGCATTGTACATGTGGTGCTATAGAGACTCCTACTCATTATCTTCTCAACTGTCCTCACTATAACATACCTAGACAACGCCACATATTTGCCCTTAACCTTCCTATTCCATTGTCCACTGAACTTCTATTGGTAGGATCTAATGAGTTAACAATTAACCAGAACACAGAAATCTTCTTGTCAGTACAAAAGTTCATTTTAAGTAGTAAACGATTTACCCCGTAATTCACAACTCACCAACCCCTTTCATTTTCCTGCACAATTCACCAACCCCTCTCATTTTCCTGCACAATTCAACCCCTATGGTGTAAATACAATTATCATTTCACTGATCCTTACAACGTAATCTAACTTCTGAGATTATTAAAAGTAGATTTAATTAAACTTGGGATACGGATTTATATAAGTTTAATAACTTGTTTTCGGATCCTCTTAATTAATTCATAGTCATTACTATTGTTGTATTTAAATTGTTGTACTATATTCATATGTATTGATTAATAAAATATGTTTACACTAACGTTTGTAGAGGAGCACACAAACCCCATTCCTGTAAAGTTTGTAGAGGAGCACACAAACCCCATTCCTGTAAAGTTTGTAGAAGAAAACACAAACCCCATTCCTGTAAAGTTTGTAGAGGAGCACACAAACCCCATTCCTGTAAAGTTTGTAGAGGGGCACACAAACCCCATTCCTGTAAAGTTTATATAGGAACACACAAACCCCATTCCTGTAAAGTTTGTAGAGGAGCACACAAACACCATTCCTGTAAAGTTTGTAGAGGAGCACACAAACCCCATTCCTGTAAAGTTTGTAGAGGAGCACACAAACCCCATTCCTGTAAAGTTTGTAGAGGAGCACACAAACCCCATTCCTGTAAAGTTTGTAGAGGAGCACACAAACCCCATTCCTGTACAGTTTGTAGAGGAGCACACAAACCCCATTCCTGTAAAGTTTGTAGAGGAGCACACAAACCCCATTCCTGTAAAGTTTGTAGAAGAAAACACAAACCCCATTCCTGTAAAGTTTGTAGAGGAGCACACAAACCCCATTCCTGTAAAGTTTGTAGAGGGGCACACAAACCCCATTCCTGTAAAGTTTGTAGAGGAACACACAAACCCCATTCCTGTAAAGTTTGTAGAAGAAAACACAAACCCCATTCCTGTAAAGTTTGTAGAGGGGCACACAAACCCCATTCCTGTAACATTTGTAGAGGAGCACACAAACCCCATTCCTGTAAAGTTTGTAGAGGAGCACACAAACCCCATTCCTGTAAAGTTTGTAGAAGAAAACACAAACCCCATTCCTGTAAAGTTTGTAGAGGGGCACACAAACCCCATTCCTGTAACATTTGTAGAGGAGCACACAAACCCCATTCCTGTAAAGTTTGTAGAGGAGCACACAAACCCCATTCCTGTAAAGTTTGTAGAGGAGCACACACATCCCATTCCTGTAAAGTTGTAGAGGAGCACACAAACCCCTCCTGTAAAGTTTGTAGAGGAGCATACAAACCCCATTCCTGTAAGGTTTGTAGAGGAGCACACACATCCCATTCCTGTAAAGTTTGTAGAGGAGCACACACACCCCATTCTTGTAAAGTTTGTAGAGGAGCACACAAACCTCATTCCTGTAAAGTTTGTAGAGGAGCACACAAACCCCATTCTTGTAAAGTTTGTAGAGGAGCACACAAACCCCATTCCTGTAAAGTTTGTAGAGGAGCACACACATCCCATTCCTGTAAAGTTTGTAGAGGAGCACACAAACCCCATTCCTGTAAAGTTTGTAGAGGAGCACACAAACCCCATTCCTGTAAAGTTTGTAGAGGAGCACACAAACCCCATTCCTGTAAAGTGTGTAGAGGAGCACACAAACCCCATTCCTGTAAAGTTTGTAGAAGAGCACACACATCCCATTCCTGTAAAGTTTGTAGAGGAGCACACAAACCCCATTCCTGTAAAGTTTGTAGAGGAGCACACAAATCCCATTCCTGTAAAGTTTGTAGAGGAGCACACACATCCCATTCATGTAAAGTGTGTAGAGGAGCACACAAACCCCATTCCTGTAAAGTTTGTAGAGGAGCACACACATCCCATTCCTGTAAAGTTTGTAGAGGAGCACACAAACCCCTCCTGTAAAGTTTGTAGAGGAGCATACAAACCCCATTCCTGTAAAGTTTGTAGAGGAGCACACACATCCCATTCCTGTAAAGTTTGTAGAGGAGCACACAAACCCCATTCCTGTAAAGTTTGTAGAGGAGCACACAAACCCCATTCCTGTAAAGTTTGTAGAGGAGCACACAAACCCCATTCCTGTAAAGTTTGTTGAGGAGCACACACATCCCATTCCTGTAAAGTTTGTAGAGGAGCACACAAACCCCATTCCTGTAATGTTTGTAGAGGAGCACACAAACCCCATTCCTGTAAAGTTTGTAGAGGGGCACACAAACCTCATTCCTGTAACGTTTGTAGAGGAGAACACAAACCCCATTCCTGTAAAGTTTGTAGAGGAGCACACAAACCCCATTCCTGTAAAGTTTGTAGAGGAGCACACAAACCCCATTCCTGTAAAGTTTGTAGAGGAGCACACAAACCCCATTCCTGTAACGTTTGTAGAGGAGCACACACATCCCATTCCTGTAAAGTTTGTAGAGGAGCACACACATCCCATTCCTGTAAAGTTTGTAGAGGAACACACAAACCCCATTCCTGTAAAGTTTGTAGAGGAGCACACAAATCCCATTCCTGTAAAGTTTGTAGAGGAGCACACGCATCCCATTCCTGTAACGTTTGTAGAGGAGCACACAAACCCCATTCCTGTAAAGTTTGTAGAGGAGCACACAAACCCCATTCCTGTAAAGTTTGTAGAGGAGCACACAAATCCCATTCTTGTAAAGTTTGTAGAGGGCCACACAAACCTCATTCCTGTAAAGTTTGTAGAGGAGCACACAAACCCCATTCTTGTAACGTTTGTAGAGGAGCACACAAACCCCATTCCTGTAAAGTTTGTAGAGGAGCACACACATCCCATTCCTGTAAAGTTTGTAGAGGAGCACACAAACCTCATTCCTGTAAAGTTTGTAGAGGGGCACACAAACCCCATTCCTGTAAAGTTTGTAGAGAAGCACACAAACCCCATTCCTGTAAAGTTTGTAGAGGAGCACACAAACCCCATTCCTGTAAGGTTTGTAGAGGAGCACACAAACCCCATTCCTGTAAAGTTTGTAGAGGAGCACACGAACCCCATTCCTGTAACGTTTGTAGAGGAGCACACACATCCCATTCCTGTAAAGTTTGTAGAGGAGCACACACATCCCATTCCTGTAAAGTTTGTAGAGGAACACACAAACCCCATTCCTGTAACGTTTGTAGAGGAGCACACAAACACCATTCCTGTAAAGTTTGTAGAGGAGCACACACATCCCATTCCTGTAAAGTTTGTAGAGGAGCACACAAACCCCATTCCTGTAAAGTTTGTAGAGGAGCACACAAACCCCATTCCTGTAAAGTTTGTAGAGGAGCACACACACCCCATTCCTGTAAAGTTTGTAGAGGAGCACACACACCCCTCCTGTAAAGTTTGTAGAGGAGAATACAAACCCCATTCCTGTAAGGTTTGTAGAGGAGCACACAAACCCCATTCTTGTAAAGTTTGTAGAGGGCCACACAAACCTCATTCCTGTAAAGTTTGTAGAGGAGCACACAAACCCCATTCCTGTAAAGTTTGTAGAGGAGCACACAAATCCCATTCTTGTAAAGTTTGTAGAGGGCCACACAAACCTCATTCCTGTAAAGTTTGTAGAGGAGCACACAAACCCCATTCTTGTAACGTTTGTAGAGGAGCACACAAACCCCATTCCTGTAAAGTTTGTAGAGGAGCACACACATCCCATTCCTGTAAAGTTTGTAGAGGAGCACACAAACCTCATTCCTGTAAAGTTTGTAGAGGGGCACACAAACCCCATTCCTGTAAAGTTTGTAGAGAAGCACACAAACCCCATTCCTGTAAAGTTTGTAGAGGAGCACACAAACCCCATTCCTGTAAGGTTTGTAGAGGAGCACACAAACCCCATTCCTGTAAAGTTTGTAGAGGAGCACACGAACCCCATTCCTGTAACGTTTGTAGAGGAGCACACACATCCCATTCCTGTAAAGTTTGTAGAGGAGCACACACATCCCATTCCTGTAAAGTTTGTAGAGGAACACACAAACCCCATTCCTGTAACGTTTGTAGAGGAGCACACAAACACCATTCCTGTAAAGTTTGTAGAGGAGCACACACATCCCATTCCTGTAAAGTTTGTAGAGGAGCACACAAACCCCATTCCTGTAAAGTTTGTAGAGGAGCACACAAACCCCATTCCTGTAAAGTTTGTAGAGGAGCACACACACCCCATTCCTGTAAAGTTTGTAGAGGAGCACACACACCCCTCCTGTAAAGTTTGTAGAGGAGAATACAAACCCCATTCCTGTAAAGTTTGTAGAGGAGCACACAAACCCCATTCTTGTAAAGTTTGTAGAGGGCCACACAAACCTCATTCCTGTAAAGTTTGTAGAGGAGCACACAAACCCCATTCCTGTAAAGTTTGTAGAGGAGCACACACATCCCATTCCTGTAAAGTTTGTAGAGGAGCACACAAACCCCATTCCTGTAAGGTTTGTAGAGGAGCACACACATCCCATTCCTGTAAAGTTTGTAGAGGAGCACACAAACCCCTCCTGTAAAGTTTGTAGAGGAGCATATAAACCCCATTCCTGTAAAGTTTGTAGAGGAGAACACACATCCCATTCCTGTAAAGTTTGTAGAGGAGCACACAAACCCCGTTCTTGTAAAGTTTGTAGAGGAGCACACAAACCCCATTCCTGTAAAGTTTGTAGAGGAGCACACAAACCCCATTCCTGTAAAGTTTGTAGAGGAGCACACACATCCCATTCCTGTAAAGTTTGTAGAGGAACACACAAACCCCATTCCTGTAAAGTTTGTAGAGGAGGACACAAACCCCATTCCTGTAAAGTTTGTAGAGGAGCACACACATCCCATTCCTGTAAAGTTTGTAGAGGAGCACACAAACCCCATTCCTGTAAAGTTTGTAGAGGAGCACACAAACCCCATTCCTGTAAAGTTTGTAGAGGAGCACACAAACCCCATTCCTGTAAAGTTTGTAGAGGAGCACACACATCCCATTCCTGTAAAGTTTGTAGAGGAGCACACAAACCCCTCCTGTAAAGTTTGTAGAGGAGCATACAAACCCCATTCCTGTAAGGTTTGTAGAGGAGCACACACATCCCATTCCTGTAAAGTTTGTAGAGGAGCACACAAACCCCATTCTTGTAAAGTTTGTAGAGGGGCACACAAACCTCATTCCTGTAAAGTTTGTAGAGGAGCACACAAACCCCATTCTTGTAAAGTTTGTAGAGGAGCACACAAACCCCATTCCTGTAAAGTTTGTAGAGGAGCACACACATCCCATTCCTGTAAAGTTTGGAGAGGAGCACACAAACCCCATTCCTGTAAAGTTTGTAGAGGAGCACACAAACCCCATTCCTGTAAAGTTTGTAGAGGGGCACACAAACCCCATTCCTGTAACGTTTGTAGAGGAGCACACAAACCCCATTCCTGTAAAGTTTGTAGAGGAGCACACAAACCCCATTCCTGTAAAGTTTGTAGAGGAGCATACAAACCCCATTCCTGTAACGTTTGTAGAGGAGCACACACATCCTATTCCTGTAAAGTTTGTAGAGGAGCACACACATCCCATTCCTGTAAAGTTTGTAGAGGAACACACAAACCCCATTCCTGTAAAGTTTGTAGAGGAGAACACAAACCCCATTCCTGTAAAGTTTGTAGAGGAGCACACACATCCCATTCCTGTAAAGTTTGTAGAGGAGCACACAAACCCCATTCCTGTAAAGTTTGTAGAGGAGCACACAAACCCCATTCCTGTAAAGTTTGTAGAGGAGCACACAAACCCCATTCCTGTAAAGTTTGTAGAGGAGCACACAAACCCCTCCTGTAAAGTTTGTAGAGGAGCATACAAACCCCATTCCTGTAAGGTTTGTAGAGGAGCACACACATCCCATTCCTGTAAAGTTTGTAGAGGAGCACACAAACCCCATTCTTGTAAAGTTTGTAGAGGGCCACACAAACCTCATTCCTGTAACGTTTGTAGAGGAGCACAAAAACCCCATTCTTGTAAAGTTTGTAGAGGAGCACACAAACCCCATTCCTGTAAAGTTTGTAGAGGAGCACACACATCCCATTCCTGTAAAGTTTGTAGAGGAGCACACAAACCCCATTCCTGTAAAGTTTGTAGAGGAGCACACAAACCCCATTCCTGTAAAGTTTGTAGAGGAGCACATAAACCCCATTCCTGTAACGTTTGTAGAGGAGCACACACATCCCATTCCTGTAAAGTTTGTAGAGGAGCACACAAACCCCATTCCTGTAAAGTTTGTAGAGGAGCACACAAACCCCATTCCTGTAAAGTTTGTAGAGGAGCACACACATCCCATTCCTGTAAAGTTTGTAGAGGAACACACAAACCCATTCCTGTAACGTTTGTAGAGTAGCACACACATCCCATTCCTGTAAAGTTTGTAGAGGAGCACACAAACCCCGTTCTTGTAAAGTTTGTAGAGGAGCACACAAACCTCCTTCCTGTAAAGTTTGTAGAGGAGCACACAAACCCCATTCCTGTAAATTTGTAGAGGAGCACACACATCCCATTCCTGTAAAGTTTGTAGAGGAACACACAAACCCCATTCATGTAAAGTTTGTAGAGGAGCACACAAACCCCATTCCTGTAAAGTTTGTAGAGGAGCACACACATCCCATTCCTGTAAAGTTTGTAGAGGAGCACACAAACACCATTCCTGTAAAGTTTGTAGAGGAGCACACAAACCCCATTCCTGTAAAGTTTGTAGAGGAGCACACAAACCCCATTCCTGTAAAGTTTGTAGAGGAGCACACAAACCCCATTCCTGTAAAGTTTGTTGAGGAGCACACACATCCCATTCCTGTAAAGTTTGTAGAGGAGCACACAAACCCCATTCCTGTAATGTTTGTAGAGGAGCACACAAACCCCATTCCTGTAAAGTTTGTAGAGGGGCACACAAACCCCATTCCAGTAACGTTTGTAGAGGAGCACACAAACCCCATTCCTGTAAAGTTTGTAGAGGAGCACACAAACCCCATTCCTGTAAAGTTTGTAGAGGAGCACACAAACCCCATTCCTGTAAAGTTTGTAGAGGAGCACACAAACCCCATTCCTGTAACGTTTGTAGAGGAGCACACACATCCCATTCCTGTAAAGTTTGTAGAGGAGCACACACATCCCATTCCTGTAAAGTTTGTAGAGGAGCACACACATCCCATTCCTGTAAAGTTTGTAGAGGAGCATACAAACCCCATTCCTGTAAAGTTTGTAGAGGAGAACACACATCCCATTCCTGTAAAGTTTGTAGAGGAGCACACAAACCCCGTTCTTGTAAAGTTTGTAGAGGAGCACACAAACCCCCTTCCTGTAAAGTTTGTAGAGGAGCACACAAACCCCATTCCTGTAACGTTTGTAGAGGAGCACACACATCCCATTCCTGTAAAGTTTGTAGAGGAACACACAAACCCCATTTCTGTAAAGTTTGTAGAGGAGCACACAAACCCCATTCCTGTAAAGTTTGTAGAGGAGCACACACATCCCATTCCTGTAAAGTTTGTAGAGGAGCACACAAACCCCATTCCTGTAAAGTTTGTAGAGGAGCACACAAACCCCATTCCTGTAAAGTTTGTAGAGGAGCACACAAACCCCATTCCTGTAAAGTTTGTAGAGGAGCACACAAACCCCATTCCTGTAAAGTTTGTAGAGGAGCACACACATCCCATTCCTGTAAAGTTTGTAGAGGAGCACACAAACCCCTCCTGTAAAGTTTGTAGAGGAGCATACAAACCCCATTCCTGTAAGGTTTGTAGAGGAGCACACACATCCCATTCCTGTAAAGTTTGTAGAGGAGCACACAAACCCCATTCTTGTAAAGTTTGTAGAGGGGCACACAAACCTCATTCCTGTAAAGTTTGTAGAGGAGCACACAAACCCCATTCTTGTAAAGTTTGTAGAGGAGCACACAAACCCCATTCCTGTAAAGTTTGTAGAGGAGCACACAAACCCCATTCCTGTAAAGTTTGTAGAGGAGCACACACATCCCATTCCTGTAAAGTTTGTAGAGGAGCACACAAACCCCATTCCTGTAAAGTTTGTAGAGGAGCACACAAACCCCATTCCTGTAACGTTTGTAGAGGAGCACACACATCCCATTCCTGTAAAGTTTGTAGAGGAGCACACACATCCCATTCCTGTAAAGTTTGTAGAGGAACACACAAACCCCATTCCTGTAAAGTTTGTAGAGGAGCACACAAACCCCATTCCTGTAAAGTTTGTAGAGGAGCACACACATCCCATTCCTGTAAAGTTTGTAGAGGAGCACACAAACCCCATTCCTGCAAAGTTTGTAGAGGAGCACACAAACCCCATTCCTGTAAAGTTTGTAGAGGAGCACACAAACCCCATTCCTGTAAAGTTTGTAGAGGAGCACACAAACCCCTCCTGTAAAGTTTGTAGAGGAGCATACAAACCCCATTCCTGTAAGGTTTGTAGAGGAGCACACACATCCCATTCCTGTAAAGTTTGTAGAGGAGCACACAAACCCCATTCTTGTAAAGTTTGTAGAGGGCCACACAAACCTCATTCCTGTAACGTTTGTAGAGGAGCACAAAAACCCCATTCTTGTAAAGTTTGTAGAGGAGCACACAAACCCCATTCCTGTAAAGTTTGTAGAGGAGCACACACATCCCATTCCTGTAAAGTTTGTAGAGGAGCACACAAACCCCATTCCTGTAAAGTTTGTAGAGGAGCACACAAACCCCATTCCTGTAAAGTTTGTAGAGGAGCACATAAACCCCATTCCTGTAACGTTTGTAGAGGAGCACACACATCCCATTCCTGTAAAGTTTGTAGAGGAGCACACAAACCCCATTCCTGTAAAGTTTGTAGAGGAGCACACAAACCCCATTCCTGTAAAGTTTGTAGAGGAGCACACACATCCCATTCCTGTAAAGTTTGTAGAGGAACACACAAACCCATTCCTGTAACGTTTGTAGAGTAGCACACACATCCCATTCTTGTAAAGTTTGTAGAGGAGCACACAAACCCCATTCCTGTAAAGTTTGTAGAGGAGCACACAAACCCCATTCCTGTAAAATTTGTAGAGGAGCACACAAACACCATTCCTGTAAAGTTTGTAGAGGAGCACACAAACCCCATTCTTGTAAAGTTTGTAGAGGAGCACACAAACCCCATTACTGTAAAGTTTGTAGAGGAGCACACAAACCCCATTCCTGTAAAGTTTGTAGAGGAGCACACAAACCCCATTCCTGTAAAGTTTGTAGAGGAGCACACACATCCCATTCCTGTAAAGTTTGTAGAGGAGCACACAAACCCCATTCCTGTAAAGTTTGTAGAGGAGCACACAAACCCCATTCCTGTAAAGTTTGTAGAGGAGCACACAAACCCCTCCTGTAAAGTTTGTAGAGGAGCATACAAACCCCATTCCTGTAAGGTTTGTAGAGGAGCACACACATCCCATTCCTGTAAAGTTTGTAGAGGAGCACACAAACCCCATTCTTGTAAAGTTTGTAGAGGGCCACACAAACCTCATTCCTGTAAAGTTTGTAGAGGAGCACACAAACCCCCTTCCTGTAAAGTTTGTAGAGGAGCACACAAACCCCATTCCTGTAAAATTTGTAGAGGAGCACACAAACACCATTCCTGTAAAGTTTGTAGAGGAGCACACAAACCCCATTCTTGTAAAGTTTGTAGAGGAGCACACAAACCCCATTCCTGTAAAGTTTGTAGAGGAGCACACAAACCCCATTCCTGTAAAGTTTGTAGAGGAGCACACAAACCCCATTCCTGTAAAGTTTGTAGAGGAGCACACACATCCCATTCCTGTAAAGTTTGTAGAGGAGCACACAAACCCCATTCCTGTAAAGTTTGTAGAGGAGCACACAAACCCCATTCCTGTAAAGTTTGTAGAGGAGCACACAAACCCCTCCTGTAAAGTTTGTAGAGGAGCATACAAACCCCATTCCTGTAAGGTTTGTAGAGGAGCACACACATCCCATTCCTGTAAAGTTTGTAGAGGAGCACACAAACCCCATTCTTGTAAAGTTTGTAGAGGGCCACACAAACCTCATTCCTGTAAAGTTTGTAGAGGAGCACACAAACCCCATTCCTGTAAAGTTTGTAGAGGAGCACACAAACCCCATTCCTGTAAAATTTGTAGAGGAGCACACAAACACCATTCTTGTAAAGTTTGTAGAGGAGTACACAAACCCCATTCCTGTAAAGTTTGTAGAGGAGCACACAAACCCCATTCCTGTAAAGTTTGTAGAGGAGCACACAAACCCCATTCCTGTAAAGTTTGTAGAGGAGCACACACATCCCATTCCTGTAAAGTTTGTAGAGGAGCACACAAACCCCATTCCTGTAAAGTTTGTAGAGGAGCACACAAACCCCATTCCTGTAAAGTTTGTAGAGGAGCACACAAACCCCTCCTGTAAAGTTTGTAGAGGAGCATACAAACCCCATTCCTGTAAGGTTTGTAGAGGAGCACACACATCCCATTCCTGTAAAGTTTGTAGAGGAGCACACAAACCCCATTCTTGTAAAGTTTGTAGAGGGCCACACAAACCTCATTCCTGTAAAGTTTGTAGAGGAGCACACACATCCCATTCCTGTAAAGTTTGTAGAGGAGCACACAAACCCCATTCCTGTAAAGTTTGTAGAGGAGCACACAAACCCCTCCTGTAAAGTTTGTAGAGTAGCATACAAACCCCATTCCTGTAAGGTTTGTAGAGGAGCACACACATCCCATTCCTGTAAAGTTTGTAGAGGAGCACACAAACCCCATTCTTGTAAAGTTTGTAGAGGGCCACACAAACCTCATTCCTGTAAAGTTTGTAGAGGAGCACACAAACCCCCTTCCTGTAAAGTTTGTAGAGGAGCACACAAACCCCATTCCTGTAAAGTTTGTAGAGGAGCACACAAACCCCATTCCTGTAAAGTTTGTAGATGAGCACACAAACCCCATTCCTGTAAAGTTTGTAGAGGAGCACACAAACCCCATTCCTGTAAAGTTTGTAGAGGAGCACACACATCCCATTCCTGTAAAGTTTGTAGAGGAGCACACAAACCCCATTCCTGTAAAGTTTGTAGAGGAGCACACAAACCCCATTCCTGTAAAGTTTGTAGAGGAGCACACAAACCCCTCCTGTAAAGTTTGTAGAGGAGCATACAAACCCCATTCCTGTAAGGTTTGTAGAGGAGCACACACATCCCATTCCTGTAAAGTTTGTAGAGGAGCACACAAACCCCATTCTTGTAAAGTTTGTAGAGGGCCACACAAACCTCATTCCTGTAAAGTTTGTAGAGGAGCACACAAACCCCATTCTTGTAAAGTTTGTAGAGGAGCACACAAACCCCATTCCTGTAAAGTTTGTAGAGGAGCACACACATCCCATTCCTGTAAAGTTTGTAGAGGAGCACACAAACCCCATTCCTGTAAAGTTTGTAGAGGAGCACACAAACCCCATTCCTGTAAAGTTTGTAGAGGAGCACACACATCCCATTCCTGTAAAGTTTGTAGAGGAGCACACAAACCCCATTCTTGTAAAGTTTGTAGAGGGCCACACAAACCTCATTCCTGTAAAGTTTGTAGAGGAGCACACAAACCCCATTCTTGTAAAGTTTGTAGAGGAGCACACAAACCCCATTCCTGTAAAGTTTGTAGAGGAGCACACACATCCCATTCCTGTAAAGTTTGTAGAGGAGCACACAAACCCCATTCCTGTAAAGTTTGTAGAGGAGCACACAAACCCCATTCCTGTAAAGTTTGTAGAGGAGCACACACATCCCATTCCTGTAAAGTTTGTAGAGGAGCACACAAACCCCATTCCTGTAAAGTTTGTAGAGGAGCACACAAACCCCATTCCTGTAAAGTTTGTAGAGGAGCACATAAACCCCATTCCTGTAACGTTTGTAGAGGAGCACACACATCCCATTCCTGTAAAGTTTGTAGAGGAGCACACAAACCCCATTCCTGTAAAGTTTGTAGAGGAGCACACAAACCCCATTCCTGTAAAGTTTGTAGAGGAGCACACACATCCCATTCCTGTAAAGTTTGTAGAGGAACACACAAACCCATTCCTGTAACGTTTGTAGAGTAGCACACACATCCCATTCTTGTAAAGTTTGTAGAGGAGCACACAAACCCCCTTCCTGTAAAGTTTGTAGAGGAGCACACAAACCCCATTCCTGTAAAATTTGTAGAGGAGCACACAAACACCATTCCTGTAAAGTTTGTAGAGGAGCACACAAACCCCATTCTTGTAAAGTTTGTAGAGGAGCACACAAACCCCATTCCTGTAAAGTTTGTAGAGGAGCACACACACCCCATTCCTGTAAAGTTTGTAGAGGAGCACACAAACCCCATTCCTGTAAAGTTTGTAGAGGAGCACACACATCCCATTCCTGTAAAGTTTGTAGAGGAGCACACAAACCCCATTCCTGTAACGTTTGTAGAGGAGCACACAAACCCCATTCCTGTAAAGTTTGTAGAGGAGCACACAAACCCCTCCTGTAAAGTTTGTAGAGGAGCATACAAACCCCATTCCTGTAAGGTTTGTAGAGGAGCACACACATCCCATTCCTGTAAAGTTTGTAGAGGAGCACACAAACCCCATTCTTGTAAAGTTTGTAGAGGGCCACACAAACCCCATTCCTGTAAAGTTTGTAGAGGAACACACAAACCCCATTCCTGTAAAGTTTGTAGAGGAGCACACACATCCCATTCCTGTAAAGTTTGTAGAGGAGCACACAAACCCCATTCCTGTAAAGTTTGTAGAGGAGCACACAAACCCCATTCCTGTAAAGTTTGTAGAGGAGCACATAAACCCCATTCCTGTAACGTTTGTAGAGGAGCACACACATCCCATTCCTGTAAAGTTTGTAGAGGAGCACACAAACCCCATTCCTGTAAAGTTTGTAGAGGAGCACACAAACCCCATTCCTGTAAAGTTTGTAGAGGAGCACACACATCCCATTCCTGTAAAGTTTGTAGAGGAACACACAAACCCATTCCTGTAACGTTTGTAGAGTAGCACACACATCCCATTCTTGTAAAGTTTGTAGAGGAGCACACAAACCCCCTTCCTGTAAAGTTTGTAGAGGAGCACACAAACCCCATTCCTGTAAAATTTGTAGAGGAGCACACAAACACCATTCCTGTAAAGTTTGTAGAGGAGCACACAAACCCCATTCTTGTAAAGTTTGTAGAGGAGCACACAAACCCCATTCCTGTAAAGTTTGTAGAGGAGCACACAAACCCCATTCCTGTAAAGTTTGTAGAGGAGCACACAAACCCCATTCCTGTAAAGTTTGTAGAGGAGCACACACATCCCATTCCTGTAAAGTTTGTAGAGGAGCACACAAACCCCATTCCTGTAAAGTTTGTAGAGGAGCACACAAACCCCATTCCTGTAAAGTTTGTAGAGGAGCACACAAACCCCTCCTGTAAAGTTTGTAGAGGAGCATACAAACCCCATTCCTGTAAGGTTTGTAGAGGAGCACACACATCCCATTCCTGTAAAGTTTGTAGAGGAGCACACAAACCCCATTCTTGTAAAGTTTGTAGAGGGCCACACAAACCTCATTCCTGTAAAGTTTGTAGAGGAGCACACAAACCCCCTTCCTGTAAAGTTTGTAGAGGAGCACACAAACCCCATTCCTGTAAAATTTGTAGAGGAGCACACAAACACCATTCCTGTAAAGTTTGTAGAGGAGCACACAAACCCCATTCTTGTAAAGTTTGTAGAGGAGCACACAAACCCCATTCCTGTAAAGTTTGTAGAGGAGCACACACACCCCATTCCTGTAAAGTTTGTAGAGGAGCACACAAACCCCATTCCTGTAAAGTTTGTAGAGGAGCACACACATCCCATTCCTGTAAAGTTTGTAGAGGAGCACACAAACCCCATTCCTGTAACGTTTGTAGAGGAGCACACAAACCCCATTCCTGTAAAGTTTGTAGAGGAGCACACAAACCCCTCCTGTAAAGTTTGTAGAGGAGCACACAAACCCCATTCCTGTAAAGTTTGTAGAGGAGCACACAAACCCCATTCCTGTAAAGTTTGTAGAGGAGCACACAAACCCCATTCCTGTAAAGTTTGTAGAGGAGCACACACATCCCATTCCTGTAAAGTTTGTAGAGGAGCACACAAACCCCATTCCTGTAAAGTTTGTAGAGGAGCACACAAACCCCATTCCTGTAAAGTTTGTAGAGGAGCACACAAACCCCTCCTGTAAAGTTTGTAGAGGAGCATACAAACCCCATTCCTGTAAGGTTTGTAGAGGAGCACACACATCCCATTCCTGTAAAGTTTGTAGAGGAGCACACAAACCCCATTCTTGTAAAGTTTGTAGAGGGCCACACAAACCTCATTCCTGTAAAGTTTGTAGAGGAGCACACAAACCCCCTTCCTGTAAAGTTTGTAGAGGAGCACACAAACCCCATTCCTGTAAAATTTGTAGAGGAGCACACAAACACCATTCCTGTAAAGTTTGTAGAGGAGCACACAAACCCCATTCTTGTAAAGTTTGTAGAGGAGCACACAAACCCCATTCCTGTAAAGTTTGTAGAGGAGCACACACACCCCATTCCTGTAAAGTTTGTAGAGGAGCACACAAACCCCATTCCTGTAAAGTTTGTAGAGGAGCACACACATCCCATTCCTGTAAAGTTTGTAGAGGAGCACACAAACCCCATTCCTGTAACGTTTGTAGAGGAGCACACAAACCCCATTCCTGTAAAGTTTGTAGAGGAGCACACAAACCCCTCCTGTAAAGTTTGTAGAGGAGCATACAAACCCCATTCCTGTAAGGTTTGTAGAGGAGCACACACATCCCATTCCTGTAAAGTTTGTAGAGGAGCACACAAACCCCATTCTTGTAAAGTTTGTAGAGGGCCACACAAACCTCATTCCTGTAAAGTTTGTAGAGGAGCACACAAACCCCATTCTTGTAAAGTTTGTAGAGGAGCACACAAACCCCATTCCTGTAAAGTTTGTAGAGGAGCACACACATCCCATTCCTGTAAAGTTTGTAGAGGAGCACACAAACCCCATTCCTGTAAAGTTTGTAGAGGAGCACACAAACCCCATTCCTGTAAAGTTTGTAGAGGAGCACACAAACCCCATTCCTGTAACGTTTGTAGAGGAGCACACACATCCCATTCCTGTAACGTTTGTAGAGGAGCACACAAACCCCATTCCTGTAAAGTTTGTAGAGGAGCACACACATCCCATTCCTGTAAAGTTTGTAGAGGAACACACAAACCCATTCCTGTAACGTTTGTAGAGGAGCACACACATCCCATTCCTGTAAAGTTTGTAGAGGAGCACACAAACCCCCTTCCTGTAAAGTTTGTAGAGGAGCACACAAACCCCATTCCTGTAAAGTTTGTAGAGGAGCACACAAACACCATTCCTGTAAAGTTTGTAGAGGAGCACACAAACCCCATTTTTGTAAAGTTTGTAGAGGAGCACACAAACCCCATTCCTGTAAAGTTTGTAGAGGAGCACACAAACCCCATTCTTGTAAAGTATTGGTTGAATAGGCTCAGTGGTTTCAGATGAAAATATGCAGACGGACGGACGACGGACGCCAGGAGATCAGAAAGGTTAACATGACCCTTTGTTTCAGGTAAAATACAGAGAACTACATTTCCAGATACATTCGGTACATTTGAACAGTCCCCTTAGGGACCGACCATTTCACTTTTTTTGGGAGGGGGTGCTTTGTTTTTTCATCCTACCCAGAATTTATTTTTCACACGAAAAAAAAATCAGATTTTTGAAAATCGGTAATTAATCGTGAAATTTTACCAAAATTTCTTGTTGAAAATTGCATCTTTCAGATCAAGCTATTGTTTCCTTTAAAATTATTTGTAGATATGATTCCTCCCTCTCCATAAAAGGAAAATGAAAAGAGCATACATCCTAAAAGATACGTCGTCGTTCTATTTACTTGTATCAACGTTCTGATAATGTGGTACTTTATAACATGTCTGCCTTCTACAAAATGTTCTCTTTTAATTTGAAGGTAACAATATAAATTGAAGACTGCATGTCTATAAGACACAGATGTCTCCACCGGACGACTAATGGCCGGACATTAAGAAAAAAGAACGAATTCCTTTGTTAACGAATTTATTTTGCGTATTTTGGCATACAGGGAATTGTACACAATATAACAGATCAAATTAAAACATTACAAACATAGACAATGACATTTAACATATCAAATGTAGCATAAAAATCATACACTTGTATCACATTATAGACGAAAACACGTGGTCTAATTCACAGGCACCTGAGGAAAGGGCCTCCCTTTTCGATTTTTTTTTTTTTCTAATAACTTATAGTTTTAAATTTTCACCTCAGATGTGTTATTTAGTGGTCAAAAGTCACAAAAATAAGCTGGTCACAAGCACCCGACGAAAGGACCCTCCCATTATTTGATGAACGAGTTTTTGGTGATATTTGTGGACTAAATAACGTATTTAAAACTATTAGTAGTTACTAAAAATAAAGTAACAAGGAGGGGGGTTTATATTCCTCAAGTGTCTGTGGTCAGCTTATATAGGTTCAAACACTATATATTTCAGTATTGTCAAACCGGTTGTCAGGGAAAAGGGGGGTGGGCAAAAACTTGATCACAGAGTATTTTCAAAACTGTTGTCAAGAAAGGGGGAAAGACACGAACTTAATCACAAAGTATAGTCAAATATGTTGTCAAGGAAGGGGAGTGGGACAGGAACGTAATTACAGTGTATATATATATCAAAGTTGCCAAAACTGTTGTTAGGGAAGGGGGAGATACACTTAATAACAAAATAAACATTTAGATTTCCTAAAGATATTCTACCTAATTGAAAAATAGAATAGTTTGCGTTTTCAGTACAATTTCAAAAGACCTTTAATAACTTCTCCTGGCTACCTGCCAATAAAATTACCTTGGTACAACAGGTATCATATACAATTATTCTGATATTTATTAAAGCCTTACAATGTGATCCTTAGATATGTTTTAAGGTATTTAAATTTGAAAAATATAAACATTATCATTTAAACATAATTTAAACTACATGTTTTTTTCTTTATATCATTATATAAGTCTTCCCTTTTGGAACCATTTAGCCATGTAAGCTATAACTACCCATCTTTTATATGTTTTGACATAATGTATTTAGTCACAATTTTTTTTTCCAAGTTTGATTTTAAATGTACATTCTAAATCAAATTAATGCATCATTAAATTATATATTGCCAATGAATATTTCTATTCTATCTTTCCACTCCAAAGAAAATAAACCAATACATTTTAGGGAACAAATAAATAAACAAATAATAAATATCCACCATTTCTGACCAAAGGATAGGCAGTGACATATAGGTTCCTTAAATAATCTTAAGATTATAAATATCCACATGAACATCGATAGTAAGGGGATTTTATGTCCAGCTCGTTTCATCTACTTAGGGTGTCCAAAAGTGCTCTCATAACTTTGATACAGTAAAACCTGTTTTAGTGACCACCTTTATTAAGCAATAACTTGTATTATGTGACCTTAATTTTCATTTCCCTTCACAGTGCATTTCATATTAATTAAACCTGTATTAAGCGACCACCTGTCTTATGTGACCCTATCTCACTGTTCCCTTGGTAGGTCAGGTTTGACTAGTTTTAATGACATTTAAACCCAAATGAAGTGACAATTCAATGTTTTATTCTGACGTGGCATCTGTGTGTGTTGTAAAATGCACGATAAGAAAGGTATTATAAAAAAATACAAAGTTTTATAAACAGGAAGAAAAGCGACCCTACATTGTACATATTATGTTTATCTTGTCAAACACATCATAACTTTGTCAAATTAATAGACAAAAGACATACAGGTCATTCTAACACGGTTTAACGCGGACGTACAAGAGGACACACATTAAACCAACACTTGTCTATATACTATTAGCCTCAACTCTATAAGATCAAGGTACCAGGGGACTTTATACAATCGGTAGGTGTATAACATGAAAACATATACACGTATCCTTTATAGTCAACTATAAGTCCTCATTGCAAGATTAAAAAAATATCAAAATACTTAGAATTTGACAATAGGAATAAAGAACTCAACCGCAGAATTTGCCAATAGGAATAAAGAACTCAACCGCAGATGTATAACTGTGTTTCCAAATTCTTGCACGACAACATGATGCAAATAGCATTACTTGATGAATTTGCATGTTTCAACTGTTTGTGGAGGATTGTAGCAAAACGAAAACGGAACATCAGTGTTCCATAGAATGGATAAAAAAACATTATCCATCTGAGCGAACTTTCCCAGCTCTTATTTGACGAATTCAATTTCATAGTCATTGCTTGTTTCAAGTGTTTTACTGGAAGTATTTCCCTTCGAATTCCCTGTTTGAAGGAGATATCTTTTTTTGCACGATTGATTATTGATGTCAAACTCGTATGGAAATTACCATCTTGAAGCAGAAAATAATATTTCGGGTGTGATCGACAAATCCATAAACTGCCATAATGCCCCTCAGTGTCATAAACAATTTGTCTTAAAATATCAATGCGTTTTACAATTTGACCATATACATACATGTATGTCACGTGTTTACATTAAATTATTTCGAGTGAAATGCGTCATGGTAAAGATAAATACCGGAAGTGCTCTTAGTTAACAAGTGAGTAAATATAGGTAGAGGACGTTAATCAGCTTTCTGTGCCCCAACTTTCCTCTTTCTATTTTTTATTTTCTCCTTCAGTGAAGGCGCCAGTTTAACAGTTTGGGGTCTGTCAAAAATCTGTTCTACAGTTTCCGGACTAGTTTTATACGTTTGTATAATCTCAAGTTGCAAAAGTTGACCCGATAAAATATTCACTTCCTGTTCAAGTGTTTCAAGGTCATCTGAATATTTATTGAATTCTTTACTGGCAGCACCATACGACTTTTGACTGTTTTCGACTTTTTCCGTCAACAATGATTTCGCTTGGTCTTTCTCCACCTTTTTGTCCTGGACATCCGATAATTCCCTTTCAATAGCTATGAGCAACTGCTCCAGTTCTCGAACTTGTTTTAATAACTTTTGCCGTTTTATTTGAAGACTGTAATTTTTCTTCGTTTGGGTCAATGTCAATTTCAAAAAGTCTGCCATATTGGCTTTTTGTTCCTTTTCTTCGAATTTACTTTTCTTTACATGCTCATAACCCGCAATTTGTTCCTCTAAGTGATTAAGTTCGGACTCAATATTTTGTAATTTTTCTCTGTTATTTTGAAGTAGAATTTGAGTTGATTTCACCGCTTTCTCAATTTTTTTCTGTTTTTCTTTTTGATTTTTCAGGTCTTCCGATCTCCTTTTGGTGATTGTTCTCGTTTTTCGTATATAATCGTTTACCTCATACATGTATTCCTCGTCACGGTTCAACCATTTCCTAGAAATATCACACAGAATGCCAATTTTGTTGGCGAGATCAGGTACTAATCGCAGAACCGGAAATGCCTTCAAATCACAAGAAACTAGAAGCTTTTCAGAAAATACGGAATCGGTAAATAAATCCTGATGTAATCCACTATCCAAACTTTTCAAAAGCAGTCTTGTATTGGTTAGCTCCCTTTCCATTTCCGTTATATAGTCCGAAATGTCTAAAGTGTATCGATTTGAGACTTCCAAATTTATATCGTCACTACTATAACTAATACAACTCTGATTTAATCTATTTAGCACATTATTTTGAAATTTATCCACTAAGGCACGAAAACCATCGACGGTATTCCGAAGATTATCCCAAAATTCGGTTAAAACCGTTATTTCACCTTTATCGTACTCCATGGCTTCCCTGAGTTTATTTATAAGACCGACCAGACATGTTTCGCTATCTATGATTTGTAATTTTATATTCTTTCGTTTTAATTCATTATTTGCATTTAACAATTTTTCATTGACTTGTTTCAAATAATCCAATTGTTTTTGTGTCAAGTTGTCTCCCTTTTCATCCTCCATGCAATAAAAGGTTCTTTGTAGACTTTGCACTTCCTGTTCGGAATCTTGAATTTTGTTCCGCAAGAAATCCAACCCCTCCAAGTATGCCCTTTGCAGGCCGGCTCTGACGGATGTCATCTGCTGTTGTTTCCCAACGTCGCTCTGTAAAACATATAAATGATTAAGATTAATTAAAAATTACTTTGGAACTACTTTTCTATTGCGATTGGGTAGTGATATTGTTATATATACTCATTAAATTAAGAGTTCCCTGTTAGTTTTAATTTCCTCTTCATAACAGAAAAAACAAGACCAATCTAATTAGGCTTTGTCCGTTTAAATGCATTTTTGTAGTAACGTCACTCGATTAAGCAATATATTTTCTTCCACATAATAACTAAAACAATATAATCCACAAATTACAATTCTAATGCAATTTATTTGTATCGTCGGATTTGATTGGTCACTATTCTACGTAAAATTCTCAATCTACAAGTCGTAACTAAGGGACCGACCATTTAACTTGCAGGGGGGAGGGGGGTGGGGGGGTGTGCTATTTTTTCGGACAACACGAGAGTTTAAATATTTATATTTTTTGACACGCAAAGCGCGAAATTTGCTTCCAGAATTTAACATTAAGTTATATGCCAAGAACTCTGAATCAGATTTTTTTTTTCCTCCACCAAAATCAGAATATTTTTTCAGCAACATTGGGAATCATAATATTTTTTTAGAAAAAAGCATAGCCCCGGATTATTTAGTGGTTTCTTCATGAATAAATTTGCATGTAGAAAAAAAATGACAATTGATATTTTCTTAATATTTTCTCATGATATTCTCGCAATGATTTTATTTAGAATTTTAACAAAAAGTAAGGGGGTACATGTGCTTGTTTTTTAGCTACAGAACAAAAACCGTGCATTTTTCATGACAAACCTAGACATCGTCAATTTCGGCGCCAAATTACCCTACAATGTATTTTAATAGGTAAAACGTCGTGGAGTCTTTCCCTCCGTTTTCCTTGGATTGGATGAAAGGGCAACGCAACCGGAGAATGAAATAAACGAAAGAGAACGGCTATAGTTGTACAGCGAATAGATAAGTAACTGCCGAACCCGTGCAAACGTTCTTGCTCAATGTTCATTAGATTTAACGGTGTATCACAACGGTCACACGGGTTTAATTGCTCTGCTAATGTTTTTAGTTCAACTATTATTCGTCTCCCATCCTGCCAGCATATATCTTTATAATCAGTTCCAGGGTTTGCGTCCGTCTGGTCTGCGTCTGTCTGGTCTACCTCTGTATCACCAACATTCCTATCCAACTCTTTCAAGTGCTCTGAACATTTTTTTCGACGGCGTATTTCTCCTTCTTTTAAAAACGGCATTATTCGGCTTGAAGCAGGTGCTTTCAAATTTTTACGCAATCTGCTTTTTATGACGTCGATGCAACTTCCACGGAAAATGTCGCGCTCGTTACTGTGACGTCGCAAAAACAACATGCGGTATTCGGCAAAGTAATTATCTGCCCTTGCTACTGTATCGTATTCCCTTAGCTGGAAGGAATCCGCCATCTTGAAAACGTGACATCATACATACCACATTTACAAAAATACACAAAAATTATTAAAATGCCTATCATACAAACTTATCTTAGTAATTTTTTTTATCACAACTGAAGCGTACACGAAGCCAAAAAACGTATGAGCTTTACGTTTTAAACTGCAAGTCTTCAAATGACGTCATGTTGTTTATCTGCCAAGGTCTTCAACATTATTTCGCGAAATTTTAATTTGTGTGATTTTTAGACCCAATGATACGCAAGAATACATTTTTATGTACAGCATTGCATTAGAATGCAGATACAAATGTAACTGTATTGTATTTTAAGCTTTGCGGGTGTAAATCTTGGTTTTACAGTCGCAAATATCCGTTTACATAGCTCCGCTACGCGTCGCTAGGTAAACTCAATTTGCGACCTAAATCTGACGATTTACATCCGCAAAGCTTAAAATACAATACACAGATACAGTGATCTCCGTAATGTCCCGAGTAGAATTGAATACATGCTGGCAAACCCACAGCAATTTTAGTCACCATTGGAGAGTGACGCCTTGATGATTCTTAATTTCATAAAGGACTTAAAGGAGTCTTTAAATAAAAAAAAAAATGATGAACCACAAATAGGATTAAAATTTAAATAGTATCAGACGACAGCCAAGTACCATCACACCATATATCAATGTTTTAAATAGTATCAGAAGACAGCCAAGTACCATCACACCATATATCAATGTTTTAAATAATATCAGACGACAGCCAAGTACCATCACACCATATATCAATGTTTTAAATAGTATCAGACGACAGCCAAGTACCATCACACCATATATCAATGTTTTATATAGTATCAGACGACAGCCAAGTACCATCACACCATATATCAATGTTTTAAATAGTATCAGACGACAGCCAAGTACCATCACACCATATATCAATGTTTTAAATAGTATCAGACGACAGCCAAGTACCATCACACCATATATCAATGTTTTAAATAGTATCAGACGACAGCCAAGTACCATCACACCATATATCAATGTTTTAAATAGTATCAGACGACAGCCAAGTACCATCACACCATATATCAATGTTTTAAATAGTATCAGACGACAGCCAAGTACCATCACACCATATATCAATGTTTTAAATAGTATCAGACGACAGCCAAGTACCATCACACCATATATCAATGTTTTAAATAGTATCAGACGACAGCCAAGTACCATCACACCATATATCAATGTTTTAAATAGTATCAGACGACAGCCAAGTACCATCACACCATATATCAATGTTTTAAATAGTATCAGACGACAGCCAAGTATCATCACACCATATATCAATGTTTTAAATAGTATCAGACGACAGCCAAGTACCATCACACCATATATCAATGTTTAAATAGTATCAGACGACAGCCAAGTACCATCACACCATATATCAATGTTTTAAATAGTATCAGACGACAGCCAAGTACCATCACACCATATATCAATGTTTTACACAGTGTCAGGACCGACAACTCTATGTGTAACAGATTGGGTGTATTTCTTTGGACTGTTCCGAACATGTTCCGAACATTCCATGTGCCCTAGGTCAATGAAGTGGTTTAGAACTTTTTGGACAAACAATATGGTGGATAAGTTAACTCTGTTATTTCTGTCAGCAGAACTCGAAATGGACGACGACGATGATGAGATGAATTTGGAAGAATCAGTAGTTTCTGCATACTGTGGCCATAGTTGCTGCTTCCACGTAATTTAACCTTTAATTATAATTTTACTGAATCCTAAAAATATGCAAACTGAACAATAAATGACGGATACGTGTAATCTTTATATTATATAATTTTCATAGAGTGTTTTAACGTATAGAGAGGTTAGGTAGGAGATAAAGCAGATCTTAAAAAGGAAAGATCTGAGATTTTAATTGAGGGGCGTTAGTCAAAAGATTATTACCGAGCGTAGCGAGGAAAACAATTGTTTGCGTAAGTTTACATCTATCTGGCATAATTATTTTGTATGTTTTTAAGAATAATTTGAAACCCATAAATCCATCAGGGACAGTGGTGCTGCAAACCAAATATTTCTTTCTTAAATATTAATTGAATAAAGAGGGAGGGAAAGGGAACTGTGTTCTCCCAGGAATCAAATTTGCACCAAAATGATTGATTTATAAAACTATAGGGGACTGTACAAAGTCCCTCCTCCCCCTAAAAAATCCACGCATTTCTTTTGTATTGCGTAATTTTAGGAAAATGAGTAAGGTGTAAAAATAAATTCTATGAAAAAAAAGATAGTCGGTTCCGCCATCTTGATTCCTTCTGCACCACCTCAAAACGTGGTACACCCCGCACACTGTCCTGTTTGTTCGCGCAGAGTGTTCCGTACCACTTCATTCGCTAGAACATGTTCGGCAAATCCCGGACATACGAAAGAAATACACCCATTGACTATACGCGTGATATTTAATGATTTTGACGTCCTTCTTATTAACAGGAAAGCTACTTAAGTAACTGATAATGAGTAAGAATCATATCTTCCTAAAACACTAGAAATAAAACAAAAATCCATATTGCAATACACTTTTATATATCAAAATGGTAGATTAATTCTCTATAATCACGGCCACCAATCTCTCTAACTCATATTCAAATGATATGCTAACGGTAAAGTTATCGGGATTTCCGGATATGCATTGGCGGGATCTTTTCACGTCTACAAGAAGGAAAGTTGCACATTATTATCTTGTATTCAAGCACCTTTTACAAAAAGGGCCATGTAATTCCACGCAATTTAAAAATTCCTAATGCCAGAGTAAGCCGTTTCGTTGACTGATGTGCCGTAATGACGCTAGAATCTTTCTCCTGCGTGTTTTGTCAATCAAAAGAGTTCGATCGATCGTGTAACTGATTGACTGAAGCACAGTCTACAAGCAATTGTGGTGTATGTCAAGTATCTTTTTATGTTCCAAAATGATTATTAAAGACTTGGCCACAGTGTAATTTGTAGCATTGACTATTGATTGTTGTATGTCAATCGAAAATTCAAATGATATGAGTTATCGGGATCAGATATAAGATAGATAGTATTCATAATATGAAAATCTCAATGACTTGTGTGCTTACAGTACTTTCCCATTGTGTATTGTACACATGCATGTGTTGCATGGTAAAACTTGAAATGTGTCGTGAAACAAATCAATAACGATGTTTGTGTCTCACACTTGAAATAAAACGAAGTTTTGAAAAGTAAATATAAGTCGTAAATCAAAATCAATTTTCTAAAAATTAGATTGATAAACAAGCAGTTGAAGGAACTTAATATTCATTATTTGTTTGGCAGTAATATAGTATTTCAAACCTAAACATGTTTAAGAACCAAATTTTGGTTGGAAGACGTAATTTTGACAGTAGACACAGCAACGATGATTCGATAAATCTATGGTCCAAATCAATAATGTGATCATACAGTTTATGTTACGGATAGAACTGACAAAATTTATTTAAAATTGTTTTTCATAAGTAAAACTGCATGTGCTAATACTAACTTACTAGAGCAATAAAAATACGAAAGGTAGTACGAGCAAAACATTCATTGGGATTCTCATCGATTATGAATACTATCTAACTCATATCTGATACCGCTAACTCATTTCTGATCCCGATAACTCATATCATTTGAATTTTCGATTGACATACAACAATTACACTGTGGCCAAGTCTTTTATAATCATTTTGGAACATAAAAAGATACTTGACATACATCACAATTGCTTGTAGACTGTGCTTCAGTCAATCAGTTACACGATCGATCGAACTCTTTTGATTGACAAAACACGCAGGAGAAAGATTCTAGCGTCATTACGGCACATCAGTCAACGAAACGGCTTACTCTGGCATTAGGAATTTTTAAATTGCGTCGAATTACATGGCCTTTTTTGTAAAAAGTGCTTGAATACAAGATAATAATGTGCAACTTGCCTCCTTATAGACGTGAAAAGATCCCGCCAATGCATATCCGGAAATCCCGATAACTTTACCGTTAGCATATCATTTGAATATGAGATAGAGAGATTGGTGGCCGTGATAATGAAGAAACGGTCTTCTGTGATCAATAAAACGTATGAGGCACTTGTTCGATTTCCAGGATTTCCAGAATTCCACTTCATTGCTGATCAACTGATAAAGGTAAAACTATTACAAGATAAAAGCGATTATATATATAGATTCATTTACGTACACATGTACTCCAAAACGTAGAAATCGTATAAAACAATCATCACATCACGAGGAATACTCCAGGATTATAGGTGTAATTGTTAGCGTACTCGCCTCGAGTGTGGTAGATCGAGAGTTCGAGCTCCGGTGGGGTCACACCAAAGATTATTAAAATGGTATCTGCTGATTTCCCACTAAGCATGCAGCATTAAGGTATGAGCAAAGATTGGTTTGTGCGGAATCAGTATAATCTTTCCGATTGGAGCGACATGTCTACACACACGCGGACTGTCGTTTCAGTGGACTAGCACAATAAGTAATATATAACTAGGCGTGTTCGTCTGGTACAAAGATATATAACTAGGCGTGTTCGTCTAGTACAAAGATATATAACTAGGCGTGTTCGTCTAGTACAAAGATATATAACTAGGCGTGTTCGTCTAGTACAAAGATATATAACTAGGCGTGTTCGTCTAGTACAAAGATATATAACTAGGCGTGTTCGTCTAGTACAAAGATATATAACTAGGCGTGTTCGTCTAGTACAAAGATATACAACTAGGCATGTTCGTCTGGCACAAAGATATATAACTAGGCGTGTTCGTCTAGTACAAAGATATATAACTAGGCGTGTTCGTCTAGTACAAAGATATAAAACTAGGCGTGTTCGTCTAGTACAAAGATATATAACTAGGCGTGTTCGTCTAGTACAAAGATATATAACTAGGCGTGTTCGTCTGGCACAAAGCGGACAGCATCATCTTTTCGTCGAATATAAAATGTTCTCGCCATGATAAAGGTGAAAGATTCAGTCTATCTGGTCGTCAATCAATCAATCAATCAATCAAACAACCAATCAATTCGTTTATAAGCTTACTTGAACTAAATCAATGCCAATTTAAAACGGCTATGTACTTCATAAAAGCAATTTTTATTTTTCAGATAGATGTAGATTTGTGTTTCAACAAAAGTGAATAATAGACATATGGAGAAAATGAACAAACAAGACTATATACAGCTCAAAATTAAAAACAGCTGTATGTTGGATTCGACCTTCCTTGTCCAATGTCAATTTGTTCCATCTAAATGAAAAAAATAATGGCAACAATTTCAAAGTTACAGTTAAAATTCAACATTCATATTTTATTACCCGTCAAACTAAATTTATATGGTCTTTTATTTATTTACTCTGAAGTGGAAGTTGTAATAATTTAATCAAATATTATTATGCAACATAAAACTACATAGCTGAACGCCATGGAAAAAACATAAGTCAGCAATACTTGAAATTGTACGAAGACTTTTGAATGATAAGTAACAGGACATTTGATAAGCAGATAAGTACATGTATGTTGTAAATATTCGTATTATTCTCACAACCGTCCCGTGTGCGTGCCAGACATTAAGTCCCCTCGCTATCTAACTCTGTTGTTGGGCACGAAGTCAACATATAAGTAACCACTCGGAATCAATATAAAATTATCTCCGGACATACGACATTTTTACTTCTGTTTAAATTATTGATCATTTTCTATAACGTTGTATCAATATTGGTAAAAGGCTTTAGTAAATACAACATACAATTTGTAAACGTACGGCTATATATACATGATTAATTATTCTACGTAAAATTTGTTTGAAGTCGATTAGTTTAGCATTTTCAAGAGGTGGTTATGGTATTTAACGCCACTTTCAACAATATTTCAGTTATATCGTGGCGGTCGGTTTTTTTGGTGGAGGAAACCGGAGTATCCGGAAAAAACATCGACCTGTCGCAAGTCACTGACAAACTTTATCACATAATGTTGTATCAGTACACCTCGTCTGAGCGGGATTCGAACTCACAATATTAGTGGTGATAGGCACTAATGACACAGGTAGTTGTAAATCCAACTACCATACGATCACGGCCACTACGGCTCCCTAAAATTTGCTTGAAGTCGAATAGCCTGGCATTTTCTAGGTGTCTTTAAGGATTGATCGCAATTTTTGTTAGGTTCATGAAGAAATAACCTCAATCAGGTTGTACACATCGTGTATCCTGCGTAGCGGGCTACGCAAGGGTTATTTCGAATGAACCGAACAAATAATTTCGATCAATCCTTATATATTAATTCAAACTTTTTTTGTTATGATATTGATAAATATATTTATTTTTTTCAAAATAAGGCAAATAATCGGAAATAAATTTAAATAACCCCAAAGGTGCCTCATTTAAAGAAAATCACCAGATGACAACGGCACGCGACTCCTTGAGAACGACGTCTATTTTCAGATTCCGTACATATGAAAATAATCTCAACTTTTTAAACCAATCAAAACACGCATAAAATGACATGTGACTCTAAAATTAATTTATTCCTAAATATTTGTCTAATTTCAGTACATATACGAATATCAATTGTTTAGAACTTCTGAATATTTGTTCAAATATGATTATATTACACTTTACGTTTTTATTTTCCCTATTTGTCTTTGTTAGCGCAGCCGGTCACTATTTTCGTATATGGACCGGCCAGGTACCTACATTATTTTAGATGAAAAGTATAATATAGCAAATAGTTCATGTCACTTCGGGTCATATGGCAGTATATGGACCGGTCCGTCACCAAAAAAATATTATATGGACCGGTCCATATACTGTCATATGACCCTCAGTGCCATGAACTATTTGCTATATACTATGTCGCATTAATATACAATTTTGGTCAAAAAAGATTTTCTCTCTTCAGTAAGATTTTCACACTATAATATGTATTAATGAAATTCATCACCGACGGTTTTAAAATACAAATTACAAAGTCTTTGGTCACGTTCATTATTTTGCCATCTACCACTTTTGTTTCGAATCATGTCAATTCCGACCTAGTTCCGTCTTTTTCTTGTCTTCACGTCTGAACAAATCGGCAGGCGACTTCCGGTGTTTACGCTATTACTGTGACAACGTTAGCATATCATAGTCGTAGATGCGGTAGATTATAAGTAATTGTAATATGGAGACGCCAAGGAAACCGCTGAATAAATACTGGTGTTCGGTACCCCACTATCTGTCTGATATCAGAAATATATACAATTAAGGTGTGAAACTATTAATTAATTTCTTTAAGGTTTTCTACTAAATTTGTGTTTTTTCGAGCCTACTTGGTCATTTTATCTTAAGCTTAACCTTTCCAAGACCATATATTTTCTGAAACGTACATGATTCCTCTACGTTCTGTCAAAATATCAGGGCATGTTTAAAATCTTGCAGTGAAATGCCGTGCTACGGAAAACACCTACTCTCAAAATACCTCGGTCATCCCCAAGAAATTCAGTATTTATAGGTCATGAATAAAATCATCCATAGCGGTATCAAAATACAATTAAGTCCATCAAATTTGGGCTCAAAATAATCCCTATATATTTAACTTCAATTATCAATTTTAATTAGTCCACTCCATTAAGTAGTTGTCACAATGCTACAAAGTGAAAGGAACTTTTTTCTTGAAAAGGGACTACTTTCGTATATGTTCTAAGCTCCAATTGGTGAATTAGTGGTTTGACATCTAAAGGCAGATCGTTTTCCTTTGATGATGCTGACAGCCGCAAATAAAGAAAGAAAAACAAATTCAATTTTAAAGAAGTAATTGTCTCTGCATTGAAGTCTTTGATACAAATAAAATAACTTAATTGATATGGGACGAAGTCCCAACTATGGTAGATATAGCAATATTTTGATTCCAGATCCATATCACTAATGGCTTAAATTTCATACACCGGAAATGATACACCGTAAACCAATACATGGTCTGCAGAAAATCGGATGCGCAGTAATCTGGAACTTCTTCCGGTTAATATGAGGCAGGTGCAACCTGAAACGCTCCCGAAGAACAGTAATTTTTCTTTCTGTTTACAAAATATCAAGCTTAAAAATAATACCACCAAAACTCCAAACTCCGGACAGTTTTCGTATCCGCTACCGAACATTGTTTCATTTTTATTTGAAAAAAATCGACTAGAGTTCCGGTTTAGGTCACGTGATTTTTCTTTTAATTTATTTCCGGTTTGGCAGCCATATTGTTGAAGATTTTGAAGTGCCATAGTACCTACTACCTATTCATACTTCTACCTACCATTAACGCTCTCAAAAAGGGAGCGTATTAATGTTAAAAGTCGCCCCCGATATATTTCGGCCCTAAAAAAAGTCGTCCTCGATATATCTCGGCCCAAAAATTATCGACACTATTTTGATGCACTGTATGAGCGTGAAATTGGCAGATAATTTTCAGATTCGCAAGCATTCATGGCCGTGCCTGTTTCAATAGATGGAAAGAGCATCCTTACATTGTACTATTTAGTACACTCCAAAAAGTACACAAAAGTAAGTAAAATTTCTATTTCAATCATCCCAAGGATTTACATGATTTAAATATTAGATAATGTGGATTGTGCTTCGCTGGCACTACAGATAGCACCTGTCTCATATTATTGTTTAAATTTTTTTTATTGGACTTCGTCCCAAGTTAGGTAACACCTATTATCATATTATCTCTCTTTTACAGAAAAATGTTAAGATTTTTTGAAGTTGAGGATCGAACGTTAAAACGGCACATATCGATTGGAGTTTTTGTTGTGTACATTGACACCGGAAGTTCAGTGCCAGGAGTTCCATCGAAATCACGTGATTTGGCGGACGAAAATAACAAAATTTTTACGGAATGGAAATGATTTGAAACAACCGTAATGGTTGTTTATGATTTATTTCAACTCATCTTTAAACGATTTATAACAAATACCTTTTGGCGATTTTCCAATATCAGAAAGTTTTACACTTTTCTGTAACCATTTTAGGTCATCAAAATATGTGAAAATCCAATAGAATGATTCTAAAATATCTTTAACAATTTTTTGTCATCTAATGTTTTTTTTTATAGTGACGTAATCAACAAAGCTACGAAGTTCATATCTGACATATCTAAGCTTGTAAAATCTTATTCGTAAAGACCATGAATTAGTAACTATAGTTGTTTCTTTGCTAACAATATAGACAATCTGCTGGTACAACTAGGAGTCCAGTTAACAATTAAATCAGTACATTTATTCCATAGCATATTACTATTTTATGTTCTTTATTTGATCTATTATGACCTATTTATTCTGGTCTCCCTCGAAGACCATTAATTTCTTTAGACGTTTCCGACCAAATGATGTTACATCTTTTAGATGTATCAGATATTTATTCTGGTCTCCCTCGAAGACCATTAATTTCTTTAGATGTTTACGACTAAATGATGTTAAATCTTTTAGATGTATCAGACTAGTTATGATTTTTGTCATAAGAGTAATGATCATTAACCAACAGATTCTACGAGCATTCATTCACCCTGCTATTGTGCCGTCCTTGTTTATGTTGTCATCCTTTTTTGTGACAGTATGTGGTCTTATTGAGTGGAAGCGAATCTGAGCAGGTTTTTGTTTATCGTTTGCCATTGGATATCCAATTTTCTAGAGGGGAGGGTATTCCATTAACCAGTTCAATTCCGCCACATTATTGTGCCTGTTACAAGCCACGTCATATGTCGTGGTATTTTTTGTGTTCAGTGAGTTGAGGTGAGAGGCGATTGTGTGTTTTGTTGATATTGGTGAATTGTTGGCCATCACTGTTAAAACTTTCTTTTGTTTTGTTGATATTGGTAGAATTGTTGGCCATCACTGTTAAAACTTTCTTTTGTTTTGTTGATATTGGTGAATTGTTGGCCATCACTGTTAAAACTTTCTTTTGTTTTGTTGATATTGGTGGAATTGTTGGCCATCACTGTTAAAACTTTCTTTTGTTTTGTTGATATTGGTGGAATTGTTGGCCATCACTGTTAAAACTTTCTTTTGTTTTGTTGATATTGGTAGAATTGTTGGCCATCACTGTTAAAACTTTCTTTTGTTTTGTTGATATTGGTGGAATTGTTGGCCATCACTGTTAAAACATTCTTTTGTTTTGTTGATATTGGTAGAATTGTTGGCCATCACTGTTAAAACTTTCTTTTGTTTTGTTGATATTGGTAAAATTGTTGGCCATCACTGTTAAAACTTTCTTTTGTTTTGTAGATATTGGTAAAATTGTTGGCCATCACTGTTAAAACTTTCTTTTGTTTTGTTGATATTGGTAAAATTGTTGGCCATCACTGTTAAAACTTTCTTTTGTTTTGTTGATATTGGTAGAATTGTTGGCCATCACTGTTAAAACTTTCTTTTGTTTTGTTGATATTGGTAGAATTGTTGGACATCACTTAAAAAACTTTCTTTTGTTTTGTAGATATTGGTAAAATTGTTGGCCATCACTGTTAAAACTTTCTTTTGTTTTGTTGATATTGGTAGAATTGTTGGCCATCACTGTTAAAACTTTCTTTTGTTTTGTTGATATTGGTAAAATTGTTGGCCATCACTGTTAAAACTTTCTTTTGTTTTGTTGATATTGGTAAAATTGTTGGCCATCACTGTTAAAACTTTCTTTTGTTTTGTAGATATTGGTAAAATTGTTGGCCATCACTGTTAAAACTTTCTTTTGTTTTGTTGATATTGGTAAAATTGTTGGCCATCACTGTTAAAACTTTCTTTTGTTTTGTTGATATTGGTAGAATTGTTGGCCATCACTGTTAAAACTTTCTTTTGTTTTGTTGATATTGGTAGAATTGTTGGACATCACTTAAAAAACTTTCTTTTGTTTTGTAGATATTGGTAAAATTGTTGGCCATCACTGTTAAAACTTTCTTTTGTTTTGTAGATATTGGTAAAATTGTTGGCCATCACTGTTAAAACTTTCTTTTGTTTTGTTGATATTGGTAGAATTGTTGGCCATCACTGTTAAAACTTTCTTTTGTTTTGTTGATATTGGTAGAATTGTTGGCCATCACTGTTAAAACTTTCTTTTGTTTTGTTGATATTGGTAGAATTGTTGGCCATCACTGTTAAAACTTTCTTTTGTTTTGTTGATATTGGTAGAATTGTTGGCCATCACTGTTAAAACTTTCTTTTGTTTTGTTGATATTGGTAGAATTGTTGGCCATCACTGTTAAAACTTTCTTTTGTTTTGTTGATATTGGTAGAATTGTTGGCCATCACTGTTAAAACTTTCTTTTGTTTTGTTGATATTGGTAGAATTGTTGGCCATCACTGTTAAAACTTTCTTTTGTTTTGTTGATATTGGTAGAATTGTTGGCCACCACGGTTAAAACTTTCTTTTCATAATAAATTGTTTCTCATTTTGTAGCTTGCTCCAATATCATACAATCCTATTTTTAATTTCCGGAGCACCTGAGTTCACCCCCGGTTTTTAGTGGCGTTCGTGTTACTCGATCTTTAGTTTTATATGTATGTTTTGTAGATCGTTGTTTGTCCTTTTGTACTTTTTCTTTTAGCCATTGTGTTGTCTGTTCTTCAATATACGGATTCTGATTATCCCTTTGGTATCTTCAAACTCTTCTTAATACAGAAGTGTAGTAGGAATATATAATCTGACCAGTTAACCACAGACCATAAAACGTTGTGCTGAAGTTTTCAATTTTAGAAGTAATTTACAGAAATTTTAAATGAACACGTTTAATAATATCATTTACCTGTTACCGAAATCCAAAAACTTCACATCCATATAAAACAATAGGAACAACAATTTTGGAATAATTTAACATACAATCGAATGATCACGAATGATCACGAAGAAATACATATTTGTAGGGTTATGATTATGGTATTTAACGCCACTTTCAACAATATTGCAGTTACGTCGTGGCTGTCAGTTTTATTGGTGTATACCATGTGGCATAGGACATTAAAGTACATCAATAACAATTGACTATCACCTATGGTCAGTTTATGAGTAGCCTTTTGATATTCAAATGTAATATGTCGCATGGGACAATGAAATATACATTGAAAGCACATTTCTATTATTTTGTTTTCATGGCTTGGCTATTACACTATTTGCACTCACTCCATCCAGATTTTTACACTTTATAGAAAATATAATTAACATAGAGATCTAATGGGTAACTTTTTTAATAATGGACCAACAATTTTGAAATTAATTGTCAGAGTTCGTATATATCATATATTAATAAACATCTAGAAAAATAATTGTTGATTTGAAAACTGGATTTTTAAGAATTTTTTTTTCTGAAGATTTATAGATGTCAAACGGACTATACCAGTTGCTTGCCCATGGTCGGTGGTTCTCTCCGGGTACGTCGGCTTCTTCCACCACTAAAACTGGTCGCCATGATATAGCTGAAATATTGCTGAAAGTGGCGTTAAACACCAAAAATCAAAATAAAATTAAATAACTACATAGGAGAAAACTTAATTTCTTTGTATATTTTCAAGTTACAGTCCGGACTGTAGTTAAAATTAAACTTGTTACTAACGTTGGAAAAAATACGAAAATCCATAAATAATTGTCCGTAGTGATGAAGGATTTTTGAATTTAACACGTGTGATCCGTTTAAGACCATTGATATAACCAATGGAACCACACCCTCATATAAGACCCTCTATAATGAGAATTCGCTAATGTCACACACACTATACATATAGGTTACAATCTATTAATTTCATCATAGAAGTATATTACATCCGTGATTTCTTCCAAATTTTTTTTATACCAACTTGTACCATGAGGGAACCTCAACGTTTGATCGAAAACAAAGACTGATAATATTTACCTCTTCCTCGTCGAAATAGAAACATTCTTTATCCGTTTCGTGTTCTAACATTATCAAAATGTCTTCTTAATTCCCAAATATAAAATGTTGATAGATTATATTAACTCATCTCTTTATAACCAGATGTATTATAAACTCCATTTGTGTACGAATAAAAAGACACCTTATAAAGTTCATGCCGCCATTTTAAACTTCCATATTTTAATTCTCATATTAAGATTCTTAACTCCCATTGCAAACAATAAAAGAACAACAATTGAATTGTTCCAATAAACCAATAGGTCAGCGAGTTTCATAACGGGCTTAATATAATATTGATAGTTTTAAACGCTACAGTGACAGTAACCCCACACTTTGTTTGTGTGTGTTTTGAACTGTGTTAATCTAACCGGAGCAAAGCTTTGATTTAATATGTTTATATTTAAAAAAAAAATCCATTTTTCACATAGTTGTTGATTTTAATTACGACACACGGTGAGGTAGTTGTTCGTTAAAGATTTTTATTGGTGTAATATTATCATCAAATCAAAGAGCTACTTCCAGCTGATCAATGTTTCGATTTATAAGATAAAAGTGCAAAATGTCTAAAGGTAAACACGCACTCGTCACAGGAGAAATACTATCAGATAGAATAGTTAGGATAAGAGCTCAGATATTAGCATTTTTTACTGTAATTATCCGAATTTTTAGTGTTTATCTTGAGGTAGATCATTTTGTTTGTTGTTGCTGGGTGGCCATCACAGTGTTGGTGGTGGTAACGGTGGCAGCTGGATTTTGTCCTTGTTTACCTCATCATTTTATTTGGGGGAAGTTGGGGGGAGGGACATAAAATTAGTTTAACCCCACCAATTTGTATTGAAGTGTCTCTACTAAGAGATGTATTACGGGTATGCTATTGGATTTTAGAACTAATCTGACGGTGTAGTTTTATTTTTTGCTGTTGAAATTTTATTGCTTTAATGAAATATTAAATTGAGGGCCCGGGTGGCTCAATGAGTTAGGTAGTTGGATTGCCTAACAACTCATACAAGCCTATCACCAATACGGCGTGGGTTCGCGCCCGCCTTTGTAAATTACAAAAAGGGTGCACTCGACTCGCATCCGCAAGTGATAAAGTTTACCAGTTGCTTGCCCATGGTCGGTGGTTCCCTCCGGGTACTCCGGCTTCTTCCACCTCTAAAACTGGTCACCATGATATAGCTGAAATATTGCTGAAAGTGGCGTTAAACACAATAAAACAAACAAACAAACAAACAAACACACATATATTAAATTGTGAATATTAATCACATAATAGGACATGAGAGTTCGTCGATTCCCTCGTTTTGTTGTCCAGTGCAACAGTAACAAGGAAAGGTCGGGAATGGGATTTCAAACGGAGTTAAATTTCAAATGGGCTTATGAGCAATAATTTTTACTTTTTTCAAAGTATTGAAATGAAAAGCAACTTCAATAAAACCACTTTTCATGATCTGAACCCCAATTCGCTCGTACAACAAAATTAAAAACCGCCAAGCAAATATTGGATCATAATTGGCAATTAATTTCCAAGTTAAATAGATATATATAGATCAGGAGTTCTGGTACATGTTTATAGCAAAATTCGTATTCCAAAAATAAAATTAATTCAATTCTTATATTCTAAACCATCTTAATAAAAAAATGTTTCAAATGTTATCCGTTATAAATCAGTCATTATACAATGGGACAATTAAATTGACGATTTGATATTTAAGGACAATTCCCCACGACCTTGGATTAATTTCTTCCTTCGATTTAATTGGTGTCGAATTTATAAAATGTCACATGTGACTTTAAATGATTAAGTAATATTAGCAAATTTCATGTAATAAGCTTAAAATCCTCTTTAAGAGATAAAAGTCATGAATTTCTATAAAAAAATGGAATTTAAGATTTAACAACAAAGTGTGATATTACACAATGTTTACTCTAAATATAACTATTTAAATAGGGTGACATAATAACCCTTAGATTTCAAATCAACATGAAATACAGAGTAAGGATACAGGTTTTCGCATGACCAGCGGGATGGAAAAAAAAGGGGGGGTTAAAAATTTCATAATAGTGATTACATGTGGATATATGTATACCTGTGAAGCCACAAGAAAGATAATATATACATTTATACCAAAACCATTTTCAAGTGTCAAAAGGGGTATCCCAAAATCATTTTAGTGTCAAAAGGAGTATCCCAAAACCAAATTAGTGCAAAAAGGGGGATCCCAAATCCAGAATTATTTTAGTGCCAAAAAGGGCATCAAAAAATCAAATTAGTGTCAAAAGGAGTATCCCAGAACCAGCTTAATGCCAAAAGGAGTATCCAAAACCATTTTAGTGTCAAAAGGGGTATCCTTAAACTATTTTTAGTGTCCAAGGGGGTATTCCAAAACTATATTAGTGACAAAAGGGGTATCCCAAACCCCTTTTAGTGCCAAAAGGAGTATCCCAGAATTATACTAAGTGACGAAAGGAGTATCCCAAAACTGTTTTAGTGCCAAAAGGAGTATCCCAGAATTATAATTAGTGACGAAAGGAGTATCCCAAAACCGTTTTAGTACCAAAAGGAGTATCCCAGAATTATAATTAGTGACGAAAGGAGTATCCCAAAACCATTTTAGTGTCACAGTCATTTTCCCTAGTTGTTTTGTAAAATGTCTTGAATTGGGAAGGACTATTCATGGATCCTAAATACTCTGTTGACATTTTTTGCGAATGGGCCTATATAATAGTTTGTTTTCAGATCTATTTGCTCAGTAGAAAACAATGATAATTATTTATTTCAACAAAAACACACACACAGCGTTATAATCCAAGTTTCACATGGATCAAAAGACTCAGTTTAAACAGCAATTTCTTTCACTGTTCACATATTGATCTTAACTGAGTGCTCATCTTTTTCAATTCTAATTTCAACACACAGAATTGTAAAAAAAACTGTAAATAGGAAAGCAAAAACAAGAGAGTATTTGATTGACATGATTGATTTATCGATGTAATAACCATGTAAAGGATAACAAATAACAAACAAGTTTTCTGTTATTTACTGCTTTGTTATCTTCAAACTCTTCTTACGTGCGTGGTATTTTCCAAACTCTACATGCGTGTATTCATCCCGATAAATGCGTGTATTCATCCTGATAATAAACTACATTTTAGTTCCGTGTTGTGGTGTCCTCTACTATTCTACTTATAACGAGGCTCGGTTCGTCTTGACTGAGCATTCCGACTAGTTTGTTTTGTCGGGGGTTCATGTTTTATATATGTTATTTACTTAAGTATACTGGTATTCAGATGATATTCGTGTCGTTTAACAGTAACACAACGTATACAAATAGCATTGAAGGAACTGTTTACAATTCAGGACCTGAGATTACCCCTAGATTTGAGTGTAGTTCATGTTCCTCAATCCTTAGTTTTCTCTGTAGTGTTTTGTCCACCTGTTTCGTCATTTTGTACTTTGCTTTTATGAAGTGTGTTCTTCGATTCACTGCAGATTCCGAATATCCCGTAGGTCTTTCCAAATTTTCTTGGGTATTTGACACCAAAAGGTTATTTTTTGTGCGTTTGAAGCCCTTTGTTTATCATTCACCCCCTCCCCACCAAATCATTTTTATCTATTTTATTTAGATAATAGAACGAATTTTACTCACATCATTTTCGACATTTTCTTTCGGAACCTCTTTTACACGTTTCCGGGTAATACTGTTTGGTTTTCTTCCAAGGGAGCGTTTTGTGATTCCCATAGTAATGGCCCCTTTTTGGCCAGTATTCCCGGTTAGACTTGGAAACATAGGTTGATACATAATATCACAATTCAATTGTGTGTTCAGATGTGTGTTATGTGTAAAGAGAATAGTCAATATTTAAATCGCAACGTTCAAACATTACTTGTTACAGCGGGTGTAGGCCTAGTAAGACATAATATTTAATCCAATATCTTATTTTCCTATGGACTTGCGTAAATCTGAATTCCAACCATTTTGAAAACTTATCCAAACCATAATATTTGTCAAAGTCGAAAGTGACATCAATACGGAAAATGTAATCGAATCATATATTGAATACTAGTATCCAAAATGAAGTTCAATCCATATTTATGATACAAACATTGACATCTGCAAGCTTTTCTTATCTTAATGTCCTTTCTGTAGTCCTAGTGCAAACATCTTAAGAGTCCTCGTACACAATGATAGAGCCGTCAGATCAATACCAGAGATTTGTTTGCAGATTATATTTCCTTGTTTTCCAAGATAAAACAATCTTAATACATTCATTTCCCCATGTCGTTGAAGGATATTTACATTTTTTAATATATGTGGTGCCTTTTCAATTCACGAGTATATAAACTAGTGTATTTATTCTGTTGTTAATCGGAAGGTGAATGTCCATTTCACTATTATATCAATTTCAACAAGAACAGAAATGGACAAACAAATATTTTCCAGACACAATGACTATTGAATCCTTTCAAAAAAAAATGACACTTCAAATATTCACTCTTTCCCCGGAACAAATTACACAAAATAATGTTATCCTTCGGAAATAATGTTAGTCTTAATACAATAGGACAACAAAGTAACCAATGCCATCATAAGCTAAGTATCGTTGAGTATAACATGTTTAAAGGCCTTAGACCAGAAAGATTCTTCGTACGTAACCAAATGTTTAATGAGGTCTCATTGTCAAGTGCGAGACGAATAAAGGGATTGATAAAAATACTATAATCTTCTCACAGTCGGTATAAAACGGACTGGTATGTATAATTGTCAAGCTTTTGTTGTCTCTGTTTATAAGTCATATCACATAGATATCAAAGTAGAGATAAACAAAAATATTTCAAAAGTTTTAACTTATAACAATAGCAATGAAAAATAATTATTTTGGCAGCAGCTCTAGATTTTGACACAGACGACTACCATGAATTGTAATTACTTAACAATATCAATCTAAACACGCCTGTTTAAGTAATAATCAACGTTATTGTCATATAAACTAAATCAGTTTGTGACCCAAAAAAAATACATGAAAACAACACTTAAGTTTTGAAAAATCCGTTCTCAGTTTTAAATTTGGCTTTCCAAACTTTTGATGTTGTTATGCCAGAAATACGCCGTGTGCACTGAATTATATATCTACGTTCTAAAGTCTACATAATGAAGGAACTTGTTCTCTTTACTGAGAGAAAGTGTAATGGGTTTTAGTTTTTTTTCCTCAAGAATAAAGATATCTATAAAGTCAGGATTTTCTTCTGCAATATCTTTGAAAATAATATTTTTAAGAGTTTCTATATTTTTACAAGATAAAACAAAATGCTATTCATCTTCCACTACTTTACGTGTTTTGCATACACATGTGTAACCATCCATATGTCATTCTTGCATTAGAATTAATGATTGATTGATTGGTGTTTAACGCCAACTTTAGCAATATTTCAGCTATATCGTGGCGTTAGAATTAATTACCATATCATACTAATAAAATATGTAAAACACAAAACTACATAACTTTAAACACATTTTTGAAACATATTTTAATGATATATTTGAAGCATATTTCAAAATAGTTGAAAAAAATATCAAAATCATGTCGTTAGTCTTTTCAATATCTATTGTCTATTATTATTATTGCATTCCGTGTCCAGTGCTTTCATGGCAAGGTGTACTTGATACAACATTATGTGATAAAGTTTATCAGTGACTTACGACAGGTCGGTGGTTTTTCTGGATACTCCAGTTTCCTCCACCAATAAAACTGAACGCCACGATATACATGTAGCTGACATATTGTTGAAAGTGGCGTTAAACACCTGAGCCCAAATCGCGTCCAAATGTTCTGATGTTGACTGTTGTTTTTTTTTCTCTCAATAACATGACCTATATCAAGATTTATAACACCTGAGATATGTATTTTAATCAACCAGCTCCTCCATTGTACCATACAATTAATAAATCAATCGTTATATTATAGCTGTCATGTTATTATCGATCAGTCAATGAAAAATGTGTAAAAAGGAGAAAAAACTAATGTACCATCTAATTAATATGGAGGATTGCGTGTTCTTTCTCTATTTTGATGCCTTTACTTAGTGGGTAAAATCATCGGATTTGATTTACCTTACTTTGCCAGGTAAATAAAATCCAATGGGGGGTATGGGCATCTCCGTCTTTTTTCAATTGGTGGAAAGGAAACCGGTTGAACTTTAATTAACGCTTCTGAATCTTCTTTGAATAGGAAAAAGACTTTGTATGCCAGAAAATACGACCCATATATGCATACAGTCAAACCTACCCATGCAATCACCTCTATTAAGCAGTCACCTGTATTAAAAGGTCATATTTTCTTTGTCCTGTCATAGAAAATTCTATATAAATTGAACCTCTTTTAAGAGGTCATCTGTCTTATACGGACATTTTTTCTTTGTTCCAAAGGTCATGACCTCTTAATACAGGTTTAACTGTATATGAACAAATGTAGTTCTAGCACCAACTCTTATTTCGGTCACAAAGATAGATTTGATGGCATGAAGGGTGTCACTGGTGTAACAGGAACTGCTACCCTTCCGGAGCACCCAAGTTCACCTCCGTTTTGCGTGGGTTGGTGCTGCTGAATCTTTAGTTTTCTGTGTAGTGTTTTGTAGATCATTGTTTGTCCTTTTTCTGTTGGCTATTGCATTTTCTGTGCTTTGATTGACGACTTCTGATTACCCCTATGGTATCTTCAAACTTTTCTATATACTTGTATATCAGTCACAAAGATAGACCCAATTGTTTGACACATTCCACTTGGCACATTCATACATACTTTTGGCGAAAGAACTTAAGCATTGTCTTGTCTTGTCGTCTATATATATATACCGGTATAAGGTTCAACAAATTATTAAAAATGCAACTCCTTGATAACTTTAGTGAACTAAGGCGGATCTTGTGGTTTGGTTTTATGGTGTTTAACGCCACTTTCAACAATATTTCAGTTATATCCTGGAGGTCAGTTTTATTGGTGGAGGAAACCAGAGGACCCGGAGTAATCCCCGAACTGCCACAGGTCACTGACAAACTTTATCACATAATGTTGTACTCCTCGCCCACCGGATCTTGTGAACATATGTATCTGGACAAGAAACAGATAAAATTATTTCTCTTTGTTAAAGTTATTAGTGTCAAATTGTTTAAAAATTGTCAACTTATAATTAGAAATAATTGCCGTTCTACTAGAATAAACAAACACACATTGTTGTCTTTATCTTCTTGATCTTTCCTCCATTATAACTTTATTTCTATCATTATTTAACTCTGACAGAGTGATCGACAGATTACCATAGAACTATTACAAATATAACAACACAAAAACGTCTTCTCAAACTGGGTGATCTAGCACAGTATTTATATATGTTTAAAGACATTTTATAATTAAACAGTGAACTATTGGACTACAAAATAATGTAGCAAAATAACAGTTTAAAGAAATACACCACCATATTTTTCGTTTCATTGTTAAAAGTAGTTTCTTGGTTTCATTTTTGATAATATTCAATGATTTTCAGTCACAACACTGACGGAAATTCAAGCTATTACACATTAAGAATAAATTTATTTCAATCTGCAAAAGGTAAAAAGTCTGATTTTATTGAGTTATCAGAAATGGAAAAAAATAAATACATGCTAAATCCATCAAATTGGTTGAAAAGATAAGAATCTTTATAATACAGTCGTAAGAACTGAGAACAATAGAAATAGGTTTAAACAGTAGTGCGTTTTCTTGTATTGTCTTCAGAAACGCCGTCATATAACGCTGTGACTGACTTTATCATGTTAATTTTCCCCTGCATCGATTAAACGATCTGCACAAGAAGATCATCTCGTGTTCAGGTAATTAATGTTGTAACCTTTAACGTTTATTTACCTGAAGATCATCTCGTGTTCAGGTAATTAATGTTGTAACCTTTAACGTTTTTTTACCTGAAGATCATCTCGTGTTCAGGTAATTAATGTTGTAACCTTTAAAGTTTTATTACCTGAAGATCATCTCATGTGCAGGTAATTAATGTTGTAACCTTTAACGTTTTTTTTACCTGAAGATCATCTCATGTGCAGGTAATTAATGTTGTAACCTTTAACGTTTTTTTTACCTGAAGATCATCTCATGTGCAGGTAATTAATGTTGTAACCTTCAACGTTTTTTTACCTGAAGATCGTCTCATGTTCAGGTAATTAATGTTGTAGGTAACCTTTAACGTTTTTTACCTGAAGATCGTCTCGTGTTCAGGTAATTAATGTTGTAGGTAACCTTTAACGTTATTTTACCTGAAGATCATCTCGTGTTCAGGTAATTAATGTTGTAACCTTTAAAGTTTTTTACCTGAAGAACATCTCGTGTGCGATTAATTAGTTTTGTTCACCTTATACGTTTACCTGTATCTATAAGAATTTTAAAGTCACATCTAAATATAGATTTGAATTATCATTCGTCACGGATTTAAATAAAACTTCGACATAGATACAAAAAATTTCACATGAAATATTTCTTTTAGTGACATTGCAGAATTAAACTAGATTATACAGTTTCTGTCAATTGTCGTTTTTCCATTTCAAAACTTCTTTGTTGGTAGATATTAATATCATGTATACAAAATAAAAAGATGTATATGTTTAAAAGTCTGTTAAGAATGCACTCTTATATAGATTTTGACGTAATGGGATATTTTTTTTTTTTAAATTTTAAATGACATTCCTTTTAAATTCTTTTTTGTAATGCCCATGCAATGCATTTTACAAAAACTAAAAAAGGACATACATGTATTTTGAAGTGTTTCCAAATGACCACCAAGTGGTTATCGACTGTAACCCCACTCGTCATAACTCGGCTGATGTCGTTCCTCCATCTCTAGAAGGAGAACTATGGATTCACCCGAAGTTTGTCGATTGCTGTAACTCACGATTGATCGCACTTCGATGCTCCTCCTCATGATGACCATCGAGTACTGGAGAGCAATGAGTCGTGTGCTACCATCGTAGGCTTCTCATCCTCATGATGACCATCGAGTACTGGAGAGTAATGAGTCGTGTGCTACCGGCGTAGGCTTCTCATCCTCATGATGACCATCGAGTACTGGAGAGTAATGAGTCGTGTGCTACCATCGTAGGCTTCTCATCCTCATGATGACCATCGAGTACTGGAGAGTAATGAGTCGTGTGCTACCAGCGTAGGCTTCTCATCCTCATGATGACCATCGAGTACTGGAGAGTAATGAGTCGTGTGCTACCAGCGTAGGCTTCTCATCCTCATGATGACCATCGAGTACTGGAGAGTAATGAGTCGTGTGCTACCAGCGTAGGCTTCTCATCCTCACGATGACCATCGAGTACTGGAGAGTAATGAGTCGTGTGCTACCAGCGTAGGCTTCTCATCCTCATGATGACCATCGAGTACTGGAGAGTAATGAGTCGTGTGCTACCATCGTAGGCTTCTCATCCTCATGATGACCATCGAGTACTGGAGAGTAATGAGTCGTGTGCTACCGGCGTAGGCTTCTCATCCTCATGATGACCATCGAGTATTGGAGAGTAATGAGTCGTGTGCTACCAGCGTAGGCTTCTCATCCTCATGATGACCATCGAGTACTGGAGAGTAATGAGTCGTGTGCTACCATCGTAGGCTTCTCATCCTCATGATGACCATCGAGTACTGGAGAGTAATGAGTCGTGTGCTACCAGCGTAGGCTTCTCATCCTCATGATGACCATCGAGTACTGGAGAGTAATGAGTCGTGTGCTACCAGCGTAGGCTTCTCATCCTCATGATGACCATCGAGTACTGGAGAGTAATGAGTCGTGTGCTACCAGCGTAGGCTTCTCATCCTCATGATGACCATCGAGTACTGGAGAGTAATGAGTCCTATGCTACCAGCGTAGGCTTCTCATCCTCATGATGACCATCGAGTACTGGAGAGTAATGAGTCGTGTGCTACCATCGTAGGCTTCTCATCCTCAAGATGACCATCGAGTACTGGAGAGTAATGAGTCGTGTGCTACCATCGTAGGCTTCTCATCCTCATGATGACCATCGAGTACTGGAGAGTAATGAGTCGTGTGCTACCAGCGTAGGCTTCTCATCCTCATGATGACCATCGAGTACTGGAGAGTAATGAGTCGTGTGCTACCAGCGTAGGCTTCTCATCCTCATGATGACCATCGAGTACTGGAGAGTAATGAGTCGTGTGCTACCGGCGTAGGCTTCTCATCCTCATGATGACCATCGAGTACTGGAGAGTAACGAGTCGTGTGCTACCAGCCTAGGCTTCTCATCCTCATGATGACCATCGAGTACTGGAGAGTAATGAGTCGTGTGCTACCAGCGTAGGCTTCTCATCCTCATGATGACCATCGAGTACTGGAGAGTAATGAGTCGTGTGCTACCAGCGTAGGCTTCTCATCCTCATGATGACCATCGAGTACTGGAGAGTAATGAGTCGTGTGCTACCAGCGTAGGCTTCTCATCCTCATGATGACCATCGAGTACTGGAGAGTAATGAGTCGTGTGCTACCAGCCTAGGCTTCTCATCCTCATGATGACCATCGAGTACTGGAGAGTAATGAGTCGTGTGCTACCAGCCTAGGCTTCTCATCCTCATGATGACCATCGAGTACTGGAGAGTAATGAGTCGTGTGCTACCGGCGTAGGCTTCTCGTATTTGTCTAATTTCATTAAGGGCCCGGGTGGCTCAAGAAGTTAGATAGTAGGATTACCTAACAACTCATACAAGCCTATCACCAATACGGCGGAGGTTCGCGCCCGGCTTTGTAAATTACAAAAAAGGGTGCACTCGACTCGCAACCGCAAGTGAGAAAGCTTACCAGTTGCTTGCCCATGGTCGGTGGTGGTGATTCTCTCCGGCTTCTTCCACCACTAAAACTGATCGCCATGATATAGCTGAAATATTGCTGAAAGTGGCGTTAAACACAAAAAAATCAATCAAATCTAATTTCCTTACATTCAATTGGTTGTTTGTGTGTACTGACATATACACATAGGTGTTACCGGTTTGTCCGATATAAAACTACGAACGTCCTGGGCAAATCAGATTTATTTATTTACAATTCATATACGTATTTCGCGGGAATGTTTTCCATTTGGGTATGGAGTTTGTTAGTACATAACGGTAAATTTTCCCATATTATGGTTGACACTTTCAATTTTCGGTTTATTTTGATTGCTTTCGATGCAGCTTTAAGATATTTTGCACATACCAACTTGTGCCTGAGTTGACTGTATATTATATTATTTTTAAGTCTACATAACAATTTGATTAAAACCTTTATTATGTTGCTATCGTATCCAAGGTCATCATGATGATGACAACAAATTATTTCATTTCTGTCTCTATTCTCTCCCTGTGGTTGATTCTCCAAAATAGAATCTCCCAGTTTCAATTTTATTTGAAGATTGAAACTGTGAGATTCTATTATGGAGAATCGACCACAGGGAGAGAATAGAGACAGAAATTAAATAATGTGTGCTATATGCAAGGTAAGAATTTAAGAGGACGACCACCATTTTATGTTAATCTGTACAAAATATGAGGATATTCATTAAAAATGTATCAAACCGACTGGTTAAATCAATCGGCATTTACTATTTGTTCGTGATATTGAAGAATTCGACATATTTGTGTACTGTTGAGAAGTTTAATTTAAACATATGAAAATTCTATAATTGTTTAAACTCTGTATTACCGTTGTGGGTTTGGGGTTCTGGTTATGGTGTTTAACGCCACTTTCAACAATATTTTAGCTATATCGTGGCGGTCAGTTTTATTAGAGGTGGAAACCAGAGTACCCAAAGAAAACCATCGACCTGCCCCAAGTCACTGACAAACTTTATCACATAATGTTGTATCGAGTACACCTCGCCATGAACGGGATTCGAACTCACATCTTTATGATGATAAGCACTGATTGTATAGGTAGTTGTAAATCCAACTACCATACGGTCACGTCTACGATGACCCCAGTGTTGTTTCTGAATTTAGCAAAGGGTCTGAAAAGTTGCGTTTGTTAGCATGATCTACAGTTCTTTTGACTTCATTTTAAGATATATCTCCAAAAATATCTGAAAACGAGGTGACAACCATGTTCATGTCAGTAATAGTAAGAGTTTATAGTGTGTTTGTCGCGCTGTGTTATGGTATACGATGTTCAGCAAAATTTATTTCAAAACAAAATATGCACTGACAACTTAATCCTACAATATATGTTTTATAAGCCAAATAATATTCATATTATACATACCTTCAGCAAAAATTTAGACCATATGGATTAATTTTGCACAAAACCTGTGTATATATCGAAATATTCTCCAAATAAATGTAAATTAATTTTTATCCGACTCTTTTAAAAGTATTTTGTGGTTGGACAATGGGCGGGTCACATTTAAAGCTGAAAACATAACGCAGTATAATAACCTTTTGTTACATTATCTATTTAAACATGCAATACACAAATCAGATAAATTTCCCTGTGTATGTTATAAAGGTGATGTGTTTTGCAGACACACAGGTATATAGTTAGAAATTTACTTCTTATTCTCATATCACTGTGGTTGCTATAAAAGAAAATCAAGATTCCAACGATGCTCACTCAGTTTTATGTGAGGGTTGGTATTTTATAATAACGATGCTCACTCAGTTTTATGTGAGGGTTGGTATTTTATAATAACGATGCTCACTCAGTTTTATGTGAGGGTTGGTATTTTATAATAACGATGCTCACTCAGTTTTATGTGAGGGTTGGTATTTTATAATAACGATGCTCACTCAGTTATATGTGAGGGTTGGTATTATCAACATACTGCCTTTTAGAAACCTATTGATCATCTTTTTGTACAACCAAACCTTTAATAAAAATATTGCACCCCAAAGTTCGTAAGAAATTTACTGTATATTAACGAATACTTTTGTTGGTGAATTATTTTCATTTTATTTAAATATAGCAACCATTCATATTTATAACTATGAATAATATACATTTGTGCTATATATAATAATTGTATTGAGAAATTATTATTTTCTTACTTAGAAACAGAATTATACAATTACTTGTTCTATTAATCATATATCGCTTCACTGAAGTTGTTATAGAAAGTATTCTGAAAACGTTTAAAATTCAATTTGGAAAAAAACACATTAAGAAGAGGAAAAATAATGACATATTATTAATTCAATTCATAAACTTTTATAATATGAATAGTTTTTTTTAAGATACTGATAATTGATTTAAATTATTGAAAATTCTCATTTCTGTCCTTCTAAGATAATCCCCCCAAATCTAATATATTAAAAAAAACGTTTGGTCATAATGTCACCATCTGTTCTACATGCCAAGTTTACACGTAATAATACTTCTTGTTTCGTTCGACACCTCACACGGTCACTTTAAAAACAAACACAAGAAAGTCAAAGAAAATACATTTGTATGCGGATATGGATACATTTGTATACACGAACGTTAGAGAAAATTAAATCTTATTGGTGGTGAAAATTGGAACTACCGAACTGCGGTAACAAACTAAAGTTACATCCAATACACGTCAGTGAATACACACAGTACATACAAGGTATAAGAATACACACAGTACATACAAGGTATAAGAATACACACAGTACATACAAGGTATAAGAATACACACAGTACATACAAGGTATAAGAATACACACAGTACATACAAGGTATAAGAATACACACAGTACATACAAGGTATAAGAATACACACAGTACATACAAGGTATAAGAATACACACAGTACATACAAGGTATAAGAATACACACAGTACATACAAGGTATAAGAATACACACAGTACATACAAGGTATAAGAATACACACAGTACATACAAGGTATAAGAATACACACAGTACATACAAGGTATAAGAATACACACAGTACATACAAGGTATAAGAATACACACAGTACATACAAGGTATAAGAATACACACAGTACATACAAGGTATAAGAATACACACAGTACATACAAGGTATAAGAATACACACAGTACATACAAGGTATAAGAATACACACAGTACATACAAGGTATAAGAATACACACAGTACATACAAGGTATAAGAATACACACAGTACATACAAGGTATAAGAATACACACAGTACATACAAGGTATAAGAATACACACAGTACATACAAGGTATAAGAATACACACAGTACATACAAGGTATAAGAATACACACAGTACATACAAGGTATAAGAATACACACAGTACATACAAGGTATAAGAATACACACAGTACATACAAGGTATAAGAATACACACAGTACATACAAGGTATAAGAATACACACAGTACATACAAGGTATAAGAATACACGTACTTTTACACGTTATGTAAACGATTTTTATCGTCACATGAACCTCATTTTTGCTATCCTAATTTGATTTATGATTTCACATACACTAGACAAAAGTTCAAATTGATGGTTTTGTATTGTCTAATTTTTGTAATGGTCAAATTTCATTAAAAAAAAAAGGTAGGCTTCTTCTTAATGTACAAAAAAAAATATCTACAAAATATACTGTAAAATTTATCTGTATGAGGAAGAAAAGCGTGCTACCATCAATCTGGCGAGCTTTTCTCTCCTGTTTTGAAGCGAGTACAATATAAATGTACATATAAATCAATATTGGCGGGTAATTTATGTATATTGTGTTTATCTAAATCGTAATTTTTCAAAGAAAAGTTTTGAAGATGCCAAAGGAAATCTAACTAAGGAGTAAAACAAAGACACACAAATCTCCATGTCATTCCAACACTACAGTATTTAACGCGGACGTCGAAGAGGTCACCATTTAAAAAGTACTGTAGCCCTTTTCACAAAAATTCGTAACTATAGTCCTAACTTTTTCACTTAAGATTATCTTACGACAATTCCTAAGTCCTTTTCACAAAGATTATCTTACGACAAATTTTACGACTAAAATTACACTTACGATACAAATTTCTCCCTTAGGTGTACTCGATACAACATTATGTGATAAAGTTTGTCAGTGATTTGCGACAGGTCAATGGTTTTCTCCGAGTACTCCAGTTTTCTCCACCAATAAAATTGACCGATATATTGTTGAAAGGGGCGTTAAACACCATAAACCATCTTCCTTAGCAACCTAGTTTCATTTCCATAGCACAACAAAGCATTTTTTTTAATAAAATTATTCTAAAAAATATCCCCGGCACTAATTTATAAGCAATTCTTATGCTATGATGTGTTTGTATGTTTATATTGAATTTTTATCTAATACAAAAAAAATGTATATGAATCGGTCACCAATAACTGCACAAAATATGAACGGGTATGATTTTCGTATAGAGGAACATTTCTAATGCATGTAAATTAAAATGATCTATAATAATTATCATTACTTGGAGTTGTGCGTCATCATCCACGCGTGGTTACTTTTGGTAGAAGTATTTTTTAAGGGAGTGCATCTGGAGTGTGAAAAACACCCTATTCATATAATTCATTTTATCGGTTATTTGTCAGCAAAATATTTACCCCTTTTTTCCAATTAATCCCATCCCACATAAAATTAAACGCTTGTTCTTTTACTGATGAAAATTTATCCCGATTTTTCTGAGATAACCCAAATAAAGATGTGTTTATCATCTATCAATCATGAAGACGAATAAATATCCCTGTTATATATTAATATTAATATAACAGAAGAATGTACACAAGTTTATGTATTGCCAGAGTGTTCGATGATAATCGAAGTTGCCAGAAATTAATAAATTATATTACTAATATAAAGGCAAAATCAAAACGATATCATTGGATCCAGAAAATTCCAGTCCTAAAGCGGCTGTTCATACAAAACTTTTGTAAGCGAAGTAGATGTCTAGAAGAAAATCCCGTATTCCTGTTTTTATCCAAAAAAAAAAATGAAAAAAAAGAATTCTCCCCAAGTTTGCAAGTACATGTAGTCTTTTCGATTGTCCCCAATTTGAAATCTAAAATTAATGAGAATTATCCTGATTTTTGGTCATGTAAACGATACACTGCTGCATTGAAGAGGTAAATGTACGGAATGCATCGTTATAGACAGACTCTGTTATTAGTCACGCCAAAAAGGAGTAAACAACAATGCCATGTGTAGCGTCTGTTTGTATTAAACCATGTTCATTTCAATAAACATTTATCAATATGTGTAAATAGGTTTGTCATACGGTCAGAGAAAATGCTCTAACGATGAATTGCTCTCTTATTTTCAAGTCGAAGCGCCAATACATCGTCCATCTTTTTTTCTATTTTTTTCACTTACAATAAAAGATAAGACCAAAATTTCTCTTACGATCAAAATTTTACACTTAGGACAGGGTAGTTTTACACGTAAAGTTAGGACTATTTTTACACTTAAGATTATCGTAAGTATTTTTGTGAAACTCTTTTTAATCTTAGTTTTACACTTACGACAATTTTTTATCGTAAGAATTTTTGTGAAAAGGGCTACTGGTCTTTAAGCCTCCGCTCTACATAAAGGCACCAGGATAATTTATATAGCCAGTGCATGGGTGTATAACATCAAAATTTATACACATGCCAATATACAGTTAATGAAAGCCCTCATTACAGGAAAAAATATATAGGGCTTTTGGCCAGCTCGAATTCGTACGATGATTTACTGTCCCTGTGGTGTACCTCTTAATAAATTTAGACTTGAGAATATTAATGTTCAAGTTATTTTTTCATTGAAAAAACATCTAGAAACTAGTGTTGAATGTAATACAGTATTAGTGTATCAATGAATGTACGTTGTCTAATAATATAAATATATGAAAACTATAATGATTTTGAAAAGAAATAATATTCTGAACTTGAATATGATAAACATTATAGATATATAAACAATTTTTTGCTACCCATTATTAGCTTGTAAAGATGTAATATTCTCTGCATGGTATTTTAATGACACTGTTAGGTGAAATTTCCATTTGTCCCAGTACACATTTACAATTTAAGTTTTTAATAAATAAGGACATTGAAAGACTAAAATTTTCAGTGAAAACGTTATGATTTAGAGTGAACATAAATTTCAATATTTTCCCCATAAAATTTGAATCAAATATATTTTGGGAAAGTGCCAAAAGTATCATATAAACAAACACACAAGGCTATATATAGTACTGCTTTTTTATATAAATTAGAAAAGAAAAATAAAAGAGCAAAGATTCCCATTTACAAATAGAATGGTCTATAAACAGTTTTGTTAACACTTGAGATTTAACTTAACTACAAAAAACACACTTTACCTTTTTCTTGACTTTGACTGAAATAACACCGCGGTATTTCTTCAACTCTGGTTCCAGCGGTAATCGGAATAAATCCATTGTTAACAATATTTAAACAGACACAGATGTTAATGGTCAGTGTACATAATTCCGGATTATATAATAAAACAATTATTATGGTGGACTTGTTAATTTCACACGTCCATTGTCTATTTTTTGATAAGAAATCAATGTTTTATATCGGTTCTATTGTCCACGGAGGAGCTTCATATGTCACTGTGTAAATTAATTGAATTATTACCTAATTTGCTTTCCTTAATTCCTATTTCCTTGTCATTAGTTTGGATTCAATTGAAAATGTAATAACAAGATGTTTATTTTCCAAAGTTTATCCTGAAGGGACACACAACTTCATCTTTTCTAACTAAGTCGGTAACTTGTTTGATTTTGAACTTGTACAAATAAAATGATATTACTACAGATTAGATTAAAAAAAAAACTATACCAAAGAATTTGATCACAATCAGACGAATTAGATTTAGCTTGAAGATGTCAAAGTCTTTTATTATTGTCCCACTAAAATGATTATAATCTTATCCTATAAAATTAAACATTAATATCCTATTATACCCCACTGTATGCACTAAATACCTAAAAGATGACTTTGCTAAATTAAAAAAAAACGGCCATCTTTATCATTGTTGATTTACTCATATTTCAGTTCTTTTTGTGTGTGGCGTTTGCGTTCAAATAGATTTTAATGCACCAATGGATACAATGTAATTTAATAAACAAACTCTGACCTTGGGAATACATAAATATATGTTTCCATTCGAATTAATATTATTGTTTGTAAATATGACAATTGAATAACGGGATAAAATACACATTTTATAACATAAATACCTTACCACTATAAATTCTGAGATAGTCACTAAGCGACATCCGAACAGCAGGAAATACCAATAATATTATGACGATATTTTGAGAAGATCCCCTAGGAGACCTAATAAGAGTTTCCCATAATACAACCCATTCAATTTCCTGCTGCGACCAGAATAGCAAGCTTTTCTAGGAGAACAGATGAAAATGATTTTTGTTTGGTTTTGATACTATCCTTATACATTTATATATAGTTTTTGTATATTATATTTATATTGTGACACAATTTTACTGTAATTTCAGGTAATTTACAGTATATATATTTATTAAAGGCATACAAGCTGTCAGAATTGATATTTTTTTTTATATTAAAAGTTGCCAATATTCGATGTTTTATACTAATTGCAGTTGAAATTTTTCATAATATCATACGAAAATAGCCTGGAACGAAGGAAATACGTCGCTGTTTGATTCTCTTGCATCCAGTAAAGCATTCAATGTTTACCCGCATAATATTCATATATTCATGAATATGACCATTGATGACCTACACAGTGACCTCATTCGGTAAAGCGTTTGCGCAAGTGCGAAATTGTTTGCTGAAAAAAAGCACATGTCATAAATAAAAATATTGACGTCTTCTACGCGAAAACGACACAAAAATTAAGGAGGATTCAGCAAGCTTTGTGTAAAAATTAAAAAAAGATGTTAAATACCGATCTACTCCATTTTTCAACACATAAGCATAATTTAGTATCTTTTTTCGGCTGAATCGTATAAGTTGACAGAATTGCATCGTAGTTTTTTATATATTCTTTTATTCAAGAGAAAATGCTATGTGATATTTCTTTTAAATTAGAGACTAAAATAATGAACTTCATGTCTGTTTTTTTCTAAAAAAAATATAATCAAGTCAACTCAAGTGTTGTCAATAATATGCAATACAATTTGTTTACAATTTACCCTTTATCGGGCCCCTTTGCAGAGTTTGGGTTTGTTTTTATTGATTTCATCACATATTTTCGATTTTAAGTGTCATTCTTATTAATACCATTATATAATATTAACTGATTACCCCGGGATCCAATTTCATAGATATATTTCTTAAACTATATTAATTCTAACCAATATTTACCTGCAACATGCTTCTGGTTATTTATAGCAGTTATCGGTGTCCGGTAAACTTCGGAAAAGAAGCCGATTTATAATTAGGTGTGTTAATGGCGATTTCACTAACAGACATTCGAATTCTATTCACTAATTACGACATAATAACATATTTTTTAAACCTGGCTTCTTGTTCAGAACATTTTATTAGTATAAAACATCGAATATTGGCAACTTTTAATATAAACAAAAAAAAAAATCAATTCTGAAAGCTTGTATGCCTTTAATTGAATATTATTATTTTTTGTTCAAATTGAATGCTATGCAGCATATACCTCCAGTTTCTTCATTGCAATCTTCCACTAGGTTCCCAGGTTGGCCTTGTCCTCCTTGGACACCTCAGTTCCAAGCTCATCCTGGTTTTCCTTGTGACCCTTCCTATCCATGGTCAACTTTTCCTGGTAATCTGTCTGTCCAGGAGGTTCAGGAGATGAAGAAACTTCCACAACCTGTCAAAGTTAACGTTCAGGTAACTAATGGCAAACGTTCTGTGGTAACTAATCCTCCTTCTGGTTCTGCCCACACGTTTCACAAGAAGAGGACAGTTGACCCACTAACTACCTCTTCTGCTTCCAAGCCCAATTTTTCTCACAAGAAAAAAGGGGCCAAGAAGACAGGGAATCATAAATAGGAAGTTGACCTCTCGTTTATTACTGACACCTCCCAACAGGGAGGAACAGTTTTCTGTTCCGTTTCCCTCTATTCCTGTAGGAGGAAGACTTACTCACCTTCTGAGTCAATGGGCGAAAATTACCACGGGCTCGTGGGTTCTGTCAGTAATTCTGGGGGGGGGGGGACTTCATCTTCAGTTTCTGAGGTCACCTCCACTGTCAGAGATTCCCATCTCTTTGTCTCACACGTCAGAAAAAGAGAAGCGGATTCTTCTGTCGGAGGAAGTTCAGTCTTTGATCTTGAAAGGAGCAGTAGAGAGGGTTCATGATCCTTTTCAATCTCCAGGTTTTTACTCCCGTCTTTTCTTAGTTCCCAAGAAAACTGGGGGTATGAGACCAGTTATAGATCTTTCTATCCTGAATACGTTTCTCTTGGTACCCCATTTCAAAATGGAAACCAATCGTTCCATCTGGTCTTGTATCCACCCTGGTATGTGGATAACAAGCCTCGATCTCATGGATGCGTACTTTCACATCCCTATTGCTCCTCCCATCAGAAAATTTCTCAGAATTTTCTGTTTCTAGGGGAACACTACAGAACAGACCTGGGTCTCATTTTTCCACCAGAGAAAATTTGTTATCCCTCTGTCAGAGAATTCTGTTGTTCCAACACTCTCAGTTCGTAACAGCCAGTTTTCTCAACTGCTAGGTTTCCTCAACTCACTCCCCTTCCGCTAGGGCGTCTCCACATTTGGCCCCTACAGTTTTATCTTCTTCAACACTGGCTTCCAGCCTATCAAGACTGGGAAGCAAAGATCCCTCTTCTTCCTTCACTGTTACCTCACCTACAGTGGTGGATAAACAGGGAGAATGTGATGAAAGGTCTATCTCTGTCAGTACCAGTTCCTACCCTAACTCTCTACACAGATGCTTCCAACCTGGGTTGGGGAGCTTATCTAGAGGGAAGTTGGGCCTTAGGGTTGTGGTCTCCTCTACAACAGAAGGAACACATCAACCTGTTGGAGATGAAAGCAATTCATTTGGCCTTGTGTCATTTCAGAGCAACTCTCCATCTCAAATCTCTGGTTCTGGCAAGACAATACTACCGTAATAGCTTATCTGAAAACCCAGGGAGGCACTCATTGTTTCAGCCTGTATTCTCTTTGCGGGGAGATTCTCCTTTGCTCGGAACTTCAGATTCAACTAGTAGGGAGGCATATTCCGGGTCATCTCAACGTACTAGCAGACACACTGTCACGTTCTCTAGCACCAGTGAACACGGAATGGGAATTACTACAAGTAATTTTCAATGCCATCAGTCTTCTTTGGGGTCGTCCTCATCTGGATTTGTTTGATACGTCTCTGAACCGCAATCTGGACACTTTCGTTTCTCCAGTTCCAGATCCTCTAGCATACGCTGTCGACGCAATGGCAATCTCTTGGAAAGGAATGTTTGCTTACGCATTCCCTCCCTCCAAGGTTCTTTCCCAAGTCCTTTAAAAGGTGTCTCGGGAATCTTGCAAGATCATTCTTATTGCATCGTCTTGGCCAAAAACAAGCCTGGTTCACAGATCTGCTGCGTCTCTCGTGTGCAAGACCACTTTTTCTTCCTCTCAGAGTGAATCTACTGTCTCAGCTGAAAGGAAGAATACTGCATCTAAATCCAGAGAACCTGCATCTGCACGCATGGTTACTCTCCGGAAGGGAATCCGACAGAAAGGCTTTTCTGTTAGAGCAACCAACCACATCTCTAACGCTGTCCGACAGTCTACAGAGATTGTCTACGATGCAAAGTGGTCAATCTTCGTTGATTGGTGTGTTGGACGGGAAATTGATCCTATTAAAGTCTCTGTACAACAACTAGCAGATGTTTTTGTACATCTTGTTGAAGATAAAGGTATCTTACCATCTACCATTAAAGGTTACAGATCTAGTATTACTCGCACTTTAACTATTTCTGGTGGAACTGATTTCAGCAATAATGAATTTTCATCATTGTTGATTAGAAATTTGACCTTGAGAGACATAAACAAAAAAGACTGGTTCCTCAGTGGGGTTTAGGATTGGTACTTTCTGCTCTTAAGTTACCACCCTTTGAACCTGCAACTGAGGTTGATATCAAATTTGTCTCTTACAAATGTTGCTTCTTATTAGCTTTAGCTTCTGGTAGAAGAAGAAGTGAAATTCATGCGCTGTCAGTCTCAGATCCTTGTCTTCGATTTAATCGAGATCAGTCAGCTGTTACTCTTTAAACAGATCCCTCCTTTCTAGGTAAAAATCAGATTCCTAGTAAGGGCTCGGAACCTATTTTCATCCCAGCCCTTCCTTCTGATTCTTCTTCTGATCTACTGCGTCCTATAAGAATATTGAAAATGTATTTGGATAGGACAAGACAGAGAAGATCTAACTCTAATTCTAGGCTATTTTTACCTTTAAAAAGAGGTATTTTTGATTTATCATCTAAATCCATTTTTAGATGGCTGTGCAATACGATACTTCTTGTATATTACTCTTCTGGTGAGCAAACTTTAGCTCGTCACTCAGTTAAAGCACATGAGGTCAGAGCCATTTCTTCGTCTTGGGCTCTTTTTAGTTCAGCTTCTATGGCAGAAGTTTTGTCGGCAGGTTTTTGGAGATGTCACAACTCTTTCATTGATCATTACCTGCGTTCTATGACCTCGCATGCTGATAATATTTTTTCCCTAGGACCTATTATAGCTGCGCAATGAATTAATCTCCCACCGGTCACTACTACATCAGGGGATTCAGCTATATGTTAGATTCTGTGTTTCTCAGCATTTTTAGTGGTATACCGTAAGGTATTTATTTTATAAAATTTTAAATTTTTAAAGTAAAATTAATTTTTTTTAATAAATACTTACCACTATAAATTATAGGTCCCGCCCATTTCAGTCTCCTCCCCTGCTTCTTTTTAGTACTTGAGGAAATTGAATGGGTTGTATTATGGGAAGCTCTTATTAGGTCTTCTAGGGGATCTTCTCAAAATATTGTCATAATATTATTGGTATTTCTCGCTGTTCGGATGTCGCTTAGGGACTATCTCAGAATTTATAGTGGTAAGTATTTATCAATAAAAATTAATTTTACTTTAAAAATTTTAAATTTCAATCAAGGAACGGATGCAAAGTAGAAAATTCAATCGAAAGCATCGATCAGCTAGTTAATATGCATATATACGTCAGTCACGTTTTTCAGATTTGTTGTTCAATTTGCACATGCATTATTTAAAGGCACACAGGCCGTTATTTTAATAATAAAAAATGTTTCCCAGTATAAGACCTAAACTTTAAATTAAAAAACCATACAGATTATTGCAGTTGAAATTTTTCATAATAGCATACGTAAATAGCCTAGAACGAAGGAAATATGTCGCTGTTTGATTTTCTTCCATCCAGGAAAGAATTCAATGTTGATCCACCCAATGCTAATCATTCGAATTCTTTTCACTAATTATGACATTATAACAGATTTTTTAAACCTGGCTTTTTGTTCAGGACATTTTATTAGTATAAAACATCGAATATTGCCAACTTTTAATATAAAACTAAATTCAATTCTGATAGCCTGTGTGCCTTTAACATTTCATCTCTTGAATTATATACATATATATCGAGGGAACACTCGTGGTCGTGAACGTATGGTAGTTGGATTTACAACTACCCGTCCAATCAGTGTCTATCACCACTAACATTGTGAGTTCAAATCCCGCGCAGGCGAGATGTACTCGATACAATATTATGTGATAAAGTTTGTCAGTGACATGCGGCAGGTCGGTTGCTTTCTCTGGGTACTCCGGTTTCGGGGCTCGAACCCACGATCTACCACAGTCGAGACGAGCACGCTAACTATTACACTATATCAATGAGACATTAAAACCCATGATAGTAGCATACGTCTATAATTATTTGTCAGTGACAATGTATCCTCACGTATCTATATCTTATAAAAGAAAAGTGTCCCCAGACTCCACCTCTACCAAGTTTACAGTACCTAGATTTGTTTAAATCAGTGATTAAAATCTCCTTGTTGACAAACGTTGTGTAATATTTTGTAAAAGTTTGTTGATTAACGAAGAAGAAACATTCTTTATAAAGAAGAGCAGATGTGATAGGGTTCAGGTGTAAATTATCAAGTTAAGACTTCCTATTAAGGTGATAATTTGACAGGTGTTTCAACAGTATTTATTGGAATTGTCAGTACTCAATTTCAAGACTAATTCCAGTTTTCTAATAAAAAAAAAATAAAAATAATATTATTCACAAATGTGATCCCCAAAAATGCGCATATGCGACAGTCTATAGAGGATTGAGCCATTTTAAAATCTACTTTCATGTGGTAACGAAACTCTACACACCTACTTGTGTTTTACGATTTATCTCATCATTTAATGTTAAACATAATTATTAATGTTCATATTTACTCACTAAATGATTGTTCAAAAGAGTTTCTGCAACAAATATGTTGATCACTTTCTAATTAAACATATAAGATGAAAAATACCATAAAATAGTGATAAAGGTTTCCACCGGTATGAAGTTAGCCCGCAATTCTAACCCACCGAAACCGCTGACGCGTAATTCGCCTCTAAATGTTTCGTAATAAAATCTACTAAGAACTCACGAATGATTTCCAAAAGGTTTTCCACTTCACAAATATTGATCTACAGGAGGTGACATTCATCGAGAAGTACAATTTCTGCAAGAATGTCGAGTAATGTTCCCCCATTTTAATGAATTTATTTCCGTTACAGTTCTGCTTTGTAGAGCGAACGGAGGTAGATGAAATATAACGTGAAATTTGGTGAAATGTTTAAAAAGAGCGAGGTTATCTACCTGTTTGTTGCAAAAACCACCAGAAGATTTAGAGTAAAATAAGTACAGTTGGGTAGTGAATGTTTTCAGTTGTATCGTGGGAAATGGTGGTCAGTTTTATTTCAGGTGTATATGAGTGTGGATACAAATTTATTGGCTACCATCTAAATGCTGGAGGGTCCGGGTGGCTCAATGAGTTAGGTAGTTGGATTACCTAACAACTCATATAAGCCTATCACCAATACGGCGTGGGTTCGCGCCCGGCTTTGTAAAGTACAAAAAGGGTGCACTCGACTCGCAACCGCAAGTGATAAATCTTACCAGTTGCTTGCCCATGGTCGGTGGTTCTCTCCAGGTACTCCGGCTTCTTCCATCACTAAAACTGGTCGCCATGATATAGCTGAAATATTGCTGAAAGTGGCGTTAAAACACAAAAAATCAACTAAAAAATCAATACCATCTGGTTGATATCCCAGAACCCATCAATACCATATTACTATTGAGGCTCTCCTGGTAACCTACTTATATTCGGGTTCCACAAGAGCATCACAGCATACAAATATTTGTAACGAGAGATTCCCAGATTCTCATCCAATCTATTTATTAATGCTTAAATTGTAGCAAAATCCCTAACAGTTCCAGGAAACGCTGTTGTTTGTCACACTGAAATGTGCTATTTCCCGCCTTTAATTTATCGTCATGACATCCCTACGTACGCACAGAATAAGTTACTAAATTCTATCAATTAACGCAGCTTTAAATAAGTCTAAATAATCGGGAGCTCTTAGAGACAACGCCTCGTTAACATCTCTGCACTAAAGTTTAGTCTTAAACATTTTTATATGGATATATGAATAAGAATGATTGATTGATTTTTGGTGCTTAACGCCACTTTCAGCAATATTTCAACTATATCATGGCGACCAGTTTTAGTGGTGGAAGAAGCCTGAGTACCCGGAGAGAACCACCGACCATGGGCATATATGCACAAGTGATTATACAAATATTATTAGACATAAGTAAAACCATACTTATGAAGTCTTTTCTTAGGCATAAAATAAAAAAATAAATAACACACTATCGGAACAATTCCAAAAATCCAGTAGAAAAATCGCAGAAAAAGAGACAAAAATCGACACCCCCATTACACATATGTTACAATAATATATACAACATACATGTACAGTCAAACCTGGGTCCCTCGGATGGGTCGAACTGATTTGAAAGTTCCGTCAATTTTCATTATATTTCTAAGTAAAAAAAACCTTTCGCTCGAAAACAGTCGAACTCAATAAATGGTCCCTAGCTTATTTGTATTTCAAAGTAAATTATCTAGACAGTTTCTGTTTTGTTTCAAAAGCAAAAATGAGAATAAACAGATCGATTGTTGATTTAGTTGTCGATATTTTTATAGATCTATATTTCTTAAAATTAAGCTAAAAAAAACTGTACATGATGCTAACAAACGCAACCTTTCATACCCTTTGCTATATTCAAAACCTACATGGAAGCAATCGTAGTCGTGATCGTATGGCAGTTAGATTTATAACTACCTATGCAATCAGTTCGAATTCCGCTCATGGCGAAAAAAAAAGACAAAAGTTACGATATTGCTGGGGAAATCTAAAAGTGACAATTAACATCCATACACCATATACATTGTATTACAAGTCATTGATGTGGTGATACGGCACTAAACTTGTGTTATCTGTTATCGATGTGGTGATACGACACTAAACTTGTGTTATCTGTTATCGATGTGGTGATACGACACTAAACTTGTGTTATCTGTTATCGATGTGGTGATACGGCACTAAACTTGTGTTATCCGTTATCGATGTGGTGATACGGCACTAAACTTGTGTTATCTGTTATCGATGTGGTGATACGACACTAAACTTGTGTTATCTGTTATCGAACTCAGTTATCACACAATGGGTCTATATTGTTTGTTGACAGATACCTATCTATGTAATAAAGGATATTGAGTAAATCAAAATTATTGAATAATCTGACACACCTGTCGTCTTACCTGACTGCTTGTATTGACAGCGGAATTTTCAAATGCGCTGGTTTCCTAGGTAGAAACCTACTTGTTTAAAAATGTAAACATAACGGATTTGTCGGTACTCATAAACAAGTTTGTTTAATAAAACTGAGCACACAATCGTATAGGGGAAACATATTTATTCCCAATATATGGTACTAATGAATGTCTCTAAGAGATAATGTTATAATTAATGTGGAAGAAAGATTACTTAGTATTTAAAATTGGAATGTTTATTACGCATATGGAGTTTTCTAAAAACTTTTCACTAGATTCACTATGAGGGCTAACCATTTAACGTTTAGGAGGAAAGGGGATTGGGGTAAGGGGTGCTACCAAAACATTTTTTTCACCGGAAAAAAAAATCAGATATTACATTAAAAAAAAAATCGTCATAAACTGTAGGGTTTGATTATTTATTATTTTTCTATAAATTCTTGCGTCAGGAATTGATTTTTTTCCCATAGAAAGAAAACATAGTCCCGCACTAAAAGTTAAATGGTCGTTCCCTTAAAGAAAAACAGACTTGTACGACAATGGCCATATATACATGTATGTGGCCCAAAGTTTTGACAGAAATAAAATATTTATTTAACATTATTTGAAGAAAAAAAGGTTTGAAGATAACAAAGGGTAATCAGAAGCCATCAATCTAAGATACCAAAGGGGTAATCAGAAGCCATAAATCTAAGATACCAAAGGGGTAATCACAAGACATAAATCTAAGATACCAAAGGGGTAATCAGAAGCCATCAATCTAAGATACCAAAGGGGTAATCAGAAGCCATAAATCTAAGATACCAAAGGGGTAATCACAAGACATAAATCTAAGATACCAAACGGGTAATCAGAAGCTGTAAATCTAAGATACCAAAGGGGTAATCAGAAGCCATAAATCTAAGATACCAAAGGGGTAATCAGAAGCCATAAATCTAAGATACCAAAGGGAGGTAGTCAGAAACCATCAATCTAAGATACCAAAGGGAGGTAATCAGAAGCCATACATCTAAGATACCACAGGGAGGTAGTCAGAAGCCATCAATCTAAGATACCAAAGGGAGGTAATCAGAAGCCATAAATCGAAGATACCAAAGGGAGGTAGTCAGAAACCATCAATCTAAGATACCAAAGGGAGGTAATCAGAAGCCATAAATCTAAGATACCAAAGGGAGGTAGTCAGAAGCCATAAATCTAAGATACCAAAGGGAGGTAGTCAGAAGCCATCAATCTAAGATACCAAAGGGGTAATCACAAGACATAAATCTAAGATACCAAAGGGGTAATCAGAAGCCGTAAATCTAAGATACCAAAGGGGTAATCAGAAGCCATAAATCTAAGATACCAAAGGGGTAGTCAGAAGCCATAAATCTAAGATACCAAAGGGAGGTAGTCAGAAGCCATAAATCTAAGATACCAAAGGGGTAATCAGAAGCCATAAATCGAAGGACAGAAGGGAGGTAATCAGAAGCCATAAATCGAAGGACAGAAGGGAGGTAATCAGAAGCCATAAATCTAAGATACCAAAGGGAGGTAATCAGAAGCCATAAATCGAAGGACAGCAGGGAGGTAATCAGAAGCCATAAATCGAAGGACAGAAGGGAGGTAATCAGAAGCCATAAATCGAAGGACAGAAGGGAGGTAATCAGAAGCCATAAATCTAAGATACCAAAGGGAGGTAATCAGAAGCCATCAATCTAAGATACCAAAGGGAGGTAATCAGAAGCCATCAATCTAAGATACCAAAGGGAGGTAATCAGAAGCCATAAATCTAAGATACCAAAGGGAGGTAATCAGAAGCCATAAATCGAAGGACAGAAGGGAGGTAATCAGAAGCCATCAATCTAAGATACCAAAGGGAGGTAATCAGAAGCCATAAATCGAAGGACAGAAAATACAATTGGAAAAAATAAAAAGGACAAAACGACAAGCAATGGTTGATAAAATAAAAAGGTACTCAGAAAAAGAAAGATTTAGAAACATATACACTACTAAAAACTCAAACTGAATTCAGGTGCTCTGGTAAGGGAGGTAGTTCCTGCTGCACTAATGACAACTAGCTGCGGAACCATAGCTCTTATGTACGCTAACAAGTACACAACCGAAACGGTAAATGTTGAATGAAATCAAAACGTAATGTAAATATAATATGATATAACAATTCTCATTAGAAGACTATTTCTAGAAGAACGTTCATGAGGTGACTTAAACGGTTGGCCTTTTAACAAAGTTTTAACGTCAAATTCTCCTTAGAAGACTATTTCTAGAAGAACGTCCACGAGGGTGACTTAAACGGTTGGCCTTTTAACAAAGTTTTAACGTCAAATTCTCATTAGAAGACTATTTCTAGAAGAACGTCCACGAGGGTGACTTAAACGGTTGGCCTTTTAACAAAGTTTTAACGTCAAATTCTCATTAGAAGACTATTTCTAGAAGAACGTTCATGAGGTGACTTAAACGGTTGGCCTTTTAACAAAGTTTTAACGTCAAATTCTCATTAGAAGACTATTTCTAGAAGAACGTTCATGAGGTGACTTAAACGGTTGGCCTTTTAACAAAGTTTTAACGTCAAATTCTCCTTAGAAGACTATTTCTAGAAGAACGTCCATGAGGTGACTTAAACGGTTGGCCTTTTAACCAAGTTTTAACGTCAAATTCTCATTAGAAGACTATTTCTAGAAGAACGTTCATGAGGTGACTTAAACGGTTGGCCTTTTAACAAAGTGTTAACGTCAAATTCTCATTAGAAGACTATTTCTAGAAGAACGTTCATGAGGTGACTTAAACGGTTGGCATTTTAACAAAGTTTTAACGTCAAATTCTCATTAGAAGACTATTTTTAGAAGAACGTTCATGAGGTGACTTAAACGGTTGGCCTTTTAACAAAGTTTTAACGTCAAATTCTCATTAGAAGACTATTTTTAGAAGAACGTTCATGAGGTGACTTAAACGGTTGGCCTTTTAACAAAGTTTTAACTTCAAATTCTCATTAGAAGACTATTTTTAGAAGAACGTTCATGAGGTGACCTAAACGGTTGGCCTTTTAAGAAAGTTTTAACGTCAAATTCTCATTAGAAGACTATTTTTAGAAGAACGTTCATGAGGTGACTTAAACGGTTGGCCTTTTAACAAAGTTTTAACTTCAAATTCTCATTAGAAGACTATTTTTAGAAGAACGTTCATGAGGTGACTTAAACGGTTGGCCTTTTAAGAAAGTTTTAACGTCAAATTCTCATTAGAAGACTATTTTTAGAAGAACGTTCATGAGGTGACTTAAACGGTTGGCCTTTTAACAAAGTTTTAACGTCAAATTCTCATTAGAAGACTATTTCTAGAAGAACGTTCATGAGGTGACTTAAACGGTTGGCCTTTTAACAAAGTTTTAACGTCAAATTCTCATTAGAAGACTATTTTTAGAAGAACGTTCATGAGGTGACTTAAACGGTTGGCCTTTTTACAAAGTTTTAACGTCATGTTGATAACAAGGATAAAGACAGCCTTTAGTTCTTGATTCCAATCTGTTTAGCACTCAGATCAACAAATAGTTACATGAATACCTTATCAAATAGAACAAATATTGAGAATGATAAACAGTGATAAAAGATTTTGGTAATACCAAATTTAGTGGAATACAAATATGTTTACATAACAGTGCAAACCCCGACAGAGAAGATAAAGGGAAACGCGATTAAACATGATTTATTTATAATGTTTATGTCAGAATTCACCTGACAAAGACTTTTAGTTACCTACCCAAACATATCAGCGACAAAACAGATCTGGCAAATTTATTCAGTCAATTTCAGAATATAAAGATTTGTGTTTAACGCCACTTTCAACAATATTTCAGCTATATCGTGGACGTCAGTTTTATTGGTGGAGGAAACCGGAGGACCCGGAGAAAACCACCGACCTGTCGCAAGTCACTGACAAACTTTATCACATAATGTTATATCGAGTACACCTCGCCATGAACGGGGTTCGAACCAATATATTCAATCAATTTCAGAATATAAAATGTGCATGAAATACTAGCAAGCGATGCATTAAATCACGAGACACGACCTTCGTGTTCCTTTCAAGCTCGCTGTATATATGTAAACTGTAAACACATACATTGTATTTTCCCATTTAAACCTTTTTTTGTTTGCATACAGAACACAAAGCGAATTATGCCTCTTTAGTGTTTGAAAACGGTTAAATCCATAAGTTACTCTAAACGTAAAATTAACACGTTTATGTTGGGAAGTATGAGATAGAGAGAGTTATGTTGGGAAGTATGAGTTAGAGAGAGAGTTATGCTGGGAAGTATGAGTTAGAGAGAGAGTTATGTTGGGAAGTATGAGTTAGAGAGAGAGAGCTATGTTGGGAAGTATGAGTTAGAGAGAGAGTCATGTTGGGAAGTATGAGTTAGAGAGAGAGTTATGTTGGGAAGTATGAGTTAGAGAGAGAGAGCTATGTTGGGAAGTATGAGTTAGAGAGAGAGTTATGTTGGGAAGTATGAGTTAGAAAGAGAGTTATGTTGGGAAGTATGAGTTAGAGAGCGAGCTATGTTGGGAAGTACGAGTTAGAGAGAGAGTTATGTTGGGAAGTATGAGTTAGAGAGAGAGTTATGTTGGGAAGTATGAGTTAGAGAGAGAGTTATGTTAGGAAGTATGAGATAGAGAGAGAGCTATGTTGGGAAGTATGAGTTAGAGAGAGAGTTATGTTAGGAAGTATGAGTTAGAGAGAGCGTTATGTTGGGAAGTATGAGTTAGAGAGAGAGTTATGTTAGGAAGTATGAGTTAGAGAGAGAGTTATGGTGGGAAGTATGAGTTAGAGAGAGAATCATGGTGTTGTTCAACAATATTTCAATATATCGTGGAGGTGGGAAACATGAAAGTTTGATATATTTAGAATATCAATAAATTCCTATGATAATATATAGTTCATGTTAACCATGTCGAAAGAAGTTAATCTGGTAGATGTTTTTGATGCTGGTGGGCATGTTAACTTGGGCGATTGATTGTTTATTATTTAACGTCAAGTGAACAGAAATTCAGTTATATTCATGACTTATCACCGGATGTGTAACAAGAGTAACACGACGTGTGCCACATGTAGAGCAGGAACTACTTAGCCTTTCATCAGTACATGAGTTCACTCTCGGTTTCCAGTGAGGTTCGTGTTGTTCGTTCTTTTCTGTGCAGTGTTTTGAAGATCATTGTTGGTACTTTTTCTTTTGAACATTGTGTTGTCTGTCCTCCTTCTTTTGAACATTGTATTCTCCTTCTTTTGAACATTGTATTGTCTGTTCTCCTTCTTTTGAACATTGTGTTGTCTGTCCTCCTTCTTTTGATCATTGTATTGTCTGTCCTCCTTCTTTTGAACATTGTATTGTCTGTCCTCCTTCTTTTGAACATTGTATTGTCTGTCCTCCTTCTTTTGATCATTGTATTGTCTGTCCTCCTTCTTTTGATCATTGTATTGTCTGTCCTCCTTCTTTTGATCATTGTATTGTCTGTCCTCCTTCTTTTGAACATTGTATTGTCTGTCCTCCTTCTTTTGAACATTGTATTGTCTGTCCTCCTTCTTTTGATCATTGTATTGTCTGTCCTCCTTCTTTTGAACATTGTATTGTCTGTCCTCCTTCTTTTGAACATTGTATTGTCTGTCCTCCTTCTTTTGAACATTGTATTGTCTGTCCTCCTTCTTTTGATCATTGTATTGTCTGTCCTCCTTCTTTTGAACATTGTATTGTCTGTCCTCCTTCTTTTGAACATTGTATTGTCTGTCCTACTTCTTTTGAACATTGTATTGTCTGTCCTCCTTCTTTTGAACATTTTATTGTCTGTCCTCCTTCTTTTGAACATTGTATTGTCTGTCCTCCTTCTTTTGAACATTGTGTTGTCTGTCCTCCTTCTTTTGAACATTGTGTTGTCTGTCCTCCTTCTTTTGAACATTGTATTGTCTGTCCTCCTTCTTTTGAACATTGTATTGTCTGTCCTCATTCTTTTGATCATTGTATTGTCTGTCCTCCTTCTTTTGAACATTGTATTGTCTGTCCTCCTTCTTTTGAACATTGTATTGTCTGTCCTCCTTCTTTTGATCATTGTATTGTCTGTCCTCCTTCTTTTGAACATTGTATTGTCTGTCCTCCTTCTTTTGATCATTGTATTGTCTGTCCTCCTTCTTTTGAACATTGTATTGTCTGTCCTCCTTCTTTTGATCATTGTATTGTCTGTCCTCCTTCTTTTGATCATTGTATTGTCTGTCCTCCTTCTTTTGAACATTGTATTGTCTGTCCTCCTTCTTTTGAACATTGTATTGTCTGTCCTACTTCTTTTGAACATTGTATTGTCTGTCCTCCTTCTTTTGAACATTTTATTGTCTGTCCTCCTTCTTTTGAACATTGTATTGTCTGTCCTCCTTCTTTTGAACATTGTGTTGTCTGTCCTCCTTCTTTTGAACATTGTATTGTCTGTCCTCCTTCTTTTGAACATTGTATTGTCTGTCCTCCTTCTTTTGAACATTGTATTGTCTGTCCTCATTCTTTTGATCATTGTATTGTCTGTCCTCCTTCTTTTGAACATTGTATTGTCTGTCCTCCTTCTTTTGAACATTTTATTGTCTGTCCTACTTCTTTTGATCATTGTATTGTCTGTCCTCCTTCTTTTGAACATTGTATTGTCTGTCCTCCTTCTTTTGAACATTGTATTGTCTGTCCTCCTTCTTTTGAACATTGTATTGTCTGTCCTCATTCTTTTGATCATTGTATTGTCTGTCCTCCTTCTTTTGAACATTGTATTGTCTGTCCTCCTTCTTTTGAACATTGTATTGTCTGTCCTCCTTCTTTTGAACATTGTATTGTCTGTCCTCCTTCTTTTGAACATTGTATTGTCTGTCCTCCTTCTTTTGATCATTGTATTGTCTGTCCTCCTTCTTTTGAACATTGTATTGTCTGTCCTCCTTCTTTTGAACATTGTATTGTCTGTCCTCCTTCTTTTGAACATTGTGTTGTCTGTCCTCCTTCTTTTGAACATTGTATTGTCTGTTCTCCTTCTTTTGATCATTGTATTGTCTGTCCTCCTTCTTTTGAACATTGTATTGTCTGTCCTCCTTCTTTTGAACATTGTATTGTCTGTCCTCCTTCTTTTGAACATTGTGTTGTCTGTCCTCCTTCTTTTGAACATTGTATTGTCTGTCCTCCTTCTTTTGAACATTGTATTGTCTGTCCTCCTTCTTTTGATCATTGTATTGTCTGTCCACCTTCTTTTGAACATTGTATTGTCTGTCCTCCTTCTTTTGAACATTGTATTGTCTGTCCTCCTTCTTTTGAACATTGTGTTGTCTGTCCTCCATCTTTTGAACATTGTATTGTCTGTTCTCCTTCTTTTGATCATTGTACTGTCTGTCCTCCTTCTTTTGAACATTGTATTGTCTGTCCTCCTTCTTTTGAACATTGTATTGTCTGTCCTCCTTCTTTTGAACATTGTATTGTCTGTCCTCCTTCTTTTGAACATTGTGTTGTCTGTCCTCCTTCTTTTGAACATTGTATTGTCTGTCCTCCTTCTTTTGAACATTGTACTGTCTGTCCTCCTTCTTCGATTTACGGCTTCTGATTTAATACCCCTTTGCTATCTTAAAACTTAGCAAAAAAATGTTTAGCTTAAAGCAAGGATTTTTAAGTTCTACTATACAAATCCTTGGTTAAAGGTAGTATTGGGAAAATTAGTTTGCCATAGGAACAAGAGGACATAGCGGAGAGGGTCTGATAGATATAACTCTATTGTGACAGTTATGTGTATGTTAACATGTATATACGATAGAACAAATATCACAGTTTAGTGTGAAATATCAAAATATTCTAACATTTAAACCAATGAATAAGACATCACCCAGATGAATACAAATAAAGACATAACCGTTAAAAGACATGTTAAACTCATTATATAGAAGACATGAACGGAAAAATATCAATTTAGAGAAGAAAAAGGATAAAACAAACATATTTTATGACATAGAGAATAGAATGTACGTCAAACATAGCAGGATATTTATATACCGGTAGTAGTCATAAGAGTCATGGTGGAAGTGTGGATTGATCGTTTAATGGACAGTTGTTTATGTATACACTGTTTATCACTTTTAAAAGCATTGAACTATTTGTGGATGCCCTTTTACAGTAATCCAACAATTTTGAGTACAAAAAAAATGATAAAAAGTCATAAAAAATAAATATGTTTGAATTGGCGTTGGTAACCTATCAAATTTCAATAGAGCCTGTACCTTAGGTCTAGTTATAAATTTAATTTCTCTCAATACGATGTTTTATATGATATTCATTGAACAAACTGATAGCAAATACAAACTACATTTATCGGATGAAGCAATGATGTATGAAATTTCCTGGCTATATTCATTCCGACTTTTATATTCAATAAAATACATTAGTGACTTTGAATTTATTTTTCAATAAATGAATTAATCCCCTTTCTTTGAAATAATTTATGGTTCGATTCAACAGAAATCCGAAAAGAAAACAATATATAGGGGAAAATTAGTTTATAACTTTAAAAACTTCAAGTATGTACATATATTTCAAGAAAAATATGTTTACAGTATGAAAATACCATTGTCTTCGTTTCTAATGAAGTCGTTTTTAAAATTCTTGTTTATATTTTGATTTATATAAACTCCTGTAAAAATGTCACAACGGCCATCTTTGTAATTTAATTCAAAGCAGTTAAAATATTTTTATGAAAGGTACAAAGTTCATTTTTCGTTTGTTAGTTGTATTAAAGTTAAAAATATATATTTTTTTAAATGACGCTCTAAAAAATCCGAACAAGAAATAAGTGCAATTCAAAATTGACAAGTCTAACGTTAACAATACTTTCAGAAACAACAAAATTGACAAGTCTAACGTTAACAATACTTTCAGAAACAACAAAATTGACAAGTCTAACGTTAACAATACTTTCAGAAACAACAAAATTGACAAGTCTAACGTTAACAATACTTTCAGAAACAACAAAATTGACAAGTCTAACGTTAACAATACTTTCAGAAACAACAAAATTGACAAGTCTAACGTTAACAATACTTTCAGAAACAACAAAATTGACAAGTCTAACGTTAACAATACTTTCAGAAACAACAAAATTGACAAGTCTAACGTTAACAATACTTTCAGAAACAACAAAATTGACAAGTCTAACGTTAACAATACTTTCAGAAACAACAAAATACATGGTATTAAGAACAAAGAAATCAATGTATTCGTTTTCAAACATGTTTTTTATATAAAAATAATATCGATTTTGTTACTTGATATCTTTATAACAAACATCCCATCATATTGAAAGCTATTTCGTTTCGTACATATTTTATGTCTACTAAATTATTTATAAATTTATTGAATATTCGAAAACTGAAGTCCATAAAAATGTCAAAACTTTACCGAGTTTAAATCTCGACATCAGATAAAAATTAAATAATTGGTCACAATTGTATATGTTTAACGAACAAAAACCCACAATCAATAATAACATGTCCTTCCACTTTAATTTTCAATCGCATTCAAATTGTATATTATTGGAACATTTTTGACATTTGTAATTGCTTCAATATCGCTTTGAAAAATTAATACATTCGTACACTCAGAAAAAACGCTCCCCCAAAAACGTAAAATTACCGAAAAATTAAAAAACCTCTTGACTACTCATATTTGAACCAAATAATAAATATATATAACGTATACATTTTTACTTACCGTTTTATTTGGATTAGAATCAGTTCTCGTTGTTTCACAGTCTGTATCCATCGACTGTGAACTACTAGTTTGCGTGTCCATTATTGCAAGGGTAGCATCTCCCTTCACGTGCATTTTTACTTCAGGTCGTTTCCTTCTTTGGGATGGAACCTTTTGAGATCGTGTTCTACGAACCCTCATCGGACGTGCAAATATTGGTTTCGTAAAAGGGTTTGGTTCAGCTCCTAGCATCATTTTGATAATTTAAATTTTATCTGTTGATATCCATTGCACACATAATTTGGTTATTTATCCATCAGTCAAATAATAAAATAATTCCGTCATATGAAACAATTCAATCAACAATCCAAAGAAACTGAGGTTTCTATTTCGAAAATTGATACATAAAAAATAAATTTTAACACCTGAGTCCTCATATGTTTCCGTTTACAAGTCGTCTGCTATGAGAAGGAGAAAATAATCTCGGGAAATATCGCTTTCACGTGATCGATGGTAACAACAAACACTCAGTCACAGGTAAAAATCTACAATATTAAAGATTTTTCAATGAGACTTTAAAAGTGATTTAGCAATGAATATTTTCAATTTGAGAATATATTTCTTTTGTACATTATGAATAATGTCCTCATTATCTCACTTTTCAATAAATGTTGACTTCACACTTCTTTGAATGGTAATCTAGAGATTTAAGAGCAGTAAAATCACTACTTTTAGTTTTGACCAAATAGATATATAAATCATAAAAGGTCATAAATGTACCTAACATCATCTTTAAACGAAGTTGAAATGAACAGTAAAATATCAAATCTATAACTTTATTTAGAAACTTACGAGCATATACTAAATGTACATGAACTGTAAAATATCAAATATATAAAACCTTAATATTTAGAAACCTACGAGTCAGTGCCGGATTTACCATTGTGCTTAGGTGTGCTTAAGCACAGGGCCCCATTGGCCAGGGGCGCCCATCTTGATGCCATTTTTTTTTAACAATGGATTTTTGCTTATGTGGTGCAATTTAAAAATTTCCTGAGCATGTATGCCTGACTGCCTGTGTAGGCCTACCGAGTATACCTCCTTCAGGGCCCAAGTAAGGGCCCTCGTAACTTAATTAGCACAGGGTCTCATTTGTCCTAAATCCGACACTGCTACGAGTATATACTACACGTACATGAACAGTAAAATATCAAATACATAATGTATCTATAACCTTATTTAGAAACCTACGAGCATATACTAAACGTACATGAACAATAAAATATCAAATATCTAACGTTATTTAGAAACCTACGAGCATATACAAAACGTACATGAACAGTCAAATATCTATAACCTTATTTAGAAACCTACGTGCATATACTAAACGTACACGAACAATAAAATATCAAATATCTAACGTTATTTAGAAACCTACGAGCATATACAAAACGTACATGAACAGTCAAATATCTATAACCTTATTTAGAAACCTACGAGCATATACTAAACGTACACGAACAATAAAATATCAAATATCTAACGTTATTTAAAAACCTACGAGCATATACAAAATGTACATGAACAGTCAAATATCTATAACCTTATTTAGAAACCTACGAGCATATACTAAACGTACACGAACAATAAAATATCAAATATCTAACGTTATTTAGAAACCTACGAGCATATACAAAACGTACATGAACAGTCAAATATCTATAACCTTATTTAGAAACCTACGAGCATATACTAAACGTACACGAACAATAAAATATCAAATATCTAACGTTATTTAGAAACCTACGAGCATATACAAAACGTACATGAACAGTCAAATATCTATAACCTTATTTAGAAACCTACGAGCATATACTAAACGTACACGAACAATAAAATATCAAATATCTAACGTTATTTAAAAACCTACGAGCATATACAAAACGTACATGAACAGTCAAATATCTATAACCTTATTTAGAAACCTACGAGCATATACTAAACGTACACGAACAATAAAATATCAAATATCTAACGTTATTTAAAAACCTACGAGCATATACAAAACGTACATGAACAGTCAAATATCTATAACCTTATTTAGAAACCTACGAGCATATACTAAACGTACACGAACAATAAAATATCAAATATCTAACGTTATTTAAAAACCTACGAGCATATACAAAACGTACATGAACAGTCAAATATCTATAACCTTATTTAGAAACATACGGGCATATACTAAACGTACACGAACAATAAAATATCAAATATCTAACGTTATTTAGAAACCTACGAGCATATACAAAACGTACATGAACAGTCAAATATCTATAACCTTATTTAGAAACCTACGAGCATATACTAAACGTACACGAACAATAAAATATAAAATATCTAACGTTATTTAGAAACCTACGAGCATATACAAAACGTACATGAACAGTCAAATATCTATAACCTTATTTAGAAACCTACGAGCATATACTAAACGTACATGAACAGTCAAATATCAAAAATCTATAACTTTATTTAGAAACCTACGAGCATATACAAAACGTAATCAAAGCTGTAAAATTTTCACAACGGCTTGTACAAAATATTGAAGTTATGGATCAGTGGCATTTATTAAATTTATAATTATTCTTTTAAGTAACATCGCATTTCACTGTGAGAATTTAACAGCGCCACAGGATCGCTTAAAATAAAAGCGTAGTATTATACATGCACGAATGAAACTAAAGATGACACAAGAGTGTAGCAATTGAATTAGAATTTTCTTTGATATCCATAAGATGTGTTTTTACAAGAAAAGTAATTTAACTTTTATTTATATCATTATTAAGGAAACATATAGATGATATACAGCAGATAAAGGTGCGCATGCGTACAAGTCAGGGGCGGATCTAGGATTTCAAGTTAGGGGGGCGCACTTAAAAAAATTGTGCCGAGCGGAGGGAGGCGCGAAAATATTTAGGGTATTTCGTGTGAAAAATCACGATTTTATGCCAACAAATCATATTTTTTCCAATTGCGGAGGGAGGCGCGAAAGTTTTTGGAGTATTTCGTGTGAAAAATCACGATTTTACGCCAAAAAATCATATTTTTTCCAATTTTAGGGGGGGGGGGGGGGGGGGGGTGCGCGCCGGGTGCGCCCCCTCCCCTGGATCCGCCCCTGCAAGTAGTCGGTTGGTTGCGTAAACGAGCTCCCCTAATAATCATAATGAAAGATTTTAATATAAACCGTTTGAATCTAAAAAGGTTCTCTCAGTGGGAAAATGATGGTATAGATATATTGTTCTTAAACCAGATTGATGAAAACAAAATGTGATACCAAGATAACAGCGGCCATATAAATAAAAAGAGGATATGAAGTTTTCTACCTAATTTAACTCTATATTTTGATTTAGACACAAGTACAAGGCCCCGTAAAAGATATAATAATGGTAGTTCCCAACATTTGCCGGCAACATTAAAACAACAAGCTATCGTATTAAGAATACGGAAATCTATCCGAGACATACAATATCTAGCTCTAAAGAAAACGGTTTAGATACTTGTATGTTCTGATGTTTTATGAAAAATCATACATGTACAAGTTTTATTCCAAAACATTGGCGAGAGACATTAAACACATACACATACTATAAATGAAGTTATTGATACAAATATGACAAAAATAGGTTTAGGGTTATGGTGTTTAACGCCACTTTCAACAATATTTCAGTTATATCGTGGAGGTAAGTTTTGTAGGTGGAGGAAGCCAGAGAAAACCACCATCATGCCGCAAGTCACTGACAAACTTTTATCACATAATGTTGTAGCGAGTACGCCTTGTTATGAACGGGATTCGAGCTCACAACGTTAGTGGTGATAGGCACTGACTGCACAGGTAGTTACAAATCCAACTACCAAACGATCATGACCACGATGGCCCCCTATAACATGGATGAGTATACAAACAATCAAGATATAAAACAACAGAAACAAATGGATAAAACAAACGCTATCAAAGCAGACAATCACGATAATTCACATAAAATTGAGAAACTATATACCGTTATATAGGGAGCTGCAAATAAACACGCACCCTCCATATAAGATTTGGAGACGTCCATAATAGGACAGAACTTAGCCAGACGCGGCTTTGAAGACATCCTCAAAATCATTTCCACCTCTTAAAGCAAAAGATGTTTTGCATCAATGAACAATTTCCTGAAGAAATATAACCGTATCGGTGGCGTAATGGTTAGCGTGCTCGCCCTGAGTAAATATAACCGTATCGGTGGCGTAATGGTTAGCGTGCTCGCCCTGGGTAAATATAACCGTATCGGTGGCGTAATGGTTAGCGTGCTCGCCCTAAGTGCGGTAGATCGTGGGTTCGATGCCCGGTCGGGTCAAACCAAAGACTATAAAATTGGTATTTGTTGCTTCTCTGCTAAGCACGCAGCATTAAGGAGAAAGAGCAAAGACTGGTTCTTCTTTCGGTATACAGCTATCCATCCACTGGATGATCACTAGCTGTTGCGCATGCGTGGGAATAAGAAATAATAATAAATTCAGTCAGTTTATAACATATTTACAAGTGGTGCCAACAGAAATAAATTTTGTGGTTAAAACTATTTACAATTTCATTTTTATTTAAATTTGTGATTGTAGATGGCTGAGAACAGTTGGTGTTAGCTGTTCTCTAAACGTGTTGACTGTTGGTCATAGAACTATAGTTTGAGGTAGTAAATTCCAGTGAATGATTGTGTTCGGAAAGAATGAGTACTTGTACGAATCTTTGAATGCATGAAGATGTCTGTATGTAAATGGATGAAATTGTCTGATTCTTGGGTCTGTAGGTATTAATATTGTTGTAGGAACTGCAACTATATGGTGAACAATCTTGTAGAACATGATAAGTTTTGTTTTGAGTCGACGTTGTTGTAATGAAGGCCAGGTGAGGGTTTGTAGCATGTCTGTGACGCTGCTAGTATTATGGTATCTGTTACAGGCATACCTAGCTGCCCGTCGTTGGACCATCTCAATTTTATTGCAATGTTCTGCAGTGTGAGGGTTCCAAACTGAGCATGCATACTCTAGTTTTGGAACGGACAAGAGATAGGTATGCCTGCGACTTTATATTTGTGTTGGAGGTTTTAAGGTTTCTTTTCAAGAATCCAAGACTTTTATTTGCATTGGCTACTATGTTGTTAGCATGCTGTGTCCATTTCAAGTCGGATTGAAGAGTGATTCCAAGATATTTTGCTGAAGAAACTGATTCCAAAGTATGATTGTGTAGCAAGTTGTTATGTTTTACAGGATTTTTCTTGTTTGTTATTGTAAGGACTGAGTATTTGTCTGGGTGGAAAGTCATCGGACAGTCACTTTCCCATCTTGCGGCAGCATCAAGGTCTTCTTGGAGACTATCACAATCTTTTTGGGATTTGATAGTTTTGTAGATGATGCTGTCGTCGGCGAACAGTCTGAGTTGACTGGATTTCATATATTCTGATAAGTCATTAATATATACCAGAAAAAGAACAGGACCAGAACTGTTCCTTGAAGGACACCAGAAGTGACCGGAGCAATATCTGATGACTCTCCATCCAGAACCACTGTTTGTGTACGGTTTGATAAAAAGGCAGAGATCCAGTTTAATGTTTGATTCTTGATTCCATAAAATTTGAATTTGTATAGAAGTCGTTGATGTGAAACTTTGTCAAAGGCTTTGGCAAAGTCCATGATAATGAGATCAGTTTGAATATTTTTATCTGAATTTGCAGCAAGTTCTTGATCAAAGGACAGTAGTTGGGTTTCACAGGATCTAGAATGTTTGAAGCCATGTAGAAGATCATATAATAAACTGTTGCTTTCCAGATGGTTAAGTATGTGTTTTGTAATGACATGTTCCGTAATTTTACAGCTGATACAAGTGAGAGAGATTGGTCTGTAATTTGCTGCGTTGTATTTTTCACCTTTTTTGTATGCTGGTGCAACATTTGCATGTTTCCAGTCAGATGGTATGCAGCCAGTCTGAAGTGATTTTTGAAAAATAATGGTTAAGATTGGAGCTGTAAAATTTTGAAGATCTTTTAGTATTCTGCCGCTGATGTTGTCTGGGCCACTGGCTTTATGCGGGTTGATGTTGTCAAGTAGTTTTCGGATGCCAGGTGTTGTGATGGTAAGTGATGGTATATCTGGATGTGGACTCACACCATTGTTAGGAATGTTATCTATTGATTCAGTGGTTGGCTCGGAATCAGAATAATGTGTCCGAGTGGAGCGACATGTCTACATGCGGACTGTTGCTTCAGTAACTCAGCGTGCTGATCTAGAAAAAAGCGGACCTCATCATCATCTCATTGCAAATTAACTTGCTCTCGCCATGATATAGCTGAAAAACTGCTGACTTGGCGTTGAACAAAACTCACTCACCCTGAAGAAATAGTGTATGTTTGGCCTGGGCGTAAAGGTGACGCTTGTATACCTGTATGATCTCTATGAGTTAGATACACAAGTGTATGTGACTTCGGTGTTAGACGTCTGTCATGGTTCAAGTTTACATCCGAAGTAAACGGGTTTTCCTGCCTTCTGGTTCGATCGTGTTGTAGTTGCGGCGTATGATGGAGCAGTTTTAAAATCACCATAATATAATCCCCGTAGGGAAATTTGTCTTGTTATGAAACAGTGAGGTGTTATGGGTACGTTACAATATATTCATTTACGTACACCCAGAACAGTTCGTAATGACGGAAGACTACAATACAAATGGTCAACATAGAAGATCTCTTGAGTAGCGGTCCAGATACAATATGTTGACCTTATCAAAATTATCAGACCATATCCACTATATCAGCTTTCTTTTCTTGTGGCAATCTAAATTTCTACCTTAAAGTTCGCCCCAGTGCCATCTTTTTATCTACAAGATTTATTATTTGGTCACTTGTTCTCGTCACGAATATAGCCGATATAATGTTAACTTACGTTAATCAACAATCAATCCATCATTATGCACTCAAAGGTAAGATTGCAATGTCAACAGCAGACATAGTTGAGCATTCTCATAGTCTTAAAAGGTTAAATATTAATTATCTACTTTTCCATGTGGATTATAAAGATTTCAATCCAGTGTCTATCCAACTGTCACACGCCAAGAACGAGCGATAGTAAGCAAACCAACTTATATCTTACGAAAGGCCATTGACAAGGACATTACAGAAAGTGCAAAATAAGTATGGAAGCTTGAATCTTGCCAAAGGTTATTGTCAAGTCACGCTTGATAAGGACAGTCACAGAAAGAGTGTGTAACATAAGTACGAAAACTTGGATTTTACCAAAGGTTGTTGGTAAGTCACACTTGATAAGGACAGTCACACATAGGGTGCAAATTTAAAATAAGTATGAAAACTCCCACCTTACCTAAGGCTATTGGCAAGTCCTGCTTGACAAGGACACCCACAGAGTGTATTCGTTAATCTATTCATACAGTATCAGTTTAACGTTATATCAATTAGTATGTAAAATGTTAGTGTGCATCATTGAAAAGTCATAGAAGACTGTAGACTCCTTTTTTGATTTTGGCCTACTAATATTTTTTGATTTTGACCTACTAATATTTTTTGATTTTGGCCTACCAATATAAGTGACAGTTGGGAATATCACATTTAACATATCATGAAATGACACTGAACTACTGTTGCTATCGATTAGTCATCCAGTATTGCCGATAGAGCCTCTGATTGGCTGAGCAATTTTTGACTTCTTTTCTAATCTGGCCCGTCAGAATTTCATGGTTATTGGACGAAATGTTCCTTGTGTGGTGCTGGCCACGTGTTGATACTTTTGTAGTGATTGATTGTTAAAAAATATGGCCACAAGAGTCTCTAATTGGCGGAGATATTTTTGACTTCCAATGGGCATCTTACTTTTATTTATCATCATGAGATTATTTCCAGGACACACATTCGTTTTTGTTTAACTGAAAGGGAAATAACTCGTCAAAATTTATAAACATCATTCTACATGTAATAATTTGCATATTGCAAATTTATCTATCTTTGGTGAATGCATGAATGAATGAATAAGCAATTTAATTAAACCAAATTATTCCCAGCGCTGCCTTTCCCTAATACAATGAAACAAGCTCCATTTAACCAATTATGGGTTAAATTTATACATAGGTAATTTACAAAATAACACGAACAACATCTACAATGTGGAGGAGCTTATAGTCAACATTTATTTATAGTTTGGTTCTATTAGATCCAATTGTTTCCGAGAAAATGATAGATATACGAAAAGCTTACCAAAGACGATGCAAAGTGATATCAATACCTCACCTGGCCCTATTGATCAGGTGAGCTGAAAAGTGTTGCCTCTCAAAAATAAACAAAACACTCATTTGATGTTTTAATAGGCCTAATGTGAATTAAAATGATTGTATTTGTTATCAAGTGTAAAAAAAGTTGAAAATATAAGAATAAATGTTTGTTTAATCCAATATTTATGTCATCTGCCTATAGGACATGTGAACTTTTGTCATCAGTGACATCGGTCATAAATAACTTGTTCTATATATTGATCTTCTGGTATAAAACCACTTTGCTAGATTAAAACAAAACAAGGCTGGAATATCCATTGGGTTGAACCGTGAAATTGTTTCAGAGTCGAGGATGTGAATGTCTAAAATAAAGAAGGTTGCAGCAAGTACTGTTTTAACTTGTTACATGGTTTCAGAGAACGGGATGAAAATGACCAAATAAAGTGAAACCATCACAACCAAGCTTGGTTTTCAATGTTTAAATGGTGTCATATATATATATATATATATATATATTATTTGGATACTACCCCTTTACAACGGGGGAAACCACTATCGGGGTAACAGTGGTTGCGTCCTTAAAGCTATGTACAATGCAATATAAAAATATAATTGATACATTAATAAGTACAATAATAGTGAATAAGAGTTACTGTCCACTGTATTAAAACAATTCATGTAACAAGCACTACTTAAGAAATATTGTCTCCATTAAAATGTAAAAATACAAGCACTGTATCATAAAACAGTATACTGCACTGCATTATAGTATTATAAAATAATGTAATATTAAAAGTGCAATTTGCCATTAGTTTGATGAACTGAATTGAAGAAAAGAAAACAGTATTTTACCATTAAATAGTAAAAATATTGAATCAAACATCAGAATCATACGTCATAGAAGAGGAAGAAAATGAAGAACATTGCAGTCAGACCTGCTTTTGATTGGTTGAGTGGTTACAGATAAGAGATTGAAAAGGTACATAACAAAACAGCATAACCAAGCAGAGATAACCAAGCTTGCTTTTAAATTGTAAAAAAGATTTCAGACAATAGGGAGGAATTTATCCAAAATAAAGAACATTGCATCCAGGCTGAAAATGCAGAGATTGATTGGAAAAACGCTTCTTTTGCCAACCAAACAGATATAGTCATGTAACCCTATAACAGCATGGCTGAAATAGTTATAGTCTAAAGTCATTGTGAGCTACTTCTCAAAAATGTCAAAATGATTGAAAAATATTGATGTATTTATTGAATCTGATACTTCTCAAAAATGTCAAAATGATTGAAAAATATTGATGTATTTATTGAATCTGATACTTCTCAAAAATGTCAAAATGGTTGAAAAATATTGATGTATTTATTGAATCTGATACTTCTCAAAAATGTCAAAATGACTGAAAAATATTGACGTATTATTGAATCTGATACTTCTCAAAAATGTCAAAATGGTTGAAAAATATTGACGTATTATTGAATCTGATACTTCTAAAAAATGTCCAAATGGTTGAAAAATATTGACGTATTATTGAATCTGATACTTCTCAAAAATGTCAAAATGACTGAAAAATATTGACGTATTATTGAATCTGATACTTCTGAAAAATGTCAAAATGGTTGAAAAATAATGATGTATTATTGAATCTGATACTTCTGAAAAATGTCAAAATGAATGAGAAATATTGATGTATTTATTGAATCTGATAATTCTCAAAAATGTCAAAATGGTTGAAAAATAATGATGTATTTATCGAATCTGATACATCTCAAAAATATCAAAATGGTTGAAAAATATTGATGTATACTTCTCAAAAATGTCAAAATGGTTGAAAAATATTGACGTATTTATTGAATCTGATAATTCTCAAAAATGTCAAAATGATTGCGAAATATTGACGTATTATTGAATGTGGTTTTATTATTAACACCTACCTAAATATACACTGGTAAAGACATCTGTGCCAAGTGTGACGTACTTGTATCTTTCATAATCAAGTAACTGGTAAAGACATCTGTGCCAAGTGTGACGTACTTGTATCTTTCATAATCAAGTAACTGGTAAAGACATCTGTGCCAAGTGTGACGTACTTGTATCTTTCATAATCAAGTAACTGGTAAAGACATCAGTGCCAAGTGTGACGTACTTGTATCTTTCATAATCAAGTAACTGGTAAAGACATCTGTGCCAAGTGTGACGTACTTGTATCTTTCATAATCAAGTATTTTCTGCTTTATCTATAACACATTTAGCTTTAAATGTCAAAACTGAATGAAGACAGCAATTTCAATATTCTATTATGTTAGTGTTAGACAAATTACGGGGCCGTCGTGATCGTGATCGTATGGTAATTGGATTTACAACTACCCTTGCAATCAATGCCTATCACCACTGATGTTGTGAGTTCGAATCTCGATAAGGGCGAGGTGTACAACATTATGTGATAAAGTTTAAATTTGTCAGCGACTTGCGACAGGTCGGTGGTTTTCTCCGGGTCCGCCGGTGTCCTCCACCAATAAAACCGACCGCCACGATATAACTGAAATATTGCTGAAAGTGGCGTTAAACACCATAAAACCAACCAGACAAACTTCTCAACAAAATTGTTTCCATTAATCTTATTATAAAAAATTATCATGCAGAAATTTAATCACCGTGGTGATAAAAATATTACAAAAAAATCAACCAACTTAAACACTGGTAGAATAGGAGGAATGATTTCATATACCTAGCTGTCTATAGGTATTATTGGTGTCCATAAAAAAGTCAAGGGTTGTCAGCTGGTGGAAGCATGATATGACAGCACTGAGTGTAGACAATTCTCGTCACCTTTAAATAATTTTTATTAATGTTATAAGGACTGAAAATATGGTCAAATACAAATGTATTATTGTGTAAAATTTCGCTTAGAGGTAAATACCATTTTCTGATATTAACAGTTTATGGTAGGTCTGTTTTTCTGATATTAACAGTTTATGGTAGGTCTGTTTTTCTGATATTAACAGTTTATGGTAGATCTGTTTTTCTGATATTAACAGTTTATGGTAGGTCTGTTTTTCTGATATTAACAGTTTATGGTAGATCTGTTTTTCTGATATTAACAGTTTATGGTAGATCTGTTTTTCTGATATTAACAGTTTATGGTAGATCTGTTTTTCTGATATTAACAGTTTATGGTAGATCTGTTTTTCTGATATTAACAGTTTATGGTAGGTCTGTTTTTCTGATATTAACAGTTTATGGTAGATCTGTTTTTCTGATATTAACAGTTTATGGTAGGTCTGTTTTTCTGATATTAACAGTTTATGGTAGATCTGTTTTTCTGATATTAACAGTTTATGGTAGATCTGTTTTTCTGATATTAATAGTAGTTTATGGTAGATCTGTTTTTCTGATATTAACAGTTTATGGTAGATCTGTTTTTCTGATATTAACAGTTTATGGTAGATCTGTTCTTCTGATATTAACAGTTTATGGTAGATCTGTTTTTCTGATATTAATAGTAGTTTATGGTAGATCTGTTTTTCTGATATTAACAGTTTATGGTAGATCTGTTTTTCTGATATTAAGTTTATGGTAGGTCTGTTTTTCTGATATTAACAGTTTATGGTAGATCTGTTTTTCTGATATTAACAGTTTATGGTAGATCTGTTTTTCTGATATTAAGTTTATGGTAGGTCTGTTTTTCTGATATTAACAGTTTATGGTAGATCTGTTTTTTCTGATATTAATAGTAGTTTATGGTAGATCTGTTTTTCTGATATTAACAGTTTATGGTAGATCTGTTTTTCTGATATTAACAGTTTATGGTAAATCTGTTTTTTTATATTAACAGTTTATGGTAGATCTGTTTTTCTGATATTAACAGTTTATGGTAGGTCTGTTTTTTCTGATATTAACAGTTTATGGTAGATCTGTTTTTCTGATATTAACAGTTTATGGTAGATCTGTTTTTCTGATATTAACAGTTTATGGTGGGTCTGTTTTTCTGATATTAACAGTTTATGGTAGATCTGTTTTTCTGATATTAACAGTGTATGGTAGGTCTGTTTTTCTGATATTAACAGTTTATGGTGGGTCTGTTTTTCTGATATTAACAGTTTATGGTAGGTCTGTTTTCCTCATATTAACAGTTTATGGTAGATCTGTTTTTCTGATATTAACAGTTTATGGTAGGTCTGTTTTCTGATATTAAGTTTATGGTAGGTCTGTTTTTCTGATATTAACAGTTTATGGTAGATCTGTTTTTCTGATATTAAGTTTATGGTAGGTCTGTTTTTCTGATATTAACAGTTTATGGTAGATCTGTTTTTCTGATATTAACAGTGTAGATCTGTTTTTCTGATATTAACAGTTTATGGTGGGTCTGTTTTTCTGATATTAACCGTTTATGGTAGGTCTGTTTTTCTGATATTAACAGTTTATGGTAGATCTGTTTTTCTGATATTAACAGTTTATGGTAGGTCTGTTTTCTGATATTAAGTTTATGGTAGGTCTGTTTTTCTGATATTAACAGTTTATGGTAGATCTGTTTTTCTGATATTAAGTTTATGGTAGGTCTGTTTTTCTGATATTAACAGTTTATGGTAGATCTGTTTTACTGATATTAACAGTGTAGATCTGTTTTTCTGATATTAACAGTTTATGGTAGATCTGTTTTTCTGATATTAACAGTTTATGGTAAATCTGTTTTTTTATATTAACAGTTTATGGTAGATCTGTTTTTCTGATATTAACAGTTTATGGTAGGTCTGTTTTCCTCATATTAACAGTTTATGGTAGATCTGTTTTTCTGATATTAACAGTTTATGGTAGGTCTGTTTTCTGATATTAAGTTTATGGTAGGTCTGTTTTTCTGATATTAACAGTTTATGGTAGATCTGTTTTTCTGATATTAAGTTTATGGTAGGTCTGTTTTTCTGATATTAACAGTTTATGGTAGATCTGTTTTTCTGATATTAACAGTGTAGATCTGTTTTTCTGATATTAACAGTTTATGGTGGGTCTGTTTTTCTGATATTAACCGTTTATGGTAGGTCTGTTTTTCTGATATTAACAGTTTATGGTAGATCTGTTTTTCTGATATTAACAGTTTATGGTAGGTCTGTTTTCTGATATTAAGTTTATGGTAGGTCTGTTTTTCTGATATTAACAGTTTATGGTAGATCTGTTTTTCTGATATTAAGTTTATGGTAGGTCTGTTTTTCTGATATTAACAGTTTATGGTAGATCTGTTTTACTGATATTAACAGTGTAGATCTGTTTTTCTGATATTAACAGTTTATGGTAGATCTGTTTTTCTGATATTAACAGTTTATGGTAAATCTGTTTTTTTATATTAACAGTTTATGGTAGATCTGTTTTTCTGATATTAACAGTTTATGGTAGGTCTGTTTTTTCTGATATTAACAGTTTATGGTAGATCTGTTTTTCTGATATTAACAGTTTATGGTAGATCTGTTTTTCTGATATTAACAGTTTATGGTGGGTCTGTTTTTCTGATATTAACAGTTTATGGTAGATCTGTTTTTCTGATATTAACAGTGTATGGTAGGTCTGTTTTTCTGATATTAACAGTTTATGGTGGGTCTGTTTTTCTGATATTAACAGTTTATGGTAGGTCTGTTTTTCTGATATTAACAGTTTATGGTAGATCTGTTTTTCTGATATTAACAATTTATGGTAGATCTGTTTTTCTGATATTAAGTTTATGGTAGATCTGTTTTTCTGATATTAACAGTTTATGGTAGATCTGTTTTTCTGATATTAACAGTTTATGGTAGATCTGTTTTTCTGATATTAACAGTTTATGGTAGGTCTGTTTTCCTCATATTAACAGTTTATGGTAGATCGGTTTTTCTGATATTAACAGCTTATGGTAGATCTGTTTTTCTGATATTAACAGTTTATGGTAGATCTGTTTTTCTGATATTAATAGTAGTTTATGGTAGATCTGTTTTTCTGATATTAACAGTTTATGGTAGATCTGTTTTTCTGATATTAACAGTTTATGGTAGATCTGTTTTTCTGATATTAACAGTTTATGGTAGATCTGTTTTTCTGATATTAAGTTTATGGTAGGTCTGTTTTTCTAATATTAACAGTTTATGGTAGATCTGTTTTTCTGATATTAACAGCTTATGGTAGATCTGTTTTTCTGATATTAACAGTTTATGGTAGATCTGTTTTTCTGATATTAAGTTTATGGTAGATCTGTTTTTCTGATATTAACAGTTTATGGTAGATCTGTTTTTCTGATATTAAGTTTATGGTAGATCTGTTTTTCTGATATTAACAGTTTATGGTAGATCTGTTTTTCTGATATTAATAGTAGTTTATGGTAGATCTGTTTTTCTGATATTAACAGTTTATGGTAGATCTGTTTTTCTGATATTAACAGTTTATGGTAAATCTGTTTTTTTATATTAACAGTTTATGGTAGATCTGTTTTTCTGATATTAAGTTTATGGTAGGTCTGTTTTTTCTGATATTAACAGTTTATGGTAGATCTGTTTTTCTGATATTAACAGTTTATGGTGGGTCTGTTTTTCTGATATTAACAGTTTATGGTAGATCTGTTTTTCTGATATTAACAGTGTATGGTAGGTCTGTTTTTCTGATATTAACAGTTTATGGTGGGTCTGTTTTTCTGATATTAACAGTTTATAGTAGGTCTGTTTTTCTGATATTAACAATTTATGGTAGGTCTGTTTTTCTGATATTAAGTTTATGGTAGGTCTGTTTTTCTGATATTAACAGTTTATGGTAGATCTGTTTTTCTGATATTAACAGTTTATGATAGATCTGTTTTTCTGATATTAACAGTTTATGGTAGGTCTGTTTTCCTCATATTAACAGTTTATGGTAGATCTGTTTTTCTGATATTAACAGTTTATGGTAGATCTGTTTTTCTGATATTAACAGTTTATGGTAGGTCTGTTTTCCTCATATTAACAGTTTATGGTGGGTCTGTTTTTCTGATATTAACAGTTTATGGTAGGTCTGTTTTTCTGATATTAACAATTTATGGTAGGTCTGTTTTTCTGATATTAAGTTTATGGTAGGTCTGTTTTTCTGATATTAACAGTTTATGGTAGATCTGTTTTTCTGATATTAACAGTTTATGGTGGGTCTGTTTTTCTGATATTAACAGTTTATGGTAGATCTGTTTTTCTGATATTAACAGTGTATGGTAGGTCTGTTTTTCTGATATTAACAGTTTATGGTGGGTCTGTTTTTCTGATATTAACAGTTTATGGTAGGTCTGTTTTTCTGATATTAACAATTTATGGTAGGTCTGTTTTTCTGATATTAAGTTTATGGTAGGTCTGTTTTTCTGATATTAACAGTTTATGGTAGATCTGTTTTTCTGATATTAACAGTTTATGGTAGATCTGTTTTTCTGATATTAACAGTTTATGGTAGGTCTGTTTTCCTCATATTAACAGTTTATGGTAGATCTGTTTTTCTGATATTAACAGTTTATGGTAGATCTGTTTTTCTGATATTAACAGTTTATGGTAGGTCTGTTTTCCTCATATTAACAGTTTATGGTAGGTTTGTTTTCTGATATTAACAGTTTATGGGAGGTCTGGTTTTTGTATCTAGAAAGCCTCAACCACAAATGGTGCAATCAGTGCCTATCACCACTAACGTTGTGAGTTCAAATGCTGCTCCTGGTGAGGTGTACTCGATACAGCATTATGTTATAAAGTTTGTCAGTGACTTGCGGCAGGTCTGTGTTTTTTTCCGGGTTCTCCGGTTTCCTCCATCAATAAAACTGATCGCCACGATATAACTGAAATATTGTTGAAAGTGGCGTTAAACACCATAGCCCCTCCAAACACAAATGAATTGAGAGCCTATCTGGGCAATCTTAAAACTGAACCCTAAAACAAAACAACATATATGGATGATTATCTTCATTTATTTCTAAAAGTTTTAAGATTCTAAAAACCTGAAATATTGCAGAAAGCAAACTATAAACTTATATAATATTTACCAGTAATTTATACATTATTCCTTTGATCTCTCAGAGTGATACATTTACTATCAAGGAACTGACCATGATACTAAATATTATAGGTAAGTTTGACATCAAACACATAATGAGGTGGCCGATAAAAACAGTAATATCATTTTTTGAAGTCTCAACATACATTATCACTATCGTCACAGCCCGTGATATAGGGTTAGGGTTATGTTGTTTAATGCCACTTTCAACAATATTTCAGTTATATCATGGTGGTCTGATTTATTGGTGGAGGAAACCGGAGTACCCGGAGAAAATCACCAACCTGCTGCAAGTCACTGACAAACTTTATCACTTATTGTTGTATCAAGTACACCTCGTCTGAGCGGGATTAGAACTCACAACGTTAGTGGTTATAAGCACTGATTGCATAGGCAGTTGTCAATCTAAATACCATACGATCATGACGGCTACCTCTTGACATAGGACTCCCTGTGATACAAGTAATAACGTCCGTCTCAACGTTTCATATCATGACGGCTACCTCTTGACATAGGACTCCCTGTGATACAAGTAATAACGTCCATCTCAACGTTTCATATAATGACGGCTACCTCTTGACATAGGACTCCCTGTGATACAAGTAATAACGTCCGTCTCAACGTTTCATATCATGACGGCTACCTCTTGACATAGGACTCCCTGTGATACAAGTAATAACGTCCATCTCAACGTTTCATACAACATGTAACTGACGTTATTCTATAAGTATCAACACGTCCGTCTCAACGTTTCATACAACATGTAACTGACGTTATTCTATATGTATCAACACGTCCGTCTCAACGTTTCATACAACATGTAACTGACGTTATTCTATATGTATCAACATCCGTCTCAACGTTTCATACAACATATAACAGACGTTATTTTATATGTATCAACACGTCCGTCTCAACGTTTCATACAACATATAACTGACATTATTCTATAAGTATCAACACGTCCGTCTCAAAGTTTCATACAACATGTAACTGACGTTATTCTATAAGTATCAACACATCCGTCTCAACGTTTCATACAACATGTAACTGACGTTATTTTATATGTATCAACATGTCCGTCTCAATGTTTCATACAACATGTAACTGACGTTATTCTATATATATCAACACGTCCGTCTCAACGTTTCATACAACATGTAACTGACGTTATTTTATATGTATCAACACGTCCGTCTCAACGTTTCATACAACATGTAACTGACGTTATTCTATATATATCAACACGTCCGTCTCAACGTTTCATACAACATGTAACTGACGTTATTCTATATATATTAACACGTCCGTCTCAACGTTTCATACAACATGTAACTGACGTTATTCTATATGTATCAACATCCGTCTCAACGTTTCATACAACATGTAACTGACGTTATTCTATATATATCAACACGTCCGTCTCAACGTTTCATACAACATGTAACTGACGTTATTCTATATGTATCAACATCCGTCTCAACATTTCATACAACATGTAACTGACGTTATTCTATATGTATCAACATCCGTCTCAACGTTTCATACAACATGTAACTGACGTTATTCTATATATATCAACACGTCCGTCTCAACGTTTCATACAACATGTAACTGACGTTATTCTATATGTATCAACATCCGTCTCAACATTTCATACAACATGTAACTGACGTTATTCTATATGTATCAACATCCGTCTCAACGTTTCATACAACATGTAACTGACGTTATTCTATATGTATCAACAATCAGCAAACTATTACCATGAAATGTTGAACATTTGTTATTGATCTATTTTAATTTCTATTGTTAAGTTCAAAATTAAAATTGATCACCAAACAAACAGAAAGTAAAAATAATATATCATGGTTCAAAACCTCTCAAAATTGTCATAGCGATCACAACTGAATATTTCAAGATTAATTTGTCATGATAAATATTTAAGAACCTAAAAAAAATCAAAAATGAAAAATTAATTTAATAAATTAGACTTTTATTCACACATCTTTGAACTACTGTTTGACATACTATGACATTTCCCCAATTATGTGTTTATTTTAACAATTGACAGCTAAATCAAGACAATAATTCAGTGAAGTGTCACATCAATTAGCAGTGAAAACTTAACAGGCTTCCAGTACCCCAAGACCACTAAAATGTTGCCTGGGCCCCTTTTCAGAAAGTAGCCCAACTGGCTACTGAAATTTTGAATATTTCATGTGCAAAGTCAGTTGCTAGGCTCCAAGAATTTATGCTGGATTACTAAAATTGTTATTTTAAGACGACCAGCTGACAACTTCAGCAACAATGTAGTATCCTGGGAATAAATCAGATAATTAATAATTCACGCCTCTCTCTTTTGATTGTATTGCAAAATATTATATAGATAGGTGTGAATTATGGGGATTTATCCGTGAAATAAATTCCGATATCTCACATGTGAAATATCAGTTTTTTCCCACCGGAACTACTTTTACGCAACTATATGTGTGGTGGTTACGTCCCTTGTGGTGTTACGGTGAATACACATACACGACTGTAAACTGAAAAAATTCCGCGAAATGTCACTGATGACTTTGGAACATAACCAACATGACGTCATATGAAGACTTCCAGTTTGAAACGTAAAGATTATATGTTATTTGGCTTCGTGTACGCTTCAATTTTGATACAATTTAACTAAAATAAGTTTTCAAGGTAAGCATTTTAATTATTTTTGTATATTTTTGTAAGTATGACATGTAGGATTTCACATTTTCAAGATGGCAGATCCTTCCAGCTGAACCCCTTAGTATCATTGCTCGTGGAATGAAATATACAAAATAAAAAAAATAATATATAAGAAATTTTGAAAGTCTATATAATAAACAGTATAACTATATCATACATTTTGAATATCAAAATAAGACCACTCGTGACCGAATACGCATTAATGATTAAACTCGTGGACGGAACAAGTCCACTCGTTTAATCTTTATGCGTACTTCGGTCACTCATGGTCTTATTTTGATATTCAAAATCTACAATCAGTTATACTATATATATTCACATCCCCCTCATAGAGTGTTGAATGATTTTACACATGTTTGTTTGTCCTCAATGACCTTTCGATGATACATTTTGTATGTAGCTGTTTTGATGTCAAAATGTCCAGAAATTTGTTTTTTACACTTCAATACAGCTTCTGCATAAATTATTGACATTTTAACCACTTCAACAGCATTACTGTAAAGTCCACTTTCAAATGACAAAAATATTTCACCTACTGTATGGAAATTGCACATTGCACAAATAAAAAACTAGCGAAAAGGTTTCATACCAAATTTGCAAATTAAAAAAAGCCATGAAATTATTCTGTCTATACATATAGTAATATTGGAATATGGTAACATCAGTGAACTTACAGAAAACCTTGAAGTATGTTTCTACAAAAATTTTGGCCTAAATTGTGATATTTTAAAGAAATGTATAAAAAAAATTAATGACACCATCTTGGAGTAATAATTAAACTTTCTATTCATTCTACCTTAACACAATTATATAGATTATGGTCATGTTTCTATTTTTAGCAACCTCATTTTTTGGCCGTTGTTTTATTTAAATTAATCCAAATAGTTTTATTGAAGAATATTGCTGTTTTTTGTTTTTTTTTAACTTAAATATAAGTAATCTGATTAAATTGTTAAATTAATTACTTGGTAGAAAACGCTGGAATATATATATATTACAAAATCGTCAGTAGGTATCAACAGTTTCAGTTCATTCCGTCTTAACACATGATATAGGGATAGGGCTATGGAAGTTTAACACATCTTGTCAACAATATTTCAGTAATATCTAGCTTGTCAATTTTATTGGTTGCGAACACCGTAGTACCTGAAGAAAAACACAGACCCGCCATAACGTCACTAACAAACTTCATCACACAAGGTTTAAAAAAGTAAACTAAACCACAACTTTAGTGGTGATAGGAACTGATGCTATAAATAGATGTAAATCTAACTATCATATGATCACCGCCATGACAGCCCCTCAGAACTGATGGTATAAATAGATGTAAATCTAACTATCATATGATCACCGCCATGACAGCCCCTCAGAACTGATGCTATAAATAGATGTAAATCTAACTATCATATGATCACCGCCATGACAGCCCCTCAGAACTGATGGTATAAATAGATGTAAATCTAACTATCATACGATCACCGCCATGACAGTCCCTCAGAACTGATGGTATAAATAGATGTAAATCTAACTATCATACGATCACCGCCATGACAGTCCCTCAGAACTGATGGTATAAATAGATGTAAATCTAACTATCATACGATCACCACCATGACAGCCCCTCAGAACTGATGGTATAAATAGATGTAAATCTAACTATCATACGATCACCGCCATGACAGTCCCTCAGAACTGATGGTATAAATAGATGTAAATCTAACTATCATACGATCACCACCATGACAGCCCCTCAGAACTGATGGTATAAATAGATGTAAATCTAACTATCATATGATCACCGCCATGACAGCCCCTCAGAACTGATGCTATAAATAGATGTAAATCTAACTATCATATGATCACCGCCATGACAGCCCCTCAGAACTGATGGTATAAATAGATGTAAATCTAACTATCATACGATCACCGCCATGACAGTCCCTCAGAACTGATGGTATAAATAGATGTAAATCTAACTATCATACGATCACCGCCATGACAGTCCCTCAGAACTGATGGTATAAATAGATGTAAATCTAACTATCATACGATCACCACCATGACAGCCCCTCAGAACTGATGGTATAAATAGATGTAAATCTAACTATCATACGATCACCGCCATGACAGTCCCTCAGAACTGATGGTATAAATAGATGTAAATCTAACTATCATACGATCACCACCATGACAGCCCCTCAGAACTGATGGTATAAATAGATGTAAATCTAACTATCATACGATCACCGCCATGACAGTCCCTCAGAACTGATGGTATAAATAGATGTAAATCTAACTATCATACGATCACCACCATGACAGCCCCTCAGAACTGATGGTATAAATAGATGTAAATCTAACTATCATACGATCACCACCATGACAGCCCCTCAGAACTGATGGTATAAATAGATGTAAATCTAACTATCATACGATCACCACCATGACAGCCCCTCAGAACTGATGGTATAAATAGATGTAAATCTAACTATCATACGATCACCACCATGACAGCCCCTCAGAACTGATGGTATAAATAGATGTAAATCTAACTATCATACGATCACCGCCATGACAGTCCCTCAGAACTGATGGTATAAATAGATGTAAATCTAACTATCATACGATCACCGCCATGACAGTCCCTCAGAACTGATGGTATAAATAGATGTAAATCTAACTATCATACGATCACCGCCATGACAGTCCCTCAGAACTGATGGTATAAATAGATGTAAATCTAACTATCATACGATCACCGCCATGACAGTCCCTCAGAACTGATGGTATAAATAGATGTAAATCTAACTATCATACGATCACCGCCATGACAGTCCCTCAGAACTGATGGTATAAATAGATGTAAATCTAACTATCATACGATCACCACCATGACAGCCCCTCAGAACTGATGGTATAAATAGATGTAAATCTAACTATCATACGATCACCGCCATGACAGTCCCTCAGAACTGATGGTATAAATAGATGTAAATCTAACTATCATACGATCACCACCATGACAGCCCCTCAGAACTGATGGTATAAATAGATGTAAATCTAACTATCATACGATCACCACCATGACAGCCCCTCAGAACTGATGGTATAAATAGATGTAAATCTAACTATCATACGATCACCACCATGACAGCCCCTCAGAACTGATGGTATAAATAGATGTAAATCTAACTATCATACGATCACCACCATGACAGCCCCTCAGAACTGATGGTATAAATAGATGTAAATCTAACTATCATACGATCACCACCATGACAGCCCCTCAGAACTGATGGTATAAATAGATGTAAATCTAACTATCATACGATCACCGCCATGACAGTCCCTCAGAACTGATGGTATAAATAGATGTAAATCTAACTATCATACGATCACCGCCATGACAGCCCCTTAGAACTGATGGTATAAATAGATGTAAATCTAACTATCATACGATCACCGCCATGACAGCCCCTCAAAGCATAGTCATATAATAACTATGGCCATCTTGGATGGAACACGTAACTATCAGATATATTAATAGAAAGGAGGCAAGACATTGGTCAACAATTGATATTAAATAACCGATCGGTTTTAGAGGTTCATAACGATGGCCATGTGACTACAATGGTTGGGATGTTTTGTTTAGCACCACTTTCAACAATATTTCAGTTAATCGTGGCGGCCAGTTTTATTGGTGGGGGAAACTGGAGTACCTGGAAAAAACCACTGACCTGCAGCAAGTCACTGACAAACTTTATCACATAATGTTATATCAAGTACACCTCACTAACTGAGCAGGATTGGAACTCACAACTTTAGTCATGTGATTACAAAAGCTAATTACATAAGACTGAAGAAAACTTAAATTATTGCATGAAAAACAAAACTGAATAAACGATGGAAACATTTTGTGGCACAATCCCCAATTAGTACACAAGCCATAACAAAATTTGCAATCACAGTTTTTCGATTCCTATTTGTTTTTTTCAAACTCCTACGGATGTGGTATATGGTGTTACTGTTCCATCCAATCCATGTCCTTTGTTTGTTTTTGCTGCAGACTAGATATTGGTTGTCATTGACGACCCCTGACTCCTAACATCAAAGTTTATGGTTTACTTTCTTTTCACAATGCTTCTAAGTCCACATGTCTTATATCTGGATATTTTGTCTAAAACGTAAAAAAAACACCAAACAATTACATAATTAATAACAAATCACAGATCTTCAGCTCATTAATTGAATTTAAACAAAACAAGAGGCTTACACGACGAGCCTTTATAACTTACCTGGTAATTTTTTTTTTATGTGGTAGCACTTCATATAAAAATATGTCTGTTAACACATTTATAACACAATAAAACTTCAAAAATATCTAAGTTAATAATAAAATTTATTCACACCACGATATAGCTGAAATATTTCTAAAGTTGGTGTTAAATGCCAATCAATCAATCAATCAATCAAGCAGCAAAAATTACATTCAATACTTATAATTACATTTTTATATTATAAAATAAAACTGAATTTATTATTATCTGTTCTAATATTCCACATTTTATCTTTTGTTATTGTGTGTAGTTATTAGTTTTCATGATGTTTGAAAATAGTTTCTGGACGTGGTTGAATGGTTGTGTGGTTCATTCATTGACTGATGAATGTTTCAATTCCTGGGTCACATGTCAACCTTTAATCTTTAGACAAATCACATGAGGCTTCCTAATAAAAAAAAAAGGAACACATCTGAAGTCATGTGTCAACCTTTAGTCTAATCACACGGGGTTTCCTAAAATAAAATGAACACATCTTCGGTCATGTGTCAACCTTTAGACCAATGACATGGCGCTTTCTAAAATAAAATATGCCCCACCGAGGTCACATGTCAACCTTTTGACCAATTACATAGGGCTTGCTTAATGAAATAAACCCCATTGAGGTCACATGTCAACCTTTTGACCAATTACATAGGGCTTGCTTAATGAAATAAACACCACCAAGGTCTAAAATAAAATAAACCCCATCAAGGTCACATGTCAACCTTTTGACCAATGACATGGCACTTTCTAAAATAAAATATACCCCACCGAGGTCACATGTCAACCCTTTGACCAATCGCATGGGATTTGCTTAATGAAATAAACCCCCATCAATATACAGACAAACTTGTCTTAAGTGACCTTCCAATGGAACATGGAAATAGGGTTACATAAGACAGGTGGTTGCTGAACGCAAGTTGAATTAATATGAAGGGAAGTTAAATTTAAGGTCACATAATACAAGTTATTGCTTAATACAGGTGGTCACTAAAGCAGGTTTGACTGTAACTTAATAGAGGTGGTCACTAAAGCAGGTTTGACTGTAACTTAATAGAGGTGGTCACTAAAGCAGGTTTGACTAATAATTTACCTTTAATAGATTTTCTATTCTATCTACTTCTTCACCCAGAGAATCAATCAACTTTTCTCCATGTTTTAACATGAATTCTTCAGCCTCACCAGATGTCTTCAAGCCTTGCATGTCCTGTATTAAAATATATTCGACTATTATATTTGTAAACCGCATCGGTGGTGTAATGGTTAGCGTGCTTGCCTCGAGTGCGGTAGATCGTGGGTTCGATCCCCGGTCAGGTCAAACCAAAGACTATAAAATTGGTAATTGTTGCTTCTCCCCTAAGCACGCAAGATTAAGGAGAAAGAGCAAAGACTGGTTGGCTCGGAATCAGAATAATGTGTACGAGTGGAGCAACATGTCTATCCGTGGACTGTTGCTTCAGTGAGCTAGTACTATAAAAATCCAACTCAGTGTGTTGGTCTAGAACAAAGCGGACCTCATTATCATCTCATTGAAAATTAACTTGTTCTCGCTATGATATAGCTGAATTGACGTTAAACAAAAATCACTCACTCATCCACTGAGTACACAGGAAGTACATGTATTTGCTGTTGGACATTCAGCATTCAATCATCAATCCACAAAACCTTAAATAAGTGTATTAAATCTAAATCCTACAGATAAATGGTCTAAATTATCTATAAAAATACTTTCAAAAAACAGTTTTAAATTTTCAAGAACTATTCTTGAGCTAGACTTTCCATGAGATTGGTAGTTTAGCTTTATCATTGTAGAGAGAAGCTCTGTTTTATATTCCCTGGTCATTAATGGGCCCAATCATTTTAACCTGTAGTTTCAGAGGAGGTTTAGCCCCATAAAACTATTTTAACCCTGCCATTTTTTATTGTAAGGTCCTGTACCAAGCCAGGAAAGTCAGCTGATGTGCATACATGTGTTAAGGGTATCGATTTTGCCTCAGTTTTATTGATTTATCTATTTGCTTTTGGAATGTGTTTTAATTTTATTTCTAATTAACACCTTTAGCAATTGTTCTAAATCTAGTTTATAGAGATAGGCTCTGGTAATTTCTCTACAACCCACCTTTAATAATTGTTCTAAATCTAGTTTATAGAGGTAGGCTCTGGTAATTTCTCTTCCATCAAAGTCTATTTCAGCTTTAAACTTCACTTGTCCTCCCATTTCTGTTGCCTTTACATCATGTAAAGACCTGAAAAACATGATTTCCTTTTTTATATTTTTGTACTCCTTATGTTATACTCCTTACGGTGGACAAAATGGCACACCCTCTAGTAAGATCAATGGCACACCCTCTAGTAAGATCAATGGCACACCCTCTAGTAAGATCAATGGCACACCCTCTAGTAAGATCAATGGCACACCCTCTAGTAAGATCAATGGCACACCCTCTAGTAAGATCAATGGCACACCCTCTAGTAAGATCAATGGCACACCCTCTAGTAAGATCAATGGAAAGGGCAATGAATTTGAGTATAATTTTCTCATATTTTGAAGATATTTAAACCTTGTAAAAAATCAGACGATAATTTTATAGCAAATAGAAGATTCACAAGTTGTTACAACATTTTGAACAGATTATGTATGCCTTCATTGAAAATTGCATGAAAGGGGGCTATTTTGCTCACCTTAAAGGGAAATATCTCCTGAAAAACATGAATTTAATAATCAAAGTCGAAAATGTGCAAATGGTCTATTATAAAAAAAAGTTTAGAAAGAGCTGTAGCTTGCTACAGGTGATATGATTGTAATTACCCGATCATTCTGTAACTCTCAAGGTCAACACTAATGTTATGATTGTAATTACACGATCATTCTGTAACTCTCAAGGTCAACACTAATGTTATGATTGTAATTACGTGATCATTCTGTCACTCTCAGGTCAACACTAATGCTATGATTGTAATTACCTGATCATTCTGTCACTCAAGGTCAACACTAATGCTATGATTGTAATTACCTGATCATTCTGTCACTCTCAAGGTCAACACTAATGTTATGATTGTAATTACGTGATCATTCTGTCACTCTCAAGGTCAACACTAATGTTATGATTGTAATTACGTGATCATTCTGTCACTCTCAAGGTCAACACTAATGTTATGATTGTAATTACCCGATCATTCTGTCACTCTCAAGGTCAACACTAATGCTATGATTGTAATTACCCGATCATTCTGTAACTTTCAAGGTCAACACTAATGTTATGATTGTAATTACCCGATCATTCTGTAACTCTCAAGGTCAACACTAATGTTATGCTTGTAATTACCCGATCATTCTGTCACTCTCAAGGTCAACACTAATGTTATGATTGTAATTACCTGATCATTCTGTCACTCTCAAAGTTAACACTAATGTTATGATTGTAATTACGTGATCATTCTGTCACTCTCAAGGTCAACACTAATGTTATGATTGTAATTACCTGATCATTCTGTCACTCTCAAGGTCAACACTAATATTATGATTGTAATTACCTGATCATTCTATCACTCTCAAGGTCAACACTAATGTTGTTTGTAATTACGTGATCATTCTGTCACTCTCAAGGTCAACACTAATGTTATGATTGTAATTACCTTATCATTCTGTCACTCTCTCAAGGTCAACACTAATGTTATGATTGTAATTACCTGATCATTCTGTCACTCTCAAGGTCAACACTAATGTTATGATTATAATTACCTGATCATTCTGTCACTCTCAAGGTCAACACTAATGTTATGTTTGTAATTACCTGATCATTCTGTCACTCTCTCAAGGTCAACACTAATGTTATGTTTGTAATTATGTGATCATTCTGTCACTCTCAAGGTCAACACTAATGTTATGTTTGTAATTACCTGATCATTCTGTCACTCTCTCAAGGTCAACACTAATGTTATGTTTGTAATTATGTGATCATTCTGTCACTCTCAAGGTCAACACTAATGTTATGTTTGTAATTACCTGATCATTCTGTCATTCTCAAGGTCAACACTAATGTTATGATTGTAATTACCTGATCATTCTGTCATTCTCAAGGTCAACACTAATGTTATGTTTGTAATTACCTGATCATTCTGTCATTCTCAAGGTCAACACTAATGCTATGTTTCATATCCATTGGAATTGACCTGAAATGTTAAAACAAAAGAACTGTAGCATAAAATCCTTTTTGAGACCCCTTTATCAGTTGACTGGTTATAATTGGTCTGCTTATTTAATAGTTATAACATATATTATCTACAGAGTGATATTTTAAGCAAAGTCCTGTGAAGGCCATTTCATAATTCATGCAGAGTTTGGGTCTTTTGAACCATGTGAGCTAAAAAGGTCATGAAGTGGCTGCTGAAGTAAGTTTGTTTATTATATAGATAGGTGTGAATTATGGGGATTTATCCGTGAAATAAATTCCGGTATCTCACATGTGAGATATCAGTTTTTTTCCCGCCAGAACTACTTTTATACAACTATAAGTGTGGTGGTTACGTCCCTTGTGGTGTTACGGTGAATACACATACGATTGTAAACTGATAAAATTCTGTGAAATGTTATTGACGACTTTGGCACATAACCAACATGACGTCATATGAAGACTTCCAGTTTGAAACGCAAAGATTAGACATTATTTGGCTTCGTGTATGCTTCAATTTTGATCAAATTTAACTAAAATAAGTTTTCAAGGTAAGCATTTTAATTATTTTTGTCTATTGTTATAAATATGACATGTAGGATTTCACATTTTCAAGATGGCAGATCCTTCCAGCTGAACCCCTTAGTATCATTGCTCGTAGATTTATACACGTGGAATGAAATATACAAATAAAAAAAATAATATATAAGAAATTTTGAAAGTCTATATAATAAACAGTATAACTAAATCATACATTTTGAAAGTCTATATAATAAACAGTATAACTAAATCATACATTTTGAATATTAAAATAAGACCACTCGTGACTGAATACGCATTAATGATTAAACTCGTGGACGGAACAAGTTCCGCCCACTCGTTTAATCCTGATGCATACTTCGGTCACTCGTGGTCTTATTTTGATATTCAAAATCCACGATTAATTATACTATATTTATTACACTTTTCTTAATTTAGCACATAAACTGCTTGGTAGAAAAGAGACAGCTTTGAATGTACTTGAAATCAGTCTGGAATTATTATTATGATACTGTTCATTAAAAGTTAAATTTAACAATTTCTGGTTCCTTTGTTTTTCCAAATTTGAAAAAATAAACGTACAATGGAAATTGATAATTCTGAAATCCTGCAACAAATATATAGTGACTGCTGAAACACACCCAAGTCTTTATGAGGTGTCTGATATATTGGAGGAAAGGTTGGATAAATATATAGTGACTGCTGAAACACACCCAAGTCTTTGTCAGGTGTCTGATATATTGGAGGAAAGGTTGGATAAATATATAGTGACTGCTGAAACACAACCAAGTCTTTATGAGGTGTCTGATATACTGGAGGAAAGGTTGGATAAATATATAGTGACTGCTGAAACACACCCAAGTCTTTGTCAGGTGTCTGATATATTGGAGGAAAGGTTGGATAAATATAGAGTGACTGCTGAAACACACCCAAGTCTTTGTCAGGTGTCTGATATATTGGAGGAAAGGTTGGATAAATATATAGTGACTGCTGAAACACACCCAAGTCTTTATCAGGTGTCTGATATATTGGAGGAAAGGTTGGATAAATATATAGTGACTGCTGAAACACACCCAAGTCTTTGTCAGGTGTCTGATATATTGGAGGAAAGGTTGGATAAATATATAGTGACTGCTGAAACACACCCAAGTCTTTGTCAGGTGTCTGATATATTGGAGGAAAGGTTGGATAAATATATAGTGTCTGCTGAAACACACCCAAGTCTTTATGAGGTGTCTGATATATTGGAGGAAAGGTTGGATAAATATATAGTGACTGCTGAAACACACACAAGTCTTTATGAGGTGTCTGATATATTGGAGGAAAGGTTGGATAAATATATAGTGACTGCTGAAACACACCCAAGTCTTTGTCAGGTGTCTGATATATTGGAGGAAAGGTTGGATAAATATATAGTGACTGCTGAAACACACCCAAGTCTTTATGAGGTGTCTGATATACTGGAGGAAAGGTTGGATAAATATATAGTGACTGCTGAAACACACCCAAGTCTTTATGAGGTGTCTGATATATTGGAGGAAAGGTTGGATAAATATATAGTGACTGCTGAAACACACCCAAGTCTTTATGAGGTGTCTGATATATTGGAGGAAAGGTTGGATAAATATATAGTGACTGCTGAAACACACCCAAGTCTTTGTCAGGTGTCTGATATATTGGAGGAAAGGTTGGATAAATATATAGTGACTGCTGAAACACACCCAAGTCTTTATGAGGTGTCTGATATACTGGAGGAAAGGTTGGATAAATATATAGTGACTGCTGAAACACATCCAAGTCTTTGTCAGGTGTCTGATATATTGGAGGAAAGGTTGGATAAATATATAGTGACTGCTGAAACACACCCAAGTCTTTATGAGGTGTCTGATATATTGGAGGAAAGGTTGGATAAATATATAGTGACTGCTGAAACACACCCAAGTCTTTGTCAGGTGTCTGATATATTGGAGGAAAGGTTGGATAAATATATAGTGACTGCTGAAACACACCCAAGTCTTTATGAGGTGTCTGATATATTGGAGGAAAGGTTGGATAAATATATAGTGACTGCTGAAACACACCCAAGTCTTTATGAGGTGTCTGATATATTGGAGGAAAGGTTGGATAAATATAGAGTGACTGCTGAAACACACCCAAGTCTTTATGAGGTGTCTGATATATTGGAGGAAAGGTTGGATAAATATATAGTGACTGCTGAAACACACCCAAGTCTTTATGAGGTGTCTGATATATTGGAGGAAAGGTTGGATAAATATATAGTGACTGCTGAAACACACCCAAGTCTTTATGAGGTGTCTGATATACTGGAGGAAAGGTTGGATAAATATATAGTGACTGCTGAAACACACCCAAGTCTTTGTCAGGTGTCTGATATATTGGAGGAAAGGTTGGATAAATATAGAGTGACTGCTGAAACACACCCAAGTCTTTATGAGGTGTCTGATATATTGGAGGAAAGGTTGGATAAATATATAGTGACTGCTGAAACACACCCAAGTCTTTATGAGGTGTCTGATATATTTGAGGAAAGGTTGGATAAATATATAGTGACTGCTGAAACACACCCAAGTCTTTATGAGGTGTCTGATATACTGGAGGAAAGGTTGGATAAATATATAGTGACTGCTGAAACACACCCAAGTCTTTATGAGGTGTCTGATATATTGGAGGAAAGGTTGGATAAATATATAGTGACTGCTGAAACACACCCAAGTCTTTATCAGGTGTCTGATATATTGGAGGAAAGGTTGGATAAATATATAGTGACTGCTGAAACACACCCAAGTCTTTATGAGGTGTCTGATATACTGGAGGAAAGGTTGGATAAATATATAGTGACTGCTGAAACACACCCAAGTCTTTGTCAGGTGTCTGATATATTGGAGGAAAGGTTGGATAAATATATAATGACTGCTGAAACACACCCAAGTCTTTATGAGGTGTCTGATATATTGGAGGAAAGGTTGGATAAATATATAGTGACTGCTGAAACACACCCAAGTCTTTGTCAGGTGTCTGATATATTGGAGGAAAGGTTGGATAAATATATAGTGACTGCTGAAACACACCCAAGTCTTTATGAGGTGTCTGATATACTGGAGGAAAGGTTGGATAAATATATAGTGACTGCTGAAACACACCCAAGTCTTTGTCAGGTGTCTGATATATTGGAGGAAAGGTTGGATAAATATAGAGTGACTGCTGAAACACACCCAAGTCTTTATGAGGTGTCTGATATATTGGAGGAAAGGTTGGATAAATATATAGTGACTGCTGAAACACACCCAAGTCTTTATGAGGTGTCTGATATATTGGAGGAAAGGTTGGATAAATATATAGTGACTGCTGAAACACACCCAAGTCTTTATCAGGTGTCTGATATACTGGAGGAAAGGTTGGATAAATATATAGTGACTGCTGAAACACACCCAAGTCTTTGTCAGGTGTCTGATATATTGGAGGAAAGGTTGGATAAATATAGAGTGACTGCTGAAACACACCCAAGTCTTTATGAGGTGTCTGATATATTGGAGGAAAGGTTGGATAAATATATAGTGACTGCTGAAACACACCCAAGTCTTTATGAGGTGTCTGATATATTGGAGGAAAGGTTGGATAAATATATAGTGACTGCTGAAACACACCCAAGTCTTTATGAGGTGTCTGATATACTGGAGGAAAGGTTGGATAAATATATAGTGACTGCTGAAACACATCCAAGTCTTTGTCAGGTGTCTGATATATTGGAGGAAAGGTTGGATAAATATAGAGTGACTGCTGAAACACACCCAAGTCTTTATGAGGTGTCTGATATATTGGAGGAAAGGTTGGATAAATATATAGTGACTGCTGAAACACACCCAAGTCTTTATGAGGTGTCTGATATATTGGAGGAAAGGTTGGATAAATATATAGTGACTGCTGAAACACACCCAAGTCTTTATGAGGTGTCTGATATATTGGAGGAAAGGTTGGATAAATATATAGTGACTGCTGAAACACACCCAAGTCTTTATGAGGTGTCTGATATATTGGAGGAAAGGTTGGATAAATATATAGTGACTGCTGAAACACACCCAAGTCTTTGTCAGGTGTCTGATATATTGGAGGAAAGGTTGGATAAATATATAGTGACTGCTGAAACACACCCAAGTCTTTATCAGGTGTCTGATATATTGGAGGAAAGGTTGGATAAATATATAGTGACTGCTGAAACACACCCAAGTCTTTATGAGGTGTCTGAAACACACCCAAGTCTTTATGAGGTGTCTGAAACACACCCAAGTCTTTATGAGGTATCTGAAACACACCCAAGTCTTTATGAGGTATCTGATATATTGGAGGAAAGGTTGGATAAATATATAGTGACTGCTGAAACACACCCAAGTCTTTATGAGGTGTCTGGAACACCCAACACCTGAATTGGGCATCAGGGAGTGAACCCATGTCATTATCACTGAGGTTCTTTACATAATTTGAAATTGTAAGATCTATTTCCATGGAAACTATTACAACTTACCGTCCTAATAAAGCCATTGTATTTGTATAAATAATAAACGTTGCCACGACTCCTAGTAATCCACCAATAGCTATTGAACCAGCAGCATCATAAAGAGGATTATTGGTAAAGTGGGTCAAGGTCATACAACCTGCTGCTATGGTAACTCCAAACACTGCAGCTAAATCTTCTAACAAGACAACTGTTACATTGGGATCATTACCTCTCCATACTATAAAATGAAAATAAAAAATACATGTATAGTATTTCCAAAAGTAAAATACATTTTTTGTACATATAAATAAATACTTATGATAAACAAAGATTTAGATACAAAACAAATCAAAAACACTTCTATTTTTTACATCAATTAGTAAGAAAGGATATGGATGTAAATGAGTGCGAGAGACTATCCAACATTACACTTAGACACAAAGTAAAGTAAAGAGTGATTTTATTGCTGTTTTAACATTTCACAGTCACAGTAGGGTCTTCAACAATGATCTTAACTCATACCCTATAATAAGTGTATCATTTTGTTGTAATACATGTAGTTGTGCATCCAATTACTTGCCAAATGCCATCCATTTAATATTCATTCATTTACTGTCATTAGTTAAAACACTTCCATAAGAAGAGTTTTTCTTCTTTTATTTATGAATAGACAAAATTAATTTTGCATGCAAACAAACAAAATTAAAGGTAATTTTTGACAAGAACTCCATCAAAAATGGTTCAATCAATCTGCTGTAATGATATGTGAATCATTATATGCTCATAAACAAGCATGCAATGTTTTGAGGAATTCTCATTTAAAAAGTAGGGGGAGTTGAGAGCTCAAACTTTGTGATGAAATATTTTAAGTCAAAAAGGGCAATAACTCCTTCAAAAGTTGTTTGATTTGCAAATTTTCATATGGTAATAGGCAAGTATACAAGGTTGGGAAGAATTCCCTTTTATAAATGTAGGAGGAGTTGTACTTCCAAGCTTTTGTGACAAACAGACAGACAGACAGACAGCACAAAAACAATATGTCCCCTTAGAAAGTGGGAGCCATCACTTTATCGTGTTGAATAATAAAAAATCAAATGCAAAATTTGAGATGCACTTGTACAGTTTACATCTGAAACGCTTTAAACTGCGAAAAATGTGTTTAATCCTTACAATTCTTCAAATAATAATAAACTAAAAACAATAATATGTCTGATCCTATATTCTCCCCCTGTACAACAGGGAAATCATCAGTTAATACCATATTGCCAGAACTTTATTCCTTTCCTCTCTGAACTTTTTCTCACTTGGTTGATGGCTACCAACAATGTGCCTGAAAAAAAGGTATATCATGGATAAAAGTGTTATTTTGTACTTATTATGTTTTGCTTGTTTGTTTGCTTGATGGTGTTTAACGCCACTTTCAACAATATTTCAGTTATATCGTGGTGGTCAGTTTTATTGGTGGAGGAAACCGGAGGACACTGAGAAAACCACCGACCTGTCGCAAGTAACTGACAAATTTTATCACATAATGTAGTACTTATTACATAACAGGATGTGTACCATACCTCCTTCTGATATTAGAGATCCAGCCAAATACCATGATACCAGATATAATAAAACATGTGACAATGAACTGTAATTGTTTTGTAGATGAACAAAATAAGGTATTTTTCAGCATCATGTAACTGAGTCTGTCAAATTATTTGACTCTCGCGATCACATCATTGTGGCTGTACTAGGAGGTGTTACCCACGAGATTACAATGATTGATGGAGACACCCACGAGATTACAATGATTGATGGAGACACCTGGATGCACATGATGCATCGCATGGCAAAACTCATAGTCAAACCTGTATATAAAGGGCACTCAAGGGAAAAACTGAAAAAGTACCCTATATGAGCAGTTCGTTAATGAGAAAAATGAGATTGCCCCTTATAAAGTTATTTGCTATACAGAGTTGCCCTTTATGGAAGGCTCGACTGTAATTGAAAAATAAAAAAAATTAATAAAAGTGTAACACAACAAATATACTTCGTTTATTAATGTAATAGTGTAATACGATGGTGTTTCATTTTGTTGTAAATAATTTGCATGTTTTTTGCCTGTAATCAGGGTACGATTATGGGCCCCCGGGCTAATGAAACCCTCAGACAGACTCTCTAACTCGCCTGCACCTGTCTTAATAATTTTTACTCATGATACATTTTAGCGACTATTTTCATAGCTTAAAATAAACTTTTTTTTAGGACCCCCAAGTTCTGAGGAGCCCTAGGATAATCCGGCTCTGCCTGTAAGCTTTGTTTAAAAATGTATACACTTCAATATTGGAATCAATCAATCAATCAATCAATCAATCAATCAATCAATCAATCAATCAATCAATCAATCAATTACTTACCTCCTTCTGATATCAGAGATCCTGCCAATACCATGATACCCTAAAATATATAACATAAAACATAGAGCACCTCATAAACATCTTTCCTGCACACTTTTGCACCAATTGGCCAAGTAGCTTCAGTGGAGATGATCAAAAAGTGAAATGTTTACAGCGAAGACTGACTACAGACAACTGAGGTAAAGTCATGGAAATAGTTCACATGGGTGACTTTATTTGTCTTTTAGCGGAATTACGGGTGAACTGAGGGAAAATCTGGAAGACATTAGTGCTATTTTAAGCATTTCTTTCCCCACTACCACATATTCCCTAGCTTTTGCAAAACAAACATGATGTTCAACAATCTTAAAAAGATGCAATCAACAAGTGTGTATTAAAATATTGAATACCAAACCTTGTTTATGTCAATTTCAGGACCATGGGAGCTACATAAGCCTGAGTATACAGGAAAAAGTATGATTATTTTTGAAAAAAGACTAACATACCAGGGGTTTCAAAGTTTTTTATAATAGGAGGTACTTCTTAAATTTTAGGAGGTACCTAAAAATTAGGCTGAGGGCCATAAGGGGTCCAGGGGGCGGAAGCTCCTGAAATCTAGCATTTTGTGGACCAAAAAATGTACTTCAGAGACTGCAAAACATTAAGTGTTTTTGAAAGAAAAATCCCATTAACTTTAGAGTTCAGATTTCACCAAGAGTGAAGACCATGCATAATGCCTGGATTTTCCCCCCAATTTCTTTATTGAATATTTCAGTTTACAGACTTCAGCCAAGATTATTCATAGATAGTCTGCCATATCTTAAAAAACCCAAAAGGACCATAAAGAGCTACGATTCCGCAGCTAGGCTTGACCAAGCCATTGTTATCAAAGCTTAAACTTCTCAAAATTCTTTTGTTGGCTTTGTCCTTTTCTTTTTCACAATACCTTGGCTTGTGTGTTTTTTTTTACTTTATTACCAGTAATTAAACTCATCAAAGACCATTGGCAGGATCAAGACATATAAGTGTCATAATTAATGAAACCAAGGACGTATATAGAATACGTCCTTGATGAAACATATAAATTTAATTTGCAATCATCAATCTTTAATAAAATTTATAATTTTTTAATAGATCAATACAAATATAATTAAACAAAAACAATATATATTGTTACTTTCACGACTTATATGCAAAAAAAATGTTCGAACAAAAACGATTCGCGGGAAGACATTTATTAACATTTTAATCACAAAAGTTAAATTATTTTGGAAAAAAAGGGGGGCCGGCGTTTTGACATTACAATGTAATTCGTATTTGAGCCATGTCCGGTCCTTTTTCAAGATTTCTAGTAATTTTCTATCCCTTATCTCCTCGTACCCCCTTTTAAAAATGTTTTTCAGCACATTTTCATTTCTGTGAACAACCGCGGTAGGGTCCCGTCAAAATATGTAAATAAATTAGCCATAGGGTTTGGTTTTTTTTATACCGGAAGTTAAGCAACAAGACAGTACGCCCCAGAATGATTCGACCCTGGGTTTTAAATGGATAAAAAAAATCGCACAAAATATTGTGTAGTCATATATTCATAATACATAATGAGCATACTTATATTACTGGAGATTACACTAAATTGTGTTTGAACATAATTTGTAATCGGTCATTTTTTTATTTTGAAATGATGTCAGCTTTGTTCCGGTCCGAGTTTTACACAAGGATGAAAAGATATTGGGGCGAAAACATATCTATTTACCGCATGTACAAACTGCTATTTACGATTCTAAGGTAAAGTTATTTTTAAAACAGGGAATATCCCATCAACTTGATCGTGACGCAGTTGTTCGATTTGAATGCGAGAATTCAGCAATTGACGTGATCATTAATTTTTTATGAAAAATATTCCACAAGCCTATCGACCATTGTACTTGTGGTTTTGACCACCGCTAATTTTGGGGGGGTTCAGTAATTTCTGCCGGTACTATACACGATCTCAGGCGGGTAAAAGTACCGGGTACCGGCCCACTTTGAAACCCCTGAACATACAAAAGCTGACAAGACGACTAAAAATGTGTCTTACAAGTGGAAGTATGGCAATTTCATTGAAATCTGGGTGAAAAGGTTGTCTGGTTTGTTGAATCCTGCAACATCTACCGATAATATGACAGAAAAATGAAAAGACACATTTTTATATCCAGAGGAATCTTATTTATTTCAAAAGTTTCAATAAAAATATTTTGTGTTTTCGAAAATAAAATAAAGGCCTTTCTTCAGGGGGACAACTTAGTGGTATTCTACTGTCTAAGTGCATCTGAAATCTAGCCTTATAAGAGAGGTGGCCTTTGAAGAGAGGGGCCTTATAAGAGGGGTGGCCTTTGAAGAGAGTGGCCTTATAAGAGGGGTGGCCTTTGAAGAGAGGTCCTTATAAGACAGGTGGCCTTTGAAGAGAGGGGCCTTATAAGAGAGGTGGCCTTTGAAGAGAGGGACTACTGTACAAGTAAGTTTTCAGGCTGAGCGAGTAATTGTTGTTTTATGCCAGGTGAGTAATTTTTCAGCTATATTATGGCGAGACCAAGTTATATTTCAATGAGATGATGATAATGACCAATGTGCTTTGATTTTTAAAGTGTTTCAATGGTAGCTTACTGAAACAACAGTATGGATGTAGACATGTCTCTCCACTCAGACACATGATCTTGATTCCAAGCCAACCAGTCTTAGTTCTTACTCCTCAAAGCTTTGTGCTTAGCAGAGAAGAAACAAATACCAATTGTATAGTCTTTGCTTGACCCGACAGGTAAAGACACTAATCATTACACCACTGACCCGACAGGTAAAGACACTAATCATTACACCACTGACCCGACAGGTAAAGACACTAATCATTACACCACTGACCCGACAGGTAAAGACACTAATCATTACACCACTGACCCGACAGGTAAGTACACTAATCATTACACCACTGACCCGACAGGTAAGTACACTAATCATTACACCACTGACCCGACAGGTAAAGACACTAATCATTACACCACTGACCCGACAGGTAAGTACACTAATCATTACACCACTGACCCGACAGGTAAAGACACTAATCATTACACCACTGACCCGACAGGTAAGTACACTAATCATTACACCACTGACCCGACAGGTAAGTACACTAATCATTACACCACTGACCCGACAGGTAAAGACACTAATCATTACACCACTGACCCGACAGGTAAAGACACTAATCATTACACCACTGACCTGACAGGTAAGGACGCTAATCATTACACCACTGACCCGACAGGTAAAGACACTAATCATTACACCACTTAACCGACAGGTAAAGACACTAATCATTACACCACTGACCCGACAGGTAAAGACACTAATCATTACACCACTGACACGACAGGTAAGTACACTAATCATTACACCACTGACCCGACAGGTAAGTACACTAATCATTACACCACTGACCCGACAGGTAAGTACACTAATCATTACACCACTGACCCGACAGGTAAAGACAGTAATCATTACACCACTGACCCGACAGGTAAAGACACTAATCATTACACCACGGACCCAACAGGTAAGTACACTAATCATTACACCACTGACCCGACAGGTAAGTACACTAATCATTACACCACTGACCCGACAGGTAAAGACACTAATCATTACACCACTGACCCGACAGGTAAGTACACTAATCATTACACCACTGACCCGACAGGTAAGTACACTAATCATTACACCACTGACCCGACAGGTAAGTACACTAATCATTACACCACTGACCCGACAGGTAAGTACACTAATCATTACACCACTGACCCGACAGGTAAGTACACTAATCATTACACCACTGACCCGACAGGTAAGTACACTAATCATTACACCACTGACCCGACAGGTAAAGACACTAATCATTACACCACTGACCCGACAGGTAAGTACACTAATCATTACACCACTGACCCGACAGGTAAGTACACTAATCATTACACCACTGACCCGACAGGTTAGTACACTAATCATTACACCACTGACCCGACAGGTAAGTACACTAATCATTACACCACTGACCCGACAGGTAAGTACACTAATCATTACACCACTGACCCGACAGGTAAAGACACTAATCATTACACCACTGACCTGACAGGTAAGTACACTAATCATTACACCACTGACCCGACAGGTAAGTACACTAATCATTACACCACTGACCCGACAGGTAAAGACACTAATCATTACACCACTGACCCGACAGGTAAGTACACTAATCATTACACCACTGACCCGACAGGTAAGTACACTAATCATTACACCACTGACCCGACAGGTAAGTACACTAATCATTACACCACTGACCCGACAGGTAAGTACACTAATCATTACACCACTGACCCGACAGGTAAGTACACTAATCATTACACCACTGACCCGACAGGTAAGTACACTAATCATTACACCACTGACCCGACAGGTAAAGACACTAATCATTACACCACTGACCCGACAGGTAAGTACACTAATCATTACACCACTGACCCGACAGGTAAGTACACTAATCATTACACCACTGACCCGACAGGTTAGTACACTAATCATTACACCACTGACCCGACAGGTAAGTACACTAATCATTACACCACTGACCCGACAGGTAAGTACACTAATCATTACACCACTGACCCGACAGGTAAAGACACTAATCATTACACCACTGACCTGACAGGTAAGTACACTAATCATTACACCACTGACCCGACAGGTAAGTACACTAATCATTACACCACTGACCCAACAGGTAAGGACACTAATCATTACACCACTGACCTGACAGGTAAGGACACTAATCATTACACCACTGACCCGACAGGTAAAGACACTAATCATTACACCACTGACCCGACAGGTAAAGACACTAATCATTACACCACTGATGCAGTTAAGTTTAAGTTTAGACCTATTGTCTATATCAAAGTGAAATAACTATTAGATATGATAAATCCATTTGTGAAGAAATTAACTGTCATTGTTCAGAATAAAAATATCCAGAATATAGGAACGTGTTAGAAAGCCTGATACAAACCCATATTAACGATCCCATCTCATTTGGATGTAATATTCCTTGGATACCGTGATATATTGAGAAGCCTGTTCCTAAGAAGAAGATTGCAACACCACTGACTAAGGAGGACACATGACGTAGATTTGTGTAACCATATCTGAAGAAAAAAAAACAATTGACACAACAGAGTATAATTTGGTACCTGTAGATCTGAAAGAACAATTTGACACAAGGGTGTATAATCTGGTATCTGTAGATATGAAAGAACAATTTGACACAAGGGTGTATAATCTGGTACCTTAAAGTATGTATAATCTGGTACCAGCAGATCTGAAAAGAACAATTTGACACAAAGGTTTATAATCTGGTACCTTAAAGTATGTATAATCTGGTACCAACAGATCTGAAAAGAACAATTTGACAGAAGGGTTTAAAATCTGGTACCTTAAAGTATGTATAATCTGGTACCAGCAGATCTGAAAAGAACAATTTGACACAAGGGTTTATAATCTGGTACCTCAAAGTGTGCATAATCTGGTACCTTAAAGTATGTATAATCTGGTACCAGCAGATCTGAAAAGAACAATTTGACACAAGGGTGTATAATCTGGTACCTTAAAGTATGTATAATCTGGTACCTTAAAGTGTGTATAATCTGGTACTAGCAGATCTGAAAAGAACAATTTGACACAAAGGTGTATAATGTTGTCAGTATTAATGAACCGACTCTGATGCTGGAAATAATAAGTCAGTGCACAATCAAACACATTATGATGTTAGAGATATAAAAATAACGTCAATTTTGAATGCCTTGACATACATTATCACTATGGTATTGCAGTTCGTACTATTGAACTCGCTGCAATACTACTGATAATGTCTGTCTCGACCTTCAAAACTGCTGTTATTCTTTATATATTATACAAAGAATCATGTGTTAATCATACCATACAACTACCTATGCAATCAGTGCCTATCACCACTAACATTGTGAGTTCGAGCCCCGTTCATGTCGAGGTGTACTCGATACAACATTATGCGATAAAGTTTGTCAGTGATTGCGACGGGTCTGTGGTTTTGTCCGGGTACTTCGATTACCTCCACAAATTAAACTGACCGCCATGATATAACTCAAATATTGTTGACAGTGGTGTTAAGCATCATAAACCAAACCAAACCAAACAAAACCGTACCAATATATTAAGAATATCTATTACTTACGGGTGACCTGGATCTGGTTTCTTATGAGACTGATACAATCCAAGGCCTAGAATTATCTGTAATAAAATTGTTATCAAACATCAATATAGTATAATATCAATAGAAAACTAGAGGCTCCCAGCAGCCTGTAATCGTTAACCTGGTTTTCAATTTGACATCTAAAGTTGAAATAGAAAATGGGGGTGTTACACATAATTTTGAAAGTGGGCCACCCAAAGATCATTTCAACTCAAATTTCTGAGCAAAAGATTTTGATATGATTTTTATCTCATAATATTCCTAAATGGAATAAACTGGCTGAAAAAATCTCACAGAAAAACTCAGAATATATGTTAAACTACTCATTGCCATGTAGCTGCAGTTAAAATTTGAGTTCATTTTGATTTGTAATAATGCAGAAAATGAGAACTAATGAAATTTCTATTTTTAGTAACAGCAGCCAATTTGAAAGGAGGGCGGGGATATCGGATACACTATTGAAAGGGGACCACCCAAGGACCATCCCAGCCAAATTTGCTTTAATTTGGTTCAGTGGTTTCAGAGAAGATTTAAATGTGATCATTTATCAAAATATGCCTAATTTCTACAATCGGTATAATCGGTTGAAAAAAATAATCTACTCATTGTCATGTAGCTGCAGTTAAAATTTGAGCTCATTTTGATTTACAATAAAGCAGCAATGGACAAATGAAGAAATTTCTATTTTTAGTAAAAGCAGCCATCTTGAATGGAGGGTGGAGCTGTCGGACACAATTTTGAAATGGGACTACCCAAGGACTATCCCAGCCAAATTTGGTTTAATTTGGTTCAACGGTTTCAGAGAAGAAGATTTAAATGTGATCTTTTATCAAAATATGCCTAATTTGCATAATCTGTATAAATCGGCTGAACGAAAAATTCCACAGAAAAACTCGGATTACATTTTAAACTACTCATTGCCATGTAGCCGCAGATAAAATTTGAGCTCATTTTGGTTTATACTAAAGCAGCAATGGACAATTGAAGAAATTTCTATTTTTAGTAACAGCAGCCATCTTAAATGGGGGGCGGGGGTGTCGGACAAATTTTGAAAGGGACCCACCCAAGGACCATTCCTACCAGGTTTGGTGTAATTTGGTTAAGCGGTTTCAGAGGAAAAGATTTAAATGTGATCTTTTATCAAAATATGCCTAATTTGCATAATCGTTATAAATCGGCTGAAAGAAAAATTTCACAAAAAAAACCGGAATATATGTTAAACTACTCCTTGCCATGTAGCTGCAGTTAAAATTTGAGCTCATTTTGGTTTATACTAAAGCAGCAATGGACAATTGAAGAAATTTCTATTTTTAGTAACACCAGCCATCTTGAATGGAGGGCGGGGCTGTCGGACACATTTTTGAAAGGGACCCACCCAAGGACCATCCCAGCAATGGACAATTAAAATTTCATCCCCCCTTTTTTCTATTTTTAGCTTGGCGGCCATCTTGGTTGGAAGTCGGGATCACCGGACACAATTTTGGAAGGGGGCCATTCCACCAAAGTTGGTTCAAATTGGCCCAGTGGCTTCAGAGGAGTTGATTAAAATGTGAAAAGTTAACGGACGGACGACGGATGCTCAGTGGTGAGCTAATAAAACTCAATCCATTAAAATTAATTTGTAAGAAAAGTTTGAAGATCATAAGAAATAAGATGAAATGACAAACAGTGGTCCAACAAAATACTACACAGAAAACTATAAACTAGAGGCTCAGCCCACTGAGCCTGTGTCACTCACCTTTCATTCTGCTTTGAGGAAACTTAATACAGAACCTTCCATACATGTAGATGCTTCCTACCAAGATTCGGTTCATATGACTAAGCAGTTTCAAAGGAGAAGATTTTTTAGAAATTGACCAATCAGAAACAAGAATTGCATGTGGTGGCCATGTTTGCTAACCGATTGGGACGAAATGAGCAATCTTCATAGAGGACATTCCATAGATGCTTCCTACCAAGTTTCGGGGGTAGCCATGTTTGTTAACCGATCGGGATGAAATGAGCAATCTTCATAGAGGACATTCCATAGATGCTTCCTACCAAGTTTTGGTTCATTTGGTCAAACAGTTTCAGAGGAGAAGATTTTAAAAAATCGGCCAATTAGAAACAAGAATTGCCTGTAGCAGCCATGTTTGGTAATGGATCATAACAAAATGTGCACTCTTTAGAGAGGACCTTCCATAGATGCTTCCTACCAAGTTTCAGTTCATTTGGCTGAGGGTTTCCAGAGGAGAAGATTAAAATGTAAAGTAAACGGATGACAGACGACAGACATCAAGTGATGGCAAAAGCTCATATTGCCTTTGGCAAGGTTTGCTAAAAAGAATATTAAAATGTGAACACCTACTTGTAATGCATAGAATAAACATGTTACACTATATCAGCAGTAGTTAATTTCTAAGGGAGATAATGGCAAGAGTCATGTTTCATTTAACAGAGGTGAAGTTTTTTTTAGAAATCAACCAATCAGAAACAAGAATTGCCAGTGGCGGCCATGTCTGTTAACTGATCGGGACAAAATGAGCAATCTTTATAGAGGACCTTTCATAGATACTTCCTACCAAGTTTCGGTTCATTTGGCCAAGTGGTTTCAGAGGAGAAGATTTTTTAAAATCAGCCAATCAGAAAAAAGAATTGCTTGTGGCGGCCATGTTTGTTAATGGATCAAGACAAAATGTGCAATCTTTAGAGAGGACCTTCTATAGATGCTTCCTACCAAGTTTCAGTTCATTTGGCTGAGGGGTTTCAGAGGAGAAGATTAAAATGTGAAAAGTTAACGGATGACAGACGATGGACACCGAGCGATGGCAAAAGCTCACATTGCCTTTGGATGATGAACTCATGTGCCAGGGTTTGAAGCTAAGGAAATATTTTAGGGGCCAAATGGGACCCCACCAAATTAATTTTGGTAGCCCACACAATTTGTTAGGGGCCCATCAGGCGCGCTGCCGGAAGCCCTGGGATAAATGGTGTAAAATCCTGCATTCTGGCCATTTCCTGGCAGAAAAAATTGGCCATTCAGAAACTATAATTTAATACAGAAGATAAAAAATTTCCAAAACATTTTCCTCAAATTAAACTTATTTTACATGCACCAATACACTATGACTTCAGAAATCTATAGTTGAAATCAAATTTCGGGGTGATTTAGAGCTTGACATATGGTGTGGATGTTTGTAGCTTGTACATCCTGTAGTAAATGAATTTCCATTTTTTTTTCTTTACAATATGAACAAACCATGCCGGTTTCAGTATCAACTAACCATGGACGGTTTTGTTTCCATTCCTTTAAAAATTGTCTAGAGCATTTGGACTTTTCGTAATCTCTAAAATATTGTGTTCTCTGTTTATTTTGCCTTTTAAAAGGCCCAGAGTTCCCCAAAAAGAACTGACTTAAATCAGCTTGGCGAAACATGTCGCCAACCGGATATTTTGAACGAACATGTAAAATTAAAAATCAAAGTTGGAAAAGTGTAGTATAAAATTCCGTAATATGACTCAACAGAAAACGGCATGGTTTGTGCAATATAAAGACAACAGAGAAATCATCGTTGTTAAAAGAATTATTTGTTACCTAAATTCCTTTACAACAACAACTAAATTCTTTATTTCAATCCTTAAATGACGCAAAATTAATGCAAAAATTGACATCCTTATACGAAGGTGTTAAATAGAACAGCCGTAAATCTCCTTAACTGGAGATAAGATTTGCATACATCAAAATGAGCTGGTTCCCGGGCTACTACACTTCGCTACTCTAAGTTCATAGAGCGAAGCGTAATATAAGCGGTTATCAGTTTAATATCAAAACAAAAAATTGGATGGAAATGTCAATATTTTTCGGATTTCGATCTTGGTGAATAGGAATTATTACATCTAGATTTACAATATTTTATTTTTTCTAATTTTCACTCGCCAAGTGGACGACTGAGATGAGATTTTTAAGGACCCACACTGAAATTTACTCGCAAATGGTGAGTGGGCGACCGCTAATTTCAAACCCTGTGTGCTCTAGAAGGGTAGGCAGTAAGACTGGTATATCATGAACATATGTACTTCTCTATACAGTGACAACCATATAATTACATGGCCGATGAGAATATCATTAAATTTTTTAAGTCTGGATGGTCGAGTGGTAAAGGTTGTTTTTAAATGTTTTCTATCATGCTTTTACGTCCCATCAACATTTATCGGTTAGCGGCCGAATGAACTATCTCTGATAATATACCTGATTTAAGGTAGTATTGACAGCCAAGAGACCCGTATAATAAATATACCAGAGTGTCTGCATCTTGGATTTTCAATGGATGGGAAAAACATACACTTTGTAAACAGAATGTTCAATATTACTAAGATTGAAATAGCTGAGAAAATGAATTGTTAAAATATTTACCATAAGGTTGGTATATTAAATTTTATCAGTATATAGCTGGTATTTATAATTTCCCATCAACATTTATCGGTTAGCGGCCGAATGAACTATCTCTGATAATATACCTGATTTAAGGTATTGACATCCAAGAGACCCGTATAATAAATATACCAGAGTGTCTGCAGCTAAAGTCAACCATTTTTTTCTCTGACAATATACCTGATTTAAAGTATCGGCAGCTGAATGAACCATCTCTGAGAACATGCTGTAAGAACCCGTGTACAACCAAGCAACACCTTTCAAAAGGGAATTGGCAAAATTTCTGAAATATCAAAAGTAAACAAATAAAATGCAGTCATAAAAACATGGATATACTAGTATTAACAGTGGACTACATACCAATACATTATATTTGGGTCTTGTCAGTGACATGTGACAGGTCAGTGGTTTTCTGCGGGGACTCCGGATTCCTCCACCAATAAAACTGACCGCCACGATATAACTGAAATATTGTTGAAAGTGGCGTTAAACACTATAAACCATTATATTTGGCCATAACTCATATTCATAAGGTTTAGCAGTACTTATTTATTCTATGGCTTCAAGGCCTGATAAACATTTCCAGTGTTAAGGTTTACAGACACCAACCTATGGCTGGAGGGAGGGGGGAATTCACTGGTCAGTTTGATATACTATCCCCCCTCACATAAGTCTAGAAGTCATGACATACATGTAACTGAAAATGACTATAAATAAAAATAACCATATCTCAAAGCTGAAAATCTCCACATTAAAAACAGACAATCCCCAAAAAGAAACCTTAAACAGTGATGGTCAACAATTAAACCAATATCAACAAAAGGAACAACTACCTCTGACCTAAAATCAATCAAAATGGACAGTTGTTGTTTGGTTTATACATGTTAAATTAACAGAGATTCCTACATTGGGACTTTATTCAGGATTTGATTTAGACAGTTTTCACCATGTGAAACATCATTTTCTTAAATCCTTATTTTACTGTATATCAACTAAAATCTTACAAGATAATGGCTGAGCCAATCACTTTTCAAGAACCAGTGCTGAAAATTTCTAAAATCTTACATGATAATGGCTGAGCCTACCACTTTCCCAGAACCAGTGCTGTAAAATTTCTAAAATCTTACATAGTAATGGCTGAGCCTACCACTTTCCCAGAACCAGTGCTGAAACATTTCTAAAATCTTACATGGTAATGGCTGAGCCTACCACTTTCCCAGAACCAGTGCTGAAACATTTCTAAAATCTTACATGATAATGGCTGAGCCTACCACTTTCCCAGAACCAGTGCTGAAAAATTTCTAAAATCTTACATGATAATGGCCAAGCCTACCACTTTCCCAGAACCAGTGCTGAAAAATTTATAAAATCTTACATGATAATGGCCGAGCCTACCACTATCCCAGAACCAGTGCTGAAAAATTTCCTCTGGGGATCAGTATTCTGTAAAAAAAAAAGACTATGCTGTCAATGAATTTATTTCCACTCAATCAAATACATAACTCTCATTGACATATTATGAAAACATAGCCCATTATTTATACACAAGGGGGTCGTCGTGGTCATGATCGCATGGCAATTGGATTTACAACTACCTATGCAATCAGTGCCTATCACCACTAAAGTTGTGAGTTCAAACCCCGTTCAGGCGAGGTGTACCTGATGCAACATTATGTGATAAAGTTTGTCAGTGACTTGCGACAGGTCTGTGATTTTCTCCGGTTTCCTCCACCAATAAAACTGACCGCCACGATATAACTGAAATATTGTTGAAAGTGGCGTTAAACACCATAAACCAACCAATCAACCAACCATCAAAACTGCAGTTATTCTTTATGTAGATATTAAGATTTCAGATAGATTTGTGAGTATCAGACTATCAGCACATACAATAAACAATACCTCATGATATTTATAATCATCAATTTCAGTTAAAAAAAATGGTTTTTCATCTCCACTGCTATATGTTCTTTCTCTGTGGTCTGGCTCAAACAAATGAACTAAATGAAATAAATAAATAATAAAATTACTCATTATTTTGTTGAATTTTCTTATATTATTTTGTTTATCATTTGACATTGATGTATCATGAACGTTTTTAAGTATATGGACACCAGAACATGATTTCTATATATATATGAGTTTGGGTATCATACCGTTTTCAACAATATTTTGACAGTGCTATTTGATACATTTACCAATAATGTCTCATTTTTATATTTATTTTTATTTCTAATTTAACATTTATTTAAATGTGTAGCCCTATTGTATATTTATATTATTGTTATTGTACTTTTATTAATTTATATGTAGGATTTCCATTCTTTTATGCATGTAGTTTCATATGTGCATTTTCTGGTTCTTTTGTGCCATACATGGACCGTCAAAAACTTTTTTGAAATTTGAAAAGTCGCCATATTGTTTCGAGATTTTATTTAATTAGACATTGATAAAGTCCCTTGGTGGGACGAAAATTTTGTCATTCTACGAAGTGTTTAATTCTTTATCACTTTGTTTTGTGTACTTGGTGTTGTTTTACAAACCATTTTAGACGTTTATATATATATATATATATATATATATACAATGTAGACTTTTACTTTTTAAGATCTATTTGTTGAAATGTTGATAATAAAATAATTTTTTTGAATTTAATGGGGTAGAAGATCTTATAGATCATTGTCAGCTTGTTTTACAAGAACACATTCTTCAGACCAATATTGAATCAAAGGCATTGGGAGGCAAGTTTCGAAAAAGAAAATAATTTTGTGCCAAACATGTCAAAGATACAGTGAAACCAGAATAATCTGAACCCTGAATAAAATAGAATCCTGTATAAACCGACCTTTAAATAAATTCCCAATTATAGGAAATATTTGTTAATTTAACCTGAATAAACTGAAAACTTGTCTACTCCAAACACAAAACCTGGTCCCAAGGAGGTTTAATCTAGACTGGTTTCACTGTAGTTTGTCAAGGTTATGTCAGTGTCAAGGTTATGTCAATGTCAAGGTTATGTCAGTGATGTAAATATTATGTCCTATAGATACACATAGAAATAGCAATGAAAATACACTGATATAAGTTCAGTAGCTTATTATTGTAGATCGTGGTCGTGATCGTATGGTAGTTGGATTTACAACTACCTGTGCAATCAGTGCCTATCACCACTATTGTTGTGAGTTCGAACCATGTTCATGGCGAGGTGTACAACATTATGTGATAAAGTTTGTCAGTGACTTGTGACAGGTAGGTAGTTTTCTCCGTGTGCTCTGGTTTCCTTCACCAATAAAACTGATCGCCACGATATAACTGAAATATTATTGAAAGGGGCATTAAACACCATAAACCATAAACCAACCACAAATCTATTATCGTTGATCTTTAAAATGATGTTGTATTGACATCACCGTGACAAATTCTAATTAAATATACATGTACTATCTTTGATATGTTTTGCTTCAAATGGACTTCTTCATCGCATCTCAAATATCTTGGGCTTCGCTTTTGATGCGATACTGTTCTGAGAAATCTATTTTCACAATAAATCAACGATAGTATAGATTCATCAAAGTAAAGATGAAAGCTAAAATAAACAAATTATCTGCTCATTAAGACGTACATCTCTTTAGTCCAAGTTTTTCTAACTTTACTCTTCTTATTCTTTCATTTGTAGCATTTTCTATACTTCCCCATTTTTTTATTGCTCTAAAATAGAAAACATACACTTTACTTTAACTATAGCTACAGTAGACAATAATAAAATATTGATAGCCTGATTGATCAAATATGAATCATTTATTTATTGAAATATGAAAATGAAATTTCTAGCTAAATACATTTTTATTCTCATACATTTTGCGTGAGGGTTATAGTGTTTAAAGCCATTTTCAACAATATTTCAGTTATATGGTGACGGTCAGTTTTATTGGTGGAGGAAACCAGAATACTTGGAGAAAACCACTGACCTGCTGCAAGTCTCTTATACATTTTGTATTTCTAAAAACCTTGTATAAACTTAAGATGTATAGTATATTTATATTAATAATATAATAACAATAATGCTTGTTTGTTTGGTTGATGTTGGTTGAATTGTTAGCCATCACTGCTTAAAACTGACTTTTCATATAAAATATAAAGTTTATGTGTATGTGGCACAAAACTGGAGAAAGGCTTGGCAAACTTTTCCTTTGTCCTAGTTTCAGACCTGTTTACCCCAATTGACACTAAAGAGTAGTATTTGCTCCAGCTCAGCGTAGTTTGGCAATGTTGAGAGTAGTTTTCGGAAATTGAAAACAATGGTTTCTGATTCATGAGCTGGTGCCATAATGGCATATACACACCAAATATCTACTGAAGACGGGGGCCCAGGTGGCTCAATGAGTTAGGTCATACCTTTTGCTATTTTCGAATCCGTGAAGGTAGCTGGTCAAATCGGCCCCAAGTCAAATTGGCCCCAGATCAAATCATTGTATTATTATGTTTTTTTATTTAATTTGATAATATGTATTGTTAATAACACAGTTTATTTAATTCCTAATCAAATCATTGTTTTATTATGTTGTTTATTTAATTTGATAATATGTCCGTAATTACTGGTGCATAATGCGCTGGATTTTACATAAATTCTTTATTTTGCAGGAGGGGTGTGCATTATAAACAAGAACAATGTGTTTCACTCTTTTTTCAGACCGGGAAATCACATGTCCGCCATTTTTGTTGTTTACTATTGTCAACATGCAAAGTTAAATATTTCAACAAAATAATTAAATACATCCAATACGTTTTGATTATTGAAGAATTAAAAATGTCTAGTACAGTTGTGTTTTGTACCAGTAAATGTTAAAATACCATTGATACGAAAATAAAAGAATCTGCTCATCAATAAAATTTAAATTTTACATCTTTTAACCAAAAATATTATTAGGTTTACAATCAGTTGGCACGTTTCCGATTTCGTTACTGCTTTCCGTAGGTCGATCTCGCTGTTAGTCATGTTTGGACTGCTTATAAAGGTGTTCATAGAACGACAGTTCTGCTTTACTTTTGCTACAAAATGTAGGTCAATGTGGTTTTTGGTTCCAACATGACGACGGACATCGCTTTTGTCTCCGTGGCGTGAGCACATGCAATGTCAATGGCACAGACGGTGCAGTGAAAGAACGTTTCCCCTTTCTTTGATGCACAAATAAAGTTCCATGTGTCTTGATAGCTGTCCTTAAACCGTTGGCACGATTTTTTTGGCATAGGACCTTCATCATCATTGTTGTTCAAATCCCGTTTGCCATCCCGCTTGGCCATTTTTTTTACCTTCAGATCACGGTCGCAAACACGTTTTACATTGCTTGTCGGATACGTTATTTAAAGCGCTAGCTTAATGATGCAGATTACCGGGTTAATTTAATATTACGGATTTTGTGGTACAAACGAATTTTGAAAAAAACGTTTGTTCAAGTGTAGAATAGTCAGGTTCAAACGTAGGGCATAATTTACTGTAAAAAAGCATAGTAAATACGGCGAAAACGTAGGAGTAAACAGGTCTGTAGTTTCTGAGCCTCATACACATAAAATTTATATTCTATGACAGAGCACTAATATTGTATATTTATTTTATAATTAACTTGAATCAACCTACATATTCTCTACATCAGCTCTACGAAACATCACTAAATAATTAACTTGAATCAACCTACATATTCTCTACGTCGGCTCTACGAAACATCACTAAATAATTAACTTGAATCAACCTACATATTCTCTACGTCGGCTCTACGAAACATCACTAAATAATTAACTTGAATCAACCTACATATTCTCTACGTCGGCTCTACCAAACATCACTAAATAATTAACTTGAATCAACCTACATATTCTCTACGTCGGCTCTACGAAACATCACTAAATAATTAACTTGAATCAACCTACATATTCTCTACGTCGGCTCTACGAAACATCACTAAATAATTAACTTGAATCAACCTACATATTCTCTACGTCGGCTCTACCAAACATCACTAAATAATTAACTTGAATCAACCTACATATTCTCTACGTCGGCTCTACGAAACATCACTAAATAATTAACTTGAATCAACCTACATATTCTCTACGTCGGCTCTACGAAACATGACTATTTTAGGTCCAGGTTCAAAGGCAAAAGGACTGCGTCTGGAATACTTTGCAATGTTTTCCAAATCTCTGAAAAATAAATGGAAGAAATATGACACCTTTAAACATGATTCAGATTGCTGCATGTACCTTGAATCGGATGTTGCTAGATGTTAATGTATCACAAAAAGAGAGGGTTAGAGTTTAATGGTGTTTTAATGCCATTTCAACAATATTTCAGTTATATCATGGCTGTCAGTTTTATTGGTGGAGGAAACCGGAGTACACCACAGAGAGAGAAAAAGATAATTGTCATGGACAGTGGCAGTCAACTTACATATCCAATAAAAATACAAATCTGTTAAAGGAACATCAATAATCATCAATGTACAGTTTGAAGTCAAACAGTGTATTGTCTTCTTATAATAAGATTTTTTTTTCACATACATGTATGTTAGTTTTGTAGAAGATTTTTTTTGTTTTTATTGTGTTTAACGCCACCTTCAACAATATTTCAGTTATATAGTGACGATCAGTTTAATTGGTGGAGGAAACCAGAATACCCAGAGAAAACCACCGACCTGCTGCAAGTCACTGACAAACTTTATCATATAATGTTGCACACCTCCCCATGATATTTTTTTCACATATGTCGTTGATTCCTATGGAGGAATAATGATATTACATGTATATTAGGTATTTTCTACATACGCAGGAGTTAGTAGATATTCGTCCATAGCTCTGACAGGTGATATAAAGATATTTTCTGTATATGTGTAGTCTATAATTTTCTTCTTCCTCACTGAAAAATAATTAAAATGGCAAATAAACAGAATTATATATACAATATATGTACATTGTCAGAAAATGTATAATTTATTTGTAGGAGCTTTAGAAACAGGCTGAAAAGCAAGCCTTTGTTGAGCTTTTCTAACCTGCTTTGCAGCAAGTGCAAATCAATTTTATATTTACGGACAGTGTACATATATTGTGTTTATCCTGCAATGTCAAAAAAATCCAAAGCAACTGCAAAATTGTTTGAAAAGAGCAGAAACAAGCCTTGTTCTAATTGTTTTCAATAGTGTCCTCTATCACGTTATTTAGTAATTAAGAAGAAAACAGATATTAATGGCAGAAATTATTGATAACATTGAAATAGGTTTACATACAAATGTAAGACAGGTGGTCATTAAATACAGGTTTAACTAATATGAAATGCACGGTAAAGGGAAATTCAAATTAAGGTCATTAATACAAGTTATTGCTTAATAGATCTAGAGGTGGTTACTAAAGCAGGTTTGAATTTTTATATAAATGTGATATCCATTAATACATAAAACTGTAGAATTACATATAATTTACATTCAATGATTCAATCTGTACATAACATTAAGTTTGTCAGAGACCATAGGTTGGTGTTTTCTACAGGTATTCTGATTTCCTCTACCAATAAATCTGACTGCATGATATAAATGAAATATTGTTGGAAAGATTAAATGCACATGACATCAATGTGTCTATAGATGCAGATCTACATGTATCAACACACCAGTTCAATCTCTCTCACTTTGGGACATTTAAATGAGTCTTTACCTTTAACAATTTTGGATCTTTTCGTGTCTTTAGGCTCTTCTTTTTCATCTTTACTAGACTTCTGATTATCTGACTGTGAACTAGGTCCTGTCGTATCTGGTGGAGTTTTACTAGAACATGACCTTACTATGGTCAATAACCTTATATATCTAGGGTTGTTCCATTTGACATGAAAGTTACCACTGTATTGCTTCTGACATTCTGTAATCAAATAGAGAAAGATATTATTAACTGGTGTATTTAAAACATCCTTCATAGAATGGCTTTTCATGATATACAGTCCTCGAAATGAAAATTTGAATTTACTGGTCCAGATCAAATTCGGGGATAAAATTTACTAATATCGGCAAACCCATGTTAAAACTCAAAACACATTCTGGCTTTCATGAATTATTCCAATTCTGATATGTCTAAGAGTACAAATATGGTAGTATACTTTGATTGGAAAATGGTAATTTATATTTACGCTTGTGGACACAATTTATGCTGCCAAATTCCAGCAGACGATATTTCATCAACATGTACATTTTCAACGGAAAGTCAGTCACATGCACCGACGCATGTGTTAATGAAATTATACCCAATCGATAAATCGCTCATTTGTTTACAAAGCGAAAGAAGGACGTCTTGTTAGAATTTTAGATATTTCTAAATAAAAACTGAAAAATTTACTGGTATTGGGCTGGAGGACCGGTGCTCGTCGTGAGGACTGGATATACATGTAAAACACTGTCTGTCTCTACTCTCAATGGTTTTTTATTATGTAATATGAGGCAGGTGCAACCTGAAACGCTCCAGAAGAACAGTAATTTTTCTTCCTGTTTACAAAATATCAAGCTTAAAAATAACACCACCTAAAACTCCAAACTACGGACAGTTTTCGTATCCGCTACCGAACATTGTTTCATTTTATTTGAAAAAAAATCGACTAGAGTTCCAGTTTAGGTCACGTGATTTTTCTTTTAATTTATTTCCGGTTTGGCAGCCATATTGTTGAAGATTTTGAAGTGCCATAGTACCTATTCATACTTCTACCATTAACGCTCCCAAAAAGGGAGCATATTAAAGTAAAGTGACAGACTATAACTCTCCTTGAAGATAAGTAGAAATGTATAACTTACTAGTCTTAACTAAATATAAGCCAACTACTACATATATTATCAAGTGATGTATGTTTCTAAGGTTTTCATATATGTTTGAAAGGGTGGTCAGTATCTTATGCCACTTTCAACAATATTTCACAGTCCTCACGATTAGCACCGGTTCTCCTGCCTAAGACCAGTAAAAACTTTGTTCAGACCAGTACATTTTTCAATTTTTATTATAAAAATAAATTCAAGAATCTGATTTGGACCAGTAATAGTACTTTCAAATGTTCAATTCGAGGATTGATTTCACATATAAAGCAAGTGAGTGAATGTTGGTAAACATCAAGTGAGCAAGATCACGTCAGGGTTCATATTTTCAAGTGAACAATCAGAGATCTAACTAAATCTTGAGGTATTAAAATCTAGCACACACTGAGAGCTGTTGTATGATTGGTCAATATATTTAACTACTGTCTTGCAATGATTGCACGGTCAAAAATGAATGAAAGGTTACCTGACATGACCCCAAACAACATGTCGTTTAAAAAAGATACAATAAACATTTAATTTTAATTAAATCAAATTAACAATTTATCTGATTTCAGAGGGGCCATCGTGCAGGGTTCGACATTAACTTTTTGACCAACTTGTCCATTCGGGCAAGTGCCATATTGATTTTACTTGCCTGAAACTGTAAACTACTAGCCGGAATTCTTAAGTGCCATATATGCATGTAGTGTAGAACTATGCAATCTACAATGACCGTTCATAGAGTAGAATAACCCCTCATATTAATTAGTTACACCTTATGATGTGGGCATAGTGTTAGTGCATCATTTGGCTATATAATTAAAATACTTGTATTCCTAATTGCAGTAAGTTATGATTATAGTCATGCTTATGATCAGTTCAAATCAACAAATTTGAAATTCAAATACTGGTGATTGATGAGGATTTCTGAAATATTTTTGTTAGAAAATTTAAGTATAAATGTTCCTTATCATAGACTGACAACGACTGTATAGTTTGTTTGAATTTTTATTCCAGTAATCTATCCCGCTTTCAATATTTTGATCGCAAAGGCAATACACATCAGGGATAATTTTCTAAAATTAGAACACCGCAGATAACTCTAGCTTTTCAATGGCCGGCGAAAATAAATACGATGTTGATGCAGCGCCGCCACCTAATTAGGCATTCGCGATTGGCTAATATAAATAACACGATCTTTATTTGAGAAAGGGGAATTCCGTAGTCAACAAAATAAAACAAAATGGCATAAAATACACGATACATACGACGCGATGTTTAGGTAAAATTCGCTGCGACTTCCAACACTGAATAATTCAATATTAATCATTTTGCTCTTCAGGAATTGAACATATCACAGAATCATTTTCACTTGCCCGATCGGACAAGTTGGGTGCCGTTTTCACTTGTACGAAGACGCATTTCACTTGCTCCGGGCAATCGGACAACCGTTAATGTCGAACCCTGTCGTGGTTACGATAGTATTGATAGCTGGACTTATAACTACCTATGCACTCAATACAACATTATGTGATACAGTTTGCCAGGTCAGTGGTTTTTGTCCAGTTTCCTCCATCAATAAACCTGACTACCATGACATAACTCAAATATTGTTGAAAGTGGCATTAAACACCATAGCCCTAACCCCTATCTGATTTCAACTCAACATACCTTTACAGAAAATGGTAGAGGTTAAATACCTAGGTTGTACAAAACTGATCCAATAGTCAACTCAACATACCTTTACAGAAAATGGTAGAGGTTAAATACCTAGGTTGTACAAAACTGATCCAATAGTCAACTCAACATACCTTTACAGAAAATGGTAGAGGTTAAATACCTAGGTTGTACAAAACTGATCCAATAGTCAACTCAACATACCTTTACAGACAATGGTAGAGGTTAAATACCTAGGTTGTACAAAGCTGATCCAATAGTCAACTCAACATACCTTTACAGACAATGGTAGAGGTTAAATACCTAGGTTGTACAAAACTGATCCAATAGTCAACTCAACATACCTTTACAGACAATGGTAGAGGTTAAATACCTTGGTTGTACAAAACTGATCCAATAGTCAACTCAACATACCTTTACAGACAATGGTAGAGGTTAAATACCTAGGTTGTACAAAACTGATCCAATAGTCAACTCAACATACCTTTACAGACAATGGTAGAGGTTAAATACCTAGGTTGTACAAAACTGATCCAATAGTCAACTCAACATACCTTTACAGACAATGGTAGAGGTTAAATACCTAGGTTGTACAAAACTGATCCAATAGTCAACTCAACATACCTTTACAGACAATGGTAGAGGTTAAATACCTAGGTTGTACAAAACTGATCCAATAGTCAACTCAACATACCTTTACAGACAATGGTAGAGGTTAAATACCTAGGTTGTACAAAACTGATCCAATAGTCAACTCAACATACCTTTACAGACAATGGTAGAGGTTAAATACCTAGGTTGTACAAAACTGATCCAATAGTCAACTCAACATACCTTTACAGACAATGGTAGAGGTTAAATACCTAGGTTGTACAAAACTGATCCAATAGTCAACTCAACATACCTTTACAGACAATGGTAGAGGTTAAATACCTAGGTTGTACAAAACTGATCCAATAGTCAACTCAACATACCTTTACAGAAAATGGTAGAGGTTAAATACCTAGGTTGTACAAAACTGATCCAATAGTTCTTCTTCAAAACATTCTGAACACTCATACAAGATCTTCTTAACATTATTACAAATCTGCAAAAAAAAGATTCAATATTATCAGTTGAGGTCATTGGGTCAAAGTTCAAACAGCATATTCATAATATACCATGTAATACCATAGGTACATGTACATTGTATTTCTACCATTTCTAAGTAATGTTCATCAACAACAGTCAACATGCTAAAACCTGAAGATGTAAGGGTTAAAATCCAAAGTTGGTCTGTGTTTTGTCAATAGAATGCGTGATAGTAATATGTAGTTTAACGCCAACTCAGCAATTTTTCAGCTATATCATGGTGAGAACATGTTAATTTTCAATGATGATGGCAAGGTCCGCTTCGTACTAAATTTTTGTAGTGCTAGCTCACTGAAACAACAGTCCACAGATAGACATGTCGTCCCACTCGACACATTTGCCTGATTCTGAGCCAACCAGTCTTTGCTCTTTCTCCTTAATGCTGCGTGATTAGTGGAGAAGCAACAAATATCAATTTCATAGTCTTTGGTTTGACTTGATCGGGACTCAAACCCACGATCTACTGCACTCGAGGCGAGCATGCTAACCATTACACCACTGATGAACCCATGATCTACTGTACTCGAGGCGAGCATGCTAACCATTACACCACAGATGAACCCATGATCTACTGCACTTGAGGCGAGCATGCTAACCATTACACCACAGATGAACCCACGATCTACTGCACTCGAGGCGAGCATGCTAACCATTACACCACTGATGAACCCACGATGTACTGCACTTGAGGCGAGCATGCTAACCATTACACCAGATGAACCCACGATCTACTGCACTCGAGGCGAGTATGCTAACCATTACACCACTGATGAACCCACGATCTACTGCACTTGAGGCGAGCATGCTAACCCATTACACCACCGATGAACCCACGATCTACTGCACTCGAGGCGAGCATGCTAACAATTACACCACCGATGAACCCATGATCTACTGCACTCGAGTCGAGCATGCTAACCATTACACCACCGATGAACCCATGATCTACTGCACTCGAGGCGAGCATGCTAACCATTACACCACCGATGAACCCATGATCTACTGCACTCGAGGCGAGCATGCTAACCATTACACCACCGATGAACCCATGATCTACTGCACTTGAGGCGAGCATGCTAACCATTACACCACCGATGAACCCATGATCTACTGCACTCGCGGTGAGCATGCTAACCATTACACCACCAATGAATCCATGATCTACTGCACTCGAGGCGAGCATGCTAACCATTACACCACCGATGAACCCATGATCTACTGCACTCGAGGCGAGCATGCTAACCATTACACCACCGATGAACCCATGATCTACTGCACTTGAGGTGAGCATGCTAACCATTACACCACCGATGAACCCATGATCTACTGCACTCGCGGTGAGCATGCTAACTATTACACCACCAATGAATCCATGATCTACTGCACTCGAGGCGAGCATGCTAACCATTACACCACCGATGAACCCATGATCTACTGCACTCGGGCGAGCATGCTAACCATTACACCACTGATGAACCCACAATCTACTGCACTCGAGGCGAGCATGCTAACTATTACACCACCGATAAACCCACGATCTACTGCACTCGAGGCCAGCATGCTAACCATTACACCACTGATGAACCCACGATCTACCACACTCGAGGCCAGCATGCTAACCATTACACCACCAATGAATCCATGATCTACTGCACTCGAGGCGAGCATGCTAACCATTACACCACCGATGAACCCATGATCTACTGCACTCGAGGCGAGCATGCTAACCATTACACCACCGATGAACCCATGATCTACTGCACTTGAGGTGAGCATGCTAACCATTACACCACCGATGAACCCATGATCTACTGCACTCGCGGTGAGCATGCTAACTATTACACCACCAATGAATCCATGATCTACTGCACTCGAGGCGAGCATGCTAACCATTACACCACCGATGAACCCATGATCTACTGCACTCGGGCGAGCATGCTAACCATTACACCACTGATGAACCCACAATCTACTGCACTCGAGGCGAGCATGCTAACTATTACACCACCGATAAACCCACGATCTACTGCACTCGAGGCCAGCATGCTAACCATTACACCACTGATGAACCCACGATCTACCACACTCGAGGCCAGCATGCTAACCATTACACCACCAATGAACCCACAATCTACTGCACTCGAGGCCAGCATGCTAACCATTACACCACCGATGAACCCACGATCTACCTCACTCGAGGCCAGCATGCTAACTATTACACCACCGATGAACCCACGATCTATTGCACTCGAGGCGAGCATGCTAACTATTACCCCACCGATGAGGCAAGCATGCTAACTATTACCCCACAGATGAGGCGAGCATGCTAACTATTACACCATCGATGAGGCGAGCATGCTAACTATTACAACTGATGCAGTTTCAATAGAATAATGACAGACATAGATATGCACAATGAATTAAAATTGGTACAATTAAAATATTTATTATCTCTCATGAAAATTTCAAAACGACAATATTTTGCTTGCTAAATTTTACTTGTATGGGTTTTACCTGTACATTCTTCATTATTTGTATGCAACAAACAAACAAACAAACAAACAAAAATATTTCTTTTTTTTCTTTTACCAATGATACAATTACAATGAGATCAGTGCAATTTTTTTTAATTGTATTTTTAGAAGAGAATTTCATGAGCATATAAATCATATCAGATCAAATTTTCAAAAAAATTCTATTTGAAAATAGGTTAGGTTTAGGGTGTTTAACTCCTCTTTAAAAAATATTTCGGTTATATCATGGAAGTAAGTTTTATTGGTGGAGGAAACCAGAATACCTGGAGAAAACCACCAACCTGTCGCAAGTCAATGACAACCTATTTGAGAATATATTTTGTTGTGATAAGATAAAATATGTAGGTCAAGTTCAGTTACCTATGTGATTTTGATTTGTGTTTTACCAATCAATTATATGACAAATTGTATTTTTGATGTATTCCAAGTTTAGTTATTCGATCACATTGATTGTGCATAAAAATGATGCATTAAACATAGTGATTCTCACTTAATAATGTCTGTAAATTCGATTCCTGTGCAAATTTGCCTAGTTGTATAAGCTTGTCCTTCTTTATTTTTTTGGGTACATATTGACAATGTGGCAGTTCACTGAAATTATCCAAAACTGCTGTCAGTTGGCTACGAAAATGACATAAATAATATCACATGGTCATGACCTAAATCATGTACTTTAGATTTTCTGTAAAAACAGCATTGAAAAGGATGTATTGTAAATAGTTTACAAGATAATAAAATATTTGATCGATTGATTTGATTGTTAATTTGGGTCTTTGTCATTTTTTGTAATTGAGTATAAATTAATGTTTAAATATTTGCAAATGAAATCTTAATACAACTTTTCAACGTAAATAGACAGCTTAGATATATTGAATGTACTATCATTGTACTTTTGAGTATTGACACATGTTAAAACTACAAAAAGATCATTTCTACAGAGCCACCTAGGTGCTTTTCTTACAAGAGCCAACTAGTACATGTTTAATGAATAAGCTAAAAAAATAAATGTTATATCAGGACTTTTCTTAAAGCTTGTGTTATTTAATATATTTTTAGTACTGTTTTAAATTTTTAACCATATCAAAATGTGCACATATTTAACTTTTTTATTTCATTTATCAAAGGGTTAAGAGACTCAGGTCGATGTAGATCAATCAAAGGATTAAGAGACTCAGGTCGCTGTAGATCAATCAAAGGGTTAAGAGACTCAGGTCGCTGTAGAATCAAAGGGTTAAGAGACTCAGGTCGCTGTAGATCAATCAAAGGGTTAAGGGACTCAGGTCGCTGTAGATCAATCAAAGGGTTAAGAGACTCAGGTCGCTGTAGAATCAAAGGGTTAAGAGACTCAGGTCACTGTAGAATCAAAGGGTTAAGAGACTCAGGTCACTGTAGAATCAAAGGGTTAAGAGACTCAGGTCGCTATAGACAAACCTGCTCTAACATCATGTTATGATGTACATTTAACAGGAAACTGTTGGCCACCTGTAACAGAACTAGCTCTTGTACAAGTAGGTCATTTTTAAAATCATAACTGAAATGTATCTCACTTGTCCATTGTCACCCGTTTCACAATTTATAAATATTCATGAAATGATACTAGGCCCAATTCCTTAATTATTTACTTCTAAATTTATACAGATCTTTTAGTCAAATTCTTGGGAAAAAGGAAACTGGTGCATGTATATTCTATTGCATTTTCACAAAAATATGAAACGATATTCAATTTAAAACACAAAACTAAATTTCTATACACGGATTTGATCAGGAAAATGTTATTATCGTCACGGTATGTGTTTTCGTGGTATCCATTTTATTTTGATTTCCACAGCGCACGCATTATTTTTGACGTGTCTTCCGGTTTCTATTTATGGAACATAAACAATACGAAAGCTGACATGTGTAAAAAATGATAAAGTTTAGTTTTAAAGACGTAAGTACCAAAAACAGTGAACCTACCTACTGAACCATACTTTTTGTAATGCCAAAAATGTACTTCATTTATAAAGTAGCTGGAAAAAAATCCAGAAGGGCTATATAAAATTTAACTATATCGTCTGCCTCTCAGACACCTGCTCTTCCTGTCATGCAACTATCATGGGGTCACTGATCGTATTTGTTAACAAAAGAGCCGACTGAAATGTGCCTGTTTCTTATATAAAATACATGTCACTTTGCAGTGCATTGTGGTTTCAGCACTAAAAAAAACATCAAAAGTAAACACAATTTTGAAAGTGGTAATTTTCAAACATTCTGTTATTTTATTTAGATGTAGTATGATTTGGTAGATGGCCAGAACCATGAAATTTTAAAACCAGCCATTTCCGGATTTTATATTCGTTTCCATCCCGTATATCAGCCTTGTTTTTATTTGCCACGGAAACAGATGACGCCATTTTACTGACAACAAAAGTTGCCAGGTAATCGAAATTTAACTAGCCATTCTTTGAAAATTTCAATCGTCATATGAATGGAGGGTTAACACTGTTAATCGCTATATCTGAAAATCGATAATAGCACGAAAACCGATAACACGATGGTAAATATTATTAACACCACATTGTTCAAGGCCAAGTAACCAATATGTGGAATGTCTTCAAAGAAACAATAACAAAATCTGCAGTAAAACACATTCCACAAAAAAGAACCAAGGTCAAAGACAGCAGACCATGGATAAATAAAGAAATTCGAAAAAATCTGAGAAAGCTACAAAGACTCTACAAGCAGAAAAAGAAGACAGGTGACCAAAATACAAAAGAAAAGTACAACCAACTTAAACATCATACTCAAAAGATCACACGAAACCAACTTAAACATCATACTCAAAAGATCACACGACAATCATACTGGAAATATATTGAAAATATCGTAACACCAAAGGATGAAGAACCACACTCGGGAATGAAAAAATTCTGGACATACAAAAAACACAAACGTAAGGACAACATAGGAATTTCCTCTCCGATGATGGATGGCAAACTGTTTTGTGATCCAGCTTCAAAATCTAACATACCTTAACCGTCAATTCAAATCTGCATTCTCAGCAAATTCTAAATTCACGAAAAAAGAGTTTATAAAATCTAAAAGAATGGGCCCTAGCATTAAACATCAAACAATGAAACCATTTAATATCACAACAAATGGAATAACAAAACTACTAAAGAACCTTAATCCATACAAAGCACAGGGACCAGACAACCTCTCACCAAGAATACTCAAAGAACTAGCTGATGAGATCTCGCCTCTCTTCCAACTTATCTACACAAAATCCTTAGATACCGGAGATTGGCGTACAGCTAATGTCTCCCCAGTATACAAAAAAGGACTAAAATCTGCAGCTGAAAACTATCGACCAATTTCACTAACATCTGTTTGCTGTAAGATCCTGGAGCATATCATTGCAAGAAACATCATGCAACATGCAGAAAAAAACAACATTTTATATCCACAACAACATGGATTTCGAAAAGGCCATTCCTGTGAGACACAGCTCATTGAATTTGTAGACGATATTTCAAAAAATCTTCAAGAAGGCTGTCAAACCGACATACTTATAATGGATTTTGCCAAGGCCTTTGACAAAGTAAACCACAGTCTACTAATACATAAACTGAGATACTATGGAATTGATGGGAAAACAACAAGATGGATCCAAAACTGGTTAGAAGATAGACAACAAACAGTTAAGTGCTAGATGGAGTTTTGTCGGAAGCAGTAAGTGTTGACTCTGGTGTACCCCAGGGCTCAGTACTAGGACCAGGACTCTTCCTTTTCTACATCAACGACCTCCAGTCAAGACTAACCTCCAAAGTCAGACTCTTTGCTGATGATACCATCATATACCTCACTATCGCAAATGAAGATGACGCATCAACACTTCAAGAAGACCTCAATAAGCTCGGCCAATGGGAAAATGAATGGTGTATGAAGTTCCATCCAGATAAATGCAATGTCCTAAGAGTAACAAATAAAACAAAGAAGACTGAGGCAAACTACCATCTGCATGGTCACACTCTAGAGCTAGTAACATCAGCTAAATATCTTGGATTAACAATCACCAATAAGTTGTAGTGGGATCAGCACATAAACAATATAACTGCCAAAGCAAATAAAACTCTAGGATTCCTCAGGAGGAACCTGAAAATTCCATCAATCGGGATTAAAGAACAAGCCTACCAAACGCTTGTTCGCCCGTTGGTTGAATATGCCAGTACTGTTTGGAATCCTTATACGAAAACAGAAATAAACAAAATTGAAGCCGTACAAAGAAGAGCAGCTAGATATGTCGTCAGCAACCAGAGAAACCGATCTAGTGTCAGCAACATGCTCCAGAGACTCAAATGGAGACCTTTGGCAAACAGGAGAAAAGATGCAAGACTGATGATGATGTACAAAATTGATAGAGAGCTAGTATCCATCACCAAAGAAAACAGACTAATACCACCTTGTCGACGCTCTAGAAATACACACACAGACTTCCCGAAAACCGTCGGTCCTGACCGACAGAAATGCAGTAGGACCGACGATTTCAAAATATATATCGGACCGAATTTCCGGTAAAACGTAGATATTTGAAAGGACCGGCGATTGAAATTTATTCCCTCCCAGTTTCCACTGCCAGTGGCATTAAATTCCGTTTTCAGTTTTATTAAAATGTCAGACAGAGACTTGAAATTTGTTTATTTATTCTGTCAGACCGACACGTTCCTCTTTGTAATCGAAACTCCTATACAAATGTACGTAAATGTAAACATCCTTTTAGTAGGAACCAGCACCTGCAAAACGTGGAACATTAAAACTGAAATATATTACTGAGCACAGAAATAAGTTGACTTCCACACTCCCCAAGTATCAAAGATTGTTTGTGTTTAATTAAATATGTTTTGAGATGCTTATATATTAAAGATGACAGCAGATTCATATTCTTAACTGAACTTAAAAATGTAGGTAAACCGGAAACTGACATTGATGTATAATATTCGGAACGTGATCGGATCATTAGATACGGATTGTTGGCTATATCTGCCTTATCTTTTTAGATAAAAATATGTATACAGAAAAACATTTAATTGAGTTGTTTAATGATCATGACTATAGGTAATCTTGCATTCAGTTCTGTATAAAAAAAAAAAAAATTTGACAGGTTATATACAATATTACAAAAAAAATGGTGGGACAGACACAAAGCCCATATGGGTAAGATAGAACTCCAGAAAAAAAAAAGTTTTCGCCAACTCTGTAATACCGAATGTTTGGTATAATAGTTACCTCAGATTTTGTCCGAAAGTCATTGATCAGTGTTTAACTTTATTTTTAAATTACATAATTTTCATTGTTTTCACCCCTTTTATACATTTCCGGTTTCAACCAAACCCATTTGTGAAGACGATCACGACACAATTGGTTATTTGTATATATATTAGCCAATGAAATGACATCTTTCATACAACCATTGACCTATAGTACAAGGTCATCAAAACAACAAAACTCGAGACACACACTATAAAAGACATAACATATACAATTTTGAACAACACTGAAAACTAAAAATTGAATTACTTTAACCTCTATAAAAACCAGAGGTGAAATCAGGTGCCCAATTGCAAATACTAAATCACTCTGAAAAGGCCAAACTAAACATTATGCATGTGACAGTGAATTTTTTGGGACTTTTTTTTCGTACCAGCAAAATATTTTTCGGTCCGACAAGATTTACATGTCTGTCAGTCCGAATGACTGACAACTTCTCAGCAAGTTTCGGGAAGTCTGACACAACAGGGCATTTCAAATAGAATCATGTCGTATTGACACCAGAAAGATGTCATTTTCCCCCAAGAACAGTGAGGGATTGGAATCTGCTGCCACCAGACATTGTGGAGCTGGACACACCTGAAGCCTTTAAGGCCAGGATTGTGTCCCTTTAGCCGCCAGGCAGTCCCAACATGTACATGTATATACATTTGTAGTTTTAATTGTAAATAAGCCCCATTAAATCATTAAATCACTTGATTAGTTCAACTAAAATGCGCAGTCCAAAAATTCATTGCATAATCTTCAACATGATGAAGGAGGCAATTACATGGCAGAAACAGAAAAGGCCACAACGTCAACGATCATAACATATATTATCGGCGCCGAACAGGACCGACACCATGGGGATGTCGTGTTTAAGTTCTTTACCAAATAGAAACACAGAATTCACATGAGAGATACTAAATCATCAACAGTGTCAGTGTTTTCAACTCTCGCATCTTGCAGACAATATTTCCCGATTATCTCCCCTTTCACCGTACAATTTAGCTAAAAACCAACAACAATAAAACGTTAACCAAAATATAACAAGTAACATAAATAAATAAATAAATAAATAAATAAATAAATAAGCTTTATTTAGAGTCGGCATGGTTAAAACAACATACAACATAATCTCTGTTGAGCTTTTAACCGACATAAGTAACGTTACTTTCTTTTAATAAATATGCCTAACCGTAAGTAACCGACGCAACTTTGATACATTTTGGACCTCTTCTTCTTCTTCTTCCGGTATAGAACAGGAGTCGTTGCCGACTGTTTCACACAGGCGGGGCTAACCATAAAAGTTAGCCCCTAAACTCCTCGATGGTAGCTGCGGCAACTGTGCTGGTTGGTAGGAGGTTCCAGTCTCTGACTGTTCGTTGGAAGAAGGAATTCCTGTACGTTTCGTTGTTGGTTCTTTCTAGGAAAAGGCGATGTTGGCATCTTGTCCTGCTGTCGTTATGCCTAATATATAAATCCCTGTTGATGTCAATCAGGTTGTGCTGGATCTTGTATAGCATTCATAGTCTACTGTTGTGTCTTCTCTGTTCTAAGCTTTGCCAACCAAGTGATGTTATCATGTTGGTCACACAACCAGGCGTTCGGTCGGTGTAATTGTTGGTGACAAAGCGTGCGGCTCTTCTCTGTATGTTCTCCAATGCCTTGATCTTACTTTGGCTAGTTGGATCCCATACAGTCGCTGCGTATTCGATGGTTGGTCTCACAATTGCGGTGTAGCTTGTCTCCTTGACTGTCCTCGTGCAGTCTTTCAAGTTCCTTCTAATAAATCCAAGAGTTCTATTTCCTTTGGCAGCTACATTGTCCACATGTTTGTCCCAGGATAAGTTGCTGGTTAGGGTGACTCCTAGATATTTGTTGGAGTCAACTATCTCCAGTGTGTGGCCATGAAGCTGGTAGTTGGTATGAATAGCGGTCTTGGACTTATTAGGTGCTACTCTAATGACTGTGCATTTGCTCGGGTTGAAGCTCATCTGCCATCTATTTTCCCAATTTTCCAGTGCGGTTAGGTCTTCCTGTAATAGTTGGCTGTCTATAGTCCCATTTATGGCTCGGAATAAGATGGTGTCATCCGCAAAAAGTCGAGTTTCTGAATGTATGATGGTCTCTGGCATATCATTAATGTAGGCTAAGAACAGGAGGGGCCTAGTAGCACTGAGCCCTGTGGTACTCCTGACAGGACTTGAGCTGATGTTGACTTTGCTCCTTCCAGCACTACATTTTGGTTTCGGTTTTCCAAGAACGACTTGATCCATGTAACGGTGTTGTGGTTAACTCCATAGTACGAAAGTTTGTGCAATAGTCTGGCATGTGGGACCTTGTCGAATGCCTTAGCAAATCTAACAAGATTATGTCGACTTGTGACCTTTTAGCAAAAACATTGACAATCATTTGGAAACGGTCAAGTTTTTCAGATCTCTTTTGTGATCACACGAGACATTTATAAGACTCATTATATAGTCATCTGTTTGTAGATGAACATGATATATCCCCTTTTCTCTTCGCTCTGCTCTTTTCTATTATGAAGCAGACTGAGAAAACTTCTGAAACAAAATGTTTAATTATCATGTACCTATTTGTTTTTTTAAACAAATATAGATTTCATTTGCAACGAGAAAATTTATCAGACTCAGCAATAGCAAAATATTTATTTAGCGCCAGCCGTGAAGGACGTATACCTTGGCGCCAGCATTTTAACAATAAATGGTTACGCGGTTTGATTAAATAACAATTCTTGAGAAGCCCTTGAAGGACGTTTGCCTCATAAGTATGCAGAAACAAATCGGCAAGTAATGGAGCACAATTTATACCCATTGGAATACCAATTATCTGTTGAAACATTCATCCATCGAACTGGACAATATGTAGTCCATGAATTTTGTTTAAATATTTGAATGACCTCACCGGGCCCTGTTTGTATTTATTATTATAGATGTTGAGTGGCCTTTGTTAAAAGTACGACGCATCTCTACCAATAACAAGACACTGATACCTTTGTTCTATGTTCTATGTGATAACCATTACGAATTCCACATAAAACGATGATGGGTTCGTCTTTATCTCCAGTTGTTTGTAGGAGGGCGGATCTCTTATTTACGTTGTTTGTGTTTGTTTATATAGACCTTTTTATTCTTAAAAACATGGGCGCGGCCATTATCGATTTCCGAGTGTGTCCGCCATTAGTAAAGTGTCAAAATATTATGTTCTCGGGGTTTATCGATACGCTAATGTATGGTTTCTCTAGTACAGGTGTCACAATATACTGTTATTTCGGCTTGAAATTCAATGATAACACCTGCTGTGAAGTGATTTATAAACGGAGATATAATGACAATGATATAATGACAACAAATAAATTACCTGGTATGTATTTTTTTTAATTACCGTTATATTCCCCATACAAAATCAGTATAAATCCTACTTGATAAAAAACTGCATGCACTTTTTTTTCCTTTTTTGTTTTTTTTTGTCGCTTTTCAAGCATAAGAAAAAAGGGGTAATCAAATTAATATTTTGTATGAAATTAAAAGTAAATATATAAATTATATTATACGCTTTTTAAAATTATTACTATACGATTTAAAGTGAAGTAATAATGATAAAAAGTGTGCCTAACTTATAAGAAATAACTTAACTTTGAATGTGCATTTTTCAATTCTGTTTTATTTTTATTTATTTTTTGTTTGTTAAATTGTAAAACAAATTAAAAGTTTTTGTCGGTCAATTTCTGTAGTGAAGATGAAAAGGAATTTAAGTTTTATCAAATTAAAACATCTGAATATCTGAATTTATTTATCTGAAAAAAAAGTTTCATGAGGAACCTAATATAACTATTTGCTCCCAGGTTTCAGATACGTGAACCGGACGGGCATTTTTCACCCCATTTGTCTTCTTTTTTAAATTTCTTTGCTAGGATTTCATAGTTTTATATTGATTTATTCTTTAATTTTATATGTTTTTGAAGATTAATTAAAATTTAATATTGACGTGTTAAGGAAGTGGTAGCGCTTTCTAGACTTGTAGTCTGCTGAAGGTCGACCGTGTCAACAGCGATGCGATGCTTCCCGGGTTTGGCACTTAGGGGAATAGACAGTCGTGTCATTTTGTAACAAAGGTGTTAAATTCATATTGTAGAAAGATAACTATCATTATAACTGATAGTTAACTGTGTATTGCATAACAAGTCATAGCAAAGACATCACTAAAACACAAAAATTTAATTTATATATTGGGTTGATTCTTAAATGTATTTGATTTGCAATATGACAGTTAAATTCTACCCCCTTCCCACAAAGGGTTAAAAATGATAAAAATATATATACATGTAACTGAATTATAATGACAAAAAACTAAAAGAAAAAAAAATCGCCGAATTTTGTTGCAGGACATCATGTCGTTCATTTAAACTTCTGACAGAATCAAGATTTATTTCAAGATTTATCTACAGAAATGTGATACCTCTTTGTAAATTGTTAATTATTTTATGCGGCTTCTACATGAAAAACAATAATTCCTACACTGCTCACTTTGTTCCCGTTTCCTTTGTTTATATTATTTAAACTTTCATTTAAGACAACATTTATCTCAGTTTTTTTTTCCTTTCTATTTTATCCTCTACCGCATACGGAAGGAACATTATTCCTCCACATATTTGCTACTCTATCATTGTGCAAATGATTGATTTTTTGGTCAATTGCATAAGTGCTCCATCCATCATAAAAATATGCGACTTTGTGAAGTGAAGACAATATTCGAATGGAACTTAGATCTTTTGTACAAAATATATACCGTTAGTAAAAAATGTGTGTTGAGGGTTTCCATACCGACCGTTTTTTTTTTGTTGCGTACCCCGTTTTGTATTGAAATTCTGCCACATAAGCAAGGTTCAAATCTGAATAGCTACAGATCGATCTGTTAGCCCACATCTGGCAAAATGACTAGCTAATTCTTTAATTTTGATAATATTGATGACCGTATAGATTTGTCCAACCTGGTCCTGAACTTTGTGATTCTGAACAATTTAAACAATAACCGTTTAAGTTCAATTCAATAATCCATATTTCGAAATATTCGGCCAAAATCACGGGAATAAGCCATACAATATTAACTGAAGCGTGTTTATCTAATCCAATTATGAATACTGATTAATCGTAACTAGTGTAAACAACCGATTGTTACACTTTCGTAATGGCGGACGATAGTAACACCACCTAGCGTCCACGAACGATAACTAGGTAATCACCGATTTCTGAAAACGTCTATAGTGAACATAGTGGTGTCCAACACATATTGTGTTGTGTTTTTGTTTTGTTTGTCTTCGTCTTGTGTACCCTATGTTGTCAGTTTCTCTGGATTGTGTTGTGTTTTTGTTTTGTTTGTCTTCGTCTTGTGTACCCTATGTTGTCAGTTTCTCTGGATTGTGTTGTGTTTTTGTTTTGTTTGTCTTCGTCTTGTGTACCCTATGTTGTCAGTTTCTCTGGATTGTGTTGTGTTTTTGTTTTGTTTGTCTTCGTCTTGTGTACCCTATGTTGTCAGTTTCTCTGGATTGTGTTGTGTTTTTGTTTTGTTTGTCTTCGTCTTGTGTACCCTATGTTGTCAGTTTCTCTGGATTGTGTTGTGTTTTTGTTTTGTTTGTCTTCGTCTTGTGTACCCTATGTTGTCAGTTTCTCTGGATTGTGTTGTGTTTTTGTTTTGTTTGTCTTCGTCTTGTGTACCCTATGTTGTTAGTTTCTCTGGATTGTGTTGTGTTTATGCTTTGTTTGTCTTCGTCTTGTGTACCCTATGTTGTCAGTTTCTCTGGATTGTGTTGTGTTTTTGTTTTGTTTGTCTTCGTCTTGTGTACCCTATGTTGTCAGTTTCTCTGGATTGTGTTGTGTTTATGCTTTGTTTGTCTTCGTCTTGTGTACCCTATGTTGTCAGTTTCTCTGGATTGTGTTGTGTTTTTGTTTTGTTTGTCTTCGTCTTGTGTACCATATGTTGCTAGTTTCTCTAGTTTCTTCATTTTTATTGCATCTTCTGTATTATCTAATGTTTATTTTGGTCTATATTTTAGTTACGCACGTGAAATAGTAGAGAAATCAAGCGCTTTAATGCTGTTGTAAAGAATTACGTTTGTTCTCCAAATAATGCTTTTTTGTCTATTATTCACACTGTCATAAATTCAATGTATTATTATGAAATATATATCTTTATGTTGCTTTGATCTTAATACATGTTGTATATTGAAGAGAAAATGCTTTATTTTATGTTGTAATAACATGACATCACAAACACCAAGGACATGGAGACTTTGTTGATTCAAAAGAGATGGAGATGGCTTGGGCATGTTCTACGTATACCATCTGAAGACATGACAAAGGTAGCCCTAAGATGGACACCGAAGGAAAAAGAAAAAGAGGAAGACCAAAAACGAAATGGAGGCGCACCATAGAAAATGAAATAAAGAAAAGAGGATACACCTGGAGCACAATAGAAAGAAAAGCCAGCAACAGAGAAGAGTGGAGAAAACTTGTCCTTGTCCTGTGTGCCATGAGGCATAGGAAGGACAACAACAGAGAAGAGTGGAGGAAACTTGTCCTTGTCCTGTGTGCCATGAGGCATAGCAAGGACAACAACAGAGAAGAGTGGAGGAAACTTGTCCTTGTCCTGTGTGCCATGAGGTATAGCAAGGACAACAACAGAGAAGAGTGGAGGAAACTTGTCCTTGTCCTGTGTGCCATGAGGCATAGCAAGGACAACAACAGAGAAGAGTGGAGGAAACTTGTCCTTGTCCTGTGTGCCATGAGGCATAGCAAGGACAACAACAGAGAAGAGTGGAGGAAACTTGTCCTTGTCCTGTGTGCCATGAGGCATAGCAAGGAAACCAACAGAGAAGAGTGGAGGAAACTTGTCCTTGTCCTGTGTGCCATGAGGCATAGCAAGGACAACAACAGAGAAGAGTGGAGGAAGCTTGTCCTTGTCCTGTGTGCCATGAGGCATAGCAAGGACAACAACAGAGAAGAGTGGAGGAAACTTGTCCTTGTCCTGTGTGCCATGAGGCATAGCAAGGACAACAACAGAGAAGAGTGGAGGAAACTTGTCCTTGTCCTGTGTGCCATGAGGTATAGCAAGGACAACAACAGAGAAGAGTGGAGGAAACTTGTCCTTGTCCTGTGTGCCATGAGGCATAGCAAGGACAACAACAGAGAAGAGTGGAGGAAACTTGTCCTTGTCCTGTGTCTCCTCCAGCTAAGCAATCGCATACATGTAGTCCATTCTCCAACCATACGATGTACTCTGCTACTATACATTACTTCTTGCCTCTCCTCGTGTCGTGCTGCCAAAACAGTCCACTTGCTGTAACATGTTATCATTTAAATAGTTAGCATTGTCTTGTTTATGAACATATATATATATGTCCCCATTCTGTATTGTTGTAACTGCTGATATAATTATGAATGTATATTTGTTATTGCCCCTTGAGGGACCTTAATTGGAATACAAATATTGATATTGATATTGATATATAGCGGTACTGTTACTCGTGTGTCACGATTCACCCGTGCAGATCGTTGACCGATTGAGGCCACGTGTAGTAATCAGAACACACCGGTCACAGTTTATGTACATGTATACAATATTGGATGTGTAACATTATTATTTTCCAGAGAGGTTGAAGGTTTTTTATAAAGATAGACAAGTAAGTCAGCACTCTTGTATTACAATAAGTTAACATTTGGTGCAGTTTGCTGACATATATTCTAAATAGTACCTAGGAATTTATTATACAATCTAATTAGAATTAGATCTACGCACTTGCTCCCTATTTTCTATCGGTTTTTTTGGTCGCCGCGCGCGTAGTCGACAAAAAAAAACACAGATAAAAAATAGGGAGCAAGTGCTAGATCTAATTTTAATTAGATTGTATATTATCTATCTTGAAACAATTACACAAACATATTTAATGAAATGTCGTCCCCAAGACCAATTCGATATAAACAAGAAACAGTACATTGTAGTTTATAATGCATGATATAAAATAAGATAAATAATTATGTAGGATATTACCAATAATATGTCAAAATAAATAATTCTGTAGGATATTACCAATAATGTGTCAAAATAAATAATTCTGTAGGATATTACCAATACTGTGTCAAGTAACATTTACACCAGTTTTCCGAGTTAAACGTTAAACAATTGAACGCCAAGCATGAATTGATTTACCGTTTAACTCGGAAAACCGTGGTATAAATGACTTGTAATATGACTTGTCTTTTAATTATAACACAAAATCAACTGTATGAGTAAATTAACATATCCTTGAGGCACCGTCCCCTGGTGTTTACTGCATTCAAGCTACCTTATTCGTTAACTTGTTTGCTTTAAACACGGGAAGGATTATCAATTCATACAATTAAATATTTGGGTATGAGCAAACATCCTTTTAGCATCTTCCCCTGGTGTCTTCTGCTGAAGGGCAACCTATGTGCTTGCCTTTCTGCTTTAGACACAGGGAGGATACACATGGCCAATACCTCAAAATTAAGGGTCGACTATCATCCTTTTAGCACCGTTACCTGGTGTCTCCTGCAGAAAGGTTGTCATTGTGTTTGCCTCTCTGCTTCAGACACGGGTAGGATACAAATAGTCGGCTCTATCTATTTATTTATCATCGTATTTATATGATACATATCATAGCTGGATGTATTAAAACATATCAACCACACTGAGCATATAAATGACATGTTATAAGTATATGTTATTGTATCTTTGTCTTTGTTAAACATATGTTATGTTTTAAATAATTATATATGTGAATATTCATGCTCCTCATGGGCCCATAATTGGTAAATAAAAGTATCTTCTTCTTCTTCTTCTTCTTGAAGCAATGCAATAGGTCGTTAATTATTGCACGGCTCTCGGAGAGTAATAAAACTAAGCCCAGATTTAAAGTGTGCAATATCTCGAATCTGTGTATATTATTTCATAGTTCTTAGCTGTTGCTTACATTCTGGTATATAAACCATAAACAGATCAAAGGAAAAAATGCATTCATGTTACAAGTGTTTATACATTTCTCAGTTGGTTCGTTTTGCTTGAATTTGTAATATATTTCATGCTTTTATGACCATATTATCACGATGCCTGCAGCCTCAAGGATACCATTTCCACAAGTTCTTGAAAACGCTCATTAACTTTTATTACCACTATAAAGATCTTGTATTAATAGGTACAATTTTCTACAGGCAAGAGATATAATCAAGAAGTGTATTTCCCATCCATGACGTTTTCTGTGTATCAGTAAGGATTTGGAATGGTCTTTACACGACAGATTCTACCTTCTTAGCCATTAGTCGATTAACTACGAGTACTCACTGACCCTACTATTTTACTGTCCATCATCCATGTTTATAGTGTTCTTCATTTTACATCAAATCATAGTAAACATAAAGAGACAACACCACTGATATGTCGATGGAAATGAATGTCCTGGTTTGGGACAGTTACGCAAATTTGGCGGGGTTGAACCAACTGATTCCAACCTTCCTCTTTATAATAATTTTATCTCCGACGTTATTACAAATATAAACAAACAAAAACCTGCACAGATTCCATTCAACACACGATCATTAAAATGAAGAACATTGCATTTTTTATCCATCTTAAACATGTTTATGGTTCATGATTTAAGGCCTGTTTTTTTATATATTCCACCCGAATACACATCTTACTCCTCAGATGATGCGTATCGGGAAATTCAAAATGAATATCTAATGTTTTCTCCAAATTATGAATGTGTTTGCCTACTGGGTGATTTTAATAGTAGGACTGCAACTGATGACGATTTTATATTTATAGATGATGATGACCCCTCAACAGAGGGGATTGATATTGTAAATAGTGTTTGCTTTTTAGATATGAATAGCTTGCCACGTAAAAGAAACAGCAGAGATAAAACCAGAAATAACTTTGGTAAATTATTATTGGATTTTTGTAAATCAAATGATTTTTTCATTCTAAATGGACGTTTAAATGGGGATGTAGAGGGAAAATTAACATGTAAAGGTGCGTGTGTTGTCGACTATTGTTTATGTAATGTAAATATCCTGTCAAATTTTGTTAGGCTAAATGTATTAGAATTCTCTAAATTATATTCAGACGCACACTCACCAATTTCCGTTTCAATTAAAGTAAACGAAAAAACGAATAATGCGGCAGAATCTCGTAACCAATCTAATAAAGAGGAAGTAATAAACAAGTGGGACCCAGAAAAATTGCAAGAATTCATTGAAAATATAGAAACAGTGAAAGTAATTGATCTAGAAAATAAACTGATTAACTCAAATAATGATAACACATGTAAGCAGTCTATTAACCAGTATGTACATGACCTATCAGAAATATTTGTAGACTCGGCCAAGAAAACTTTGGGTACACGTACTACAAAAAACTCTAAGCAACAAATAAATAACAGTAAAACTCATAAACCATGGTTTACTGTGCAATGTAAATTTCAAAGACAAAATTATAGAAAATTGAAAAGAAAATACAAAAGGTATAAGACAGAAGCAGTTAAAAATGAGTTAGCTGCAGCGGAAAGACAGTATAAAAGAACACTTGATACAAGTATGTCACGACATAGAAAAGACATGCAAAATAAACTTAAAACTATGCGCACAAAAAATCCAAAAGAATTTTGGAAAATTTTAAATAAAAGTAAAAGAAAAGAACAACCAGACATCCCAGTTGATACTTTTTTCGAATTTTATAAGGAATTAAACCAGAAACCTAATCAAAAAGATACGCCAAACTTACCTGAACCAGAAGTTCAGGAAACAAATCAAATAAATGAAGAAATTAATAAGTATATCGACAAAAATGAGATTTTGAATTGTATAAAAAAGTTAAAATGTAATAAAGCTAGCGGAGAAGATTATATTACAAACGAGTATATTAAAGCTACCGCGACCCAGTTTATTAACATATACGAGAAGTTATTTAACGTTATATTTGATACAGGTATTATCCCTGATATATGGTTAATTGGAAGCATTAAACCTATATTCAAAAACAAAGGAAATAAATATGACCCAAACAATTTTCGACCAATAACCATATTAAGCTGCCTAGGTAAACTTTTCACATCTATATTGAACGATAGACTAAATACATTCTCAGAAGAATTTAAGGTATTAAACGAAAGCCAGTGTGGATTCCGTAAACAATACTCCACTATTGATAGTATATTTATCCTTTATTCCTTCTTCGAATGTCTCAAAAGTAAAAATAAAAAATTATTTTGTGCTTTCGTGGACTTTGAAAAAGCGTTCGACAAAGTCTGGCGTGAAGCATTATGGTACAAACTTTTATTGAACAATATCAATGGTAAAATGTATCGTTTGATATTAAATATGTATGATAACATTAAATCATGTGTAGTATATAACAATTGTAAATCTGATTTCTTTAGGTGTGAAAACGGTGTTAGACAGGGTGAGAACTTATCCCCGTTTTTGTTTTCAATTTTTCTAAATGATTTAGAATCTTATCTGCAGTCAAAAGATGTCAGTGGGTTGACAACATTGTCTGAAGAAATTGAAAACCAGTTAAATGTATATCTGAAACTTTTCGTTATACTGTACGCCGACGATACAGTGATAATGTCGGAAACCAAAGAGGATCTTCAGAAACAACTTGATGTCTTTTCTGAATATTGTAAGTTTTGGCAACTTAAAGTTAATGTCGAAAAAACTAAAATTTTGGTTTTTTCTAGAGGGAGGCTTCCAAATAATCTTACATTCACATTTAATGAAATGGAAATTGGAATAGTGTCTGAATTTAATTATCTGGGTGTTTTACTTTCAAAATCTGGGAACTTTTCAATGGCAAAAAAAGCTCAAGTAGAGAAAGCCACAAAAGCAATGTTCGAAGTTTTAAAAAGAGGAAAAATACATAACCTATCAATTCAGTGCCAGTTAGACTTATTTGATAAAATAATAAAACCTATTTTATTGTATGGGTGTGAAGTTTGGGGGTTTTCAAAAAACGAAATTATAGAAAGGGTACACTTGCGATTTTGTAAACTATTACTTAATTTTAAAACTTCCACACCAAGTTACATGGTTTATGGGGAACTAGGTAGATATCCCCTAGACATTGATATAAAAGTTAGAACAATATCTTTTTGGGCTAAACTAATCAGTGGAAAGCAAACAAAACTATCTGCTATCATTTATAAATGTATGTATAATATGTTGCGAGTGAGAGATAGAAACTTTATGTGGTTGAAATATGTAAAACATATATTGTGTAATTGTGGTTTTAATTATATTTGGGAGTCACAAACTTTTATTAATGAATTGTGGTTGAAACACTCAATTAAACAAAATCTCACTGATCAATATCTCCAAACGTGGCTTTCTTCAGTAAACGATTCTCCGAAGGCACTGAATTACAGAATATATAAAGATAATTTGGTTTTCGAAAACTACTTAAATATTTTAAATGATAAGGATAATTTGACATTAAGTAAATTTAGAACAACAAACCATAAGTTACCAGTCGAAAATGGTAGATGGAAAAACATACCCAGAGAGAATAGAATATGTCCCTTATGTAATAATGGAGAAATTGGAGATGAATTTCATTATCTATTTAAATGTCAGTATTTCGGCAATCAAAGAAAAATTTATATAAAGAAAAACATTCGTATAAATCCAAACATAATAAAGTTCAAACTATTAATGACATCAACTTCAAAAATAGAACTCCAAAAATTATGTCGCTTTGTCAGAATTATTAATAAAGGTGTGTCGACTCCCGGTTAACCTCTTGTTATGACCTGTCTGTATATATTGTAAATAGTGTACATATTTTCATATCTCTATACCTGTATGTATTATGGTTTAAGAGAAAATAAAGAATAACACCATTAACCTGGTTTTAAACTTTTTTTATGGTTGAGTGGTTTTTTTTATACGGTGTGGTTTTAACCATGCAGTTAAATGATTAAAGAACATCTTAACCGGGTTCGAAGCACGGTTGAATATGTTTGAACCTTGTTAATTACCAGTATATGTTTGTAATATGAACATCTGTGTATTATAAACCCTTTTCCAAGTTGTTTATTGACATTCTGCATTGTTGTATTTGTTTATAAAGAATTAAATTATTTTATTATTTTATTTGTTGTTTTTTGTGTTGTTTTTGTTTTGTTTGTGTGTTTAAGAGTTGAATTGTTTTATTTGTTAATGCAGAATTAATTTTACTTTGTTATAAAATAATCAATGAACTAGAAAATTTCTCTTAAATATCTTAAACATGTTTATGGTTCATGATTTAAACATGTTTGTTTGTTTGTAAACAAACAAAGTTTGAGAATAAAAAAACAAGCCTTTAAACGTGTTTCATATTGTTTTCAACTATAAACAAGTTTGAGAATAAAAAAACCCCAGGCCTTTTAATATAGGAAGTGCTCCCCGTGATCTGTGATAAAGGGCTTACCACGCCAGATATAGAAAAAATCCAATAAACTCGTATGAATTGCATCAAAAAAGGTTGGCTCCTTTTGTTACCATCTCATGTTGTAGATGGGATTGGGGTTTTAATTAATATATTTTAAGTGGAACATTTATAAAATGACCCCTCCTCCTCCGTGATAAAAGGGCATTCTACCTCACCATTTATATATTGGAGGTGTAATGCTATACCGACGTAATGTTTTTAATTTTTATTTTAAGAATAAAATGAGAATATATTTGTATAATTAGTTGATATGTATTCAACAACATACTGTGCTTGTTTGATGTTGATTGAATACTGAAGTAAACCGGTATTCGGTATTAGTAAAGCACGCGCAAGAATTTATATTCATCACGTGATTTTTCCATATATATAAGGGAAAAAATTAAATTCCCGCTTAAATATATATTCAAACCATATATTAATCTCTATTATTTATATTGTAGAAATCAAAATGTCTAATAGTGCAGAAATGACGAATCAGTGTGTTGTCAAGAGGAAGGCTCTTCCCAAACAGTAAGTAAATTCATATTATAAAATTGCCGAAATGAAAAATTAATAAATAAAATAATTGCAGACATTTCAAATTTATGCATTTAGAATAAATATGTTCACCTAGAATACATGATTTAGTCCTCAAATGTAACTAAATTCCGTTAATCGTAAAATCAACATTTTTTACTAACCAAAGACAAAAAAAAAGCTATGAACCCTCTCCCTCTTTGTCGTAAATCCAACTACATGTACCATACGACCCCTTATAATATTGTATCGAGTACACCTTGCCATGAGCTGCTCGTAATGTTAGTGGTGATAGGTACTGATTGCATAGGTAGTTGTAAATCCAACTACCATACGATCATGACTCCCTGGGAAGGGATAACTGGGTTAACAACTTTTGACTGCATCTGCAAAAGTTGGGTAGTGGTAGGGACTAAAAATTTAGTCTTTTGTTGTAGTTAAAATTCCTACTCCTAGACCATTTTTTAAACCTTCACCAGTACCCTTAAAAATACTTGTTGTCTATATTAGATACTGTTCTCAATAAAGACAACACACTCTACTGATAATTAATATTTGTTTTTGGTTTTTCATGCTTCAACATATTCTTTTTTTTATGGAATCTTGATACAAATATTTTGTTTTAAGTAAAAAAATTATGGTGCAAGTTTATTATTATATATAACGACTCCTAGCATAAATACAGCATTGTTTAATTTGAAAATGCAGTAAAAGTACCTCTGAACCTGAAAACATTGTAAATTTGGCACCTGTCCATTGTGATGTTTTTATCCTGACAACACCCCGCCCCCTCCCCCAAATCAGAGTATTCCTATCTGCACCAGCTGGGAATGTGATGTGCAGCTCTGTTAGGGATTAGCCCTTGGAACCATCACTGAGTATCCATTTTTAATCTGAAGATTAAAATGGAGGTTGCCATTGCTGTCAAGTTGAAGATGTATAAATGTTGTCTTATAACCACAAGTACATGTACCCCACTATTGGCAGTTAGACAGGAATATCATCACCCCCTCCCCCTTCCAAACAATTAAGATTTTTTTTTCTTGTAATTGTGCCTGTATTTCATGTTTATTGCTTGTTATACAATTTTATGTCAATCCAAGTGAATACCAATCTTAATTAGAATTGGATGTTTGTTGTATCTTTTTTAATATTGTCCATTGGCAATACACACATATTTAACAACATTCTGTTTGGGTTGTCATTCATCTATGACCATCCAGTCATATAAACATATTTAACAACATTCTGTTTGGGTTGTCATTCATCTATGACCATCCAGTCATATAAACATATTTAACAACATTCTGTTTGGGTTGTCATTCATCTATGACCATCCAGTCATATAAACATATTTAACAACATTCTGTTTGGGTTGTCATTCATCTATGACCATCCAGTCATATAAACATATTTAACAACATTCTGTTTGGGTTGTCATTCATCTATGACCATCCAGTCATATAAACATATTTAACAACATTCTGTTTGGGTTGTCATTCATCTATGACCATCCAGTCATATAAACATATTTAACAACATTCTGTTTGGGTTGTCATTCATCTATGACCATCCAGTCATATAAACATATTTAACAACATTCTGTTTGGGTTGTCATTCATCTATGACCATCCAGTCATATAAACATATTTAACAACATTCTGTTTGGGTTGTCATTCATCTATGACCATCCAGTCATATAGACATATTTGACCAATCGAACAACAGATTATGGCATGTATTCGATTTTGATAACTAAAGATTTAGTAGCTCATAACTGATCTGTTGAAAGTATGAACCCTGACATGACCCCATACAGGATGTTCACATATAATTAAGGGGCATATATCTCAGAAACTACAAATGTCTGAAATCTCAAATTCAGACTTGTATTTTATCCCTTTAAACCTACTTTTAAAATTTGATGTGTGTATAATATATTAAGAAAATAATGTAAAAACAGTGATGACTGTATGAAAGTGGCATTAAACACCATAAACCTACCTGTATCATAACAAAACATAAACGTGTAGATCTGAAAAATATACATCCAGCAGACTCACAAATTGTTGTTGTTGTTTTATACATACATTGTGTATATACATTAATATCTAAACAACACTGCATACCTTAGGTGTCAACTTCATGGCCTTCCTTGCAACCCAGCTGTTAATTATTTTTTTGGCATATGAAACAATGTTGATGAAGAATTTCATTTCTTTTTCGATGTTTGATTCTGAACCCAACATTGGAAATTTTCTTCTCAAGAACCAATATAATATTTGCTGCAAAGCATCATTCTGACATGTAGATTTAGATTGTTCAAAAAACACCCCAGGAGCTATGGTTGAAAGTTGAACATGGGGGAAAACAATTCTTGTACCAGTAATTGAAATATTCACAAATAAAGACTACTAACTGGGTCTGTAAGGTCCCAGATATTGAAGTCCAACGTTTGTGATAGGCTGTAATCAGAAATTAGAATACATTTTAAAGTAAAATTCCCAAGAACTAGAAATGAACATGTGTGGCAGGAACTCGATCTTAAGGTTTATGTGTAATGTTTTGTAGTTTGTTGTGTGTCCTGTTGTCCATTTTTATTTGGCCATTGTGTTGTCTATCCTTTGATTTACAAATCCTGATTACCCCTTTGGTATCTTCAAATTCCTCTTGCAATTGTAGTTGGCATGAAATATCCTTGTGATATGCAAATATACCACCTTGCACAAATGAAGACCTCAGAGTCTGTAGGGTCTGAGCCTTTGGGGTCCAAAGTACATATAGGCTGCATTAGAATAAATTTTAATATAGCATTCCCCAGAACTAGAAATGACTAAATTGCATGACATTTCATTTACACATGGAGATTCAATCTAGTACAAAAGAAGGCACCATGGTCTATATGTTCCTTTTCTATGCAAATTAGCTTAATTTTATCAAAACCACATTAAAATTTTATATGGTATATATAGAAGTTCATTGTTACAAATCAGTAATGGTCAAGGGGAGATAACTCCATTCTATTTTCAAAAGATGGAAGATAAACATAGACCGCTAAACGCAATCAGGTGGGGATTTTGTGTGTTACATTTTGCAAAAAAATGAAAACTGTTTAGCTGACTTTATTTTTATTTGAAATGATACTGTGATGGGATATGTTACCCCAACAGGATTTTTTTCTATCCTGTCCATCATTTTTCAAACTGATGTTCATTACTACAAGGGAAATTGTCTATGGACACTTCAAAAACTATATACATGTATATAACATTCTTTTACAACAAAACTTTCAACCTAAATGCAGTTTTTAGAAATATCATAACATATGCTAGAGTGATACACTTTTACTCATGAAAAGTGTCATTTTTATAATTTCTGTCTACATTCAAATATTAAAGTTACTTTTCTCAAAATTTAGAAATGCATATTAAATCGGCTTTAAAAAATGTACAATTATGTAAACAGACATTAAAGAGGAAGTGTACGGACACTACCAAATGTGTTGTGTTAAAATTGAAACTAAATATTGACACCAATACAAAACATGTATAAACAAATTGTATTTAACCTAAAATTATATTAACAACCAAATAAAGTAAAGGAATACAAAATTCCACTATATCTGGATGTTTCATATTAAATCACTCTATTTTATAGTTATTTGCAAAATTTGAGAAGAAAGATGTTTGATTACAAACAGGGGTGCACTTCGACTCTCAGCCGCAAGTGATAAAGTTTACCAGTTGCTTGCCTAGGGTCAATGGTTCTCTCAGGATACTCCGGCTTCCTCCACCACTAAAACTGGTTGCCATGATAAAGCTGAAATAATGCTGAAAGTGGCATTAAACACCAAAATTCAAATTAAAAGAATTAACACCTTACATGATCAATTGTACAATTATACTTGTGTGGTCTGTGGACATTACATATTTTCCTAAATATCATAGGAACAATATCAAATACTAAAAATTTTACTTGAACAAACAAACAAGCAAATTCTTAAAGACTAAAAGAACATCTAAACAGTTTTCCAAAGCTAGTAACTTTTCAAAGTAGTATTTTAAAGTCTATTTGAACTTATGTGTTCATCAATGTATGGTTTCATTTTTTGAAGATTTATGTCTTTACCATCCCATGATTTGTTAGGCTAACAGGCCAATTGTTGTACACTTTGTTGTTCTTTCTTTTCTTTGTCATATTTGGACCTACTATTGTAGGCTTTCCTCTGGTACTGTTGATTGTTTGTCAGTATTGTCCTTTTGCAGTTTGATTCTCAGTCTCCATCTCTGTGTTCTAATTACAGCTTTTCTTTTTGAATTACTTTAATTTTTACATTCATTTTCTTTTATAGGTTTTCTATGTTGTTGTTTGTTTTGTTTTATTTTGTTTTGCTCTGTATCTTCTTTGTTGTTCTCTTTTGTCTCCTCATTTCCTTCACTATTGCTATATGCTCATATTTGTCTATCTGGTTTTAGTTTTGTCTTTATATCTTGATTTTGGCTACAATATTGATACCTTTTTGTGTTTTCTTCTTCTGTCTATATTTCACTCAGTTTATTGTTGTGGAAAAGGTTAATGGTTCATTATCATATACAATGTGGTCTATGTAGTGTCCGTAGACCATACATAAATTTAGAGAAGGGGCTATATTGCAATCACCTTGTCTGTCCGTCCGTCCATTTGTCTGTCCGTTCACACTTTCGTAACAGATATCTCAGCTTCTACAGGAAGAAATGATTTTATATTTGATATATGGCCTTGGCATTTTGACTTGTACCGTGTCTCCCCTTTCCAGGTTTACCGCGCGACTTAGAATTTTTCATGTTTGCCGTAATGAAAACTTTCGTAACAGATATCTCGGCTTCTACTGGAAGAAATGATTTTATATTTGATATGTGGCTTTGGCATGGTGATTTGTACCGTGTCTCCTCTTTCCAGGTTTACCGCACATCTACTTCCTGCTTACCGTGCGACTTACAAATGAACAAGTGGGGGTATTCTTAACACGACGTACCGTGCAACATCTTGTTTATCCTACAACCATGAAAAAAAGCACAACATCCATCAATTATTATGACATAAACATTATTTTGAAAATCTTCTGTAACTCTGATTCAATTAAATCCAAACTGAGGCTATGATAGTTCTTGGGCAGTCTTCCTTCAAAATTGAATGCAACAGCCCCTGCCCCCTCCATGATGGCATCAACAGAAATTTCTTCAAATCAACAGTTTTATTGTTACATTTTAAACTCATTTTTTTTCTGAAATAATTCCATCAAACATTCATAAAATCTCCTAAAACTAGGACATCAGCTTATTTGTGGCCAAAATATTGTATCTAACATAAAAATTTTGAAAATTAAGATTTTCATTTCATTTTTGATGGAATTTGAACTTGTATTTTTTTAATGGTAAATTTTACTTTCTTAAACCAAACATTATTTTTTAATCATAAAACATTCATATAATCTCATGAAACTTTTTAATGTTTCCTAGTTAGATGTACAATGTATGGTGAAAATATTACATCTACATTCAAATTCGAAAATAATTCTCGTACAAGTATAACAAATTTCAAATATCAATTTCTATTCTGATCAGTAGTTGAAGTTAAAATCTATTTTTTCCCCTTTGTTACATCTTCGCTAGCCAAGGGTTACGATCTACTCATCAATAGTAGAGTGGATCGTAACCATTGGCTAACAAAGATGCTTTGTTAAGGCATGTTCAATTAATTTTTTAGCTCACCTGGCCAAAGGGCATGTGAGCTTTTGTCATCACTTGGTGTTTGTCGTCTGTTAACATTTTACATTTGAATCTACTCTGAAACCACATGGCCTAATGAACTGAAACTGGGTAGGAAGCATCTATGATAGGTCTTCTATAATGATTGCTCATTTCATCCCAATCCGTTTACAAACATGGTCGCCATAGACAATTCTTGTTTCCTGTTGGTCAATTTCTAAAAATCTTTTCCTCTGCAACTGCTTGACCAAATGAAACCGAAACTTGGTATGAAACATCTATGGAAGGCTCTTTATAAAGATGGCTAAATTAACAAACATGGCCACCATAGACAATTATTGTTACTGGTTGGTCAATTTCTAAAAATCTTCTCTGAAACCGCTTGGACAAAATGAACCGAAACATGGTAGCAGAGCTCCAGATAATTGTCAAGTCCAAAGAGTAATTACCCCCTACTTTTGAAAATGATGGGTATTTGCATATTTCCTTTGCACTGTTGTACTCTCTACTTCAGAAAAGATTGCTTACATGTACACTTTTAAAATTATGTTTGACACAAGTGTTATTCAATAAATGCAGGATGCAAGTGAAATGTTTAATTTGACACTACTGTGTCATGTTTATTAATAAAATGTTGTTAATATTTTGTTCTGTGTTTACTTTATATAACTGACTGATAACTTTTTCATGTTTTCTTTTCTCTATTTTGCTCGTCGACTTCGGCAGTTTTCACAGCCGTTTTGATAATGTCATCAATGATTCCTTTAACTATACTGTCACTAGATATAGATGAAACTGTCGGGAACTTAAGTATAGAATTTTTCGGAGCGCTTAGTAGCGCGCTTGTTCATGTTCTTGCTCATTTTCAACAAACAACGTGTTCTCAAATTTACTTTCGTTTTAGTTCTTACTTATTACGTAAACCACTCCTTAGAAGGAGCACCGCATTTATTGACCGTGATTGGATGATCTATCGTAAACATCCAATCAGATCTCTTTTGACATCGATGCTTAGAAAGGCAAGCATTCGGTACCCCTCGGATGTATACGCTCTCTCCTTCGAAAAGTATAAAGAGAAGTAATTACAGGGAATTTCTCAAAGACAGAAATGTATTGTTAATGTACACTACTGTATTATCAGTGTACAAGTGTACGCTCCGAATTTGGAAAGTTTGCTTACACAGCAATATGTATGCGTAATGTGTACACTCTGATCTGATAATACATGCGTTTTTACTCGTTTTTATAGCGTAAAAAATGCAATTACGCAGCTTATCTGGAGCTCTGTGGTAGGAAGCATCTATTAAAGATCCTCTATAAAAATTGCTCATTTCGTCCCAATCTGTTAACAAGCATGGCCGCCATAAACAAATTTTATTTTTTTTAACAACGTAATATCTTTTATTCAAATGCTTGCTACAATTAACACACCAAAAGTCCAAGCTTCTTTTGGTGTTTCCCTGTTACATGATACATCCTGTTCTGATCAGCCAGGGCTATAATCAGAATTACATGAAATATATAAATACAACCTAAATACAATTTCTATTTAATACCTTTTGGAAACATTTATTTATTTTTCATTTATTATATAATTTTTTACTTTCATTAAAAATGTACACTTTTGAAGTGTTTTATTTTCTTTTATTCTTTTAATATATTCATTGACAAATATTCTATAAACCTCTGAATATACTTTGTTTTCTGTTCAGATATATACATTTGTAGTACAATTTGTACATGTAGATGGAAAACCCTACAACTGTTATCAAAAAATTTAATGCAAGATAGTTTTTATCATCTATCTTATATCCAAGTACTATATGTTTCAAAGTAATTTTGGTTTCGATACCCAAACCCTTCATTAAATTCTGAAATTTTGTCCAAAACTCTTTTAGAAAGGCACAAGTAATAAAATAATGAGAGTAATCTTCATCTAATTTGCAGAAATTACATAAGCTATTACCAACAATTTTCCATTTGAAATTTTTGGTTCTGGTTGGTCAAATACTAAGAATCTTTTCCTTAGAAACCTCTATAAAGCATATTTTTACAGGAAGGTCTTCTATAAAATTTCTTCATTTTATCCTGATTGGACAAAATAAATGGTCACCATGGGCAATTCTTGTTTCTGATTGGCTGAAATTTAAAAAATCTTCTGGTGAAACTAGAAGGAACAATGAAATATTACTTTGTAGGGGTGATGTATAAGAAATGCTGCACAAAATTTCCATATTTCGTGTTGATAGTACAACTAATATAGCCACCATAGGCAGTTCTTGTTTGTGATTGGCCAATTAAAAAAAATATTCTCTAAAACCATTTGGCTAAATTAATTAAAATTTGGTAGGAGCCTATTATGGAAGGTTATGTATAAGTTTTCTCGGAATAAAATGACATGTGAGCGACACAGGCTTGACCCATTGAGCCTCTAGTTTATTTTTTTCTCTTTTTAAGGTATGTTTGTTATAAGCTAAAAAAATATTTTAGCATTGACTGCTATATAATCTTCTCTGTATTATAACCTATACCTGTACAACTTTTATTGTATAGATGAGTTCCATTTGCAGTTTCTTAAACTCCTTACACAATACCAATTGAAACAGGTAAACTATGAGGTGGTCTGATATAAAAGATAAGTAGGTAAACTATGAGGTGGTCTGATATAAAAGATAAGTAGGTAAACTATGAGGTGGTCTGATATAAAAGATAAGTAGGTAAACTATGAGGTGGTCTGATATAAAAGATAAGTAGGTAAACTATGAGGTGGTCTGATATAAAAGATAAGTAGGTAAACTATGAGGTGGTCTGATATAAAAGATAAGTAGGTAAACTATGAGGTGGTCTGATATAAAAGATAAGTAGGTAAACTATGAGGTGGTCTGATATAAAAGATAAGTAGGTAAACTATGAGGTGGTCTGATATAAAAGATAAGTAGGTAAACTATGAGGTGGTCTGATATAAAAGATAAGTAGAAGTAAATGGTAATGAAAAAAAGGATCTAATTAAAAAATTGGTATATTTGTTTACCTTTTAATACCCCCGCTCGACAAGAGTCGGGGGTATATAAAGATCCTCGTGTCCGTCCATAAGTTTGTCCGTCTGTCACACTTTTGGTTTCTGGATATTAATTAAAGTACCACTCAACCAAATCTTTTCAAACTTTCACACATTGCTGTTTACCATAAAATACAGGTTAAGTTTGATTACGGTGTATTTCACATTTACCGTTAATAAGATATGGCCCTTTTTCTCTTAGAAAATAGGGACTTTTTAGGTTTCCGGATGATATTTAAAGTATGGCTCAACCAAATATTTTCAAACTTTAGCACAATGCTGTAGATTATTAAATACAGGTTAAGTTCGATTACGGTATATTTCACATTTACCGTTCCTGAGTTATAGCCCTTTTTCTCATAGAAAATATGGATTTTTTAGGTTTCTGAATGATGTTTAAAGTACCGCTCAACCAAATCTTTTCAAACTTTAACACAATGCTATATACCATAAAATACAGGTTAAGTTTGATTATGGTGTATTTCACATTTACCGTTCATAAGTTATGGCCCTTTTTCTCTTAGAAAATAGGGACTTTCTAGGTTTCCGGATGATATTTATTAAGGTACGACTCAACCAAATCTTTTCAAACTTTAACACAATGCAATGTACCATAAAATACAGATTAAGTTCGATTATGGTGAAATTGACATTTACCGTTCATGAATTATGGCCCTTTTTCTCTTAGAAGATAGGGACTTTAAAGGTTTCTGGATGAAAATAAAAGTAACGCTCAACCAAATCTTTTCAAACTAAATAGTGAAAGAAAAAAGGAAATGATTACAGGTAATCTGATTTAAATTAATTTGACAAGCAATAAAAAGTTTACTACATTGTCAATTACAAGAATTTGTAAACTTTTGATGGCCATGAAATGAATAAGTTGTAAGATAAATCACAACATGTTTCATTCCTTTCATTGCCTCATTCAAAATTTGGAATGCGGGGTTATCTGTGATCACCAGATTAACTTTCTCTAGTTATGTCTCCCCTTTTCCGGACCATAGCTTTTTTGTCTTTCCAGATAGGTCAATTATATTTGATATGTGGGTGCATGACCATAAGGTGGTGTGTCGCATACCATAATTATCTTTGTGGAATCTTGACCTTTGACCTCAAGGTCAAATAATTGTTTTTTTAAATAGTATTTTCTTGTCCGGGCCATAACATTTTTTTCTTTCGCGATAGGTCAATATTTGGTATCTGGGTGCATGACCATAAGGCGGTGTGTCGCGTACCATAATGACCTTTGTGGGACCTTGACCTTTGACCTGTTTTTTAAATGGTATCATTCAACTCATAATGTGTAATTGTTGTACAGATGGCCACATTAAGGGGAGACATAAGTTTTAGGTATCTAAAACAGTTCTTCCTGGTTTAATTTGTTTTAGAAAACTGAAAATATACAGTTTTTTAGATAAGATTATTAGAGAAATTATTCTTTCTTTTTGACTTGTGTTCAATTTACATAGTGTACAATGTTTTGAGTGCTGAGATAGCTGACATTTATTGATAGCACTTGCTACTATTTTTGTTATTCGTGGTTTCTTTTCGATTTGACAGTTATGACATCATGATGGGTGCTAACATAATGGAGCAGGAGATGATAATCCTTTCAAAGCATCTGGTCTCATTTCCATTTTTTTTTTGCTGAACTTAGTGTTTTATCTTTATGCTTGTACTGTTGTAATTATGTATCTGGATTGTCCCTTTGCTACTTAGCATTCTTTATAATTTTGGTACCCTAGTTAGTATCTTGTGACCACGTAATAGTATATCCTGGATACGCACTAGTATCTTGTGGCCAGACATTGATATCTAGAGGCCATGTGATAAATAAATAGTCAAACCCGCCCATGCGGTCACCTCTATTAAGCAGTCACCTGTATTAAAATGTCAACTTTTTCTCGTCCGGCATAGAAAATTTCAGATGTATTGAAACCTTAATACAGGTCTTATAAGGTGACCTCTTAATACAGGTTTGACTGAATCTGCTTTCATGCTTCCATAGTAAACAGATAAAATCATTACTTAAACTTTTTTGGCATTTCAAATTTTGGAAGAAAAATAGTTATAAAAAAGTAAAAATAATAATACAATTTGTAAGTTTTACTTAAATTTGAAAAAAAATATATACTTGTAACACATTGTCAGTGTAAAGACAGTTTGAATTCTTTTGTTAATTCATTATAAAAACTGATCTTCAATAATTAAACACCAATCAATCAATAATTTAAGTCCACTGCATCACTTGACTTCAATCAAACAGCATCACTTGACTTCAATCAAACAACATCACTTGACTTCAATCAAACAGCATCACTTGACTTCAATCAAACAGCATCACTTGACTTCAATCAAACAGCATCACTTGACTTCAATCAAACAGCATCACTTAGTTTCAATCAAACAGCATCACTTAGCTTCAATCAAACAGCATCACTTGACTTCAATCAAACAGCATCACTTGACTTCAATCAAACAGCATCACTTGACTTCAATCAAACAGCATCACTTAGCTTCAATCAAACAGCATCACTTGACTTCAATCAAACAGCATCACTTAGCTTCAATCAAACAGCATCACTTGACTTCAATCAACCAGCATCACTTGACTTCAATCAAACCAGCATCACTTAGCTTCAATCAAACAGCATCACTTAGCTTCAATCAAACAGCATCTCTTGACTTCAATCAAACAGCATCACTTGACTTCAATCAAACCAGCATCACTTAGCTTCAATCAAACAGCATCACTTAGCTTCAATCAAACAGCATCTCTTGACTTCAATCAAACAGCATCACTTGACTTCAATCAAACAACATCACTTAGCTTCAATCAAACAGCATCACTTAGCTTCAATCAAACAGCATCTCTTGACTTCAATCAAACAGCATCACTTGACTTCAATCAAACAGCATCACTTAGCTTCAATCAAACAGCATCACTTAGCTTCAATCAAACAGCATCACTTGACTTCAATCAAACAGCATCACTTGACTTCAATCAAACAGCATCACTTGACTTCAATCAAACAGCATCACTTAGCTTCAATCAAACAGCATCACTTGACTTCAATCAAACAGCATCACTTAGCTTCAATCAAACAGCATCACTTGACTTCAATCAACCAGCATCACTTGACTTCAATCAAACCAGCATCACTTAGCTTCAATCAAACAGCATCTCTTGACTTCAATCAAACCAGCATCACTTAGCTTCAATCAAACAGCATCTCTTGACTTCAATCAAACAGCATCACTTGACTTCAATCAAACAGCATCACTTGACTTCAATCAAACAGCATCACTTAGCTTCAATCAAACAGCATCACTTAGCTTCAATCAAACAGCATCACTTGACTTCAATCAAACAGCATCACTTGACTTCAATCAAACAGCATCACTTGACTTCAATCAAACAGCATCACTTAGCTTCAATCAAACAGCATCACTTGACTTCAATCAAACAGCATCACTTAGCTTCAATCAAACAGCATCACTTGACTTCAATCAACCAGCATCACTTGACTTCAATCAAACCAGCATCACTTAGCTTCAATCAAACAGCATCACTTAGCTTCAATCAAACAGCATCTCTTGACTTCAATCAAACAGCATCACTTGACTTCAATCAAACAACATCACTTAGCTTCAATCAAACAGCATCACTTAGCTTCAATCAGACAGCATCACTTAGCTTCAATCAAACAGCATCACTTGACTTCAATCAAACAGCATCACTTAGCTTCAATCAAACAACATGACTTGACTTCAATCAAACAGCATCACTTAGCTTCAATCAAACAGCATCACTTGACTTCAATCAAGCAGCATCACTTGACTTCAATCAAACAGCATCACTTAGCTTCAATCAAACAGCATCACTTGACTTCAATCAAACAGCATCAATTGGCTTCAATTAAACAGCACTGGAGAAAACCACCGACCTGCCGCAAGTCAGACAAACTTTATCGCATATTTTTGTTGTACACTTCGCTCTGAGCAGGATTCGAACCAACATCAGTGGTGATAGGTAGTTATACATCCAACTACCATACGATCACGGCCACGACAGCACCCTCATCATTCAGACCATTCAATCTGCTTAATACAGAAACTATACATTATCAAACATTACAATTTACATGATTTACAATGAATAGTTTAAATACACTCATTTAATAGGGAAAACATGTTTCAAATATATTTTGATTAGAATATTGGGTTTATTGACATTGGCTCAAATCTAATTTTTAATGGCCCATTTTTTTAAGAGGAGGGGCCACTAGACAATTTTTCCCAAATCCTAGAATGAACTCTGTTAGCCATATTCAACATCAATTTTTAGTGAACCGATATATATCGAAGACAATAAATTCTTGTTTTATTATGTGACCATGTTAGAACATAAACACTTCTCTGAGAATGTTAGAGTACATTGAAGGTCAATAAAAAAAAACTTTTAGATTTTTACTCTTAGAAATGGCTTAAAATGTGTAGTAGTTAGGACCAGCATTTTGACAAACATTCCTGAATTATTTTGTCAATGCCCCCTCCTTAGAGTTTAAATAAGACAAAGAAGCAATTATATCATTACCCATATATAAAGCATTTGTTATACCCCCACTTGTAGAGAGGGGGCTATATTGCAATCGCCTTGTTCATCCGTCCGTTTGTCTGTCCGTTCACACTTTCATAACAGATATCTCAGCTTCTACTGGAAGAAATGATTTTATATTTGATATATGGCTTTGGCATGGTGACTTGTACCGTGTCTCCCCTTTCCAGGTTTACCGCACATCTACTTCCTGTTTACAGTGCGACTTAGAATTTTTCATGTTTGCCGTAATGAAAACTTTCGTAACAGTTATCTCAGCTTCTACTGGAAGAAAAGATTTTATATTTGATCTATGGCTTTGGCATGGTGACTTGTACCGTGTCTCCCCTTTCCAGGTTTACCGCAAATCTACTTCCTGTTTACCGTGCGACTTACAAATGAATGAGTGGGGGTATTCTTAGTACGACGTAGCGTGCAACATCTTGTTTTCATTAAAACAAGATTTAACCCCCCCCCCCCCATAAAATTTACAAAAAAATGCATAATGACATCAGTCAATGCTTTGCTCTTATTGGATGTGACAGCTGACATTGTCTAGTGTTGAAAAATCAGTTTGAAGTCTCAGAAGTCATAAATTGTATGTTATTCTTATATGTAAATTTGATATATAAGCTTTGAAATGCAATATCCAATTAATCTTCAGTTTGACAGTTTGCTTAACAATTCATTTTTTTTTCAGGGTGAAGCCTGTACGTGAGGGGGAGAGACGCTCCAGACGTAAGTTGGGGCTAGCCCCAGAGTTTAAGGCCGAGGACCTTCCTGTCCGTACCAGGCGACCCAGGGTTCAGGTACAGTTTGTACCAGTGGAGGCTATGGCCCCTGAACAACCACGGGATTTACAGAATGCTGTGGTGGTTACACCTGTAGCCAGACCGTTTGTTCCTTTGCCTGCACCAGCTGTTAATTTAGCAGATGTAGACAATGAAGCAATGGCTGCTATAGGCCAGGGGGTGGTAGTTGAAGCACCCTTTGTTGTTTTGGAGGTGGTGGCAGCAGAGCAGGTGTTGGATGCAGTAGACGTGGCCCCAGTTGTTCCTCTTCCTGTAGTCCATGCTCCCCAGAGGGGTTGGGCTCTGTGTTTTGTTAGGGCTGCTCTTGCTGTTGGAAATATGATTGTTAATGACAGGCCGGTTTTCTTTTAAGGGGCAAGATTTATAAATTCAAAAAGGGGTTGCAATTTTGAAAACATTTCGGAAAGATCATGGTTCAGTTGTAGCAAAGATTTGGAATTTCTAATTATTTTTATGTTTTTATAATGAAGGTTAAAAAACCAAAAAAGGGGAGATAATTCTTTTATAATTGCTTCACAGAACTGATTTGATCTAATATTTATTTAAATTGTCAAAATTTTGTTTTATTTTTAAAAATCATATTGTCTGTTGGTGTTTAAGTTGTGTTCAACATCTGATCATGGTACATTAGGTCAAATGTCACACTTAGGAATTCCATTAGGTCAATTAGGTTAGAGGTTTGGTGTGTAATGCCACTTTCAACAATATATCAGTTATGGCGGTCAGTTATATTGGTGGAGGAAACCGATATGTCCGGAGAAAACCACTGAAGCTTTATCACATACAGCCATTATGTCGGTTGTCCTCATATTGAGCACAGATAGGTCGACGTACAACAGCAATAGCAAAGGTGTCAATTTATGCTCCCTTCCCACACCACCCCATCCCCATCCAAACCCAGTTTTCAACGTCTTTCAGTGTGTGATAATCTATCCCTTCTTCTCCACAACCCAGTTTCTTAGGTTCTTGGTCCAAGGTCTTACTCTACTTGTAAATAGGTCTATGTATATATGTATAGTGTAAATATATTTTTGTATATACTGTAAATATGTAAATATGTTTTTAATCATTAATATCATGTATTTAGTATGTGATATTGTTACATTTCTGTATGCATCATTAAGATATTGCAAACCTTCAGTTGGAAAAGTGATTTTTCTTTCTTGTATTCATTAGCTTCCACATCCCCTCTCGTGAAAATACTGATTTTCTGAGAATCTTTATGGGTGATTAACTATCCATACTGCCCCAGTATGAAATAGCTAAAAACAGATCGGTGTCAGTGTGAAGTCAATCGATAACATCTTCTTAAAGATCTGGACAGCAGAACTGTACCAAAAAAAATCAGCATTTTGAATTAAAATTAGGTTTATCATAGAATTATATATGTTCTCGAGATCATTTATGTACTTCAATGTAAATAAAATTTGATAATTAAATAAGGTTTATGAGTGAATGTTGTATGCTAGAAATGGGGGTAAGCAAGAATGAATGATAGATAAATAACTTTTTCCCAGTTAGGTTTCACATTTAACATAGGTAGCAAACAAGAATCGGGTGTATGAAAGAATTGAATGATAGATAAATAACTTTTTCCCAGTTAGGTTTCACATTTAATAAAGGCACTTTTGTGCCAAAAATACAATAATTTTTTTATACCATCAGTAATTAAATGGATTAAGGATTTTGAAGTATGGATCTCAAATGTGTTAGTTCTTGAGAAACTAGTTCTAATTGAAAATGCATGATCAAGGAGAATAAAAAGGATGAAAGACTTAAAACTGCACAAACCATGGATATAAAGTATATGTATAATGGACGACTACATGTAGGGGTTCTTTTTTTGTCAACTAAATAATATGTGCCGTTTGATATTTTTCAGCTAGATCTATCAAGGACATGTGTGGTATCATTGTGGGTTATATATCCTTAGAGTTTGCTGTTTATATATACATTGTAATGTTGGGGTTTAGAATATTTTCCCAGCTGTATACTATGGTGTAAAATCTTTTTTTAAACTATTTGTCAGATATTTAAGATGTGGTTGTAAACAACACATGGGAGAGAATCCATTTGAATCTTGGTAAAAATCAAATTTTGAGGACTCTGTACAAATCTCAGTATTTGTGAGCTCTTCAATGATGAACAACTCACACCTCAATATGCATGCGAGACGATCTCTCTCCTAAATTTGAAAGTTGTGTGCTGTAAAGCTATTTTTCAACTATATAAATGTATGTATGGTTTAAAATGTTATCAGTTATATCATGTACTACTTGTATGCAGGCTATTTCCCAACAAAAATGTGTACTCTAGCATTTTATTTCTCAACTATATCATGATCTCCTGTAAATATACATGTATGGCAAGTGTTGGTTTGTGATGTTATAATGGTGCTAAACAAGTGTTTTTATAAAAAAAATTGCATGAAAAAAAAAAAAAAAAAAAATTGCATGTCCTAATCAACTTTTGTTTTTCAGGTTTACTAATCTATTTTAATTTTTTCAGAAGTACGAGTAGCCTACATCAATATTTTTGGCGAATCGTAAAATTGTTTAAAATTAATATTTTTGTTTGTTTTGGATCTTTTGTAAATTTAATATAATTTTGAAAACAAATCTCATTTCTGGTGACTTTTTTTTAAAGTAAGTTTTGGCGAATTGTAAAATTGTTTGATATTAATATTTCTGTTTGTTTTGGATCTTTTGTAAATTTAATACAATTTTGAAAACAAATCTCATTTCTGGTGACTTTTTTTTTAAAGTAATAGTTTTGGCGAATTGTAAAATTGTTTGAAATTAATATTTCTGTTTGTTTTGGATCTTTTGTAAATTTAATACAATTTTGAAAACAAATCTCATTTCTGGTGACTTTTTTTTAAAGTAATAGTTTTGGCGAATTGTAAAATTGTTTAAAATTAATATTTTTGTTTGTTTTGGATCTTTTGTAAATTTAATACAATTTTGAAAACAAATCTCATTTCTGGTGACTTTTTTTTAAAGTAATAGTTTTGGCGAATTGTAAAATTGTTTGAAATTAATATTTCTGTTTGTTTTGGATCTTTTGTAAATTTAATACAATTTTGAAAACAAATCTCATTTCTGGTGACTTTTTTTTAAAGTAATAGTTTTGGCGAATTGTAAAATTGTTTGAAATTAATATTTCTGTTTGTTTTGGATCTTTTGTAAATTTAATACAATTTTGAAAACAAATCTCATTTCTGGTGACTTTTTTTTAAAGAAATAGTTTTGGCAAATTGTAAAATTATTTGAAATTAATATTTTTTTTGTTTTGGATCTTTTGTAAATTTAATACAATTTTGAAAACAAATCTCATTTCTGGTGACTTTTTTTTAAAGTAATAGTTTTGGCGAATTGTAAAATTGTTTAAAATTAATATTTTTGTTTGTTTTGGATCTTTTGTAAATTTAATACAATTTTGAAAACAAATCTCATTTCTGGTGACTTTTTTTTTAAAGTAATGAATTTGGCGAATTGTAAAATTGTTTTAAATTAATAATTTTGTTTGTTTTGGATCTTTTCTAAATTTAATATAATTTTGAAAACAAATCTCATTTCTGGTGACTTTTTTTAAAGTAATAGTTTTGGCAATTTTAAAATAATTTATCAAAAAAAGTTAAATTTTTTTTTTTAATATCCATAAAAAATGTGTTTTAAGATGCACTTGCTCAGACTCCACAGTCAATTGCAGATGGCATCAAAGCGGCTGAAATTACAGTCAAGAATACTTTTGGTAGGTTTAAAATTTAAGGGGTTTTAATAGGGACAAGAAAAGTTTGAAGATACCAAAGGGGTAATCGGAATCCATAAATCTAAGGACAGAAAACACAATGGCCAAAAGAAAAACAAAAATAATGATCTACAAAATACTACACAGAAAACTAACGATCAAGCACCATGAACACCACAAAAACCCGGGGTTGAGCTCAGATGCTCTGCAAGGGTAAGAAGAGTTTGGAGATACCAAAGGGGTAATCAGAATCTATGAATCGAGGAATAACAGACAACACAATGACCAAAGAAAAAAGTACAAAAGGACAACGATCTACAAAACATACATATAAAACTAAAGATCGAGTAACATGAACCCAACTAATAACTTGCTTTAAAAAGGTGAGGTAACTCTGTCATGCACAAATAGTTTAACATCTACAGAGATTTGAAGGTACTCTGAAAAGGGTAATGCATCTATGGAGAATTTAACACACTCCAATAAGGGTACCGGTAAACATTTTCATTTCTTTTTTTTGCACAACATACATACAGTGTACCTTGTTAATTTTTTGCTTAAATGTTGTCATCAATTTTTCATTCATTTAATTTCCTTAAAAACTGCTTGTTTGTAAGATTTAATGTCACTACCAGACAGTTAGAAGAAAGAAGCACACAGCAGACGAATACCAAATCTTTACCCATGGCATACATGAGGTATATATTTTATTATAGTAGACAATAACAAATTAGTACAAATTTATAGCTGTAATATGAAATAAATGAAGTTTTTGTAATTTTTCTCGTATAGTGTGAATTGATAATTTTATTTGTTGGATACCAATTTTCGTGGTTCCTGTTAATATCATAAAACCATGAAATTTAGTGAACCACGAAAAAGCATATGCAACAACTTGAACAAGAGAAGTTTGGAGTATAGGTGCAGTCACATGATACAATTTCCTGTCTGGTTTTTCTTTTCAACAGGCTTTGGCAAAAATATTTCAACATCAGTTGGTTTCCTATTTCCATCTGATAATTTGAGGAGAATTTTATTGTGAGAACTGAATTTTTTTTAAGTCCTATCAGAATCAAATTTAAAAGTTAGACTATGTGGACACTTGACCATTCGACTTACCACTGCCATAGATGCAGAATTGCTTGAAATTTAGACAGTTAATCATAACATGTGACCGCACCGTTGATATCGCAACTATGAATTCAAATGTCAATGAATATCTCGCTATCCATTTATCTACGAAAATAAATGAAATCACAATAGTTATGAAATGCAGAACCATTAAGTTTTTGAAATGTAAATGTGCGAAATTAACTTTTACCAAACTTATAGTAATGTAACTTTAACTTCATTTTTTCTATCTAAACCTGCGAGTCTCACTGAAAATGTGCAAGATTTTACAGGACGGAACATTCTTTGTCATATTAAGTCATATGTACTTTAAAAAAAACTCAGCAAATTAAAAGTTGATCATAAAATTAAGAAAATTCAGCAAATTATTCTAGTTATTTTATAGTATTTTTGCTGTAATTATTCTAATAAGAAGTGTTGTCAAGGTCACCAAGGAAGAGATATAGGGAATACTTTTCTGGTGTTTCAAAGAATTGTCCAAGTTTTTGAAAATCAATTGTTTAAATTAATAAATGCTGCACGATTTATAATTATGATTTTATAATTTTGTTTAAGCACTGAAACGTAATCCAATCCCATACTCTGTCCCATGGGAAGTGGATGATGTGTAACCATGGTATTCATTCAGTAAGTAAAACTTAGTATTGATAGTCATGATACAGATCCTTGTAATATTAAATATTTGCCAACATATATTTCCACAAGTATATGTGATATTTACTGTCAGTGAAAAAAAACAAACAAAATACCAGTACATGCATCATAATTTGTTTTTCTTTTACCCTTTATAAATAAGCTTGGCAAATTCTAGTTCACAATACAACATACTATGACAGGTGCTTGGCAGTACCAGATGAAGCCAGCATAACCAAATGTATGTTGTCTTGCTAATGTACGATGTGGGATCATATAGAAGTGTACTGTATACATCATGTGATAAATTTTGTCAGTTTGCAGCTGGTCCGAGTACTCCAGTTTTCTCCATCATTTAAACTGACTTGCCGTGAGATTACGTAATTGGAATGTTGTTGGTAGTGGTGTTTAACACCTATAACACTAACCTGAATGTTTTACAATGTGGTACAATAGTCCCCCTAATATAAGGACACTCCCACCAAAAGGCCACACCTCTTATTAAGACTTATATCAGGTGTACTGGATAGTAAAATACTACAAAATTGTGCAACCTCAAGATTCAATTCTTATCAGGCAATTTTGTTTTATTATATAAGGGATAGCCTTATTAGTGGGCAACTACTGTATATAAAAACTGACTCAATGGTGTATATAAGATTAGGGTACTCGCCTTAAGTGTGGTATATCATGAATTTGATCCTCTTTTGGGACAAACCAAACACTATAAACTTGGTATTTATTGAAAGAAAAATTAAACAGTGATGGAAATAAAATCCACCAATATCAACAAAACAAACAACTACATCTTTTTCAAATGATTAAAAAAAAACCACAACATATGTTGATGGAAATCCAGTTCCTGGCTTGGGACTGGCACAAACATGTATCGGGCAGTATATTGAAGAATGAGATCAAAACCCTACGCATTCTCGCCACGATATAACTGAAATATTGTTGAAAGTGGCGTTAAACAGCATAAACCACCTATGCCTTCTTGATAATTGGATCTGCAACCACAATACAAATATAAACAACCCCAAAAATGTCTGCCTAGCACAAAGGATCGGGTAAAGAAAAAGAACAAAGACTGGTTGACTTGTATGATATGTATAATGACTTCAGACACGTGTTCTGTGGACTGTTGTTTCTGTTAAACAACAATCACTCGCTCAATATTTTGGTTACTGCTATACCAATACAAAATCATTGCAACAAGACCTAACAAAATAGGCTTTCATCAGTTTTGTTGGTGATAAAATATTGATATTTTTTTCAGTACTGGAATCTACTCCTATAAGAATATCCAATGGGAAGTAGAAGTTGTGTAACCATGGAGTTTATTAGGTGAGTATATACCATTATTGTATTGATAAAAAATTGAGATTGCTTTGGAAATGAAGGTCCTAGCTTGGGACATGCACAAAAAAGCTAAACTGGTGTAAATAATGAAAAATTCCAGGTATGTGCATAACATAAGTACAAAATAAGTGAGGTTTTTTTCCAGAATAAACATTTTATTGAAATAAAGATGATGCCATTGTACATGTCAGGAGAGGACTTGTATTTTGTAAAGTGACCAGTAGTCAGTGTAAAACTTGTAATTGTAGGTTCCAATTGACAGGGGATGAATAACATTTAAAGTGAACACTGTTATCTGGGGAGGACTTGATATGAGTTGCATCTGACTAGTTTTTGGAAATATTTAGCGAGTGCAGATTTCATTAAAGATTTTTAATTTGAAGGGTCCAGTTACTGAATGCCAATGTGTTTTTTTCTTGCAGTTTATTAACACCATGGAAAATTTTATTGTTTATTCCATATGGCATTTTTCAAGTTCTGATATCTTTTGTGTTTTCAGTGTAATGTACCGAGCCATGGATGAAAGACAAAGGCACAGATGAAAAGGTCACAGATGAAGAGTCACAGATGAAGAGATCACAGATGAAGAGTCACAGATGAAGAGATCACAGATGAAGAGTAACAGCTGAAGAGATCACAGATGAAGAATCACAGATGAAGATGGTATGAAAGACACAGACAAAAATCATGATTTCAATATATTTGACACTGACAATTAAATGGAAAATAAAAAAAACACTCATTTCACAATAAATGCATTAAAAGGAATATCAGAGCTAATTTTCTTTTTGTAATATTGTATATTTTTGTAGTTATGTATATTAAGTATGCTATATGAGATATAAAATTGTAAATATAATCCCCTAAAAAAAGGGGGATTGAATAAGAAACGTCACATTTCTATGCTTAAGGTTAAATTATATTTCTTTTCTTTATTAAAATAAATTTTTTGGGTAGAAGTGGTGCGTTTCTTTGTAACTTATGGTCTTGCTAGAAACGAAAACAGGCTCTGTAAAGGATGGGATAACAGAATTGTACAAAAATAACAACAAAAAACATGCACAAATAAATAAAAATAAAAAAAAAATGTAAGCAGAACCTGTTACTTTTAAATTTTGGAGGGAATTTAATAAATAAAGTAAAATTTTAGCGAGACCATCAATCAGTTATTTTTGTAACCTTGTATTAGTTATGTCATGTCAGTCTACTTGGTTTAAAGTGCTTTAAAGTTTTATACTTTCCAAAATTCCAAGTCTATTAAGTATATATATTTTTTCGAATTTAATTTACATTTACATAAAAAAACATTGTCAAAAATTAATGAGTATTTAAAAAAAAATTAAATTATATTTGGTAACCTTTTTTTTTTAGCTTTAAACCAGGTAAGTAATGAATTAACTTTTTTTTTTTGCTGTGATAAAATGTGTATAAAAATTATCAAGAGTTATTGCCCTTTAAATATTTTGAATTTGAATGTTTGTGTATTAAATTGTATAAATATGAATGTTGTACTATTACAGGAATATGGAAGCAAGGTTCAGCATATTTTGTGGTAAAAACCTATAAAATATGGTTTGGTCCTGACTTTTTTAATCCTCTAATAGTCCAATTATTCCAATAATTATCATAGGTGCAGAACACTTTCTAATTGTTGTCATAGTACTTACATTGATTCAAAAAGTGGAGATTCAGATGTTTTATTTTAACATTTAAATTTTTTTAATCGTGTTCAAAAATAATTCCATTTTAAAAATTTCAGTAAACTTTAATCTTGAATTTTTTTTAAATATTTAAAAAAAAAATTATAAGCTGATACATTTTAGAGAGATAAGTAATAATTGTTTGTTAAATTTATTTATTGTCTTGCTTGTTTTGTTTTAGACCTCAGCTAACCGAGCACTGCATTTCCCCATCTAACAAAGCATTGCATTTCCCTATCTAACCGTACATTGCATTCCCCCTGCACTTTAATAGTCGGCTTTCAATAAATATTTATATTTTGAAGCCAACTATTAACATGAACAAAATGAGCAAGCTGGTTGGCATAATAATTTAAATATATGTTTTAATCTTTCAAAATGTATCATTTTAGTCCCTCTTTGAACACTTAGTCCTACTTTTGGTGATTTTTAATTAAGTGATTCAATAATTCTCTAAATTTCCAAAATTAAGATAAGTGCAATTATATGCATTAATTCATTACTAATGTAAATATTTTCTTTCTTTTTTTTTATTTTTTTTTCTGTTTTTTGCAATCTGTTTTGGGATTTTTTATTGTTTTGTTTTTTTATTTTTTTAATCAGAGATCTGCCATGACACAGGACCATGATAAGTAGTATACAACAATACAAGAAATCGGGAACGCCAATGATCATTATACAAAATTTGACATGACATAAAAATATTGTATATATAAATTTTGTATAATTTGTAAAAGTATTCTATATGGAAATAATTTTTTTACGGTGTTTAACACCACTTTCAACAATATTTCAGCTATATCCTGGCGGTCTATCTAGTTGTAGTTGTGTATAATTAGAGGTAGTTATAATATTGTCATTCATTGAATGGATATACAGTTTTAAACCAAAGCTTTTTCCAGAGGACGCCATTGGTTTTAATGCTGGGTTTAAGTATATCAAGGTGTATATAACTGATTTGTCATATTTAACTTTATTGTAAATATAATTGTATAATATATCTAAATATTTATGTTGTATTAAATCGACAGCTGAGAAAAAAGTTCACTCATGCATCGAGCTGGTCGACAAACTTTAGTTTGTGTTGTGTTCTTCATGTATTGATAAGGGTGTGCTTGAATGAAGATGAGACCTTTAAGGGTTATGAGAGGTATTATCATTACTTGATGTCCATCTCTCCTCATCGTCTGTAAACTTTTACATGTTAATCTCTTCTCTAAAACCACATGACCAATTGTGCTCAAAGATGGTAGGAGTGTCCATTTGATAGTTCTCAAAAAGGTTTTTAGTTCACCAGGGCCGACGGTTCAAATGAGCTTTTCCCATCACTTTGTGTCTAGTCATCTGTCATCCGTTAACTTTTCGGATTTTGATCTTCTCAAGAACCACGAGGTCAAATTGGACCAAACTTTGATGTGATACTCTTTGAATGCTCCTCTTCCAAAAGTGTGTCCGCTGACCTTGCCTAATATTAAAGATGGCTGCCATGTCTTCAGATTGGTTGAATAATTGGAAATCTTTGAAAATCTTCTTCAGAACTATGGGATGGATTGAAACCAAATTTAGTCAAAATGCAGGAACTGCTCATCCTCTAGAGCAGATGAGAGCATCTTCAAATCAGATCATTGTGTTTACCCGGTTAGATATACAAATTACAATCTGTTGTGTCTTGTAATTATACCCCCGCTCCCCGAAGGGGGAGGGGGTATACTGTTTTACCTCTGTCCATCCTTCCGTCTGTCCAAGATATTTTTTGTCGCATTTTTCTCAGTAATTGTTGATGGCAGAAATCTGATATTTGGTCACAAGCGTCATATAGGTATACCATATTGTGGGTAGCATTTTTGGACCTGTCAGATTCCTACTTCCTGTTTGCCGACTTAGTTGGTTTTTATACACATTGAACATATATGCACATTTTTCTCAGCAACTATTGATGGCAGAAATCTGATATTTGGTCACAAGCTTCATATAGGTACCCTATATTGTGGGAAGCATTTTTGAACCCGTCAGATTCCTACTTCCTGTTTGCCGATTTTGTTGATTTTTATACACATTTAACATACATTTGTATATGCACATTTTTCGTCACATTTTTCTAAGCAACTATTGATGGCAGAAATCTGATATTTGGTCACAAGGTTTATATAGGTACCCCATATTGTGGGAAGCGTTTTTTGACCCGTCATATTCCTACTTCCTGATTGCCGAAGAGCGGGGGTATCATAATTGAGCATTAGCTCGCAGTTCATCTTGTTCAAATTGATTTTAATTGAATTTGTCAAGAAATACTAGCAAGTTTTTTTCTTCAGAATCTTGTATCTTGAAAGCTTAAAAAGTTATGCCGTTTTCTAAACTAGGCCTAGTATACCACTGCATATATCTTCTATTAAGCAGACAATTTAAATATCTCATGTGACTTATAGAATTTCTGTAAGATTGTTACCACCACAACATAGACATTTTTCTTTTCAATTGTTGCAGACATTTTCAGTTTTAAAATTTATATTAATGAAGTCGGCCTCTCATTTATTCTTTTGAGATTTTGAGGCTGGAAATGTCTCTTCTACTAGCCTATTATAGTTGGTGGAGAGAGCATAAAGTATCCTAGCTGATAAGTAAGTGTAAAATTTCACGGAACCTGTTAATAATTTTCCTGGTTTTTCAATATACAGTCAAACCTGTTTTATGTGACCTTGCAAGGCAATGGTGAAATATGGTCACATAAGGCAGGTGGTCACTTAATACAGGTTTAATTAATATAAAATGCATTGTGAAGGGAAATTTAAAATTAAGGTCACACAATATAGGTTATCTACGTGTCTACCCGTGGGCATTGAGATTGTACCACCCTGAAGCACTTCTGTATAGCCTGAGGCGAAGCTGAAGGCTGTACAGTGGGGCTGAAGGGTGGTACAATCTCAATGCCCACGGGTAGACACGTAGATAACGGTTTTATCCCCGGTTTGAAAACAAAAACTTATTTTTAATGGATTTTCTCGTTCTTTTTGTAACGTTTTTGTACTTGCGGACTAAAATGCCATAGCTCAGGTGAAATTTGGGTGCATTTTGACAAAGTGTAGAGAGATACCTTTGGTATCGCCCTACAGTTAACTATTTGTTTTTAAAGTTTTTCAGTCTTGCTTTGTTGCGTGGATAGCGTTACAGTATTCATGACGTCACTAATAATAGGATCGAGAATTATACTGATAAAAATATGTGTCGTACATATTTTGGGTGGTATTAGTACGATAAAACAAATGAAGAATTGATGTGAAAACAATAACGACAAATGATTTTAAAATGATTGTATTCTAATCAATTGACAATTGTTATAAAGACACAAAGTGAAAACAAAATCAAAGTTCCATGTAGCAGGAATCAACTTAATATTACATTACATGTTAAACATGACCATCAATACCGTAGAAACTTTAAATCTCTCAACATAATTTGGTATATTGTTTGTTTTTTTCTGCATTTATTGAGACGCTTGATTTTTTTTCAAGAAATATGTCATCCATTCTCCATGTTGAATACAAAGCAGTTTGAGATTGTTTATGCTTTATAGCTGAAAAATTGCTGAGTTGGTGTTAAACAACAATCACTCACTCAGTCACTGGTGAATAATTTATACATATTTTATTGTCACTCACTTAAAAGGGAGTATGTTGTTCATAAAATAATGATTTGTTGGTATAATTTGATGAACACAGGTACAATTCAAAAAATTATGATGGATCTATTCAAATATTAGTTAATAGTATAAATCAGCAGAAAGTGATTTACAAGACTATAATTATAAAGGTATTCATATAAAATTGTAAATAAAGAAGTGAATAATTTAAGTCATTGAATTTTGAGTTCGGCTGAAGTCGAAATCCAATTTTGGGCATTAAATCTTTTTTTAATGTCTATATCAGAAAAGAAATTAAATACAGTAAAACCTGCACATGTGGTCACCTCTGTTAAGCAGCCACCTGTGTAAAAAGATCACATTTTTCTTGTCCTATCACAGAAAACTTCACATGAATTGAACCTCTTTTAAGAGGTCACCTGCCATATAAGGCCACCTTTTCGTTGTCCCAAAGGTGACATCTTAATGCAGGTTTGACTGTATGTTGATTTTTTAGAGCTATATTTTATTCAACAACTCCTGGTTTGTACAATGACCTAACACCCTGTGGGAAGGTGACAGGGACCACTGTACTTTCCTCTTTAGATTTTATCTACATGTGATTTTGACTTATTTTTTTTTATTTTTCATATAGAGTACAGGTGAATATGTTGTCAATAGTTTAGAAACAAAAACCTTTCATTCCAATAAAGGGGGGAGGGCGTGGTCGTATGGTAGTTGGATTTATAACTACCTCTGCAATCAGTGTCTATCATAAATAATTTTGCGAATTCAAATCCCGCTCGTGGCAAGGTGTACTCGATTTAACATTATGTGATAAAATTTGTCAGCGATAGGTCAATGGTTTTCTCCACCAATAAAACTGCCTGCCCGGATATAACTGAAATATTGTTGAAAGTGGCAGTTACACACCAAAACGTCCTAACCCTCCATCATATTGGATTATTTGTATATAGATAACGAATATTATACAATTGATGACTTTCGATGAGGTGATACAAGGATTGATCAACCCATGATACATGATATTCACCGAGGCATTCAAGGTGAATATCATGTTCCATGGGTTGATCAATCCTTGTATTCACTGAAATTGAAAGTCATTAACTGTTTTATTATATGACATTAAATTAAATTTGAATTAACACCAAACAGCGCCGACTTTGTTCCCCAGACACCCCTGTCTGCCAACGTCTACCATTATTAATTTAATTGTGTACCGAAAGTAATTAGTAAGAACACATCTGATTAGTCGATGACAAAACTTAACCCGATGATGATTTGCTACTACTTTTAAGATAATTGGTGAGCACCATTTCTATTTTAAGGTGTCTGGAGGAGCTTTGAAATATTATGTTCACCTCTCGTGACTTTTTGAGCATTTAATATATACTGAATATTACATGTCAAAATCTGTATCACATGCCATATTAACCCGAGAACCCTATATCACCCCAAGGGCCACCGGCCCGAGGGGTGATATAGATCGAGGGTTGATATGGCATGTGATACAGATTTTGACATGTAATGTTCATTATATCATATATTTCAACCATGCCTTTGATAATGCATGTATTTTATGAAAATTTTTATTATTTTTTTTTTTTTTTTGAAATTTTATGAAATTTTGAAATATGTTGGGTATACGATATAGGGTATAAACGATATAGGCTTGGGACAATCATTGATAATGCATATACAAAACACCTGTATTTTAATCTAAATATATGATATTATTACTTATTACATACTTAGTTCAAATAAAAGCATTTTTGTATGACCAATATGACCGGAAGTAAACTGTCCATATTTTCACACCTCGGGAAAATAACCGGTTATTGGATTACTACAAGATCATTTCCATATCGAGGCCCATATTGGCCCGGGCCAATATGGGCCTCGACTTCGTCTCAGGCCAATATGGATGTCTCTTTTCTAGATGTCGGAAGTATGTAATAAATAGTTTAATACATGGGCATTTCCATATTGGCCTGGTTATCATCCCGAGACGGAGTCGAGGGCCAATATGGGTCGAGGGATAATAACCAGGCCAATATGGAAATGCCCATGTATTAATCTGTATATAATGATTTTATTTAAACAATTTTATTGGCTATCATGCTGTCACCTGACATTCTGTAAAATTTGATATTGTTTGATTAAAACTCGTATTGACTTGGTTTCACTGTCGTTTTCTAACGAAATCTATAAAAAGAATCACGTTCATTTTAATGTAATTAAGCAATTACAGTCTTTTGTATCGGTCAATACAAGTTTTTATGGACCTTAGAAATCAATATTCACCTCGGCCTAAAGGCTTCGGTGAATATCGTTTTTAAGGTCCATAAAAACTCGTATTGACCTCAACAAAAGACTATAATTGTATATAACGTTTTATCATATATTTAGTGGTAAATACAGTAGTTTTGAATATTTGATAAAGTGCCAGATGCCTACCCTTTATCATACCCCTACCCTTTATCATACCCCTACCCTTTATCGTACCCCTACCCTTTATCGTACCCCTATCCTTTATCATACCCCTACCCTTTATCGTACCCCTACCCTGTATACTCTCCTGTTTAAATATATGATAAAGTGTATAAAACATGGCAAAATCCGTATCATATGCTGTATCACCCTCGGGCCTAAAGGCCCTCTGGATGATGCGGCATATGATACGGATTTTGCCATGTATTATTCTCTATTTATCAAAGAAGTTACTAGGGACGTCAGCCAATCAGAAAAGACATGATCTGAAGTCATAATAATATTATTTATCCACAATTAAACATTTTTTAACAAATATTACTATGATAAATAAAAAAACTACATATAAATTTGTTTCTTATAGTTAATCCTTTTAATATAAAATATTATATTTAAGGTTTCAATTACAGTGTGTCAAGCAAAATACTGTGTTCACATTTGTTTGTAATATACACTTGTTCAACTTTCTCTTCTTGGCATGCTGTAGTCATATCATGCTTCGCTCTGGGTAGCCCTTTATTTTATTTTCATAAATAATTTCAGTGTAAATCAGAAGGAGTCCATTTAACTCTAAGGTACAGCAACACACCAGGCAGCTCTGTAATTTATTTAAATATCACTTTGATTGTTATTCTTCATCTTATAGTCACTGTATGGCATTCAATGGCAACAACTTAATTTTTTATTTGAAAAATAACTTGAATTTTACATATTTTTTTTACAGATGTTTAGAAGATAGTATATACCATGGCCATTACAGAAATATATATGATGAATGTATAATATAAGTTGATGAAGATTATCTTCAGTGTATAGGTATTTATATACAGTTAAACCTGCCCATGCAGTCACCTCTATTAAGCAGTCACCTGTATTAAAAGGTCACTTTTTTCTTGTTCCGTCATAGAGAAATTCATATAAATTAAACCTCTTTTAAGAGGTCACCTGTCTTATTGAAGGCTATTTTTATTTGTCCGAAAGGTGACCTCTTAATACAGGTTTGACTGTGATAATTACATTGTGTTATGAAAAAAGTTTCAACAGTGAAGGTAAAAAATTCCATTAATATCGACCAGGAATTCCCACGTCCCATTTCCAATCATGGAACATCAATAAAGACCATGATATGGCATTGAAAATGCAGGTCCTGCCTTGGGACAGACACAAATATGTGGTGGGATTAAACCGTTTAATGGGATCCCAACACTTCCCTCTTGATAATTGAATCTCCAACAGCAATAGATATAAAATAATGATAAAAAAAACCTCCACAGCTTGATACCATGCACTTGAGAAAAACACAAAAATGTGGCAGAGTTAAGCACTTAATTATTAGGTTAGGGTTAATTGTGTTTAATGCCACTTTCAACAATATTTCAGTTATATGGTGGCGGTCAGTTTTATTAGCGGAGGAAACTTGAGTACCCAAAGAAAACCATCGACCTGCCGCAATCACTGACATGGAGAGTTTGAAGATGCCAAAGGGAGGTAATCAGAATCCGTAAATCAAAGCAGAACACACAACACAGTGGCCAAAGAAAAAGGAAACAAGGACAAACAACTATCTACAAAACATACACAGAAAACTAAAGATCGAGCAACATGAACCTCACTAAAAACTGGTGGTGAACTCAGGTGCTCCGGAAGGGTAGGCAGTTCCTGCTCTACTTGTGACACCTGTAGTGTTACTCTAGGTACAAACCTGGTGATAAGTCATGAATGAGGAAAGGACCGGGAAGTGTTTACGACAAATGGAACATATCCATGGTCATTTGTGACATAGACAAACTTCACATAATGTTGTATGTCATGAGCAGGATTCAAGTTAAAAAAACGTTAGTGGTGATATGCACTGATTACACGGGTAATTGTAAATCCAACTACTATATGATCACGATCACGATGGCCCCCACTTAATAATAATTGGTTCACCAATGACAATACAGATATACTAGTAATTAAAATAATTTAAAAAAAAGCAATCACAGATTTCCATTAATATATTATTTGTTGATATTGGTTGAATTTCTTTCAATATTACAGCATTTCAAGTATTTCATTACATGAAAGGAAACAGTTGCCATAAGTCATGGACAAACTTTATCATGAAAAGTTGTTTTGAGTATGGCACTCGCAGCAATCAATCTCACAACTTAACTTGTCATAGGCACGTATTCCATATCATAAGATAACGGCCATGATGGCCTCTAGAAGGATTCATTTATATTGTGAGAGTCAAATTTATTGGTGGACGACACCAGAGATCCCGGAGATCTGTCGCAAGTCACTAACAAACTATCACATAATGTTATATCGAGTACACCTCGCCTGAGCGGGATTCGAACTCACAACTTCAGTGGTGATAGGCACTGATTACATAGGTAGTGAATCCAACTACCATCTGATCACGACCACGACGACCCCGACAGAATATTTTTTATTAATGACTAGTCAACTTATTCACACTAAATTAGCATCTTTCTCAATTATAATGAATAAATGGACAGTTTTAAGATTATTAACGTAAATTAATTATTTATTCTTATTATTATACCTGATGTCCTTAATTATTGAGGGCTATGCCTGATGTGCAATCCCATTGGATATTATATAATTAAATTATGCACTTTATTCAATAAAATATTTGAATTTAAAATTTAATTATCTGATTTGACCCGGCCAATGACCCTTTTGACCAGGTTATAAAAAAACATTTGAATTGAATGAAAAATACAATTTTTCCATAATTGGCATTTTTTGGCCACTTTCTGTCTCCAGTTAACTCCACAACCATAAAGGGAGGAAATCTGTTGACATACTACCTACCATACGCTCTCCACAGATTTTGGGTATATCCCAGTTTTTAAAATTACCTTAAGAATTGATCATAACTGGATTAGTGTATTTTATAACTTCATTTAAAATTCTATCTGGGCCAGCTGATTTTCCTTTTTTCAAATCAAATATTGCTTTCTTAATTTCTTTATATGTTATAGTTGAATCTGACTTTGTTTTATACATCATGTCCTCCTCCATATTTTTCAACTGGTTTTCAATTTCTGTGTATGTATGACGCCGACGCGGACCTCTTTGTTTTTCAGGCGTGATATTATCGTCTGGTATTCTACCTCGTGGGCGAGACCTATATCGAGTTGAAAATGGTGTGGCCATCCAAGCACCTTTGCTTAACCTGCTTAACAGGAAAGCTGGATACATCAACGAGAGGTTGAGGTATATAGCGTCAAGTCTGCCTAGGCTTACCTATACACCCCATCCTCGTTTTGTAGTTGATAGTGTCATCCAGCGAAGCCTGTTGTGCAAGGATGGTCTCTATTTCAGCTCGAGAGGGTCTGTCCAAGTTGTAGTTGACCTAGAGAAGGATATCTCTACAGTGCGTGCTTCCCTCCATGCAGCTCAGAAGAGACCAGTTGTTTCCAGACCTGCCACTCCACGACCTGTAGTTACACCAAGTGAAGACACAAAGACTGTATCCTTTTCGTATAGGGACGCTCTTCTTACTACTTTTCAGATTCTACAGCCAGTGAGCATACCTTTGTTTACCATAGACAACTTTCCAGCTTTATTTCCAGTTTCATATGCTTCTAACATTTTATCTTTATTTACAGCCAGGCCAACAGTAGTTTCTGTTACAGGTTCCACCAGGCCGACAGTAGTTTCTGTTACAGGTCCCCCCAGGCCAGCAGCTGTTTATGTTACAGGTTCCACCAGGCCGACAGTAGTTTCTGTTACAGGTCCCCCCAGGCCAGCAGCAGTTTATGTTACAGGTTCCACCAGGCCGACAGTAGTTTCTGTTACAGGTCCCCCTAGGCCAGCAGCTGTTTATGTTACAGGTTCCACCAGGCCGACAGTAGTTTCTGTTACAGGTCCCCCCAGGCCAGCAGCTGTTTATGTTGCAGGTTCCACCAGTCCGACAGTAGTTTCTGTTACAGGTCCCCCCAGGCCAGCAGCAGTTTATGTTACAGGTTCCACCAGGCCGAGAGTAGTTTCTGTTACAGGTCCCCCCAGGCCAGCAGTAGTTTCTGTTATAGGTCCCCCCAGGCCAGCAGCTGTTTATGTTACAGGTTCCACCAGGCCGACAGTAGTTTCTGTTACAGGTCGCCCTAGGCCAGCAGCAGTTTATGTTACAGGTTCCATCAGGCCGACAGTAGTTTCTGTTACAGGTCCCCCAGGCCAGCAGCAGTTTATGTTACAGGTTCCACCAGGCCGACAGTAGTTTCTGTTACAGGTCCCCCTAGGCCAGCAGCAGTTTATGTTACAGGTTCCACCAGGCCGACAGTAGTTTCTGTTACAGGTCCCCCCAGGCCAGCAGCAGTTTATGTTACAGGTTCCACCAGGCCGACAGTAGTTTCTGTTACAGGTCCCCCTAGGCCAGCAGCTGTTTATGTTACAGGTTCCACCAGGCCGACAGTAGTTTCTGTTACAGGTCCCCCCAGGCCAGCAGCTGTTTATGTTGCAGGTTCCACCAGTCCGACAGTAGTTTCTGTTACAGGTCCCCCCAGGCCAGCAGCAGTTTATGTTACAGGTTCCACCAGGCCGAGAGTAGTTTCTGTTACAGGTCCCCCCAGGCCAGCAGTAGTTTCTGTTATAGGTCCCCCCAGGCCAGCAGCTGTTTATGTTACAGGTTCCACCAGGCCGACAGTAGTTTCTGTTACAGGTCGCCCTAGGCCAGCAGCAGTTTATGTTACAGGTTCCATCAGGCCGACAGTAGTTTCTGTTACAGGTCCCCCCAGGCCAGCAGCTGTTTATGTTACAGGTTCCACCAGGCCAACAGTAGTTTCTGTTATAGGTCCCCCCAAGCCAGCAGCTGTTTATGTTACAGGTTCCACCAGGCCGACAGTAGTTTCTGTTACAGGTCCCCCTAGGCCAGCAGCAGTTTATGTTACAGGTTCCACCAGGCCGACAGTAGTTTCTGTTACAGGTCCCCCCAGGCCAGCAGCTGTTTATGTTACAGGTTCCACCAGGCCCATTAAGTTCAAGGGAGCACATAGTATTTTATCTAATGTTTAATTAATTTTTTTTGGTTAATTTCTTTGCAAAAAATTTATTTGTTAACTCTTTATAAAATATAGTTTAGTTAAATTAAGAATTGTTAATCCATTGTAAATTTTTTGCTATAATTTTTAAACCTTAATTTAATAAAAAAAAAAAAAAAAGAAGATATTGATATTTAAAAAAAGATAAGAAAAACAATATTCATTTTTTTCGTTAATTTCTTTGCAAAAATTTTATTTTTTAACTCTTTATAAAATATAGTTTAGTTAAATTAAGAATTTTTCATCCAATGTAAAAAAAATTGTTATAATTTGTAAACCTTAATTTAATATTACAGGTTCCACCAGGCCGAGAGTAGTTTCTGTTACAGGTCCCCCCAGGCCAGCAGCTGTTTATGTTACAGGTTCCACCAGGCCGACAGTAGTTTCTGTTATAGGTCCCCCCAGGCCAGCAGCAGTTTATGCTACAGGTTCCACCAGGCCGACAGTAGTTTCTGTTACAAGTCCCCCTAGGCCAGCAGCAGTTTATGTTACAGGTTCCACTAGGCCGACAGTAGTTTCTGTTACAGGTCCCCCTAGGCCAGCAGCTGTTTATGTTACAGGTTCCACCAGGCCGACAGTAGCTTCTGTTACAGGTCCCCCCAGGCCAGCAGCTGTTTATGTTGCAGGTTCCACCAGGCCGACAGTAGTTTCTGTTACAGGTCCCCCCAGGCCAGCAGCAGTTTATGTTACAGGTTCCACCAGGCCGACAGTAGTTTCTGTTACAGGTCCCCCAGGCCAGCAGCAGTTTATGTTACAGGTTCCACCAGGCCGACAGTAGTTTCTGTTACAGTCCCCCCCCCCCAGGCCAGCAGCAGTTTATGTTACAGGTTCCACCAGGCCGACAGTAGTTTCTGTTACAGGTCCCCCCAGGCCAGCAGCAGTTTATGTTACAGGTTCCACCAGGCCGACAGTAGTTTCTGTTACAGGTCCCCCTAGGCCAGCAGCAGTTTATGTTACCGGTTCCACCAGGCCGACAGTAGTTTCTGTTACAGTCCCCCCCCCCCCCCAGGCCAGCAGCAGTTTATGTTACAGGTTCCACCAGGCCGACAGTAGTTTCTGTTACAGGTCCCCCCAGGCCAGCAGCAGTTTATGTTACAGGTTCCACCAGGCCGACAGTAGTTTCTGTTACAGGTCACCCTAGGCCAGCAGCAGTTTATGTTACAGGTTCCACCAGGCCGACAGTAGTTTCTGATATTGATATTTTAAAAAAATTATGGTTTTTGTTTCGTTCAGAAATTTGTTTTCCACCAACACAAGGGTTAAAAAAAATTTCTCCAGATTTCAACATTAGGCTATATGACAAAAACTCTGAATCAGATTATTTTTTTCCCTCCACCAAAATCAGAATATTTTTTTTTTCAGCAACATTGGGAATCAGAATATTTTTTTTAGAAAAAACCATACCCCCCCCCGCCCCCCCTCAAGTTAAATGGTCGTTCCCTAACGGTCGTCGAAGACACCTACAAAAATATTTACAAATTTCGAGTAGATCGCACATACGTGTAGCGAATTTACACGTGGGGAAAACTAGCTGGTAGATTTAATGGAAAAACTGATTTCAGCTAATTATTCTACTAATAAATCCAAATAATATTCTACAAAACAAATAAATAATGTTCACATATGGTAGTCCACTATAACAATTACGTATCGTCACGGTATGTGTTTTCGTGTGTCATCTGTTTTCGTTTTATCCATTTTATTTTGATTTCCACAGCGCACGCATTATTTTTGACGTTTCTTTCGGTTTCTATTTATGGAACATAAACAAGACTACAGCTGACATCTGTAAAAGATGTTAAAGTTTGCTTTTAAAGACGTAAGTACCAAAAACAGTGAACCTACCTACTGAACCATACTTTTTGTAATGCCAAAAATTTACTTCATTTATAAAGTAGCTGGGAAAAAATCCAGAAGGGCTATATAAAATTGAACTATGTCGTCTGCCTCTCAGACACCGGCTCTTCCTGTCATATAACTGTCATGGGGTCACTGATCGTACTTGTAAACAAAAGAACTGACTGAAATGTGCCTGTTTCTTATATAAAATACATGTCAATTTGCAGTGCATTGTGGTTTCAGCACTTTAAAAAACATCAAAAGTAAACACAATTTTGAAAGTGGTCGTTTTCAAACATTCTGTTATTTTATTTAGATGTAGTATGATTTGGTAGATGGCCAGAACCATGAAATTTTAAAACCAGCCATTTCCGGATTTTATATTCGTTTCCATCCCGTATATCGGCCCTGTTTTCACTTCAAACGAAAACAGCAATCGTAACTACTCGGCCATTCTCGCTACCCTGCAAATAACCTCGTACGTACATAGTAGAAATTCTTCTTAAATTGTTTGCCGGAAGTTAAGTTAAGTTAAGCTGCACAAAAATATAGTCCACGAAAATCCAATATGGAAGACATACTAAGTAAAATCTAATCATGCAAAACTAATCAAAACTTTAATTGAAATATAGAAAATTGTTTAAAATATAACTTTATCAAACTTTCATGTAACGGACATGTGAAAAGTAGTGCGATTTATACGCCTAATGCATACGAGGTTATTTGTAGGGTAGCGAGAATGGCCGAGTAGTTACTGTTGACGAAAACAGATGACGCCATTTTACTGACAGCAAAAGTTGCCAGATAATCGAGAGTATATTAAAATACAAGAATGGCTTTAAAAACATTCTTATGTACAAAGAAATATTTAACTAGCCATTCTTTGAAAATTCCAATCGTCATATGAATGAAGGGTTAACACTGTTAATCGCTATATCGGAAAATCGATAATAGCACGAAAACCGATAACACGATGCTATAACAGTAAAACATACAGATACGATAACGTAACCCTCAGTCCGCTTTCGCTCCAGCGAGGGTTACGAATCGGTCCCATTCAACGTAATGGAGCAAATTAAAATTTTCGTTCCGTGAATATTTCAACTTTCTTTTTGCATATGTGGTCATAACTTATTATTCCCTACAATTTTTAAGTAATGGTGATACGAAATAAGTATTACAATACCTGTTTCTACCTTCACGATCGATTTCGTATTCGGAAATTGTTTCTTGTCCGCCATGATACTTTACGTAGAATCTCGTGATGGGCGGAATCTATCCATATATGGATCTGAATGCCAAATATGGAAAACTTTTACTACGATATTTACGGCAATCTTGTAACTTGTAAACAAAATGTCGGACAGAAAGAAGAGCTCATGCATTCAAATTTTCAGACTGCTATAAGTCTACCATGGATTGATGCAGCGTTTACTTAACACCTCAAGTTTTATCTAAATATATTTATCTTTCACCCCCGTTAATTTTTCCAACCACTTCAACGGAATTAGGACTTTTTTTAAAAACCGCCCGGCGTGAATCACTCAGGGCGCTGCTCCATTAGGTTGAATGGGACCGAATCGTAACCCTTGCTGTAGCAAAAGCGGACTGATGGTTACGTTATCGTATCTATAAAACATACACAACATACGATGTCCGAACACTATTCAATCAGGTATCCAAATTGATTTTTATACTATTTTAGGTCGGAATTTATACATTTTTTCATGACAACGATTTGTTGTTACTCGTGAAATGATATGACATGACGTATCTAATTAAGCACAAATTATTGCAATAGATATGAAATTAACAAAAACTGAGTAATTAAAACTTAATTTCCTTAATTTAACACATTTGACTTCAAATGACTAATTTGACAATGAGAATATACATATTGAATTAATAAAAAGTTCCCGAAATAATCGAATTTACATAAAAAACATTTTAGATAGTGTTGATAGAATTTACACCACGACAGCACGATGAATAAATACTGTGCTTTCTTCGGCTGTTTTGTTTTGTCATGTCTTCCCTTCTTCAATTTACGGTTTCTGGTACGTCATACTTTTCTTTGTAATATTTTTAAATTGATAAGATCACGGACTACAAAATGAGGCCCATTTCAAATGGTTAATGTATACGGAAGACAAACTTTTTTTAATGACTTACGTATAGTTATTACGTATGATATAATGGGAGTGAGGTAAAACTAACATTATAAAACTAAAAATATAGTTTCATTTCACCATTGTTTTTCAATATTTAAACGAGATGGACAAGTCTTTAATTCATCAGGATATTTGAATGGATTTAATTGGAAGTCGATCGTGCACATTTGCTCAAAAACAAATATATAGCGATCGTGTGTATGCCAAAATGTCAGCACTTACGTATGCATTCTTTGCACCAGGCGCAGTCCTAAGGATGACCACCGGTCCTCTGGCCCAAGACAACTAAAACTTTGTTCGGACCAGTAAATTTTTCAGTTTTTTTTTATAAAGAACTATATCAAAATAAATTCAAGAATTTGATTCTGACCAGTAAATTAAAATGTTCAATTCGAGGACTGCAGGTGGCGGAGTGTCTTTTGTCAGTATTGTTGTCTGCCATTCATATAAGATTGCGTTAAATGAATAATGACATACGCCCGGCATCTGTTGGATTATATCAGGGGTATTGGCAGGCTACAGAAATGTATGAATGCCTCTTGTTGCATGATTTCCCTTACAACAAGTACTGGTTATTGTCCATACGATCTACTATAAACGAATGGCTATAAAATGGGAGGGATCGTCGTGGCCATGATCGTATGGTAGCTGGATTTACCACTACCTATGCAATCAGTGCCTATCACCACTGATGTTGTGAGTTCGAATCTCGACCAGGGTGAGGTGTACAACATTATGTGATCAAGTTTGTCAGTGACTTGCGACAGGTCGGTGGTTTTCTCCGGGTCCTCCGGTTTCCTCCACCAATAAAACTGACCGCCATGATATAACTGAAATATTGTTGAAAGTGGCGAAAATCACAAAATAAAAAAAAACCGTATCGGTGGTGTAATGGTTAGCGTGCTCGCCTCGAGTGCGGTAGATCGTGGGTTCGAGCCCCCATCGGGTCAAACCAAAGACTATGAAATTGATATTTGTTGCTTCGCAGCTTGAGCATGAAGCATTAAGGAGAAAGAGCAAAGATAAATTGGTTGGTTCGGAATCAGGATAATGTGTACGAGTGGGGCGACATGTCTATCCGCAGACCGTTCTTTCAGTGAGCTAGCACTATAAAAATCCAACTAAGCTTGTTGGGCTAGTACAAAGCGGATTTCATCATTATCTCATTGAAAATTAACTTGTTCTCGTCATGATATAGCTGGAAAATTGTTTCAAGTTGGCGTTAAACAACAATTACTCACTAACTATTAAAATGTGGTAGAAACTGTGGGTAAAGTACATTGCCACTGTAAGTGTACCTAACAACATTCAGGGGGCATCCATCTGGGGTATCGATTTTTCTTCTTGCTACGATTTTTCCATTGGATTTTTGAATTGTTCTGACAGTGTGGTATTGTTTGTTTTTCATTTTATTTACGCATGGTGACATTCTTATTTAGGATTTGTATGTACAGGTATGTGATAGTATGCTTATTTAGGCTTTGTATGTACAGGTATGTGATAGTATGCTTATTTAGGCTTTGTATGTACAGGTATGTGATAGTATGCTTATTTAGGCTTTGTATGTACAGGTATGTGATAGTATGAATGTTGACATTCTTATTTAGGCTTGTATGTACAGGTATGTGATAGTATGCTTATTTAGGCTTTGTATGTACAGGTATGTGATAGTATGCTTATTTAGGCTTTGTATGTACAGGTATGTGATAGTATGAATGTTGACATTCTTATTTAGGCTTGTATGTACAGGTATGTGATAGTATGCTTATTTAGGCTTTGTATGTACAGGTATGTGATAGTATGAATGTTGACATTCTTATTTAGGCTTGTATGTACAGGTATGATAGTATGCTTATTTAGGCTTTGTATGTACAGGTATGTGATAGTATGAATGTTGACATTCTTATTTAGGCTTGTATGTACAGGTATGAATGGTGACATTCTTATTTAGGCTTGTATGTACAGGTATATATGGTGACATTCTTATTTAGGCTTGTATGTGCAGGTATATATGGTGATATTCTTATTTAGGCTTGTATGTAGAGGTATATATAGTGACATTCTTATTTAGGCTTGTATGTACAGGTATATATGGTGATATTCTTATTTAAGTATGTACAGGTATATATGGTGATATTCTTATTTAGGCTTGTATGTACAGGTATATATGGTGACATTATTATTTAGGCTTGTATGTACAGGTATATATGGTGATATTCTTATTTAGGCTTGTATGTACAGGTATATATGGTGATATTCTTATTTAAGTATGTACAGGTATATATGGTGATATTCTTATTTAGGCTTGTATATATGGTGACATTCTTATTTAGGCTTGTATGTACAGGTATATATGGTGATATTCTTATTTAAGTATGTACAGGTATATATGGTGATATTCTTATTTAGGCTTGTATGTACAGGTATATATGGTGACATTCTTATTTAGGTATGTACAGGTATATATGGTGATATTCTTATTTAAGTATGTACAGGTATATATGGTGATATTCTTATTTAGGCTTGTATGTACAGGTATATATGGTGACATTCTTATTTAGGCTTGTATGTACAGGTATATATGGTGATATTCTTATTTAAGTATGTACAGGTATATATGGTGATATTCTTATTTAGGCTTGTATGTACAGGTATATATGGTGACATTCTTATTTAGGTATGTACAGGTATATATGGTGATATTCTTATTTAGGTATGTACAGGTATATATGGTGATATTCTTATTTAGGTATGTACAGGTATATATGGTGACATTCTTATTTAGGCATGTACAGGTATATATGGTGACATTCTTATTTAGGTATGTACAGGTATATATGGTGACATTCTTATTTAGGTATGTAAAGGTATATATGGTGACATTCTTATTTAGGCTTGTATGTACAGGTATATATGGTGATATTCTTATTTAGGTATGTACAGGTATATATGGTGACATTCTTATTTAGGTATGTACAGGTATATATGGTGATATTCTTATTTAGGCTTGTATGTACAGGTATATATGGTGACATTCTTATTTAGGTATGTACAGGTATATATGGTGATATTCTTATTTAGGTATGTACAGGTCTATATGGTGATATTCTTATTTAGGTATGTACAGGAATATATGGTGACATTCTTATTTAGGTATGTACAGGTATATATGGTGACATTCTTATTTAGGTATGTACAGGTATATATGGTGATATTATTATTTAGGCTTGTATGTACAGGTATATATGGTGACATTCTTATTTAGGTATGTACAGGTATATATGGTGATATTCTTATTTAGGTATGTACAGGTATATATGGTGACATTCTTATTTAGGTATGTACAGGTATATATGGTGATATTCTTATTTAGGTATGTACAGGTATATATGTTGACATTCTTATTTAGGCTTGTATGTACAGGTATATATGGTGATATTCTTATTTAGGCTTGTATGTACAGGTATATATGGTGACATTCTTATTTAGGCTTGTATGTATAGGTATATATGGTGACATTCTTATTTAGGTATGTACAGGTATATATGGTGATATTCTTATTTAGGTATGTACAGGTATATATGGTGACATTCTTATTTAGGTATGTACAGGTATATATGGTGACATTCTTATTTAGGTATGTACAGGTATATATGGTGACATTCTTATTTAGGTATGTACAGGTATATATGGTGATATTCTTATTTAGGTATGTACAGGTATATATGGTGACATTCTTATTTAGGCTTGTATGTACAGGTATATATGGTGACATTCTTATTTAGGCTTGTATGTACAGGTATATATGGTGACATTCTTATTTAGGCTTGTATGTACAGGTATATATGGTGACATTCTTATTTAGGCTTGTATGTACAGGTATGTGATAAACTAAGACAATATAAAACAGTTAATTATTAAATAAATATTAAAGCTACATGGTGCTTAACCTTTGTGGAAGTGCATAGAATATATTATTTTAAGCCATAAATGTTTATTTACAATTTCTTCTCTTCCATGTTTTCTTCCAAATGTTACACAAGCACACTGTTGAATGAAATCTGAAAAATATTTGTAAAGGTAAAAAAATATGATTAAATATATTCCATGCCACTGCACCATAGTAATGTAATTGTATTGGGTTTGTTTCTGTTCGCTGGACCTTGAAAGTGTTAATAGCCCACAAGGCAATATTACACATCATAATAAATATAACGAATTCCCTCCCTGGTTTGATTCGTTCCTGCTCCCTCCTTAGAGCAGATTTCCTCAAGGCGTGAAGAAGAAACACAGTTTGTATAGAGGCTTGAAATATTGCGAGGACACACGATAGAATCACTAATAGTCCATTAGATTCATGTTCCGAAAATGCTGATGCCACAATACTGAAAAATCCAAACATGTACACTCCCCCTAAAGGCACTAAAATTAATGTTTCTTCCAGGTCTATTTTCTGGTCGTAGTTAAATTTGAGATTCTGCATTCTATGGAATGCCACAATGATGGCCGCTGATGTGATAACATATATAACCACGTTAGACACATGTTCTACCTTTATAGCAGCTTCTATATAATATGTTGATTTAACCAACACAGAGAAAGTAATCATAGTTATTACTGAGGCTACGAGAACAAATATCCCCATGAATAATCCACGACTAGAATTTGAACAATCCACACTAATCCTTTGAGTTTTGACTTTATGATCCACAGCCATCATATCTGTGTTCAAACTATATTTACCAATATTTCTCCACATTACATATAGTATGCCTGTAAAATAAATACATAAATGAAATTAAATGAATGGGTTTTATTTTCGAAAAAGTATAAACATGTAATATGAGCGTACTTGATGAAGGTTATTCTGGTAACGCCTCGTGTGCATTAACATTAGATATCTATGTTTTATTACTATCCCTGGGCCGATACTACTGGTGAACTATTATTACTATCCCTGGGCCGATACTACTGGTGAACTATTATTACTATCCCTGGGCCGATACTACTGGTAAACTATTATTACTATCCCTGGGCCGATACTACTGGTGAACTATTATTACTATCCCTGGGCCGATACTACTGGTGAACTATTATTACTATCCCTGGGCCGATACTACTGGTGAACTATTATTACTATCCCTGGGCCGATACTACTGGTGAACTATTATTACTCCGGTTTCCTCCACTAACAAAACTGACAACTTATATAACATTTTCCCATTCTATTTTTAATTATGTAGTGATGAACATATTAGTTTTTCTAATAAACACAAAACCCACACTTTTAACGGTCAATCTAATGACACATGCATATACTTAGGGTTCTATATGTATCTGAGAAGAAGGCTTTTAAATATTTTCCAATAAGATCCTATGTTTAAGCATGCACATCATTGTTGTCTTAACGACACAAAAAGCAAAGTTTCTAAAGGACAATCTAGTAATGGTGTACAGTTTGGTCTCCATCATTTCACTTATTTCTGAAAAGAACAAAATAAATGTAAAGTGGTTTCTAACATTTTTTTCTAGATGGTGCTTTGTTAAACTATGCCAATCGAGAGTGAGCCTCAGAGTTTTCTGAAAAACAAAACACAGACTTTGTAAAAGACCATTAAATTCTATTTCAGATGCTTCAGTGTTTTCTGAGAAGAATATTGAACGTAATAAATTTACATGTGGCCGTTTAGTCTGCATGGCTAAATAGGCTGTTGTGATTTTTACAGGTCGATAAGATATATGATAGTCATCTGGGCCGATTGGTGTCATTGATGCTTGGTTGAAGGTTGAAGGGCCGATTTTGGTTCCATTAAGGTTTGGCTGTTAGTGCCTAATGATGGCAGCGACGCTTGGTTGAAAGTTTGAAACAATGCTTGTAGTTGGGAGCGTTGAGGTCTTGAATGGGGCTTGTTAAACTTTTGCATTGCTTTAAAATGAACATTGGTTGTCTTTTCATCCTGAAGTGTTATAGATATTTTGTTGAGTAATCAGATGTTTTTAGGGAAGGGTGAGTTTCTTTTAAGTCTTAGCATGCAGAATCTACATACCGATACAAATAAGACTATACTCTATACTACATGGATATAGATAGGGTCCAGAAGACTGGACAACTTCCTTCATTAATGATGGTCCCTGGCAATAGTGCTCCTGTGAGGAATTTGAATCTGTCAAAAGAAAAACAAATATAAGTTCAATACATGGTGTGTGAAATATCCTTTAGAATGAAATATAGACCGGATATCGAACCCATGACCTTCCACATTCGAGGTGAGTGTGCTTACCATTAAACATATACCACCGAGATGATGTTATGGGTGACTGGGTACTGGTGAAGATTCCTATGGCTAGATCCCACAGAGGTACTCGATGCATTCCCAAAGTGGCGGATAGGGGGAGTCCTCTCAATGGGCAGTGTCAGGTTATAATACAGAAAGCTTGACCGTGAATCAAACCAGGTGAAGTGTTTGAGGAGTGCCACGTTCACTGCACATAACAGACCTCATTTGTAGATTTCGACAAAGAGTAGGCGCACTGTAGCAGCTACACATGTTAAATCTCTATACTATGCTAGTGCCAGTCAAAATTCGTAGCCCCTGGTAACAGCATTAATTCCCAATTTCTATATAGTTTTTATATATTGTTGAACTTCTTCTTGTCCTGAGTATAGCTGGAATACTGCTCGCTCACCACTAAGCAACAACCAGATAGTTAATTATGTTGTAGGTGATATCATTCCTGTTCATTAATACGTTTATTGTGTGGTATGCCTGGTGTGGGTGATGATAACATTTTGTATATATATTTGCTTACCTACCACGATTTATTATATAGAAGTTTACATAAGATTGATTTGATTTTGATTTTTGGTCTTTAGCGCCACTTTCAGCAATATTTCAGCTATATCATGGCAACCAGTTTTAGAGGTGGAAAAAACCGGAGAGAACCACCGACCATGAGCAAGCAAATGGTAAACTTTATCACTTGCGGCTGCGAGTCGAGTGCACTCTTTTTTGTAATTTACAAAGCCGGGCGCGAACCCACGCCGTATTGGTGATAGGCTTGTATGAGTTGTTAGCTAATCCAACTACCTAACTCATTGAGCCACCCACATAAGATTGAATACAATATTATTTTAAAGAGTGTGTTGAACAAGTTGTTTTCTAGTTTATTGATTTGAAGAGAGTTGGATTTGTCAATGTTTCTGTACTCACTGTTTTTTGACAAGTTGCCTTCTTGTGTGTTTCTCTGTGTCGACTTCTGAACCTCCCGTACTGTCTCCGTAACAATATTTTCTAACCAGACACATATATTGGTGGCTACCATGTGCATTAGACCAAACCTGGCCAAAGTCTTGTATCGGTGAATACACATCTGAAATAAAGTCTTGTAATGTTAACACATATATTAATCAAAATACGAAAACGATAACAACAGACAAAGAATTAAATTTAGGTCTTGCATTGGGACATGTACACAATTTAATGGAAAGGAATTCAGGCAGCAGGGTGTATGGTTAGGGTTATAGTGTTTAACTTTCAATAATATGTCAGTTATATCGTGGAGGTCAACTTTATTGGTGGAGGTAACCGGATGTAGAAAGGAGGGTAGTTGTGAATCCACATCGGAAATAATTCTTTTAACATTGAATACCCATCTGAAATAAAGTATGGAAGCTGTGGATTAACAACTGAAATATTTGAATGCCGAACATCAACTAAATGTGATTTTGATTTCAGCTTTATTTGTTCCTTTATTTATACTTTACATACCTCATTAATTAAAAATATCATCAATCTAATTAATATTAGACCTCCACTTGCTCTCTATTTTCTATCACGCGGCGACTAAAAACAACAGATAGAAAATAGGGAGCAAGTGCGGAGGTCTAATTCTAATTAGATTGAAATATCATGCATGTTGTTTCTGGACATGCAACGCTTAAATTCCTCTTGTTGTGAATCGGGGGACAATAGACGGGGACAATGGATGATGACAATAGACGGGGACAATGGACGATGACAATAAACGGAGACAATGGACGATGACAATAGACGGGGATAATGGACGATGACAATAGACGGAGACAATGGACGATGACAATAGACTGGGACAATGGACGATGACAATGGACGATGACAATAGACGGAGACAATGGACGATGAAAATAGACGGAGACAATGGACGATGACAATAGACGGGGACAATGGACGATGACAAAACTCGACATTTGTTACATCGTTTGTCAGACCCAACCATCAATATTTAAATTGTAAACGCGGATCTTTAGAATTAAAACATAAACACAAAACAAAACAAAATACAAACAAATAACTAGAGGCTCAGTGGGCCTGTGTCTCTCACCTTTCATTCTGTTTTGAGGAAACTTTATACAGAACCTTCCATAGGTGCTTCCTACCAAATTGCTGATCATATGGCTACTCGGTTTCAGAGGAGAAGATTTTTTAGAAATCAACCAATCAGAAACAAGAATTGCCTGTGGCGGCCATGTTTGTTAACGGATCGGGACGAAATGAGCAATTTGCATAGAGGACCTTCCATAGATGCTCTTTACTAAGTTTCGGTTCATTTGACCAAGCAGTTTCAGAGGAGAAGATTTTTTAGAAACCGTCCAATTAGAAACAAGAATTGCCTGTAGTGGCCATGTTTATTTTACGGGTCGGGACGAAATGAACTTTATAGAGGACTTTACATAGATGTTTCCTACCAAGTTTCAGAAGAGAAGATTAAAATGTGAAAAGTTTACAGACGGACGAAGGACGCCAAGTGATGGCAATAGCTCCCGTTGCCTTTGGCAAGGCGAGCTAAATATGAATTGATATAAAGATATCAAGTAAATACCTATTTGGTTTTTGCGCTTAGGTCAGAGGTACATAATTATGATACACCTAGAAATTATTTCTGATCTTTTTCTGACATTTTTAATTTTTCTTCCGAATTAATTTCAAAAGTTTAATTTCTTGTCATACGGTGCAATATTATACTTCAAGGAATATGAATTATTTTCCAATTTAAAGAGATACAAGATCATCCTCTCATGTTTAACAATATATACAGAATCTCATTCTAGTAAGACTATTCTATCTGAAGACACTCTTTAATTGATAGACGAGGATGTCAAGACTAGTGTAGTTACCTAAGTATTAAGGCATCGTAAGATATAAGATTACCATACTCATACTGCCACTACATGAATGGCATGTGGTTCAATAGATTACTTTCTAAAATATATATGTACTGTTGTGTTTGATGTAGGGACCCCCCTTGGACTAATACTTAACATGTCTGATGACGGAAGGTTTCAATCAAGACAACTATTTATTATCATATCCTACATTATTTTATCTCATTTTTTTTCATTAACCATACACAGATTAATGCTACTGTGTAGAGAAGAGTCATTGAAATTCGTAATCTATTTTCAGACAATGAGTTTGACAAAAAACTTTGAAGATACTGAAGGAGTAATCAGAAGCTTTAAATGGCCAAAAGAAAAACGACAAAATGTTAAACAAGTGTAAGCAGTTCCTGCTCCACTAATGACACCCGCCGTGTTGCTCTTGTTACAAACCCGGTGATTAGTCATGAACGAGACATCATTCCAAAAATATAACTTTACACTTTTTGGGTAGCAAGTCAGAATATTAAATAAATATAGCTTCATATTTTATGAGTTCCATTCAAAGACTACATAATATTAAGTTAATATAAATTCAAATTTCTTGTGGTCAATTCCAGCTTTAGCCAATCACAATACTATATTTGTACTTATTTTCGAGTGTGCTTAATTTTACGATTTCGCTAATATCTTCAATTTCTTTAAACTCGCGATTATTTGAAAATTTCTATTGTTCTATTGTTCAAAACGGTTATTTTCTACATTAGATTATGGTGTATATGGAACAGATTACAGAAGAAACGGTAGTAGTGATAACGTATTTTCATGAAAACAAATTAAACCTGACGCGAAATTTGTGAACATGCACACACCGCGAAAAATGTACAAATACAATATCAAACAAATAAAACATAAGATGTTTAGGGTCCATTCCGTTTGTAGGAAACCATAATGCTACATAAATGTCAATAATAATGAGTGTTTAGATATAAACAGGACGAGACCTTTCAAATGTTAGATTTATTGATCGACAACATATTTGTCCTGTTTGGTGGACGGGTGTTTCAACAAACGATTGGTATTGCAATGGGTACGAATTGTGCTCCGTAACTCACCGATTTGTTTTTATGAGGCAGACTTCCTTTAAGGCTTCTCAAGAATAAAGATAGAAAATTAGACCAGACATTTAATTCTAGCTTCTGCTATATAGATGGCGTTCTGTTACTGAACAATTATCGATTCGGTGATTATCTGCATCGCATCTATCCAAATGAGCTTCTTACCTTGACCTTCACCTTGAAATCAACAACGGAGGAAGATTAAAAACAAAATCTACGACAAACGTGATGATTTCACTTTTCCAACAGTTAATTTCCTTATCGTCGGTAGAAATATTCCAGCATCACAAGCGTATGGAGTTTACATTTCACAACTCATACGTTATTCCAGAGCTTGTGCTCAGTACATTGATTTTCTGAACAGAGCCCAGCTACTGACACAAAAGCTACCCAAACAAGGCTACATTGATCCTCGGTTGAAGTCATCGCTACAACATTCTACGGTCGTCATCACGATCTGGTTAATTGACCTTTACGAAATATCCATATCTTAAATGACAATAGAGCTTTGACTTTTTACGTACATATTTCTTTTCCTCTATCACTGACCTTTACCGAACTTGACTGTATAATATATGAGTAACACGAGGGTGTTTAATAAGAAGAAGGAACTGCTTACCTTTTGTGTGCAGCTGGGTTCACCCCATGTTTTGGTGGGGTCTGTGGTGGCTGGGTTCACCCCATGTTTTTAGTGGGGTCTGTGGTGGCTGGGTTCACCCATGTTTTTGGTGGGGTCTGTGGTGGCTGGGTTCACCCATGTTTTTGGTGGGGTCTGTGGTGGCTGGGTTCACCCATGTTTTTGGTGGGGTCTGTGGTGGCTGGGTTCACCCAATTTTTGTTGGTGGGGTCTGTGGTGGCTGGGTTCACCCATGTTTTTGGTGGGGTCTGTGGTTGCTGGGTTCACCCCATGTTTTTAGTGGGGTCTGTGGTGGCTGGGTTCACCCCATGTTTTTGGTGGGGTCTGTGGTGGCTGGGTTCACCCCATGTTTTTGGTGGGGTCTGTGGTGGCTGGGTTCACCCCATGTTTTAGTGGGGTCTGTGGTGGCTGGGTTCACCCCATGTTTTTAGTGGGGTCTGTGGTGGCTGGGTTCACCCATGTTTTTAGTGGGGTCTGTGGTGGCTGGGCTCACCCCATTTTTGTTGGTGGGGTCTGTGGTGGCTGGGTTCACCCATGTTTTTAGTGGGGTCTGTGGTGGCTGGGTTCACCCATGTTTTTGGTGGGGTCTGTGGTGGCTGGGTTCACCCATGTTTTTGGTGGGGTCTGTGGTGGCTGGGTTCACCCATGTTTTTGGTGGGGTCTGTGGTGGCTGGGTTCACCCCATTTTTGTTGGTGGGGTCTGTGGTGGCTGGGTTCACCCATGTTTTTAGTGGGGTCTGTGGTGGCTGGGTTCACCCCATGTTTTTGGTGGGGTCTGTGGTGGCTGGGTTCACCCCATTTTTGTTGGTGGGGTCTGTGGTGGCTGGGTTCACCCCATGTTTTTAGTGGGGTCTGTGGTGGCTGGGTTCACCCATGTTTTTGGTGGGGTCTGTGGTGGCTGGGTTCATCCCATTTTTGTTGGTGGGGTCTGTGGTGGCTGGGTTCACCCATGTTTTTAGTGGGGTCTGTGGTGGCTGGGTTCACCCATGTTTTTGGTGGGGTCTGTGGTGGCTGGGTTCACCCATGTTTTTGGTGGGGTCTGTGGTGGCTGGGTTCACCCATGTTTTTGGTGGGGTCTGTGGTGGCTGGGTTCACCCATGTTTTTAGTGGGGTCTGTGGTGGCTGGGTTCACCCCATTTTTGTTGGTGGGGTCTGTGGTGGCTGGGTTCACCCATGTTTTTGGTGGGGTCTGTGGTTGCTGGGTTCACCCCATGTTTTTAGTGGGGTCTGTGGTGGCTGGGTTCACCCCATGTTTTTGGTGGGGTCTGTGGTGGCTGGGTTCACCCCATGTTTTTGGTGGGGTCTGTGGTGGCTGGGTTCACCCATGTTTTTGGTGGGGTCTGTGGTGGCTGGGTTCACCCCATGTTTTTGGTGGGGTCTGTGGTGGCTGGGTTCACCCCATGTTTTTGGTGGGGTCTGTGGTGGCTGGGTTCACCCCATGTTTTTAGTGGGGTCTGTGGTGGCTGGGTTCACCCATGTTTTTGGTGGGGTCTGTGGTTGCTGGGTTCACCCCATGTTTTTAGTGGGGTCTGTGGTGGCTGGGTTCACCCATGTTTTTGGTGGGGTCTGTGGTGGCTGGGTTCACCCCATGTTTTTGGTGGGGTCTGTGGTGGCTGGGTTCACCCATGTTTTTGGTGGGGTCTGTGGTGGCTGGGTTCACCCCATGTTTTTGGTGGGGTCTGTGGTGGCTGGGTTCACCCCATGTTTTTGGTGGGGTCTGTGGTGGCTGGGTTCACCCCATGTTTTTAGTGGGGTCTGTGGTGGCTGGTTTCACCCATGTTTTTGATGGGGTCTGTGGTTGCTGGGTTCACCCCATTTTTGTTGGTGGGGTCTGTGGTGGCTAGATTCACCCCATGTTTTTGGTGGGGTCTGTGGTGGCTGGGTTCACCCCATGTTTTTAGTGGGGTCTGTGGTGGCTGGGTTCACCCCATGTTTTTGGTGGGGTCTGTGGTGGCTGAGTTCACCCCATGTTTTTGGTGGGGTCTGTGGTGGCTGGGTTCACCCCATGTTTTTGGTGGGGTCTGTGGTGGCTGGGTTCACCCCATGTTTTTGGTGGGGTCTGTGGTGGCTGGGTTCACCCATGTTTTTGGTGGGGTCTGTGGTGGCTGGGTTCACCCATGTTTTTGGTGGGGTCTGTGGTGGCTGGGTTCACCCCATGTTTTTGGTGGGGTCTGTGGTGGCTGGGTTCACCCCATGTTTTTGGTGGGGTCTGTGGTGGCTGGGTTCACCCCATGTTTTTAGTGGGGTCTGTGGTGGCTGGGTTCACCCCATGTTTTTGGTGGGGTCTGTGGTGGCTGGGTTCACCCCATGTTTTTAGTGGGGTCTGTGGTTGCTGGGTTCACCCCATTTTTGTTGGTGGGGTCTGTGGTGGCTAGATTCACCCCATGTTTTTGGTGGGGTCTGTGGTGGCTGGGTTCACCCCATGTTTTTAGTGGGGTCTGTGGTGGCTGGGTTCACCCCATGTTTTTGGTGGGGTCTGTGGTGGCTGGGTTCACCCCATGTTTTTGGTGGGGTCTGTGGTGGCTGGGTTCACCCCATGTTTTTGGTGGGGTCTGTGGTGGCTGGGTTCACCCCATGTTTTTGGTGGGGTCTGTGGTGGCTGGGTTCACCCATGTTTTTGGTGGGGTCTGTGGTGGCTGGGTTCACCCATGTTTTTGGTGGGGTCTGTGGTGGCTGGGTTCACCCCATGTTTTTGGTGGGGTCTGTGGTGGCTGGGTTCACCCCATGTTTTTGGTGGGGTCTGTGGTGGCTGGGTTCACCCATGTTTTTAGTGGGGTCTGTGGTGGCTGGGTTCACCCCATGTTTTTGGTGGGGTCTGTGGTTGCTGGGTTCACCCCATGTTTTTAGTGGGGTCTGTGGTGGCTGGGTTCACCCCATGTTTTTGGTGGGGTCTGTGGTGGCTGGGTTCACCCCATGTTTTTGGTGGGGTCTGTGGTGGCTGGGTTCACCCCATGTTTTTGGTGGGGTCTGTGGTGGCTGGGTTCACCCCATGTTTTTGGTGGGGTCTGTGGTGGCTGGGTTCACCCATGTTTTTGGTGGGGTCTGTGGTGGCTGGGTTCACCCATGTTTTTGGTGGGGTCTGTGGTGGCTGGGTTCACCCCATGTTTTTGGTGGGGTCTGTGGTGGCTGGGTTCACCCCATGTTTTTGGTGGGGTCTGTGGTGGCTGGGTTCACCCATGTTTTTAGTGGGGTCTGTGGTGGCTGGGTTCACCCCATGTTTTTGGTGGGGTCTGTGGTGGCTGGGTTCACCCCATGTTTTTAGTGGGGTCTGTGGTTGCTGGGTTCACCCCATTTTTGTTGGTGGGGTCTGTGGTGGCTAGATTCACCCCATGTTTTTGGTGGGGTCTGTGGTGGCTGGGTTCACCCCATGTTTTTAGTGGGGTCTGTGGTGGCTGGGTTCACCCCATTTTTGTTGGTGGGGTCTGGGTTCACCCCATGTTTTTGGTGGGGTCTGTGGTGGCTGGGTTCACCCCATGTTTTTAGTGGGTCTGTGGTGACTGGGTTCACCCCATGTTTTTAGTGGGGTCTGTGGTGGCTGGGTTTACCCCATGTTTTAGTGGGGTCTGTGGTGGCTGGGTTCACCCCATTTTTGTTGGTGGGGTCTGGGTTCACCCCATGTTTTTGGTGGGGTCTGTGGTGACTGGGTTCACCCCATGTTTTTAGTGGGGTCTGTGGTGGCTGGGTTCACCCCATTTTGTTTGGTGGGGTCTGTGGTGGCTGGGTTCACCCCATGTTTTAGTGGGGTCTGTGGTGGCTGGGTTCACCCCATTTTTGTTGGTGGGGTCTGGGTTCACCCCATGTTTTTGGTGGGGTCTGTGGTGGCTGGGTTCACCCCATGTTTTAGTGGGGTCTGTGGTGGCTGGGTTCACCCCATGTTTTTAGTGGGTCTGTGGTGACTGTGTTCACCCCATGTTTTTAGTGGGGTCTGTGGTGGCTGGGTTTACCCCATGTTTTAGTGGGGTCTGTGGTGGCTGGGTTCACCCCATTTTTGTTGGTGGGGTCTGTGGTGGCTGGGTTCACCCCATTTTTGTTGGTGGGGTCTGGGTTCACCCCATGTTTTTGGTGGGGTCTGTGGTGACTGGGTTCACCCCATGTTTTTAGTGGGGTCTGTGGTGGCTGGGTTCACCCCATTTTTTTGGTGGGGTCTGTGGTGGCTGGGTTCACCCCATGTTTTAGTGGGGTCTGTGGTGGCTGGGTTCACCCCATTTTTGTTGGTGGGGTCTGGGTTCACCCCATGTTTTTGGTGGGGTCTGTGGTGGCTGGGTTCACCCCATGTTTTAGTGGGGTCTGTGGTGGCTGGGTTCACCCCATGTTTTAGTGGGGTCTGTGGTGCTCCTCTTTTTAGTTTTCTGTGTTGTGTTTTTTGTTTTGTTAGTCTTCGTCCTATGTCTGTGTACCCTACGTTACCTCTGTCCTATGTCTGTGTACCCTACGTTACCTCTGTCCTATGTCTGTGTACCCTACGTTACCTCTGTCCTATGTCTGTGTACCATACGTTACCTCTGTCCTATGTCTGTGTACCCTACGTTACCTCTGTCCTATGTCTGTGTACCCTACGTTACCTCTGTCCTATGTCTGTGTACCCTACGTTACCTCTGTCCTATGTCTGTGTACGCACTGTTGCCAGTTTCTATGAATTGTCCATTCTTGATTGCCCCTCCGGTTTTCTCCAACGTTTATTTATATGTAAAGAAAAATATAGGTATTTTTAGACTTGCCTTGGAGTTCAGGAACACAAAATATAGTTGTACAAAAGTAAAAATTAGATGAAGAGCTGGGCTAATAACATTAAGTATTCCATTACAAGCAAGAACATCATAATCAAACAGCTCAGCAAAATGTAGTCCACTCTTAATCATGCTACCAATACCAAATCCTGAAATGTAAGTTAACATGATTTTGTAAATAGAAAAGGAATAATAAAACTAACCCGTTGTCATATATCGATCACTTATCGATAAAATAAATATAATCAAAATAATCAATCACTAATCAGCTTGAAGGAAAGGATAGTACTGACACTCAAAAGTCGGCTTCTTACCTTGACTTTCATCTTGAAATCGATAACGGACGAAAATTAAAAACAAAACTCTACGAAAGCGTTTAATCGATTAATCATGTCGGGAACTAAACGATGAATGGCATATTACGTCCATGTTGACTTGACTTGCCAGTTACTATACATTTTTAGCTCGACTTTTCGAAGAAAAAAAGTCGAGCTATTGTCGTCACTCCGGCGTCAACGTCAGCGTCTTGGTCGGTTAAGTTTTCGGTTAAGTTTTTTTGTCAGAGTCCATTTCTCAAAAACTATCAAAGGTATCCATTTGAAACTTGGAATACTTGTTCACTATCAAACGAGGAACCCATTACAACAAGGCAGATGACCCTGTGATTTGCATATCCAGAGTTATCTGCCCTTGTTTCGACATAGTATATAGAAATTAGGGATATCAAAGCTATTAACTTGAAACTCAATACACTTGTAGAAAGTGTTGACCCCAATCTGTTGACAAGAGAAGACAACTCCATCCAGGAGTTATTCCCCCTTTTTGACTTATAATTTCTTCAAAAAATACAATTTCTCAATAATTATGATAGGCATTGAAATGAAACCCAACATACCTGTTCACTATCAAATGGGGAACCCATTACAACAAGGCAGGTGACCCTGTGATTTGTATATCCAGAGTTATCTGCCATTGTTTCGGCATAGTACATAGACATTTGGGATATTGTTTTAGTATAATTAAAATTTCTCAATAACTATCAAAGCTATTAACTTGAAACTCAATACACTTGTAGAAAGTGTTGACCTCGTTCTGTTGACAAGAGAAGACAACTCTATCCAGCATTTTATTTGAGTTATTTCCCTTTTTTTACTTGCATTTTTTTAATAAAAATAAAATTTTCTCAATATAAACCTGTTCACTATCAAAAGGGGGAACACATTACAGAAGGGTAACCCCCCACTTCCAACAAACAACCCCCTCCCGCTGCCCCCCCCCCCCCCCCCCAATTTTTATATTTTATTTTTATTTCATATGCACTAAAATAGTGTTGCAAGAAAAGATTATACCTCTCTGATTATATTTACCAATCTTGCAAACATATTTGCTTATATGACCATCATAGTTAGAAGTATGTATAACTTTGTAAATTGCTTGCAGTTTAATATCAGATACGAAAAAGTCGAGCGTTCAGCACCCGTGGGCGGTGCTCTTGTTATATATACATATACATTGTACTATATGATATTTTCTCTAATACTCTAATAATTATTTTGCTAAATATCGTTAAATGCTTTTTTACTCACATGAAAACAATTTTAATGGAGAAGATAATAAGAACATGATGTGTTTTGTATTACACATCAACTTAGTTATGCAATAGAAGGAACATTTCATACTGGTTCTAATAAATATTAGTATATGATGACGTTATGGTATCACAATATTACATGTTATATCATTATACAAACAGGGAATGGTAATACATCATAGAGTATTAACACAAACGTTAATGTATGAACTAATTCAACTGTAATCAATAGTTAATTAGAATGAAATCGTTTTGATCAGATGTTGAATACAGCTCTACACATGTTATAAGTTGTCTATAAGTAACAAAATTATATTACCATGGTATTAACAGTATTCCCTTGTCCACTGAACTTCTATTGGTAGGATCTAATGAGTTAACAATTAACCAGAACACAGAAATCTTCTTGTCAGTACAAAAGTTCATTTTAAGTAGTAAACGATTTACCCCGTAATTCACAATTCACCAACCCCTTTCATTTTCCTGCACAATTCATCCCCTATGGTGTAAATACAATTATCATTTCACTGATCCTTACAACGTAATCTAACTTCTGAGATTATTAAAAGTAGATTTAATTAAACTTGGGATACGGATTTATATAAGTTTAATAACTTGTTTTCGGATCCTCTTAATTAATTCATAGTCATTACTATTGTTGTATTTAAATTGTTGTACTATATTCATATGCATTGATTAATAAAATATGTTTACACTAACATTAGATCAAAGAGGAACATTTTTAGTAAAAAAAAATTACACAAAATATGTCTTATAAATTTTCCTTAATGGTAAACACAGTATTAAGTATACTGTTGATATGTATGTACAGTATGTCTATGGAGTTTTAGATACACAAAGTATTCGTGTAGTATTAGCAGTCCTCGAAATGAAAAATTGAATTTATATATGTATATATAAACGTCTAAAATGGTTTATAAAACAGCACCAAGTACACAAAACAAAGTGATAAAGAATTAAACACTTTGTTAAATGACAAAATGTTCGTCTCATCGAGAGATTTTATTAATGTCTAATGTCGAACCAATATGGCGACTTTATATAGACAGGATAACCGGTGCTTACCGTAAGGATTGTATTAGATGTTCGTGGAACAACTCCTTGGTAAAATATAAGATCCACCGTGTGTCCGTGTTATATTAGATACACAACATCTCCGTGGAGAATTAGATACACGGTGGGTCCTTGGAATATTAGATGAACAACTCATTGGCTGAGAATCAGACATAGTATGTCCGTGGAATATTAGACATAGTATGTCTGTGGAATATTAGACATAGTATGTCCGTGGAATATTAGACATAGTATGTCCGTGGAATATTAGACACAGTATGTCCGTGGAATATTAGACACAGTATGTCCGTGGAATATTAGACACATTATGTCCGTGGAATATTAGACACAGTATGTCCGTGGAATATTAGACACAGTATGTCCGTGGAATATTAGACATAGTATGTCCGTTGAATATTAGACACAGTATGTCCGTGGAATATTAGACACAGTATGTCCGTGGAATATTAGACACAGTATGTTCGTGGAATATTAGACATAGTATGTCCGTGGAATATTAGACACAGTATGTCCGTGGAATATTAGACACAGTATGTCCGTTGAATATTAGACATATTATGTCCGTGGAATATTAGACATAGTATGTCCGTGGAATATTAGACATGGTATGTCCGTGGAATATTAGACACAGTATGTCCGTGGAATATTAGAAACAGTATGTTCGTGGAATATTAGACACAGTATGACCGTGGAATATTAGACACAGTATGTCTGTGGAATATTAGAAAGAGTATGTCCGTGGAATATTAGACACATTATGACCGTGGAATATTAGAAACAGTATGTCCGTGGAATATTAGACACAGTATGACCGTGGAATATTAGACACAGTATGTCCGTGGAATATTAGAAACAGTATGTCCGTGGAATATTAGACACATTAGGACCGTGGAATATTAGACACGGTATGTCCGTTGAATATTGGATATGGCATGATCGTTGAATAAAAGACACAGTATGTCCGTCGAATATTAGACACAGTATGACTGTGGAATATTAGACACAGTATGACTTGAATATTAGAAACAGTATGTCCGTCGAATATTAGACACAGTATTTCCGCGGAATATTAGACAGAGTATGACCGTGGAATATTAAACACCGTATTTCCGCGGAATATTAGACAGAGTATGACAGTGGAATATTAAACACCGTATTTCCGCGGAATATTAGACAGAGTATGACAGTGGAATATTAGACACATTATGTTCGTTGAATAGACACAGTATGTTTGTTGAATATAGACACAGTATGCACGTAGAATATTAGACACAGTATGTCCGTTGAATAGACACAGTATGCCCGTGGAATATTAGACATAGTATGTCTGTGGAATATTAGACACATTATGTCTGTGGAATATTAGACACATTATGTCTGTGGAATATTAGACACAGTATGCCCGTAGAATATTAGACATTGTATGTCTGTGGAATATTAGACACATTATGTCTGTGGAATATTAGACACATTATGTTTGTGGAATATTAGACACATTATGTCTGTGGAATATTAAACACATTATGTCCGTAGAATATTAGACACATTATGTCCGTTGAATAGCCATAGTATGTTCGTTGAATATTAGACACAGTATGACTTGAATATTAGACATAGTATGCCCGTGGAATATTAGACATAGTATGTCTGTGGAATATGAGACACAGTATGACCGTGGAATAGCCACAGTATGTCTGTGGAATATTAGACACATTATGTCTGTGGAATATTAGACACATTATGTCTGTGGAATATTAGACACATTATGTCTGTGGAATATTAAACATAGTATGTCTGTGGAATATTAGACACATTATGTCTGTGGAATATTAGACACATTATGTCTGTGGAATATTAGACACATTATGTCTGTGGAATATTAAACATAGTATGTCTGTGGAATATTAGACACATTATGTCTGTGGAATATTAGACACATTATGTCTGTGGAATATTAGACACATTATGTCTGTGGAATATTAGACACATTATGTCTGTGGAATATTAGACACATTATGTCTGTGGAATATTAGACACAGTATGACCGTGGAATATTAGACACAGTATGTCCGTGGAATATTAGAAACAGTATGTCCGTGGAATATTAGACACATTAGGACCGTGGAATATTAGACACGGTATGTCCGTTGAATATTGGATATGGCATGATCGTTGAATAAAAGACAGTATGTCCGTCGAATATTAGACACAGTATGACTGTGGAATATTAGACACAGTATGACTTGAATATTAGAAACAGTATGTCCGTCGAATATTAGACACAGTATTTCCGCGGAATATTAGACAGAGTATGACCGTGGAATATTAAACACCGTATTTCCGCGGAATATTAGACAGAGTATGACAGTGGAATATTAGACACATTATGTTCGTTGAATAGACACAGTATGTTTGTTGAATATAGACACAGTATGCACGTAGAATATTAGACACAGTATGTCCGTTGAATAGACACAGTATGCCCGTGGAATATTAGACATAGTATGTCTGTGGAATATTAGACACATTATGTCTGTGGAATATTAGACACATTATGTCTGTGGAATATTAGACACAGTATGCCCGTGGAATATTAGACATAGTATGTCTGTGGAATATTAGACACATTATGTCTGTGGAATATTAGACACATTATGTCTGTGGAATATTAGACACATTATGTCTGTGGAATATTAGACACATTATGTCCGTAGAATATTAGACACATTATGTCCGTTGAATAGCCACAGTATGTTCGTTGAATATTACACACAGTATGACTTGAATATTAGACATAGTATGCCCGTGGAATATTAGACATAGTATGTCTGTGGAATATGAGACACAGTATGACCGTGGAATAGCCACATTATGTCTGTGGAATATTAGACACATTATGTCTGTGGAATATTAGACACATTATGTCTGTGGAATATTAGACACATTATGTCTGTGGAATATTAAACATAGTATGTCTGTGGAATATTAGACACATTATGTCTGTGGAATATTAGACACATTATGTCTGTGGAATATTAGACACATTATGTCTGTGGAATATTAAACATAGTATGTCTGTGGAATATTAGACACATTATGTCTGTGGAATATTAGACACATTATGTCTGTGGAATATTAGACACATTATGTCTGTGGAATATTAGACACATTATGTCTGTGGAATATTAGACACATTATGTCTGTGGAATATTAGACACATTATGTCTGTGGAATATTAAACATAGTATGTCTGTGGAATATTAGACACATTATGTCTGTGGAATATTAGACACATTATGTCTGTGGAATATTAGACACAGTATGTCCGTTGAATAGCCACAGTATGTTCGTTGAATATTAGACACAGTATGACCGTGGAATATTAGACATAGTATGTCTGTGGAATATTAGACACATTATGACTGTGGAACATTAGACACGGTATGTCCATGGAATATTAGACACAGTATATTCGTGAAATATTAGACACAGTATGTCGTGGAATATTAGACACGGTATGTCCATGGAATATTAGAAACAACACGACCGTTGAATATTAGACACAGTATGTTCGTGGAATATTGGATATGGCATTGCCGTTGAATATAATACACAGTATGTCCGTCGAATATTAAACACAGTATGACCGTGGAATATTAGACACGGTATGTCGTGGAATATTAGACACAGTATGTCCATGGAACATTAGACACGGTATGTCCATGGAATATTAGACACAGTATATTCGTGAAATATTAGACACAGTATGTCGTGGAATATTAGACACAGTATGTCCATGGAATATTAGAAACAACACGACCGTTGAATATTAGTCACAGTATGTCCGCGGAATATTAGACAGAGTATGACAGTGGAATATTAAACACCGTATTTCCGCGGAATATTAGACACAGTATGACAGTGGAATATTAGACACATTATGTTCGTTGAATAGACACAGTATGTTTGTTGAATATTAGACACAGTATGCACGTAGAATATTAGACACAGTATGTCCGTTGAATAGACACAGTATGCCCGTGGAATATTAGACATAGTATGTCTGTGGAATATTAGACACATTATGTCTGTGGAATATTAGACACATTATGTCTGTGGAATATTAGACACAGTATGCCCGTGGAATATTAGACATAGTATGTCTGTGGAATATTAGACACATTATGTCTGTGGAATATTAGACACATTATGTCCGTAGAATATTAGACACATTATATCCGTTGAATAGCCACAGTATGTTCGTTGAATATTACACACAGCATGACTTGAATATTAGACATAGTATGCCCGTGGAATATGAGACACAGTATGACCGTGGAATAGCCACAGTATGTCTGTGGAATATTAGACACATTATGTCTGTGGAATATTAGACACATTATGTCTGTGGAATATTAGACACATTATGTCTGTGGAATATTAAACATAGTATGTCTGTGGAATATTAGACACATTATGTCTGTGGAATATTAGACACAGTATGTCCGTCGAATATTAAAAACAGTATGACCGTGGAATATTAGACACGGTATGTCGTGGAATATTAGACACAGTATGTCCATGGAACATTAGACACGGTATGTCCATGGAATATTAGACATAGTATGTCTGTGGAATATTAGACACATTATGTCTGTGGAATATTAGACACATTATGTCTGTGGAATATTAGACACAGTATGCCCGTGGAATATTAGACATAGTATGTCTGTGGAATATTAGACACATTATGTCTGTGGAATATTAGACACATTATGTCTGTGGAATATTAGACACATTATGTCCGTAGAATATTAGACACATTATGTCCGTTGAATAGCCACAGTATGTTCGTTGAATATTACACACAGCATGACTTGAATATTAGACATAGTATGTCCGTGGAATATGAGACACAGTATGACCGTGGAATAGCCACAGTATGTCTGTGGAATATTAGACACATTATGTCTGTGGAATATTAGACACATTATGTCTGTGGAATATTAGACACATTATGTCTGTGGAATATTAAACATAGTATGTCTGTGGAATATTAGACACATTATGTCTGTGGAATATTAGACACATTATGTCTGTGGAATATTAAACATAGTATGTCTGTGGAATATTAGACACATTATGTCTGTGGAATATTAGACACATTATGTCTGTGGAATATTAGACACATTATGTCTGTGGAATATTAGACACATTATGTCTGTGGAATATTAGACACATTATGTCCGTAGAATATTAGACACATTATGTCCGTTGAATAGCCACAGTATGTTCGTTGAATATTACACACAGCATGACTTGAATATTAGACATAGTATGCCCGTGGAATATGAGACACAGTATGACCGTGGAATAGCCACAGTATGTCTGTGGAATATTAGACACATTATGTCTGTGGAATATTAGACACATTATATCTGTGGAATATTAGACACATTATGTCTGTGGAATATTAAACACAGTATGTCTGTGGAATATTAGACACAGTATGTCTGTGGAATATTAGACACATTATGTCTGTGGAATATTAAACATAGTATGTCTGTGGAATATTAGACACATTATGTCTGTGGAATATTAGACACATTATGTCTGTGGAATATTAGACACATTATGTCTGTGGAATATTAGACATAGTATGTCTGTGGAATATTGGACACATTATGTCTGTGGAATATTAGACACAGTATGTCCGTTGAATAGCCACAGTATGTTCGTTGAATATTAGACACAGTATGACCGTGGAATATTAGACATAGTACATGTATGTCTGTGGAATATTAGACACATTATGTCTGTGGAATATTAGACACAGTATGTCCGTTGAATAGCCACAGTATGTTCGTTGAATATTAGACACAGTATGACCGTGGAATATTAGACATAGTATGTCTGTGGAATATTAGACACATTATGTCTGTGGAATACTAGACACAGTATGTCCGTAGAATATTAGACACAGTATGTCCGTTGAATAGCCACAGTATGTTCGTTGAATATTAGACATAGTATGTCTGTGGAATATTAGACACAGTATGTTCGTAGAATATTAGTCACAGTATGGCTGTTCAATATTAGAAACAGTATGTCCGTAGAATATTAGATACAGTATGACTTGAATATTAGACACAGTATGACCGTGGAATATTAAACACAGTTTGACAGTGGAATATTAAACACAGTATGTCCGTGGATTATTAGACACAGTATGTCCGTTGAATAGCCACAGTATTTTCGTTGAATATTAGACACAGTATGCCCGTGGAATATTAGACACAGTATGTCTGTGGAATATTAGACATAGTATGTCTGTGGAATATTAGACACAGTATGTTCGTAGAATATTAGACACAGTATGACTGTTGAATATTAGAAACAGTATGTCCGTAGAATACTAGACACAGTATGACTTGAATATTACACAGTATGTCCGTGGATCATTAGACACAGTATGACCGTGGAATATTAAACACAGTATGACCGTGGAATATTAGACACAGTATGCCCGTGGAATATTAGACATAGTATATCCGTGAAATATTAGACACAGTATGTCGTGGAATATTAGACACAGTATGTCCGTGGAATATTAGACACATTATGTCCATGGAATATTAGAAACAACACGACCGTTGAATATTAGACAGAGTATGACCGTGGAATATTAAACGCAGTATTTCCGTGGAATATTAGACACAGTATTTCCGTGGAATATTAGACACAGTAGGACCGTGGAATATTAGAAACAATATGTCCGTGAAATATTAGACACAGTATGACCGTGGAATATTAGACACAGTATGTCCGTGGAATATTAGAAACAACACGACCGTTGAATATTAGACACGGTATGACCGTTGAATATTAGACACAGTATGACGTGGAATATTAGACACAGTATGTCCATGGAATATTTGAAACAACACGACCGTTGAATATTAGACACAGTATGACCGTGGAATATTAGACACAGTATGACTTGAATATTAGAAACAGTATGTCCGTCGAATATTAGACACAGTATTTCCGCGGAATATTAGACAGAGTATGACCGTGGAATATTAAACACCGTATTTCCGCGGAATATTAGACAGAGTATGACAGTGGAATATTAGACACATTATGTTCGTTGAATAGACACAGTATGTTTGTTGAATATAGACACAGTATGCACGTAGAATATTAGACACAGTATGTCCGTTGAATAGACACAGTATGCCCGTGGAATATTAGACATAGTATGTCTGTGGAATATTAGACACATTATGTCTGTGGAATATTAGACACAGTATGCCCGTGGAATATTAGACATAGTATGTCTGTGGAATATTAGACACATTATGTCTGTGGAATATTAGACACATTATGTCTGTGGAATATTAGACACATTATGTCTGTGGAATATTAGACACATTATGTCCGTAGAATATTAGACACATTATGTCCGTTGAATAGCCACAGTATGTTCGTTGAATATTACACACAGTATGACTTGAATATTAGACATAGTATGCCCGTGGAATATTAGACATAGTATGTCTGTGGAATATGAGACACAGTATGACCGTGGAATAGCCACATTATGTCTGTGGAATATTAGACACATTATGTCTGTGGAATATTAGACACATTATGTCTGTGGAATATTAGACACATTATGTCTGTGGAATATTAAACATAGTATGTCTGTGGAATATTAGACACATTATGTCTGTGGAATATTAGACACATTATGTCTGTGGAATATTAGACACATTATGTCTGTGGAATATTAAACATAGTATGTCTGTGGAATATTAGACACATTATGTCTGTGGAATATTAGACACATTATGTCTGTGGAATATTAGACACATTATGTCTGTGGAATATTAGACACATTATGTCTGTGGAATATTAGACACATTATGTCTGTGGAATATTAGACACATTATGTCTGTGGAATATTAAACATAGTATGTCTGTGGAATATTAGACACATTATGTCTGTGGAATATTAGACACATTATGTCTGTGGAATATTAGACACAGTATGTCCGTTGAATAGCCACAGTATGTTCGTTGAATATTAGACACAGTATGACCGTGGAATATTAGACATAGTATGTCTGTGGAATATTAGACACATTATGACTGTGGAACATTAGACACGGTATGTCCATGGAATATTAGACACAGTATATTCGTGAAATATTAGACACAGTATGTCGTGGAATATTAGACACGGTATGTCCATGGAATATTAGAAACAACACGACCGTTGAATATTAGACACAGTATGTTCGTGGAATATTGGATATGGCATTGCCGTTGAATATAATACACAGTATGTCCGTCGAATATTAAACACAGTATGACCGTGGAATATTAGACACGGTATGTCGTGGAATATTAGACACAGTATGTCCATGGAACATTAGACACGGTATGTCCATGGAATATTAGACACAGTATATTCGTGAAATATTAGACACAGTATGTCGTGGAATATTAGACACAGTATGTCCATGGAATATTAGAAACAACACGACCGTTGAATATTAGTCACAGTATGTCCGCGGAATAATAGACAGAGTATGACAGTGGAATATTAAACACCGTATTTCCGCGGAATATTAGACACAGTATGACAGTGGAATATTAGACACATTATGTTCGTTGAATAGACACAGTATGTTTGTTGAATATTAGACACAGTATGCACGTAGAATATTAGACACAGTATGTCCGTTGAATAGACACAGTATGCCCGTGGAATATTAGACATAGTATGTCTGTGGAATATTAGACACATTATGTCTGTGGAATATTAGACACATTATGTCTGTGGAATATTAGACACAGTATGCCCGTGGAATATTAGACATAGTATGTCTGTGGAATATTAGACACATTATGTCTGTGGAATATTAGACACATTATGTCCGTAGAATATTAGACACATTATATCCGTTGAATAGCCACAGTATGTTCGTTGAATATTACACACAGCATGACTTGAATATTAGACATAGTATGCCCGTGGAATATGAGACACAGTATGACCGTGGAATAGCCACAGTATGTCTGTGGAATATTAGACACATTATGTCTGTGGAATATTAGACACATTATGTCTGTGGAATATTAGACACATTATGTCTGTGGAATATTAAACATAGTATGTCTGTGGAATATTAGACACATTATGTCTGTGGAATATTAGACACAGTATGTCCGTCGAATATTAAAAACAGTATGACCGTGGAATATTAGACACGGTATGTCGTGGAATATTAGACACAGTATGTCCATGGAACATTAGACACGGTATGTCCATGGAATATTAGACATAGTATGTCTGTGGAATATTAGACACATTATGTCTGTGGAATATTAGACACATTATGTCTGTGGAATATTAGACACAGTATGCCCGAGGAATATTAGACATAGTATGTCTGTGGAATATTAGACACATTATGTCTGTGGAATATTAGACACATTATGTCTGTGGAATATTAGACACATTATGTCCGTAGAATATTAGACACATTATGTCCGTTGAATAGCCACAGTATGTTCGTTGAATATTACACACAGCATGACTTGAATATTAGACATAGTATGTCCGTGGAATATGAGACACAGTATGACCGTGGAATAGCCACAGTATGTCTGTGGAATATTAGACACATTATGTCTGTGGAATATTAGACACATTATGTCTGTGGAATATTAGACACATTATGTCTGTGGAATATTAAACATAGTATGTCTGTGGAATATTAGACACATTATGTCTGTGGAATATTAGACACATTATGTCTGTGGAATATTAAACATAGTATGTCTGTGGAATATTAGACACATTATGTCTGTGGAATATTAGACACATTATGTCTGTGGAATATTAGACACATTATGTCTGTGGAATATTAGACACATTATGTCTTTGGAATATTAGACACAGTATGCCCGTGGAATATTAGACATAGCATGTCTGTGGAATATTAGACACATTATGTCTGTGGAATATTAGACACATTATGTCTGTGGAATATTAGACACATTATGTCTGTGGAATATTAGACACATTATGTCCGTAGAATATTAGACACATTATGTCCGTTGAATAGCCACAGTATGTTCGTTGAATATTACACACAGCATGACTTGAATATTAGACATAGTATGCCCGTGGAATATGAGACACAGTATGACCGTGGAATAGCCACAGTATGTCTGTGGAATATTAGACACATTATGTCTGTGGAATATTAGACACATTATGTCTGTGGAATATTAGACACATTATGTCTGTGGAATATTAAACACAGTATGTCTGTGGAATATTAGACACAGTATGTCTGTGGAATATTAGACACATTATGTCTGTGGAATATTAAACATAGTATGTCTGTGGAATATTAGACACATTATGTCTGTGGAATATTAGACACATTATGTCTGTGGAATATTAGACACATTATGTCTGTGGAATATTAGACACATTATGTCTGTGGAATATTAGACACATTATGTCTGTGGAATATTAGACACATTATGTCTGTGGAATATTAGACACATTATGTCTGTGGAATATTAGACACATTATGTCTGTGGAATATTAAACATAGTATGTCTGTGGAATATTAGACACATTATGTCTGTGGAATATTAGACACATTATGTCCGTAGAATATTAGACATAGTATGTCTGTGGAATATTGGACACATTATGTCTGTGGAATATTAGACACAGTATGTCCGTTGAATAGCCACAGTATGTTCGTTGAATATTAGACACAGTATGACCGTGGAATATTAGACATAGTACATGTATGTCTGTGGAATATTAGACACATTATGTCTGTGGAATATTAGACACAGTATGTCCGTTGAATAGCCACAGTATGTTCGTTGAATATTAGACACAGTATGACCGTGGAATATTAGACATAGTATGTCTGTGGAATATTAGACACATTATGTCTGTGGAATACTAGACACAGTATGTCCGTAGAATATTAGACACAGTATGTCCGTTGAATAGCCACAGTATGTTCGTTGAATATTAGACATAGTATGTCTGTGGAATATTAGACACAGTATGTTCGTAGAATATTAGTCACAGTATGGCTGTTCAATATTAGAAACAGTATGTCCGTAGAATATTAGATACAGTATGACTTGAATATTAGACACAGTATGACCGTGGAATATTAAACACAGTTTGACAGTGGAATATTAAACACAGTATGTCCGTGGATTATTAGACACAGTATGTCCGTTGAATAGCCACAGTATTTTCGTTGAATATTAGACACAGTATGCCCGTGGAATATTAGACACAGTATGTCTGTGGAATATTAGACATAGTATGTCTGTGGAATATTAGACACAGTATGTTCGTAGAATATTAGACACAGTATGACTGTTGAATATTAGAAACAGTATGTCCGTAGAATACTAGACACAGTATGACTTGAATATTACACAGTATGTCCGTGGATCATTAGACACAGTATGACCGTGGAATATTAAACACAGTATGACCGTGGAATATTAGACACAGTATGCCCGTGGAATATTAGACATAGTATATCCGTGAAATATTAGACACAGTATGTCGTGGAATATTAGACACAGTATGTCCGTGGAATATTAGACACATTATGTCCATGGAATATTAGAAACAACACGACCGTTGAATATTAGACAGAGTATGACCGTGGAATATTAAACGCAGTATTTCCGTGGAATATTAGACACAGTATTTCCGTGGAATATTAGACACAGTAGGACCGTGGAATATTAGAAACAATATGTCCGTGAAATATTAGACACAGTATGACCGTGGAATATTAGACACAGTATGTCCGTGGAATATTAGAAACAACACGACCGTTGAATATTAGACACGGTATGACCGTTGAATATTAGACACAGTATGACGTGGAATATTAGACACAGTATGTCCATGGAATATTTGAAACAACACGACCGTTGAATATTAGACACAGTATGACCGTGGAATATTAGACACAGTATGACGTGGAATATTAGACACAGTATGACCGTGGAATATTAGACACAGTATGTCCGTGGAATATTAGACACATTATGTCCGTTGAATATTAGACACAGTATGTCCGTTGAATAGTAGACACGGTATGTCCATGGAACATTAGACACAGTATATCCATGGAATATTAGAAACAACACGACCGTTGAATATTAGACACAGTATGACCGTGGAATATCAGACAGAGTATGACAGTGGAATATTAGACACGGAATGTCCGTTGAATATTGGATATGGCATTGCCGTTGAATATAAGACACAGTATGTCCGTCGAATATTAAACACAGTATGACCGTGGAATATTAGACACGGTATGTCGTGGAATATTAGACACAGTATGTCCATGGAACATTAGACACGGTATGTCCATGGAATATTAGACACAGTATATTCGTGAAATATTAGACACAGTATGTCGTGGAATATTAGACACAGTATGTCCATGGAATATTAGAAACAACACGACCGTTGAATATTAGACACAGTATGACCGTTGAATAATAGACACAGTATGACCGTGGAATATCAAACAGAGTATGACAGTGGAATATTAGACACGGTATGTCCGTTGAATATTGGATATGGCATTGCCGTTGAATATAAGACACAGTATGTCGGTCGAATATTAAACACAGTATGACCGTGGAATATTAAACACGGTATGTCCGTGAAATATTGAACACGAGATGTCCATGGAATATTAGACACAGTATGTCCATGGAATATTAGAAACAACACGACTGTTGAATATTAGACACAGTATGACCGTGGAATATTAGACAGAGTATGACCGTGGAATATTAGACACGGTATGTCGTGGAATATTGGATATGGCATGGCCGTTGAATATAAGACACAGTATGAGAGCGGAATATCAGACACAATATGTTCGTAGAATATTAGTCACAGTATGTTCGTAGAATATTAGAAACAACACGACCGTTGAATATTAGACACAGTATGACCGTTGAATATTAGACACAGTATGACGTGGAATATTAGACACAGTATGTCCGTGGAATATTAGACACAGTATGTCCGTTGAATATTAGACACAGTATGTCCGTTGAATAGTAGACACGGTATGTCCATGGAACATTAGACACAGTATGTCCATGGAATATTAGAAACAACACGACCGTTGAATATTAGACACAGTATGACCGTGGAATATCAGACACAGTATGACAGTGGAATATTAGACACGGTATGTCCGTTGAATATTAGATATGGCATTGCCGTTGAATATAAGACACAGTATGTCCGTCGAATATTAAACACAGTATGACCGTGGAATATTAGACACGGTATGTCGTGGAATATTATAAACAACACGACTGTTGAATATTAGACACAGTATGACCGTGGAATATTAGACAGAGTATGTCCGGGGAATATTAGACACAGTATTACCGTGGAATATTAGACACGGTATGTCGTGGAATATTGGATATAGCATGGCCGTTGAATATAAGACACAGTATGAGAGCGGAATATCAGACACAGTATGTTCGTAGAATATTAGTCACAGTATGTTCGTAGAATATTAGTCACAGTATGGCTGTTGAATATTAGAAACAGTATGTCCGTAGAATATTAGACACAGTATGACTTGAATATTAGACACAGTGTGACCGTGGAATATTAAACACAGTATGACAGTGGAATATTAAACACAGTATGTCCGTGGAATATTAGACACAGTATGTCCGTTGAATAGCCACAGTATGTTCGTTGAATATTAGACACAGTATGTCCGTGAAATATTAGACATAGTATGTCCGTGGAATATTAGACACAGTATGCCCGTGAAATATTAGACACATTATGTGTGGAATATTAGACACAGTATGACCGTGAAATATTAGACACAGTATGTCGTGGAATATTAGACACAGTATGTGTGGAATAGTAGACACAGTATGCCCGTGAAATATTAGACACATTATGTCGTGGAATATTAGACACAGTATGACCGTGGAATATTAGACACAGTATGTGTGGAATAGTAGACACAGTATTCCCGTGAAATATTAGACACATTATGTGTGGAATAGTAGACACAGTATGCCCGTGAAATATTAGACACATTATGTGTGGAATATTAGACACAGTATGACCGTGAAATATTAGACACAGTATGTCGTTGAATATTAGACACGGTATGTCCGTGGAATATTAGACACATTATGTGTGGAATATTAGACACAGTATGACCGTGAAATATTAGACACAGTATGTCGTGGAATATTAGACACAGTATGTCCGTGGAATATTAGACATAGTATGTCCGTGGAATATTAGAAACAGTATGTCCGTGGAATATTAGACATTATTAATTAACTCTGTTATTGTTGTCAATACAACCTAAACTGTCTTTACAATATAAAATCATAAACTCGGCCAATATAAAAAATAAAATTAAGCCAATATCGATATTGGCTTAGTTTTTCCGATATTGGCTTGGTTTTTTTTATATTGGCCGAGTTTATGATTTTATTATACCCATTATAAGATAAAATTTTATGGTTGATTAATAAATATATCAATTTTATAAATACAATTTTATGGTTAATTAATAAATATATCATTACGTGATGATTTCCGTATTGGCCTAGTTATTAGTCCTCGGGCAGCTGTATTGGCCTTCGGCTTCAGGCCAATACAGCTGCCCGAGGACTAATCTCAGGCCAATGCAGCTGCCCGAGGACTAATAACTAGGCCAATACGGAAATCATCACGTAATAATAGGTAATTATTATGCTTTCTGTAAATTTCTTCTGTAATATAAGTTCATACGATATTTTGGCATATATCACAAAGAATTATATAGCGTTGATATACTATGCGAAAATAGTACATCTACTATGCCAGTTTCACGAGGGGAAGGTTGGGTTTTCAGCTGTCTGTCAAGCTATATATAGCTAGTCCACGTGCAAGGGGGCGGATCCAATATGTCAATCTATCATAGTCCTCTATTATTCATGTTACTGTTTTTTAATACTTGTTATTGTTGTTAATTAAATTTCAAACTTCAAAAATCTTTATATTTTTAAAGCCTTAAATGAAACAAAGAATATTCTCACACTTTCAAGACTATCTGATTCAATATATTAGTCACCAATATCAGGACCTCTCTTATTGTAATAGTTCTCAATATATTTTGTCTACATATAACAGTCAGCATGATAACAATAACAATGTTGTGTTAGCAATGACTATGCCATATAGTGGCATAGTCATTGCTAAAACAACATTATTATATAAATATTCTTGTGGTTGTTTGTTCACCTTTATATTGGACAAGGTCATCGTACTATTTACATTTACGAATAGAGTCAGTCATGCAAAAAGAAGTGTCTTAGCAAAATTAGAGGCCACTTTTACAATAGTTCTGGAGAGAGTATTTTAATCAGTACAAACATAAACTCACCAACGGCACCTAGACGTAGGTAGAAGCTGCCTGTATGATACGTAGGTGAATAGCTCTACAAGGGGTATTTTTATAAAATGTAAGCATAAACTCACCAACGGCACCTAGTCGTAGGTAGAAGCTGCCTGTATGATACGTAGGTGAATAGCTCTACAAGGGGTATTTTTATAAAATGTAAGCATAAGCTCACCAACGGCACCTAGTCGTAGGTAGAAGCTGCCTGTATGATACGTAGGTGAATAGCTCTACAAGGGGTATTTTTATAAAATGTAAGCATAAACTCACCAACGGCACCTAGTCGTAGGTAGAAGCTGCCTGTATGATACGTAGGTGAATAGCTCTACAAGGGGTATTTTTATAAAATGTAAGCATAAACTCACCAACGGCACCTAGACGTAGGTAGAAGCTGCCTGTATGATACGTAGGTGAATAGCTCTACATGGGGTATTTTTATAAAATGTAAGCATAAACTCACCAACGGCACCTAGACGTAGATAGAAGCTGCCTGTATGATACGTAGGTGAATAGCTCTACAAGGGGTATTTTTATAAAATGTAAGCATAAACTCACCAACGGCATCTAGTCGTAGGTAGAAGCTGCCTGTATGATACGTAGGTGAATAGCTCTACAAGGGGTATTTTTATAAAATGTAAGCATAAACTCACCAACGGCACCTAGTCGTAGGTAGAAGCTGCCTGTATGATACGTAGGTGAATAGCTCTACAAGGGGTATTTTTATAAAATGTAAGCATAAACTCACCAACAGCACCTAGTCGTAGATAGAAGCTGCCTGTATGATACGTAGGTGAATAGCTCTACAAGGGGTATTTTTATAAAATGTAAGCATAAACTCACCAACGGCACCTAGACGTAGATAGAAGCTGCCTGTATGATACGTAGGTGAATAGCTCTACAAGGGGTATTTTTATAAAATGTAAGCATAAACTCACCAACGGCACCTAGTCGTAGGTAGAAGCTGTCTGTATGATACGTAGGTGAATAGCTCTACAAGGGGTATTTTTATAAAATGTAAGCATAAACTCACCAACAGCACCTAGTCGTAGATAAAAGCTGCCTGTATGATAAGTAGGTGAATCGTCGTATGAATATTTCTTTCCCTTGAATGATGAGGATGTGGATTCTGGTGGAACAAAACGGTGTCGTTTCTTCCGGACCATTACAGTTGTGTTTTGAAGGAGGTAGGTATAGGCATATATCAGAAAACATATGCTGATTGAATACAGGTATATATAAAAGCCCTGAAATGAAAAAGGGTAATTTAATAGGGTCTGGTGCATATCTAGTTTATATTGGGTTGTAGGGTTATGATTAGGGTTAAAGGTTAATACTAGTATTAGCTTAAGGTTAGAGTGAGGATTAATACATGTACAAAAACCATGCTAATTGTTATTTAAAGGTCTGATAAATATTTTGTTTATATTCGGTTGAAGAGCAAGTGTTTGGTTTATGGTTAGGGTTAGAATTAACACACGTTGATTGAATACAGGTATAAATAGAAATCGACTGAATATGAAAATATCTTTTTATTTTTACTTACTTCAAATAAGAATCCTGTGGATGATGGTGCTATTATTTCAGCGACTGGTATAACTAGACCAAATATAACTACACCCATACCATACAACCCACTTAATATAATAAATAAGGAATCTCTGAAAAATAAGTAAGGCAAAACAAAAAGTCACAAAAATGTAAAAAGTCTAAAAGTAAAGAGTCGCTTCATTTTTAATGTATTTTTGTCAATGATCTTGATCGCCAAGTTTTATGTTGTAACTGAACTATATCACACATTTTTTCGTCATTGAACAATGATAGTTGGATTTACAACTACCTGTGCAATCAGTGCCTATCACCACTTAAGTTGTGAGTTCGAACCCCATTCATGGCGAGGTGTACTCGATACAACATTAAGTGATAAAGTTTGTCGGTTTCCTCCACCAATAAAACTGACCGCCACGATATAACTGAAATATTGTTGAAAGTGACGTAAAACACCATTATACAATTATCAACCTTGTAAGAGTGTGACATGACGGATTTTCTCCCAGAAAAAGATTATGTCACCCGAGGGCTTGCCCGAGAGTGGCATAAACTTTCGAGGGGAGACAATCCGTCACATCACACTCTTACAAGGTTGATAATTGTTTTATTATATAGAATATCCTACACAGTGCTATAATTATTTTGTCTAGTTCATATCTGACAACAGATACAAAGTGATGACCCATATTCAGTACGTCTGTACTTATTTTCACGATGAAGTATGAAATCGTCACGTGATATTATACAATTATCGCGTGTGGTTGATATAACCATGCGACCGTCCAGCGGTTGATCGAACGGAATGTCAAATGTCATGTGACGTTCTTAAGACTAATCAAATTGAAGATATCTATATGAGTATGTAATAAAAACCAATAAACCCCATGAAGAATAATTCTGTTTTTATCCTGTGATTTTGGTACTTCCTATTGATAACTGACTTTCTCATATGCTCTGAACAACGAAGTTGATATTATGTCAATATTTTATAGGCAAAGACTTATTTGGTCTTGATCCTGAAAGTTCAATCCAAAACTAATAAAAAAAAAAAAAAATAAGGACAACATTGCTAAAAGAATGTCTTGGATGATAACATCCGACATGGTGTTGAACAAAACATAATGATAATCTTCGTAAAATTACCAATGTTTGACAATCTTTCTGATAATCTCGCATCCGTTGTCATGTAGCGTTTACCGTTTAGACATGTTAACTATATTGCTCATTTCTAAGCTAACAGTCGTCTTAAGGCCCTGTTACACGGTAAAGAAAGTATCGCGATACTTGTATTATGCAACTTTTTGTATCATGATCCTTGTCAGTTTACACACTAAATCAAGTAGCATGTTTCATGCAGAGTTTGCTTACAAATTGTTCCCGCCAAAATGGAGAATCCTAACAATGAAGACATTATCATACAAATTGAGGAGACTCTCCATCTGATCCTTTGACCAAATAACATCACTACTTTTTTACCCTTTCCAGCCATGTTTTATTTAACATGTGCTGACCATGTGCTTTTATTTGTTGATGATGTTGTAACCTCCTGACCTCAAACCAGGATCTCTGATTGGTCAGAGATAAAATGTATCGCGATCCTTGCTGTACAGAATAGAACATGTTCTATCCCAAAGTGTGTATCATGCAACTTCTAACAGTTGCATGATACAGAGTAATAGCACTGTTTACACTGTATTTTTGGTTGATGATACAAGTATCATGATACTTGCTTTACCGTGTAACAGGGGCTTTACACATACGTATTGATGTATGAGTGATACTCACCAGCGAAGACTTTACAGTGACGGTGAGATGAGGAACAGCCACAAAAGCACTGTTCTTCAATTTTGTAAATACAAATACTTTCACATTTGTAGAATTCAATTTAACAATTAAAATAGGACCTGCATCACTACAAAATTTCTTATTTAAGAATTTTATCATTGGAATGATAACATCTTTTTTTCTTAACACCACTGAATGTTTATGCAGGAAACTTACACCAATGATCTATCGAACTGCTGGTCATCTAAACTATGACATTTCCTTCGTATCATTGACATCGAGGCTGATGGCGGGAATTCTGGATCAAGGCTGTCACCTGACAGTACCACGTCGTCAGGGCCGATTCCTAAATGAAAAACAAATTTCCTTGTGTAGTTTACTCGATCTTTAGTTTTATATGTATGTTTTGTCGATCGTTGTTTGTCCCTTTGTCCTTCTTCTTTTGGCCATTGTGTTGTCTGTTCTTCTTCATTTTACGGATTCTGATCACCCCTTTGGTATCTTCAAACTCGTCTTAATGCAGCGGAATGGGACTAGAGAGTACATGAATACCTTTTCTAAGCACATTTAATTATATAGCAAACTTACCACAAATATATGTTGCACATTACGTCGTGTAATAACTGGTTAAATGGAAATGGTAGAACAATTCAATACGAATAAGAGATGTTTAAAGTCACCAAAGGGGTAACCATATGTCGTACATGGCAGAATGATAGACAATATAATGACCAAACGATAAAAGATATAAAGACACAAGTTTACAATGATCTACAAAACACTACTACACAAACTAAATATTGAGGAACAAGAATCCTTCAGAAAACCAGGGGTTAACTGAGATGCTCCGGGTGTTGCTGTGATCACGGAATGACATTCAAGCTAGGACAGTGAGCGTATATGTGTGTTAGAGGTATTGATTTGACCTCTGTTTCTAATATGCTTCTATTTTCTATTAGATTTAGAACTCACTCGAGAATGTGGTATTTTTGCTTTTCATTTGATGAATGATACAACTGAACAATAGATTACTTAACATTAAACAGCAATCACTCACTTCTGACTTGGGTGCTCTGTAATATATGTTTCACTCTTTACTCGTAAACTCTTCAAATTTGGGTACTCAACATGTCAGAGGGCCCGGGTGGCTCAATGAGTTAGGTAGTTGGATTACCTAACAACTCATACAAGTCTATCACCAATACGGCGTGGGTTCGCGCCCGGCTTTGTAAATTACAAAAAGGGTGTACTCGACTCGCAGCCGCAAGTGATAAAGTTTACCAGTTGCTTGCCTATGGTCGGTGGTTCTCTCCGGCTTCTTCCACCACTAAAACTGGTCGCCATGATATAGCTGAAATATTGCTGAAAGTGGCGTTAAACACAAAAAAATCAAATCAAATCAAATAAATCAACAAGTCAGTTATCATTATACCAAACTACTGTACACTTTTGCTACGAAGTTTAAACTCGTTATAGATTCTCTGACATTCTCTACCTCCTGGTTCATTAACTACTTGTCTTGTCAATCTACTGGTGTGTAATTGGTTAAATAATATGCTTCAGATTTAGTTTTAATGAGTTTCCTCTATATGATTTACCATGAGTGACATGGAATGATTGCCCTATTTCGGCCACCACAATTGTAAGATTTACCTCTCTTTGAAATATTATATCCCTATTAACGCTAATATTTTTATTTCACGTTTCAAAAAGGAAAAAGGCAAAGTATATACAATCTTGACTTATCTATACCATGGTTGTAGCTTGTGGTATGTTTTGGAAAGAAATGGAAACTTACCCGAGTCGCCATTTGGTGCATGGTGACAATCAATGAGAAAAGCTTCAGTTGCGCCTGTTCTTTGGTCGTGCTGAATAAGACTTCCACTTTTTATATGATACTTTTTACTGTTATTCATGGCGTTATGGGTGTGCCATGAATGTCGTCTGGTTCTCTCCATTGTTCCTTCGTTTTCCGTCACTTCCGGTGACGCTACATTGGAAGCGTTAGTAGATATGTCACCCCTGTCACGGTGTGTACATCTTGGTAACGTATTCCTGTGAGCGTGAAGACTTTGATGCAATGCCTCGCTTGCACTGGAACTAGTTAAGCTTGGTGGTATTGGAGGCGAAGATGCATTCAATCTGTAACTCGGTCTTTTAGCAACGGGAACCCAACTGCAATTCAAAATGCATTGTAATCACGAGATTAGAAAGTAGCATTAAGGATGATTATATGTAAGAAAAGTGTGAAGATAGCACAAGGAGTAATCAGAAGCCGTAAATCAAGAGGAATAATGGGTAATGAGAACCCGTAACTCAAGAGGAGCAATGAGTAATGAGAAGCCGTAAATCAAGAGGAGTAATGAGAAGCTGTAAATCAAGAGGAGTAATGAGTAATGAGAAGCCGTAAATCAAGAGGAGTAATGAGTAATGAGAAGCCGTAAATCAAGAGGAGTAATGAGAAGCCGTAAATCAAGAGGAGTAATGAGAAGCCTTAAATCAAGAGGAGTAATGAGAAGCCGTAAATCAAGAGGAGTAATGAGAAGCCGTAAATCAAGAGGAGTAATGAGTAATGAGAAGCCTTAAATCAAGAGCAGTAATGAGAAGCCGTAAATCAAGAGGAGTAATGAAAAGCCGTAAACCAAGAGGAGTAATGAAAAGCCGTAAATCAAGAGGAGCAATGAGAAGCCGTAAATCAAGAGGAGTAATGAAAAGCCGTAAATCAAAAGGAGTAATGAGAAGCCGTAAATCAAGAGGAGTAATGAGAAGCCGTAAATCAAGAGGAGTAATGAGTAATGAGAAGCCTTAAATCAAGAGGAGTAATGAGTAATGAGAAGCCTTAAATCAAGAGGAGTAATGAGTAATGAGAAGCCTTAAATCAAGAGGAGTAATGAGTAATGAGAAGCCGTAAATCAAGAGGAGTAATGAGAAACCGTAAATCAAGAGTAGTAATGAGAAGCCGTAAATCAAGAGGAGTAATGAGTAATGAGAAGTCGTAAATCAAGAGGAGTAATGAGAAGCCTTAAATCAAGAGGAGTAATGAGTAATGAGAAGCCTTAAATCAAGAGGAGTAATGAGTAATGAGAAGCCTTAAATCAAGAGGAGCAATGAGTAATGAGAAGCCTTAAATCAAGAGGAGTAATGAGTAATGAGAAGCCGTAAATCAAGAGGAGTAATGAGTAATGAGAAGCCTTAAATCAAGAGGAGTAATGAGAAGCCGTAAATCAAGAGGAGTAATGAGAAGCCGTAAATCAAGAGGAGTAATGAGAAGCCGTAAATCAAGAGGAGCAATGAGAAGCCGTAAATCAAGAGGAGTAATGAGTAATGAGAAGCCTTAAATCAAGAGCAGTAATGAGAAGCCGTAAATCAAGAGGAGTAATGAAAAGCCGTAAACCAAGAGGAGTAATGAAAAGCCGTAAATCAAGAGGAGTAATGAGAAGCCGTAAATCAAGAGGAGTAATGAAAAGCCGTAAATCAAGAGGAGTAATGAGAAGCCGTAAATCAAGAGGAGTAATGAGAAGCCGTAAATCAAGAGGAGTAATGAGTAATGAGAAGCCTTAATTCAAGAGGAGTAATGAGTAATGAGAAGCCTTAAATCAAGAGGAGTAATGAGTAATGAGAAGCCTTAAATCAAGAGGAGTAATGAGTAATGAGAAGCCTTAATTCAAGAGGAGTAATGAGTAATGAGAAGCCTTAAATCAAGAGGAGTAATGAGTAATGAGAAGCCTTAAATCAAGAGGAGTAATGAGTAATGAGAAGCCGTAAATCAAGAGCAGTAATGAGAAGCCGTAAATCAAGAGGAGTAATGAGAAGCCTTAAATCAAGAGGAGTAATGAGAAGCCGTAAATCAAGAGTAGTAATGAGAAGCCGTAAATCAAGAGGAGCAATGAGTAATGAGAAGCCGTAAATCAAGAGGAGTAATGAAAAGCCGTAAACCAAGAGGAGTAATGAAAAGCCGTAAATCAAGAGGAGCAATGAGAAGCCGTAAATCAAGAGGAGTAATGAAAAGCCGTAAATCAAAAGGAGTAATGAGAAGCCGTAAATCAAGAGGAGTAATGAGAAGCCGTAAATCAAGAGGAGTAATGAGTAATGAGAAGCCTTAAATCAAGAGGAGTAATGAGTAATGAGAAGCCTTAAATCAAGAGGAGTAATGAGTAATGAGAAGCCTTAAATCAAGAGGAGTAATGAGTAATGAGAAGCCGTAAATCAAGAGGAGTAATGAGAAACCGTAAATCAAGAGTAGTAATGAGAAGCCGTAAATCAAGAGGAGTAATGAGTAATGAGAAGTCGTAAATCAAGAGGAGTAATGAGAAGCCTTAAATCAAGAGGAGTAATGAGTAATGAGAAGCCTTAAATCAAGAGGAGTAATGAGTAATGAGAAGCCTTAAATCAAGAGGAGCAATGAGTAATGAGAAGCCTTAAATCAAGAGGAGTAATGAGTAATGAGAAGCCGTAAATCAAGAGGAGTAATGAGTAATGAGAAGCCTTAAATCAAGAGGAGTAATGAGAAGCCGTAAATCAAGAGGAGTAATGAGAAGCCGTAAATCAAGAGGAGTAATGAGAAGCCGTAAATCAAGAGGAGCAATGAGAAGCCGTAAATCAAGAGGAGTAATGAGTAATGAGAAGCCTTAAATCAAGAGCAGTAATGAGAAGCCGTAAATCAAGAGGAGTAATGAAAAGCCGTAAACCAAGAGGAGTAATGAAAAGCCGTAAATCAAGAGGAGTAATGAGAAGCCGTAAATCAAGAGGAGTAATGAAAAGCCGTAAATCAAGAGGAGTAATGAGAAGCCGTAAATCAAGAGGAGTAATGAGAAGCCGTAAATCAAGAGGAGTAATGAGTAATGAGAAGCCTTAATTCAAGAGGAGTAATGAGTAATGAGAAGCCTTAAATCAAGAGGAGTAATGAGTAATGAGAAGCCTTAAATCAAGAGGAGTAATGAGTAATGAGAAGCCTTAATTCAAGAGGAGTAATGAGTAATGAGAAGCCTTAAATCAAGAGGAGTAATGAGTAATGAGAAGCCTTAAATCAAGAGGAGTAATGAGTAATGAGAAGCCGTAAATCAAGAGCAGTAATGAGAAGCCGTAAATCAAGAGGAGTAATGAGAAGCCTTAAATCAAGAGGAGTAATGAGAAGCCGTAAATCAAGAGTAGTAATGAGAAGCCGTAAATCAAGAGGAGCAATGAGTAATGAGAAGCCGTAAATCAAGAGGAGTAATGAGAAGCCTTAAATCAAGAGGAGTAATGAGTAATGAGAAGCCTTAAATCAAGAGGAGTAATGAGAAGCCGTAAATCAAGAGGAGTAATGAGTAATGAGAAGCCGTAAATCAAGAGGAGTAATGAGAAGCCTTAAATCAAGAGGAGTAATGAGAAGCCGTAAATCAAGAGGAGTAATGAGAAGCCGTAAATCAAGAGGAGTAATGAGAAGCCGTAAATCAAGAGGAGTAATGAGTAATGAGAAGCCTTAAATCAAGAGGAGTAATGAGAAGCCGTAAATCAAGAGGAGTAATGAGAAGCCGTAAATCAAGAGGAGTAATGAGAAGCCGTAAATCAAGAGGAGTAATGAGAAGCCGTAAATCAAGAGGAGTAATGAGTAATGAGAAGCCTTAAATCAAGAGCAGTAATGAGAAGCCGTAAATCAAGAGGAGTAATGAAAAGCCGTAAATCAAGAGGAGTAATGAAAAGCCGTAAATCAAGAGGAGTAATGAGAAGCCGTAAATCAAGAGGAGTAATGAAAAGCCGTAAATCAAGAGGAGTAATGAGAAGCCGTAAATCAAGAGGAGTAATGAGAAGCCGTAAATCAAGAGAAGTAATGAATAATGAGAAGCCTTAAATCAAGAGGAGTAATGAGTAATGAGAAGCCTTAAATCAAGAGCAGTAATGAGTAATGAGAAGCCTTAAATCAAGAGGAGTAATGAGTAATGAGAAGCCGTAAATCAAGAGGAGTAATGAGAAACCGTAAATCAAGAGGAGTAATGAAAAGCCGTAAATCAAGAGGAGTAATGAGTAATGAGAAGCCTTAAATCAAGAGGAGTAATGAGAAGCCTTAAATCAAGAGGAGTAATGAGTAATGAGAAGCCTTAAATCAAGAGCAGTAATGAGAAGCCGTAAATCAAGAGCAGTAATGAGCCGTAAATCAAGAGCAGTAATGAGAAGCCGTAAATCAAGAGTAGTAATGAGAAGCCGTAAATTAACGGTCTTCTTGGGAGACCAGAATAAATAGGTCATTAACTTGTTAGAATCATATATTGACCAAAATAAAATAGTAATATAATATGGACTGAAATATAATTTGATATTTACGCCAATATATTATATGTCCATGTTTTTATTTTTATAAATGTACTGATTTGATTGATACATGTAGTTGGACGTAGGGTAATGGTTAGGGTTATGGTGTTTAATGCCACTTTCAACAATATTTCAGTTTTATCGTGGCGGTCAGTTTTATTGTTGGAGGAAATCGGAGTACCCGGAAGAAAACCACCGACCTGTCGTAAGTCAGTTGGACGTAGGTAATTAACAAACTTGAACATGTAGAACAAGTCACATTATGACAATTATTAGTACCTCAAAAAAAAGTACAACTGGTAATAAATTCATTATTCAATGCAGATTTATGTAGTATGAAGACGTTTTAGTCATTTTATTTATGTTTGAATGGCGAGGTGTACTCGATACAACATTATGTGATAAAGTTTGACAGTGACTTACGGCAGGTAGGTGGTTTTCTCCATGAACTTCGGTTTCATCCACCATGCAATTAAACTGACAGACACGATATACTAGTAACTGAAATATTGTTGAAAGTGGCGTTAAACTCCATAACCATAACCCTACCATCAAAAACAAGTTCACCTGGTTGTAAATCCATTTATGTACAGTGTGCAGACGTTTTCGTCACTCTATTTATGTTTGTTGTATCTCTTATTTATTTATTTATTTATTTATTTATTTATTTATTTATTTATTTATTTATTTATTTATTTATTTATTTATTTATTTATTTATTTATTTATTTATTTATTGGCGATAAGCTAATATCAAACAATATTCTGTTTCTGTATAACATAATATGAATTTCAATAATAAATATATATTATTAACCTAGCATAGACTACCAGTCTCTTGATACCCTCTGGTCCATCAGCAGGGTTATCGACTCATGCAGTGATAGTAATAATAACGAACACGACACGTTTCTGGAATAAACGATGCTTATCAATGTTCCCGTAACGTAATTATGAATTATTCATTAGTTCGACAAAATCAGAAATCATTTTGAGCTAAATATAAATTTCACTTTAGTACAACAAGTATTGTATACACAAGAGGGGTCAAATCGAGGTCATAATGGAGGTCATCATGGCCACGTTCGCATGGAATTTGACATTCAATCACATTAAGCCTCATTTATCATTAGTTAACGGAAACTGTCTTACATTTTCTTCTGTTGGCATTTCTATCTTATCTAAAGACTTTCTCAATAAAATGGTGTGTAAATTTAAATGTATTTGAGTGTTTCGTGTGGTTGGTTATATTGTCGACTGCATTATTTTTTTTTCTTCATTTTTGTCGCGAACTTGTAATCTAAATCTAGAGGTTAATCTGGGCAGAAGCTTGTACCATTCTCCTGGTTGTGTCAGGCAATACATTATCTATTTATTGTCCGGCGAATATGTATATGTATGTATAGATTGGGTTCAGTCAGTGTACTCATTTACTTTATAATAATTTGTTTTTAAACGTTTTTCCATCATATCAATTTTATTTTTTCTTGCAGTGGTGGCCATCTTTTTCATTTCCGGTCCACAAAAAAAAAAGCATAATTTTGTAAGGGACCATGAAATGATACAATTTGGGTTCAATCAAGTTTCTATTTTCTTAGAAAATTATATCTATTTATTTTCCGATATTCTCCTGTGCTAAAACCATGTCCTGTGGTGGCCATTTTGAATTTGCGATACACTTTTTTGGGGGAATGAAAAATGTTTATAGAATTATCCAATTATTATTCATGTACTGTTTGGCTTCATTAAATTTCTGAGAAAAAATATTCATTTCTCGATAGGGTCATATTCTTAAAATGTGTTCTGTGGTGGTGGACATATTGGATTACTGATTCACACAAATGAAAATGTTATACATGACAATCGAATGATTATTAATATACAGTTATGGTTCAATCAAGCATGTAGTTTCTAAGAACAAATATGTATTCGTTTTTCCACAATATCCTATGCTAAAATGTGTTCTAACGAAGCCGGAATTTTGAATTTCGAATCGACAAAACACTGACTTTGTACAGTGTCGTGTAAGGAAGATTCCTGCAATGCTATATTTCCACCACTAACACATAATGTGGCTTGAGAAGAGATTTAAATTTTCAGCCAAGCACAAAGCATCATTGACGCTGGCAACCATGTCGAAGGACCAAAAATCATGTAAAATGTTAGAGACCACCTAAACAGCCATTCTTCTCAATGTGGTTCTATTTGATTCAGTGATTAGTGAGAAAATGATTGAAGTGTGAACAGTTGACGGACGGCGGACGAATTTCATTTGTTGTTTATCTTTATGTCCTTTACATAGAAAGTGTTTCTTAAAATTGCACAGAGCCATATCTAAACGATCATACAGTTGTTCATAGTATTAAGACAGTTTATTAACAGATGGTAAGTAATGCCACCAATATCAACAAAACAAGCAAACACCTCTCATCACAACGAAATGAATATAAAAAACACGACACGTTAGAAATCAAGGCATGGGATAAGCAGAAAAATGTGACGGGGTTAAACCTGTTAATGGGATCCCAATCCCTCCTTCATATTGTGCTTGTTGTATGTATTTGATTTTCTAACATTTCATGATATTTTTGTTTTTATCATCCCATAAAATAATAAAAATGCGAAAGTTTTATGATATTATGTATCCATGGTTAATCATCGTTGTTCACTAACAAATTATGGTTTGAATAAGAGAGAGATGTGTTTTATTTTAGAGTTAACGATCATAATGTACATTTGTATTTGTTAATTATTTCTAGGTAAATTATAATACTAGACAAGTTCCTACTGTTTTATCTCTGCTTTAAACACAGAGAATTAAAGCACTTTTTATAACGGTGGCACTGTTGTTTTTATCTTATAGACACGATATTGGTTAAAATTATACAAATCCATTATGGATTCTGCTTCTTCGCGGGAAAAGGCGGGGGTGGTGGCAAATCAGCGATTCAAGATCAACAGTATTTTCCACTTATACTTTGTGATCCTCATACAACATTTTATAAAAATAATTATGTTTTATCAGAGAATTCGGATTGTATTATGTTCAAAATAGGACTCGTATGTAGGACTATGTACAAATAGTTAAATACATACCATTAATTATATACTTTGGACGCAACATACGAGACTTTAATGTGTATCCGTGAAATCAAAAATGTTGGGTATATTTATTATTGTAATCTATTAGCTATATTTATTACTGAAATTGTATTAATCCTGCAATAATACATGATGCAAAATTAGTTTGTAAATTTATCAAAGAAGCCATGTTTTTGAGAGAACATCCATCAGTCGATCAAAAAACTAATCTTCACACTGCATTATCTTTCACTATTAGTAGTGACTTATTATTATTATTATTATTATCAGAGATCAGATGTGTACATGTCTCCGTTTTTATATACAATGTATGAATACTTTAACAATTATATTATAACTAAATGTCTTTTATTTTGTGATGTACTTTTAATGTTAATTGGATCACGCCAATATACTGTGCTATTTCCATTAAAATATTGAATTGAATTGAATTGAAATTTAGAGTTCCCAAATAATCTAATTATTAACAAAACTAAAAGTACAGGTGACCTAAGCTAATGATAGTTACCCTGTTTATGTCCTTTGGTTTTAACTAAAAGTACAGGTGACCTTAGCTAATGTTAGTTACCCTGTTTATGTCCTTTGGTTTTAACTAAAAGTACAAGTGACCTTAGTTAATGTTAGTTACCCTGTTTATGTCCTTTGGTTTTAACTAAAAGTACAGGTGACCTTAGCTAATGTTAGTTACCCTGTTTATGTCCTTTGGTTTTAACTAAAAGTACAGGTGACCTTAGCTAATGTTAGTTACCCTGTCCTTTGTTTTTTTTTGCTGCTAAAGACTTTAGAATTATTTGACTTTCCAATCTTTTGACCTTGAGAGCGTGCATGATGAAGATTATTACAGAAACATGTCATGCGCACCTAATTAGATATCTACGTTTTTATTATAAATACAAATGTTTACCTCTTTTATGAATAAGACACAGAGAAGATTGCTATTAAAAAAAAAGGGGGTACTTTCTTTTGTAAAATTAAATTATATATGGTCATTTCACAAAAGACATGAAATATATCTGTATTTGAATTTTAAATTTTATATGCATAATTTCCCAGGACTTTTGTTTAATAATGTAACCGTGTTGATAATATTAGCAATGCCAAAGTGTTATTGTTTATGTGAAAATAATTAAACTTGATGGGAACATCAATGTAAGTCATTCAGTAAGTGGAGGTTACAACAGATTGTTTGAAACATTTGAAGAAATCGATTATAAATTCTCACGACAGTTCATTGTGTGCAATGAATAAGAGGTCAAAAGGTTATCGGTGAAAAGATTCGTTTAAAAGTATAAATGGATATGTACTAAAAAGTTCAACTGTTACTGAATGAAGGGTGTGTACCACCTATAAATCTTTATCAGAAAAAGTTAAAAATATGAACTGAATCAGGAATCAAGTTGTATTCATATAAAACACAAATAACAGACTTTCTGTTTTTAATTATTTTTATGTATAAAGGCACGGTTTTGCAGACTACCGTTGAAGGCCAACGATGTTATATTTTGGGGAAAACAATCTTTATATGTAAAAGTGAAAACATGAAATAAAATGTCTAACTTACATTTGAGTCTCCTCAGATTCCGATGTACTGGTAGTTTCATCTGTCGTCTGGTCACCAGCAAACAATTCGGCGTCCGTACAGCTGTCCGAATCACTACTGGCCATGGCATTTAAATTATTCGGTATGTGATTCGGTATAAAACGGTTAGCTCTCGGCATTGGTGGGGAGGGCGCGTCACCTTCGTCCTGTGTATTATTGTTGTTGCTTACGTCCGTATCTACATTATCGCTAAAAGCTCTGTAAGTTTCCGAATCATCCCCACTGTCCGAGTCGGGCATATTAACTTCAACAGTTTTCCCGCCGTCATAAGAACTTTGGTTCTTGTTATTCATAATTTTCGCTTCACTTTCTAATCACATGGTCTGATTATTTAAAGATATTTAAAACTTCCATGAACAACGAAATTGGTGTCAGAATTCAGTTCTAAAGTTTGTTATAAATATCCATCTCCGCGGACATCAGTTTAAAAACAGCCCCATCTCATTAACTCACTGGGGTCCAGTAAGGGGTTATCATCAAAAGACAAAGTTGTTGACTTATTATTGTTAGCAATCACAATAAACAATTTAAAACATAACGTATCCGCGAATTTGTAATTACTTAGTAGTATACAAAAACAAACATACTAAGTCTAGTGATAAGACAGCAGATGGCGAGAGAAGAGACATCAAACGCGTGCTTTCTCCTCCGCAGTAATTAGAAAATATTACCGCAAAATGGAAACAGTCTTTAATAAAATAAATAGCATGGAAGTCAAGCGTGAGTAATGGCATGTGTGTAAAAGATGTTTTGAAATTGATCTTTGTAATCAACAACAAAGTGAAAGTGATGTCTGATAGATCCGTCTCTTATGACACAAACAAAACGTTACTTTAATGGATTTGTCACTAGGATGAGTAAACAGTTAGTAATCAGTATTGATATTACATATAAATATTATTACTTATATATAAACCCTTCAACAAATTATCCCGTTTTATATTCTAGTTATATATTTCATCTTGTATAATTGACATTATCAAGAGGTGTGTGTGTGGGGGCGGGGGAGGGGGGGGGGGAGGAAGGGTATAAGCGGGTTCCAATAACCGGTTTAACCCCGCCACTTTTTTGTGTATGTCCCAAACAGGAGCAGGATTTCCAACGTCATATGTCAGTTTTTATTTTTTATTTGTAATACACTTTTTTTTGTTCCTGTCCTAATCCAGATCTTGGATTTCCAGCGTCATAATTACTCCTTTGGTATCTTCAAACTCTTCTCATGTCGTGATCTTTTTTATGTTCAGTGATGTGGGGTCAGAGGTTCTTGTTCGTTTAGTTGATATGCGTGGTATTGTTGGCCAACTGTTTAAACTTGCAAAATCTCCGAACATAGTAGGGTTAGGATTCTTGGAATTTATCGTTACTTTCAGCAAAGTTTCAGATATTTCTTGACTACCAGATTATTGGAGAGGAAAATGTCGAATATTTTAACGATCTGACAGGTGACTCCCAGGCTTGTGTAGGTGTCTGGAAACACATAGCACTAAGATATTAGGAACATGGCAAGGGTTATTGGTATTGATCGCCATGCACTTTCAGCAATATCACGACTACCAGATAATAGAGGACAGTCCGGACATTTTGACGAACCGACCGGTGAACACCCTCCCAGTCTTGAGTAGGTCTCTGGAAAAGTTAATAACACTTTAGTTGGGTATTAGGGCTCGAACCCACGTTAGTGTTGTAAATCTTGTGGTCGAAAATGAATCGTTGGCAATATTGACTACTCGAGTCACACATACCCTCTCGTACACAGCTTACTAGATTATTTACTTACCATAGATTTCAACAATTTACAAACTAAATATTAACAAATTTCCGAAATCGCGTGGTAAATATTTTTTAGTTTGAAAGCCAAGTTTCGCATTTTTGGTTCTTGAGGATACACGTTTAAAAAAAGAAACCAGAGGCTCCCAGGAGCCTGTAATCGCTCACCTGGATCAAAGCTGCTTTCAATAACAACGCAACTGCACTGTGGCGGCCATCTTGGTGGGAGAGCGTGACTGCCGGACACAATTTTGGAAGAGGACCATCCAATGACTATTACATCAAAGTTTGGTTCTAATTGAGCTACTGGTTCCAGACAAGATGGTTTTTATGTGAATTTCCCATAGGGTCTTATGTTAAACTAAGTCCAGCTGTCCAGCCATCTTGGTCAGAGGGCGGGACCAGGGGCGTATCCAGGATTTCAAGTTAGGGGGGGCGCACTTAAGCAAATTGCGCCGAGCGGAAGGGAGGCGCGAAAATTTTAGGGGGTATTTCGTGTGAAAAATCACGGTTTTACGCCAAAAAATCATATTTTTTCCAATTTTAGGGGGGGGGGGGGAGGCGCCGGGTGCGCCCCTGGGGACCACCAGACACAATTTTGGAAGAGGATCATCCAATTTTATCAAAGTTTGGTTCCAATTGAGCAACTGGTTCCAGACAAAAAGATTGTTATGTGAATTTCCCATAGGGTCCTATGTTAAGCCAAGTTCGGCTGTGGGGGCCATCTTGGTCGAAGGGCCGAACACATTTTTGGAAGAGAACCATCCAATGACTATTTCATCAAAGTTTGGTTCTAATTGAGCTACTGGTTCCAGACAAGATGGTTTTTATGTGAATTTCCCATAGGGTCTTATGTTAAACTAAGTCCAGCTGTCCAGCCATCTTGGTCAGAGGGCGGGACCAGGGGCGTATCCAGGATTTCAAGTTAGGGGGGGCGCACTTAAGCAAATTGCGCCGAGCGGAAGGGTGGCGCGAAAATTTTAGGGGGTATTTCGTGTGAAAAATCACGATTTTACGCCAAAAAATCATATTTTTTCCAATTTTAGGGGGGGGGGGGAGGCGCCGGGTGCGCCCCTGGGGACCACCAGACACAATTTTGGAAGAGGATCATCCAATTTTATCAAAGTTTGGTTCCAATTGAGCAACTGGTTCCAGACAAAAAGATTTTTATGTGAATTTCCCATAGGGTCCTATGTTAAGCCAAGTTCGGCTGTGGGGGCCATCTTGGTCGAAGGGCCGAACACATTTTTGGAAGAGAACCATCCAATGACTATTTCATCAAAATTTAGTTCTTATTGAGCAAATGGTTTCAGACAAGAAGACTTTTATGGGAATTTCCCATAGGGTCCTATGTTAAATTAAGTTCGGCTGTGGCGACCATCTTGGTCAGAGGTCTGAAATGCCGGACACAAATTTGGAAGGGGACCACCCAAGGATCATTCCAGCAAAGTTTGGTTGAGATTGGCTCAGTAGTTTCAGAGGAGAAGATTTTTTAAAAATTTCATCCCCCTTTTTTTCTATTTTTAGCTTGGCGGCCATCTTGGTTGGAAGTCAGGATCACCGGACACAATTTTGGAAGGGGGCCATCCAAGAACCATTCCACCGAAGTTTGGTTGCAATTGGCTCAGTGGTTTCTGAGGAGATGATTTTTATGTGAATTTCCCTTAGGGTCCTATGTTAAGCTAAGTTCGGCTATGGGGGCCATCTTGGTCGAAGGGCTGAACCGCCGGACACATTTTTGGAAGAGAACCATCCAATGACTATTTCATCAACATTTAGTTCTTATTGAGCAAATGGTTTCAGACAAGAAGATTTTTATGGAAATTTCCCATAGGGTCCTATGTTAAATTAAGTTCGGCTGTGGCGGCCATCTTGGTCAGAGGTCTGAAATGCCGGACACAAATTTGGAAGGGGACCACCCAAGGATCATCCCAGCAAAGTTTGGTTGAGATTGGCTCAGTAGTTTCAGAGGAGAAGATTTTTTAAAAATTTCATCCCCCTTTTTTTCTATTTTTAGCTTGGCGGCCATCTTGGTTGGAAGTCAGGATCACCGGACACAATTTTGGAAGGGGGCCATCCAAGAACCATTCCACCGAAGTTTGGTTGCAATTGGCTCAGTGGTTTCTGAGGAGATGATTTTTATGTGAATTTCCCTTAGGGTCCTATGTTAAGCTAAGTTCGGCTATGGGGGCCATCTTGGTCGAAGGGCTGAACCGCCGGACACATTTTTGGAAGAGAACCATCCAATGACTATTTCATCAACATTTAGTTCTTATTGAGCAAATGGTTTCAGACAAGAAGATTTTTATGGAAATTTCCCATAGGGTCCTATGTTAAATTAAGTTCGGCTGTGGCGGCCATCTTGGTCGGAGGTCTGAAATGCCGGACACAATTTTGGAAGGGGACCACCAAAGGATCATCTCAGCAAAGTTTGGTTGAGATTGGCTCAGTAGTTTCAGAGGAGAAGATTTTTAGAAAATTTCATCCCTCTTTTTTCCAATCTGCATAATCGGCAAAAGTTCAAAGTTCATAAAAAATCCTGTGATATATGTTAACCAGAGGCTCCCAGGAGCCTGTAATCGCTCACCTGAATCAAAGCTGCTTTCAATAACAACGCAACTGCACTGTGGCGGCCATCTTGGTGGGAGAGCGCGACTGCCGGACACAATTTTGGAAAAGGACCATCCAATGACTATTCCATCAAAGTTTGGTTCTAATTGAGCTACTGGTTCCAGACAAGATGGTTTTTATGCGAATTTCCCATAGGGTCCTATGTTAAACTAAGTTCAGCTGTGCAGCCATCTTGGTCAGAGGGCCGAACCACCGGACACATTTTTGGAAGAGAACCATCCAATGACTATTTCATCAAAATTTTGTTCTTATTGAGCAAATGGTTTCAGACAAGAAGATTTTTATGGGAATTTCCCATAGGGTCCTATGTTAAATTAAGTTTGGCTGTGGTGGCCATCTTGGTCGGAGGTCTGAAGGGGACCACCCAAGGATCATTTCAGCAAAGTTTGGTTGAGATTGGCTCAGTAGTTTCAGAGGAGAAGATTTAAAAATATCATCCCCCTTTTTTCTATTTTTAGCTTGGTGGCCATCTTGGTTGGAAGTTGGAAGGGGGGGGGGGGCACCCAAGGACCATTCCACCAAAGTTTGGTTGCAATTGGCCCAGTGGTTTCTGAGGAGAAGATTAAAATGTGAAATGTTGACGGACGGACGAAAAGTGATGGCAATTGCTCACATGGCCTAAAGGCCAGGCGAGATAAAAACGGAATATATGTTAAACTACTCCTTGCCATGTAGCTGCAGTTAAAATGTTAGCTCATTTTGACTTATACTAAAGCAGCAATGGACAATTGAAAACATGTCTATTTTTAGCAACAGCAGCCATCTTGAATGGAGGGCGGGGCTGTCAGACATAATTTTGAAAGGGACCCACCGAGGGACCATCCTGCCAGGTTTGGTTTAATTTGGTTCAGCGGTTTCAGAGAAGAAGATTTAAATGTGATCTTTTATCAAAATATGCCTAATTTGCATAATCGGTATAAATCGGCTGAAAGAAAAATTTCACAGAAAAACCTGGAATACATCTTAAACTACTCATTGCCATGTAGCTGCAGTTAAAATTTGAGCTCAGTTTGGTTTATAATAAAGCAGCAATGGACAATTGAAGAAATTTCTATTTTTAGCAACAGCAGCCATCTTGAATGGAGGGCAGGGGCTGTCGGACATAATTTTGAAAGGGACCCACCCAGGTACCATCCCTGCCAGGTTTGATTTAATTTGGTTCATCGGTTTCAGAGGAGAAGATTTAAATGTGATCTGTTATCAAAATATGCCTAATTTGCATAATCGGTATAAATCGACTGAAAGAAAAATTTCACAGAAAAACCTGGAATACATCTTAAACTACTCATTGCCATGTAGCTGCAGTTAAAATTTGAGCTCAGTTTGGTTTATAATACAGCAGCAATGGACCATTGAAGAAATTTCTATTTTTAGCAATAGCAGCCATCTTGAATGGAGGGCGGGGCTGTCGGACACAATTTTGAAAGGGACCCACCCTGCCAGGTTTGGTTTAATTTGGTTCAGCGGTTTCAGAGGAGAAGATTTAAATGTGATCTTTTATCAAAATATGCCCAATTTGCATAATCGGTATAAATCAGCTGAAAGAAAATTTTCACAGAAAAACCCGGAATATATGTTAAACTACTCCTTGCCATGTAGCTGCAGTTAAACTTTGAGCTCATTTTGACATATACTAAAACAGCAATGGACAATTAAAATTGCATCCCCCCTTTTTTCTATTTTTAGCTTGGTGGCCATCTTGGTTGGAGGTCAGACACAAATTTGGAAGGGGGGCCATCCAAGGACCATTCCACCAAAGTTTGGTTGCAATTGTCCCAGTGGTTTCTGAGGAGAAGATTAAAATGTGAAATGTTGACGGACGGACGATGGACGAAAAGTGATGACAATAGCTCACATGGCCTAAAGGCCAGGCGACCGTTTCACTAAAGTGATCGTAAATCGTAAGTCTAAAATCACTCTTAAGATTTCCTTACGTGCACGAATACGTGCGTTTCACTAAACTAGTCCTAAGCTCAGTTACGACTGACGACTTGCGACAAGTAACATCTCCTATAGTGGAGGTAAAAATACATTGTATATGTTACAGGCGATTTAAAGAATCAAGCATTCTGTAGAATGACTGTAATTTTAGGCAATCTATAGAATGCCTAACATCAATAGGAATTCTATCGAATGCCTAAAAATATCTAGTCATTCTATAGAATGCCTGAATTTTTTTTTAGCTATTTTCAATAAATCGTATGAAAATTATTACTAATACTTTAAATAAAAGAAATTCACAGTTTTGTCCAATACATTTATATCATATTGAATGTTTTTAAGAAAGATTGTAAGAAAATGATAATCCCCTCCTTCATGATTAAGTACTCACTTTGCTCATTCTTAATCATGAAGAAGGAGATTATCATGTTTTTACATATACAAAAATACCCCTAGGCTTTATTTATGTATAACTAATTGAACAGGTTAAAATTGTTGTCAACATTATCTTAGGGTGAGTTTGTCTTCACTCAAAACTGAATTAATTCTATCATTCTGTAAAAATTGTCATGGCAGAAGAATGCAGTGTGCTCTCCAATGTGCAAACATTTACTAATAAGCTTTGTGAGACTTTGGAGTCTTAATTCAAAATCAACCATATGGTAAAGAGATAAATACTACAATATTCTAAACAAAATAAAGACTGGAGAAAAAGAAAACAAAGTGGATTACTACTATATTCAAAGGTAAGCAAACTAACAAAGGACCGAGATTGCAGTTAATTTAAATTCTGTAAATGGTCATTTCAACAATTTATGTCTCATCAGTGCAGATAAAGTCAAAAGATTTGGAAGATCAAAAACCGAAAGAACAATGTCTGATTAAGAACAAATAACCTGAAGGGCCTAAACAGTAATGCCTAAACCAGCTAAGGACAGAGCTTTGCACAAGGGAGATACTCCTTAGTTTTATAAATTTCGAAAATTTTAGATATTGGGATGGTGAATACCCTCGGGGACTGTTGACTAACAGTCCACCAGACAGTGGCTTCGACCCAGTGGTAATAAACTAACAAAGTACCAAGATTGCAGTTAATTTAAATTCTGCAAATGGCCAAATACATGGTTTTAAGGTCGCATGACATTTGAGCTGTTTTTTACCAATCGACGTCCTTGGTTAATTAGTCCGTCTGTCTTCCATTCATTGAACAAATATAATCATGCATGCCAAAATCTACCTTTGCTGGAAAGTTCAAAATAATCTGATTACTTTGTTGACTTTTTATACGACCGCACATAAGAGTGGTTGTATTATGGTATGGGCCGAAACGAGTGTTATAATAACTTATCTATACAGGGTTCATTATTTGTCAAAATTGAATGCAGTTTTTAATGAATTTCTCAATGAGCAGTGAGCACACCTTTTACTATCGTTTTTGACAATAATAACTGTATTTTCTTATAACTTTTCAACCATATAAACGAGAGCAAAATGAAACTTCCAAAGATGCTCAGGCTGAGTCAGCAAGAGTAGAGTTCTACAAAACTAAATGGGTTTTTTTTTCTTTAAGTTTTAAAACTGTATGAGCTCTATAAGGGACATATAAAGATATTCAATTGAAAAAAACATATTTCTTTTTTCAGATTTGACGTAATACAGTGTAGTGACATTGAAAAACTGATTAAAAAGAGACAAGCAATTACAGACCCAATTCTTTATTATGCCTTTGCTGAAGAAAGGTACAGCATTGTCTTGAGGGCTCATCTGAATACTGGACATGGAGGAAGAGATAAAATGTTAAAGGAGATATGCTAATGTTACAAGAGATGTCCTGAATTTATTCAAAGAAAAGTGCGAGGAATGTCAACTGAAAAAGAGAAAAATTGCAAGTAAGGGCATAGTCGTCAAACCACTTCTTAGCAAGGATTTTTCAGTCGAGGACAAGTAGATTTTGATATGCAGTCCATGCGTGATGGTGACTCTTTCCATTATCAAGATCATCTCCAATTTAATAGATTGCAATGCAATCGTGGAAAATAAAAAAGGGAGGTAACTCCAATTTAATAGATTGCAATGCAATCGTGCAAAATAAAAAAGAGAGGTAACTCCAATTTAATAGATTGCAATGCAATCGTACAAATTAAAAAAAGGGAGGTAACTCAATTTAATAGATTGCAATGCAATCACGCAAAATAAAAAAGGGAGGCAACTCCAATTTAATAGATTGCAATGCAATCACGCAAAATAAAAAAGGGAGGTAACTCCAATTTAATAGATTGCAATGCAATCGCGCAAAATAAAAAAGGGAGGTAACTCCAATTTAATAGATGGCAATGCAATCAAGCAAAACAAAAAAGGGAGGTAACTCCAATTTAATAGATTGCAATGCAATCGCACAAAATAAAAAAAGGGAGGTAACTCCAATTTAATAGATTGCAATGCAATCGCGCAAAATAAAAAAGGGAGGTAACTCCAATTTGATAGATTGCAATGCAATCGCGTAAAATAAAAAAGGGAGGTCACTCCAATTTAAAAGATTGCAATGCAATCTCACAAAATAAAAAAGGGGAGGTAACTCCAATTTAATAGATTGCAATGCAATCTCACAAAATAAAAAAGGGAGGTAACTCCAATTTAATAGATTGCAATGCAATCGCACAAAATAAAAAAGGGAGGTAACTCCAATTTAATAGATTGCAATGCAATCGCGGAAAATAGAAAAAGTGAGGTAACTCCAATTTAATAGATTGCAATGCAATCGTGCAAAATAAAAAAAGGGATGTAACTCCAATTTAATAGATTGCAATGCAATCGCACAAAATAAAAAAAGGGAGGCAACTCCAATTTAATAGATTGGAATGCAATCGTGCAAAATAAACTCCAATATAAAAAAGGAAGATAACTCCAATATAAAAAAGGGAGATAACTCCAATATAAAAAGGGAGGTAACTCCAATATAAAAAAGGGAGATAACTCCAATATAAAAAAGGGAGGTAACTCCAATATAAAAAAGGGAGATATCTCCAATATAAAAAAAGGAGATAACTCCAATATAAAAAAGGGAGATAACTCCAATATAAAAAAGGGAGATAACTCCAATATAAAAAAAGGGGTAACTCCAATATAAAAAGGGAGATAACTCCAATATAAAAAAGGGAGGTAACTCCAATATAAAAACGGGAGATATCTCCAATATAAAAAAAGGAGATAACTCCAATATAAAAAGGGAAATAAATCCAATATAAAAAAGGGAGGTAACTCAGATATAAAAAAGGGAGATATCTCCAATATAAAAAAAGGAGATAACTCCAATATAAAAAAGGGAAATAACTCCAATATAAAAAAAGGGAGATAACTCCAATATAAAAAAGGGAGGCAACTCCAATATAAAAAAGGGAGATAACTCCAATATAAAAAAGGGAGATAACTCCAATATAAAAAAGGGAGATAACTCCAATATTAAAAAAAGGGAGATAACTCCAATATAAAAAAGGAGATAACTCCAATATAAAAAAGGGAGATAACTCCAATATAAAAAAGGGAGGTAACTCCAATATAAAAAAGGGAGATAACTCCAATATAAAAAGGGAGATAACTCCAATATAAAAAAGGGAGGTAACTCCAATATAAAAAAGGGAGATAACTCCAATATAAAAAGGGGGGTAACTCCAATATAAAAAAGGGAGATATCTCCAATATAAAAAAGGAGATAACTCCAATATAAAAAAGGGAAATAACTCCAAAATAAAAAAGGGAGGTAACTCCAATATAAAAAAGGGAGATATCTCCAATATAAAAAAAGGAGATAACTCCAATATAAAAAAGGGAAATAACTCCAATATAAAAAAAGGGAGATAACTCCAATATAAAAAAGGGAGATAACTCCAATATAAAAAAGGGAGATAACTCCAATATAAAAAAGGGAGATAACTCCATTAAAAAAAAGGGAGATAACTCCAATATAAAAAAGGGAGATAACTCCAATAAAAAAAAGGGAGATAACTCCAATATAAAAAAGGGAGATAAATCCAATATAAAAAAGGGAGATAACTCCAATATAAAAAAAGGGAGATAACTCCAATATAAAAAAAGGGAGATAACTCAAATATAAAAAAGGAGGTAACTCCAATATAAAAAAGGGAGATAACTCCAATATAAAAAAGAGAGATAACTCCAATATAAAAAAAGGGAGGTTACTTCAATATATAAAAGGGAGATAACTCCAATATAAAAAAGGGAGATAACCCCAATATAAAAAAGGGAGATAACCCCAATATAAAAAAGGGAGATAAGTCCATTTAAAAATAGGGAGATAACTCCAATATAAAAAAGGGAGATAACTGCAATATAAAAAAAGGGAGATAACTCCAATATAAAACTAGAGGCCCCCAGGAACCTGTAATCGCTCACCTGGTTTTCAATTTGACATCTAATGTTGATAGAAAATGGGGGTGTTACACATAATTTTGAAAGTGGGCCACTCAAAGATCATTTCAACTCAAATTTCTGAACAAAAGATTTTGATGTGATTTTTATCACATAATATTCCTAAACGAAATAAACTGGCTGAAAAAATCTCACAGAAAAACCCAGAATATATGTTAAACTACTCATTGCCATATAGCTGCAATTAAAATTTGAGTTCATTTTGATTTGTAATAGAGTGGAAATTGACAACTAAAGAAATTTCTATTTTTAGTAACAGCATGGAGGGTGGAGCTGTCGGACACAAATTTGAAATGGGACTACCCCTGCCAGGTTTGGTTTAATTTGGTTCAGCGGTTTCAGAGGAAAAGATTTAAATGTAATCTTTTATCAAAATTTGTCTAATTTGTACAATCAGTATAAATCGGTTGAAGGAAAAAATTCACGGAAAAACCCAGAATATATGTTAATCTACTCATTGTCATGTAGCTGCAGCTAAAATTTTAGCTCATTTTGATTGATAATAAAGCAGCAATGGACAATTGAAGAAATTTATATTCTTAGTAACAGCAGCCATCTTGAATGGAGGGTGGAGCTGTCGGACACAATTTTGAAATGGGACTACCCAAGGACTATCCCTGCCAGGTTTAGTTTAATTTGGTTCAGCGGTTTCAGAGGAAAAGATTTAAATGTGATCTTTTATCAAAATATGCCTAATTTGCATAATCGGTATAAATCGGCTGAAAGAAAAAATTCACAGAAAACCCTGGAATATATATATGCTAAACTACTCATTGCCATGTAGCTGCAGTTAAAATTTGAGCTCATTTTGGTTTATACTAAAGCAGCAATGGACAATAGAAGAAATTTCTATTTTTAGTAACAGTAGCCATTTGAATGGAAGGTGGGGCTGTCAGACACAATTTGAAAGGGACCCACCCAAGGACCATCCCTGCCAGGTTTAGTGTAACTTGGTTCAGCGGTTTCAGAGGAGAAGATTTAAATGTGATCCTTTATCAAAATATGCCTAATTTGCATAATCGGTATAAATCGGCTGAAAGAAAAATTTCACAGAAAAACGCAGAATGTATGTTAAACTACTCTTTACCATGTAGTGCAGTTAAAATTTGAGCTCATTTTGACTTATACTAAAGCAGCAATGGACAGTTGAAGAAATTTCTATTTTTAGTAACAGCAGCCATCTTGAATGGAGGGCGGGGCTGTCGGACACAATTTTGAAAGGGGCCCACCTAGGGACCATCCCTGCCAGGTTTGGTTTAATTTGGTTCAGCGGTTTCAGAGGAGAAGATTTAAATGTGATCTTTTATCAAAATATGCCTAATTTGCATAATCGGTATATATCGGCTGAAAGAAAAATTTCACAGAAAAACCCGGAATATATGTTAAACTACTCCTTGCCATGTAGCTGCAGTTAAAATTTGAGCTCATTTTGACTTATACTAAAGCAGCAATGAACAATTAAAATTTCATCCCCCCTTTTTTCTATTTTTAGCTTGGCGGCCATCTTGGTTGGAAGTCGGGAACACCGGACACAATTTTGGAAGGGGGCCATCCATGGACCATTCCACCAAAGTTTGGTTCAAATTGGCCCAGTGGTTTCAGAGGAGTTGATTAAAATGTGAAAAGTTAACGGACGGACGATGGACGCTCAGTGGTGACAATAGCTCATCATTATGCTTATACAGTTCAAATTTGGGCACATTCTGGCTTAAAATACAGCAGTTTTGACCATTTGAAGAAATTCCTATTTTTAGTAATGGCGGCCATCTTGTAGACAGGACAGCGCCGACGGACACAATTTTAAAAGGGGACCATCTAAGGATCATTGAGAGAAAGTTTGGTTGAATTTTAAATGATTTTTTGCTTATTTATGCCTAATTTGTATAATCGGTCAAAATCAGCAAAAGTTCAAAGTTTATAAAAAATCCCGTAATATATGTTAAAAAGCTCATCATTATGCTTATGCAGTTCAAATGTGGGCACATTGTGGCTTAAAATAAAGCAGTTTTGGCCATTTGAAGAAATTTCTATTTTTAGTAATGGCAGCCATCTTGGATGGAGGGCATGGCTATCAGACATATATTTTAAAGGGAACCCCCTAAGGATAATTCAGGCCAAGTTTGGTTTAAATTGACCCAGTGGTTTCAGAGGAGAAGATTTTTGAAAAAGTTTACAGACGGACGACAAGTGATGGCAATAGCTCACACAGGTGAGCTAAAAATGAGATTTTAAATGTTTTCCCAATACAACCATGTTAAACTATGTACTGGATCTCCTAATATATGCTCTGGTGCTTCCATTTGTACAAGATTGAATCTTAGTTTAAAAGGGATATTTTTTGTCAAATACAATAACATTTCCATTCCTTTCTTTAAAAAACTTTAGATCCCGAAGGTTCCGAGATCCTGGTCGCTATATAAATCTATAACTACATATTATAATGATGCTGCCTTTCAAATATTGTTGATTCTTGATAGACAAACCTATAGCTATACCCAAGTGATAATCAGAAGCCATAAATTGAAGGATCCACAATACAGTGGTCAAAAGGATAAACAATGATTGAAGGATCCACAATACAGTGGTCAAAAGGATAAACAATGATTGAAGGATCCACAATACAGTGGTCAAAAGGATAAACAATGATTGAAGGATCCACAATACAGTGGTCAAAAGGATAAACAATGATTGAAGGATCCACAATACAGTGGTCAAAAGGATAAACAATGATTGAAGGATCCACAATACAGTGGTCAAAAGGATAAACAATGATTGAAGGATCCACAATACAGTGGTCAAAAGGATAAACAATGATTGAAGGATCCACAATACAGTGGTCAAAAGGATAAACAATGATTGAAGGATCCACAATACAGTGGTCAACCGAAAACTGAAGATTGTGGGACCCCACTAAAGCAGTACTAAATTTACATCTTTAATGTTCTCCTACTTGCACCTCTACAAAAAAATACAACTTCTTTTGTACAAATCTGAATTTCCTCTTCCCAAAGGATCACTCCAACTAGATTGGTTCCACTTCCATGGGGAGCTTATAAGAGGCAGGATGGCAGACGATAGTTCACCAATTGTTACTGAAAGGATAGAGTTAGTACATGCTTTGCCATCTTTGCTAGCCAAGAATTATGATCCATCTCCTCTTCATCCATGGCTGTGTTAACTGTTAATATTGTAATGTTCTGCCATCTTTTGTATTTGTCAGTTACATTCCTTATAACATTATTTTTAGTCAATCGACACAAGGCATTCATTTCACCTCAATTCAAGATATGTACACAATTAACTGAAAACACTAAATCTGCTCTCTCCCCCCTCCCCCCAATTATTCTGAGTTAGTTTAGTATTTGCTCATGACAATTCCCAAACGTTTCCATTTTAAGCTTACAATTTACTTATAATAAAACACATGTTTCTGTAACACACATGCTGATTGGTGGCAGCTATCGCTGGCTGCATCCATACAATACCGTCACTGTGTGACCACAAAAATCTGTCTAACATGACCAAGGATGACGAGGAGGGGAGGTGGATTGCAACACTTTGGTAGTGAAGGTGAGGCTTTGCCTGTTGCTCAATTCTGATTGGCACAGGTAAAAGGGGAGATAATTATCCTTACAACCTAGGACTTGCTGCTGTCGTCCTTTAAATTCAAGCCTCGTGGCATTCATTAAAATCCAAATACTGTACTTACAGAGAAGAATGCATTTTATTTCTCCAAGAAGATAGCACAAATAGATGTTCTATTTTTAGAAAGATTTCTGGCATATTCCTTTAAATGGGACTGAAGAAGTTTCTATTTTCAGAACGATTTCCAACAAACCCCAGCAGATGGCACTGATTACGTTTCTATTTTGAGCAATATTTTTCTTAAAAAAACAGTAAAAGATATAAACAGTGGAAATCAACTTTAACCTGTATTTTATTAAGATAATTAATCATAGGACATAAAACTGATGCATGTTAAATATGATTAAACATCACATGGAACAAATTTGTTAGGTATTTTTTTAAATATTTTTTATTAAGACATAATACTAGAATAGTAGGGCTGTCATGACCACGATAAAATTGTAGTTGGGTTTACATCTATCTATGCTCACATTGGCTATCACCACTAAAGTCCTGAATTTCAATGTGTACCTTTAGTTAGGTGTACTTCAAACAATTTCTATGAGATCAAGATCAGTAACATGCAGCAGGTTAGTGGTGTTGTCTGGCTACTCAAGGAATACAATTAACTGCTTACTCAAGAATGGTAGATGACATCATAGTCAAATTTGACCTTGACCTGTATTTTGTTATACATGTAAGTAAATCATACCACAAAAGAATGATGCACTGGTACCTTAAAAGAATGATGCACTGGTACCTTAAATAAACTTAAAATACCAGCAAGAAACCTGTTTCCTGTGGACAGAAACAGCAACTACAAAAAATACATATGTTAACACCATTTAATTTTAGGGATGGGGGGATTTATGGCATTTAACACCACTTTTAACAATATTTCAGTAATATTGTGGCTGTCAGTTTTACTGGAGAAAACCACAGACCAGTCACAAGTCACTGACAAACTTTATCGCATAACGTTGTATCGAGTACACTTCGCCATGAACGGGGTTCAAACTCACAACATTAGTGGTGATAGGCACTGATTTCACAGGTAGTTGTAAATCCTAATTTTTAACGGAACATCATTACGTTAAAATCAATTTCATGGTAATGGATTATTTTTATGGCATGAAAACAATATAGATTTTGCTATTGTTTTATTTTTTTTCACGATAGTGATTTTTTTCTCCAAAAATAAAATCATGAATTTCCTTCTCCATAACAACATGATGAGTCCTCTATGATAACAAGGTTTTCTATAAGAAATAACAACCACACATGGTTTCTATGACTTCTCCATTGCAACATTAGTTTTAAATCTGTAGTTTTTCATTGGTCAAAAGGTCACGAGTGTCTGTAAAAGTTTATGTTGAGCATCTATAGACTTTTCTAATAATGGATGAGGCCTGAAATTAAACAAAATACAAAAATAAAATTTGATTTAATTAATTGTAGTATTTCAGGTATATTCCAGGTGAGTTTATAAACAATCATGGTGAGTATAAAAACAGCCACATTTTTATGCCCCGTCCCAAGCCAGGATCTGGATTTCCAACATCATATGTTATATTCAAAGATTTGGGGTGAGAGGTGATTGTTTGTTTTGTTGATATCAGTGGAATTGTTGATCACCACTGTTTAATCTTTCTGTTCATAGTCTAAATTAGGTGTTTAACTGCTCTGTCTTTTCTGATATGTTTCTGAAATTAAAACCTAACGAAACCCCAAAATTGGTCACGTTCAAAGTACCGTTACATGTTCAATCAAATTGAAGTTAACCAAATGTTGAGGTACAGCGAAAGTAGATTTGGTGAATATATAATTTACCTTCATGCATTTACTGGTATGGATGAAAGTTATGCATAAAAAAATGCATTATGGGTAAAATCATGCTGGAATTAAACAGAATAACAGTAGCACTTTACAATTAATTTAATAAATCTATATAACAGGCAGTAATAATCATGATGAATAACAGGTCAAACATTTATATAAAAATATCTACATTTTTATTAAACACTAGGTATTCATGGATGATTGATTGATTTGATTGATTTATTGTGCTTAAAACCACTTTCAGCAATATTTCAGCTATATCATGGCGACTAGTTTTAGTGGTGGAGGAAGCCAGAGTACCTGGAGAGAACCATTGACCATGGACAAGCAACTGGTAAGCTTTATCACTTACAGCTACAATGTGCCTACTCTTTTGTGAAATCTGCAGCTACAATGTGCCTACTCTTTTGTGAAATCTACAAAAGAAGTCTTTAACATGGAGGGGGAATGGCACTCTCCAAACACTTTACCCACTATGGTTCATGGTCAGGCTTTCCATATTATAACCTGAGAATCCCCCATCAAGAGGGCTCTACAACAAGTCTACAAAAATCTTCACAAAATACTCGCTTGCTCAAGAACTTTTGAAACAAGTCTACAATAGCCTTTACAAAATACTCACTTGCTTATAAACTCTGATAGAATTTCTCTTGAGAACTTTGGAAAGTAAGGCTGTTTAACAACATGTTCTAACACTAACAATGGTCCTGTTAATGTACTTGGTGGTTTATACTTTTTGTCCTCTCCCTGAAAATAACAATAAAGTAGGGGGGTTAAGGTTACGGTGTTTAATACCACTTTCAACAATATTTCAGTTATATCGTGGCAGTCAGTTTTATTGGTGGAGGAAACCGGAGGACCCAGAGAAAACCATCGACCTGTTGCAAGTCACTGACAAACTTGATCATATAATGTTGTATCGAGTACGCCCCGCCTGAGTGGGATTCGAACTTGCAATGTTAGTGGTGATAGGCACTGATTGCATAGTTAGTTGTAAATCAAACTACCATACGATCAACAATAAAGTAGAAATAAGACTGATATATATATTTGTTTATTTAACCTTAATATTGAGGTTAATGTCATCAATCTCATCAATTGTTGTTTTGCTGAAAGAGTTGGTTTAGTGAAAAGGTAACAATTTTCAGAGTAGCAATTATAAAAAAGGGCAGGTAATACTCATAATGTTGTTTAAAGACTGATTATGATATCAGGTAATACTCATAATGTTGTTTAAAGACTGATTATGATATCAGGTAATACTCATAATGTTGTTTAAAGACTGTTTATAATATCAAAATTATTTCAACACACATATCTTAAGAATTCTAATGCTGACAATTTTTTTTTTTTGCTGACTTAGATCCTGTAATATTGTACACACGTACCTTAAGTATTCCTATATTGACCAATAGACTGTTAGCTAACATAGAACCTGTATTATTGTCACTTTTTAACGATTCCTCTATCAGTTTGTCTACAATTAAATAAAAACAAATTTTAAATATTTTTCAACCAACTTATACATCTACCGAATATATTTTGGCAAATTATTAAGTTTTGCTTGACCAAGTAAATTAAAAAAAAAAGTTTTTGAATATTTGGTACAATATGAGGAAGGGTTCGGTCAGGTTATTGGTGTTTTTTTGTCACTTTCATCAATTTTCAGCTATATCAGGACTACCAGACATCATAGCAGAGGATAGCACAGACTGTTATCTTCAGCTATATCAGGACTACCAGACATCATAGCAGAGGATAGCACAGACTGTTATCTTCAGCTATATCAAGACTACCAGACATCATAGCAGAGGATAGCACAGACTGTTATCTTCAGCTATATCAGGACTACCAGACATCATAGCAGAGGATAGCACAGACTGTTATCTTCAGCTATATCAGGACTACCAGGCATCATAGCAGAGGATAGCACAGACTGTTATCTTCAGCTATAGCAGGAGTACCAGACATCATAGCAGAGGACAGCACAGACTGTTATGATAACACATTATGAAAACCATAATAATTGAGGTGGGTATCAGGGTGTGAAGCTAGGTTTGAGGTCAAGAGGGGCCATTGTGGCCGTGATCGCATGGTTGCTGGATTTAGAACTACCTGTGCAATCTGTGCCTATCACCACTAAAATTGTGAATTCGAATCCCGCTCATGGTGAGGTGTACTCGATACAACATTATGCAATAAAGTTTGTCAGTGACTTGCAGCAGGTCAGTGGTTTTCTCAGGGTACTCCGGTTTCCTTCACCATAAAACAAACTGCCACGATATAATTTAATTGATGTTGAAAGTTACGTTAAACACCATAATCCTGGAGGTCAAAAATCAATGACCATAACCACTATGTCAATCATGATAAAAGGTATTTGCCAAATTAAAGGAAGCTAGATTTCTAAGATTCTACCTTCCTAGCTAGTTGTCACTTAACTATAAACATTCATTGACTCCGTTATTGTACTGTCCATGTTTATGTTGTCATTCGTTTTTGTGATAGTATGTGGTCTATTTGAATGGAAGGGAATATATGCAGGTATTTTGTCTTTGTTTATATATGTATTGCTGTTGGAGAACCAGTTATCAACAGAGGAGGGTTGGGATCCCATTAACCGCTTTAACACCACCACATTTTTGTGCCTGTCTTAAGCCAGGACCTAGATTTCCAACGTCATGTGTCATGGTCATTTTTTTGTGTTCAGTGAGTTCAGGTCAATGGAAAAATAAATCCATTAAGATGTTACAGTACCAGCATAAATTTATATGCATACCACCTGCCTAACTGAGTCTAGATTCTTTGGATTTGGTGTTTAATGCCACTTTCAACAATATTTCAGTTATATCGTGGTGGTCAGTTTTATTGGTGGAGGAAACTGGAGAACTCGGAGAAAAACATCGCAAGTCACTAACAAACTTTATCACACAATGTTGTATCGAGTACACCTCACCTGAACAGGGTTCGAACTCACGTCAGTGGTGATAGGCACTGATTGCATAGGTAGTTATCAATCCAACTACCATACGATCATGACGACAGCCCCAACTGAGACCATAGCTCAATAATTTTTGACTTGAATAAATATCTTTCATAGTAGATATTTAGATTCACCTTCTGCTACCAGTGGATTATAATATTTCTCTTCTAGTTAAATTTTCAAATGTTTAAAATATGAAAATTAACTATCAAGAGTGGATTGATTGACCCAACTCATTGAGCCACCTAGACCCTATCAAGAGTGGATTGATTGACCTAACTCATTGAGCCACCTGGACCCTATCAAGAGTGGATTGATTGACCTAACTCATTGAGCCACCCGGACCCTATCAATAGTGGATTGATTGACCTAACTCATTGAGCCACCCGGACCCTATCAAGAGTGGATTGATTGACCTAACTCATTGAGCCACCCAGACCCTATCAAGAGTGGAGATATATATTGTAATCCACTAGTAAACAGAAGAACAATCTGTTCCTCCTACGACCAAAAAGTTAAAAAAAAATAATTTCCATCATCAATGATGTCGATAGGAAATTGACATGAATTCTCATGCACTGCAGACATTTAACCGCTGTAATGATAAAAAATATTACGAAAATTAAACTAACTGGCAAAACATTCTACAAATAGGAGAAATGGTAATAATACTTCTGTTTTACCTGCACATTCACAAACAGACTCTTTAGTGTCCTCGTCATCTAGTGTAACGATTGATGAAATCTAAAACATAAATTATAATAAAGAGTAAATATACAAGTCAGTAGATATGGAGATAATTTGATTTGATTTGTTATTTGGTGTTCTAACGCCACTTTCAGCAATATTTCAGCTATATCATGGCGACCAGTTTTAGTGGTGGAGGAAGCCGGAGTACCCGGAGAGAACCATCGACCCTGGGCAAGCAACTGGTAAACTTTATCACTTGCGGCTGCGAGTCGAGTGCACCCTTTTTTGTAATTTACAAAGCCGGGGGCAAACCCACACCATATTGGTGATGGGCTTGTATGAGTTGTTATGTAATCCAACTACCTAACTCATTGAGCCACTCGGGCCCTCATATCACATTAGACATAAGAATAAAGATTCTTCAATCTATATTCTGTAATTCTATATTTGTAGATTTAGTTTTGCATTTACTTATTTGTTATTTGAAAAAAGGGAAGAATTTGTCTATAGAATATGGATAATCCCTCCAGTTAAAGTAAACAGGGCCATAACTCCAGAACAGAAAATGTGGAAAAGCTTGAAATCAAACTTGACTTTCCTTTTATGGTCCATTACCTTGTGTATAAATTTCTAATGTTTTGCTTCTGTAAGTTAATGAGCAGAAATATGTGGGACGAACGTACAGACATGGGTAGAACTAAATACCATCGACGCCTAGCGGCAGGCCAGGGCCATAAAAAGTTAATGTAGAAAATGAAGACCAAGAATTAATGCTTCAGCAGGACAAATTTACATTAGAGCATAAAGAATTAATAATATTGAAGGAGGAATAAAGAATTCATTAATAGTAAAAGGATTTCAGAATCAATAAGGATTAAGGATGAAGAATTAGAAAATAGGAACGATGAAATTAGAATAAAGAAAATGGAATTACAAATAAAAATCAAGAATTAGGAATTGAGCACTAAGAATTTTGACCACAATGACTTTCCATAGCTAATTAGTGCCTCAACATTGTCAAATATGCTAAGACTGATTTATTAAAAGAAATATATAAAATAAGAAATATTTATCATTCTTTAAAAAAAATGTGTCCAAGTGTAATGTTGGATAGTTTATCAAGTTCCTTTACATCCATATCCTTTCTTACTAATCAAATATTAAAATTGGTTATTTGTACCATGTATGCAACATGAATTTCCTTTTGACCTTTTAACCTTTGAGAATTAATATTACCCTACAATATCAGCACAAGATGACCTCTCAGTCATATAAGTTACAATGTACTGTATCTTTGATCAATATTTACTTCTTTACCTCAGTAATTTATCTAAACCTATATGATTGATTTTTTGGTGTTTAATGCCACTTTCAGCAATATTCCAGCTATATCATAGCGACCAGTTTTAGTGGTGGAAGAAGCCGGAGTACCCGGAGAGAACCACCGACCATGGGCAAGCAACTGGTAAACTTTATCATTTGCGGCTGCGAGTCGAGTGCACCCTTTTTGTAATTTACAAAGCCGGGCGCAAACCCACGCCGTATTGGTGATAGGCTTGTATGAGTTGTTAGGTAATCCAACTACCTAACTCATTGAGCCACCTGGGCCCTGAGCATATTTGAGTGAGTGATTGTTGTTTAATGTTGAATGAGCAATTTTTTCTCACTATATCATGGCAAGAATATGTTACATTCAATAAGATGATGATGATGATGTGCGATGTGTATTAAATCAATATGCTGGGTTGGTTTTTTTGTAGAGCTATCTCAATGTAAAAACAGTTCTCACGCAGGTAGACATGTTGATTCACTCTGACCAATTATCATTGAGCCAACCAGTCATTGTTATAACTCATTAATGCTCAGAGCCAACCAATCATTGTTCTAACTCATTAATGCTGTGAGCATAGCAGAAAGCAAAAAATATCATTTTTACGTCTCAGTGTCTTTGACTTGATCCTACAGAGACTCGAACCCTTGATCTACCTCATTCGAGGCAAGATTATACCACCATTACTCAAAACTTACCCTTAAATATGTCTGTACAACTACCATTACTCAAAACTTACCCTTAAATATGTCTGTACAACTTTATCTATGTTATTTATATCAGTCTGTAAATAAATCATAAAGTAAACAAAGATTAAAAACAAGAGATAAAGTAAACAAAGATTAAAAACAAGAAATAAAACGTGTTAAAAGACAGTAAACTGGGTTTTCTAGTTTGATAGTCAAATAAAAGCAGGATTTTGGCACCCATCTTTTTCATTTTGTCTACACAGTACTCCCTCGCTATACACCATAAATATTTGGTGGTATGCCGAGGGATGGCTACTCTGGACACTTGAGCTATTATTAGAACTAATAACATGATTATGGTCATAAAGGATTTTAAACAAATGTAATAATGTTTTTTCATAATAAATAAATAAATAAATAATATATGTATCACATGCAAGCATCTTGAACAAAACAGGTCTTGAATATAGTTTGCCAAGGAGACTATAGTTAGTACCTCACGCCCGTGTTTTCTCAACTTTCTATTTGAAGTAAATTAGATATAGAATATCAGCTTCTCTTACTGAACTCTCCATGTCAATAAATTTGATTGTGGTGGTAAGGCATTCAGTAAAAAATTTGCATGGCGGCCAAGCTTCCTCAATAAACAGAATATAACTACAGAATAATTACACATACTCAAACCTGTATAAGGAGAACACTCAAGGGAACCTGAAAATGTGTCCTCTATAAGAGGTTACCATTTATATACAGAATAAAATTATCTGCACTACTCATTAATGGGAAATATAAGACTGTCCTTTATAGACAGTGATTTGTTATATAGAGGCGCCCTTTATAGACAGGTTTGACTGTAGTCTTGTCATGTTATGTGGAGGAGAAACAGACTGATGATCTAACTTAGAAATAGACTGATGATCTAACTTAGAAATAGACTGATGATCTTACTTAGAAATAGACTGATGATCTAACTTAGAAACAGACTGATGATCTTACTTAGAAATAGACTGATGATCTTACTTAGAAATAGACTGATGATCTAACTTAGAAATAGACTGATGATCTTACTTAGAAATAGACTGATGATCTAACTTAGAAATAGACTGATGATCTTACTTAGAAATAGACTGATGATCTTACTTAGAAATAGACTGATGATCTAACTTAGAAACAGACTGATGATCTTACTTATAATAGACTGATGATCTAACTTAGAAATAGACTGATGATCTTACTTAGAAATAGACTGATGATCTTACTTAGAAATAGACTGATGATCTTACTTAGAAATAGACTGATGATCTTACTTAGAAATAGACTGATGATCTAACTTAGAAATAGACTGATGATCTTACTTAGAAATAGACTGATGATCTAACTTAGAAATAGACTGATGATCTTACTTAGAAATAGACTGATGATCTAACTTAGAAATAGACTGATGATCTTACTTAGAAATAGACTGATGATCTTACTTAGAAACAGACTGATGATCTTACTTAGAAATAGACTGATGATCTTACTTAGAAATAGACTGATGATCTTACTTAGAAATAGACTGATGATCTTACTTAGAAACAGACTGATGATCTTACTTAGAAATAGACTGATGATCTTACTTAGAAATAGACTGATGATCTAACTTAGAAATAGACTGATGATCTAACTTAGAAATAGACTGATGATCTTACTTAGAAATAGACTGATGATCTTACTTAGAAATAGACTGATGATCTAACTTAGAAATAGACTGATGATCTTACTTAGAAATAGACTGATGATCTTACTTAGAAATAGACTGATGATCTTACTTAGAAATAGACTGATGATCTAACTTAGAAATAGACTGATGATCTAACTTAGAAATAGACTGATGATCTTACTTAGAAATAGACTGATGATCTTACTTAGAAATAGACTGATGATCTAACTTAGAAATAGACTGATGATCTAACTTAGAAATAGACTGATGATCTAACTTAGAAATAGACTGATGATCTTACTTAGAAATAGACTGATGATCTTACTTAGAAATAGACTGATGATCTTACTTAGAAACAGACTGATGATCTTACTTAGAAATAGACTGATGATCTTACTTAGAAATAGACTGATGATCTAACTTAGAAATAGACTGATGATCTAACTTAGAAATAGACTGATGATCTTACTTAGAAATAGACTGATGATCTTACTTAGAAATAGACTGATGATCTAACTTAGAAATAGACTGATGATCTTACTTAGAAATAGACTGATGATCTTACTTAGAAATAGACTGATGATCTTACTTAGAAATAGACTGATGATCTAACTTAGAAATAGACTGATGATCTAACTTAGAAATAGACTGATGATCTTACTTAGAAATAGACTGATGATCTTACTTAGAAATAGACTGATGATCTAACTTAGAAATAGACTGATGATCTAACTTAGAAATAGACTGATGATCTAACTTAGAAATAGACTGATGATCTTACTTAGAAATAGACTGATGATCTAACTTAGAAATAGACTGATGATCTAACTTAGAAATAGACTGATGATCTAACTTAGAAATAGACTGATGATCTAACCTAGAAATAGACTGATGATCTTACTTAGAAATAGACTGATGATCTAACTTAGAAATAGACTGATGATCTTACTTAGAAACAGACTGATGATCTTACTTAGAAATAGACTGATGATCTTACTTAGAAATAGACTGATGATCTAACTTAGAAATAGACTGATGATCTAACTTAGAAATAGACTGATGATCTTACTTAGAAATAGACTGATGATCTAACTTAGAAATAGACTGATGATCTTACTTAGAAATAGACTGATGATCTAACTTAGAAATAGACTGATAATCTAACTTAGAAATAGACTGATGATCTTACTTAGAAATAGACTGATGATCTAACTTAGAAATAGACTGATGATCTAACTTAGAAATAGACTGATGATCTAACTTAGAAACAGACTGATGATCTTACTTAGAAATAGACTGATGATCTTACTTAGAAATAGACTGATGATCTTACTTAGAAATAGACTGATGATCTTACTTAGAAATAGACTGATGATCTTACTTAGAAATAGACTGATGATCTAACTTAGAAATAGACTGATGATCTTACTTAGAAATAGACTGATGATCTTACTTAGAAATAGACTGATGATCTAACTTAGAAATAGACTGATGATCTTACTTAGAAATAGACTGATGATCTAACTTAGAAATAGACTGATGATCTTACTTAGAAATAGGCTGATGATCTTACTTAGAAATAGACTGATGATCTTACTTAGAAATAGACTGATGATCTTACTTAGAAATAGACTGATGATCTTACTTAGAAATAGACTGATGATCTTACTTAGAAATAGACTGATGATCTTACTTGGAAATAGACTGATGATCTTACTTAGAAATAGACTGATGATTTAACTTAGAAATAGACTGATGATCTAACTTAGAAATAGACTGATGATCTTACTTAGAAATAGACTGATGATTTAACTTAGAAATAGACTGATGATCTTACTTAGAAATAGACTGATGATCTAACTTAGAAATAGACTGATGATCTTACTTAGAAATAGACTGATGATCTAACTTAGAAATAGACTGATGATCTAACTTAGAAATAGACTGATGATCTTACTTTGAAATAAACTGATGATCTAACTTAGAAATAGACTGATGATCTTACTTTGAAATAAACAAGACTTTAAGCAAAAATCTGGGATAACTAAAGGAGAAGACAACTACTAACGAATCAACATTTACTTCAAGTTACATGAGGAAACAACTTATTGACGTGGATATAACAGGATAATACTCTATAATACATACACCAAGTTCATCTAATAGATTCTGTGCCTTTTGTCGACCCATCTGCTTCAGTTTCTGGGGGGAAGGGAAAGCTAAAAAGTCTTTTGCCGACACACTCTGCTGTGAATAAAAATTATATCAATAAAATTTAATAAAATTGATGGTAATAATATTGTAAATTTGCATTGCAATGAATAATATATCCAGAAACTAGATTGAAGCAAAATGAAACACTCAGAAAATCACATTGCATTATTTGAAGTAATAAAAATATTTACTATATGGGCAAGAATTCTATATCGGGGAATTTAAAAAAAAAAATCATGTCAACGATCTTTTCTGGGCTTAAAAGAGGTCAAAGTTTCAGATTTATGCATATCTATGTTGTTAACTACAAATTTATTTTAATTTTGTAAATAAATAAAGATTTAAAATGATTCTGGTGTGTTTTCTTACTAAGTTGTACAGTTTCAAAATGTCACAATTGGCATAAATTTGGTAACACAAAGTGTGACATTTAACACCCTGCTTGCTTTGTTGTCTGTTTACTCTGTAAATTTAAATTGTTAAGCTGACTTTTTATGCATCAAACTTCCATTTAGACATGTAAGTTTTCCAGCATTATAAAGATATTTGTGTGGGCTTTATTGTTTTCTAAATACTACAGTGAAAAAAGGACTATGTATGTAACGCATTCCCGTCAAAACAATGTTACATACAATAAACGGATGCCGGGGGTATATATTTTGCAGAATATGATTGGACATGTTGTAATCAAGTCGGTTATTTATATGGTTCAGTTTGCGATTTAAAGTTTTTCCCTATAGCAGCAAGTATAAAATACTTACAGCTATGAGTAAACCTATTGAATTTTCTATCAAATTCGTGTTACACACACTAGTATGCATGCTAGCCGTAAGCCAATGGACATAATAAACACACCCTTATAAACTCATAAAATGGCTTGTATTGTATTTTTATTTTGTTATTAATTCTGAAAGAAGCAGAACAATTCAAAGAATCAATGCAAAATAAATGCACAATTTTTTTTTCTTAGTCGATAAATTTTTGTCAATGTTACATACATAACATGTCACAGTAATCAAAATGGTATGAAAGTTCCAGCGAGTATTTGTTTCTGAACATAATACTTAAAAAATAAGCAATGTTTTAATAAATAAATACTCTGAAAAATATATATAGAAATATTGATAAATAGTATTTAAATATATGTTTGTAACATTGACAATTTTATTTCTTTGCAGACCATATGTGCCTAAAGGTTAAAACTTTGTGTGATAAAATTAAGTGAAATTAAAAGAGTTTAACACTGACAACTTGTTCAACTATTGAACCTTTAAAGAATTTGTTTGTGAGCTATGGTCCTAGGTTGTTTATAAAAACATTGTGTCAACAGCTACATACTAGAAATTTAGTATGGAAACTTTCTGTACAGATACAAGAAAGCATGCTGAAAAACTACTAATATTTTCAGAAGCTACATGGAATTTGCTATCGTTTAAGGTGGTAACTTAATGAATATTTGCCCTTTTATTTTTTATTGCTGATGTCACACTTTCAGGTACCGATAGCAAATTCTTGCCCATATGCTCCACAGAGAGATTTATATAATAGCAAACAACGAACAAACAAAGAGGGGAGGATTGTAATGCCACAATGGTAAAAGTTAGGATCTAAATTTCCAGCATTAACATCCACCTCAAATGTTAAATTTTCCAGACATCTACTTGTACAAAAGATCAAGGGTTTCATCAGCCAGTCCATTATTAATATCCAGGATTTAGAAACATCAGTTTTTTTGTCTAAAGAGTAGTGGTGTTTAACCAACAGCTTCTACCTTCCTAGCTAGTAGTCAGTTAACTACAGGCATTCATTGACCCTGCCATTGTACTGTCCATGTGTATGTTGTAAGAATATAAAATAACTGAAAATCAATGAAAATAGCTGAAACCATCTACACTCCCTTTCAAAATGGAAATTTTTGACCTGTTTTGACTGTATCCTGCAATTTTCAGAATTTTTGTTTCAGAGTAAACTAGAACTGTGAGTAACCTCACTGAGTGATACACCCCGCTTGCAATACTATGATGTTCAAAGTTTGGAATACAGGTATATTAGCAAGTTATCTATGAAAAATGAACAGATATGGAGTTATGTCAAGGAGACAACATCCCATCTCCAAAATAAACTAACCAAGAACATACATCTAGGGGTCGCCACAAGTACACAAACCCCCCTTTTCGTGAAAGTATAAGTTGAATTATCTCCCCTTCTAAATTTTAGACATCAACGGTATTCCTTCATGCACATCTGCAGGTTGTGTACTACAACTGTGTAAAGTTTCATAAAAATTCAATAAGCAGTTTAGCAGGAGTTGCACTTACAAGGTACATGTCCCCCCCCCCCCTTTTCGTGAAAGTATAAGTTGAATTATCTCCCCTTTTAAATTTTGGACAGCAACCATATTACTTCATGCACATCTGCAGGTAGTGTACTACAAATGTGTAAAGTTTCATTAAAATCCAATAAGCCGCTTAGGAGGAGTTGCGCTTACAAGGTACACGACCCCCCTTTTCGTGAAAGTATAATTTGAATTATCTCCCCTTCTAAATTTTAGACAGCAACGGTATTCCTTCATGCACATCTGCAGGTTGTGTACTATAACTGTGTAAAGTTTCATAAAAATTAAATAAGCAGTTTAGTAGGAGTTGCACTTACAAGGTACATGCCCCCCCCCCCCCCCCCCCTTTTTGTGAAAGTTTAAGTTGAATTATCTCCCGTTTTAAATTTTAGACAGCAACCATATTCCTTCATGCACATCTGCAGGTAGTGTACTACAAATGTGTAAAGTTTCATAAAAATTCAATAAGCAATTTAGTAGGAGTTGCACTTACAAGGTACATGCCCCCCCCCCCTTTTTCGTGAAAGTATAAGTTGAATTATCTCCCCTTTTAAATTTTGGACAGCAACCATATTCCTTCATGCACATCTGCAGGTAGTGTACTACAAATGTGTAAAGTTTCATAAAAATCCAATAATAGGTTTAGGAGGAGTTGTGCTTACAAGGTACACGATCCCCTTTTTCGTGAAAGTATAAGTTGAATTATCTCTCCTTCTAAATTTTGGACAGCAACCATATTCCTTCATGCACATTTGCAGGTAGTGTACTACAACTGTGTAAAGTTTCATAAAAATTCAATAAGCAGTTTAGCAGGAGTTGCACTTACAAGGTACATGTCCCCCCCCCCCCCCCCCCTTTTCGTGAAAGTATAAGTTGTATTATCTCCCCTTTTAAATTTTGGACAGCAACCATATTACTTTATGCACATCTGCAGGTAGTGTACTACAAATGTGTAAAGTTTCATTAAAATCCAATAAGCCGCTTAGGAGGAGTTGCGCTTACAAGGTACATGACCCCCCTTTTCGCGAAAGTATAATTTGAATTATCTCCCCTTCTAAATTTTAGACAGCAACGGTATTCCTTCATGCACATCTGCAGGTTGTGTACTATAACTGTGTAAAGTTTCATAAAAATTAAATAAGCAGTTTAGTAGGAGTTGCACTTACAAGGTACATGCCCCCCCCCCCTTTTTGTGAAAGTTTAAGTTGAATTATCTCCCCTTTTAAATTTTAGACAGCAACCATATTCCTTCATGCACATCTGCAGGTAGTGTACTACAAATGTGTAAAGTTTCATAAAAATTCAATAAGCAATTTAGTAGGAGTTGCACTTACAAGGTACATGCCCCCCCCCCTTTTTCGTGAAAGTATAAGTTGAATTATCTCCCCTTTTAAATTTTGGACAGCAACCATATTCCTTCATGCACATCTGCAGGTAGTGTACTACAAATGTGTAAAGTTTCATAAAAATCCAATAATAGGTTTAGGAGGAGTTGTGCTTACAAGGTACACGATCCCCTTTTTCGTGAAAGTATAAGTTGAATTATCTCTCCTTCTAAATTTTGGACAGCAACCATATTCCTTCATGCACATTTGCAGGTAGTGTACTACAACTGTGTAAAGTTTCATAAAAATTCAATAAGCAGTTTAGCAGGAGTTGCACTTACAAGGTACATGTCCCCCCCCCCCTTTTCGTGAAAGTATAAGTTGAATTATCTCCCCTTTTAAATTTTGGACAGCAACCATATTACTTTATGCACATCTGCAGGTAGTGTACTACAAATGTGTAAAGTTTCATTAAAATCCAATAAGCCGCTTAGGAGGAGTTGCGCTTACAAGGTACACGACCCCCCTTTTCGTGAAAGTATAATTTGAATTATCTCCCCTTCTAAATTTTAGACAGCAACGGTATTCCTTCATGCACATCTGCAGGTTGTGTACTATAACTGTGTAAAGTTTCATAAAAATTAAATAAGCAGTTTAGTAGGAGTTGCACTTACAAGGTACATGCCCCCCCCCCTTTTTGTGAAAGTTTAAGTTGAATTATCTCCCCTTTTAAATTTTAGACAGCAACCATATTCCTTCATGCACATCTGCAGGTAGTGTACTACAAATGTGTAAAGTTTCATAAAAATTCAATAAGCAATTTAGTAGGAGTTGCACTTACAAGGTACATGCCCCCCCCCCCTTTTTCGTGAAAGTATAAGTTGAATTATCTCCCCTTTTAAATTTTGGACAGCAACCATATTCCTTCATGCACATCTGCAGGTAGTGTACTACAAATGTGTAAAGTTTCATAAAAATCTAATAATAGGTTTAGGAGGAGTTGTGCTTACAAGGTACACAATCCCCTTTTTCGTGAAAGTATAAGTTGAATTATCTCTCCTTCTAAATTTTGGACAGCAACCATATTCCTTCATGCACATTTGCAGGTAGTGTACTACAAATGTGTAAAGTTTCATAAAAATTCAATAAGCAGTTTAGGAGGAGTTGCACTTACAAGGTACACAACCCCCCTTTTCGTGATAATTTGAATTATCTCCCCTTCTAAATTTTAGACAGCAACGGTATTCCTTCATGCACATCTGCAGGTTGTGTACTATAACTGTGTAAAGTTTCATAAAAATTAAATAAGCAGTTTAGTAGGAGTTGCACTTACAAGGTACATGCCCCCCCCCTTTTCGTGAAAGTATAAGTTGAATTATGTCCCCTTTTAAATTTTAGACAGCAACCATATTCCTTCATGCACATCTGCAGGTAGTGTACTACAAATGTGTAAAGTTTCATAAAAATTCAATAAGCAATTTAGTAGGAGTTGCACTTACAAGGTACATGTCCCCCCCCCCTTTTTCGTGAAAGTATAAGTTGAATTATCTCCCCTTTTAAATTTTGGACAGCAACCATATTTCTTCATGCACATCTGCAGGTAGTGTACTACAAATGTGTAAAGTTTCATAAAAATCCAATAAGTGGTTTAGGAGGAGTTGTGCTTACAAGGTACACGACCCCCCTTTTCGTGGAAGTATAAGTTGAATTATCTCTCCTTCTAAATTTTGGACAGCAACCATATTCCTTCATGCACATTTGCAGGTAGTGTACGACAAATGTGTAAAGTTTCATAAAAATTTCAATAAGCAGTTAATTTTGTTTAGGAGGAGTTGCAATTACAAGGTACACAACCCCCCTTTTCGTGAAAGTATAAGTTGAATTATCTCTCCTTTTAAATTTTGGACAGCAACCATATTCCTGCATGCACATCTGCAGGTAGCATACTACAAATGTGTAAAGTTTCATAAAAATCCAATAAGCGGTTTAGGGGGAGTTGTGCTTACAAGGTACACGACCCCCCTTTTCGTGAAAGTATAAGTTGAATTATCTCCCCTTCTAAATTTTAGACAGCAACGGTATTCCTTCATGCACATCTGCAGGTTGTGTACTATAACTGTGTAAAGTTTCATAAAAATTAAATAAGCAGCTTAGTAGGAGTTGCGCTTACAAGGTACATGACCCCCCTTTTCGTGAAAGTATAAGTTGAATGATCTCCCCTTTTAAATTTTGGACAGCAACCATATTCCTTCATGCACATCTGCAGGTAGTGTACTACAAATGTGTAAAGTTTCATAAAAATCCAATAAGCGGTATAGGAGGAGTTGCGCTTACAAGGTACATGGACGGACGGATGGACAGGGTGATCCCTATATACCCCCCAAACTTTGTTTGCGGGGGTATAAATATCTGAAATCAGTTAAATAACTGACAAAAAATCAACCCGCCCACGAGTTTAATCATTAATGCGTATTCGGTCACGAGTGGTCTTATTTTGATATTCAAAATGTATGATTTAGTTATACTGTTTATTATATAGACTTTCAAAATTTCTTATATATATATATTTTGTTGTTGCATATTTCATTCCGGTGACGCGTATGAATCTACGAGCAATGATACTAACGGGTTCAGCTGGAAGGATCTGCCATCTTGAAAATGTGAAATCCTACATGTCATATTTACAACAATGCACAAAAATAATTAAAATGCTTACCTTGAAAACTTATTTTAGTTAAATTTGATCAAAATTGAAGCATACACGAAGCCAAATAATGTCTAATCTTTACGTTTCAAACTGGAAGTATTTATATGACGTCAATGATGTCATGTTAGTTATGTGCCAAAGTCATCAATAACATTTCGAAGAATTTGTTCAGCTTACAATCGTATGCATATTCACCGTAACACAACAAGGGACGTAACCACCACACTCATAGTTGCTTAAAGTAGTTCCGGTGGGAAAAAACTGATATTTCACATGTGAAATACCGAAATTTATTTCACGGATAAATCCCCATAATTCACACCTAACAATATAATAACATGTTACAAGGGGTCAAGGTCAGATGAGATACTAGTATATGTATGGCTGGCTTGCAATTCGAATTCGATCTATCATTAATGTGCAAACAAAATATGGTTGTCCCAGTGTACAGTAATTGAGAATAAAACCCAACCATAAAACCAGAAATTCAATAAATTAATGAAGCATTACCAGATGTTTCCAGGAACCTGTATTCCCTCACATAGCAGAGGTTCACAGGAGCATGTATTCACTCACATAAGAGAGGTTCCCAGGAACATGTATTCACTCACATAACAGAGGTTCACAGGAGCATGTATTCACTCACATAACAGAGGTTCACAGGAGCATGTATTCACTCACATAACAGGGGTTCACAGGAGCATGTATTCACTCACATAACAGAGGTTCACAGGAGCATGTATTCACTCACATAACAGAGGTTCACAGGAGCATGTATTCACTCACATAGCAGAGGTTCACAGGAGCATGTATTCACTCACATAACAGAGGTTCACAGGAGCATGTATTCACTCACATAACAGAGGTTCACATCAGCATGTATTCACTCACATAACAGGGGTTCACAGGAGTATGCATTCACTCACATAACAGAGGTTCACAGGAGCATGTATTCACTTACATAGCAGAGGTTCACAGGAGCATGTATTCACTCACATAACAGAGGTTCACAGGAGCATGTATTCACTCACATAACAGAGGTTCACAGGAGCATGTATTCACTCACATAACAGAGGTTCACAGGAGCATGCATTCACTCACATAACAGAGGTTCACAGGAGCATGTATTCACTCACATAACAGGGGTTCACAGGAGCATGTATTCACGCACATAACAGAGGTTCACAGGAGCATGTATTCACTCCCATAACAGAGGTTCACAGTAGCATGTATTCACTCACATAACAGAGGTTCACAGGAGCATGTATTCACTCACATAACAGAGGTTCACTGGAGCATGTATTCACTCACATAGCAGAGGTTCACAGGAGCATGTATTCATTCACATAGCAGAGGTTCACAGGAGCATGTATTCACTTACATAACAGAGGTTCACAGGAGCATGTATTCACTCACATAACAGAGGTTCACAGGAGCATGTATTCACTCACATAACAGAGGTTCACAGCAGCATGTATTCACTCACATAGCAGAGGTTCACAGGAGCATGTATTCACTCACATAACAGAGGTTCACATGAGCATGTATTCACTCACATAACAGAGGTTCACATGAGCATGTATTCACTCACATAACAGAGGTTCACAGGAGCATGTATTCACTCACATAACAGAGGTTCACAGGAGGATGTATTCACTCACATAACAGAGGTTCACAGGAGCATGTATTCACTCACATAACAGAGGTTCACAGGAGCATGTATTCACTCACATAACAGAGGTTCACATGAGCATGTATTCACTCACATAACAGAGGTTCACAGGAGCATGTATTCACTCACATAACAGAGGTTCACAGGAGCATGTATTCACTCACATAACAGAGGTTCACAGGAGCATGTATTCACTCACATAACAGGGGTTCACAGGAGGATGTATTCACTCACATAGCAGAGGTTCACAGGAGCATGTATTCACTCACATAACAGAGGTTCACAGGAGCATGTATTCACTCACATAACAGAGGTTCACAGGAGCATGTATTCACTCACATAACAGAGGTTCACATGAGCATGTATTCACTCACATAACAGAGGTTCACATGAGCATGTATTCACTCACATAACAGGGGTTCACAGGAGCATGTATTCATTCACATAACAGGGGTTCACATGAGTATGTATTCACTCACATAACAGGGGATCCCAGGAGCATGTATTCACTCACATAACAGAGGTTCACAGGAGCATGTATTCACTCACATAACAGAGCTTCACAGGAGCATGTATTCACTTACATAACAGGGGTTCACAGGAGCATGCATTCACTCACATAACAGAGATTCCCAGGAGCATGTATTCACTCACAAACACGAGATTCTTTGGATCCTGTATTCACGCCGTAACAGAGGATCACATATTAACTAGAGGTTCCCAGAAGCCTGTATTTACTCACAAACCAAAGATGCCTTGGAGCCTGTATTCACTCATATAACAGAAGACAACACGAACGCTTACTCACTCACATAACAGAGGACAACATGAACGTTTACTCACTCATATACCAGAGGATCACATGAGCCTGTATTCACTTGCATAACGGAGGATCACACGAGTCCTTTATTCACTCACATACCAGAGCATCACATGAGCCTGTATTCACTCACATAACAGGATCACATGAGTCCTTTATTCACTCGCATTACAGTGGATTACATGAGCATTTTTTTTCACTTGCATAACAGAGAACCACATGAGCATTTATTTCACTAGCATAACAGAGGATCATGTGCACATGAGTCTTTCTTCATTTGCACAAGAGGACCACATGAACCATTCTTCACTTGCATAACAAAGGACCACATGAGCCTTTTTTCACTTGCATAACAGAGAACCACATGAGCCTTTTTTTCACTTGCAATAACCATGTGAACATGAGCCTTTTTACACTTGCACAACAGTGGACCAGGGCAGGGTGGCTCAATGAGTTAGGTAGTTGGATTACCTAAAAACTCATACAAGCCTATCAACAATACGGCGTGGGTTTGCGCCCTGCTTTGTAAATTACAACTAGAGGCTCTGGTAAAACTTGGCAGGGTAAACCTATAGAAACGCTAAGTCTAACAAAGATTCATATTTTCTTGCTTACTACTGAATGTGTGCTCCATAACTTCTGAAAACCTAAAGTTTTTGTTTTGCAAGTCAAAATTAAAATCTCCCATGGTTAGTATATTAGACTGCTTAAGTTTTAATTCTGGAAGAAGGTTATCAACAAGCATATTTTTCAAGTCTTTCTGTTTGCAGTTAGGAGCAGCATGGAACAAATCAAGTCAACTGGCTTGGTACTTTCTGAGAAGAACAACTTAGTACAAATTCCCATAGGGTCCCATAGGCTTCTATTTTCAATGAAATTCCCATAGGGTCCAATGGTAAAATAAATTGCCTGGTGACGGCCATTTTGGATTTCCGATCCACACAAAAATACTAGAGCCCACTGAGCCTGTATCGCTCACCTGACAATAGAATGATACTGAAGCAAATTTCAAAGGGAGAAAATCATTACCTTAAAAAACAGTAGCCATCTTGAATGGAGGGTCGGGCTGTCGGACACAATTTTGAAAGGGACACACCCAGAGACCATCTATGCCAGGTTTGGACCTTACATAGATGCTTCCTGCCAAGTTTGGTCTCCATTTTGCCAAGCAGTTTCAGAGGAGAAGACTTTTTAAACAGTAGTCAATCAGAAACAAGAAATGCCTTTGGCGGCCATATTTGTTGGCGGAACGGAATGAAATGGAGAAACTTTATAGAGGACCTTACATAGATGCTTACTGCCAAGTTTGGTTCCATTTGGCCAAGTTGTTTAGAGGAGAAGATTAAAATATGAAAAAATTAACGGACGGACGACGGATGCCACACAATACCACACATTTGAGCCAGGTGAGCTAAAAAATGATGAAAAAAGGGCAATAACTCCTAGACGGGTAATCAGATTTACTTCAAATTTGCAGGGCAAGTAGATCTTGACAAGCTGAACATGTGTTCAGTTTACACTTAACATCTATCTCTTATAGTTTTTGAAATAAAGGATGAAAAGTATTAACATGTTTAAAATTTGATGAAAAAAGGGCAATAACTTCAAGATGGGTAATCAGATTTACTTTAAAAATGCAGGCTAGGTAGATCTTGACATGCTGAACATGCTTGCTGTTTAAACTAACATCTATCTCTTATAGTTTTTGAAATAAAGGACAAAAGGTATTAAAATTTTGAAAATTTGATGAAAAAAGAACAATAACTCCAAATTGGATACTCAGATTAACTTCAAAATTGCAGGGTATGTAGATCTTGATATGCTGCACATTTAAACTTAACCTTTATCTCTAATAGTTTTTGAAATATCAGACAAAAATGTTTAAATTAAAAAAAAAACTAGAACTCTGAGTGACCTCACTGAGTGATACCCCCCGCTTGCAAAACTATGATGTTCAAAGTTTGGAATACAGGTATATTAGCAAGTTACCTATGAAAAATGAACGGATATGGAGTTATGTCAAGGAGACAACATCCCATCTCCAAAATAAACTAACCAAGAACATACATCTAGGGGTCGCCACAAGTACACGACCCCCCTTTTCGTGAAAGTATAAGTTGAATTATCTCGCCTTCTAAATTTTAGACAGCAACGGTATTCCTTCATGCACATCTGCATGTTGTGTACTACAACTGTGTAAAGTTTCATAAAAATTCAATAAGCAATTTAGTAGGAGTTGCGCTTACAAGATACATGCCCCCCGCCCCCCCCTTTTATGAAAGTATAAGTTGAATTATCTCCCCTTTTAAATTTTGGACAGCAACCATATTCCTTCATGCACATCTGCAGGTAGTGTACAACTGTATAAAGTTTCACAAAACTCCAATAAGCCGCTTAGGAGGAGTTGCGCTTACAAGGTACACGACCCCCTCCCCTTTTCGTGAAAGTATAAGTTGAATTATCTCCCCTTCTAAATTTTAGACAGCAATGGTATTCCTTCATGCACATCTGCAGGTTGTGCACTACAACTGTGTAAAGTTTCATAAAAATTCAATAAGCCGTTTAGGAGGAGTTGCACTTACAAGGTACACGACCCCCCTTTTCGTGAAATTATAAGTTGAATTATCTCTCCTTCTAAATATTAGACAGAAACGGTATTCCTTCATGCACATCTGCAGGTTGTGTACTACAACTGTGTAAAGTTTCATAAAAATTCAATAAGCAGTTTAGTAGGAGTTGCGCTTACAAGGTACATGGATGGACGGATGGACGGACAGGGTGATTCCTATATACTCCCCCAAACCTTGTTTGCAGGGGGTATAATAATGAAAAAAGGGCAATAACTCCTAGACGGGTAATCAGATTTACTTCAAAATTGCCGGGCATGTAGATCTTGACAAGCTGAACATGTTTTCAGTTTACACTTAACATCTATCTCTTATAATTTTTGAAATAAAAAACGAAAAGTATTAAAATTTTGAAATTTTGATGAAAAAAGGGCAATAACTCCAAGATAGGTAATCAGATTTTCTTCACAATTTCAGGGTAGTTAGATCTTGCTGTGCTGATCATTTTTACACTGTCAGATTTCTGATATTACTAATGGTTTTTGAGTTATTACCAAACACGTGCAATTTTACAATATGTTCTATTTTTAGTAACAGTGGCCATGTTTGTTGGCCGAATGGAGCCAAATGAAGAAGTTTTATAGAGGATCTTACATAGATGCTTCCTGCCAAGTTTGGCTCCATTTGGCCAATCAGTTTCAGAGGAGATTTTTTTAACATTAGCCAATCAGAAACAAGAATTGCCTTTTCCTTGGTGGCCATATTTGTTGGCGGAAAAGAACGAAATGAAGAAACTTTATAGAGGACCTTATATAGATGCTTTCTGCCAAGTTTGGTTCCATTTGGCCCAGTTGTTTCAGAGGAGTAGATTAAAATATGAAAAAGTTAACGGACGGACAACAGACGCCAAGTGATGGCAATACACTGTACCTCACATGACCCTTTGGGTCAGGTGAGCTAAAAAAGGCTGGTAGAGGACCACCCAGTCATCATCTCTATAATGTTACAATTCTATCGGCTGAGTAGTTTCTGATAAGAAGATCTTAAAAGTTGCAATCAATCAGAACACCTTATTGGCCCTGGCAGCCATGTTGGATTTCCAATCTGCACCAAAATAATAGATCAGGTGTAGAATCATCCAAGGAACATTCACAAAACGCAAAAAATTCAATTTGTCAAGTCAAAAAAAGGTCTTTGAATGAAATTCCCATAGGGTTCAATGGTAAACTATTGTTGCCCTGTGGCGGCCATCTTGGATATGCAATCAGGACAAAAATAACAAACTTGGTAGAGGACCACCCAGTCATCATTTCAATAATGTTACAATTTCATCGGCTGAGTAGTTTCTGACAAGAAGATTTTCAAAGTTTCAACCAATCAACACATTATTGGCCCTGGCAGCCATGTTGGATTTCTGATCTGCACCAAAATAACAAATCTGGTAGAGGACCTCCCAAATGAACATTTCTGCCAAGTTTGGTCCAAATCTGTTCAGTGGTTTCAGAGAAGATGATAATATGAAAAGCTTACAGACGCGGACGACGACGGACGCAAAGTGATGACAAAAGCTCACATGGCCCTTTGGACCAGGTGAGCTAAAAAAGGGTGCACTCGACTTGCAGCCGCAAGTGATAAAGTTTACCAGTTGCTTGCCCATGGTCGGTGGTTCTCTCCGGCTTCTTCCACCACTAAAACTGGTCATCATGATATAGCTGAAATATTGCAGAAAGTGGCGTTAAACACAATAAATCAAATCAAATCAACAGTGGACCACATGAACCTTTTCTTACTTGCTTAACAGAGGACCACATGAACCTTTTTTCACTTGCATAACTGAGGACCACATAAGACTTTTTTCATTTCCATAACAGAGGTTCCTAGGAGCCTGTATTCGCACATGACTTGAGGTTACTAGGAGCATATATTCACTTACATAATATGGACCACATGAGGCTGTATATTCACTCACTTAACTAGATGTTCTTAAGGGTAAAAATAAGTTGTTATGTAGAGTGGTGCATTTAATTTAAAATGCATCCGAGTAAGTTCTAACTTTAAAGATGGCAATCATTGGTCACTGATGAAAAAAAACCAATATACTTAAAAATAATAATATATTATGTCATAAAGGTGCAGATAAAAAATGATACAAAAAATATTAAAACAAACTAAGAAAGAACTTTGGCACTGTAACAAATGAAAGTGTTTTAATTATAGAGCAGTGTTTGATTAGGTTGTAAAAGTTATATAACATAAATCTATCATAAATAAATGCAATATATACCATAACAAATAGAATTATCTAATCGATACTGTCCATTCATTTAAATTCACTGAAAGCCAATTTTCGTGGATTTCTTTGTGATCATTATACCACGAAATTCAAAACAGCACGAAAGGCATACATAACAAGGGACATTACTAGTCAGTATCAAGAGGATGGTAATAAAAAGTCAACGAAAATCTCATTTCTGACAATCCACGAAAATTGATTTCAACGAAAATAAGTGAAACCACAGATGTTGAACAGATCTACAAAAATATAGAACAAAATATAATTGACAGAGACTGATCTGTCTCCTGGTTGACTGATGCTGCCTAAAGAAATCATTGGTTTTTAGTTATATTCTACATAAAAACTTACCTAATACTAATACATATTGTTTACACATATTTAAAAAAAAAATATCATTTTGAGCAAAACTGTTGCTTATGTCCAAAAAAAATTGTACTACATAATAAACCAAAAGTTTAATGGAGGAGCAATATCGTCTACCTATTTTAACATTTTCCTTAAAGTTTGCTAAACTGTAAGTAATTTTTCTTCACACATATTTTTAAGAAAACCAGCATATTTAAATTTTCATAAAATTGCTACTTGTGTACTCCATAAAAAAATAATATTGCACTACAAGATAAATAAACAATTCTTAAAGTATCAATAATAAAAAAAGGGAGATAACTGCACAATGTTAATGTCTCTTAATGAGCTTAATTTTTGTGATAGAAACAACCTCCTCTGTAGTGTAATGGTTAGTGTAGTCATCTCAAGTGCAATAAGCAAGGGAGATACCTGTATATAGTTCTTTTTATAATCCCATGATCTCCTCTGTGGTGTAATGGTTAGTGCACTCATCTCGGGTGCAATAACAAACAAGGGAGATAACTGTATAGCATTCTATTTATAAGCCCATGACCTCCTCTATGGTGTAATGATTAGTGACTCACCTCAAGTTCAGTAGATCATTGATTTGATACTCTCGTTAGGTCAAAGGTTATAAAATTGGTATTTGCTGTTTCTCTATTCAGCAGTATCTAATATTTATTACTATCACTAGGTTGATACTAGTGATAGTGAAATGTTAGTCCCACAATGGATATCACCGGTCCAGTATTTGGTATACTGGTATCTGATTTTATTACTTAACAGAGTCGGTACTGGTGATAGTGAAATGTTAGTCCCCAAATGGATATCACCGGTCCAATATTAGGTATACTGGTATCTGATTTTATTACTTAACACCGAGTCGGTACTGGTGATAGTTAAATGTTAGTCCCTAATGGCTATCATCAGTCCAATATTTAGCATACTGGGTATCCAATGTTTATTATTATCAATGAGTCAATACTGGCGATATCGGACTGTTAGGTATCACCGGTCCAATAGTGGTATAAGGAAAATAGGGATCTTTAAATGATTAAAAACCTCTTGAACGATAGCATAAAATCTGCAGGAATGATACAATATGTGATCTAAATTTAAATCAATATTTTAATATTTCCCAGACAGGAAGTCATTAGGTATATTCTACAGATGAGTACATAATGCTGTATAGACAGTGGTTTTGTTGATGTTAATTTAAAATTTAGTAGTAATATAAAAATCAGGTAAATTACATAGAAACTTTAGAAATCACACCAAAAATAAATATACTGCATGACTAATTTTTTTTCTGAAACTTCAGAATCACAATAAAAAAACAGAAACTACATAAATACTTTTTTCTGGTGTAAAATGTGTAGATGGTTTAAATATTTATAGGTTATTAGTTATGTAACTTCTTGATTAAAAATATCATGTAATCTATATTTATCTGTAGACATTCATTATACATGTCAGCTTTAATCAAGTGTTAGCTATTGGAGGTACACTGCTAAAATCAAGTTTTATTTTCCTCAAAAACAAATTCAAAAGAAGGTTTTCCTCCTTATCAAACCAGTAAATGCCCCCTCCCATTTATTTAAGAATCAGTTCACATTAAAAGTCAAAAACTTGTGAAATGACATTGATAATTATCATTTATACATCCTGTGCTAAACTACAATATTCCAACATGTTCAAAGTGTGCTATTTTATCCTTTAAGTTTGTTGTTGAATGTTTCAAAGAAAATTCTGATGAGACAACGTCCTGCTTCTTGTTTCTATGGTAACTCTTTATCACGATAAATTCAATTTCTCAAGGTCATCTGCAAGGTCAAGTGTGGTCTGTGTCTGAAATACAGACAAAAATATTAATAATTAGTCAGTATTTGTGAGAGAAAGACAAAAGACCACACTTGGCTTACAGGTTATTGAGAATTGAAACGAGTGAAACAAATTGTTATGATCTATTGGTTGTCAGATCAGAATGCAGTAGTGATTTTTGAAGAATCAAAAAATAACAGAATAAATATTGAGAAATGAATGGACTCAAGAAGAGAGTATGGGCACCCTGCATAGCGAGGTCCTCTCATAGTGAGTCATGGGTAAATGGTTTAAAATCCTGCATTCTAGCAATTTCCTGGAACCTAATTATAGTTCTAAAAAACACTTTCTTGAACAGTGAGTTTTAAAAGTGCCATCTTCTCACTGTTAACAAAGCACATTAGTAACAGTAACTTTCATTGGCCAAATGTTTTAAATCAGAAATCAGCTTTCATAACATCACGACAGAATGGAGTCTGAACCGGTAAAATTATCCCGTTTGCTGAAAACATCACTTCTTTATCGACTTTTAATGCAGTTTTCGATCTTACCCCCTCAATTTTTTCTCAACAAATTTACAAGTTTCACAAAACGCACCAGATCGAGCCAAATAGCAGAAATTCGCTAAAAAAAAAAACAACTAAAAAAACTCAGAAAAATCATAACTGAGAATGGTATATATAAATAATTCCTGTAATATTTCAGTTGTTTCTGGGTTTTACATTTAGAGAAGGCTTTTAAAATATTTTACATAGAATTTTATACTAAAATATGTTCTGTGATTGCAGCCATCTTGCAGTTGTGATTGACAAAAAAAATGTACAGGACCATACAAAGAATATTCAAGCTAAATTTTCTTTCACATTTTTTACTTATTTAAGAGAAAGTGATTTTTAAAACAGAGTTAAAGTAGCAATTAGGGTGAGTGAGTGATTGATGTTTTATGTGAGAGAGTGAGTGATTGATGTTTTATGTGAGAGAGTGAGTGATTGATGTTTTGTGTGAGAGAGTGAGTGATTGATATTTTGTGCTAAGCATTTTATCAGCTATATCATGAGGAGAACAAGTAACCTTTTAATGAGATGATGAGGATGATAATGATGTCTACTTTGTACTAGACCAACACACTTAGTTGGATTTTTATAGTTCTAGCTCACTTACAAGGACATGGGTCCAAATGCACCCAAGTTTCACTTCTGGTATAAACTAACACCAAAAACTCCATGTTAAATCATCTATCATCCAATAAAATTGATTCAAATGAAGCATATGTCACTGTTGAATTTAAGTTCCACAATGAATGATCTCTCGGATGCACTTTAGTTTCATGCAAACATTAATTTTCATTTCCTACCGCTTCAACCGATTGTGTCACTCAGTGACACAGAGTATTATTTTGTAATCAATAAAAAATGGTAAAAAGACAGAAAAAGAATCCACAATATACATTGTATGTCATACTCTTTATAAATAATCCACAATATACATTGTATGTCATACTCTTTATAAATAATCCACAATATACATTGTATGTCATACTCTTTATAAATAATCCACAATATACATTGTATGTCATACTCTTTATAAATAATCCACAATATACATTGTATGTCATACTCTTTATAAAGAATCCACAATATACATTGTATGTCATACTCTTTATAAAGAATTCACAATATACATTGTATGTCATACTCCTTATAAAGAATCCACAATATACATTGTATGTCATACTCCTTATAAAGAATCCACAATATACATTGTATGTCATACTCTTTATAAAGAATCCACAATATACATTGTATGTCATACTCTTTATAAAGAATCCACAATATACATTGTATGTCATACTCCTTATAAAGAATCCACAATATACATTGTATGTCATACTCCTTATAAAGAATCCACAATATACATTGTATGTCATACTCTTTATAAAGAATCCACAATATACATTGTATGTCATACTCTTTATAAAGAATCCACAATATACATTGTATGTCATACTCCTTATAAAGAATCCACAATATACATTGTATGTCATACTCCTTATAAAGAATCCACAATATACATTGTATGTCATACTCCTTATAAAGAATCCACAATATACATTGTATGTCATACTCCTTATAAAGAATCCACAATATACATTGTATGTCATACTCCTTATAAAGAATCCACAATATACATTGTATGTCATACTCCTTATAAAGAATCCACAATATACATTGTATGTCATACTCCTTATAAAGAATCCACAATATACATTGTATGTCATACTCCTTATAAAGAATCCACAATATACATTGTATGTCATACTCCTTATAAAGAATCCACAATATACATTGTATGTCATACTCTTTATAAAGAATCCACAATATACATTGTATGTCATACTCTTTATAAAGAATCCACAATATACATTGTATGTCATACTCTTTATAAAGAATCCACAATATACATTGTATGTCATACTCCTTATAAAGAATCCACAATATACATTGTATGTCATACTCCTTATAAAGAATCCACAATATACATTGTATGTCATACTCTTTATAAAGAATCCACAATATACATTGTATGTCATACTCTTTATAAATAATCCACAATATACATTGTATGTCATACTCTTTATAAAGAATCCACAATATACATTGTATGTCATACTCTTTATAAAGAATCCACAATATACATTGTATGTCATACTCCTTATAAAGAATCCACAATATACATTGTATGTCATACTCCTTATAAAGAATCCACAATATACATTGTATGTCATACTCTTTATAAAGAATCCACAATATACATTGTATGTCATACTCTTTATAAAGAATCTACAATATACATTGTATGTCATACTCCTTATAAAGAATCCACAATATACATTGTATGTCATACTCTTTATAAAGTATCCACAATATACATTGTATGTCATACTCCTTATAAAGAATCCACAATATACATTGTATGTCATACTCCTTATAAAGAATCCACAATATACATTGTATGTCATACTCCTTATAAAGAATCCACAATATACATTGTATGTCATACTCCTTATAAAGAATCCACAATATACATTGTATGTCATACTCTTTATAAAGAATCCACAATATACATTGTATGTCATACTCCTTATAAAGAATCCACAATACACATTGTATGTCATACTCCTTATAAAGAATCCACAATACACATTGTATGTCATACTCCTTATAAAGAATCCACAATATACATTGTATGTCATACTCTTTATAAAGAATCCACAATATACATTGTATGTCATACTCTTTATAAAGAATCCACAATATACATTGTATGTCATACTCCTTATAAAGAATCCACAATATACATTGTATGTCATACTCCTTATAAAGAATCCACAATATACATTGTATGTCATACTCTTTATAAAGAATCCACAATATACATTGTATGTCATACTCTTTATAAAGAATCCACAATATACATTGTATGTCATACTCTTTATAAAGAATCCACAATATACATTGTATGTCATACTCCTTATAAAGAATCCACAATATACATTGTATGTCATACTCCTTATAAAGAATCCACAATATACATTGTATGTCATACTCTTTATAAAGAATCCACAATATACATTGTATGTCATACTCTTTATAAAGAATCCACAATATACATTGTATGTCATACTCTTTATAAAGAATCCACAATATACATTGTATGTCATACTCCTTATAAAGAATCCACAATATACATTGTATGTCATACTCCTTATAAAGAATCCACAATATACATTGTATGTCATACTCTTTATAAAGAATCCACAATATACATTGTATGTCATACTCCTTATAAAGAATCCACAATATACATTGTATGTCATACTCCTTATCATGCAACTAGAGTTTAAATTGCTGTCCATACCTACTGAAATAGCAGTCATGTGGATCTTAGGGAGATAGTCATACCTTTCTGAAAGAAGGAGTAAGCCAAGGATCACAACATTCAAGTTTAGCTTGGTACAATTGCTTAGTGGCTTCAAAGAATATTTAACCCAAAGTACTCAGTGATAATCTATACCTCACATTGTAGACCATCATTGACCTTTGTAGAGAACAATTATACTATCCCAAAAAACCATACAAAGTTTGAGATGGTTTTAGGATTAATTTCTCTACCATGGATCGACGACAATAGCTAAACATAAAATGATACAAGGTTAAAGGTCGACTTACCTGTTTTTGAGGGGTGATTCCTTTCCCCTTGACTTGAAGTTCAGGATCATCAACTATATCCCCTTCTTGGTCCTCTTGTACAGTTTCTTCTACTTCCTATAAAAGATATGGTTAAATCAGAGGGATTGCTAAAATTGAACAAATTAAACATAAATCTTGAAGAGAATCATGCAAAAAGACCAACCAAGTAACTATCTCATATCTCATCACTATATAAACCAAGTAACTATCTCATATCTCATAACTATATAAACCAAGTAACTATCTCATATCATCACTATATAAACCAAGTAACTATCTCATATCTCATCACTATATAAACCAAGTAACTATCTCATATCTCATCACTATATAAACCAAGTAACTATCTCATATCATCACTATATAAACCAAGTAACTATCTCATATCATAACTATATAAACCAAGTAACTATCTCATATCTCATCACTATATAAACCAAGTAACTATCTCATATCTCATCACTATATAAACCAAGTAACTATCTCATATCTCATCACTATATAAACCAAGTAACTATCTCATATCGCATCACTATATAAACCAAGTAACTATCTCATATCTCATCACTATATAAACCAAGTAACTATCTCATATCTCATCACTATATAAACCAAGTAACTATCTCATATCTCATCACTATATAAACCAAGTAACTATCTCATATCTCATCACTATATAAACCAAGTAACTATCTCATATCTCATAACTATATAAACCAAGTAACTATCTCATATCATCACTATATAAACCAAGTAACTATCTCATATCATCACTATATAAACCAAGTAACTATCTCATATCTCATAACTATGTAAACCAAGTAACTATCTCATATCTCATCACTATATAATCAAGTAACTATCTCATATCTCATCACTATATAAACCAAGTAACTATCTCATATCTCATCACTATATAAACCAAGTAACTATCTCATATCTCATAACTATGTAAACCAAGTAACTATCTCATATCTCATCACTATATAAACCAAGTAACTATCTCATATCTCATCACTATATAAACCAAGTAACTATCTCATATCTCATCACTATATAAACCAAGTAACTATCTCATATCTCATCACTATATAAACCAAGTAACTGTCTCATATCTTGTCACTATATAAACCAAGTAACTATCTCATATCTCATAACTATATAAACCAAGTAACTATCTCATATCTCGTCACTATATAAACCAAGTAACTATCTCATATCTCATCACTATATAAACCAAGTAACTATCTCATATCTTGTCACTATATAAACCAAGTAACTATCTCATATCTCATCACTATATAAACCAAGTAACTATCTCATATCTCATCACTATATAAACCAAGTAACTATCTCATATCTTGTCACTATATAAACCAAGTAACTATCTCATATCTCATCACTATATAAACCAAGTAACTATCTCATATCTCGTCACTATATAAACCAAGTAACTATCTCATATCTCATCACTATATAAACCAAGTAACTATCTCATATCTCATAACTATATAAACCAAGTAACTATCTCATATCATCACTATATAAACCAAGTAACTATCTCATATCATCACTATATAAACCAAGTAACTATCTCATATCTCATCACTATATAAACCAAGTAACTATCTCATATCTTGTCACTATATAAACCAAGTAACTATCTCATATCTCATAACTATATAAACCAAGTAACTATCTCATATCTTGTCACTATATAAACCAAGTAACTATCTCATATCTCATAACTATATAAACCAAGTAACTATCTCATATCTCATCACTATATAAACCAAGTAACTATCTCATATCTCATAACTATATAAACCAAGTAACTATCTCATATCTCATCACTATATAAACCAAGTAACTATCTCATATCTCATAACTATATAAACCAAGTAACTATCTCATATCATCACTATATAAACCAAGTAACTATCTCATATCTCATCACTATATAAACCAAGTAACTATCTCATATCTTGTCACTATATAAACCAAGTAACTATCTCATATCATCACTATATAAACCAAGTAACTATCTCATATCTCATCACTATATAAACCAAGTAACTATCTCATATCTTGTCACTATATAAACCAAGTAACTATCTCATATCTCATAACTATATAAACCAAGTAACTATCTCATATCATCACTATATAAACCAAGTAACTATCTCATATCATCACTATATAAACCAAGTAACTATCTCATATCTCATCACTATATAAACCAAGTAACTATCTCATATCATCACTATATAAACCAAGTAACTATCTCATATCATCACTATATAAACCAAGTAACTATCTCATATCATCACTATATAAACCAAGTAACTATCTCATATCATCACTATATAAACCAAGTAACTATCTCATATCTTGTCACTATATAAACCAAGTAACTATCTCATATCTCATAACTATATAAACCAAGTAACTATCTCATATCTCATCACTATATAAACCAAGTAACTATCTCATATCTTGTCACTATATAAACCAAGTAACTATCTCATATCTCATCACTATATAAATATCAATTTGTTCAGTCTTTCGTTTGACCCATCATATGGGTGTTGTCAATGACATGTGGCAGGTCAGTGTTTTTCTTCGGGTGCTCCAGTTTCCTCCACCAATAAAACTGACCACCACGATATAACTGAAATATTGTGTTGAAAGTGGGTGCTAGACTACACTGAATTCTAAAATCAAAAGAAAATTTTTCATGTTTTTCTTTTTTCTGATAAATTGATTATCGACCTTTAATCAATCTGATTAAAACCAACTGTTATAATACACTAAACTCCCCTTAATATCTCACAGGACCTGATTAGAGGTCATATCCAGATGAACTGATGATCGTCCAATGAAAACTCCACTGGCAAAATCTTAGCAGAGTTTTTCATTTTTTTTTTTCAAATATAAAGCTCTGTTCTTGGTTGGTGTTTATAATAAAGTATTGACATAGGAAAGTTCTACTGGACATCACCTTTAATTGAATCATATCATATATGAGGGAGCGTAGCATATTACTACAACTGATTCAGATTGGACCTATACTAGAGATTGGCTTGGTTTATGGTGTTTAATGCCACTTTCAACAATATTTCAGTTATATCATGGGGGTCAGTTTTATTGGTGGAGGAAACCAGAGTACCCAGAGAAAACCATCAACCTGCCGTAAGTCACTGACTAACTTCATTAGATAATGTTGTATCGCCTGAATGGGATCCGAACTCACAACGTTAGTGGTGATAGGCACTGATTGCATAGGTAGTTGTAAATCTAACTACCATACGATCACGACCACTCCGAGCCATACTGTATATTATAGTAAACTGTTATAACTAGCTATCAGCCCACTTATAATCTTACATCATTATTTTCATCTTCTATATCATCTTCATCTTCCAATCCTTCATCCTCACTGAAATATAATAAAACTGACATACACTATATATTGTAGCCATATTGAGTTTCCAATTGTCACTAATAACACAGAGATCACCCATCATCATCAAAAGTGATGGGCCATTAGGCCTGGACCGAAAACGATTTTCAGCAATTTAAGCAATTCTAGAGGCAATAAACCTTGTAATTTAGAACCTTATTTCCAAAATCAGAATGAAAGAGTCATAACATTCTCATCTCAACATGGCATATATATACAACACGGGTGATCAACCTCAATAGGCTCATTCACCTCTGTGGTTGCACCAGTGTCCGTTTCATCTTCTGACCAAGGACTCTCCTTCTCCGACGTCGTGAAAAATGATATTTTCGGTTGATTTTTTTCAGATCTTGCCTTTTTGGGAGGCATTTTGTTGTCATTCGACATTTTTTGCTATAATCGAGACCTGAGTATGAAAAACACTGAGAGTATCGGATGATTATACGACTGGTTTTCTTTTTCGCCTGATTACGTTCGCGGGATGAAACAAAAATTAAGAACCAGTCGAAACAAAATAAGCATGTAGATCCCGGTTACCGGCGCACGATGTACAATTGTATGGGCCATACGTGACGGTAATGCGCCTTACTGGCGCACACATAATTTTTTAATGGGCCATATCAAATTTTAGCGCGACTATGGCGTGGCCCAAAGTGATCTCTGATAACACGAAGGAAAATTTTGAAGTGTAGACCAAAATAACTTGCTGTAAAATGTGTAAAAGTAAAAATAACTTATTTTCTGACCATTCAAGTGAGTCTTTATTTCAACAAATAGTTTTTTAAATTCTGCCACTAAAAATAACTCTATTTTAAAAGAAATCATCATGCATATAGAATCAACCATTTATCAAATACATAACAATTACTATTTTTACCTTAGAAAATTGTCTACAAGCTTGTTCTTTTTTTACATAATTTTTCTTCCATCTCAATCAAATACTGAATGTCAGAAGTTGTACATCACAATTGAAAAAGGTTAGAAACAATTACAGATTTTATATATTAATATTTAATAGAGGAGATAACAACCTTGAATGTTTCAACCTATGAGCTGTGACCTTGAATGTTTCAACCTACAGATCCCTCCAAGTGTATCAACGATCAAACACTCAGGTCGGACACAGAGTTTTGTCGGACTTCACTCTTAAAATTGTCCGACAAATGTCCGACCAAATCCTCCCAGGTCGGAGTGAGAGTCTCCACTCTCAGATAGTTAAACTGTAAACAGGAAACGTCCCCAAATTCTGCTAACCAATAAATTTGTGCATAAAGAAACATGCGTATCTTAGTAAAGCTGAAGTAAATGAGTGATATACAGTGGTACGGAAAGTATAGATATGTTAACGGCTGTCACGGGCGATATATACAATAATATCCATGAATAAAATGTATTAACATGCAGGTCCCATGTTTTAAGTGCACTAGAAGTGAATATTAATATGTCCCTATGTACTCGCGACAATCGATGCCAAGGCCCTTTCACTTGCTGCAGACAGTTGCCGGTTTACGATATCGGGTGCGTTTGCTCTTTTACGTGTTTGCCAAATGTAGGGCGAACGAACCCGGGTAAATAATTCTAATTTATACATTTATTTCTTTAAAGGCAAATTTGGATTAAAATTATTTAGTAAAATTTAAGTTTTATTTTGTTCATGGCGAATGGGTCATCAATCCGTAAATCCCGGGTTTTTTTTCTTGAAAATTGGCAGTCTGCGGAGTCCTGATATAGGTGAAATAATATTTTATTAGTGTATTCTACGTTTTTTTTTTTTTTTTTTACAGTTTACCTGTCAAAACATCACCCATCTCAGCATGTTGTCGCATCGTGCATTCATGATATACAAATACACCTATCACAGGTGTGAAAAAAAAAGTTGCTCAAGACTCTTTTTACTAAGACTTATAAACATAGATAACTATTCTGCATTTTCGATTTTCAAGCCGTCTTCCAATTTATTTGTACTTAAAAAATAAATTTATATCTTTTTTCTTATATATGTGTATAAATATCTTAATAAAATAAATACATTTACGGTGAGAAATTATTATACGTCATGATATCGTTATTTAGGTAAATACTTATTAGACAGATTTTTTTTAAAACCATTTTTGTCTTTTTAATTGATAACTGACCCAAGCTAAATAAATGAAATGTGACTTAATGTGTTAATTATATAAATCCTTGCCTTCTATAAATTTTAATTTCTTATCTAATTCTTATTCTTATTATGTAACAATATGGTCAGGTTGTTATTTTCATTGAATGGCATCTCAAAATAGATGGCTTCACAGTAGGGGCTCTTCCTGTATATTGGTTACATCCTGTATATTACAACTGACAGCTAATGCATGACAAACAATTGTAATCAGCCATCGTTATCATGAAATACATTTTTTAATCTTTATTTTGATGATGGCAACTAATTCCCATCACCAAATCCAAATTAGTATAGTAGAGGAGTACCGTATTTTTCGGACGATAAATCTAGATAAAAATGACGATTTTGTTTACAGTACAAAAAATGTATACCTTTATTTTGCTGTAGGTTTATTTCTGAATAAGAAGACTCGTATCATCGATGTTCTTGGTGTTATTTCTTTTTAAAATAAAGCAATAAAAGTATACTAACAGGGGGTGCAATTCTGGGCATAAAATATTCAACATCCGAAAAAAATCATTATTCAATGATTGAAGCGTTATCGAAAATCAGTTCAATATTGTATTTTATAATAAAATATATACTATAAAAAATGTATCTTGTTGAAAAAAATCACAGGGTGGATCGATTTACAATATAAAATTATTATCACAAAATATCTAAATATAGCTATAGCTTTCCATCAAACACGAGCATGCGCACGTGGTTGTAGTAAAAAATGGCGGTTGCAATACATCTCACAGTAAACAAGCTTTGTATACTAAATATACTGGAAAATAATTTATATCAATTTCGTTACTTAATCGATATTTTATTGCAATAATTTATATGAGGCTATGGGTGTTTAAACGTCACTTTTCAACAATATTTCAGTTATATATTGACCTTTCAGCTACCTTTCCTGGCGCGAATATGGTGCAAGGTAGAAATACACTAGGGTATTTACGTAACCGGACATTCTACATACCGGAAAGAAAGTACGCTTACAAATATGCATCGATCACAAAATGTTTGACATGTTCACCTCGAGAAATGTAAAAAAAATCTTTAAATATCCACTCTCACGTCCGACCTAATAGTCGGACTTAACTTAGAGAGTGTTGACTCTCAAATTAAATTTACTTCAATGATTACAAATGTACCTACAAACAAATAGTAATAAAAAACAACAACATTAAATAGAATTAATTATAATTGTTCTCCCCCTGGCACCTGGAAATTTGTGTCAACAAGATGTTCCTTCCATTATTGACACCTGTAACCTGAGCTAATTAATTCATATCAAGCTGGCTGTAATACCTAGTCCAATACACATATTGCCGTCACAGATGAACAAGTATAAGGACTTGAAATATTTGTAAACGGAATATTGTGTAACTTTAGCCGGTGATTTTTGCATCCGTTATTTCACCTTTATATGGATATCACACTCCGAAAGAATTATCTCTTATTCATTCATGTACACAGCCGTACCGGCCTCACTGACTCTGTTTTAAGTGACAACAGATTTTTTTTTTTAAATCGTCAGTGATTTTTCCAAACAAACAAAGTCAAAACGCAAACTTAAGTCGAGTTTTTACTCAAATTTAATTTGGTTTGTTAAGAAAACTTTTTTCGAGAAATCCAAGCCAGGGCTGGACTCGGCGTATATAATTTTAAAGTTTAGATTTCGGAAAAGTTACGATATTTCTAGCATTCCGATTGTAATCGTAAAATTTAAATGTACTAGAAAGATCTATTAAAATTAAACAGATTAAAGAAACACAAATGGTGTAACTCGAAATTATTGTACAATTCTTTGATTATGAGGTGCTCCTATGCATCGAACGACTGTTGTGCCCGAGCGTGACAAATATTGACCTTGGAGCTACCTTTCCTGGCGCGAATATGGTGCAAGGTAAAAATACACTAGGGTATTTACGTACCCGCACATTTTACACACCGGAAAGAAAGTACGCTTACAAATACGCATCGATCACAAAATGTTTGACATATTCACCTCGAGAAATGTAAAAAAAAATCTTTTAATATCCACTCTCACGTCCGACCAAGACCAAAATTTAGAGAGTGTTGACTCTCAAATTTGTCAGACATTTTGGGAGGAATATGTCGGACCTGAGAGTTTGATCGTTGATACACTTGGAGTGTACTGTATGAGCTGTGACCTTGGATGTTTCAACCTATGTGCTGTGACAGCTGGTTCCAACCTATGGGCTGTGACAGCTGGTTCCAACCTATGAGCTGTGACAGCTGGTTCCAACCTATGGGTTGTGACAGCTGGTTCCAACCTATGAGCTGTGACAGCCTGTTCCAGTCAGTTATTGTACTAGGGAAACAAGTTATGCAGATTTGACAGGTCAAATCCTTATTAAAACATCTTAAACAAATATTTAAGATAATCTAACCAAAAGATGAGTGTAATGCTACAATTGTAAAAAACAATTATACACAAACCTTAAGGATAACAGCATATCTAGTTTATGCATGGCTTCCATTGTTCCTTTAACTTCTTCTATTCCTTCCTCTCCTAACTGATTACCTATTTATAAAGAGGAAAACATTATTCTTACTTAAACAAAACATTCCCATGTAAAACAGTAAATAGAAGACAGCTGTACACACAATATTTACAATAACACTGTGAAACCTGTCTAATCCAAACCCTGAATAAACCCGAGTCCTGTATAAACTGATCATTAAGATAAAGTTCCAGTGTAGGATAAAGTCCCAGTGTAAGATAAAGTCCCAGTGTAGGATAAAGTCCCAGTGTAAGATAAAAGTCCCAGTGTAAGATAAAGTCCCAGTGTAGGATAAAGTCCCAGTGTAAGATAAAGTCCCAGTGTAAGATAAAGTCCCAGTGTAGGATAAAGTCCCAGTGTAAGTTAAAGTCCCAGTGTAAGATAAAGTCCCAGTGTAAGATAAAGTCCCAGTGTAAGATAAAGTCCCAGTGTAAGATAAAGTCCCAGTGTAGGATAAAGTCCCAGTGTAAGATAAAGTCCCAGTGTAAGATAAAGTCCCAGTGTAGGATAAAGTCCCAGTGTAAGATAAAGTCCCAGTGTAAGATAAAGTCCCAGTGTAAGATAACATCCCAGTGTAGGATAAAGTCCCAGTGTAAGATAAAGTCCCAGTGTAAGATAAAGTCCCAGTGTAGGATAAAGTCCCAGTGTAGGAAATCTTTGATAATTTGACCTGTATATAAGAACACTTGTCTATTCCAAACACAAAAGGTGGTCTCAAGGAGGATAGGCTTAGACACGTTTCACTATATTTACTTATTCATTAATTACAGAAGAAATAAGTCCTTTCATTCTACCAAAATAAGACATCTTAATATCTTTAACACCTGTGTGAAATTCAATTCCCTCATCCCACTAGGCTCTACTCCAGAAAACAAAGAATTATTTGGCATGGGTGGCAGAATGGTTAAGGTGTTTGATTTCTATTAAATTTGTCCATTATTTGAACACGGCCACATTCTTGTCAACATTACCTGATGTTTTTTTCTCTCCTATCCTTACCTTTGGAAGGCCTGTTTGGTGTGTTTGGTGTTCAGTCATATCTTTTGTAAAAACAACTTAATAAACTTACAATTAAGATCTAATTTAATTAGTTGATCTTTGCCTTCCATACTCTCAGTTATAGACAAAGCTCCATCTTTTCCAATCTCATTTCCTGATAAATTTAACTCCTGTAATTATAAGAAAACACATTTGATCAGCACTATACTGACATTTTAATTGTCACATTTATAGAAAATGCTGTATATATGTAGAGAGAGTGATCATAGTCTAACATCACATGACCAATTTTTCAGCCATATCATGAGGAGAACATGTTACATTCAATGAGATGATGATGATAAAGTCCACTTTGTTACTAGACCAACACTTAGTTTGTACTAGACCAACACTTAGTTTGTACTAGACAACACTTAGTTTGTACTAGACAAACACTTAGTTTGTACTAGACAACACTTAGCTTGTACTAGACAACACTTAGTTTGTACTAGACAACACTTAAGTGTGTACTAGACCAACACTTAGTTTGTACTAGACCAACACACTTAGTTTGTACTAGACAACACTTAGTTTGTACTAGACCAACACTTAGTTTGTACTAGACAACACTTAGCTTGTACTAGACCAACACTTAGTTTGTACTAGACCAACACTTAGTTTGTACTAGACCAACACTTAGTTTGTACTAGACCAACACTTAGTTTGTACTAGACCAACACACTTAGCTTGTACTAGACCAACACACTTAGTTTGTACTAGACCAACACTTAGTTTGTACTAGATCAACACTTAAGTTTGTACTAGACCAACACTTAATTTGTACTAGACCAACACTTAGTTTGTACTAGACCAACACTTAGTTTGTATTAGATCAACACTTAGTCTGTACTAGACCAACACTTAGCTTGTACTAGACCAACACTTAGTTTGTACTAGACCAACACTTAGTTTGTACTAGACCAACACTTGGTTTGTACTAGACCAACACTTAATTTGTACTAGACCAACACTTAGTTTGTACTAGACCAACACTTAGTTTGTACTAGACCAACACTTAGTTTGTATTAGATCAACACTTAGTCTGTACTAGACCAACACTTAGCTTGTACTAGACCAACACTTAGTTTGTACTAGACCAACACTTAGTTTGTACTAGACCAACACTTAGTTTGTACTAGACCAACACTTAGTTTGTAGTAGACCAACACTTAGCTTGTACTAGACCAACACTTAGTTTGTACTAGACCAACACTTAGTTTGTACTAGACCAACACTTAGTTTGTACTAGACCAACACTTAGCTTGTACTAGACCAACACTTAGTTTGTACTAGACCAACACTTAGTTTGTACTAGACCAACACTTAGTTTGTACTAGACCAACACTTAGCTTGTACTAGAACAACACTTAGCTTGTACTAGACCAACACTTAGTTTGTACTAGATCAACACTTAGCTTGTACTAGACCAACACTTAGTTTGTACTAGACCAACAATTAGTTTGTACTATTTTTATAGTGCTAGCTCACTGAAACAACAGTGCACAGGTAGACATGTCGCTCCACTCTGACACATTATCATAATACCAAGCCAACCAGTCTTCTTTCTTTCTCCTTAATGCTGCATGCTTAATGGAGAAGCAACAAATACCAAACTTATAGTCTTTGGTTTGACTTGACCAGGATTTTAACACACGATCTACTGCACCAGAGGCAAGCAAATATATCACAGATGCCGTTGTATATACGTAGAAGATAAATAGTGTAGTCAAAGAGTATGGTTAGTCATTGGAGTAGCAGATTACATATATTTGGAAATAATTATGGTGTACACAATAAAATCTTATATATCTTTTTCAATATAACAGTAAGAAGTGTTTATCATCAATATGTATGAGTCATATTTCAGGAGGTGTGACAAATTATACAAACTAAGCATTTCAAAACAAAAACTAGAACTGTGAGTAACCTCACTGAGTGATACCCCCCGCTTGCAATACTATGATGTTCAAACTTTGGAATACAGGTATATTAGCAAGTTAATTATCTCCCCTTCTAAATTTTAGACAGCAACGGTATTCCTTCATGCACATCTGCAGGTAGTGTACTACAACTGTGTAAAGTTTCACAAAACTCCAATAAGCCGTTTAGGAGGAGTTGCGCTTACAAGATACACAACCCCCCTTTTCGTGAAAGTATAAGTTGAATTATCTCCCCTTCTAAATTTTAGACAGCAACAGTAATCCTTCATGCACATCTGTAGGTTGTGTACTACAACTGTGTAAAGTTTCATAAAAATTCAATAAGCAGTTTAGTAGGAGTTGCGCTTACAAGGTACATGCCCCCCCCTTTTCGTGAAAGTATAAGTTGAATTATCTCCCCTTTTAAATTTTGGACAGCAACCATATTCCTTCATGGACATCTGCAGGTAGTGTACTACAACTGTGTAAAGTTTCACAAAACTCCAATAAGCCGTTAAGGAGGAGCTGCGCTTACAAGGTACACGACCCCCCTTTTTGCGAAAGTATAAGTTGAATTATCTCCCCTTCTAAATTTTAGACAGCAACGGCATTCCTTCATGCACATCTGCAAGTTGTGTACTACAACTGTGTAAAGTTTCATAAAAATTCAATAAGCAGCTTAGTAGGAGTTGCACTTACAAGGTATATATCCCCCCCCCCCCCTTTTCGTGAAAGTATAAGTTGAATTATCTCCCCTTTTAAATTTTGGACAGCAACCATATTCCTTCATGCACATCTGCAGGTAGTGTAAAGTTTCATAAAAATCCAATAAGTCGCTTAGGAGGAGTTGTGCTTACAAAGTACATGGACGGACGGACAGGGTGATTCCTATATACCCCCCCAAACTTTTGCGAGGGGTATAATAAAGTTAGTCAAGCATACAATACACCATGTATTCCTTACTTTTAATTTTTTGTGTCCATCTTTTAATGCTGCTGCTAATATGTTGGCTCCATCAGTTTTTACTAAACAGTCCCCAAAGTTAATCACTTCTAAATTCTGTAACCTTGGCAAAACCTGAAATATATTAATACATATAGATCTATGACTATATAATACATCATGAGATAGATATGCAAGCCATGAAAATCATAATCTCAAACAAATGTTTATTCTTAAGCTTTACAAAATAGAATACACATATATAGCATAGATGTCCTTAAAATACTGAGATTTCCATGCGAAATAAAAATAGGTATTTCACCCAGTGAAATAAAAATGTCTATTTCACTGTGATGTCACAGTACCATGGTCACAATTGAAAATATTTTTAGCATTTGACAATTAAAAACAATTTCCTTTTTAAACGTCTTATTTCCCCCAAACAAAAGTTTAAAATTTATGCAGTAAACAGTATAACTACTTTTGTATTGTGGATATCAGTAATAAATCACTTGTAACAGAACAACAGCAATTCACTGATGTGTTATAACATACATTGTACATTCATGAATTACTACGATGTTTGGTTATTAGTGATTTATTTTCGATATTTGGGATGCAAGAGTAGTTATACTATAAATATTTATATAATATTAAATCATGGGACATTATATGGAGCAAATGAAATTCAGATCTAATCATACAGCTATATACAGGTCATTTATAATTCAGATCTAATCATACAGCTATATACAGGTCATTTATAATTCAGATCTAATCAAACAGCTATATACAGGTCATTTATAATTCAGATCTAATCATACAGCTATATACAGGTCATTTATAATTCAGATCTAATCATACAGCTATATACAGGTCATTTATAATTCAGATCTAATCATACAGCTATATACAGGTCATTTATAATTCAGATCTAATCAAACAGCTATATACAGGTCATTTATAATTCAGATCTAATCATACAGCTATATACAGGTCATTTATAATTCAGATCTAATCATACAGCTATATACAGGTCATTTATAATTCAGATCTAATCATACAGCTATATACAGGTCATTTATAATTCAGATCTAATCATACAGCTATATACAGGTCATTTATAATTCAGATCTAATCATACAGCTATATACAGGTCATTTATAATTCAGATCTAATCATACAGCTATATACAGGTCATTTATAATTCAGATCTAATCATACAGCTATATACAGGTCATTTATAATTCAGATCTAATCATACAGCTATATACAGGTCATTTATAATTCAGATCTAATCATACAGCTATATACAGGTCATTTATAATTCAGATCTAATCATACAGCTATATACAGGTCATTTATAATTCAGATCTAATCATACAGCTATATACAGGTCATTTATAATTCAGATCTAATCATACAGCTCATTTATAATTCAGATCTAATCATACAGCTATATACAGGTCATTTATAATTCAGATCTAATCATACAGCTATATACAGGTCATTTATAATTCAGATCTAATCATACAGCTATATACAGGTCATTTATAATTCAGATCTAATCATACAGCTATATACAGGTCATTTATAATTCAGATCTAATCATACAGCTATATACAGGTCATTTATAATTCAGATCTAATCATACAGCTATATACAGGTCATTTATAATTCAGATCTAATCATACAGCTATATACAGGTCATTTATAATTCAGATCTAATCATACAGCTATATACAGGTCATTTATAATTCAGATCTAATCATACAGCTATATACAGGTCATTTATAATTCAGATCTAATCATACAGCTATATACAGGTCATTTATAATTCAGATCTAATCATACAGTTATATACAGGTCATTTATAATTCAGATCTAATCATACAGCTATATACAGGTCATTTATAATTCCAGAGCTCCAGATAATTTTCAAGTCCAAAGAGTAATTACCCCCTACTTTTGAAAATGATGGGTATTTGCATATTTCCTTTGCACTGTTGTACTCTCTACTTCAGAAAAGATTGCTTACATGTACACTTTTAAAATAATATTTGATGCAAGTGTTATTCAATAAACGCAGGATGCAAGTGAAATGTATATCTCTGTTTAATTTGACACGATTGTGTCATGTTTATTAATAAAATGTTGTAAATATTTTGTTCTGTGTTTACTTTATATAACTGACTGATAACTTTTTCATGTTTTCTTTTCGTTTTTTGCTCGTCGACTTCGGCAGTTTTCACAGCCGTTTTGATAATGTCATCAATGATTCCTTTAACTATACTGTCACTAAACACAGATGAAACTCAGGAACTTAAGTATAGAATTTTCCGGAGCACTCTTGCGCTTATTCATGTTCTTGCTCATTTTCAACGAACAACGTGTTCCCAAATACTTTCGTTTTAGTTCTTACTTATTACGTAAACCACTCCTTATCAGGAGCACCACATTTATTTGTAATATTGACCGCGATTGGATGATTTATCGTAAACATCCAATCAGATCTCTTTTGACATCGATGCTTAGAAAGGCAAACATTCGGTACCCCTCTGATGTATACGCTCTCTCCTTCGAAAAGTATAAAGGGAATTTCTCAAAGACAAAAATGTATTGTTATTGTACACGACTGTATTATCAGAGTATAAGTACGCTCCAAATTTAGAAAGTTTGCTTACACAGCAATATGCATGCGTAATGTGTACACTCTGATCTGATAATACATGCGTTTTTACTCGTTTTTATAGCGTAAAAAACGCAAATACGCAGCTTATCTGGAGCTCTGAATTCAGATCTAATCATACAGCTATATACAGGTCATTTATACAGTTTTTCTACAGAGAGCTATATACAGGTGATTTATACAGTTTTTCTACAGAGAGCTATATACAGGTGATTTATACAGTTTTTCTACTGAGAGCTACATACAGGTCATTTATACAGTTTTTCTACTGAGAGCTATATACAGGTCATTTATACAGTTTTTCTACTGAGAGCTATATACAGGTCATTTATACAGTTTTTCCTTTGATATCATTGAGTGGTCAGTATCAACGCACTGACTCCGATTCTGTAAATAATAGGTCACTGTGACATCAAAACCAATATGTAGTTACCAATAAAACAATATCTTCAGTTTTGAACATACATTATCACTAGTATCTGTGCTCGTTCTATCAGATCCATATAGAATAACGACAATTTTGAAAGTTGAGACAGACATGATTGCTAATGTCTCAGTGAGTACCATAGGACGAGCTGTGATATTTGTGATAATGTCTGTCGTGGCCTTCAGAACTGACATTATTGTTTTTATCGGTTACATCATAATGTGTTTTACGTCAGATAAACTTGTGCATGCAAGTTACGAACTGACCTAATATTTTTGTGGTTCAAGGTCAGTTCAGTGATCCAGACTTTATCAACAGCACACATCAGAAGGAAAATGTCAAATCTGCCGATAAGCTGCTATACTATAGATAATGTCTTGTCTCAACCTAGACAACTGCGATTGTTCTATGTATACAAACATCCATCTTCACTAACCAAGGTTTACGATTCGCCTCCTCCTCTTGTGAAGACTAGACACAGATCATATTCCTTTCCTAGCGAAGATGCAAAACAACAAACCTTAGCGATACTTTGTGAGCCTTTCTTTGTAAATGTATTGTCATTGAGATCCAGTATTTTTAACTGTGTATTTTCAGCTATAGCATCAGCTAGTGCTGCGATACCAGGATGATGTATTCCATTCTGTGGCATAGAAATCTGTTCTAATGTACCAATAGCCTGAAATATAATACAACAAATCTGTTCTAATGTACCAATAGCAGTGTTTTCGTTAAGAACCGACCGCCGCCCAAATTGACCTCTTCAATCCAATTTCTGGCTGGTTCAACTGGCAGCTAAAGAAAAAATATATTGTACTTTTAAAGCCTGAGTGAAACTTCTTTAAAAACTATTATTATTTGATATCACTAGCGAGTTTGAAGACTTAAAAATATGTTTGTTGTTTGTGCTACATTACTTCCTTGTTTACATTGTATCCGACACGCATTTGCAATGGCGATTTTCATGGGCTGTTTGGCTGATTTATTCAGATTTCCGGATATTGAAACACATGGTTTCGTAGCGGTCATGAAGAGAACTCTACATGATTTTTTTTTACAGTAACTGCTTCGGCAAAGAGTAGGAAAGGTTTGAATCGCTTTTTCTTTTACAATAGTTAATAAAGCTTGAATCGAGTTAGTTAATTAGCTGAAACGGGTCCCGTCGGCCTGTCATGAACTGGAGATCAGGGGTTTCAAAGTTTTTTATAACAGGAGGTACTTCTTAAATTTTAGGAGGTACCTAAAAAAATAGGCCGGGGGCCCGAGGGTCCCAGTCGGTCCAGGGCAAAGCCTGGTGGTGGGTCCTGAAATCTAGCAATTTGTGGACCAAAAATTGTACTTCAGAGACTGCAAATCATTAAGTGTTTTTGAAAGAAAAATCTCATTAACTTTCTTTTCAGAGTACAGATTTCACCAAGATCATGCATAATGGATTCCCCCCCCCCCCCCCACCCAATTTCTTTTTGGAATATTTCAGATTACAGACTTCAGCCAAGATTATTCATGGGCTGGTGGAAAGATGTATCCAAAAAAATATTGAAATTTGAATTATGTTGTTTTCTCCTTGAATTATCTTGTTTTCTCCCTGTTAATGACATTTTTCCATGTTTTATGTTTTTTTTTGTACATAAGTATTTTACATAAAGCTAGTTGCTTTCAAATTTGTTGTTGTTTTTTTGTACATTGCAAATGAATACATTTGCACCATCCAGCATAATCAGGATTGACCATAAAAACAAAGAGCCATTGGATTCATTAAGACAATTTAATGGAAAGGAATTAACATTGACTGATTTATAAAGTTATTCTATATCACTATCACTGTCACAGTTATAGTCCTCCTCCTCTAGTTCTTCTCTGATCGTGTCCCATGTATCAAGCAGGAAAGATTTAGCAACAGCTCTAATTTCCTCTCGTACAATTGCTGATTCATTTTCAGACTCTGACTGCAGCTGGAAGTCTGTTTGGCATGAATTGTCAACAGTTTCTATTTGATTCTCCTCTGTAGCACACACAGTGTCTTTCTGATTTACAGGCTTTGGTAATTTCTGTCTGTTTTTGTTGCTTCTCCATTTTTGCACTGATGTCTTAACTATTTCATTTTCTTTGCCGATTTCTGGTCCATATATGGCAATCGTCATTAGACTCATCATCATTTCCTGTTTCAGACGACTACGAAATCGAGTTTTTAAGCGCTTTACTGTACTTGCTCCCCTTTCTGGCCATGCATTTGACACTGGAATGCTTTGACATACTTCTGCCAGAAAGACAAGATAAGGAAAAAATACATTAAAGTCTACCCTTTTCTGCAGGATCTTTTGCAGAACTTTTTGGGTTGGGCTCAGTTTTACTGGAGATTTAGAATCATGTTCTTCTGATACAAGGGTCATTTCTTTCTTCCATTGTAGAAAATTATATTTGAGCTTCTTCCACTCAACTCTTATTTCTTCTTTCTTGGACTCTTCCAAATCTTTAAAGAAATGATTTATCATAGTTTCAATGTGTTCATTACCATAGACTGTAAATTCAAGTGTTTCTCTTTCTGGAACAGAAAATGGATTGAATATGTCAAAAGCTTTCAGAATTTCTAATGAATCTGAAAATCTCTTTTCAATGTTACTGATTAAAGATTCAGTGTACTTTCTAAGCATAGAAGATGTCTTTTCGATTTGATTTTCGGTAGCATTGAGTTGCAGTTCAGATAATCTCCCTCCTTCACTCAAATCTTTCTTCAGCTCCACAATTGGTGTTTGGTTATCAGCTATCTCCTTTAATTTGTCAATTGTATACTGAAGTGATGGGCATATGTGACTAAAATCTATGGTTCCACTTTGGAATACTTTACTCAGGCTAGAAAGTATGGGCAAAACACTTCGCAGTACATATACCGATGCTATAAATGAATATCCTTTCATTCTTTGCAACAGTCCATAGGCCGCTGTGTCCTTTTCACCAAGGATATTGAGTGTATTTAAAATAGAAATTATGTCAGCATGAACAGCTTCTATCGAATGGTCGAATGAGAGCCATCTGGTTGTGCATGCTTTCTTCAGCTTTTTCCCAACAATCTTTTTGGCTTGTTCTGTCAACTGAATTTTCTTAGTTTCCTCCTGAACTTTCAGGTATAGAGCAGTACGCTTTGCAGAATGTTCAAAGTATTTCCACAACTGGGTAAGATACAGATGTGTTTGTTTGATCACCTGGACATCATCATTGCTTTGGACACATGCCAAAGCCAGTTTATGGCAAATACAGTGTATATTTATTAATTGCGGGTTTTCATTCTTCAACTTTCCAGCTACACCATTTTTTGCAATCATAACTGATGCCCCATCTGTACATAAACTTCCTCCTTTCAAGACCAAATGAATCCATTTTATCGTGTACAATTTTGACTAAAGTTTCAGCATTCACAGAATTCGAGTTTTTCAGAGCATCTTCGATAAATAAAAACTGTACCTTTGGCATACCATCTTTGCTTACATACTGCACAAAACAAACACATTGCTCTGTATTTGTAATGTCCGTTACATCATCGATCATCAGCCCAAATGTTTTAGCGTCTCTAAGTTCCTGTAGTACAGGGTCTTCTTGGATTACATCTCCAATAGTTATCATCATTTCTCTGATCGATCCCATTCCTCTGTGGTTGAAATGTTTCATTTTTTGTACTCCTAATCTTTCAATTAAATTTATAAGTGATACAAATTTATTATTTGGTAATTCCTCTTTAGCTATCCAGTACATACTTTTGAATGCAGCATCATAAACTTCATCAGCATACTGTTTCTTCTCCTGCAAATCTTTTTCAAATGGTGAAATTTTTTGGACAAGTTCTTCAAGTTCTGCTGCTTTGTGATTCTTTGATCTCACATGGTCTAGAATTGCTTCTTTCCTATATCGTGTTGCTGGTTTAGTGCAGTATATTTCAGCTTTAAAATGACAATGTCTTTTGCATATCAGGCAATACATTCCGTCAGACTCTTTGTAAACTAACCACCATAATCCAGTTCGTTCACTGTAGCTGGTACTTGGATCAATTATCATTCCGTGTTTGAATCTATGTTTATCTTTACTACTTTTCTGAGGGTCTTGTAATGACAAGCCAGTACATGTGTCTTTACATAGGGAATAGTGGTGGATTTTCTGTTCTTCTGGATTAAACAGTACAGTTAGCATTTCCTTCTGCCTATCACATTCTATTTCTGTCTGTCATTTATCTGCAGAATCATTTACATTTTTTGACGATCTCTCAGAGTTATATACTTCTTTCTCTTGACTTTGTGACTGAGCTTTGGTTGTGGCATCTTTATGTGTCAAGTCCACATTGTCATCATTCTGCTGTAATGTGGCATCTGATGATCTATTTTCTGTCTGTTCTGCTATACTTTGACCCTCATTTACTGAAAGAAAGAAATCATATCATATATCATGCTCTGTTATTAAATTTAAAAAAAAGAAAAGAATTAAGGATTCAAAAATTAGATGACTTAATTTCTAAAGATTTATATCTTTAAATTATTTTTAACACTACCATAACTGCAGAATTAGTAGACTCAATTTCTAAAGATTTATATCTTTAAATTATTTTTAACAGACTGTTGCATGTTGGTTTGACACATGGTTTTATTTTCAATAACCTGATATCAGATAATAGAAATCACAAGTGAGAAATCAATATGACGTACCATATTCTTACGTTTCAGTAACTGTAAGCCAGTTCGGATGTATCCTGTTCATCAATTCTTCTGGAAATAATAATCTGAAACTGTTTAACAAAACTAACATCAAAAACATTAACAAGTTCACGCAGTGCAGACCAAAAATTTACCTGTGTTTTTGTTGTTGTTGACAAAATGATATTTTTTTTACATTTACCGTTTTAAATGATCCTATATGTATAACACTGTATAAATTTTTCCTGTGTTACAATACATGTACGCATAGTGCCATACATGTAGTAATATATACAGTAAGTAGCACCTAAAACACAGGTATATTTTGCAGTCTGAATAAAAAATAAACTAAAATTTTTTTTATTCCCAATTGACCAAAATCATTAAATTTCTACCTTAAACAGAAGGTATGGTTCATTTATAAAAAACATGAAACCATGCAACAATTAAAATCATGAAAGAAATTGTTCACAAATAACCATTAACATTGAGCGAGTTTTGAGTCAAGGAGCATGATTTCCAATGCATTTTATTTCAAGGAACCATATCTAGACCACGAGTTAGCAGATTAATCTCGTTAAATTTTGAGGGAATACATGCATCAGAACAAAGCTCCGGCCCGGAGCTTTTTAATGATGCATGTATTCCCGGAGTCCGGGACCAAATCTCAACGAGATTATGAACAGTTAAAACATATCGTCAGTTCCGAGACGTAAAATGAAAAACAAACAAAATGCCATGCACATCGTCTATAATTCCACTCGACTCACTTTTTCTACATTTCGCAGCAAAATAGTCATTTATTTTCGTGTTCTTCTTCATCATGTCTTCAGGAGATTATTATTGTTTTATTTATTCAATGTGAAATCAGCGCTCGCTTACGACCTCTTAATTGTACGCTTTAAAACATCTCGCCGACTCAGAGAATCAGCCAATCAAATCGTTCGTTAGAACCTATTATGGTTTGTCAATGTACTTCCTGTATTTTGATAAACAAAAATAAACCGATACGGCGACTATTTCTGTCTCTTCGAACTAAATATTTTTATAGATTATTTTGGGGGGTTCAGTAATTTCAACCGGTACTTCTCTTCGAACTTAATATTTTTATAGATTATTTTGGGGGGTTCAGTAATTTCAACCGGTACTTCTCTTCGAACTTAATATTTTTATAGATTATTTTGGGGGGTTCAGTAATTTCAACCGGTACTATACACCATCTCAGGCGGGTAAAATTACCGGGTACCGGCCCACTTTGAAAACCCTGGGAGATCATCAGATAAACAAGGGGGGGGGGTTATAAAAGTCACCCAAAGCAAGCTCTTAATATCAGAAACAGATGAAATTATCTACTGCATTTAATGTGAAATTAAACTAAGTTACATTGACAGAACAACTGGTCCTGTTCAGAATCAAAAGATTTGTTTCTGGTACTACAGTTATACAAACGTAAGGTATGTATCCCTAAAAACTATCAAATTAAATGCAGAAGAAGTGGAAGCTCATGTTTTCTTATAAATGAGCCTGACCAATACTTCTTCTTTTTCTCTCTCTACATTTCTTTTCATGCCCTTGGGAAGGGGGTAGTAAAAATTATTGTGTGTAGGGGAAGTGCTGCCCATTTCTTTTTTATGGTCAAAAGATTGTATCGTAAAAATGGCGAAGAGATGGATTTTTTTTTTAAACAACGGGAATAGGTCTATTTATTTACAACTGTCTGCTTTTATTTTACAAGATTGAATATAAAATTTGTTCTGATTAATAAATATTATGTCCATTAAAACAACATGCACGAAAGATAAAACGTCTAGATAATCACTCAACTGTCACCAGATTTACGACTTCGGTGACATATCCTGTGGAGAAACAGGTAAGATTTAGAAGATGGGGGCAATAAAAGTTAATCCTTTTCACTAATTTTTATGGCCATTTGCCGGTGAATTAAGGTCCATCACAGTGGGAAAATGTCGGTGAAATTCCCACTGAAGGATTAATTTTATGTCCATCACGGTGATTTATCACGGTATGTCCCTGACCGTACTGTATGTAATTGGTGATAAAATATTTTTGGTAGTGGCAGTGTTTGGCAGGTTGCAGACGACACAATGTTTTATAGATAACTTACACAGAGTATACATGTACATATTTCATGGCAGGATATTTAATACATATCAAACACCTCTTAAAAAAAAAAGGGAAAGAATGTGTCCATATGACACAAATGTCCCCCCTTCCAGAACAGAAAGAGTGGTAAAGTCCTAAATATTGAACTTGGTCTTCCTTTTATGGTACCTGACCTTGTCTATAAATTTCAAATGATCGGTTATGGGGAGCTTAAGTTATTGAAAGAAACCAAATGAGGGACATGCTGATGGATGGACGTACAGCCATAGGTAACACTTAACACCCCAGAAGCCTAGCGACAGGGGGCATAAAGATAAATAAAATAACTTGAAATCTTGACTGTTTATTTCATATAAATGATTTAAAGATAACGAGTTAAATATTTGTGATGTACTCACTTTGAAGGCTTGAGCCAGAGCAGTTGCTCCATCATTTTCTTGTCTGTTCCTACCACATATAAAGACTTTAAGTGCCAGGGGTTTACCTGCTTGACAACTAGACTTGTGACAATCTAATAATGACTGGGCTAACATCTGTAAACCAACAATAAACAAAGATTAGATACTACAAGGATGACAACAGAAATCTTTAGAAAGTTATATTACAAAATAGTGTTTAAATTTCTTACCCATTTGGAAAAGAATGAGAATATAGCCTTACACTGACTTTGAGTAAATACATAAGGCCTTACTGCAATAAAATTTTTAGCACAATTTTTGCATTTGTACTTGAAAAATGGCCAATACAAAACACTGCATCTAATAAATACAGTATTCTGCATTGACGATTTTTGAGTATAAAGGAAAGATCATATATGAAGGGGTTCATTGATGACAAAAGAGGAAGCTACCCCCTCCCTATATAGTGCCTCCATATTATTTCCAAATATTTTGCTAAAAACAAAAGAGGAAATCTTTCATCCCGTTAAGATATAAACTAACTTTTCCTCCACCAATTCCTAGTCCATTATTGTTGAGTCTGAGTTCCTGTAGAGTGTAACAACTGCTACTCTTGAGAAGTTCTACCAATCCTTCAACACCTAAAGGTCCAAAGGCATTATCACTTAGATCTAGCTCTACCAGTCCTGCCCCAGATGTCATGATAGCTCCACCTAGATGTTTCTGAAATACATCATAAGAAATAAACTTAATCTCATAAGAAAGTGAAATATACAGTCCTGCTCCAGATGTCATGATAGCTCCACCTAGATGTTTCTGAAATACATCATAAGATATAAACTTAATCAAGAAAGTGAAGTAGACATTTTCTGGTACAAGTTATGCACATTATTGAAGATCCTACAGTGACTGTGAAATGTAGAACAGCAATAAAACAGTTGTTCCTTTACTTTAGTTTGTGTTTGAAAGTTAGATATTATATGTTATTCAGCTATCAGACAGGGTATATAATGTGACATTCCCGGCTTAGGATTTATATTCCCTGAGGCGCAACCGAAGGGAATATATAGCATAAACTGGGAATGTCACATTATATACCTTGTCTGATAGCTGAATAACAGATATATTACGGATTTAACCATTGTTTTTTTTAAATACAACATCCAACTGTATTAAATAAATTTGCCTCTTTTATTTTCATTTTTCGTATCTCTAGATGTCTGTTTCCGTACCTTTGGCGTCATTCTTCAATGACGTTAAAATATGTGTCACGTCATATTTCATGTATGGGGGTGTCTCATGAAGGAAAATACTGTACTAAATTTTTAAATCAATACAGTTTCATATGTAGTAAATTTTATAAACTTTATAAATATAACATTGATATATCACAAAACAAAACAACGGGTTTGCGAAACGGTTTCAATAATTTAAATGTTAACAACATGTAAATAAAACCTTGGTGTGGCCCCATAACGTCAAAAGTTTTCAAGGCTCAACGTTTTGTTTATTTGTTATAGTACAGCCGTGGAACATAGGAGTTTGCTGAATCGATCAGCTTTTTGTGACGGAATTAACCGTTGTAATATTTTTTTGTTCATGCAGCCGTTTTGAGTATAAAAACAGCATTTAATTTGGTAAAAATACATTTATTATTCCGTATTATACCATTGATTCAGTGAAGCGTAATGTTTTGTCGTCCATGTTTTAATCGTTTTTGGGGACTGAAATATATACCCTGTCTGTTTTCCGAATATATGCTGACATTCAGAGTTGAAGAACCAATGAAAATATGTGTAACAAACTAAATTCGTAATATTTTAGCATATTCATTTACATCTTTCCTAATACATGTAACATAAAAATGTTCTTGTTTTTGACATGTATTGTCTGATCATGTATCATTTAGTCACCTTCTTCACTGACGTGATGCCAGTGAAAATTGTTTCTTGTAATATCAGACATTGTTAACAATGTGATGAGAATTCTGTCATATTGATGTACACAATTATTCTAGATCAGCATGTTCTGACAGCTTATTATCATAATGTCAGATATTTAAGCTCAATTGTAATTATCACAAGCCATCTCTATTTCTCTATTAAAAAAAATCATTTTTGTATATTCAAGGGGTACAACTCATATACAGAAATTCCTAACCCCCTCCCTAAAAAAGACATGTTTACTTTCTAATCTGTTATTCTGAATCATTTATTAAAATTTCGGAAAATTCAAAACCTGTAAAAATATTTTTTTTATGTTTTGAAATGACATGTGTAAAAATCTAATATTGGTATCTTTGTTATAGACTGAATATAAATAAATCTTACTAATGCTATTGGTATCTCTGTTTTTAATCTTCCTGTAAACATGTCACTCCACAGTGCTCTCTGTAAACATGAATTATTGTATTAAACACAAGGAAAAAATGTTTTGGATCTGTTCAATTTGAAAAATATCCTATTCAAATAAAATGAAGTGAAAACCCTGTGTATATATATTGTATCTGATTTTTGTCAAAATAATTCCATAGAATATGTTTACACTATGACTAAATTGATATGCGTTACTTCTACAATAATAACCTAAAAAAACATCAAGAAGTGAGAAACAAATAAATAGCCATTAGCCAGGAATTTGATTAAAAAGATATATCTGGGCTTGGCCCAACAAATTAAAGCCTTAATTGTGTGTACTGGAGGCTAGCATGCCAACCATTACTACACTGAAGCATTTGACAACATAGATCCCTATATATGTATTAAAACTAGAGTCTCATATAAGCAGTCTACATGTATGTCAAGTTTTTTATTTCCATGGTTCAGACATTATAGACCCTACATGCATTAATGGTCCAGCGGTTTCACAGAAGATGATTAAAAATGTGAAAATTGGATTAAACTAACCTGAAATTCTGGATGTTTAACAAGTGCTTTAGATAAAGCCTCAGCTGCTTCAACACCAAGTGTGTTCCCTTCCATTCTCAAAGCTGTCATTACTTTACATTTTTCTATTTCATCAACGATTTCTTTAACTGTAAAAAAAAAAATATTCAGAATTCTTCACATAAAAAACTCCGTCCAACAGTGTTTAAAGCTTCAGTCATTCCGTCCAACAGTGTTTAAAGCTTCAGTCATTCCGTCCAACAGTGTTTAAAGCTTCAGTCATTCCGTCCAACAGTGTTTAAAGCTTCAGTCATTCCGTCCAACAGTGTTTAAAGCTTCAGTCATTCCGTCCAACAGTGTTTAAAGCTTCAGTCACTCCGTCCAACAGTGTTTAAAGCTTCAGTCATTCCGTCCAACAGTGTTTAAAGCTTCAGTCATTCCGTCCAACAGTGTTTAAAGCTTCAGTCATTCCGTCCAACAGTGTTTAAAGCTTCAGTCACTCCGTCCAACAGTGTTTAAAGCTTCAGTCATTCCGTCCAACAGTGTTTAAAGCTTCAGTCATTCCGTCCAACAGTGTTTAAAGCTTCAGTCATTCCGTCCAACAGTGTTTAAAGCTTCAGTCATTCCGTCCAACAGTGTTTAAAGCTTCAGTCACTCCGTCCAACAGTGTTTAAAGCTTCAGTCATTCCGTCCAACAGTGTTTAAAGCTTCAGTCATTCCGTCCAACAGTGTTTAAAGCTTCAGTCATTCCGTCCAACAGTGTTTAAAGCTTCAGTCATTCCGTCCAACAGTGTTTAAAGCTTCAGTCATTCCGTCCAACAGTGTTTAAAGCTTCAGTCATTCCGTCCAACAGTGTTTAAAGCTTGAGTCATTATTGATGACATGAGAAGAAGTTTAAAGCTTCAGTCATTATTGATGACATGAGAAGAAGTTTAAAGCTTCAGTCATTATTGATGACCATGTTTTAGTCTTTTTTCACCAATAATCTTACTTCTTCAATATTCACATATTAGGATGTTTGACCTACCTGTGTATATAGAGTTTGCAATTGACATTCAATATTTCATTTCAAATTAGCCGATTGCATCTTTTTTAGATTATTGAGTAGCACATTTGTTTTGTGAGAGGTAGAGGGATATACGGTAGCCAGCAAAGTTAAAATCAATGCAAGCCTTTTGGAAGTCTCCAAGATTTTCCCTGACTTCGCCTTTAAGTAATATGAAATAGAAGTCATGTCGCCCTGTTTTTACTGCGTGAGGTTTGGACTGGTTTTTTATTTTAATCAGATTGACATTGATCTATTCCTCCAGTTCAGAAATTGTCATTCAATAGGAATGTGCATCTCCATAAACGAAGGAATTATACGAATAAATGATTAAAGTGGTCATCTAATGATCAATAAAACTACATGTATGCGTCTATAGAACTAAAACTTCAGAAGTCTAATCTCAACTAGACTAATCTACAACCACTTTTTGGCTCTCCTAAAAGGATATAACTTTTGAACAGTTCAACCAATTTTAATGATTATTGGACCAAAATTCTCATTTTGTATGAACTGTCATATTAATCTATAATGGAAAACATTCATCAAAATCTACTCAACAGGTACTCGAGTACTAACGGTGGCTAGCTGAGTGTTTTATTTTCACACATGTAAACGATTATTTCAAACACAAGTTCTATTTAATTATCCAACAATAACTATTATTTGTATAACAATATTCCTCAAATGCATCATCAATGAAAATGAATCTTGTAACCATCTGCTGACATGATGTTACTAAATTACTAAATTGATCACGTCATTACATTGAAAAAAGACAAGGACAACGTTGCAATCATATCTATTCTGGGCCCCCAGAAGCTCTGGGGTAAATGGTGCAAAATCCTGCATTCTGGGCATATCCTGGCACATAAATCTCAGCTTCAAATAGTAGTTTTTTTTTTACTGAAATTCACAAGGCACCCAGAAGCTCTGGATTAAAAGGTGCAAAAATATGCCATCTGGCCATTTCCTGGCACATAAACCAGCTTTTCTAAACCTGTTATTCAATAACGATAATTTTGATTTTTGGTTTGACAGTTAATGGAAAATTTTGTACTGGTTGGTCTATTCCCAGAAGTAAATGTTTTGGCAATCTTTTTTAGATTTTTTTGCCCATTTTTTGAGAAACGGTAATTGATAAAATACGAGTAATAACCGGATACGGCATCGGTATTAGATTCCGGTGAAATATCAACAATGCCAAAGTTCCGGTGATTGTTTATTTGAAGAGTTTTATATTTATAGCCATTTTAAGGGGTAATTTAGGAAAATCTACTCACAAAACTTCAAAAGAATAAATTTCAGCATCTGGGTAAAAGAAAATTTCAGGTCGTCACTCAGACAACTTTGTTACAAATTCAGGTCGTCCGTAATCGTTTTTGATTGTCATTGACGATCGGACGACCGGGAATTTCGAACACTGTGTATTCTGTCTCAAACATAAATATCTACATTTATTACTCTACTATTTAAGTGGTTATTTTTGAAGGGGTGTTAATTTTGCCTTTTTTTAGTCAAACTATTCTCGTGGGCTATAATTTTGCGAAAACTGAAAAAAGCAAATTAAAAAAAATTATGATTTCAGCTTTATCTTAAGTCATTCAAATAAAGGGATCAAACATTCAAGATTTAAAAAAAAAAAAAAAGTGAATACCTGGGTCGTATTATAGATAATGTTGATTTTTTTCATGAAGTCATGTGTGCATTTTATTTTCATCAACAGGTCGATGGTTTTTTCAGGGAACTCTGATTTCCTCCACCAATAAAACTGACCGTCATGAAACAAGTGTACGGGTTCATTTCAACGGTAATACAAGCTATTTGCCAAACTCTACACTAAATACAAAATCTATTTGGGCAGTGTTGATTAAATTACATGATAGCGCTACATATGATAGAAGAAAATCATAGGAATGGTTAAAGCACCAAGTATTAAAATGCAGGTTTATCTCTTTGAGGGTTTATTTTTTAAGGAATCAATCTTAGGCCAAAAAAAAAAATATATGTGTGTTTCCGATTGCATGGTCTTCAAAATTAGGGTCGGTAGTTCGGGATTTTTTTTTGTTTTTTTGAAACCTACAAGTATGCTCCTTCCTCTAAAATCGCACAAACTTGTTTGTTTCTTTCTTACTACAGCTTATTAAATATTTGACATGCAGTACAATGTTTTTGGTTCCAAACATCGATCAAATGTACAAGGAAATGAAAAAAATTGTTGAAGTCGGAAATGGAGACGAATTTCCGGATTTTGTTGATCTATTTTTTTTTATTGGAAACGCACATATTTTTTTTTTGTCTAATAGGGACAAATCTGCAGATTAGAAACAATAACTAAACTGTTGAACTTTCTTGCATAAGGTTCTTGATAACCGGACACCTATTATACAAAGCTGCATGGACGTGGCCGAGACCTATTCATGTCATTAAGGGGACGACCATTTAACTTATAGATGTTTTTTTCTGAGAAAAAAAATAAGTGGTGAAATTTTAAAGAAACAAAATAAATTGACCTGAAAGATGCAAAATATCATTAATCCGGCCCTGCAGTTCTCAACAAGAAATTTATGATAAAAATTTGAAGGTAAATTACTGATTTTTTTTATGTCCAAAAAATAAAAATCTGATTTTTGTTTCCTGTGAACAAATCTGGCTGTGGGAGAAACGATAGTTTTCTGTGTAGCGTTTTGTAGATCAATGATTGTCCTTTTTCTTTTGGCCATTGTATTGCCTGCCTTTGTGCTTCAGTGAGGATCTGCAAACTTGTGAAGCAAAAGCGATCGAGTACGCAATTTTACATGGTTAGACCATATATATAGTGTGGAAAAAAAACATATGTATGACCATACAATTTTTAGTCAGGTTCAATTTAGTCTGAAAAATGTGTGTGCAATTTTACATTAGACCCAAATGAAGTGAAAAAAAAAAAAATATGTGTGCAATTTTACATTGTCATTGGGGTCCTATGATTGTTATCAGTCACTGTGAAATAATCTAGAAAAAAGGTATTGGAAATACCAAATTAAAATCTATTATATGTTCACTTCCGTCCTCTCTATAGCCTACTGCCTAGGCTATGCCAGTGCCTACCGTCATATTACGTTACGTTTTCAGATCAAGGACACCATGTAGGTAATGATATTGCCATTTGTTTACATTGGTTACAAGTGTTTATCGGAAAACAAACGTTTTCATAACCACCGTTAGTACAGTGATGACACCTGATGCCAGTGATGGGAAATGGGTGAATGTTGTCCATTGCCATTGCCGCATTGGATGATTTGTTAGCAATTTTTGGATCATTTGAAAAAATATACGAGTATTGTAAAAAAAAAGAAAAAAAAAAAGAAAGAATTTGTTATAATAAATATTGAAATTAAATAATATTTTTATGATAAGTAATAAACATAGATGATAATTAATGTCTTTTTAAATCACTTTTGAATAAAAAAAAGTAATTACATGGTTTCATTTTTGACAGCTTGGGTTTGTGTTTTTACAAGATTGACATGTTGTCAACAATAATACTAATTAGATCTAATATAAAATTATTTAGCTTCTAGTTAATTTTAAGTATTTTCACTATTTTCCAAAAAAAATTAATAATCTTTTAGTAATTTTAATACATACTTATTTTTGATACATAACACAAGTAGATTCTTTTTATGATATTTTGGTGGCCCTTTAAAGGGCCGTTGTTATATTTCTGGTTGATGTCTTTACAATGGGTACTGCTCTGAAATGCTTTGGGTGTGGACGCCTGTAGATGGGTCGACGAAATTAACCGAATGGTTGACTCTCATGTTGTAGACCAAGTTTGGGTTGTATCTGTCGGTAGGCACGCCATTCGTCCGAGTAAACAATGGAGTCAGGTCGTACCACTTTCTGGATGATTGGTAGTAGAGTTGCTGCATCTCTCTTTGCTACAGTCTGCATGTACGTAACTGCCGGTTTGGTGGATATGTCGGCGATCCTGAAGAGCCATGTTTCTTTGTCTGGTCGTCTGCCTCTTTGGTATTTAGATTTGTGGTTAAATAGACTTTCGTCTATCTGCACAACGACTCCTGGTCCACCTAAGTCGGGTGGGGTGTTCAGTAGCTTGGTGCTGCAGACATCTTGCATGTACTGGCAGAGTTGTACTATGGTCTTTTGTGAGACACCAGTAGTATCTGCTGCACTTTTGACGGTGGTTTCACCGCTCCACAAGTACATCAGGTAGACCAATTTGGCGAGTGAAAATCGTGATCTTTCAAAGAATGAGCCTGCTCTGATTGTTTTGGACATTGATCAAAGATGCATTGCCATTCATAGCCATCTGTCGTATCTTTGGAGGGTCTTTTCCTTAGTACCATTGGTACGTTTGTAGTGACTTAATGTAATAATCATTTATTTATTGTTACTTGTAACATAAGGTATGTGCTCATATCTTGAAAATATTAATTAAAATGTTATATAGTTTTATATTCTTTCACACTACAATACAGATAAATGACCCCGAGGCATCATTGTCAAACATGTCAAACACAATAAACAAAAAAACCTTGTAAAAAAACAACCCAAGCTGGCACCAATCACAAAATTTTATTAAATTCTTTTTTTTATACAAAAATCCTAATATTTATTACTTTTTTTTACCAAAAATACATTTCATTGTCATTTTATTTTCCAACTTATACAATATGGTAGGAGGCCTCATGTACGTCCATGTCGCAAGTTCGTTCGCCATCTTTGTTTATGCTTACTACGCTTGCGCAAGTTTGTGACGTCATATTTTCAGATCGAGAGCGTTCCCCAAATAGAAACGAATAATTTCCAGACCTATTTGCAGAAAATAAGATTCAAACATGTAAATATTAAATAAAAAACTATATTTGCGATAAAAACACTTCAATTTCTTAAGTCATAATTAAGAAAGCCATAAATGTCAGAAAAAAATACATATATTGATGAAAAACTTCAGAAAATTTGTTTGCCCAACAGTATTGATATTCCAATGCGTCGACCTAAATTTCTATTTATATGGAATAGGCCAAGCAAATGTTTTTTTTAATAACTTCAAAAAGTTGTGACTCCTTACGTTTTTTTCCCCTGACAAATAGAGGAAATCAGTGTAATAGCATCATAAATTGACACTTTATAAAAGATTAGCCGAAATTGGATAAAAATTATTTAAATTTTCGTTTTATGGAGTTTTTTTTTATTAACATTGAACTGTGCCACATTTTCCGCAAAAACAATTTGTTTGGTCTAACAAAATAGTGTGTCACGTGACAATTATATCCGGGGACGTACTTGGGGCTCCCAATTCAAAATGGAGGATCACTAAAGGTAAATTTGTTGTTTGTTTTATTTGTTTACATTTTGTTAAAATGGTCACAGGTACTTGTGTACAGGACCCTATGTTGCTCCCTATTTTCTGTTTTTTTGTTGTTTTTAAGATGTTGCCCCCCCCCTATTTTTTTTTTTTTTTTTTTTTTTTTAGCGTCGACTCTTTGTCATATAAACAACATTTTGCAACTTTCTATGTATCACTGTATGACATATATACAATAAATACAATCAAACAGTAGTTTCTATCCATGCCAGGTTTCTGACAAGATATAAGTTAGAAGGTTAGTCACTCTTCTTTGTTTACATTGGGATACTTGTTGTGTATTCATCTTAAATTTAGTGAATAAAAAAGGCCTACCTGTCTGGAAATTGGCTTATTCCTTCTCTGTATATATTATTCTCCCTGAAAACACACATTAATATTTATTTACAGCAACTGACAACTCTCCATTGAACATTTTCCACTCGCGTTTTGCGATTTTCAGATGATATTTATGAAAACTCGAATTAAAGCTACGGAAGTGTGATTATTAGCGACATCTGCTGGTCATTTGAAATATTGACGATACGGTAAAACGCGAGAGTTCCGGGTAAAAAGTTCGGGAATTTTTTGGTGCAAAATTTAATTTTACCCGGAACTCTCGCGTTTTACCGTATTGTCAATATTTCAAATGACCAGCAGATGTCACTAATAATCACACTTCCGTAGCTTTAATTCGAGTTTTCAAAAATGTCGTCTGAAAATCGCAAAACGCGAGTGGAAAATGTTCAATGGAGAGTTGTCAGCTGCTGTAAATAAATATTGATGTGTGTTTTCAGGGAGAATAATATATACAGAGAAGGAATAAGCCACATCTTGAAAAAAAAAAAAAGGGAGCAACATAGGGTCCTGTCCACAAGTACCTGTGAAAATGGTCTGTTATTGTTATAATTTTAAATACTTGTTTAAACTCTATGTCAGCATAAATTTACCGGTGAATTGTATGCACGGTATTATAATAAGACGGGATATTCCTTAGGGGGACGTACTTTGGTACTTCGTGGATACTAAAATATGACAAGAATATATCCTCGTCTGACAATAAGTCGGTCAGTCATTGGATAATGTTTGATTATTTTTTTCATGTTTGAAAAGTAAACATTTTTTTCTTTTTAATTATGTTCCTCATCTATTCTTGCTCACATGTGTAAAGTTCCATGGAAAAAAGATCGATAATAATTACATACTGACCCATATTTGTTTACACACCCTTTTTCCAAATGGCGTCGTATGACGTCACATAAAGTCGGTCAAAGTTCAATAAAGCACATGATTTTGTCATAGGCCAACCAAACTTAAAAAGTAAACCAGATTAAGAAAGTACAGTATTTTAGCTTTTTCAGTGTAATTGATTTGTCTGAAAAATTTCAAAAGATGTTTTTTTTAAATAGTTTGAAATTGAAGTATCAAAAATTAATTATTTGATGCAAATATTAAACTTGCTTACCCACATAAAAAGTATTTAATCCAGTGAATTTGGTGTTTTTGCTTTTGTCAATACAATCTATTAGACCAACATATTTTGGTAAAACAATTAATGTCTGATTTCAATTTATTTTAATCACATTTATTATCACAGAGTGGTAACAATACAGTTTTGTTGATGCTATTTGTAATAATGACAGGTTTTTTTTACCCAGACAATCTCATTTTTCTGTCTGGTTTAATTTAATTATCTGTTCAATTTATGCTATAAATTTTGATTATTGCTGTTAAATTAATTCTTTTTCTATCTTCTCTGTGAATTTCATTTCATTATCCCAAGAAGTAAGGGGTGTATTTGTTATTAAAGCAGCAGTGGAAATGCAAAATAATCTGCCATTTTGTGACTAATGGAGAGCACTTGCATGTATTTTCCCGGTAAAATCAGCCATTTTCTAGAAAATGGTGGAATCTGAATGATCAATCATCATATTTTCAAAGTATTTTAAAATACAATTTGCTTGGCCTACATTCCAGAAACGGTCATGAACTGTGATGTCGATTATGTCAACAAACCGGAAAAATACAAATGTTTGGGGAATACCATCGATGGAAACATATTTAACAAGCATAATGATCAGGAAAAAAAGACATTAGTAAAAAGGATCTTTTTTACTTGCATGGAATTTATTCAATTCAAACTTCTCTATTTTAATCTCATCTTGTAATTTTGACGTTGAAAAGTATTCCCTGCGTTTATGTACGCTATGAATATACAAAATGACGTCATTGGTCTCGTGCTGCGCGAGAATTGTAAATCAAAACAAATGACCGACATTATTGCATGACCGAGTAGATGTCACGGTAGGATACGAGTATTGTACAATACTCGTATACGACTCACGAGTATTGACTATTGACTGTATTGTTGTCGCCAAGTTCAAATGATCCCAATTTTTGGCTCGAGTCTCCGAATAGTCTTATATCTATTTTCATTGACCATCTGATCGTGACGCTCAGAGTTGTCTTCCAGCCGATTTACCCCATATTTCCCAATTTCACCTTAGCCAGTTTAGGTACCACGGTAGATTCGGATCCCCCCTTTTTGGCCGTAGTTCGATATTAAATATTTTTACCATCAGAAGCATTATTAAGATTCAACCCTTTTCCTTTGAAACTCAGTTCATGTGTTTCTTGAACTTTTGTTTTTGCCAACTGTTCTGTAACTGAAGATATGTCCGAGGATGACATTTTCTTTACTTTTAGTTTATCGTGCACTTTGTTTTCGAATGGGATGGCGCTGTTTTCGATAGTCTCGTTCGTTACGAGATTCAATAACTTTGCAGGTGAACTAAACTGTCGCTGAGTAATTTCTTCCGGGAACCATTAAACGCGTGTAGTATAATGCTCGTGACGGTAAGGTCCCATAGCAGGGTTGATTTATTTTTTATTCGACTTTTGAGTTCACATCATAAGATTTTTGCCGAAAGCATATCGCAAGGAAATATCGGATAGAAAATTGTATCGTGTGACAGTCAAATCGGCCCCAAGTTAAATCGGCCCCAGTCAAATCGGCCCCAAGTCAAATCGGCCTCAAAATGAAAGTCAAATCGGCTCCAAAAAATAAAAATATAAAAAGAATAAATAAATAAAAATTAACTTCTTCTGAACACCGAAATAGAAATAAACCCTTTTATATTTACAAGGGGCTAATTCAATGACAGAAAGCAAATCCAGCGTCCTCCCCATGACCAATGTACTCGTACATGCATGACTGAGCAATGTCATTCATATACAGAGGTCATCAAGGGCCGGTGCCTAAAGGACATTTAGACTGGAAATGATTAAACAAAATGAAATTAAAGTCCTCCGGCCTCATGGCCAATGTACATGGAGGAAATTTGCATCATATATATGCAGACACTGAAATTTTATCGGCAAGATTATTGATTATTTTAAGCATGGCTAGATGAATTAGTACCAGATTGCCGAATCCCAGCTTGCCGAATACCATACAGTGTATTGCCGATTCCATTTTGCCGAATCCCATATTGCCGACTTTTGTTAAAAATGACAAAATTTCATCATATTATTTTTTATTTAAACAAAAATATTGATGATGTGTACATACTTTATTGAAAGCAGTAATTTTTCGCGCAATTTTAATTAGAAAAACCATAATCAAATGCATACTGATTGTTGAATAGGAGATGCCGATACTCATTACTCAAACAATTGAAGAACAATGGAAAAAAACTACAAATAAGTAAATGTTTTTATAGAGTTTTACTAAGTAAAAAAGAAAAACAATGCCGAAAATTGTCGTTAAATAGCAAATTATTTAGAACTGATTGATGATTTCGGTAATCTAAAAATGAACTAGTACTATACCCACAATATCCAAGCTAGGTGATTATGGTAGATTTTAATAAATGATCGGCAATTAATTAACTCCAAACAAATTTGGGGCGTATTTACAAAACAAAAAATGTGTATTTATTTAATTATTTTTCATATGTCGGCAATTTGGGATGCTACCGGTCAGACGTTTATATTTAGTTTATTTTCGTATCAATGGTAAACATTTACTGGTACAAAACACAACTGTACTTACTAGACAGTTTTAATTCTTCAATAATTTTGACTTGGGGCCGATTTGACCTGCTTCCACCTGTACGCACGACGGTTCCTCAGCTACTTAAACAGCAACCTGCCATATTAAGAAATCGTTGAACTTCGTCCTTAAAAAAACGTGCATATAATTTCTACAGCTATTGTCAAAATTTTTTTTTAAAAGAAGCTGTTAACTGATGCGTCACGCCGTAATGAATTATGGGATCGATTCATATCCAGAAATGGATGGTACTTTCCTCATAAATATTCATCATATTTAAATTAGATTTTGATCATGTGACTGCAGTTTCAAGCTTGATGGATCGTTTATTAGATTTGTCAAAAAATAGCCTACAGTACGGAAATTCAATGTGTCCGTCAATGATTCCAAAATTAAAAGTTATTGTTTATTTCCGCAAAGTTTTTCTTCTGTCAAAATTCAAATATTTTTGTTTAGTAACGATTTTAGACATGCCTTTGATATCGCGATCATGCAAAAATGATCATATTATATTTAATGTGGGAACCCCGAGTTTAGAAGCTAGAAATATAAGGTTAGTTAATATATAATTATATAATTACATATATTATTGAGGAATCGAAATTAATTTAAGAAAATATGTCGCCAAATGTCATTCATTGTTAAATTTTGTGTCACACGCCACCAGTTTCATGTATTTCAGACATTTTTACATAGACTCTTAAGGCCAAAAAAGGGTTCGTCGCCTCGGATTTTCATTTAGTCCAGGAACCTCGAATATTTAATTGTTTTCATTAATTTTTATTTCATTTAATCCAGCTTGATTCAATGTATAATTTTCAAGTTCAGAAAATGACACACATGCAATTATGAATGATATCGTCTATATAGATCATATGAAATTTGCAGACGTCCCGGCGTCGCCATCTTAGATATGCAAATGAGCAAAGTACCCATCATTTCTGGCTATGTTTAACTTAATTGAAAGTTAATTTACTATTAACTAATAGACAGTCTAATTGACGGTCAAGCAACGCTATTAACTCATACTATTAACTAATTTACAATTAGCGATTTAATAGACTATTAAATCTCAATTCACTATTAACTTAATTGACGTTTGTGTAACCCAGTCCGGGACATCCAACATTCTTCTGGGATGATTTTATTAGTCTAAGTATCAGTAATACTAGGAGACACGTAGTTCACCCTCTTAAAAAAATAATTTTTATGTCCACATTACTTTGCTTGCCTATGTGAAATTGAATGTAATATTGCACTTTGGGTTGCAATTTCGTTTTAAGGGGTTTAATTCAAGAACTTTACCTATTCTCAGAATAAGCGAACATTTGAGTAAAAACCTGTCCCAATGAGGTGACTGCCAAACAAATTGTAAAACTATGTTTTATTTACTATCATTCAATACTTTAATATATTTTCGAAATATTCAGCATGATCTAGTTTTTTTTTACGGGTACTTCTATATTCAATGATTGTTAGCACTGTCTCTTTTACAGGAATGTGTTGTTAATCGCTGGGAAAAAAACGTTTTCTTTCATGAAAATATGAAGAATGCAATATTTGAGTGACCTATATCAAATGAAAATTACTTGTGCAAAAGAGTGTATCGCTTCAAGAATAAAAATGTTGTCATCATTTATAATGTGTCGCCAAAAGTTTGGTAATTTACGTTATCAATACTTAAAATCCATGATAAACTTCAAATTATACGCTAAGAATGTGTTATCTTGCATGTACTATGCAGTCTGGATAAATATTTTAAACCTGCATCGTATTTCGTATTTGACCCGTTTATTTCAGTTGCAATGAATGCGTAGTTTTAAGACGGTAAGCTACGTGAACAGCATCATTAAGTTAAGGTTGCAAAATCTATTTGAAAAATATTACTACCTCTGTATTATTTAATTTAAAAGCTGATTTAACTTTACCAGACTTCGCAGGATTGTATTTCAGCTTGATGTTCTATTTTATGTAATTTACGTTATGAAAGCTACGTTATAGTGAATTTTTGTACAACACCTTGTAGAATTCATGTATGTCATAATTCCGGATTTTTCGAATGTTCCGACACGTGCAGGATATTTACAACTGTTTATAGTACTTTTAACCTATAGATGGTAGGAAAATTCAAAATAAATCTCACAAATCGGTTCAACATGCATCATCCATTTTTTGCCGAGCTGTATCAGCATTTTGGCGAGTAATACTCTTTTTACACAATTAAAATTAGATTTTCCTACTTAGGGACCGATCATTATTTATCTCCAGGGGGGGGTCGTGAAAAAAAATTGGAAATTGATAGAGGGGGGTCACTGTTTTTCTGGTTGATCAAGCAGGGGTGTGGGGGGTGGGAGGTTATGATTTTTTTAAGCATACACTATAGAAAAAAACTTTGGTGTTGGAATCATCTCTGAAATAAACCCATAAAGGGAAATTTGGCTTTAAAATACATTATCTTTTGATAATTTTTGCACTATGAATACTTTCTCAATTGTTTTGTTGTATTATAAAGTATTTTTTAATTTGCAAATTTCTGTTATTATAATACTGTTGATTTGAGATTAATTGTGAAACTGATGATTAAAATAATATTTCAATATATTAAAAAAAAAATTGTTATAGTACATTGTATTTATGGCAAAAACTCTTGATGCAGCTTCTTTAAATAGTGGGCTCTTGGCTGGTTGAAGACTGTGAAGACAAAAAATTACAACAAAGTGACTTAAGGGTATCCTTTTCATTAGATGTGGTTGTGGTTGCCTTCATGAACACAGAAGGACCTTTAGTTCCATTTCCTATGAGCTACTATCCTTGCTAAAAGGAATTTATAGCAACATATGAAATTAGAAGCCTTTCAACAAAAATCAGGAAAGGGGGGGGGGGGGTCAAAAGATTTGAAGTAGTTGAAAGAGGGGGGGGGGGTTAATTTTTTTAACACAACTTAAAAAAGGGGGGGGGGTAAGTTATGTTTGCTTATTCCAAATTTACATTTTGCCACCCCCCTGGAGATAAATAATGACCGATCCCTTATCGTATCATGTTTTCACAGCAATATTCGTCGTATGTACTGACATTCTGACCCCTGTTTTTACATTATTATTTATTTCGTATTCGTTCTACGAACACATTTAGATGTAACAAAATGCATATATCTTGCAGAAATAATTTGAAAAGACTATCAGTGTTTACCAGACCCATAGTTTCATAGATCGGTCAACAAAATGACGTCATGAAACGTCACAGATTAAATCTTGACACAGATATAGAGACAAGCTTAGTATTCGTTGAATTTTTTTTTTTTTCCATAGCATAATGTTCTTAAAGGTCTCTAAAAATGATAAATGGTGATGCATTGCAAAAACAGTAAAAAGTTACAATTTGACCTTTGACCCTAATTTTATCGAAAAGGTACCATATTTCACTTTGACGACATGTCTTATTGGATTGTGCACATTTTGCGCTTTCCATTGATATGTGATTTACCTGCATGTCACATAGGTGCATTAAAAATGAAAAAATCGAGTCTCAGGCACTCCACTATACTGACTTCCACTTCAAACTAGAGGCTCCCAGTAGCCTGTAATCGCTCACCTGGTTTTCAATTTGACATCTAAAGTTCATAGAAAATGGGGGTGTTACACATAATTTTGAAAGTGGGCCACCCAAAGATCATTTCAACTCAAATTTCTGAGCAAAAGATTTTGATGTGATTTTTATCTCATAATATTCCTAAACGGAATAAACTGGCTGAAAAAATCTCACAGAAAAACCCAGAATATATGTTAAACTACTCATTGCCATGTAGCTGCAGTTAAAATTTGAGTTCAAATTGATTTGTAATAAAGCAGAGATAACTAAAGAAATTTCTATTTTTGGTAACAGTAGCCATTTTGGTTGTCGGAAACGATATTGAAAGGGGACCACCAAGGACCATCCCAGCCAAATTTGCTTTAATTTGGTTCAGCGGTTTCAGAGAAGAAGATTTAAATGTGATCTTTTATCAAAATATGTCTAATTTGTATAATCGGTATAAATCGGTTGAAAGAAAAATTTCACAGAAAATCCCAGAATATATGTTAATCTACTCATTGTCATGTAGCTGCAGTTAAAATTTGAGCTCATTTTGATTTATAATAAAACAGCAACGGACAATTGAAGAAATTTCTATTTTTTTTAACAGCAGCCATCTTGAATGGAGGGCGGAGCTGTCGGACACAATTTTGAAATGGGGCTACCTAAAGGACTATCCCAGCCAAATCTGGTTTAATTTGGTTCAGCGGTTTCAGAGAAGAAGATTTAAATGTGATCTTTTATCAAAATATGCCTAATTTGCATAATATGTATAAATAGGCTGAACGAAAAATTCTACAGAAAAACTCGGATTATATGTAAAACTACTCACTGCAATGTAGCTGCAGTTAAAATTTGAGCTCATTTTGATATATAATAAAGCAGCAATGGACAATTGAAGAATTTTCTATTTTTTGTAACAGCAGCCATCTTGAATGGAGGTCAGGTCTGTCAGACACAATTTTGAAAGGGACCCACCCAAGGACCATCCCTGCCAGGTTTGGTTTAATTTGGTTCAGGGGTTTCAGAGGAGAAGATTTAAATGTGAAAGTTTACGACGGACGGACGAACGACGACAAGTGTGGCAAAAGCTCACATGGCCTTTGGCCAGGTGAGCTAAAAACAAGTTAGATTTTTCCTACTAGAATCAAAATCATTCATGGAAGCCATAGTTTACAGTTTAAACATTGGTTACATTATTTTCACAAAAAAATTATCCTGAGGTAATTATTGTAAAAAGTGCCTTAATGCTTATGGAGTTTTTCCATATACCTTATATGGGTATAAATAATTTTTATTGTTCATCTATTTTGATGAGGTTATTTTTAATGAATTTGTCAGGAAAATTCCTATCAGAAAAATGCATAGTGTTATGTAACTATTATGGTTTTTGACAATAAAAGGGGCAAAAGGGAAAATTTCAAAATTTAATTTCTTAACATTTTTTATCCAATTTGAATGCATTTTTTTTTGCAAAATATTCATCTATGTGGGTTATTGATGGTCCATTAGATTATTTTTGCTATTTTATTTCTAAAAGAGGTGTCAAATCAGAAAATGTGCAATTTTAGAAGGCACACAATGTGTATAGAATTTTTTTGTTTGAAACATGTAGAGAGCTGTATATTAACAGATTTCCCCCCTTTCTTATGGTTGTGGAGATATACTGGACAGAAAGTGGCCAAAAAAATGCTAATTTCAATTTTAATGTTTATTTATAACCTGGTCAAAAGGGTCATTGGCCAAGTCAAGCCAATTAATTAAATTTTCAATTCAAACATTTTATTGAATAAAGTGCATAATTTAATTATATTAGCCCTCAATAATTAAGGACATCAGGTACATCAGGTATAATATTAAGAATTAATATTTAATTTACATTATAATTAAAGTACATACAAACTTTTTAATTAGTAGAAATTTGATTAATTTTTTATTTTTGGTGTTTTAATGCCACGTTCAGTAGAAATTTGAAGAGTTATAATAATTTTAAAACTGTCCCTTTATTCATTATAATTGAGAAAGATGATTTGATTTATTGTGTTTAACACCACCTTCAGCAATATTTAAGCTATATCATGGCGACCAGTTTTAGTGGTGGAAGAAGCTGGCAGGCCCACTGAAATGGGGGGTGGATCAAGCGGGGCGGCGCACCGGGGCCCATGACAAATAAACAAGTAAAAAACTGTTTTCTAAATCACAATTCATCAATTCATTTTTGTCGTACTGATTCCTTGTTTATGACACACCGTGGTGGACTAAGTTTGAGTATCATTATTTGGAGAATTGGAGGAGTGGGGCCAAGTTTCCTTTTGTCCTGGGGCCCAACAATTCTCTTTGCGGCCCTGGAAGTCAGAGTACCCAGAGAGAACCACCGACCATGGGCAAGCAACTGGTAAACTTTATCACCTGAGGCTGCGCGTCAAGTACACTCCTTTTTGTAATTTACAAAGCTGGGGGCGAACCCATGCCGTATTGGTGATAAGCTTGTATGATTTGATTTGATTTTGATTTTTGGTGTTTTAATGCCACTTTCAGCAATATTTCAGCTATATCATGGCGACCAGATTTAGTGGTGGAGGAAGCCGGAGTACCTGGAGAAAACCATTGACCTGTCACTGACAAACTTTATCATATAATGTTAAATCCTCGTCATGAGCAGGATACACATTCGCAACATTAGTTGTGATAGATACTGATTGCACAGGTAGTTGTAAATTCAACTACCATATGACCAAAATTGGATTTTGACTTCAGCTGAACTCAAAATTCAATGGCTTAAATTATTTACCTCTTTATTTACAATTCTAAAATTAGTCTTACAACTCACGTTCTCATGTTTTATTCTATTTTGTCATTTTATAACCGATCTGTTATAATTTTTTGGATCGTGTTCATCATATTATACCAACAAATCATTATTTTATGAACAACATACTTCCTTTTAAGCGAGTGAGTGACAATAAAATATGTATAAATTATTCACCAGTGACTGATTGTTGTTTAACACCAACTCAGCAATATTTCAGCTATATCATGACAAGAACAAGTACTAGCTTTAGACCAACACACTTAGTTGTATTTTTATAGTACCAGCTCACCGAAACAACTTGTCTCCCCAATCAGACACATTATCCAGATACCGAGCCAACCAGTCTTTGCTCTTTCTCCTAAATGCTGCATGCTTAGCTGAGAAGCAATAAATACTAATTTTATAGTATTTAGTTTGACCTGATCGGGGCTCGAACCCACAATCTACTGCACAGCCATGCCATCCATTACACCATTAATGTGATAACTCCCATTTAATGCAGAGATATATTTAAATTACCACTACTTTGAACCATATATATTGAAAAACGAGGAAAATTATTAACTGGTTCCATGTAATTTTTCACTTTCTTATCAGCTACGATACTTTATGCTCTCTCCACCATCTGCAATAGGCTAGTAAAAGAGACAATTACAGCATTAAAATCTCCAAAGAACAAGTGAGAGGCCGACTTATTTTATATAAATTTTAAAACTGAAAATGTCTGCAACAATTGAAAAGAAAAATGTCGAAGTTGTGGTGGTATTAATCTTACAGAAATTCTATAAGTCACATGAGATATTTAAATTGTCTGTTTAGTAGAAGATATATGCAGTGGTATACTAGGCCTAGTTTAGAAAACGCCATATTTTTTTCAGTTTTCAAAATACAAGATTCTGAAGAAAAAAAACTTACTATTATTTCTTGACAAATTCAATTAAAATAAATTTGAATTACAAGATACAGATTGTAATTTGTATTTCTCTAATTCTTTGGCTGTTCTTTGTGTTTTTTACCGGTGAGAGAAAAATTTGTTCCATCACGTGTGATTTTTTTGTTCTTGGTTTCTGATTGGAACTTCGAAAGGTCATGACCCAGACAGACTATTAGTATTTTAGTGCCTTTCAAATACTTTCTTCAATTGTAATTTGTTACTATTGTTTACTTCAAATGAAAAACAGTGTCATTTCAATATTTTGTTTTCTTCTACAAGCGACATCGTTATGAATGGCGTATTAATATCAACACTAAAATATGTCATCAAATGGAATGTGATGGGTTCCCCACAGGGTATTTAAAGTGCTATATTTCTAAAACGAAATAATTGACGTATTAAAGAATTAAGAGAAACAGAATCTTTCTTTGTGAGCAGTTGATATCGTATTTCTACAGTCTCGATAGTTAAACTGTAGAAATACGATAATCAGCTGCTCGCAAAAAAAGATTCTATATATCTCTAACTGGGTAAACACAATGATCTGATGTGAAGCTGCTCTCGTCTGCTCTAGAGGATGAGCAGTTCCTGCATTTTGACTAAATTTGGTTTCAATCCATCCCGTAGTTCTGAAGAAGATTTTCAAAGATTTCCAATTTTTTTAACCAATCTGAAGACATGGCAGCCGTCTTTAATACTAGGCAAGGTCAGTGGACATACTTTTGGAAGAGGAGCATTCAAAGAGTATCACATCAAAGTTTGGTCCAATTTGACCTTGTGGTTCTTGAGAATATCAAAATCCGAAAATATGACAGATGACAGACACAAAGTAATGGGAAAAGCTCGTTTGAGCCGTAGGCCCTGGTGAACTAAAAACTTTTTGAGAACTATCAAATGGACACTCCTTCCATGTTTGAGCACAATTGGTCCTGTGGTTTTAGGGAAGAGATTAAAATGTAAAAGTTTACAGACGATGAGGAGAAATGGACATCAAGTAATGATAATACCTCTCATAACCCTTAAAGGTCTCATCTTCATTCAAGCACACCCTTATCAATACATGAAGAACACAACACAAACTAAAGTTTGTCAACCAGCTTGATGCATGAGTGAACTTTTTCCTCAGCTGTCGATTTAATACAACATAAATATTTAGATATATTATACAATTATATTTATAATAAAGTTAAATATGACAAATCGGTTATATACACCTTGATATACTTAAACCCAGCATTAAAACCAATGGCGTCCTCTGGAAAAAGCTTTGGTTTAAAATTGTATATCCATTCAATGACTGACAATATTATAACTACCTCTAATTATAAACAACTACAACTAAATGAACCTCCAGGATATAGCTGAAATATTGTTGAAAGTGGTGTTAAACACCATAAAAAAAAATTTCCATATAGAATACTTTTACAAATTATACAAAATTTATATATACAATATTTTTATGTCATGTCAGATTTTGTATAATGATCATTGGCGTTCCCGATTTCTTGTATTGTTGTATACTACTTATCATGGTCCTGTGTCATGGCAGATCTCTGATTAAAAAAAATAAAAAAACAAAGCAATAAAAAATGACAAAACAGATTGCAAAAAACAGAAAAAAAAATTTAAAAAAAGAAAGAAAATATTTACATTAGTAATGAATTAATGCATATAATTGCACTTATCTTAATTTTGGAAATTTAGAGAATTATTGAATCATTTAAAAGGACAAAGTGTTCAAAGAGGGACTAAAATGATACATTTTGAAAGATTAAAACATATATTTAAATTATTATACCAACCAGCTTGCTCATTTTGTTCATGTTAATAGTCAGCTTCAAAATATAAATATTTATTGTAAGCCGACTATTAAAGTGCAAGGGGAATGCAATGCACGGTTAGATATGGAAATGCAATGCTTTGTTAGATGGGGAAATGTAGTGCTCGGTTAGCTGAGGTCTAAAACAAAACAAGCAAGACAATAAATAAATTTAACAAACAATTATTACTTATCTCTCTAAAATGTATCAGCTTATAATTTATTTTTAAAATATTAAAAAAAAAAATCAAGATTAAAGTTTACTGAAATTTTTAAAATGGAATTATTTTTCAAAATGATTAAAAAAAACCTAAATGTTAAAAATAAAACATCTGAATCTCCACTTTTTGAATCAATGTAAGTACTATGACAACAATTAAAAAGTGTTCTGCACCTATGATAATTATTGGAAAAATTGGACTATTAGAGGATTAAAAAAGTCAGGACCAAACCATATTTTATAGGTTTTTACCACAAAATATGCTGAACCTTGCTTCCATATTCCTGTAATAGTACAACATTCATATTTATACAATTCAATACACAAACATTCAAATTAAAAATAGTTAAAGGGCAATAACTCTTGATAATTTTTATGCACATTTTATCACAGCAAAAAAAAAAGTTAATTCATTACTTACCTGGTTTAAAGCTAAAAAAAAAGGTTACCAAATATAATTTAATTTTTTTTTAAATACTCATTAATTTTTGACAATGTTTTTTTTTATGTAATTGTAAATTAAATTAAAAAAAAATTTATACTTAGACTTGGAATTTTGGAAAGTATAAAACTTTAAAGTGCTTTAAACCAAGTAGACTGACATGACATGACTAATACAAGAGTACAAAAATTACTGATTAATGGTCACGCTAAAATTTTACTTTTTGTTTATTAAATTCCCTCCAAAATTTAAAAGAACAGGTTCTGCTTACATTTTTTTTTATTTGTGTGTGTTTTTTGTTGTTATTTTTGTACAATTCTGTTATCCCATCCTTTACAGAGCCTGTTTTTGTTTCTAGCAAGACCATAAGTTACAAAGAAATGCACCACTTCTACCAAAAAAAAAAGAAATGCTAAAAATAAAGAAAAGAAATATAATTTAACCTTAAGCATAGAAATGTGACGTTTCTTATTCATAATCCCCCTTTTTTTAGGGGATTGTATTTACAATTTTATTAAAATTCACAAAAATATACAATATTACAAAAAGAAAATTAGTTCCTTTTTAATGCATTTATTGTGAAATGAGTGTTTTTTTAATTTTCAATTTAATTGTCAGTGTCAAATATATTGAAATCATTATTTTTGTCTGTGTCTTTCATCCCATCTTCATCTGTGATCTTTGCACACGTCTTCCATTCTTCATCTTTGACCTCTTCATCTGTGATCTCTTCATCTGTGACCCTTCATCTGTGACCTCTTCATCTGTGACTCTTCATCTGTGACCTCTTCATCTGTACCTTTGTCTTTCATCCATGGCTCGGTACATTACACTGAAAACATAAAAGATATCAGAACTTGAAAAATGCCATATGGAATAAACAATAATATTTTCCATGGTGTTAATAAACTGCAAGAAAAAAACACATTGGCATTCAGTAACTGGACCCTTCAAATTAAAAATCTTTCATGAAATCTGCACTCGCTAAATTTTTCCAAAAACTAGTCAGATGTGACTCATATCTATCTAGGCCCTCTAATTACAAGTCCTCCCCAGATAACAGTGTTCACTTTAGATGTTATTCATCCCCTGTCAACTGGAACCTATAATTACAAGTTTTACACTGACTACTGGTCACTTCACAAAATACAAGTCCTCTCCTGACATGTACAATGGCATCATCTTTATTTCAATAAAATGTTTTTTTCTGGGAAAAAAAACTAACTTATTTTATCCTTATGTTATGCACATTTCTGGAATTTTTCATTATTTACACCAGTTTAGCTTTTTTGTGCATGTCCCAAGCTAGGACCTTCATTTCCAAAGGAATCTCAATTTTTTTTATCAATACAATAATGGTATATACTTACCTAATAAACTCCATGGTTACATAACTTCTACTTCCCATTGGATATTCTTATAGGAGTAGATTCCAGTACTGAAATGAAAAAAATATCAATATTTTATCACCAACAAAACTGATGAAAGCCTATTTTGTTAAGTCTTGTTGCAATGATTTTGTATTGGTATAGCAGTAACCAAAATATTGAGCGAGTGATTGTTGTTTAACTCCAAGTGACCGAAAGGAAGAACATGTTTCTTGTTGACCAGATGATAATGATGTCTTCTTTGAATTAGACCGTTACACACAAAGTTTAAGTTAGATTTTGGTGCCATTTTACAGAAACAACAGTCCACAGAACCCGTGTCTGAAGTCGGACACATTATACTGACTCCAAGTCAACCAGTCTTTGTTCTTTTTCTTTACCTAGGCAGACATTTTTTTGTTTGTTTATATCTGTATTGTGGTTGCAGATCCAATTATCAAGAAGGCATAGGTGGTTTATGCTGTTTAACGCCACTTTCAACAATATTTCAGTTATATCGTGGCGAGAATGCCTAGGGTTTTGATCCCATTCTTCAATATACTGCCCGATACATGTTTGTGCCAGTCCCAAGCCAGGAACTGGATTTCCATCAACATATGTTGTGGTCTTTTTTTTTAATCATTTGAAAAAGATGTAGTTGTTTGTTTTGTTGATATTGGTGGATTTTATTTCCATCACTGTTTAATTTTTCTTTCAATAAATACCAAGTTTATAGTGTTTGGTTTGTCCCAAAAGAGGATCAAATTCATGATATACCACACTTAAGGCGAGTACCCTAATCTTATATACACCATTGAGTCAGTTTTTATATACAGTAGTCTGCCGCTAATAAGGCTACCCCTTATACAAATAAACAAAATTGCCTGACAAGGATTGAATCTCGAGGTTGCACAATTTTGTAGTATTTTACTATCCAGTACACCTGATATAAGTCTTAATAAGAGGTGTGGCCTTTTGGTGGGAGTGTCCTTATATTAGGGGAACTATTGTACCACATTGAAAAAACAGTAAGGTTAGTGTTATGGGTGTTAAACACCACTATCAATAACATTCCAATTACGTAATCTCACGGCAATTCAGTGATGGAGAAAACTGGAGTACTCGGAGCAGCTGCAAACTGACAAAATTTATCACATGATGTATACAGTACACTTCTATACGATCCCAAACCGTACATTGGCAAGACAACATACATTTGGTTATGCTGGCTTCATCTGGAACTGCCAAGCACCTGTCATAGTATGTTGTATTGTGAACTAGAATTTGCCAAGCTTATTTATAAAGGGTAAAAGAAAAACAAATTATGATGCATGTACTGGTATTTTGTTTATTTTTTTCACTGACAGTAAATATCACATATACTTGTGGAAATATATGTTGGCAAATATTTAATATTACAAGGATCTGTATCATGACTATCAATACTAAGTTTTACTTACTGAATGAATACCATGGTTAGACATCATCCACTTCCCATGGGACAGAGTATGGGATTGGATTACGTTTCAGTGCTTAAACAAAATTATAAAATCATAATTATAAATCGTGCAGCATTTATTAATTTAAACAATTGATTTTCAAAAACTTGGACAATTCTTTGAAACACCAGAAAGTGTATTCCCTATATCTCTTCCTTGGTGACCTTGACATGGACGAGACACCACTTCTTATTAGATTAATTACAGCAATAATACTATAAAATAACTAGAAAAAATTGCTGAATTTTCTTAATTTTATGATCAACTTTTAATTTGCTGAGTTTTTTTTTAAAGTACATATGACTTAATATGACAAAGAATGTTCCATCCTGTCTGCACATTTTCAGTGAGACTCATAGGTTTAGATAGAAAAAAATGAAGTTAAAGTTACATTACTATAAGTTTGGTAAAAGTTTGTAAATTTCGCACATTTACATTTCAAAAACTTAATGGTTCTGCATTTCATAACTATTGTGATTTCATTTATTTTCGTAGATAAATGGATAGCGAGATATTCATTGATATTTGAATTCATAGTTGCGATATCAACGGTGCGGTCACATGTTATGATTAACTGTCTAAATTTCAAGCAATTCTGCATCTATGGCAGTGGTAAGTCGAATGATCAAGTGTCCACATAGTCTAACTTTTAAATTTGATTCTGATATGACTTAAATTTTTTTCACTGTTCTCACAATAAAATTCTCCTCAAAATGTCAGATGGAAATAGGAAACCAACTGATGTTGAAATCTTTTTGCCAAAGCCTGTTGAAAAGAAAAACCAGACAGGAAATTGTATCATGGGACTGCACCTTTACTCCAAACTTCTCTTGTTCAAGTTGTTGCATATGCTTTTTCGTGGTTCACTAAATTTCATGGTTTTATGATACTAACAGGAACCACGAAAATTGGTATTCAACAAATAAAATTATCAATTCATCACTATCCGAGAAAAATTACAAAAACTTCATTTATTTCATATTACAGCTATAAATTTGTAAATTGTATTTTTTTTTATCATTTCATCATTATCGTATGTTATATTGTACATAATACTAATTTGTTATTGTCTACTATAATAAAATATATACCTCATGTATGCCTTGGATAAAGATTTGGTATTCGTCTGCTGTGTGCTTCTTTCTTCTAACTGTCTGGTAGTGACATTAAATCTTACAAACAAGCAGTTTTTAAGGAAATTAAATGAATGAAAAATTGATGACAACATTTAAGCAAAAAATTAACAAGGTACACTGTATGTATGTTGTGCAAAAAAAGAAATGAAAATGTTTACCGGTACCCTTATTGGAGTGTGTTAAATTCTCCATAGATGCATTACCCTTTTCAGCACCTTCAAATCTCTGTAGATGTTAAACTATTTGTGCATGACAGAGTTACCTCACCTTTTTAAAGCAAGTTATTAGTTGGGTTCATGTTACTCGATCTTTAGTTTTATATGTATGTTTTGTAGATCGTTGTCCTTTTGTACTTTTTTCTTTGGTCATTGTGTTGTCTGTTATTCTTTGATTTACGGATTCTGATTACCTCCCTTTGGTATTTTCAAACTCTTCTTACCCTTGCAGAGCATCTGAGCTCAACCCCGGGTTTTTGTGGGGTTCATGGTGCTTGATCGTTAGTTTTCTGTGTAGTATTTTGTAGATCATTATTTTTGTTTTTCTTTTGGCCATTGTGTTTTCTGTCCTTAGATTTATTGATTCCGATTACCCCTTTGGTATCTTCAAACTTTTCTTGTCCCTATTAAAACCCCTTAAATTTTAAACCTACCAAAAGTATTCTTGACTGTAATTTCAGCCGCTTTGATGCCATCTTCAATTGGCTGTGGTGTCTGCGCAAGTGCATCTTCAAACACATTTTTTATGGATATTAATTTTTTTTTTTACTTTTTTGATAAATTATTTTAAAATTGCCAAAACTATTACTTTAAAAAAAAGTCACCAGAAATGAGATTTGTTTTCAAAATTGTATTAAATTTACAAAAGATCCAAAAAAAACAAAAATATTAATTTTAAGCAATTTTACGATTTGCCAAAAGTATTTTTTTTTTTTTTTTTTTTTTTTCTTCTCCATGCAATTTTTTTTATAAAAAACACTTGTTTAGCACCATTATAACATCACAAACCAACACTTGCCAAACAGCTGCTGGCCTGGGGGGACCTGTAACAGAAACTACTGTCGGCCTGGTGGAACCTGTAACATAAACTGCTGCTGGCCTGGGGGGACCTGTAACAGAAACTACTGTCGGACTGGTGGAACCTGCAACATAAACAGCTGCTGGCCTGGGGGGACCTGTAACAGAAACTACTGTCGGCCTGGTGGAACCTGTAACATAAACTGCTGCTGGCCTAGGGGGACCTGTAACAGAAACTACTCTTGGCCTGGTGGAACCTGTCACATAAACTGCTGCTGGCCTGGGGGGACCTGTAACAGAAACTACTGTCGGACTGGTGGAACCTGCAACATAAACAGCTGCTGGCCTGGGGGGACCTGTAACAGAAACTACAGTCGGACTGGTGGAACCTGTAACATAAACAGCTGCTGGCCTGGGGGGACCTGTAACAGAAACTACTGTCGGCCTGGTGGAACCTGTAACATAAACTGCTGCTGGCCTAGGGGGACCTGTAACAGAAACTACTGTCGGCCTGGTGGAACCTGTAACATAAACTGCTGCTGGCCTGGGGGGACCTGTAACAGAAACTACTGTCGGACTGGTGGAACCTGCAACATAAACAGCTGCTGGCCTGGGGGGACCTGTAACAGAAACTACAGTCGGACTGGTGGAACCTGTAACATAAACTGCTGCTGGCCTAGGGGGACCTGTAACAGAAACTACTGTCGGCCTGGTGGAACCTGTAACATAAACAGCTGCTGGCCTAGGGGGACCTGTAACAGAAACTACAGTCGGCCTGGTGGAACCTGTAACATAAACAGCTGCTGGCCTAGGGAGACCTGTAACAGAAACTACTGTCGGCCTGGTGGAACCTGTAACATAAACTGCTGCTGGCCTAGGGGGACCTGTAACAGAAACTACGGTCGGCCTGGTGGAACCTGTAACATAAACTGCTGCTGGCCTAGGGGGACCTGTAACAGAAACTACTGTCGGCCTGGTGGAACCTGTAACATAAACTGCTGCTGGCCTAGGGGGACCTGTAACAGAAACTACTGTCGGCCTGGTGGAACCTGTAACATAAACTGCTGCTGGCCTAGGGGGACCTGTAACAGAAACTACTGTCGGCCTGGTGGGACCTGTAACATAAACTGCTGCTGGCCTGGGGGGACCTGTAACAGAAACTACTGTCGGCCTGGTGGAACCTGTAACAGAAACTACTGTTGGCCTGGCTGTAAATAAAGATAAAATGTTAGAAGCATTTGAAACTGGAAATAAAGCTGGAAAGTTGTCTATGGTAAACAAAGGTACGCTCACTGGCTGTAGAATCTGAAAAGTAGTAAGAAGAGCATCCCTATACGAAAAGGATACAGTCTTTGTGTCTTCACTTGGTGTAACTACAGGTCGTGGAGTGGTAGGTCTGGAAACAACTGGTCTCTTCTGAGCTGCATGGAGGGAAGCACGCACTGTAGAGATATCCTTCTCTAGGTCAACCACAACTTGGACAGACCCTCTCGAGCTGAAATGGAGACCATCCTTGCACAACAGGCTTCGCTGGATGACACTATCAGCTACAAAACGAGGATGGGGTGTATAGGTAAGCCTAGGCAGACTTGATGCTATATACCTCAACCTCTCGTTGATGTATCCAGCTTTCCTGTTAAGCAGGTTAAGCAAAGGTGCTTGGATGGCCACACCATTTTCAACTCGATATAGGTCTCGCCCACGAGGTAGAATACCAGACGATAATATCACGCCTGAAAAACAAAGAGGTCCGCGTCGGCGTCATACATACACAGAAATTGAAAACCAGTTGAAAAATATGGAGGAGGACATGATGTATAAAACAAAGTCAGATTCAACTATAACATATAAAGAAATTAAGAAAGCAATATTTGATTTGAAAAAAGGAAAATCAGCTGGCCCAGATAGAATTTTGAATGAAGTTATAAAATACACTAATCCAGTTATGATCAATTCTTAAGGTAATTTTAAAAACTGGGATATACCCAAAATCTGTGGAGAGCGTATGGTAGGTAGTATGGTAGGTAGTATGTCAACAGATTTCCTCCCTTTATGGTTGTGGAGTTAACTGGAGACAGAAAGTGGCCAAAAAATGCCAATTATGGAAAAATTGTATTTTTCATTCAATTCAAATGTTTTTTTATAACCTGGTCAAAAGGGTCATTGGCCGGGTCAAATCAGATAATTAAATTTTAAATTCAAATATTTTATTGAATAAAGTGCATAATTTAATTATATAATATCCAATGGGATTGCACATCAGGCATAGCCCTCAATAATTAAGGACATCAGGTATAATAATAAGAATAAATAATTAATTTACGTTATAATTAAAGTGTACAAACTTTTTATTTAGGAGAAATTTGAAAAGTTATAATAATCTTAAAACTGTCCATTTATTCATTATAATTGAGAAAGATGCTAATTTAGTGTGAATACGTTGACTAGTAATTAATAAAAAAAAATTCTGTCGGGGTCGTCATGGTCGTGATCAGATGGTAGTTGGATTCACTACCTATGTAATCAGTGCCTATCACCACTGAAGTTGTGAGTTCGAATCCCGCTCAGGCGAGGTGTACTCGATATAACATTATGTGATAGTTTGTTAGTGACTTGCGACAGATCTCCGGGATCTCTGGTGTCGTCCACCAATAAATTTGACTCTCACAATATAAATGAATCCTTCTAGAGGCCATCATGGCCGTTATCTTATGATATGGAATACGTGCCTATGACAAGTTAAGTTGTGAGATTGATTGCTGCGAGTGCCATACTCAAAACAACTTTTCATGATAAAGTTTGTCCATAACTTATGGCAACTGTTTCCTTTCATGTAATGAAATACTTGAAATGCTGTAATATTGAAAGAAATTCAACCAATATCAACAAATAATATATTAATGGAAATCTGTGATTGCTTTTTTTTAAATTATTTTAATTACTAGTATATCTGTATTGTCATTGGTGAACCAATTATTATTAAGTGGGGGTCATCGTGATCGTGATCATATAGTAGTTGGATTTACAATTACCTGTGTAATCAGTGCATATCACCACTAACGTTTTTTTAACTTGAATCCTGCTCATGACATACAACATTATGTGAAGTTTGTCTATGTCACAAATGACCATGGATATGTTCCATTTGTCGTAAACACTTCCCGGTCCTTTCCTCATTCATGACTTATCACCGGGTTTGTACCTAGAGTAACACTACAGGTGTCACAAGTAGAGCAGGAACTGCCTACCCTTCCGGAGCACCTGAGTTCACCACCAGTTTTTAGTGAGGTTCATGTTGCTCGATCTTTAGTTTTCTGTGTATGTTTTGTAGATCGTTGTTTGTCCTTGTTTCCTTTTTCTTTGGCCATTGTGTTGTGTGTTCTGCTTTGATTTACGGATTCTGATTACCTCCCTTTGGCATCTTCAAACTCTCCATGTCAGTGATTGCGGCAGGTAGGTGGTTTTCTTTGGGTACTCAAGTTTCCTCCGCTAATAAAACTGACCGCCACCATATAACTGAAATATTGTTGAAAGTGGCATTAAACACATTTAACCCTAACCTAATAATTAAGTGCTTAACTCTGCCACATTTTTGTGTTTTTCTCAAGTGCATGGTCTCAAGCTGTGGAATTTTTTTTTATCATTATTTTATATCTATTGCTGTTGGAGATTCAATTATCAAGAGGGAAGTGTTGGGATCCCATTAAACGGTTTAATCCCACCACATATTTGTGTCTGTCCCAAGGCAGGACCTGCATTTTCAATGCCATATCATGGTCTTTTTTGATGTTCCATGATTGGAAATGGGACGTGGGAATTCCTGGTCGATATTAATGGAATTTTTTACCTTCACTGTTGAAACTTTTTTTCATAACACAATGTAATTATCACAGTCAAACCTGTATTAAGAGGTCACCTTTGGGACAAATAAAAATAGCCTTCAATAAGACAGGTGACCTCTTGAAAGAGGTTTAATTTATATGAATTTCTCTATGACGGAACAAGAAAAAAGTGACCTTTTAATACAGGTGACTGCTTAATAGAGGTGACCGCATGGACAGGTTTAACTGTATATAAATACCTATACACTGAAGATAATCTTCATAAACTAATATTATACATTCATCATATATATTTCTGTAATGGCCATGGTATATACTATCTTCTAAACATCTGTAAAAAAAATATGTAAAATTTTCAAATAAAAAATCAAGTTGTTGCCATTGAATGCCATACAGTGACTATAAGATGAAGAATAACAATCAAAGTGATATTTAAATAAATTACAGAGCTGCCTGGTGTGTTGCTGTACCTTAGAGTTAAATGGACTCCTTCTGATTTACACTGAAATTATTTATGAAAATAAAATAAAGGGCTACCCAGAGCGAAGCATGATATGACTACAGCATGCCAAGAAGAGAAAGTTGAACAAGTGTATATTACAAACAAATGTGAACACAGTATTTTGCTTGACACACTGTAATTGAAACCTTAAATATAATATTTTATATTAAAAGGATTAACTATAAGAAACAAATTTATATGTAGTTTTTTTATTTATCATAGTAATATTTGTTAAAAAATGTTTAATTGTGGATAAATAATATTATTATGACTTCAGATCATGTCTTTTCTGATTGGCTGACGTCCCTAGTAACTTCTTTGATAAATAGAGAATAATACATGGCAAAATCCGTATCGTATGCCGCATCATCCAGAGGGCCTTTAGGCCCGAGGGTGATACAGCATATGATACGGATTTTGCCATGTTTTATACACTTTATCATATATTTAAACAGGAGAGTATACAGGGTAGGGGTATGATAAAGGGTAGGGGTATGATAAAGGGTAGGGGTACGATAAAGGGTAGGGGTACGATAAAGGGTAGGGGTATGATAAAGGGTAGGGGTATGATAAAGGGTAGGCATCTGGCACTTTATCAAATATTCAAAACTACTGTATTTACCACTAAATATATGATAAAACGTTATATACAATTATAGTCTTTTGTTGAGGTCAATACGAGTTTTTATGGACCTTAAAAACGATATTCACCGAAGCCTTTAGGCCGAGGTGAATATTGATTTCTAAGGTCCATAAAAACTTGTATTGACCGATACAAAAGACTGTAATTGCTTAATTACATTAAAATGAACGTGATTCTTTTTATAGATTTCGTTAGAAAACGACAGTGAAACCAAGTCAATACGAGTTTTAATCAAACAATATCAAATTTTACAGAATGTCAGGTGACAGCATGATAGCCAATAAAATTGTTTAAATAAAATCATTATATACAGATTAATACATGGGCATTTCCATATTGGCCTGGTTATTATCCCTCGACCCATATTGGCCCTCGACTCCGTCTCGGGATGATAACCAGGCCAATATGGAAATGCCCATGTATTAAACTATTTATTACATACTTCCGACATCTAGAAAAGAGACATCCATATTGGCCTGAGACGAAGTCGAGGCCCATATTGGCCCGGGCCAATATGGGCCTCGATATGGAAATGATCTTGTAGTAATCCAATAACCGGTTATTTTCCCGAGGTGTGAAAATATGGACAGTTTACTTCCGGTCATATTGGTCATACAAAAATGCTTTTATTTGAACTAAGTATGTAATAAGTAATAATATCATATATTTAGATTAAAATACAGGTGTTTTGTATATGCATTATCAATGATTGTCCCAAGCCTATATCGTTTATACCCTATATCGTATACCCAACATATTTCAAAATTTCATAAAATTTCAACAAAAAAAAAAAAAAAAAAAAAATTTTTCATAAAATACATGCATTATCAAAGGCATGGTTGAAATATATGATATAATGAACATTACATGTCAAAATCTGTATCACATGCCATATCAACCCTCGATCTATATCACCCCTCGGGCCGGTGGCCCTTGGGGTGATATAGGGTTCTCGGGTTAATATGGCATGTGATACAGATTTTGACATGTAATATTCAGTATATATTAAATGCTCAAAAAGTCACGAGAGGTGAACATAATATTTCAAAGCTCCTCCAGACACCTTAAAATAGAAATGGTGCTCACCAATTATCTTAAAAGTAGTAGCAAATCATCATCGGGTTAAGTTTTGTCATCGACTAATCAGATGTGTTCTTACTAATTACTTTCGGTACACAATTAAATTAATAATGGTAGACGTTGGCAGACAGGGGTGTCTGGGGAACAAAGTCGGCGCTGTTTGGTGTTAATTCAAATTTAATTTAATGTCATATAATAAAACAGTTAATGACTTTCAATTTCAGTGAATACAAGGATTGATCAACCCATGGAACATGATATTCACCTTGAATGCCTCGGTGAATATCATGTATCATGGGTTGATCAATCCTTGTATCACCTCATCGAAAGTCATCAATTGTATAATATTCGTTATCTATATACAAATAATCCAATATGATGGAGGGTTAGGACGTTTTGGTGTGTAACTGCCACTTTCAACAATATTTCAGTTATATCCAGGCAGGCAGTTTTATTGGTGGAGAAAACCATTGACCTATCGCTGACAAACTTTATCACATAATGTTAAATCGAGTACACCTTGCCACGAGCGGGATTTGAATTCGCAAAATTAGTTATGATAGACACTGATTGCAGAGGTAGTTATAAATCCAACTACCATACGACCACGCCCTCCCCCCTTTATTGGAATGAAAGGTTTTTGTTTCTAAACTATTGACAACATATTCACCTGTACTCTATATGAAAAATAAAAAAAAATAAGTCAAAATCACATGTAGATAAAATCTAAAGAGGAAAGTACAGTGGTCCCTGTCACCTTCCCACAGGGTGTTAGGTCATTGTACAAACCAGGAGTTGTTGAATAAAATATAGCTCTAAAAAATCAACATACAGTCAAACCTGCATTAAGATGTCACCTTTGGGACAACGAAAAGGTGGCCTTATATGGCAGGTGACCTCTTAAAAGAGGTTCAATTCATGTGAAGTTTTCTGTGATAGGACAAGAAAAATGTGATCTTTTTACACAGGTGGCTGCTTAACAGAGGTGACCACATGTGTAGGTTTTACTGTATTTAATTTCTTTTCTGATATAGACATTAAAAAAAGATTTAATGCCCAAAATTGGATTTCGACTTCAGCCGAACTCAAAATTCAATGACTTAAATTATTCACTTCTTTATTTACAATTTTATATGAATACCTTTATAATTATAGTCTTGTAAATCACTTTCTGCTGATTTATACTATTAACTAATATTTGAATAGACCCATCATAATTTTTTGAATTGTACCTGTGTTCATCAAATTATACCAACAAATCATTATTTTATGAACAACATACTCCCTTTTAAGTGAGTGACAATAAAATATGTATAAATTATTCACCAGTGACTGAGTGAGTGATTGTTGTTTAACACCAACTCAGCAATTTTTCAGCTATAAAGCATAAACAATCTCAAACTGCTTTGTATTCAACATGGAGAATGGACGACATATTTCTTGAAAAAAAATCAAGCGTCTCAATAAATGCAGAAAAAAACAAACAATATACCAAATTATGTTGAGAGATTTAAAGTTTCTACGGTATTGATGGTCATGTTTAACATGTAATGTAATATTAAGTTGATTCCTGCTACATGGAACTTTGATTTTGTTTTCATTTTGTGTCTTTATAACAATTGTCAATTGTTAGAATACAATCATTTTAAAATCATTTGTCGTTATTGTTTTCACATCAATTCTTCATTTGTTTTATCGTACTAATACCACCCAAAATATGTACGACACATATTTTTATCAGTATAATTCTCGATCCTATTATTAGTGACGTCATGAATACTGTAACGCTATCCACGCAACAAAGCAAGACTGAAAAACTTTAAAAACAAATAGTTAACTGTAGGGCGATACCAAAGGTATCTCTCTACACTTTGTCAAAATGCACCCAAATTTCACCTGAGCTATGGCATTTTAGTCCGCAAGTACAAAAACGTTACAAAAAGAACGAGAAAATCCATTAAAAATAAGTTTTTGTTTTCAAACCGGGGATAAAACCGTTATCTACGTGTCTACCCGTGGGCATTGAGATTGTACCACCCTTCAGCCCCACTGTACAGCCTTCAGCTTCGCCTCAGGCTATACAGAAGTGCTTCAGGGTGGTACAATCTCAATGCCCACGGGTAGACACGTAGATAACCTATATTGTGTGACCTTAATTTTAAATTTCCCTTCACAATGCATTTTATATTAATTAAACCTGTATTAAGTGACCACCTGCCTTATGTGACCATATTTCACCATTGCCTTGCAAGGTCACATAAAACAGGTTTGACTGTATATTGAAAAACCAGGAAAATTATTAACAGGTTCCGTGAAATTTTACACTTACTTATCAGCTAGGATACTTTATGCTCTCTCCACCAACTATAATAGGCTAGTAGAAGAGACATTTCCAGCCTCAAAATCTCAAAAGAATAAATGAGAGGCCGACTTCATTAATATAAATTTTAAAACTGAAAATGTCTGCAACAATTGAAAAGAAAAATGTCTAAGTTGTGGTGGTAACAATCTTACAGAAATTCTATAAGTCACATGAGATATTTAAATTGTCTGCTTAATAGAAGATATATGCAGTGGTATACTAGGCCTAGTTTAGAAAACGGCATAACTTTTTAAGCTTTCAAGATACAAGATTCTGAAGAAAAAAACTTGCTAGTATTTCTTGACAAATTCAATTAAAATCAATTTGAACAAGATGAACTGCGAGCTAATGCTCAATTATGATACCCCCGCTCTTCGGCAATCAGGAAGTAGGAATATGACGGGTCAAAAAACGCTTCCCACAATATGGGGTACCTATATAAACCTTGTGACCAAATATCAGATTTCTGCCATCAATAGTTGCTTAGAAAAATGTGACGAAAAATGTGCATATACAAATGTATGTTAAATGTGTATAAAAATCAACAAAATCGGCAAACAGGAAGTAGGAATCTGACGGGTTCAAAAATGCTTCCCACAATATAGGGTACCTATATGAAGCTTGTGACCAAATATCAGATTTCTGCCATCAATAGTTGCTGAGAAAAATGTGCATATATGTTCAATGTGTATAAAAACCAACTAAGTCGGCAAACAGGAAGTAGGAATCTGACAGGTCCAAAAATGCTACCCACAATATGGTATACCTATATGACGCTTGTGACCAAATATCAGATTTCTGCCATCAACAATTACTGAGAAAAATGCGACAAAAAATATCTTGGACAGACGGAAGGATGGACAGAGGTAAAACAGTATACCCCCTCCCCCTTCGGGGAGCGGGGGTATAATTACAAGAGACAACAGATTGTAATTTGTATATCTAACCGGGTAAACACAATGATCTGATTTGAGGATGCTCTCATCTGCTCTAGAGGATGAGCAGTTCCTGCATTTTGACTAAATTTGGTTTCAATCCATCCCATAGTTCTGAAGAAGATTTTCAAAGATTTCCAATTATTCAACCAATCTGAAGACATGGCAGCCATCTTTAATATTAGGCAAGGTCAGCAGACACACTTTTGGAAGAGGAGCATTCAAAGAGTATCACATCAAAGTTTGGTCCAATTTGACCTCGTGGTTCTTGAGAAGATCAAAATCCGAAAAGTTAACGGATGACAGATGACTAGACACAAAGTGATGGGAAAAGCTCATTTGAACCGTCGGCCCTGGTGAACTAAAAACTTTTTTGAGAACTATCAAATGGACACTCCTACCATCTTTGAGCACAATTGGTCATGTGGTTTTAGAGAAGAGATTAACATGTAAAAGTTTACAGACGATGAGGAGAGATGGACATCAAGTAATGATAATACCTCTCATAACCCTTAAAGGTCTCATCTTCATTCAAGCACACCCTTATCAATACATGAAGAACACAACACAAACTAAAGTTTGTCGACCAGCTCGATGCATGAGTGAACTTTTTTCTCAGCTGTCGATTTAATACAACATAAATATTTAGATATATTATACAATTATATTTACAATAAAGTTAAATATGACAAATCGGTTATATACACCTTGATATACTTAAACCCAGCATTAAAACCAATGGCGTCCTCTGGAAAAAGCTTTGGTTTAAAACTGTATATCCATTCAATGAATGACAATATTATAACTACCTCTAATTATACACAACTACAACTAGATAGACCACCAGGATATAGCTGAAATATTGTTGAAAGTGGTGTTAAACACCGTAAAAAAATTATTTCCATATAGCATACTTTTCCAAATTATACAAAATTTATATATACAATATTTTTTATGTCATGTCAAATTTTGTATAATGATCATTGGCGTTCCCGATTTCTTGTATTGTTGTATACTACTTATCATGGTCCTGTGTCATGGCAGATCTCTGATTAAAAAAATAAAAAAACAAAACAATAAAAAATCCCAAAACAGATTGCAAAAAACAGAAAAAAAAATTAAAAAAAAGAAAGAAAATATTTACATTAGTAATGAATTAATGCATATAATTGCACTTATCTTAATTTTGGAAATTTAGAGAATTATTGAATCACTTAATTAAAAATCACCAAAAGTAGGACTAAGTGTTCAAAGAGGGACTAAAATGATACATTTTGAAAGATTAAAACATATATTTAAATTATTATGCCAACCAGCTTGCTCATTTTGTTCATGTTAATAGTTGGCTTCAAAATATAAATATTTATTGAAAGCCGACTATTAAAGTGCAGGGGGAATGCAATGTACGGTTAGATAGGGAAATGCAATGCTTTGTTAGATGGGGAAATGCAGTGCTCGGTTAGCTGAGGTCTAAAACAAAACAAGCAAGACAATAAATAAATTTAACAAACAATTATTACTTATCTCTCTAAAATGTATCAGCTTATAATTTTTTTTTTAAATATTTAAAAAAAATTCAAGATTAAAGTTTACTGAAATTTTTAAAATGGAATTATTTTTGAACACGATTAAAAAAATTTAAATGTTAAAATAAAACATCTGAATCTCCACTTTTTGAATCAATGTAAGTACTATGACAACAATTAGAAAGTGTTCTGCACCTATGATAATTATTGGAATAATTGGACTATTAGAGGATTAAAAAAGTCAGGACCAAACCATATTTTATAGGTTTTTACCACAAAATATGCTGAACCTTGCTTCCATATTCCTGTAATAGTACAACATTCATATTTATACAATTTAATACACAAACATTCAAATTCAAAATATTTAAAGGGCAATAACTCTTGATAATTTTTATACACATTTTATCACAGCAAAAAAAAAAAGTTAATTCATTACTTACCTGGTTTAAAGCTAAAAAAAAAAGGTTACCAAATATAATTTAACTTTTTTTTAAATACTCATTAATTTTTGACAATGTTTTTTTATGTAAATGTAAATTAAATTCGAAAAAATATATATACTTAATAGACTTGGATTTTGGAAAGTATAAAACTTTAAAGCACTTTAAACCAAGTAGACTGACATGACATAACTAATACAAGGTTACAAAAATAACTGATTGATGGTCTCGCTAAAATTTTACTTTGTTTATTAAATTCCCTCCAAAATTTAAAAGTAACAGGTTCTGCTTACATTTTTTTTTTATTTTTATTTATTTGTGTGTGGTTTTTGTTGTTATTTTTGTACAATTCTGTTATCCCATCCTTTACAGAGCCTGTTTTCATTTCTAGCAAGACCATAAGTTACAAAGAAACGCACCACTTCTACCCAAAAAAAATTTTTTAATAAAGAAAAGAAATATAATTTAACCTTAAGCATAGAAATGTGACGTTTCTTATTCAATCCCCCTTTTTTTAGGGGATTATATTTACAATTTTATATCTCATATAGCATACTTAATATACATAACTACAAAAATATACAATATTACAAAAAGAAAATTAGTTCTGATATTCCTTTTAATGCATTTATTGTGAAATGAGTGTTTTTTTTCATTTTCCATTTAATTGTCAGTGTCAAATATATTGAAATCATGATTTTTGTCTGTGTCTTTCATACCATCTTCATCTGTGACTCTTCATCTGTGATCTCTTCATCTGTGACCTTTTCATCTGTGCCTTTGTCTTTCATCCATGGCTCGGTACATTACACTGAAAACACAAAAGATATCAGAACTTGAAAAATGCCATATGGAATAAACAATAATATTTTCCATGGTGTTAATAAACTGCAAGAAAAAAACACATTGGCATTCAGTAACTGGACCCTTGAAATTAAAAATGTTTAATGAAATCTGCACTCGCTAAATATTTCCAAAAACTAGTCAGATGCAACTCATATCAAGTCCTCCCCAGATAACAGTGTTCACTTTAAATGTTATTCATCCCCTGTCAATTGGAACCTATAATTACAAGTTTTACGCTTACTACTGGTCACTTTACAAAATACAAGTCCTCTCCTGACATGTACAATGGCATCATCTTTATTTCAATAAAATGTTTATTCTGGAAAAAAAACTCACTTATTTTGTACTTATGTTATGCACATTTCTGGAATTTTTCCTTATTTACACCAGTTTAGCTTCTTTGTGCCTGTCCCAAGCTAGGACCTTCATTTCCAAAGGAATCTCAATTTTTTTTATCAATACAATAATGGTATATACTCACCTAATAAACTCCATGGTTACACAACTTCTACTTCCCATTGGATATTCTTATAGGAGTAGATTCCAGTACTGAAAAAAATATCAATATTTTATCACCAACAAAACTGATGAAAGCCTATTTTGTTAGGTCTTGTTGCAATGATTTTGTATTGGTATAGCAGTAACCAAAATATTGAGTGAGTGATTATTGTTTAACAGAAACAACAGTCCACAGAACACGTGTCTGAAGTCATTATACATATTATACAAGTCAACCAGTCTTTGTTCTTTTTCTTTACCTGATCCTCCGTGCTAGGCAGACATTTTTTTGTTTGTTTATATCTGTATTGTGGTTGCAGATCCAATTATCAAGAAGGCATAGGTGGTTTATGCTGTTTAACGCCACTTTCAACAATATTTCAGTTATATCGTGGCGAGAATGCGTACTGCCCGATACATGTTTGTACCAGTCCCAAGCCAGGAACTGGATTTCCATCAACATATGTTGTGTTTTTTTTTTAATCATTTGAAAAAGATGTAGTTGTTTGTTTTGTTGATATTGGTGGATTTTATTTCCATCACTGTTTAATTTTTCTTTCAATAAATACCAAGTTTATAGTGTTTGGTTTGTCCCAAAAGAGGATCAAATTCATGATATACCACACTTAAGGCGAGTACCCTAATCTTATATACACCATTGAGTCAGTTTTTATATACAGTAGTTGCCCACTAATAAGGCTATCCCTTATATAATAAAACAAAATTGCCTGATAAGAATTGAATCTTGAGGTTGGACAATTTTGTAGTATTTTACTATCCAGTACACCTGATATAAGTCTTAATAAGAGGTGTGGCCTTTTGGTGGGAGTGTCCTTATATTAGGGGAACTATTGTACCACATTGTAAAACATTCAGGTTAGTGTTATAGGTGTTAAACACCACTATCAACAACATTCCAATTACGTAATCTCACGGCAATTCAGTTTAAATGATGGAGAAAACTGGAGTACTCGGACCAGCTGCAAACTGACAAAATTTATCACATGATGTATACAGTACACTTCTATATGATCCCACATCGTACATTAGCAAGACAACATACATTTGGTTATGCTGGCTTCATCTGGTACTGTCAAGCACCTGTCATAGTATGTTGTGTTGTGAACTAGAATTTGCCAAGCTTATTTATAAAGGGTAAAAGAAAAACAAATTATGATGCATGTACTGGTATTTTGTTTGTTTTTTTTCACTGACAGTAAATATCACATATACTTGTGGAAATATATGTTGGCAAATATTTAATATTACAAGGATCTGTATCATGACTATCAATACTAAGTTTTACTTACTGAATGAATACCATGGTTACACATCATCCACTTCCCATGGGACAGAGTATGGGATTGGATTACGTTTCAGTGCTTAAACAAAATTATAAAATCATAATTATAAATCGTGCAGCATTTATTAATTTAAACAATTGATTTTCAAAAACTTGGACAATTCTTTGAAACACCAGAAAAGTATTCCCTATATCTCTTCCTTGGTGACCTTGACAACACTTCTTATTAGAATAATTACAGCAAAAATACTATAAAATAACTAGAATAATTTGCTGAATTTTCTTAATTTTATGATCAACTTTTAATTTGCTGAGTTTTTTTTAAAGTACATATGACTTAATATGACAAAGAATGTTCCGTCCTGTAAAATCTTGCACATTTTCAGTGAGACTCGCAGGTTTAGATAGAAAAAATGAAGTTAAAGTTACATTACTATAAGTTTGGTAAAAGTTAATTTCGCACATTTACATTTCAAAAACTTAATGGTTCTGCATTTCATAACTATTGTGATTTCATTTATTTTCGTAGATAAATGGATAGCGAGATATTCATTGACATTTGAATTCATAGTTGCGATATCAACGGTGCGGTCACATGTTATGATTAACTGTCTAAATTTCAAGCAATTCTGCATCTATGGCAGTGGTAAGTCGAATGGTCAAGTGTCCACACAAGTCTAACTTTTAAATTTGATTCTGATAGGACTTAAAAAAAATTCAGTTCTCACAATAAAATTCTCCTCAAATTATCAGATGGAAATAGGAAACCATCTGATGTTGAAATATTTTTGCCAAAGCCTGTTGAAAAGAAAAACCAGACAGGAAATTGTATCATGTGACTGCACCTTTACTCCAAACTTCTCTTGTTCAAGTTGTTGCATATGCTTTTTCGTGGTTCACTAAATTTCATGGTTTTATTATATTAACAGGAACCACGAAAATTGGTATCCAACAAATAAAATTATCAATTCACACTATCCAAGAAAAATTACAAAAACTTCATTTATTTCATATTACAGCTATAAATTTGTACTAATTTGTTATTGTCTACTACACCGTATAATAAAATATATACCTCATGTATGCCTTGGGTAAAGATTTGGTATTCGTCTGCTGTGTGCTTCTTTCTTCTGACTGTCTGGTAGTGACATTAAATCTTACAAACAAGCAGTTTTTAAGGAAATTAAATGAATGAAAAATTGATGACAACATTTAAGCAAAAAATTAACAAGGTACACTGTATGTATGTTGTGCAAAAAAAAGAAATGAAAATGTTTACCGGTACCCTTATTGGAGTGTGTTAAATTCTCCATAGATGCATTACCCTTTTCAGAGTACCTTCAAATCTCTGTAGATGTTAAACTATTTGTGCATGACAGAGTTACCTCACCTTTTTAAAGCAAGTTATTAGTTGGGTTCATGTTACTCGATCTTTAGTTTTATATGTATGTTTTGTAGATCGTTGTCCTTTTGTACTTTTTTCTTTGGTCATTGTGTTGTCTGTTATTCCTCGATTCACAGATTCTGATTACCCCTTTGGTATCTCCAAACTCTTCTTACCCTTGCAGAGCATCTGAGCTCAACCCCGGGTTTTTGTGGTGTTCATGGTGCTTGATCGTTAGTTTTCTGTGTAGTATTTTGTAGATCATTATTTTTGTTTTTCTTTTGGCCATTGTGTTTTCTGTCCTTAGATTTATGGATTCCGATTACCCCTTTGGTATCTTCAAACTTTTCTTGTCCCTATTAAAACCCCTTAAATTTTAAACCTACCAAAAGTATTCTTGACTGTAATTTCAGCCGCTTTGATGCCATCTGCAATTGGCTGTGGAGTCTGAGCAAGTGCATCTTAAAACACATTTTTTATGGATATTAAAAAAAAAAATTTAACTTTTTTTGATAAATTATTTTAAAATTGCCAAAACTATTACTTTAAAAAAAAGTCACCAGAAATGAGATTTGTTTTCAAAATTATATTAAATTTACAAAAGATCCAAAACAAACAAAAATATTAATTTTAAACAATTTTACAATTCGCCAAATTTATTACTTTAAAAAAAAAGTCACCAGAAATGAGATTTGTTTTCAAAATTGTATTAAATTTACAAAAGATCCAAAACAAACAAAAATATTAATTTCAAATAATTTTACAATTCGCCAAAACTATTACTTTAAAAAAAAGTCACCAGAAATGAGATTTGTTTTCAAAATTGTATTAAATTTACAAAAGATCCAAAACAAACAGAAATATTAATTTCAAACAATTTTACAATTCGCCAAAACTATTACTTTAAAAAAAAGTCACCAGAAATGAGATTTGTTTTCAAAATTGTATTAAATTTACAAAAGATCCAAAACAAACAAAAATATTAATTTCAAATAATTTTACAATTCGCCAAAACTATTACTTTAAAAAAAAGTCACCAGAAATGAGATTTGTTTTCAAAATTGTATTAAATTTACAAAAGATCCAAAACAAACAGAAATATTAATTTTAAACAATTTTACAATTCGCCAAAACTATTACTTTAAAAAAAAAGTCACCAGAAATGAGATTTGTTTTCAAAATTGTATTAAATTTACAAAAGATCCAAAACAAACAAAAATATTAATTTCAAATAATTTTACAATTCGCCAAAACTATTACTTTAAAAAAAAGTCACCAGAAATGAGATTTGTTTTCAAAATTGTATTAAATTTACAAAAGATCCAAAACAAACAAAAATATTAATTTCAAATAATTTTACAATTCGCCAAAACTATTACTTTAAAAAAAAGTCACCAGAAATGAGATTTGTTTTCAAAATTGTATTAAATTTACAAAAGATCCATAACAAACAGAAATATTAATTTCAAACAATTTTACAATTCGCCAAAACTATTACTTTAAAAAAAAAGTCACCAGAAATGAGATTTGTTTTCAAAATTGTATTAAATTTACAAAAGATCCAAAACAAACAAAAATATTAATTTCAAACAATTTTACAATTCACCAAAACTATTACTTTAAAAAAAAAGTCACCAGAAATGAGATTTGTTTTCAAAATTGTATTAAATTTACAAAAGATCCAAAACAAACAAAAATATTAATTTTAAACAATTTTACAATTCGCCAAAACTATTACTTTAAAAAAAAGTCACCAGAAATGAGATTTGTTTTCAAAATTGTATTAAATTTACAAAAGATCCAAAACAAACAGAAATATTAATTTCAAACAATTTTACAATTCGCCAAAACTATTACTTTAAAAAAAAAGTCACCAGAAATGAGATTTGTTTTCAAAATTGTATTAAATTTACAAAAGATCCAAAACAAACAAAAATATTAATTTCAAATAATTTTACAATTCGCCAAAACTATTACTTTAAAAAAAAGTCACAAGAAATGAGATTTGTTTTCAAAATTGTATTAAATTTACAAAAGATCCAAAACAAACAGAAATATTAATTTCAAACAATTTTACAATTCGCCAAAACTTACTTTAAAAAAAAGTCACCAGAAATGAGATTTGTTTTCAAAATTATATTAAATTTACAAAAGATCCAAAACAAACAAAAATATTAATTTTAAACAATTTTACGATTCGCCAAAAATATTGATGTAGGCTACTCGTACTTCTGAAAAAATTAAAATAGATTAGTAAACCTGAAAAACAAAAGTTGATTAGGACATGCAATTTTTTTTTTTTTTTTTTTTTTTTTTTCATGCAATTTTTTTTTATAAAAACACTTGTTTAGCACCATTATAACATCACAAACCAACACTTGCCATACATGTATGTTTACAGGAGATCATGATATAGTTGAGAAATAAAATGCTAGAGTACACATTTTTGTTGGGAAATAGCCTGCATACAAGTAGTACATGATATAACTGATAACATTTTAAACCATACATACATTTATATAGTTGAAAAATAGCTTTACAGCACACAACTTTCAAATTTAGGAGAGAGATCGTCTCGCATGCATATTGAGGTGTGAGTTGTTCATCATTGAAGAGCTCACAAATACTGAGATTTGTACAGAGTCCTCAAAATTTGATTTTTACCAAGATTCAAATGGATTCTCTCCCATGTGTTGTTTACAACCACATCTTAAATATCTGACAAATAGTTTAAAAAAAGATTTTACACCATAGTATACAGCTGGGAAAATATTCTAAACCCCAACATTACAATGTATATATAAACAGCAAACTCTAAGGATATATAACCCACAATGATACCACACATGTCCTTGATAGATCTAGCTGAAAAATATCAAACGGCACATATTATTTAGTTGACAAAAAAAGAACCCCTACATGTAGTCGTCCATTATACATATACTTTATATCCATGATTTGTGCAGTTTTAAGTCTTTCATCCTTTTTATTCTCCTTGATCATGCATTTTCAATTAGAACTAGTTTCTCAAGAACTAACACATTTGAGATCCATACTTCAAAATCCTTAATCCATTTAATTACTGATGGTATAACAAAATTATTGTATTTTTGGCACAAAAGTGCCTTTATTAAATGTGAAACCTAACTGGGAAAAAGTTATTTATCTATCATTCAATTCTTTCATACACCCGATTCTTGTTTGCTACCTATGTTAAATGTGAAACCTAACTGGGAAAAAGTTATTTATCTATCATTCATTCTTGCTTACCCCCATTTCTAGCATACAACATTCACTCATAAACCTTATTTAATTATCAAATTTTATTTATATTGAAGTACATAAATGATCTCGAGAACATATATAATTCTATGATAAACCTAATTTTAATTCAAAATGCTGATTTTTTTTGGTACGAGTTCTGCTGTCCAGATCTTTAAGAAGATGTTATCGATTGACTTCACACTGACACCGATCTGTTTTTAGCTATTTCATACTGGGGCAGTATGGATAGTTAATCACCCATAAAGATTCTCAGAAAATCAGTATTTTCACGAGAGGGGATGTGGAAGCTAATGAATACAAGAAAGAAAAATCACTTTTCCAACTGAAGGTTTGCAATATCTTAATGATGCATACAGAAATGTAACAATATCACATACTAAATACATGATATTAATGATTAAAAACATATTTACATATTTACAGTATATACAAAAATATATTTACACTATACATATATACATAGACCTATTTACAAGTAGAGTAAGACCTTGGACCAAGAACATTAGAAACTGGGTTGTGGAGAAGAAGGGACAGATTATCACACACTAAAAGACCTTGAAAACTGGGTTTGGATGGGGATGGGGGCATAAATTGACCTATCTGCACTCAATATTAGGACAACCGACATAATGGTTTTATGTGATAAAGCTTTAGTGGTTTTCTCCGGACACATCGGTTTCCTCCACCAATATAACTGACCGCCATAACTGATATATTGTTGAAAGTGGCATTACACACCAAACCTCTAACCTAATTGACCTAATGGAATTCCTCAGTGTGACATTTGACCTAATGTACCATGATCAGATGTTGAACACAACTTAAACACCAACAGACAATATGATTTTTAAAAATAAAACAAAATTTTGACAATTTAAATAAATATCAGATCAAATCAGTTCTGTGAAACAATTAAAAAAAAATTATCTCCCCTTTTTTGGTTTTTTAAACCTTCATTATAAAAACATAAAAATAATTAGAAATTCCAAATCTTTGCTACAACTGAACCATGATGATTTGATCTTTCCAAAATGTTTTCAAAATTGCAACCCCTTTTTGAATTTAGAAATCTTGCCCCTTAAAAGAAAACCGGCCTGTCATTAACAATCATATTGCCAACAGCAAGAGCAGCCTTAACAAAACATCGAGCCCAACCCCTCTGGGGAGCATGGGCGACAGGAACAGGAACAACTGGGGCCACGTCTACTGCATCCAACACCTGCTCTGCTGCCACCACCTCCAAAACGACAAAGGGTGCTTCAACTATCACCCCCTGGCCTCTAGCAGCCATTGTTTCATTGTCTACATCTGCTAAATTAACAGCTGGTGTAGGCAAAGGAACAAATGGTCTGGCTACAGGTGTAACTACCACGGCATTCTGCAAATCCCGTGGTTGTTCAGGGGCCATAGCCTCCACTGGTACAAACTGTACCTGAACCCTGGGCCGCCTGGTACGGACAGGAAGGTCCTCGGCCTTAAACTCTGGGGCTAGCCCCAACTTACGCCTGGAGCGTCTCTCCCCCTGACGTACAGGCTTCACCCTGAAAAAAAATGAATTGTTAAGCAAACTGTCAAACTGTGAAGATTAAATGAATATTGCATTTTAAAGTTTATATATCAAATTTACATATAAGAATAACATACAATTTATGACTTCTGAGACTACAAACTGAATTTTCAACACTAGACCATGTCAGCTGTCACATCCAATAGGAGCAAAGCATTGACTGATGTCATGCATTTTTTTGTAAATTTTGGAGGGGGGGGGGGGGGGGGGGGTAAATCTTGTTTTAATGAAAACAAATGCTTTATATATGGGTAATGATATAACTGTTGTTTCTTTGTCTTTTTTAAACTCTAGGGAGGTGGCATTGAAAAAACAAGATGAACTGTGTTTCTTTGTCTTTTTTAAATCAACCAAATCGGCAAACAGGAAGTAGGAATCTGACGGGTCAAAAAACGCTTCCCACGATATGGGGTACCTATATGAAGCTTGTGACCAAATTTCAGATTTCTGCCATCAATAGTTGCTGAGAAAAATGCGACGAAAAATGAACATATATGTTCAATGTGTAGAAAAATCAACAAAGTCGGCAAACAGGAAGTAGGAATCTGATGGGTCCAAAAACGCTTCCCACGATATGGGGTACCTATATGAAGCTTGTGACCAAATATCAGATTTCTGCCATCAATAGTTGCTGAGAAAAATGCGACGAAAAATATCTTGGACGGACGGAAGGACGAACAGAGGTAAAACAGTATACCCTCCTCCCCCTTCGGGGAGCGGGGGTATACAAATTCAGGAATTTTTGTCAAAATGCTGGTCTAACTACTAGACACTTTAAGCCATTTCTAAGAGTAAAAATCTAAAAGTTTTATTGACCTTCAATGTACTCTAACATTCTCAGAGAAGTGTTTATGTTCTAACATGGTCACATAATAAAACAAGAATTTATTGTCTTCGATATATATCGGTTCACTAAAAATTGATGTTGTATATGGCTAACAGTTCAGTCTAGGATTCTGGAAAAATTGTCTAGTGGCCCCTCCTGTTAAAAAAGTGGGCCATTAAAAATTAGATTTGAGCCAATGTCAATAAACCCAATATTCTAATCAAAATATATTTGAAACATGTTTTTCCTACTAAATGAGTCTATTTAAACTATTCATTGTAAATTGTAATGTTTGATAATGTGTCTCTTGACATAGTTCCCATATTAAGCAGATTGAATGGTCTGAATGATGAGGGTGCTGTTGTGGCCGTGATCGTATGGTAGTTGGATGTATAACTACCTATGCAATCGGTGCCTATCACCACTGATGTTGAATCAAATCCTGCTCAGGGCGACATGTACAGCAATATAACTACTTTGAAAAGTGACTAGCTTTGGAAAACTGTCGAGATGTTCTTTTAGTCTTTAAGAATTTGCTTGTTCAAGGAAAATTTTTAGTATTTGATATTGTTCCTATGATATTTAGGAAAATATGTAATGTCCACAGACCACACAAGTATAATTGTACAATTGATCATGTAAGGTGTTAATTCTTTTAATTTGAATTTGAATTTTGGTGTTTAATGCCACTTTCAGCATTATTTCAGCTTTATCATGGCAACCAGTTTTAGTGGTGGAGGAAGCCGGAGTATCCTGAGAGAACCATTGACCCTAGGCAAGCAACTGGTAAACTTTATCACTTGCGGCTGCGAGTCGAAGTGCACCCCTGTTTGTAATTTACAAAGCTGGGCACGAACCCATGCCATATTGGTGATAGGTGGTTGGATCTAACAGCTCATACAAGCCTAACTCATTGAGCCACCCGGGCCCCCTTAATTCTTTTAAGAGTGTGTTGAAATAAGAAGTATGAATTCAATTAAAGATAATGAAGGAGGAATCAAACATCTTTCTTCTCAAATTTTGCAAATAACTATAAAATAGAGTGATTTAATATGAAACATCCAGATATAGTGGAATTTCGTATTCCTTTACTTTATTTGGTTGTTAATATAATTTTAGGTTAAATACAATTTGTTTATACATGTTCTTTTGTATTGGTGTCAATGTTTAGTTTCAATTTTAACACAACACATTTGGTAGTGTCTGTACACTTCCTCTTTAAATCTGTTTACATAATTGTACATTTTTTAAAGCCGATTTTATATGCATTTCTAAATTTTGAGAAAGGTAACTTTAATATTTGAATGTAGACAGAAATTATAAAAATGACTTTTCATCAGTAAAAGTGTATCACTCTAGCATATGTTATGATATTTCTAAAAACTGCATTAGGTTGAAAGTTTTGATGAAATTTTATAGATAGTAGTTATATATCTGACTGAGAGGTGTGTTAAGTTACATAGTATAATATTTTGTTGTAAAAGAATATTATATATATATAGTTTTTGTAGTGTCCATAGACCGTTTCCCTTGTAGTAATGAACATCAGTTGGAAAAATGATGACAGGATAGAAAAAAATCCTGTTGAGGTAACATACCACCTCACAGTATCATTTCAAATAAAAATAAAGTCGGCTAAACAGTTTTCATTTTTTGCCAAATGTGACACACAAAATCCACACCTGATTGTGTTTAGCCATCTATCTTCCATCTTTTGAAAATAGAATGGAGTTATCTCCCCTTGATCATTACTGATTTGTAACAATGAACTTTTATGTACCATAAATAAATTTGTATATATAAAATTTTAATGTGGTTTTGATAAAATTAAGCTAATTTGCATAGAAAAGGAACATATAGACCATGATGCCTTCTTTTGTACTAGATTGAATCTCCATTTGTAAATGAAATGTCATGCAATTTAGTCATTTCTAGTTCTGGGGAATGCTATATTAAAATTTATTCAAATGTAGCCTATATATACTTTGGACCCATAGACTCTGAGGTCTTTATTTGTGCAAGCTTGTATACATGTATTTACATATCACAAGGATATTTCATGCCAACTACAATTGCAAGAAGAATTTGAGGATACCAAAGGAGTAATCAGGATTTGTAAATCAAAGGATAGACAACACAATGGCCAAATAAAAATGGACAACAGGACACACAACAAACTACAAAACATTACACATAAACCTTAAGATCGAGTAACAGAACACCACTTAAAACCGAGGGTGAACTCGGGTGCTCCGGAAGGGAGAGCAGTTCCTGCTGCACATGTTCATTTCTAGTTCTTGGGAATTCTATCTTAAAATTTATTCTAATACAACCTATCACAAACTTTGGACTTCAATAGGTGGGACCTTACAGACCCAGTTAGTAGTCTTTATTTGTGAATATTTCAATTACTGGTACAAGAATTGTTTCCCCCCATGTTCAACTTTCAACCATAGCTCCTGGTGTTTTTTTTGAACAATCTAAATCTACATGTCAGAATGATGCTTTGCAGCAAATATTATATTGGTTCTTGAGAAGAAAATTTCCAATGTTGGGTTCAGAATCAAACAGATAAATAGTATTTTCTTCTAACTTCAGTTTCTTTCACATCGAAAATGAAATTAAATTTTTCATGTTGTTTCAAATGCCAAAAAAATAATTAACAGCTGGGTTGCAAGGAAGGCCATGAAGTTGACACCTAAGGTATGCAGTGTTGTTTAGATATTAATGTATATACACAATGTATGTATAAAACAACAACAACAATTTGTGAGTCTGCTGGATGTATATTTTTCAGATCTACACGTTTATGTTTTGTTATGATACAGGTAGGTTTATGGTGTTTAATGCCACTTTCATACAGTCATCACTGTTTTTACATTATTTTCTTAATATATTATACACACATAAAATTTTAAAAGTAGGTTTAAAGGGATAACATACAAGTCTGAATTTGAGATTTCAGACATTTGTAGTTTCTGAGATATATGCCCCTTAATTATATGTGAACATCCTGTATGGGGTCATGTCAGGGTTCATACTTTCAACAGATCAGTTATGAGGCTACTAAATCTTAAGTTATCAAAATCGAATACATGCCATAATCTGTTGTTCGATTGGTCAAATATGTCTATATGACTGGATGGTCATAGATGAATGACAACCTAAACAGAATGTTGTTAAATATGTTTATATGACTGGATGGTCATAGATGAATGACAACCTAAACAGAATGTTGTTAAATATGTTTATATGACTGGATGGTCATAGATGAATGACAACCCAAACAGAATGTTGTTAAATATGTCTATATGACTGGATGGTCATAGATGAATGACAACCCAAACAGAATGTTGTTAAATATGTGTGTATTGCCAATGGAAAAAATAAAAAAAGATACAACAAACATCCAATTCTAATTAAGATTGGTATACACTTGGATTGACATAAAATTGTATAACAAGCAGTAAACATGAAATACGGGCACAATTACAAGAAAAACAAAAATTCCTAATTGTTTGGAAGGGGGAGGGGGTGATGAAATTCCTGTCTAACTGCCAATAGTGGGGTACTTGTGGTTATAAGACAACATTTATGCATCTTCAACTTGACAGCAATGGCAACCTCCATTTTAATCTTCAGATTAAAAATGGATACTCAGTGATGGTTCCAAGAGCTAATCCCTAACAGAGCTGCACATCACATTCCCAGCTGGTGCAGATAGGAATACTCTGATTTGGGGGAGGGGGTGTTGTCAGGATAAAAACATCACAATGGACAGGTGCCAAATTTACAATGTTTTCAGGTTCAGAGGTACTTTTACTGCATTTTCAAATTAAACAATGCTGTATTTATGCTAGGAGTCCTTATATATAATAATAAACTTGCACCATAATTTGTTTACTTAAAACAAAATATTTGTATCAAGATTCCATAAAAAAAGAATAAATAGTATTTTCTTCCAACTTTTCAGTTTCTTTCACATCGAAAAAGAAATTAAATTTTTCATGTTGTTTCAAATGCCAAAAAAATAATTAACAGCTGGGTTGCAAGGAAGGCCATGAAGTTGACCCCTAAGGTATGCAGTGTTGTTTATATATTAATGTATATACACAATGTATGTATAAAACAACAACAATTTGTGAGTCTGCTGGATGTATATTTTTCAGATCTACACGTTTATGTTTTATTATGATACAGGTAGGTTTATGGTGTTTAATGCCACTTTCATACAGTCATCACTGTTTTGCATTATTTTCTTAATATATTATACACACATAAAATTTCAAAAGTAGGTTTAAGGGGATAAAATACAAGTCTGATTTGAGATATCAGACATTTGTAGTTTCTGAGATATATGCCCCTTAATTATATGTGAACATCCTGTATGGGGTCATGTCAGGGTTCATACTTTCAACAGATCAGTGATGAGCTACTAAATCTTTAGTTATCAAAATCGAATACATGCCATGATCTGTTGTTCGATTGGTCAAATATGTCTGGATGGTCATAGATGAATGACAACCCAAACAGAATGTTGTTAAATATGTGTGTATTGCCAATGGAAAAAATTTAAAAAAGATACAACAAACATCCAATTCTAATTAAGATTGGTATTCAATTGCATAACAAGCAGTAAACATGAAATACAGGCACAATTACAAGAAAAAATAATTCTTAATTGTTTGGAAGGGGGAGGGGGTGATGAAATTCCTGTGTAAGTACCAATAGTGGGTTACTTGCAGGGGGGATCCAGGATTTCAAGTTAGGGGGGCACACACTTAAAAAATTGCACCGAGCGGAGGGAGGCACGAAAATTTTTGGGGTATTTCGTGTGAAAAATCATGATTTTATGCCAAAAAATCATATTTTTTCCAATTTTAGGGGGGGGGGGGGGTGGGTGTGTGTGCGCGGGTGCACCCCCCCTGACTTGTGGTTATAAGACAACATTTATGCATCTTCAACTTGACAGCTATGGCAACCTCCATTTTAATCTTCAGATTAAAAATGGATACTCAGTGATGGTTCCAAGAGCTAATCCCTAACAGAGCTGCACATCACATTCCCAGCTGGTGCAGATAGGAATACTCTGATTTAGGGGGGTGTTGTCAGGATAAAAACATCACAATGCCAAATTTACAATGTTCTCAGGTTCAGAGGTACTTTTACTGCATTTTCAAATTAAACAATGCTGTATTTATGCTAGGAGTCCTTATATATAATAATAAACTTACACCATATTTTTTTTCTTCATTTTTTTTTACTTTTTTAAAACAAAATATCAAGATTCCATGAAAAAGAATATGTTGAAGCATGAAAAACCAAAAACAAATATTAATTATCAGTAGAGTGTGTTGTCTTTATTGAGAACGGTATCTAATATAGACAACAAGTATTTTTAAGGGTACTGGTGAAGGTTTAAAAAATGGTCTATGAATTTTAACTACAACAAAAGACTAATTTTTAGTCCCTACCACAACTCAATTTTTGCAGATGCAGTCAAAAGTTGTTAACCCAGTTATCCCTTCCCAGGGACAGTCATGATCGTAGGGTAGTTGGATTTACAACTACCTATGCAAACAGTACATGTAGTTTTATTTAACAGCTAGTGATCATCCAGTGGATGGATAGCTGTATACCGAAAGAAGAAGATTCATAGCTGTCTATGAATTTTTTTTTTTGTCTTGAGTAAAAAATGTTGATTTCACGATTAACGGGAATTTAGTTACATTTGAGGACTAAATCATGTATTTTAGGTGAAAATATTTATTCTAAATGCATAAATTTGAAATGTCTGCAATTATTTTATTTATTAATTTTTCATTTCGGCAATTTTATAATATGAATTGACTTACCGTTTGGGAAGAGCCTTCCTCTTGACAACACACTGATTCGTCATTTCTGCACTATTAGACATTTTGATTTCTACAATATAAATAATAGAGATTAATATATGGTTTGAATATATATTTAAGCGGGAATTCAATTTTTTCCCTTATATATATGGAAAAATCACGTGATGAATATAAATTCTTGCGCGTGCTTTACTAATACCGAATACCGGTTTACTTCAGTATTCAATCAACATCAAACAAGCACAGTATGTTGTTGAATACATATCAACTAATTATACAAATATATTCTCATTTTATTCTTAAAATAAAAATAAAAAACATTACGTCGGTATAGCATACACCTCCAATATATAAATGGTGAGGTAGAATTCCCTTTTATCACGGTCATTTTCTATATAAACGTATATCCATGTCTACGTGCCGCTGAAATGGACAGACTTGTTCAGTTCTCTAATATATGATTGGATCGTAAATTTTCCACTTAAATATATTAATTAAAACCCCAATCCCATCTACAACATGAGATGGTAACAAAAGGAGCTAACCTTTTTTGATGTAATTCATAGGGGTTTATTGTTTTTTTTTCTAAATCTGGCGTGGCAAGCCCTTTATCATGGATCACGGGGAGCACTGGTTTTTTTTCAAACTTGTTTATGGTTGAAAACAATTTAAAACACGTTTAAATCATGAACCATAAACATGTATAAGATAGATAAAAAACGCAATGGTTGAAGAACAATATCTTTAAGAGAATTTTCTAGTTCATTGATTATTTTTTAACAAAGTAAAATTAATTTTTCATTAACAAATAAAACAATCCAACTCTTGAAAACACAGGGAAAAAAACCTAACAAAAAACACAGGGAAAAAAACCTAACAAAAAACACAGGGAAAAAAACCTAACATAAAACACAGGGAAAAAAACCTAACATAAAACACAGGGAAAAAAACCTAACAAAAAACACAGGGAAAAAAACCTAACAAAAAACACAGGGAAAAAAACCTAACAAAAAACACAGGGAAAAAAACCTAACAAAAAACACAGGGAAAAAAACCTAACAAAAAACACAGGGAAAAAAACCTAACAAAAAACACAGGGAAAAAAACCTAACAAAAAACCCAGGGAAAAAAACCTAACAAAAAACACAGGGAAAAAAACCTAACAAAAAACACAGGGAAAAAAACCTAACAAAAAACACAGGGAAAAAAACCTAACAAAAAACACAGGGAAAAAAACCTAACAAAAAACACAGGGAAAAAAACCCAACAAAAAACACAGGGAAAAAAACCTAACAAAAAACACAGGGAAAAAAACCTAACAAAAAACACAGGGAAAAAAACCTAACAAAAAACACAGGGAAAAAAACCTAACAAAACCCCAAATAAAATAATTTAATTCTTTATCAACATATACAACAATGCAGAATGTCAATAAACAACTTCGAAATGGGTCTATAATACACAGATGTTCCTATTACAAATATATACTGGTAATTAATAAGGTTCAAACATATTCCAACGTGCTTTCGATCCCGGTTAAGATGTTCTTTAACCATTTAACTGCATGGTTAAAACGACACCGTAAAAAAATACAACCTCAACGGTCAAAAAAGTAAAAAAAAACAGGCCTTAAGTATATATATGTCTACGTGCCACTGGCCTTAAGTATATATATGTCTACGTGCCACTGGCCTTAAGTATATATATGTCTACGTGCCACAGGCCTTAAGTATATATATGTCTACGTGCCACTGGCCTTAAGTATATATATGTCTACGTGCCACTGGCCTTAAGTATATATATGTCTACGTGCCACTGGCCTTAAGTATATATATGTCTACGTGCCACTGGCCTTAAGTATATATATGTCTACGTGCCACTGGCCTTAAGTATATATATGTCTACGTGTCACAGGCCTTAAGTATATATATGTCTACGTGCCACAGGCCTTAAGTATATATATGTCTACGTGCCACTGGCCTTAAGTATATATATGTCTACGTGCCACTGGCTTTAAGTATATATATGTCTACGTGCCACAGGCCTTAAGTATATATATGTCTACGTGCCACTGGCCTTAAGTATATATATGTCTACGTGCCACTGGCCTTAAGTATATATATGTCTACGTGCCACTGGCCTTAAGTATATATATGTCTACGTGCCACTGGCCTTAAGTATATATATGTCTACGTGTCACAGGCCTTAAGTATATATATGTCTACGTGCCACTGGCCTTAAGTATATATATGTCTACGTGTCACAGGCCTTAAGTATATATATGTCTACGTGCCACTGGCCTTAAGTATATATATGTCTACGTGCCACTGGCCTTAAGTATATATATGTCTACGTGCCACTGGCCTTAAGTATATATATGTCTACGTGCCACTGGCCTTAAGTATATATATGTCTACGTGCCACTGGCCTTAAGTATATATATGTCTACGTGCCACTGGCCTTAAGTATATATATGTCTACGTGCCACTGGCCTTAAGTATATATATGTCTACGTGCCACTGGCCTTAAGTATATATATGTCTACGTTCCACTGGCCTTAAGTATATATATGTCTACGTGTCACAGGCCTTAAGTATATATATGTCTACGTGCCACAGGCCTTAAGTATATATATGTCTACGTGCCACTGGCCTTAAGTATATATATGTCTACGTGCCACTGGCCTTAAGTATATATATGTCTACGTGCCACTGGCCTTAAGTATATATATGTCTACGTGCCACTGGCCTTGCTAAGCTTTCAAATATTTCAGGGTTGTAAACTTTCAACTTCATTATATCAAAATTTGTTTTATTATTCTATTCTATTCTATAGATAATGAACAAAATTAATGCTAATTTTTATGATACCAAGTGGGCTGTGCCTAGGGGATGCTGTCAAGACGTCCCTGCTTCCATGGCTTTTCTCGAACTGTATCCTATATTAGTTTTTACTGTTTTGTGGAGAAAATAGTGGTTAGGGAAAAAGATGCTTTTTTTACTGTGACAATATTGCGACAGTGCAAATTATTAGAAATGGTCGCACCAAAGAACCTTTAATAATGAAATTTATGAGACGTCTGACTACATGTATCATGCCCTCCAGGGGCCCTGATTTGGAAAATAAAGTAAGTTGTATGTGTGATATGTTGAACAATTTTTAGTTATGAAATTTGCTATTAATGAACCAATTGCACCAAGTGAATTCCCGAGAATAAAATAAAATTCTCCTTACCTGGGGTATACAATAGCTAAATCCGATTCCATGTCCAGTACTGACAATCCCGAATCACCTTAATATGTGTACTTTGTATGTCCAACATCTCTTTGTCTAGTGCCAAATAACCATGGGACTATGGTGCTATTAAGACGATCCTGAGCAAACCTAAAATGGTAGGGAAGCGGACATTCGGTATCCTCTGTCCACCCCCCACATATAAAAAAGGCAAATTCAAGTAAAGAAATATATTCAAGGGTTTGGTTTGACTGAATTGGAACACACAATCGGTTATTTGCTTCCTTCCTGTTAAAGGCATATTAAACATACTGCTCTAAATATCATTGCTGACTTTTGCAAAAATTGTTGCACTCCTGACAATAGATATTGATATATTAAGACATGGACAATCATTTAAGTGATAATTATATGGTGGTAATATTATTTTTTATTTTATTTTTTTGTACTTGTCCAATTTCTTTTTCATTTTTGGGTAATTTTTTTAGTTTATCCCTCAGTTTTTTGCTGTGAAGGGTAGAAGACTTATTACAGGGGCGGATCCAGGATTTCAAGTTAGGGGGGAGGGGGGGCACACTTAAAAAAATTGCGCCGAGCGGAGGGAGGCGCGAAAATTTTGGGGGTATTTCGTGTGATAAATCACGATTTTACGCCAAAAGATCATTTTGTTTCCAATTTTAGGGGGGGGTGCGCATCCGCCCCTGTATTAGCTCCCTTTTTGTTTGTATTACTCGGTCAACCTTACTGATTTCCTTACTGTTGTTAAATTTCTTCACAGTATAATGTTTGACGTTAAATTTCTTCACAGTATAATGTTTGACATAAACGTTATAGACCAGACAAGACATAAACGTTATAGATATGCAAATTAGCTAAGGTTGTAGTATTGAATTCCTTTCCACACGGACGATTTGGCAGATAGTATATCAAGAAATGTTTAGGTGTGCTCGATTAATGCGACGTTCGTTACAAGTGTAATAGGACAAAAAGTTCGTGATTTGTATGATAGGCCCCCACTCACCCACCTCCTCAATCAAGATTAATACCAATAGAATTCCAACTATTTTGAATTTGTGTTTGAGGGGTAGAAATGACAAGACTAAGAATGAATTTGCTTAAACAAATTACAAAAAAAAGAATGAATTTGTTATGTTGATATATGTTTATAATAAATGCTATACGAACGCACAACCCTACACTGTGTTTATTTTTTTTTATATTACATTATTTTAGTTAAGAAAAATAATATTTTCTTAGGAGTGAAACGGATGAGAAATTAAGTAGTTTTCCAATTTAGTCAATCACAATTCACATCTGAAATTACCTTAGAAGGTCATTTTGACTGTCCCACAGGGATACCGGGAAATTTTCCGGTGGGCCCCAAAGTGATGCCTAAGACCTTTACTTTTATTTGATTCTTTTGACTACGTTTTGAGATTAAGTGAGTCCTTTTGACTGGGCACTTTTACAAGTTTTCCCGGTAGAAATTTTCGACCCAGTCCGCCACTGTTAATTACTATAACCCTAATCCTTAACCACTAATCGTGCTTATTTTCGCATTTGTTATTTTCTCATATGGCTGACGATGTTGGGATATACATGCATACTTTATAAACGATCACCGCAACATATCAGTAAATGGGGGCAAGTTAGAGATGTAATTTTAATCAGATTGGAATCTGGGTTTAATGACGATTTTAATTTTTGAGTACTTTCAGGTGGGATTCGGATTACTTCATTTTATCCATTTTCATGGTCATAGGAATCACGTTTTACGGTTATGGATTATTTTCAATTCTCAAATGGGTATTACTGAATAGAGGCATAGGAATGGGGCGTAAAGTTTGAGGTGGGGAGCTTTATGGTTGGATATGAAAAGGGGACAAGCTTTTGAAGGGGATCATTCGGCTTCTAAGCATGGATTTGTAGCCCTATATTTCATGATTTACTTCACATGTTCTGCTTACATGTTGAAATTTCAACTGTTTCTAATTATTTTGGCAAAAAGGGTGGCGAAACAGTTTTGCCCGCCCACTTTTGACAGTAGGGGCACTTGCTCCCGGCTCATATTCCCCTGCTTAATCTTTAAAGATGAGTAATATTTATCCCACGGGTTTTCCAGTTAAACGGTTAAACAATCGAACGCGAAGCATGAGATTGCTTAACCGTTTAGCTCGGAAAACCGTGGTATAAATGATTTGTAAGCCATACAATATCACATCTAGGTCGTTGATTACTGCACGACTCTCTGAGAGTAATAAAGGACGAAGTCCTTCTAACGGTAAGCTGTCCGATTTTTCCTTCTATATTGATAGCCAAATATCTGTTCACCGGAAGTTTAAAAAATAGATCAATTGATAATTTAGAAACGCAAAAGAAATATATTTCAATGAAAAATTCCTAATTCTTTAATTATTTACTCTATGCAAAATCGAAATAAACTTGAAATAAAATTCTAATAAAAAAATCTCTACGAAACTCCCGATGGAAGAGCGGCGTAGGTAAAATGAACGCCATAACAAATCGGCTACACAATTCATTCAAAATAACAGATAATAGCTTCACCGGACGCAATTACGAACGAAATAAAAAGTATGTCCCCTAATTGTTCCTTCAAAACATGAATTAAAAAAATGCTTTTATAAATAGATACAACGCTAAGTTACTCGTGTTTTGGGAGAAAATTATTCATCTCATGCGCAGTTGTTGAATGTTGCAGACGACGGGTTTTCATATTTGTAAACAGAAAACGATCGACATTTGCACTTGGAATCTATCGCTAAAATTCATTGAGGTACGCATATTTTGTTATCTTATGCCTGTAATTGGAAAGAATATGATCTCCTGGTTCTATGCATATGTAGAACACATTGAAATTAAAACAAAAACAGTCGATATAATACATTTTCCTTACCTTGATCTATCCCAAAATGTCAAAATCGTGATATACCTTATTCATTGAAGAGTCCAAGGAATTCCGAATGCAAACTGGCACACATTTATGGTATGAATAAAGGAAAGGTTTTTATGTCATGTGTATTATATACAAATAGATATGTGAACGTAAATGAATGAATGCTCTTTCAATTTTAACAGTTGTCATTAACTAATTTACACTAGAAAGGTTATTATGATGTCGTTCGAAATTGTGTCCGGATCTAGGTCACAGAGTGACTAGAACGGGGTCATGAAAATCTGTTCTAAGTTAAAACCCGTAACAATGCATTGAATAATATATGGGCTATGATTCAAAAGAAATATTGGTGTTTAATCTGAAATATGAACATGCAATCAGCTTCATCAATTTGGTCAAATTTATTATCAAATGCCACGGTCAATATCATCGTAATTGCGTCCGGTGAGGCTAACGTGTACGGATCATCGTATTATTGAAATTTTAGGACTTCGTCCTTCAAACAGGTTGCCTGTCTCATATTAAAACTACAACCCAGATTTAAAGTGTATCTTCATGTATTATTTCATAGTTCTTAGCTGTTGCTTACATTCTGGTATATAAACCATTAACAGATCAAAGGAAAAGAATGCATTCATGTTACAAATTCATTTATTTAATCAAAATATGGATTTACATTAAAACAAAAAATTCAAAATAATGTGACCTATGTACCTTTGTTTAATTTCTTTCTGAGTATGAATGATCAATGGAAATATCCCAAAATTGCAAATTTTCTGTTTTTGTTATAATTATAAAGACTATCTCATCAACTAGCAATTACTTATTCGTAACTTCTGCATAAAAGTTAGTTGCATATATCATTATACTATTATTAAATTCATTACTGTCAATAATACGACCCTTCTCCAATGAAACATGAACGAAAATAACAAGAACCTGACACAATGCATATTTCTTACCAATACTGAATCAATATCTTTGTAAATAAACCCAAATTATTCCACATAAGTATAACATAAAACTAACTCGGTATTAAAATATATCCCCACTGAAACTAAACACTCTTTAATGTATAACACAATAACATCAGCTTCTATTTGATTGCCACTTTGTTAACAGTAGAAGTAGTGTTTTTTATGCTCTTGTATACAAACAAAATAATACATATTTACATAATTCATACAAAGATCAGATGTAGTTTTTTTTGTGTACTTTCTAGATATTTGCATTTATCTTCATCCAAATCTTTCTGAATACTATGTCTGTATAGTTAGATTAGATCTATATCATCAGTAGTAGAAAACAGATTTCCGAGATTTAGTTTGGAACTTTTGTCAAAACATACCAGCACGACGTTTGTTGATATCCATGTACATGCTGGTTTCCCATATATGTGACACATTAATATTTCAAGCTGAACGCATGTTTCATTTAGCAGATCTATTTTGTTTCCCAGACTATTGAACGTGCCAATAAACATCGGATACTTTTCAAGTGTTTAAATTAGGTTAATTGTATCGAGTACGCCTCGCCATGAGCGGGATTCGAACCCACAACTTTAGTGGTGATAGGCACTGACTGCACATGTAGTTGTATATGTAACTTCCATACTATCACGACTACGACGACCCCTACATGTGAGAGATATTAGTATGTAGTATGCTAAATTGCATTTTGTCCCATGGTGAAGACAGGTGTAAATGTTCGCCAATTATGTGGTCTTACTCCTGTACTCGTTGATGTAGTGAATAACATGGGCTATGGCTGTCTTCGATCTCTCACGGTTGCCGACATAAACTGAGACGAAAGTGGCAAAAGAGTTCCAAATTTCAAACATTGACCGTTCTTATTTTTGATCCAGTTTTAATGCATAATATGTATGCAAATTGCTCAATTTCATGAGTTGCTTGTGAGAAAATTAACTATTCTGTCGTGAAAAAGAAGCTACGGGTAAAAGTTAAGATATTTTACATAGTGATTAGGTGACGTCATCAATTGGCTTTCCAATCTTCTGATTATGAGCGTACCCGGTGGAGGTTATTACGTCGTACACTCTAGTACATTTAATATCTACGTTTTTATTACTGTTGCCACCGTGACTTGTTTAACCATTACAATATAACAGTGTCAGAAATGAGCCCGGGTATGTTCCCCATATGCCCCGTCCTTTCCTCATTCATGACTTAATACCGGTTTTGCAAACAGTGTAACATGACTGGATCTACCTACCCTTTCGGAGTACCTGAGTTCACTCCAGGTGATTTGTTGGTTCCTGTACCCAATCAGTAGTTTTCTGTGTATAAGGTAGTGTTTTGTAAATCCTTGTTTGTCTTTTTGTTCTTTTTTCTTCTGGTTATTATGGTGCCTGTCCTGTGATTTACGGCTTCTGATTACTACTTTGATATCTTTAAATGTTTGTTGTCATATATTATGGTAGAAAGTTGATCATTGTCCTCAAATGTAAGGTAAATGTCAAGAAATGAGACAGCATAAATTGTTTCTGTTGTTCCCTTGGGGTATTTTAATGGAATCCAGTTAGTAAAGTCTGGACTATTAATTGACAGAGCATCATCGATATACATGAAAGTGAGATTAAAGGCCGATATGTGCCGAAAGATGCACTCTTAAATCTGTTGGAAGTATCAGTTATGATTTTATTTCATAAGAATAGTATTCAGTCTGATGTTTATTCAGATTATACCATCCTAACTAATTTTCAGTTAGTTTATGTTGTCATTGTGAGATCTTTTTGAGTGAATCCTTGCAGGTTTTTAATTCTTTGTTTATATCTGAATTGTCTTTGGAGATTCAACTATCATGAGGGGGAGGGTTGAGATTTCATTAATTGGTTTAATCCCACACCATATTTGAGCCTGTCCCAAACACATATGTCGTGGATATTTTTTGCATTGAATAGTTTGAGGTGCTTGTTTGTTTTTTTGTTATTGTAGGAATGATTGACCATGTCCATTTCAACTTTCTTTTCATAATCAATACAAGCGTTCAAATGAAAGGGACATATACTACTCAATACAAGCGTTTAAGTGAATAAGGTATATGTTGTATGTATTACACATGCAAATTATACAAGTGTTCAAATGAAAATAAGGGTAATAACAAAATTACCGAACTCCGAACAGGATACATACAAATATATATTATACTTTATGCAAATTTCTAGACTATTGATACAATGCCATTGGTCGATTAGAAAATGGTATTTTTCACTAATTTTACGAAGCTCCACCTTCGTATCAATACCACATCCTGTAGCTCCGCGTCCTTCTAGCAACGGGTGGTATTCTGTGTTGACAACGGGTGTTATTGCAATACCACCCTCCCAACCGGAAACAGTCCATTCCGTCAAAGTTTTTAATTTAGTTTTACAAATAAATAAACAAACAGACGACAGTACGCTCTTGGACATTCAGACTAGGTTAAGTGACAAAAAGAAGCGTGAAATTTCAGATTGTTTGAATGATACTCTGACAAATCCCTGTGGTCAAAAGTTCGCAAAGACAACTCTGCCATCCAACACTGAGAATACATGTATGTCAAATGTGGGAAGTAATGAAAAAAAATTCAAGCGATATCAATACCACAGATGTAGATTTTCTTTTTGCCGATACTGATTTACAAGCACTGTTTGACAATGATTTTGAACTGCAAAATGTACCCCCTGCAAATGTTTCAAGTAACCCCGTTCAGAGTGTTCAGTCTATGCCAGTACAATTCAACAGCCCGATGGAGGCTAATAACCGAAATGTGATGCCAGCCGTATCCAATTATAACTGTACTGTTCATTTCAATTTTTATTCAAAATGATGGCTGTGATTCAAACATTTTTATATTGTTACACTTTTACACCATTGTTACAGTTGTTTTTGTTTCCTTGTTAATTAAAATTTATTAAATTAGGTATTGTAATTTAGTTCTTAGACAGTTACCTTAAATCAGTATTAAAACAACACACACCATTGACAATGTAATACCAGAGCATTCAGTATAATATAAAACATGCTGCCTTTAGTTTCGGGTGTTATGGTAGATTACCACACTCAGAAAACAACAATATCACCCTCGACTTCGTCTCGGATGATATTGGTTTTCTGAGTGTGGTAATCTACCATAACACCCTCAATTAAAGGCAGTATGTTTATAATATTACTTAATACAAGCGTTTATGTGAATTAAGTATATATTGCACACACGCTCAAGTGATTGTACAATAATTGTATTTTTGGTGTAGGTACTAAGGAATTGTACATCACGGCAATCACATTTTCTTGGAGAGATATTCATGTTGTGTTTTCTTTTTAAACGGTCTTGTATTTTAGAACATCTCTTCATGGTTGCTGCGACATTACAGGAATATTCAATTATCATGGTGATTCAGTTTTGAGACGATTATCACCCAGCCATTTTATCAATTGTTTGTTCACACTACCGATGGTACTACTTTTAAATGCTTCCCCTCCTTTCGCTTCCAGTATTTCCACCTTTGCAGAATGTGCTCTTTGAGAAATAGCAAGTTCACTGAAAAGAGAAAAAGTTATACATGTAAGATAGTCAGGCAAAACTCACAAATAATAAAAGGCTGTCACTTCCTTATTATAAAAATATTATGTTTTTAGTAATCGTATCATAATTTGATAGGCAGCTTTGGTAATGGTTTGGTAGTAATTTGTGGTAATGATGTGTCAAACAAACACAATTATTGTAGCAAGCCAGAAAAGTGAGCGGTCGTGTTTTAGTGGTATCTATTTTGCTTCTTCCTATTGGATTTATCGACGATTTTCTATTGGAATTTGGAACTGTACATACATTCTACTTTCCTATCAGTTTGTTACCAATAGAACGTATTTACCTAAAATCTATTTCTCCATCTAGTTAGATATCAATAACTTAGTATTTACCTGCTTACCCTTTCGGAGCACCCGAGTTCACCTCCAGTTTTTAGTGGGGTTCATGTTACTCGATATTTAGTTTTATGTGTATGTTTTGTAGATGTTGTTTGCCCTTTTGTACTTTTTCTTTTGGTCAATTGTGTGTCTATTCTTCTTTGATATACGGATTCTGATTACCCCTTTTCTCTTCTACCTAAAATATATTTCTCTGTCCATTTTCATATCAAAAGAACGTATTTACCTAAAATTTACTTATTCTCGATGTTAATATCAAAAGAACGAATTTACCTAGAATCTACTTCTCCATTCATGTTTATTGTTAGCCTCAATATAATGTTATACATGTATTTACCTAGAATATACTTCTCCATTCATGTTAGCCTCAATATAATGTTATGCATGTATTTACCTAGAATCTACTTCTCCATTCATGTTAGCCTCAATATAATGTTATGCATGTATTTACGTAGAATCTACTTCTCCATTCATGTTAGCCTCAATATAATGTTATACATGTATTTACCTAGAATCTACTTCTCCATTCATGTTAGCCTCAATATAATGTTATGCATGTATTTACCTAGAATCTACTTCTTCATTCATGTTAGCCTCAATATAATGTTATACATGTATTTACCTAGAATCTACTTCTCCATTTATGATAGCCTCAATATAATGTTATATATGTATTTACCTAGAATCTACTTCTCCATTCATGTCAGCCTCAATATAATGTTATACATGTATTTACCTAGAATCTACTTCTCCATCCATGTTAGCCTCAATATAATGTTATACATGTATTTACCTAGAATCTACTTCTCCATTCATGTTAGCCTCAATATAATGTTATGCATGTATTTACCTAGAATCTACTTCTCCATTCATGTTAGCCTCAATATAATGTTATACATGTATTTACCTAGAATCTACTTCTCCATTCATGTTAGCCTCAATATAATGTTATACATGTATTTACCTAGAATCTACTTCTCCATTTATGATAGCCTCAATATAATGTTATACATGTATTTACCTAGAATCTACTTCTCCATTCATGTTAGCCTCAATATAATGTTATACATGTATTTACCTAGAATATACTTCTCCATTCATGTTAGCCTCAATATAATGTTATACATGTATTTACCTAGAATCTACTTCTTCATTCATGTTAGCCTCAATATAATGTTATACATGTATTTACCTAGAATCTACTTCTCCATTCATGTTAGCCTCAATATAATGTTATACATGTATTTACCTAGAATCTACTTCTCCATCCATGTTAGCCTCAATATAATGTTATACATGTATTTACCTAGAATCTACTTCTCCATTCATGTTAGCCTCAATATAATGTTATACATGTATTTACCTAGAATCTACTTCTTCATTCATGTTAGCCTCAATATAATGTTATACAGGTATTTACCTAGAATATACTTCTCCATTCATGTTAGCCTCAATATAATGTTATACATGTATTTACCTAGAATCTACTTCTCCATGCATGTTAGCCTCAATATAATGTTATACATGTATTTACCTAGAATCTACTTCTCCATTCATGTTAGCCTCAATATAATGTTATACATGTATTTACCTAGAATCTACTTCTCCATCCATGTTAGCCTCAATATAATGTTATACATGTATTTACCTAGAATCTACTTCTCCATTCATGTTAGCCTCAATATAATGTTATACATGTATTTACCTAGAATCTACTTCTCCATCCATGTTAGCCTCAATATAATGTTATACATGTATTTACCTAGAATCTACTTCTCCATTCATGTTAGCCTCAATATAATGTTATACATGTATTTACCTAGAATCTACTTCTCCATTCATGTCAGCCTCAATATAATGTTATACATGTATTTACCTAGAATCTACTTCTCCATTCATGTTAGCCTCAATATAATGTTATACATGTATTTACCTAGAATCTACTTCTCCATTCATGTCGGCCTCAATATAATGTTATGCATGTATTTACCTAGAATCTACTTCTCCATCCATGTTAGCCTCAATATAATGTTATACATGTATTTACCTAGAATCTACTTCTCCATCCATGTTAGCCTCAATATAATGTTATACATGTATTTACCTAGAATCTACTTCTCCATTTATGATAGCCTTAATATAATGTTATATATGTATTTACCTAGAATCTACTTCTCCATTTATGTTAGCCTCAATATAATGTTATACATGTATTTACCTAGAATCTACTTAACTTAAAATCGACCTCTCCGTCCATGTTAACATCAATATAATGTTATACATGTATTTACCTAGAATCTACTTCTCCATTTACGTTAGCCTCAATATAATGTTATACATGTATTTACCTAGAATCTACTTCTCCATTTATGTTAGCCTCAATATAATGTTATGCATGTATTTACCTAGAATCTACTTCTCCATTCATGTCAGCCTCAATATAATGTTATATATGTATTTACCTAGAATCTACTTCTCCATCCATGTTAGCCTCAATATAATGTTATACATGTATTTACCTAGAATCTACTTCTCCATTTATGATAGCCTCAATATAATGTTATATATGTATTTACCTAGAATCTACTTCTCCATTCATGTCAGCCTCAATATAATGTTATACATGTATTTACCTAGAATCTACTTAACTTAAAATCGACCTCTCCGTCCATGTTAACATCAATATAATGTTATACATGTATTTACCTAGAATCTACTTCTCCATTTATGTTAGCCTCAATATAATGTTATATATGTATTTACCTAGAATCTACTTCTCCATTCATGTCAGCCTCAATATAATGTTATACATGTATTTACCTAGAATCTACTTCTCCATTTATGATAGCATCAATATAATGTTATATATGTATTTACCTAGAATCTACTTCTCCATCCATGTCAGCCTCAATATAATGTTATACATGTATTTACCTAGAATCTACTTCTCCATTCATGTCAGCCTCAATATAATGTTATACATGTATTTACCTAGAATCTACTTCTCCATTTATGTTAGCCTCAATATAATGTTATATATGTATTTACCTAGAATCTACTTCTCCATTCATGTCAGCCTCAATATAATGTTATACATGTATTTACCTAGAATCTACTTCTCCATTCATGTTAGCCTCAATATAATGTTATACATGTATTTACCTAGAATCTACTTCTCCATTTATGATAGCCTCAATATAATGTTATATATGTATTTACCTAGAATCTACTTCTCCATTCATGTCAGCCTCAATATAATGTTATACATGTATTTACCTAGAATCTACTTCTCCATTCATGTCAGCCTCAATATAATGTTATACATGTATTTACCTAGAATCTACTTCTCCATCCATGTTAGCCTCAATATAATGTTATACATGTATTTACCTAGAATCTACTTCTCCATTCATGTTAGCCTCAATATAATGTTAAACATGTATTTACCTAGAATCTACTTCTCCATTTATGTTAGCCTCAATATAATGTTATACATGTATTTACCTAGAATCTACTTCTCCATTCATGTTAGCCTCAATATAATGTTATACATGTATTTACCTAGAATCTACTTCTCCATTCATGTTAGCCTCAATATAATGTTATACATGTATTTACCTAGAATCTACTTCTCCATTCATGTTAGCCTCAATATAATGTTATATATGTATTTACCTAGAATCTACTTCTCCATTCATGTTAGCCCCAATATAATGTTATACATGTATTTACCTAGAATCTACTTCTCCATTTATGTTAGCCTCAATATAATGTTATACATGTATTTACCTAGAATCTACTTCTCCATTCATGTTAGCCTCAATCTAATGTTATACATGTATTTACCTAGAATCTACTTCTTCATTTATGTTAGCCTCAATATAATGTTATACATGTATTTACCTAGAATCTACTTCTCCATTTATGTTAGCCTCAATATAATGTTATACATGTATTTACCTAAAATCCACATCTCCGTCTATGTTAATATCAATATAATGTTATACATGTATTTACCCAAAATCCACCTCTCCGTCCATCTTAATATCCATACAATCTTATACATGTATTTACCTAAAATTCACATCTCCGTCCACGTTAATATCAATATAATGGTATACATGTATTTACCTAAAATCCACCTCTCCGTCCATGTTAATATCAATTGTCTGTATTATTTTTTCAATATCTTTTGGTCGTACTGGAATATTGTTTTGCTGAAAATAAAAGTAAAGTTCTCTTTATTTTGTTAATCAGTTCCTAACCTTGTTATGTTTATGTTGTCATTCATTTCTGTGATAGTATGCGATCTTTTTAATTTTTGATTGAAAGCGAATCTGTTCTTTTTTCCCCATCATTTGATTACATCTCTATTGCCCTTAAGAATCAAATTTTCAAAAAGGGAGAGGGTTTATATCCTGTTAACCGGTATATATCAGACACACTGAGTCTGTGTGCCTGTCCGAAGCAAGGACCCGAATCACATGTTGTGTATTTTTGTGTTCAGAGGTTTGAGGAGAGAGAGGTGATTGTTAGTTTTGTTGAGGATCACATGTGTATTTTTGTGTCCAGAGGTTTGAGGAGAGAGAGGTGATTGTTAGTTTTGTTGAGGATCACATGTTGTGTATTTTTGTGTCCAGAGGTTGAGGAGAGAGAGGTGATTGTTAGTTTTGTTGAGGATCACATGTTGTGTATTTTTGTGTTCAGAGGTTTGAGGAGAGAGAGGTGATTGTTAGTTTTGTTGAGGATCACATGTTGTGTATTTTTGTGTTCAGAGGTTTGAGGAGAGAGAGGTGATTGTTAGTTTTGTTGAGGATCACATGTCGTGTATTTTTGTTTTCAGAGGTTTGAGGAGAGAGAGGTGATTGTTAGTTTTGTTGAGGATCACATGTGTATTTTTGTGTCCAGAGGTTTGAGGAGAGAGAGGTGATTGTTAGTTTTGTTGAGGATCACATGTTGTGTATTTTTGTGTTCAGAGGTTTGAGGAGAGAGAGGTGATTGTTAGTTTTGTTGAGGATCACATGTTGTGTATTTTTGTGTTCAGAGGTTTGAGGAGAGAGAGGTGATTGTTAGTTTTGTTGATACATGTATAGGAGAGAGGTGATTGTTAGTTTTGTTGAGGATCACATGTCGTGTATTTTTGTGTTCAGAGGTTTGAGGAGAGAGGTGATTGTTAGTTTTGTTGAGGATCACATGTCGTGTATTTTTGTGTTCAGAGGTTTGAGGAGAGAGGTGATTGTTAGTTTTGTTGAGGATCACATGTCGTGTATTTTTGTGTTCAGAGGTTTGAGGAGAGAGAGGTGATTGTTAGTTTTGTTGAGGATCTCATGTCGTGTATTTTTGTGTTCAGAGGTTTGAGGAGAGAGAGGTGATTGTTAATTTTGTTGAGGATCACATGTTGTGTATTTTTGTGTTCAGAGGTTTGAGGAGAGAGAGGTGATTGTTAGTTTTGTTGAGGATCACATGTCGTGTATTTTTGTGTTCAGAGGTTTGAGGAGAGAGAGGTGATTGTTAGTTTTGTTGAGGATCACATGTCGTGTATTTTTGTGTTCAGAGGTTTGAGGAGAGAGGTGATTGTTAGTTTTGTTGAGGATCACATGTCGTGTATTTTTGTGTTCAGAGGTTTGAGGAGAGAGAGGTGATTGTTAGTTTTGTTGAGGATCACATGTCGTGTATTTTTGTGTTCAGAGGTTTGAGGAGAGAGAGGTGATTGTTAGTTTTGTTGAGGATCACATGTTGTGTATTTTTGTGTTCAGAGGTTTGAGGAGAGAGAGGTGATTGTTAGTTTTGTTGAGGATCACATGTTGTGTATTTTTGTGTTCAGAGGTTTGAGGAGAGAGAGGTGATTGTTAGTTTTGTTGAGGATCACATGTTGTGTATTTTTGTGTTCAGAGGTTTGAGGAGAGAGAGGTGATTGTTAGTTTTGTTGAGGATCACATGTCGTGTATTTTTGTGTTCAGAGGTTTGAGGAGAGAGAGGTGATTGTTAGTTTTGTTGAGGATCACATGTGTATTTTTGTGTCCAGAGGTTTGAGGGGAGAGAGGTGATTGTTAGTTTTGTTGAGGATCACATGTTGTGTATTTTTGTGTTCAGAGGTTTGAGGAGAGAGAGGTGATTGTTAGTTTTGTTGAGGATCACATGTCGTGTATTTTTGTGTTCAGAGGTTTCAGGAGAGAGAGGTGATTGTTAGTTTTGTTGAGGATCACATGTGTATTTTTGTGTCCAGAGGTTTGAGGAGAGAGAGGTGATTGTTAGTTTTGTTGAGGATCACATGTTGTGTATTTGTGTGTTCAGAGGTTTGAGGAGAGAGAGGTGATTGTTAATTTTGTTGATACATGTATAGGAGAGAGGTGATTGTTAGTTTTGTTGAGGATCACATGTCGTGTATTTTTGTGTTCAGAGGTTTGAGGAGAGAGGTGATTGTTAGTTTTGTTGAGGATCACATGTCGTGTATTTTTGTGTTCAGAGGTTTGAGGAGAGAGAGGTGATTGTTAGTTTTGTTGAGGATCACATGTTGTGTATTTTTGTGTTCAGAGGTTTGAGGAGAGAGAGGTGATTGTTAGTTTTGTTGAGGATCACATGTTGTGTATTTTTGTGTTCAGAGGTTTGAGGAGAGAGAGGTGATTGTTAGTTTTGTTGAGGATCACATGTTGTGTATTTTTGTGTTCAGAGGTTTGAGGAGAGAGAGGTGATTGTTAGTTTTGTTGAGGATCACATGTCGTGTATTTTTGTGTTCAGAGGTTTGAGGAGAGAGAGGTGATTGTTAGTTTTGTTGAGGATCACATGTGTATTTTTGTGTCCAGAGGTTTGAGGGGAGAGAGGTGATTGTTAGTTTTGTTGAGGATCACATGTTGTGTATTTTTGTGTTCAGAGGTTTGAGGAGAGAGAGGTGATTGTTAGTTTTGTTGAGGATCACATGTCGTGTATTTTTGTGTTCAGAGGTTTCAGGAGAGAGAGGTGATTGTTAGTTTTGTTGAGGATCACATGTGTATTTTTGTGTCCAGAGGTTTGAGGAGAGAGAGGTGATTGTTAGTTTTGTTGAGGATCACATGTTGTGTATTTGTGTGTTCAGAGGTTTGAGGAGAGAGAGGTGATTGTTAGTTTTGTTGATACATGTATAGGAGAGAGGTGATTGTTAGTTTTGTTGAGGATCACATGTCGTGTATTTTTGTGTTCAGAGGTTTGAGGAGAGAGGTGATTGTTAGTTTTGTTGAGGATCACATGTCGTGTATTTTTGTGTTCAGAGGTTTGAGGAGAGAGAGGTGATTGTTAGTTTTGTTGAGGATCACATGTCGTGTATTTTTGTGTTCAGAGGTTTGAGGAGAGAGAGGTGATTGTTAGTTTTGTTGAGGATCACATGTCGTGTATTTTTGTGTTCAGAGGTTTGAGGAGAGAGAGGTGATTGTTAGTTTTGTTGAGGATCACATGTCGTGTATTTTTGTGTTCAGAGGTTTGAGGAGAGAGGTGATTGTTAGTTTTGTTGAGGATCACATGTCGTGTATTTTTGTGTTCAGAGGTTTGAGGAGAGAGAGGTGATTGTTAGTTTTGTGGAGGATCACATGTCGTGTATTTTTGTGTTCAGAGGTTTGAGGAGAGAGAGGTGATTGTTAGTTTTGTTGAGGATCACATGTTGTGTATTTTTGTGTTCAGAGGTTTGAGGAGAGAGAGGTGATTGTTAGTTTTGTTGAGGATCACATGTCATGTATTTTTGTGTTCAGAGGTTTGAGGAGAGAGAGGTGATTGTTAGTTTTGTTGAGGATCACATGTCGTGTATTTTTGTGTTCAGAGGTTTGAGGAGAGAGGTGATTGTTAGTTTTGTTGAGGATCACATGTCGTGTATTTTTGTGTTCAGAGGTTTGAGGAGAGAGAGGTGATTGTTAGTTTTGTTGAGGATCACATGTTGTGTATTTTTGTGTTCAGAGGTTTGAGGAGAGAGAGGTGATTGTTAGTTTTGTTGAGGATCACATATTGTGTATTTTTGTGTTCAGAGGTTTGAGGAGAGAGAGAGGTGATTGTTAGTTTTGTTGAGGATCACATGTTGTGTATTTTTGTGTTCAGAGGTTTGAGGAGAGAGAGGTGATTGTTAGTTTTGTTGAGGATCACATGTCATGTATTTTTGTGTTCAGAGGTTTGAGGAGAGAGAGGTAATTGTTAGTTTTGTTGAGGATCACATGTCGTGTATTTTTGTGTTCAGAGGTTTGAGGAGAGAGAGGTGATTGTTAGTTTTGTTGAGGATCACATGTGTATTTTTGTGTCCAGAGGTTTGAGGGGAGAGAGGTGATTGTTAGTTTTGTTGAGGATCACATGTTGTGTATTTTTGTGTTCAGAGGTTTGAGGAGAGAGAGGTGATTGTTAGTTTTGTTGAGGATCACATGTCGTGTATTTTTGTGTTCAGAGGTTTCAGGAGAGAGAGGTGATTGTTAGTTTTGTTGAGGATCACATGTGTATTTTTGTGTCCAGAGGTTTGAGGAGAGAGAGGTGATTGTTAGTTTTGTTGAGGATCACATGTTGTGTATTTGTGTGTTCAGAGGTTTGAGGAGAGAGAGGTGATTGTTAGTTTTGTTGATACATGTATAGGAGAGAGGTGATTGTTAGTTTTGTTGAGGATCACATGTCGTGTATTTTTGTGTTCAGAGGTTTGAGGAGAGAGGTGATTGTTAGTTTTGTTGAGGATCACATGTCGTGTATTTTTGTGTTCAGAGGTTTGAGGAGAGAGAGGTGATTGTTAGTTTTGTTGAGGATCACATGTCGTGTATTTTTGTGTTCAGAGGTTTGAGGAGAGAGAGGTGATTGTTAGTTTTGTTGAGGATCACATGTCGTGTATTTTTGTGTTCAGAGGTTTGAGGAGAGAGAGGTGATTGTTAGTTTTGTTGAGGATCACATGTCGTGTATTTTTGTGTTCAGAGGTTTGAGGAGAGAGGTGATTGTTAGTTTTGTTGAGGATCACATGTCGTGTATTTTTGTGTTCAGAGGTTTGAGGAGAGAGAGGTGATTGTTAGTTTTGTGGAGGATCACATGTCGTGTATTTTTGTGTTCAGAGGTTTGAGGAGAGAGAGGTGATTGTTAGTTTTGTTGAGGATCACATGTTGTGTATTTTTGTGTTCAGAGGTTTGAGGAGAGAGAGGTGATTGTTAGTTTTGTTGAGGATCACATGTCATGTATTTTTGTGTTCAGAGGTTTGAGGAGAGAGAGGTGATTGTTAGTTTTGTTGAGGATCACATGTCGTGTATTTTTGTGTTCAGAGGTTTGAGGAGAGAGGTGATTGTTAGTTTTGTTGAGGATCACATGTCGTGTATTTTTGTGTTCAGAGGTTTGAGGAGAGAGAGGTGATTGTTAGTTTTGTTGAGGATCACATGTTGTGTATTTTTGTGTTCAGAGGTTTGAGGAGAGAGAGGTGATTGTTAGTTTTGTTGAGGATCACATATTGTGTATTTTTGTGTTCAGAGGTTTGAGGAGAGAGAGAGGTGATTGTTAGTTTTGTTGAGGATCACATGTTGTGTATTTTTGTGTTCAGAGGTTTGAGGAGAGAGAGGTGATTGTTAGTTTTGTTGAGGATCACATGTCATGTATTTTTGTGTTCAGAGGTTTGAGGAGAGAGAGGTAATTGTTAGTTTTGTTGAGGATCACATATTGTGTATTTTTGTGTTCAGAGGTTTGAGGAGAGAGAGGTGATTGTTAGTTTTGTTGAGGATCACATATTGTGTATTTTTGTGTTCAGAGGTTTGAGGAGAGAGAGGTGATTGTTAGTTTTGTTGAGGATCACATGTCGTGTATTTTTGTGTTCAGAGGTTTGAGGAGAGAGAGGTGATTGTTAGTTTTGTTGATACATGTATAGGAGAGAGGTGATTGTTAGTTTTGTTGATACATGTATAGGAGAGAGGTGATTGTTAGTTTTGTTGAGGATCACATGTCGTGTATTTTTGTGTTCAGGGGTTTGAGGAGAGAGAGGTGATTGTTAGTTTTGTTGAGGATCACATGTCGTGTATTTTTGTGTTCAGAGGTTTGAGGAGAGAGAGGTGATTGCTAGTTTTGTTGATACATGTATAGGAGAGAGGTGATTGTTAGTTTTGTTGAGGATCACATGTGTATTTTTGTGTCCAGAGGATTGAGGGGAGAGAGGTGATTGTTAGTTTTGTTGAGGATCACATGTTGTGTATTTTTGTGTTCAGAGGTTTGAGGAGAGAGAGGTGATTGTTAGTTTTGTTGAGGATCACATGTCGTGTATTTTTGTGTTCAGAGGTTTGAGGAGAGAGAGGTGATTGTTAGTTTTGTTGAGGATCACATGTGTATTTTTGTGTCCAGAGGTTTGAGGAGAGAGAGGTGATTGTTAGTTTTGTTGAGGATCACATGTTGTGTATTTGTGTGCTCAGAGGTTTGAGGAGAGAGAGGTGATTGTTAGTTTTGTTGATACATGTATAGGAGAGAGGTGATTGTTAGTTTTGTTGAGGATCACATGTCGTGTATTTTTGTGTTCAGAGGTTTGAGGAGAGAGGTGATTGTTAGTTTTGTTCAGGATCACATGTCATGTATTTTTGTGTTCAGAGGTTTGAGGAGAGAGAGGTGATTGTTAGTTTTGTTGAGGATCACATGTTGTGTATATTTGTGTTCAGAGGTTTGAGGAGAGAGAGGTGATTGTTAGTTTTGTTGAGGATCACATGTCGTGTATTTTTGTGTTCAGAGGTTTGAGGAGAGAGAGGTGATTGTTAGTTTTGTTGAGGATCACATGTTGTGTATTTTTGTGTTCAGAGGTTTGAGGAGAGAGAGGTGATTGTTAGTTTTGTTGAGGATCACATGTCGTGTATTTTTGTGTTCAGAGGTTTGAGGAGAGAGAGGTGATTGTTAGTTTTGTTGAGGATCACATGTCGTGTATTTTTGTGTTCAGAGGTTTGAGGAGAGAGGTGATTGTTAGTTTTGTTGAGGATCACATGTCGTGTATTTTTGTGTTCAGAGGTTTGAGGAGAGAGAGGTGATTGCTAGTTTTGTTGATACATGTATAGGAGAGAGGTGATTGTTAGTTTTGTTGAGGATCACATGTGTATTTTTGTGTCCAGAGGATTGAGGGGAGAGAGGTGATTGTTAGTTTTGTTGAGGATCACATGTTGTGTATTTTTGTGTTCAGAGGTTTGAGGAGAGAGAGGTGATTGTTAGTTTTGTTGAGGATCACATGTCGTGTATTTTTGTGTTCAGAGGTTTGAGGAGAGAGAGGTGATTGTTAGTTTTGTTGAGGATCACATGTGTATTTTTGTGTCCAGAGGTTTGAGGAGAGAGAGGTGATTGTTAGTTTTGTTGAGGATCACATGTTGTGTATTTGTGTGCTCAGAGGTTTGAGGAGAGAGAGGTGATTGTTAGTTTTGTTGATACATGTATAGGAGAGAGGTGATTGTTAGTTTTGTTGAGGATCACATGTCGTGTATTTTTGTGTTCAGAGGTTTGAGGAGAGAGGTGATTGTTAGTTTTGTTCAGGATCACATGTCGTGTATTTTTGTGTTCAGAGGTTTGAGGAGAGAGAGGTGATTGTTAGTTTTGTTGAGGATCACATGTTGTGTATATTTGTGTTCAGAGGTTTGAGGAGAGAGAGGTGATTGTTAGTTTTGTTGAGGATCACATGTCGTGTATTTTTGTGTTCAGAGGTTTGAGGAGAGAGAGGTGATTGTTAGTTTTGTTGAGGATCACATGTTGTGTATTTTTGTGTTCAGAGGTTTGAGGAGAGAGAGGTGATTGTTAGTTTTGTTGAGGATCACATGTCGTGTATTTTTGTGTTCAGAGGTTTGAGGAGAGAGAGGTGATTGTTAGTTTTGTTGAGGATCACATGTCGTGTATTTTTGTGTTCAGAGGTTTGAGGAGAGAGGTGATTGTTAGTTTTGTTGAGGATCACATGTCGTGTATTTTTGTGTTCAGAGGTTTGAGGAGAGAGAGGTGATTGTTAGTTTTGTTGAGGATCACATGTCGTGTATTTTTGTGTTCAGAGGTTTGAGGAGAGAGAGGTGATTGTTAGTTTTGTTGAGGATCACATGTTGTGTATTTTTGTGTTCAGAGGTTTGAGGAGAGAGAGGTGATTGTTAGTTTTGTTGAGGATCACATGTTGTGTATTTTTGTGTTCAGAGGTTTGAGGAGAGAGAGGTGATTGTTAGTTTTGTTGAGGATCACATGTTGTGTATTTTTGTGTTCAGAGGTTTGAGGAGAGAGAGGTGATTGTTAGTTTTGTTGAGGATCACATGTCGTGTATTTTTGTGTTCAGAGGTTTGAGGAGAGAGAGGTGATTGTTAGTTTTGTTGAGGATCACATGTGTATTTTTGTGTCCAGAGGTTTGAGGGGAGAGAGGTGATTGTTAGTTTTGTTGAGGATCACATGTTGTGTATTTTTGTGTTCAGAGGTTTGAGGAGAGAGAGGTGATTGTTAGTTTTGTTGAGGATCACATGTTGTGTATTTTTGTGTTCAGAGGTTTGAGGAGAGAGAGGTAATTGTTAGTTTTGTTGAGGATCACATATTGTGTATTTTTGTGTTCAGAGGTTTGAGGAGAGAGAGGTGATTGTTAGTTTTGTTGAGGATCACATATTGTGTATTTTTGTGTTCAGAGGTTTGAGGAGAGAGAGGTGATTGTTAGTTTTGTTGAGGATCACATGTCGTGTATTTTTGTGTTCAGAGGTTTGAGGAGAGAGAGGTGATTGTTAGTTTTGTTGATACATGTATAGGAGAGAGGTGATTGTTAGTTTTGTTGATACATGTATAGGAGAGAGGTGATTGTTAGTTTTGTTGATACATGTATAGGAGAGAGGTGATTGTTAGTTTTGTTGAGGATCACATGTCGTGTATTTTTGTGTTATGGGGTTTGAGGAGAGAGAGGTGATTGTTAGTTTTGTTGAGGATCACATGTCGTGTATTTTTGTGTTCAGAGGTTTGAGGAGAGAGAGGTGATTGCTAGTTTTGTTGATACATGTATAGGAGAGAGGTGATTGTTAGTTTTGTTGAGGATCACATGTGTATTTTTGTGTTCAGAGGTTTGAGGAGAGAGAGGTGATTGTTAGTTTTGTTGAGGATCACATGTGTATTTTTGTGTTCAGAGGTTTGAGGAGAGAGAGGTGATTGTTAGTTTTGTTTAGGATCACATGTGTATTTTTGTGTTCAGAGGTTTGAGGAGAGAGAGGTGATTGTTAGTTTTGTTGATACATGTATAGGAGAGAGGTGATTGTTAGTTTTGTTGAGGATCACATGTCGTGTATTTTTGTGTTCAGAGGTTTGAGGAGAGAGGTGATTGTTAGTTTTGTTGAGGATCACATGTCGTGTATTTTTGTGTTCAGAGGTTTGAGGAGAGAGAGGTGATTGTTAGTTTTGTTGAGGATCTCATGTCGTGTATTTTTGTGTTCAGAGGTTTGAGGAGAGAGAGGTGATTGTTAATTTTGTTGAGGATCACATGTTGTGTATTTTTGTGTTCAGAGGTTTGAGGAGAGAGAGGTGATTGTTAGTTTTGTTGAGGATCACATGTCGTGTATTTTTGTGTTCAGAGGTTTGAGGAGAGAGAGGTCATTGTTAGTTTTGTTGAGGATCACATGTCGTGTATTTTTGTGTTCAGAGGTTTGAGGAGAGAGGTGATTGTTAGTTTTGTTGAGGATCACATGTCGTGTATTTTTGTGTTCAGAGGTTTGAGGAGAGAGAGGTGATTGCTAGTTTTGTTGATACATGTATAGGAGAGAGGTGATTGTTAGTTTTGTTGAGGATCACATGTGTATTTTTGTGTTCAGAGGTTTGAGGAGAGAGAGGTGATTGTTAGTTTTGTTGAGGATCACATGTGTATTTTTGTGTTCAGAGGTTTGAGGAGAGAGAGGTGATTGTTAGTTTTGTTTAGGATCACATGTGTATTTTTGTGTTCAGAGGTTTGAGGAGAGAGAGGTGATTGTTAGTTTTGTTGATACATGTATAGGAGAGAGGTGATTGTTAGTTTTGTTGAGGATCACATGTCGTGTATTTTTGTGTTCAGAGGTTTGAGGAGAGAGGTGATTGTTAGTTTTGTTGAGGATCACATGTCGTGTATTTTTGTGTTCAGAGGTTTGAGGAGAGAGAGGTGATTGTTAGTTTTGTTGAGGATCTCATGTCGTGTATTTTGTGTTCAGAGGTTTGAGGAGAGAGAGGTGATTGTTAATTTTGTTGAGGATCACATGTTGTGTATTTTTGTGTTCAGAGGTTTGAGGAGAGAGAGGTGATTGTTAGTTTTGTTGAGGATCACATGTCGTGTATTTTTGTGTTCAGAGGTTTGAGGAGAGAGAGGTGATTGTTAGTTTTGTTGAGGATCACATATCGTGTATTTTTGTGTTCAGAGGTTTGAGGAGAGAGGTGATTGTTAGTTTTGTTGAGGATCACATGTCGTGTATTTTTGTGTTCAGAGGTTTGAGAAGAGAGAGGTGATTGTTAGTTTTGTTGAGGATCACATGTTGTGTATTTTTGTGTTCAGAGGTTTGAGGAGAGAGAGGTGATTGTTAGTTTTGTTGAGGATCACATGTTGTGTATTTTTGTGTTCAGAGGTTTGAGGAGAGAGAGGTGATTGTTAGTTTTGTTGAGGATCACATGTTGTGTATTTTTGTGTTCAGAGGTTTGAGGAGAGAGAGGTGATTGTTAGTTTTGTTGAGGATCACATGTCGTGTATTTTTGTGTTCAGAGGTTTGAGGAGAGAGAGGTGATTGTTAGTTTTGTTGAGGATCACATGTGTATTTTTGTGTCCAGAGGTTTGAGGGGAGAGAGGTGATTGTTAGTTTTGTTGAGGATCACATGTTGTGTATTTTTGTGTTCAGAGGTTTGAGGAGAGAGAGGTGATTGTTAGTTTTGTTGAGGATCACATGTCGTGTATTTTTGTGTTCAGAGGTTTGAGGAGAGAGAGGTGATTGTTAGTTTTGTTGAGGATCACATGTGTATTTTTGTGTCCAGATGTTTGAGGAGAGAGAGGTGATTGTTAGTTTTGTTGAGGATCACATGTTGTGTATTTGTGTGTTCAGAGGTTTGAGGAGAGAGAGGTGATTGTTAGTTTTGTTGATACATGTATAGGAGAGAGGTGATTGTTAGTTTTGTTGAGGATCACATGTCGTGTATTTTTGTGTTCAGAGGTTTGAGGAGAGAGAGGTGATTGTTAGTTTTGTTGAGGATTACATGTCGTGTATTTTTGTGTTCAGAGGTTTGAGGAGATAGAGGTGATTGTTAGTTTTGTTGAGAATCACATGTCGTGTATTTTTGTGTTCAGAGGTTTGAGGAGAGAGAGGTGATTGTTAGTTTTGTTGAGGATCACATGTCATGTATTTTTGTGTTCAGAGGTTTGAGGAGAGAGGTGATTGTTAGTTTTGTTGAGGATCACATGTCGTGTATTTTTGTGTTCAGAGGTTTGAGGAGAGAGAGGTGATTGTTAGTTTTGTTGAGGATCACATGTCGTGTATTTTTGTGTTCAGAGGTTTGAGGAGAGAGAGGTGATTGTTAGTTTTGTTGAGGATCACATGTTGTGTATTTTTGTGTTCAGAGGTTTGAGGAGAGAGAGGTGATTGTTAGTTTTGTTGATACATGTATTGTTGGAATTGATGACCACAGAGAAACACATCGAGACAATTTCGTTATGCTGTCAGCATCAAATAAAGAAAGGGCCCGGGTGGTTCAATGAGTTAGGTAGTTGGATTATCTATCAACTCATACAAGCCTATCACCAATACGGCGTGGGTTCTCACCCGGCTTTGTAAATTACAGAAAAGGTGCACTCGACTCGCAGCCACAATTGATAAAGTTTACCAGTTGCTTGCCCATGGTCTGTGATTCTTTCCGGTACTCCGGCTTTTTCCAGCACTAAAACTGGTCGCCATGATATAGCTGAAATATTGCTGAAAGTGGCGCTTAACACCAAAAATTAATCAATCAATCAATCAAATACAGAAAATATCAGTTTGATGTTATCAGCAGTTGAACGACAGTGAACAACTCGGTATACTGTCAATAATAGACAACCACACCACAACACCCAAATCTTACTGCCGACAACAACAAACAAACACACATAACTAATTCTAATGTGTACAAGGAGAAATAGCTATAAATTCTAAAGCCGAAATACTATTTTAAACAGGAATTCGTATTTGTATTTGAATTTAATGACTTTAATTTAAATTCATATTTGCACTAAGTGAAATAGTTTATAAATTGGAATTTGAACTTGTACTTGTAAGGAGAAATATAGTTATAATCTTAAATAATTGTAAAGCGAGTATATCGGAAGAACTATTGTAAACTGAAATTCCTACTTCAGAAATTGTTTAAATTGGAATTCTAGATTTACGGGAACACATCATAATACCCATGTCTGAAATAGGAGGATCGGAATATTTCTGAAGTGGACATATGACCATCAACTTATCAAATGAAGACAACATATTTTGTTTAGATTGTACAACTTAATTAAAACTTTCGCATCGATTGGTATTCCCTCCATAAAAGATCTCCGAAAATTGAACATTAAACACGATAGAAGTGAAACATTGATTGATTGATGTTTAACATCACGTGAACAGTATTTCAACTATATTAGTCATGTCGAGACAAGTTTACAAACAATCAATCATGTACTTGAAATGTGGCACTAGGTTACGCTATTGGGTTGAAGTTTAGATTGCCGGATAATATGAAGCAGCCGGTCGCGATATTGGTATTACCAGTATTGTAATATTTACAATACTAGTATTACCAGTATTATAATATTCACAATACTGGAAATACCAGTATTGCAAATATTACAATACTGGTAATACCAGTATTGTAACACTGTACAATACTAGAAATGCCAGTATTGTAATGTTACAATACTGGTAATACCAGTATCGTACATATACAATACTGGATGTACCAGTATCGTGCATTTACAATACTGGAATACCAGAATCGTTGATCTATGCACAATACCGGAAGCTCCAGTATTCTTCATCCAACAATACTGGTAATACTAGTATTGTAAAACACACGATACTGGAAGCTCCAGTATTCTTCATCCAACAATACTGGTAATACTAGTATTGTAAAGCACACAATACTGGAAACTCTAGTATTCTTCATCCAGCAATACTGGTAATACTAGTATTGTAAAACACACGATACTGGAAGCTCCAGTATTCTTCATCCAACAATACTGGTAATACTAGTATTGTAAAGCACACAATACTGGAAACTCTAGTATTCTTCATCCAGCAATACTGGTAATACTAGTATTGTAAAACACAATACTGGAAGCTCCAGTATTCTTCATCCAGCAATACTGGTAATACTAGTATTGTAAAACACACAATACTGGAAACTCTAGTATCTGGCAATTTGACACGAGTGGGCAGAGCCTAATTCTAACTGTAAATCACAGCTCATTGTATTTACCGTTAGTATTAGGCTCCGCCCAGTCATGTCAAATTACCTTACCAATATATATCAAACTCTAAGGGACCATACAAAATATTTTGACATTACAGGGCTTTTGCCTCTTATGTTATGTACAGCAGAAATGACGTATGAGTATGAATTGTATTCAATTCTTTTAGTATAATGTAGACATAAAAACTCGGGTTAACCGGAATTCTACCTAGTCTTCCAGTATCTGCAATACTGGTATAACCAGTATTTTCCAGTATCTGCAATACTGGTATTACCAGTATTTTCCAGAATCTTCCAGTATCTGCAATACTGGTATTACCAGTATTTCCCAGAATCTTCCGGTATCTACAATACTCATATTTTGGCAATGACCAGTATCTTCTAGTATTGCAGATACTGGAAAATTCTGGAAGATACTGGAATACTAGTATTTACCAGTATCTGTACCAGTATTGCAGATACTGGAAGATACTGGTAAAATACTGGTATTACCAGTATTGTGTACCAGTATTGTAGTACCAGTATCGCGGCCGGCTGCTTCATATTATCCAGATTGCCAAAGGAAAAAGAGGATTATTAGATGTTTCCTTTACACCGGACCATCAATGAACACCCATAACAAACCTTATCATTATTAGCATCTGTGTTGCCTTTTACGTACAAGACGCATGGCATGAATTTACGTACCACCCTAGGTTAAGGATCGGGTGTGTATCTGATTCTTCCTGCACACGTAGCGGACACTCCCTATTTTCGAAGGGGTTTTGTCTCACATCGGTGAAAGTGGATCCTCTTTCTATACCCCGAGGTTCCATCGGGGATCAAGTGGAACAATGCTAATAGCACACAATGATTGAAAATAGCAATATACTAGTACATGTAAATATAATATTTTTATTTATTTCAGTTAAGAGGGGATATTTGGGCCCCTAAAACTAGTTTAGCCCCGCCAAATTTATTAAAGCGCCTGTGCCAAGCCAGGAAACTAATAAATAGCATGTACATATTTTTTTTAATGTAAATACATCCGTGCATGCAACAGTATGGTTAATAAACGTTATAGACAACCGATGGGGCGATAAAGAATGGACAATCCATAGACACTGGCAACATACACGACACAGGCCGAAGACAAGCAAAGCACGACACAGGCCGAAGACAAGCAAAACACGACACAGGCCGAAGACAAGCAAAACACGACACAGGCCGAAGACAAGCAAAACACGACACAGGCCGAAGACAAGCAAAACACGACACAGGCCGAAGACAAACAAAACACGACACAGGCCGAAGACAAGCAAAGCACGACACAGGCCGAAGACAAGCAAAACACAACACAGGCCGAAGACAAGCAAAACACGACACAGGCCGAAGACAAGCAAAACACGACACAGACCGAAGACAAGCAAAACACGACACAGGCCGAAGACAAGCAAAACACAACACAGGCCGAAGACAAGCAAAACACGACACAGGCCGAAGACAAGCAAAGCACGACACAGGCCGAAGACAAGCAAAACACGACACAGGCCGAAGACAAGCAAAACACGACACAGGCCGAAGACAAGCAAAGCACGACACAGGCCGAAGACAAGCAAAACACGACACAGGCCGAAGACAAGCAAAACACGACACAGGCCGAGGACAAACAAAACACGACACAGGCCGAAGACAAGCAAAACACAACACAGGCCGAAGACAAGCAAAACACGACACAGGCCGAAGACAAGCAAAACACGACACAGGCCGAAGACAAACAAAACACGACACAGAAAACTAAAAAATGAACAACATCGACTCCACCAAAAACGTGGAGGTGAACCCAGGTGCTCACGAAGGGTAAGAAGTTCCTGTGCTCACGAAGGGTAAGTAGTTCCTGTGCTCACGAAGGGTAAGAAGTTCCTGTGCTCACGAAGAGTAATGAGTTCCTGTGTTCACGAAGGGTAAGAAGTTCCTGTGCTCACGAAGGGTAAGAAGTTCCTGTGCTCACGAAAGGTAAGAAGTTCCTGTTCTCACGAAGGGTAAGAAGTTCCTGTGCTCACGAAGGGTAAGTAGTTCCTGTGCTCACGAATGGTAAGAAGTTCCTGTGCTCACGAAGGGTAAGAAGTTCCTGTGCTCACGAAGGGTAAGAAGTTCCTGTGCTCACGAAGGGTAAGAAGTTTCTGTGCTCACGAAGGGTAAGACGTTCCTGCCTCTTATAAGATAAACCGTCATGTTACTTATATAGTCAATACGTGCTGGACACCACTATACAGGAGATTGAATATAAAATAGTTGAGTATATGTACGAGTTAACACGTACTCGTCCGTTCTATGACTACAATTTTGTGTAATGCTAAGGTATCTTCATACCCTATTTCTTGTGGTAGTACTTTATTAGTAAGTATTTCTTGTGGTAGTACTTTATTAGTAAGTATTTCTTGTGGTAGTACTTTATTAGTAAGTATTTCTTGTGGTAGTACTTTGTTAGAAAGTATTTCTTGTGTTAGTACTTTGTTAGTAAGTATTTCTTGTGGTAGTACTTTATTAGTAAGTATTTCTTGTGGTAGTACTTTATTAGTAAGTATTTCTTGTGGTCTTACTTTGTTAGTAAGTATTTCTTGTGGTAGTACTTTGTTAGTAAGTATTTCTTGTGGTAGTACTTTATTAGTAAGTATTACTTGTGGTAGTACTTTTTTAGTAAGTATTTCTTGTGGTAGTACTTTATTAGTAAGTATTTCTTGTGGTAGTACTTTGTTAGTAAGTATTTCTTGTGGTAGTACTTTATTAGTAAGTATTTCTTGTGGTAGTACTTTGTTAGTAAGTATTTCTTGTGGTAGTACTTTGTTAGTAAGTATTTCTTGTGGTAGTACTTTATTAGTAAGTATTTCTTGTGGTAGTACTTTGTTAGTAAGTATTTCTTGTGGTAGTACTTTGTTAGTAAGTATTTCTTGTGGTAGTACTTTGTTAGTAAGTATTTCTTGTGGTAGTACTTTATTAGTAAGTATTTCTTGTGGTAGTACTTTGTTAGTAAGTATTTCTTGTGGTAGTACTTTATTAGTAAGTATTTCTTGTGGTAGTACTTTGTTAGTAAGTATTTCTTGTGGTCTTACTTTATTAGTAAGTATTTCTTGTGATAGTACTTTGTTAGTAAGTATTTCTTGTGGTCTTACTTTATTAGTAAGTATTTCTTGTGGTAGTACTTTATTAGTAAGTATTTCTTGTGGTAGTACTTTATTAGTAAGTATTTCTTGTGGTAGTACTTTGTTAGAAAGTATTTCTTGTGTTAGTACTTTGTTAGTAAGTATTACTTGTGGTAGTACTTTATTAGTAAGTATTTCTTGTGGTAGTACTTTATTAGTAAGTATTTCTTGTGGTAGTACTTTGTTAGTAAGTATTTCTTGTGGTAGTACTTTATTAGTAAGTATTTCTTGTGGTAGTACTTTGTTAGTAAGTATTTCTAGTGGTAGTACTTTGTTAGTAAGTATTTCTTGTGGTAGTACTTTGTTAGTAAGTATTTCTTGTGGTAGTACTTTATTAGTAAGTATTTCTTGTGGTAGTACTTTGTTAGTAAGTATTTCTTGTGGTAGTACTTTGTTAGTAAGTATTTCTTGTGGTAGTACTTTGTTAGTAAGTATTTCTTGTGGTAGTACTTTATTAGTAAGTATTTCTTGTGGTAGTACTTTGTTAGTAAGTATTTCTTGTGGTAGTACTTTATTAGTAAGTATTTCTTGTGGTAGTACTTTGTTAGTAAGTATTTCTTGTGGTCTTACTTTATTAGTAAGTATTTCTTGTGGTGGTACTTTGTTAGTAAGTATTTCTTGTGGTCTTACTTTATTAGTAAGTATTTCTTGTGGTAGTACTTTATTAGTAAGTATTTCTTGTGGTAGTACTTTATTAGTAAGTATTTCTTGTGGTAGTACTTTATTAGTAAGTATTTCTTGTGGTAGTACTTTGTTAGTAAGTATTTCTTGTGGTAGTACTTTGTTAGTAAGTATTTCTTGTGGTAGTACTTTGTTAGTAAGTATTTCTTGTGGTCTTACTTTGTTAGTAAGTATTTCTTGTGGTAGTACTTTGTTAGTAAGTATTTCTTGTGGTAGTACTTTGTTAGTAAGTATTTCTTGTGGTCTTACTTTGTTAGTAAGTATTTCTTGTGGTAGTACTTTGTTAGTAAGTATTTCTTGTGGTCTTACTTTGTTAGTAAGTATTTCTTGTGGTAGTACTTTGTTAGTAAGTATTTCTTGTGGTCTTACTTTATTAGTAAGTATTTCTTGTGGTCTTACTTTGTTAGTAAGTATTTCTTGTGGTCTTACTTTATTAGTAAGTATTTCTTGTGGTAGTACTTTATTAGTAAGTATTTCTTGTGGTAGTACTTTATTAGTAAGTATTTCTTGTGGTAGTACTTTATTAGTAAGTATTTCTTGTGGTAGTACTTTATTAGTAAGTATTTCTTGTGGTAGTACTTTATTAGTAAGTATTTCTTGTGGTCTTACTTTGTTAGTAAGTATTTCTTGTGGTCTTACTTTGTTAGTAAGTATTTCTTGTGGTCTTACTTTGTTAGTAAGTATTTCTTGTGGTCTTACTTTATTAGTAAGTATTTCTTGTGGTAGTACTTTATTAGTAAGTATTTCTTGTGGTAGTACTTTATTAGTAAGTATTTCTTGTGGTAGTACTTTATTAGTAAGTATTTCTTGTGGTCTTACTTTGTTAGTAAGTATTTCCTTTTAATATATTAAAACCAAAAACTGCACTAAATAGAAAATTAAAAGCATTTGTGGTATGATTTAAGATTATATCAGAAAAACAAGCTTCTATGAGTAATTGAATAAAGATTTATGTGTGCCATGTTATCTTAATTGTACAACATTGAACACGATACAACAATGAGATAACTGTCATGTTGCTCATATAGTCAAGGCATGTTAGAACACGATACAACAATGAGATAACTGTCATGTTGCTCATATAGTCAACACATGTTAGAACACGATACAACAATGAGATAACTGTCATGTTGCTCATATAGTCAACACATGTTAGAACACAATACAACAATGAGATAACTGTCATGTTGCTCATATAGTCAACACATGTTACAACACGATACAACAATGAGATAACTGTCATGTTGCTCATATAGTCAACACATGTTAGAACACGATACAACAATGAGATAACTGTCATGTTGCTCATATAGTCAACACATGTTAGAACACGATACAACAATGAGATAACTGTCATGTTTCTCATATAGTCAAGATATGTTAGACACTATAGCCTCTTTCGTAAACTAGGTTATCTCCCCCTGAAATCATCAAGATGTTTTATGGAATACTGTACAACCAATGACAAAGCAAGACTACAAGTAAATCTAAGCATGATGATAGGTGTTGGTAAAAAGCACCCGAGTTCACCCTCGGTTTTTAGTGGGGTTCGTGTTGCTTAATCTTTAGTTTTCTGTGCAGTGTTTTGTTTATCAGTTTTTTCTATTGTCTTTATTCTTTTAGTCATTGTATTGTCTGTCCTTATTCGATGTACGTTTTCTAAATACCCCTTTGGTATCTTCAACCTTTTTCTCATATTCCTTTTGTGAAACGACCTAAATTTGCTGATCCACATTTTCAATGGATTACTCATAGATAAGACTTATTGGTGGTTTCTTAATTTTATGAATATTGATTTTGAAAAAAAAAATAGATATCAATATATGTTGTGTTATGATGTCTAGTTGAAAAAATGTGGTAGAAATGTTACCTTGATCCCTTGTCTAAATTCTTCCCACGTTATAGCATGGTTACCATCGGCATCAAACGTCTTGAACATGTCCAGTATATGTATATGTTGTATTCGTGCAAACTCAAACAATATTAAACGAGGATCTCCATTGATGTACATAGTGTTGTCTCCTTCATCTTGTTTATCATGAGCCAGTACTTTCCCAAAATTAACCACCATATTTCTATTTGTTCTTATTTCAGAAATTTTCTGTTCGAATTCAAATGTTACAGGTTGTTTCTGCAAAAGAAATGGATACAATAAAAATATAATGAAATGTCGTCGAACGGTAACAAAAGGGCTGCTTCTTTACTTTAATTTGTGTCTAAGTATAAAATGTGATGGTCTCTCATGTTCATTTACACCCATATCCTTTCTTACTAATTGATAATCAGCCTTTGTCTTCCGCAAATTGTGGATTGGTAAAACATTTCACTCTGCTTAAGGTGTATACTCTAATCCCAAGTCAAGTGTAATGCAGTTTATTAGCAGTTCATTAGCCTTCCCAGTTCATTAAAGTTAAAAGTTTTTAGCCTTCCATAATTAAATATTTTCTTTACCTTAAACATATTTTATTGTTCAATAATAAACAATTGGATATGACACAAATTTCACACCTCTTCTTCAATACATACATGAATTAATAGGAAATGAATTTATATAATAATAAATTCGTTTTCTGTGTAGGTTTTGTAGATCATTGTGTGTTATTTTGTTCCGTTTCTTTTGGCCTTCTTCAATTTAGGCCTATTGATTACCCAGTTTTATTAAGTCTCCCAAACAACGTTTGGAGACTTATTGTTTTTGCTCCGTTTCTTATTATTATTATTATTATTATTATTATTAATTTATCCTTTGTTTCTTTCCGTGCGAAATGAACGTGTCCACGGCAGATCTCAGGAACTACTGGACAGAATTTCATGAAACTTGGTGGAGTTATAGATATATGTTTCTAGTTGATCCTAAAGTTTTCAGCTTTGTGGTAAAGGGGGTCAAAGTCATATTTTGAGGGGTTCAAAGGGAGTGGAGGTTACTGTAGAATCCTATGGGAAAGTTGAAATTTCGTACATTAATGTTGATAACTTCTAAATGGATAACGATAGAGACATAAAATTTGACATAGTGATAGGTCACCATTAGAGGAGCAATTCTGCGTTTTCAAAATTTTCGAGATGTCTGCCATTTTCAAAATGTCTGCCAAAACACGGCATAAAAAATGGGCGGTAAAAATTCAACATTGTCCGATATCATCAAAATTTGATATGTGGGTAGATAATGATAACCCGAATCGATTCCCGACATTGAAAAATTTCTACCAATCGCCATTTTCAAAATGTCCGCCACAATACCGCAAAAATTCAACATTGTCCGATATCATCTAAATTTGATATGTGGGTAGATTATGATGTCCCGAATTTATTCCCGACATTGAAAAATTTCTAGCGGTCGCCATTTTCAAAATGGCCGCAAAAATTTAACATTGTCCGATATCATCAAAATTTGATATGTGGGTAGATAATGATGTCCCGAATTGATTCCCGACATTGAAAAATTTCTACCGGTCGCCATTTTCAAAATGGCCGCCACAATACCGCACAAATTCAACATTGTCCGATTTCAACGACATTTCATATGTGGGTAGATTATGAAGTCCCGAATTTATTCTCGACATTTAAAAATTTCTAGCGGTCGCCATTTTCAAAATGGCCGCAAAAATTTAACATTGTCCGATATCATCAAAATTTGATATGTGGGTAGATAATGATGTCCCGAATTGATTCCCGACATTGAAAACATTCTACTGGTCTCCATTTTCAAAATGGCCGCCACAATACCGCAAAAATTCAACATTGTTTGATTTCAAAGGTAGCTTTTGATTTATTTTTTAAACCTGTGGCCGGTTTTGGAGACTTGAGACTTCATAATCATTAGATCATATTCATATCTTGTTTAATCCAAGTTACTTGTTGTTTTGAAGAAAAATAAATGAGATGGTATTAACAACGATAGTACCTTGTTTCTGACCAATTGTGATCCTCATGATTTTGTTAACGATAATGATAATAATCAGTTAGAAGTTAGACTTACCCCAAAGTCTAAATATGATAACTTTTTATGCTGCTCAGATACCTGGAGTACCATAAAGGCACCATGTATAGAAATAGGATTATCTGAAATCTAGACAAATATATATATTAAACATAACAAATCAAGAGGGGAGTGTTGTGATCCTTTTAACCGATTGAACCCCATAACATTGTTGTGCCTGTCCAGATGCAGGACGTGGATTTTCAACATATGTTGTGGTTTTTTTTTCTGTTCAGTGAGTTGAGGTGAGTTGTGATTGTTCGTTGTGTTGATATTGTTGACCATCACTGTTTAAACCTTTTCTTGCCAACAGTGTGGTAATTGTTAGCTTTTCGTGTTATGTTCATAACGTAATGTCTTATTCTAATTGTAGCTGATATTGTGTTTATGATGGCATAATTTAAGCACCTTTGCATATCCCCTGTATATTCTGTTCGCCTTTTACCACATTTTTCTTGTGTGTTGAGCTGTTGAGTCGTCAAATAATCCACCTTTCAAAACAATTTGGTAGATATCATCACCTTGTTGAAAAGTACTCCGTCACTTGTGTTACTTGATCTTTAATTTTATATGTATGTTTTGTAGATCGTTGTTTATCCTTTTGTACTTTTTCGTTTGGCCATTGTGTTGCCTGTTCTTCTTCGATATACGGATTCTGATTACCCCTTTGGTATCTTCAAACTCTTCTTTGTGTACAGATAACGAGAGAAGGTATTGGCAATCAGATTTTGATTTAAACTTGACCATTGTTTCACTATTATGTCTTCCGAAGTTCTTAGTACTAGAAAGTTAAGACAAACGCTTTCTCACATAAAATTATTCGAACAATACAACAACTACATTTGATTGTATTTACAGATGGAGCACTGGAGAAGGGGCAATATTAATTGTTGTTTAATTAGTAACAGATGGAGCACTGAAGAAGGGACAATATTAATTGTTGTTTAATTAGTAGCAGATGGAGCACTGGAGAAGGGGCAATATTGATTGTTGTTTAATTAGTAGCAGATGGAGCACTGGAGAAGGGGAAATATTAATTGTTTAATTAGTAGCAGATGGAGCACTGGAGAAGGAGCAATATTAACACTGGAGAAGGGGCAATATTAATTGTTCTTTAATTAGTAGCAGATGGAGCACTGAAGAAGGGGCAATATTAATTGTTGTTTAATTAGTAGCAGATGGAGCACTGGAGAAGGGGCAATATTAATTGTTGTTTAATTAGTAGCAGATGGAGCACTGGAGAAGGGGCAATATTAATTGTTGTTTAATTAGTAGCAGATGGAGCACTGGAGAAGGGACAATATTAATTGTTTAATTAGTAGCAGATGGAGCACTGAAGAAGGGGCAATATTAATTGTTGTTTAATTAGTAGCAGATGGAGCACTGAAGAAGGGGCAATATTAATTGTTTAATTAGTAGCAGATGGAGCACTGGAGAAGGGGCAATATTAATTGTTGTTTAATTAGTAGCAGATGGAGCACTGGAGAAGGGACAAAATTAATTGTTGTTTAATTAGTAGCAGATGGAGCACTGGAGAAGGGGCAATATTAATTGTTGTTTAATTAGTAACAGATGGAGCACTGAAGAAGGGGCAATATTAATTGTTGTTTAATTAGTAGCAGATGGAGCACTGGAGAAGGGGCAATATTAATTGTTGTTTAATTAGTAGCAGATGGAGCACTGGAGAAGGGACAATATTAATTGTTGTTTAATTAGTAGCAGATGGAGCACTGGAGAAGGGGCAATATTAATTGTTGTTTAATTAGTAGCAGATGGAGCACTGAAGAAGGGGCAATATTAATTGTTGTTTAATTAGTAGCAGATGGAGCACTGGAGAAGGGGCAATGTTAATTGTTGTTTAATTAGTAGCAGATGGAGCACTGGAGAAGGGACAATATTAATTGTTGTTTAATTAGTAGCAGATGGAGCACTGGAGAAGGGACAATATTAATTGCTGTTTAATTAGTAGCAGATGGAGCACTGGAGAAGGGGCAATATTAATTGTTGTTTAATTAGTAGCAGATGGAGCACTGGAGAAGGGACAATATTAATTGTTGTTTAATTAGTAGCAGATGGAGCACTGGAGAAGGGGCAATATTAATTGTTGTTTAATTAGTAGTAGATGGAGCACTGGAGAAGGGGCAATATTAATTGTTGTTTAATTAGTAGTATATCATATTTTAGTAAAGCTTCTCATGCATTTCGAATATCGGGAAAAAACGTTTTTATATCTAGAGGATAGGTGGTATATGTTCGTTTTATACAGGTTAAATCCTATATTTGCACTTTATTTAAAGTACGGGTTATACAGGATTCTGTATTATTCAAGCTTCGGTTGAGACATGGTTCACTGGATATTTTATCAGTACAATGTTTAATTATTTACCTTAAGTGCCTCTAGGGATGAGTTTCGCATTAATCCTTGTAACAATTTTGCAAGTCCAGTTTGGTTAATTCTGTTGGAGCTAATGTTCAGTTCCTTCAATGTAGAATTGCTTTCTAAGCCATGAGCTATTCCGTGTGCGCCTCCAGTCTCTAACCCATTCCATGAAATATCAAGGATTTCTAGAGCCGTGTTTTCAGTCAAGGCATACCCTATTCCTGCTGCTCCTATTCCACTAATTCTATTCCAACTTAAGTTCAACGAGGTCAGTTCTTCATTCTTTGCTGTTAAAAATGTATACGAAAGTAATATATATACATGTATAAATAGTGAGTGATTGTTGTTTAACCAATTCAGCAATTTTTCAGCTATATCATGGCGAGAACAAGATGATTTTCAATGAGATGATGATGAGGTCCGCTTTGTACTAGACCAACACGCTGAGTTGGATTTTTAAGGTGCTAGCTCACTAAAACAACAGTCCGCGGATGGACATGTCGCCCCACTGGGACACATTATCCTGATTCCGAGCCAACCAGTTTTGCTCTTTCTCCTTAATGCTGTGTGCTTAGCGGAGAAGCAACAAATACCAATTTTATACTCCCTGGTCTGGCCCGACCGGGGCTCGAACCCACGATCTACTGCACTCGAGCCGAGTACGCTAACCATTACGCCACCGGTGCGGTTATATAGACAATATACGTACATTAACGCAAATATAAATTTTATTTGTACGAGCTTTAGAAAGAGAAAGGCCTCTGGCGAGCTTTTCTTTTTGTTTCCATGCAGGCGAGTACTAATAAATTATATTCCTGACAAAGTAAGTACATTGTATCATTTCCTTTTTTAATGTATTCAGAATTTCAAATGGCATTTCAACTCTTAAAATGTGTTTTTTCTTTCTTAATCGTAATAATATATATTGGGTCTTTGGTAGTGGCACTCCCTAACAATATTGAACGTGCTCTCATCCTGAGTATGCATGCAGTATTGGCCGCTTAACCATCTCAATTAACCCAAACTGTATATACCTAATCCTTTAGCAATCTGTTGTCCACCAGAACAGCCAATTCTGTTATTACTTAGACTCAATAACTGTAACAAATTTGTACCCTGTAAAACGAAAACGATTCATTATAAAGTCTCGGAAGTACTTCTTGTCATAAAATGGCACTACATTGTAGTTGAGAGAGAAATTACACTAAGAAAATTTTAAAGATATGGTGAGGTTTATGGTGTTTAAAGCCACTTTCAACAATATTTCAGTTAGATCAATTTTATTGGTAGAAGAGATCGGAGTACCCGGAGAAAACCACCGACCTGTCGCAAGTCACTGACAAACTGGATCACATAATGTTGTATGAGTACACTTCACCATGAAAGGGGTTCGAACTCACAACTTCAGTGGTGATGGGTACTGATTGCACAGGTAATTGTAAATCCAACCGACCACGACCACAAAAGCCCCAAGTTTACAGATACCAACGGGGTAACCCGAATTGGAATACTATGACCAAAAGAAAAAGTACAAAAAGATAAACAAATTTTTTTCTATTCTTTATCATTCAATCGTTTACAACATTCGAAATAATAAAATATGTCTAAATGTGTTGTAATGTGATCACAACGTCAACGACATAGATCGTCCATATTTTATATGTTAATGATAGTTTTTCTCTTACATTCAAAGGTATATCTAATATATTGGTCGGGATAGGAAGTTATAGAAAGGGTTATACTGGACTACTTAGAAATTACATAAAGGTCATATTCAGCAATATTGCGAGATAATTTATATTACACGTACATGACGTAGCATTTGACTAATTATATATGAAGAGTTTGAAGATACTAAAGGGGTAATCAGAATCCGTAAATCGAAGAATGACAGACAACACAATGGCCAAAAGAAAAAGTACAAAAGGACAAACAACGATCTACAAAACATACATATAAAACTAAAGATTGATTAAGAAGAGTTTGAAGATACCATAGGGATAATCAGACTCCGTATATCGAAATAGAACAGACAACACAAAGGCCAAAAGACAGAAGAACAGACAACACAATGGCCAAAAGACAGAAGAACAGACAACACAAAGGCCAAAAGACAGAAGAACAGACAACACAATGGCCAAAAGACAGAAGAACAGACAACACAAAGGCCAAAAGACAGAAGAACAGACAACACAATGGCCAAAAGACAGAAGAACAGACAACACAATGGCCAAAAGACAGAAGAACAGACAACACAATGGCCAAAAGACAGAAGAACAGACAACACAATGGCCAAAAGACAGAAGAACAGACAACACAAAGGCCAAAAGACAGAAGAACAGACAACACAATGGCCAAAAGACAGAAGAACAGACAACACAATGGCCAAAAGACAGAAGAACAGACAACACAAAGGCCAAAAGACAGAAGAACAGACAACACAATGGCCAAAAGACAGAAGAACAGACAACACAAAGGCCAAAAGACAGAAGAACAGACAACACAATGGCCAAAAGACAGAAGAACAGACAACACAAAGGCCAAAAGACAGAAGAACAGACAACACAATGGCCAAAAGACAGAAGAACAGACAACACAATGGCCAAAAGACAGAAGAACAGACAACACAATGGCCAAAAGACAGAAGAACAGACAACACAAAGGCCAAAAGACAGAAGAACAGACAACACAATGGCCAAAAGACAGAAGAACAGACAACACAAAGGCCAAAAGACAGAAGAACAGACAACACAATGGCCAAAAGACAGAAGAACAGACAACACAAAGGCCAAAAGACAGAAGAACAGACAACACAATGGCCAAAAGACAGAAGAACAGACAACACAAAGGCCAAAAGACAGAAGAACAGACAACACAAAGGCCAAAAGACAGAAGAACAGACAACACAATGGCCAAAAGACAGAAGAACAGACAACACAATGGCCAAAAGACAGAAGAACAGACAACACAAAGGCCAAAAGACAGAAGAACAGACAACACAATGGCCAAAAGACAGAAGAACAGACAACACAAAGGCCAAAAGACAGAAGAACAGACAACACAATGGCCAAAAGACAGAAGAACAGACAACACAATGGCCAAAAGACAGAAGAACAGACAACACAATGGCCAAAAGACAGAAGAACAGACAACACAATGGCCAAAAGACAGAAGAACAGACAACACAATGGCCAAAAGACAGAAGAACAGACAACACAATGGCCAAAAGACAGAAGAACAGACAACACAAAGGCCAAAAGACAGAAGAACAGACAACACAAAGGCCAAAAGACAGAAGAACAGACAACACAATGGCCAAAAGACAGAAGAACAGACAACACAAAGGCCAAAAGACAGAAGAACAGACAACACAATGGCCAAAAGAAAAAGTACAAAAGACAAACAACGATCTACAAAACACTACACAAAAAAACTAAAATACGAGCAACACAATCCACACTAAAAAAACGGGGATGAATTCAGGTGCTCCGGAAGGGTAGGTAGTTTATGCTCCATTAGTGAAACCCATCGTGTCACTCTAGTATGATTTTTTTTTTAAATGTAAACATTTAATTTCAATAAGTTCTGAATATCTCACCTGCATTATCTTTCTGATTATTTCACAATCACTGTCGTCAATATTATTATCTGAAATATGAATAAACAAAAACATCTTCATTTACAGTCTTGAAAATTTAGGGATCGTCGCAAAATGTGACAGTTTTTTTCAAATGAAGTTAGTTTCATTTGGCTCAGACCACCCACCCACCCCCTCCAAATGAAAGTGTGAAAAACAGAATACCGATGTATTATAAACCAAACTCCACCTAACAATATAGGGTTTAGAACCATGTATTCTCCATATGCATGTCATGATAAAGGGTCTATCTATGAATCTTTATCCTTTCAAAATCACAGACACTTGATTTCATCTAAGTGTACATATAATTCAACAAACATACTGTACCAATAAAATGATATTTATAGATTAATATGGACATCTCCGTAATGTGCATTCTTATAATAAGTGCAAAGATCTGGACCACTTATTTATTATTTGTGGAGCAGTGCATGCATCTTGTATATCAAGAAATCCATTTAAAGCCCTTTCTATACAAGTGAACCATAAAACGATCCAAGAATCGAAAACATTATTTTTTTTAATTTGCAAAAGAAGACCGTTGCTTTTCGTTGCGCATGATATTTAGCTGTACCGCAAACAGGATACATATACACCCATTACTTATTCAGTAGCCTGGGGTTCTATGGTACCACGGTAGTTAATGTTTTACCAGAAATAAATAAAAACGGTTATATACCCGAGTGAAAATATTATTTTTATTACTTCAGCAGATTCCTTCCTTCATATCCAATGCATTATTTTTAACCAAAGTATGTATACGAGTCTATAATCGGCAATCCGTCTATGGAGTGCTGTATTATAAGATTTTGACAGATGATCGTAAACCATTCTCTATCCAGAGTTGTTGTACCCGCTATGCTCCACTCAGCTCTGTCAACGCTCATTTGACAAGATGTTTGTACAATTTAAAAACAGTAAAAAAAAATGTACTTAAAATTGTTTTAATTATTGTAAATATCAATAAAGATGAAAATAAATCACTCATTTCAAATAAATTCTCTTAAACTTGACAAATCTCAATGTGCGATTTTGGTTTTTTTCCAAACGAGAGAGCTCAAAACCACCCACCTACCAAACGAAACTAACTTCGTTTGAAAAAAACTGCGACAATGTGTGACGATCCCTTAACTTGATAAAACTTTGATACAAAACTTAACCTAACTCAGAAAACCATATCTAAAAAAAGGACTTAGAGATAGTCCTTCAGGGTTAGGATTATGGTGTTTAACGCCACTTTCAACAATATTTCAGCTATATCGTGTCGGTCAGTTTTATTGGTGGAGGAAACCGGAGTACCCGGAGAATAACAATCGCGATCATATGGTAGTTGGCTTTACAACTATCTGTGCAATCAGTACCTGTCACATCTAAACTGCTGTGAGTTCGAACCCCGTTCGTGGGGAGGTGTACTCGATACAACATTATGTGAAAAAGTAGATCAGTGACTTGCGACAGGTCGATGGATTTCCCCGGGTATTCCGGTTTCCTGCACCAGTAAAACTGACCGCCACGGTATAACTGAAATATTGTTGAAAATGGCGTTGAACACCATTAATCATAACCAAACCATTGAGAAGTAACAGAGATGCATATGGCTCCAGTGGAAAGCTCATTAGTTTAAATAATTATTACCCCCTCATTATTTTACAGTTGAAAAGTAAATTGCAAGATTAACGGTATTTAATTTTGAATTCAATTGATTGTAGTCAAACAATAATTATTTTATCCTGTTTACGGTAAAATGAAGATGCATATGATTTCGGATTTTCACAATTAAGATATTTAAGTAAAGAATTAGTATAAATCCTCATCTGGCCCCTGAGGCTTGTGGTCTGTTTTTAACCGCAATCTAGTTTAAAGTTAAAAAACAAACTTTAAAATGTTTCAACTTAAAACATAAACTTTTTTAAAATCTATAAAAATATCTCTATATGTGATTAAATTAAGAATTTTCTTACAACGCCAGTTTCAATTTATTTAACACATGCACAAACGCGAGTTGAGAAATTCTTTAACCAATTAACCACAAGTTCATAACCGCAAATTAAAAAACCGCTAACATTTGTAACCACAAATCACATTTTAACCAGGTTAATGTTGATAATAAAAACGGCCATTAATATTTCAATTCAATATTTATTTTTCATGTTCAGTTTGTTCTTTCGTTAGCTTGAAATCATGTCATAATGGACAGTTTGCACATTTCTTACTGTGATTCTAAGCTCATACGTTATTTAGGAGTTATGTCCCCTTTCATGTAAGGCTCAATGACAATAACATATATTTTTTTCTGTTTAAATTTTTATGTCGCTACAACTTCTGAATTTTCTATTTAGTTCTTTTTGCTATAAAATTATCCTCTATTTTTCACAAGTTCAAATATCTACAAATTATGAGAAAATTATATTCTTCCGTAAATGGCCGTTTCACGTGCACTCGTCTTTACTCGTTGTGACATCCAATCAGAACGCCTCTAACAAGAAAAAAAATCGTTTAAATATATACCCTAAGCCGGGAATATCACACTGTCTGATAGCTGAATAACAGATATATTACGGATTTAACCATTAGGTTTTTTTTCCAAAACAGACTCCAACCGTATTAAATATATTTGTGTCTTTTATTTTCATATTTTCGTATTTCTAGATGTCCTTTTCCGTACCTTTGATGTCATTCTTCAATGACGTCAACATATGTGTCACGTCATATTTCATGTATGGGGTGTCTCATGAAGGAAAAGACTGTACTTTCAATAAAATATTAGTGAGAAAAGCTCAAATATCAGTAGAAAGCTACTTAGTTTATTAGTCGGTGTCACAAAAGTCAATTTTATGTGATGTGTATTTCATAACGCTCAATGGTGATATTTTTTATTAAAAAATAAATAATTGGCGCCAAATAATGTTAAACATTTTGTTTGGTCGAGTCGTGATGGGTATCGAATAAACGAGGTTATCTTGGACTTTTACATGTCCATAACGAGCCTCTGATTGGTATCTTGTTTTTCTAAATCCAATAATTTCATTGGTTGTTTAATAAGAATAATTTTTCATGCTTTAAGCTCACGTCATTCCCGCATTGGTTTCCGAAAAAATAGCATCGTGCTTGAAAAAGTTCATCCTGTGGGGTTTCGTTTATATTAAGTTAAGTATAAGTTGTTTAAATTTTTGTATTTTGTTTTGGCAAGCCCTACAAGGGAGACTTTTAAAAAGTTCATCCCTTGGGGTTCCGTTTATATTAAAAGTTATTGATTGATTATTTCATTTTTGCAAACCCTACACGGGAGACTTTCCTTTGCACGCTTTAAGAATGCCACGAACAAGAGATCTGGCACGAATTGATTATTCAAAATTAAATGCCAAAGGTTTTGATTCAGATTCTTTCGAAATGGATGTGTTAAATTTGTCTGACCCAAACTCTGATTATTTGATAATGAAGAATATAACACCGGGTTTTGTATATACCTTTAGTTGCTATTCCTTCTTCCAAATTTTGTCCGGTGTCGGCGTATAAACGTATGTGTGAATTTATTCCGGCTTCCACCGAGAGTCCTGCTTTTTTGATTGAATCAAGGGGTAAAATACCTTTAGCATATAATCAATTTCAGAATAAGTTAAAACAATTAATTTCATTGATTGGACTTAATCCACTTTTGTTTTCTAGTCATAGACTATATAGTTTCAGACGGGGTGGGGCCACTCTTTTGGCAAATGCCGGTATTCCCTCCAATATGATCCAACTTATGGGAGATTGGAAAAGTGATGCATACAAGAAATATATTGTTAATGATTTGTCGGACAGACTAAAAGTTGCTATTAAAATTAAAAAAATTGTTATTTGTCAAGAACGTTAGAACGTATAGTTTCTTTTAATTTCAGATACAAAGACAGCAACTTTAATAACAGATTCTATTGGCAAGCATATATATTTAAAGAAATGTACTTTGCAAGCATTTCCAGGTGTTGGTATAATAGATGTTATAAATTTAATTAACAGGGGCATAATTAAGTTGCATTTTGATATTATTATCATTCATGTTGGAACTAACAATATATGGAATTATAATTTAAGGGATTTTGAAAATAATTATAACCAGTTGGTCACAGATGTGACATGTTTAGCAAAAAGGAATGCCAAGATAATTTTATCTGCCATTTTACCAAGACCTGTGGATTTTAATCAAACGAAAATATTTGTCGTTGCAGTGAATAGTTTACTTCGAAATCTGTGTTTGCACAGAGGTGCTGATTTCATTGCTACCTACAAGCCGTTCGTTAAATATGGTCAACCAATTTTTGAATTATTTTCTCCTTTGTGTGGTCTTCATCCAAATCACAAGGGTAATATAAAATTGACAAATTTTCTTGTTCAGGTTCTTGCACATAGCTAATTCTGAGGACTTGTGTCTCATCAGTTTGCTTTTGGGTGAAGGTTTTTCTAGACTTATTCACTCGTAGTAGGACCTGGATTTGAGTTTGGTCAGTATTTATATGTATGTAATAGGTTGTAAATACAACATGGATCATGGATGTGTTAATTTGTTTACACGTGGATGTAACGAATTTTGTATGAATTTGACTTATTATTTGTGTTTATGGGTTAATGCTGTATAAGATTAGCATAATACATTTTGTGTTTGTTGCTTATTTTACTATAAATGGTATATATGGTTGACAACACATTATTTGCGGGGCTTTGTATTTTAATAGATCACATTTAGACTATTAGTACTTTGAACCATGGCTTCAGTTGCCAATGTAAAAACTTTTTTTAACTTGTGTAAATAATCATTTGATTTGTGTATTTGTTTGGCCCTTCGGTTTGGCGTTATCAATTGATTAATTTTGAACAGTAAAAATTAATATTTATATAATTTGAACAGTTAATTATATTATATTAATCATATACAAAATTTCTGTATTTCATATATGCCAAATAAAAATATTTTATTTACGATTGATTACTATGCGCCACGTAATCCTGGTCAAAGATGCTTGGGTTTTGTTGTCCACTTGTAGATATATATTGGAATATGCTCTAGATGTATATTTTCATGAGAATGTATCAAATTTGATTTATACTGGAATGAATTTTAGGTGTATATGTTCATGAGAGTTTAACAGTTTGGAAGTCCAATTGTGATATTTTTTATTAAAAAATACATAATTGGCGCCAAATAATGTTAAACATTTTGTTTGGTCGAGTCGTGATGGGTATCGAATAAACGAGGTTATCTTGGACTTTTACATGTCCATAACGAGCCTCTGATTGGTATCTTGTTTTTCTAAATCCAATAATTTCATTGGTTGTTTAATAAGAATAATTTTTCATGCTTTAAGCTCGTCATTCCCGCATTTGTTTCCGAAAAACCCACCCTATATTTTTCCCGCCCCGTGAAATATACTTTGACAAATTTTCTGCTTTTGAATTTTTTATTTTTCAGGTTTTTTTTAGTTATTACAAGTACAAGGAGGCGAATGGAAAGAACGATATCAAGGAATTGGTGTACGATGATAGTCGAAGTCATTTAACTACAGATGGATGATCATACGATATAAATATATTTGGTGCGGTAGTATTAAAATCAGTGGGATGGCGTTTATCATGGAGATTATTCTTTTGTAATTGGAGCATTCTACTTGTGATGACGGTCGGTGAAGTCCAGTTTGTTATATTTTATTAGTGCGGTAGCGGTTATCAATTGATTAATTTTGAACAGTAAAAATTAATATTTATATAATTTGAACAGTTAATTATATTATATTAATCATATACAAAATTTCTGTATTTCATATATGCCAAATAAAAATATTTTATTTACGATTGATTACTATACGCCACGTAATCCTGGTCAAAGATGCTTGGGTTTTGTTGTCCACTTGTAGATATATATTGGAATATGCTCTAGATGTATATGTTCATGAGAATGTATCAAATTTGATTTATACTGGAATGAATTTTAGGTGTATATGTTCATGAGAGTTTAACAGTTTGGAAGTCCAATTATATTGATCTGATAATTTATGCAAATTAGTTAATGATCAATGGCGGGCATCTCTAGGAGTTCGCGATAGTGAAAGTTGTTGGTTTACGGAAGAAATAGGTACTTACATGCGTTGTTGGGAAAGCCCGGGTGATCTTCCTCTCGTGATAGAAATTGTTGTGTCTTTTCGCTCGTTTCGCTGCGCTCCACTCGCGAAAAGACATAAAATTTCTATTACTCGTGGAAGATCACCCGGTCTTTCCCAAGAACGTATGTAAGAACCTATTATTCTTATCCTCTTGATAGACAAGGTACAATTCTTCAGAATCAAATCGGGAAGGTGCAAAATGCATATTCAATAGAAATCTGCTTTAAAAAGGTGCATGGAACTAGAGACACGTGATAGTGTATTGTTTGTTCTTTACGAATGACGTTTTTACAATAAGGTCGTGTATTTTGTTTATTTATTATACAGAAAACAAACAAACATAAAAAAGGTATTCCAAACCTGACAGATCAAGACTTAGTAAGCTATAGTTTTTGTCCATTGCTTCCTCCAGCAGCATTAGTCCTTCTGTTCCAATGTTATTCTTTGTTAGATTCTAAAGAGTACAAAGAAAAGTCTTCCTAATGTGTTTAGAAAAGTTTGAAAATATTAAATCTTACTTTCTTATACTTGACAAAATGCCTCGATGGCCTCTACGGCCATGATAACTGCGCAAGACGAGTCTCCAGAACAACCATCACCAGACACGCCGAAAGTCGAAAGATCAGAAAGCCAAAATAATTTAAAAGAGAATGATATACTTACAAGTTGTACAAGAACATCTGTATGATAGATAAGATCAGAAAGGTAACCCATTCCTCTAGGTCCAACATGATATAAAATACTTACAAGTTGTACGAGAACATCTGTATGATAGATAAGATCAGAGAGGTAACCCATTCCTCTAGGTCCAACATGATATAAAATACTTACAAGTTGTACGAGAACATCTGTATGATAGATAAGATCAGAAAGGTAAGCCATTCCTCTAGGTCCAACATGATATAAAATACTTACAAGTTGTACGAGAACATCTGTATGATAGATAAGATCAGATAGGTAACCCATTCCTCTAGGTCCAACATGATATAAAATACTTACAAGTTGTACAAGAACATCTGTATGATAGATAAGATCAGAGAGGTAACCCATTCCTCTTGGTCCAACATGATATAAAATACTTACAAGTTGTACGAGAACATCTGTATGATAGATAAGATCAGATAGGTAACCCATTCCTCTTGGTCCAACATGATATAAAATACTTACAAGTTGTACGAGAACATCGGTATGATAGATAAGATCAGAAAGGTAACCCATTCCTCTAGGTCCAACATGATATAAAATACTTACAAGTTGTACGAGAACATCTGTATGATAGATAAGATCAGATAGGTAACCCATTCCTCTTGGTCCAACATGATATAAAATACTTACAAGTTGTACGAGAACATCGGTATGATAGATAAGATCAGAAAGGTAACCCATTCCTCTAGGTCCAACATGATATAAAATACTTACAAGTTGTACGAGAACATCTGTATGATAGATAAGATCAGATAGGTAACCCATTCCTCTAGGTCCAACATGATATAAAATACTTACAAGTTGTACGAGAACATCTGTATGATAGATAAGATCAGATAGGTAACCCATTCCTCTAGGTCCAACATGATATAAAATACTTACAAGTTGTACGAGAACATCTGTATGATAGATAAGATCAGATAGGTAACCCATTCCTCTAGGTCCAACATGATATAAAATACTTACAAGTTGTACGAGAACATCTGTATGATAGATAAGATCAGAGAGGTAACCCATTCCTCTAGGTCCAACATGATATAAAATACTTACAAGTTGTACGAGAACATCTGTATGATAGATAAGATCAGAGAGGTAACCCATTCCTCTTGGTCCAACATGATATAAAATACTTACAAGTTGTACGAGAACATCTGTATGATAGATAAGATCAGATATGTAACCCATTCCTCTAGGTCCAACATGATATAAAATACTTACAAGTTGTACGAGAACATCTGTATGATAGATAAGATCAGAGAGGTAACCCATTCCTCTTGGTCCAACATGATATAAAATACTTACAAGTTGTACGAGAACATCTGTATGATAGATAAGATCAGAGAGGTAACCCATTTCTCTAGGTCCAACATGATATAAAATACTTACAAGTTGTACGAGAACATCTGTATGATAGATAAGATCAGAGAGGTAACCCATTCCTCTAGGTCCAACATGATATAAAATACTTACAAGTTGTACGAGAACATCTGTATGATAGATCAGATCAGAAAGGTAACCCATTCCTCTTGGTCCAACATGATATAAAATACTTACAAGTTGTACGAGAACATCTGTATGATAGATAAGATCAGAAAGGTAACCCATTCCTCTAGGTCCAACATGATATAAAATACTTACAAGTTGTACGAGAACATCTGTATGATAGATAAGATCAGAGAGGTAACCCATTCCTCTTGGTCCAACATGATATAAAATACTTACAAGTTGTACGAGAACATCTGTATGATAGATAAGATCAGATAGGTAACCCATTCCTCTAGGTCCAACATGATATAAAATACTTACAAGTTGTACGAGAACATCTGTATGATAGATAAGATCAGAGAGGTAACCCATTCCTCTAGGTCCAACATGATATAAAATACTTACAAGTTGTACGAGAACATCTGTATGATAGATAAGATCAGAGAGGTAACCCATTCCTCTTGGTCCAACATGATATAAAATACTTACAAGTTGTACGAGAACATCGGTATGATAGATAAGATCAGAGAGGTAACTCATTCCTCTAGGTCCAACATGATATAAAATACTTACAAGTTGTACGAGAACATCTGTATGATAGATAAGATCAGAAAGGTAACCCATTCCTCTAGGTCCAACATGATATAAAATACTTACAAGTTGTACGAGAACATCTGTATGATAGATAAGATCAGATAGGTAACCCATTCCTCTTGGTCCAACATGATATAAAATACTTACAAGTTGTACGAGAACATCTGTATGATAGATAAGATCAGAGAGGTAACCCATTCCTCTAGGTCCAACATGATATAAAATACTTACAAGTTGTACGAGAACATCTGTATGATAGATAAGATCAGAGAGGTAACCCATTCCTCTAGGTCCAACTTGATATAAAATACTTACAAGTTGTACGAGAACATCTGTATGATAGATAAGATCAGAAAGGTAACCCATTCCTCTAGGTCCAACATGATATAAAATACTTACAAGTTGTACGAGAACATCTGTATGATAGATAAGATCAGATAGGTAACCCATTCCTCTAGGTCCAACATGATATAAAATACTTACAAGTTGTACGAGAACATCTGTATGATAGATAAGATCAGATAGGTAACCCATTCCTCTAGGTCCAACATGATATAAAATACTTACAAGTTGTACGAGAACATCTGTATGATAGATAAGATCAGAAACGTAACCCATTCCTCTTGGTCCAACATGATATAAAATACTTACAAGTTGTACGAGAACATCTGTATGATAGATAAGATCAGATAGGTAACCCATTCCTCTTGGTCCAACATGATATAAAATACTTACAAGTTGTACGAGAACATCTGTATGATAGATAAGATCAGATAGGTAACCCATTCCTCTAGGTCCAACATGATATAAAATACTTACAAGTTGTACGAGAACATCTGTATGATAGATAAGATCAGAAAGGTAACCCATTCCTCTAGGTCCAACATGATATAAAATACTTACAAGTTGTACGAGAACATCTGTATGATAGATAAGATCAGATAGGTAACCCATTCCTCTAGGTCCAACATGATATAAAATTCTTACAAGTTGTACGAGAACATCTGTATGATAGATAAGATCAGAGAGGTAACCCATTCCTCTAGGTCCAACATGATATAAAATACTTACAAGTTGTACGAGAACATCTGTATGATAGATAAGATCAGAGAGGTAACCCATTCCTCTAGGTCCAACATGATATAAAATACTTACAAGTTGAACGAGAACATCTGTATGATAGATAAGATCAGATAGGTAACCCATTCCTCTAGGTCCAACATGATATAAAATACTTACAAGTTGTATGAGAACATCTGTATGATAGATAAGATCAGAGAGGTAACCCATTCCTCTAGGTCCAACATGATATAAAATACTTACAAGTTGTACGAGAACATCTGTATGATAGATAAGATCAGATAGGTAACCCATTCCTCTAGGTCCAACATGATATAAAATACTTACAAGTTGTACGAGAACATCTGTATGATAGATAAGATCAGAGAGGTAACCCATTCCTCTTGGTCCAACATGATATAAAATACTTACAAGTTGTACGAGAACATCTGTATGATAGATAAGATCAGATATGTAACCCATTCCTCTAGGTCCAACATGATATAAAATACTTACAAGTTGTACGAGAACATCTGTATGATAGATAAGATCAGAGAGGTAACCCATTCCTCTAGCTCCAACATGATATAAAATACTTACAAGTTGTACAAGAACATCTGTATGATAGATAAGATCAGAAAGGTAACCCATTCCTCTAGGTCCAACATGATATAAAATACTTACAAGTTGTACGAGAACATCTGTATAATAGATAAGATCAGATAGGTAACCCATTCCTCTTGGTCCAACATGATATAAAATACTTACAAGTTGTACGAGAACATCTGTATGATAGATAAGATCAGAGAGGTAACTCATTCCTCTTGGTCCAACATGATATAAAATACTTACAAGTTGTACGAGAACATCTGTATGATAGATAAGATCAAATAGGTAACCCATTCCTCTAGGTCCAACATGATATAAAATACTTACAAGTTGTACGAGAACATCTGTATGATAGATAAGATCAGAGAGGTAACCCATTCCTCTAGGTCCAACATGATATAAAATACTTACAAGTTGTACGAGAACATCTGTATGATAGATAAGATCAGAAAGGTAACCCATTCCTCTTGGTCCTACATGATATAAAATACTTACAAGTTGTACGAGAACATCGGTATGATAGATAAGATCAGAAAGGTAACCCATTCCTCTTGGTCCAACATGATATAAAATACTTACAAGTTGTACGAGAACATCTGTATGATAGATAAGATCAGAGAGGTAACCCATTCCTCTTGGTCCAACATGATATAAAATACTTACAAGTTGTACGAGAACATCTGTATGATAGATAAGATCAGATAGGTAACCCATTCCTCTAGGTCCAACATGATATAAAATACTTACAAGTTGTACGAGAACATCTGTATGATAGATAAGATCAGAGAGGTAACCCATTCCTCTTGGTCCAACATGATATAAAATACTTACAAGTTGTACGAGAACATCTGTATGATAGATAAGATCAGAGAGGTAACCCATTCCTCTAGGTCCAACATGATATAAAATACTTACAAGTTGTACGAGAACATCTGCATGATAGATAAGATCAGAAAGGTAACCCATTCCTCTTGGTCCAACATGATATAAAATACTTACAAGTTGTACGAGAACATCTGTATGATAGATAAGATCAGAGAGGTAACCCATTCCTCTAGGTCCAACATGATATAAAATACTTACAAGTTGTACGAGAACATCGGTATGATAGATAAGATCAGAGAGGTAACCCATTCCTCTAGGTCCAACATGATATAAAATACTTACAAGTTGTACGAGAACATCTGTATGATAGATAAGATCAGATAGGTAACCCATTCCTCTTGGTCCAACATGATATAAAATACTTACAAGTTGTACGAGACCATCTGTATAATAGATAAGATCAGATAGGTAACCCATTCCTCTAGGTCCAACATGATATAAAATACTTACAAGTTGTACGAGAACATCTGTATGATAGGTAAGATCAGATAGGTAACCCATTCCTCTTGGTCCAACATGATATAAAATACTTACAAGTTGTACGAGAACATCTGTATGATAGATAAGATCAGAAAGGTAACCCATTCCTCTTGGTCCAACATGATATAAAATACTTACAAGTTGTACGAGAACATCTGTATGATAGATAAGATCAGAAAGGTAACCCATTCCTCTAGGTCCAACATGATATAAAATACTTACAAGTTGTACGAGAACATCTGTATGATAGATAAGATCAGAGAGGTAACCCATTCCTCTTGGTCCAACATGATATAAAATACTTACAAGTTGTACGAGAACATCTGTATGATAGATAAGATCAGATAGGTAACCCATTCCTCTAGGTCCAACATGATATAAAATACTTACAAGTTGTACGAGAACATCTGTATGATAGATAAGATCAGAGAGGTAACCCATTCCTCTTGGTCCAACATGATATAAAATACTTACAAGTTGTACGAGAACATCTGTATGATAGATAAGATCAGATAGGTAACCCATTCCTCTAGGTCCAACATGATATAAAATACTTACAAGTTGTACGAGAACATCTGTATGATAGATAAGATCAGAGAGGTAACCCATTCCTCTAGGTCCAACATGATATAAAATACTTACAAGTTGTACGAGAACATCTGTATGATAGATAAGATCAGAAAGGTAACCCATTCCTCTAGGTCCAACATGATATAAAATACTTACAAGTTGTACGAGAACATCTGTATGATAGATAAGATCAGAGAGGTAACCCATTCCTCTAGGTCCAACATGATATAAAATACTTACAAGTTGTACGAGAACATCTGTATGATAGATAAGATCAGAGAGGTAACCCATTCCTCTAGGTCCAACATGATATAAAATACTTACAAGTTGAACGAGAACATCTGTATGATAGATAAGATCAGATAGGTAACCCATTCCTCTAGGTCCAACATGATATAAAATACTTACAAGTTGTATGAGAACATCTGTATGATAGATAAGATCAGAGAGGTAACCCATTCCTCTAGGTCCAACATGATATAAAATACTTACAAGTTGTACGAGAACATCTGTATGATAGATAAGATCAGATAGGTAACCCATTCCTCTAGGTCCAACATGATATAAAATACTTACAAGTTGTACGAGAACATCTGTATGATAGATAAGATCAGAGAGGTAACCCATTCCTCTTGGTCCAACATGATATAAAATACTTACAAGTTGTACGAGAACATCTGTATGATAGATAAGATCAGATATGTAACCCATTCCTCTAGGTCCAACATGATATAAAATACTTACAAGTTGTACGAGAACATCTGTATGATAGATAAGATCAGAGAGGTAACCCATTCCTCTAGCTCCAACATGATATAAAATACTTACAAGTTGTACAAGAACATCTGTATGATAGATAAGATCAGAAAGGTAACCCATTCCTCTAGGTCCAACATGATATAAAATACTTACAAGTTGTACGAGAACATCTGTATAATAGATAAGATCAGATAGGTAACCCATTCCTCTTGGTCCAACATGATATAAAATACTTACAAGTTGTACGAGAACATCTGTATGATAGATAAGATCAGAGAGGTAACTCATTCCTCTTGGTCCAACATGATATAAAATACTTACAAGTTGTACGAGAACATCTGTATGATAGATAAGATCAAATAGGTAACCCATTCCTCTAGGTCCAACATGATATAAAATACTTACAAGTTGTACGAGAACATCTGTATGATAGATAAGATCAGAGAGGTAACCCATTCCTCTAGGTCCAACATGATATAAAATACTTACAAGTTGTACGAGAACATCTGTATGATAGATAAGATCAGAAAGGTAACCCATTCCTCTTGGTCCTACATGATATAAAATACTTACAAGTTGTACGAGAACATCGGTATGATAGATAAGATCAGAAAGGTAACCCATTCCTCTTGGTCCAACATGATATAAAATACTTACAAGTTGTACGAGAACATCTGTATGATAGATAAGATCAGAGAGGTAACCCATTCCTCTTGGTCCAACATGATATAAAATACTTACAAGTTGTACGAGAACATCTGTATGATAGATAAGATCAGATAGGTAACCCATTCCTCTAGGTCCAACATGATATAAAATACTTACAAGTTGTACGAGAACATCTGTATGATAGATAAGATCAGAGAGGTAACCCATTCCTCTTGGTCCAACATGATATAAAATACTTACAAGTTGTACGAGAACATCTGTATGATAGATAAGATCAGAGAGGTAACCCATTCCTCTAGGTCCAACATGATATAAAATACTTACAAGTTGTACGAGAACATCTGCATGATAGATAAGATCAGAAAGGTAACCCATTCCTCTTGGTCCAACATGATATAAAATAGTTACAAGTTGTACGAGAACATCTGTATGATAGATAAGATCAGAGAGGTAACCCATTCCTCTAGGTCCAACATGATATAAAATACTTACAAGTTGTACGAGAACATCGGTATGATAGATAAGATCAGAGAGGTAACCCATTCCTCTAGGTCCAACATGATATAAAATACTTACAAGTTGTACGAGAACATCTGTATGATAGATAAGATCAGAGAGGTAACCCATTCCTCTTGGTCCAACATGATATAAAATACTTACAAGTTGTACGAGAACATCTGTATGATAGATAAGATCAGATAGGTAACCCATTCCTCTAGGTCCAACATGATATAAAATACTTACAAGTTGTACGAGAACATCTGTATGATAGATAAGATCAGATAGGTAACCCATTCCTCTTGGTCCAACATGATATAAAATACTTACAAGTTGTACGAGACCATCTGTATAATAGATAAGATCAGATAGGTAACCCATTCCTCTAGGTCCAACATGATATAAAATACTTACAAGTTGTACGAGAACATCTGTATGATAGGTAAGATCAGATAGGTAACCCATTCCTCTTGGTCCAACATGATATAAAATACTTACAAGTTGTACGAGAACATCTGTATGATAGATAAGATCAGAAAGGTAACCCATTCCTCTTGGTCCAACATGATATAAAATACTTACAAGTTGTACGAGAACATCTGTATGATAGATAAGATCAGAAAGGTAACCCATTCCTCTAGGTCCAACATGATATAAAATACTTACAAGTTGTACGAGAACATCTGTATGATAGATAAGATCAGAGAGGTAACCCATTCCTCTTGGTCCAACATGATATAAAATACTTACAAGTTGTACGAGAACATCTGTATGATAGATAAGATCAGATAGGTAACCCATTCCTCTAGGTCCAACATGATATAAAATACTTACAAGTTGTACGAGAACATCTGTATGATAGATAAGATCAGAGAGGTAACCCATTCCTCTTGGTCCAACATGATATAAAATACTTACAAGTTGTACGAGAACATCTGTATGATAGATAAGATCAGATAGGTAACCCATTCCTCTAGGTCCAACATGATATAAAATACTTACAAGTTGTACGAGAACATCTGTATGATAGATAAGATCAGAGAGGTAACCCATTCCTCTAGGTCCAACATGATATAAAATACTTACAAGTTGTACGAGAACATCTGTATGATAGATAAGATCAGAAAGGTAACCCATTCCTCTAGGTCCAACATGATATAAAATACTTACAAGTTGTACGAGAACATCTGTATGATAGATAAGATCAGAGAGGTAACCCATTCCTCTAGGTCCAACATGATATAAAATACTTACAAGTTGTACGAGAACATCTGTATGATAGATAAGATCAGAGAGGTAACCCATTCCTCTTGGTCCAACATGATATAAAATACTTACAAGTTGTACGAGAACATCGGTATGATAGATAAGATCAGAGAGGTAACTCATTCCTCTAGGTCCAACATGATATAAAATACTTACAAGTTGTACGAGAACATCTGTATGATAGATAAGATCAGAAAGGTAACCCATTCCTCTTGGTCCAACATGATATAAAATACTTACAAGTTGTACGAGAACATCTGTATGATAGATAAGATCAGATAGGTAACCCATTCCTCTTGGTCCAACATGATATAAAATACTTACAAGTTGTACGAGAACATCTGTATGATAGATAAGATCAGATAGGTAACCCATTCCTCTAGGTCCAACATGATATAAATACTTACAAGTTGTACGAGAACATCTGTATGATAGATAAGATCAGAGAGGTAACCCATTCCTCTAGCTCCAACATGATATAAAATACTTACAAGTTGTACAAGAACATCTGTATGATAGATAAGATCAGAAAGGTAACCCATTCCTCTAGGTCCAACATGATATAAAATACTTACAAGTTGTACGAGAACATCTGTATAATAGATAAGATCAGATAGGTAACCCATTCCTCTAGGTCCAACATGATATAAAATACTTACAAGTTGTACGAGAACATCTGTATGATAGATAAGATCAGAGAGGTAACCCATTCCTCTTGGTCCAACATGATATAAAATACTTACAAGTTGTACGAGAACATCTGTATGATAGATAAGATCAGATAGGTAACCCATTCCTCTAGGTCCAACATGATATAAAATACTTACAAGTTGTACGAGAACATCTGTATGATAGATAAGATCAGAGAGGTAACCCATTCCTCTTGGTCCAACATGATATAAAATACTTACAAGTTGTACGAGAACATCTGTATAATAGATAAGATCAGATAGGTAACCCATTCCTCTTGGTCCAACATGATATAAAATACTTACAAGTTGTACGAGAACATCTGTATGATAGATAAGATCAGAGAGGTAACTCATTCCTCTTGGTCCAACATGATATAAAATACTTACAAGTTGTACGAGAACATCTGTATGATAGATAAGATCAAATAGGTAACCCATTCCTCTAGGTCCAACATGATATAAAATACTTACAAGTTGTACGAGAACATCTGTATGATAGATAAGATCAGAGAGGTAACCCATTCCTCTAGGTCCAACATGATATAAAATACTTACAAGTTGTACGAGAACATCTGTATGATAGATAAGATCAGAAAGGTAACCCATTCCTCTTGGTCCTACATGATATAAAATACTTACAAGTTGTACGAGAACATCGGTATGATAGATAAGATCAGAAAGGTAACCCATTCCTCTTGGTCCAACATGATATAAAATACTTACAAGTTGTACGAGAACATCTGTATGATAGATAAGATCAGAGAGGTAACCCATTCCTCTTGGTCCAACATGATATAAAATACTTACAAGTTGTACGAGAACATCTGTATGATAGATAAGATCAGATAGGTAACCCATTCCTCTAGGTCCAACATGATATAAAATACTTACAAGTTGTACGAGAACATCTGTATGATAGATAAGATCAGAGAGGTAACCCATTCCTCTTGGTCCAACATGATATAAAATACTTACAAGTTGTACGAGAACATCTGTATGATAGATAAGATCAGAGAGGTAACCCATTCCTCTAGGTCCAACATGATATAAAATACTTACAAGTTGTACGAGAACATCTGCATGATAGATAAGATCAGAAAGGTAACCCATTCCTCTTGGTCCAACATGATATAAAATAGTTACAAGTTGTACGAGAACATCTGTATGATAGATAAGATCAGAGAGGTAACCCATTCCTCTAGGTCCAACATGATATAAAATACTTACAAGTTGTACGAGAACATCGGTATGATAGATAAGATCAGAGAGGTAACCCATTCCTCTAGGTCCAACATGATATAAAATACTTACAAGTTGTACGAGAACATCTGTATGATAGATAAGATCAGAGAGGTAACCCATTCCTCTTGGTCCAACATGATATAAAATACTTACAAGTTGTACGAGAACATCTGTATGATAGATAAGATCAGATAGGTAACCCATTCCTCTAGGTCCAACATGATATAAAATACTTACAAGTTGTACGAGAACATCTGTATGATAGATAAGATCAGATAGGTAACCCATTCCTCTTGGTCCAACATGATATAAAATACTTACAAGTTGTACCAGACCATCTGTATAATAGATAAGATCAGATAGGTAACCCATTCCTCTAGGTCCAACATGATATAAAATACTTACAAGTTGTACGAGAACATCTGTATGATAGGTAAGATCAGATAGGTAACCCATTCCTCTTGGTCCAACATGATATAAAATAGTTACAAGTTGTACGAGAACATCTGTATGATAGATAAGATCAGAAAGGTAACCCATTCCTCTTGGTCCAACATGATATAAAATACTTACAAGTTGTACGAGAACATCTGTATGATAGATAAGATCAGAAAGGTAACCCATTCCTCTAGGTCCAACATGATATAAAATACTTACAAGTTGTACGAGAACATCTGTATGATAGATAAGATCAGAGAGGTAACCCATTCCTCTTGGTCCAACATGATATAAAATACTTACAAGTTGTACGAGAACATCTGTATGATAGATAAGATCAGATAGGTAACCCATTCCTCTAGGTCCAACATGATATAAAATACTTACAAGTTGTACGAGAACATCTGTATGATAGATAAGATCAGAGAGGTAACCCATTCCTCTTGGTCCAACATGATATAAAATACTTACAAGTTGTACGAGAACATCTGTATGATAGATAAGATCAGATAGGTAACCCATTCCTCTAGGTCCAACATGATATAAAATACTTACAAGTTGTACGAGAACATCTGTATGATAGATAAGATCAGAGAGGTAACCCATTCCTCTAGGTCCAACATGATATAAAATACTTACAAGTTGTACGAGAACATCTGTATGATAGATAAGATCAGAAAGGTAACCCATTCCTCTAGGTCCAACATGATATAAAATACTTACAAGTTGTACGAGAACATCTGTATGATAGATAAGATCAGAGAGGTAACCCATTCCTCTAGGTCCAACATGATATAAAATACTTACAAGTTGTACGAGAACATCTGTATGATAGATAAGATCAGAGAGGTAACCCATTCCTCTAGGTCCAACATGATATAAAATACTTACAAGTTGAACGAGAACATCTGTATGATAGATAAGATCAGATAGGTAACCCATTCCTCTAGGTCCAACATGATATAAAATACTTACAAGTTGTATGAGAACATCTGTATGATAGATAAGATCAGAGAGGTAACCCATTCCTCTAGGTCCAACATGATATAAAATACTTACAAGTTGTACGAGAACATCTGTATGATAGATAAGATCAGATAGGTAACCCATTCCTCTAGGTCCAACATGATATAAAATACTTACAAGTTGTACGAGAACATCTGTATGATAGATAAGATCAGAGAGGTAACCCATTCCTCTTGGTCCAACATGATATAAAATACTTACAAGTTGTACGAGAACATCTGTATGATAGATAAGATCAGATATGTAACCCATTCCTCTAGGTCCAACATGATATAAAATACTTACAAGTTGTACGAGAACATCTGTATGATAGATAAGATCAGAGAGGTAACCCATTCCTCTAGCTCCAACATGATATAAAATACTTACAAGTTGTACAAGAACATCTGTATGATAGATAAGATCAGAAAGGTAACCCATTCCTCTAGGTCCAACATGATATAAAATACTTACAAGTTGTACGAGAACATCTGTATAATAGATAAGATCAGATAGGTAACCCATTCCTCTTGGTCCAACATGATATAAAATACTTACAAGTTGTACGAGAACATCTGTATGATAGATAAGATCAGAGAGGTAACTCATTCCTCTTGGTCCAACATGATATAAAATACTTACAAGTTGTACGAGAACATCTGTATGATAGATAAGATCAAATAGGTAACCCATTCCTCTAGGTCCAACATGATATAAAATACTTACAAGTTGTACGAGAACATCTGTATGATAGATAAGATCAGAGAGGTAACCCATTCCTCTAGGTCCAACATGATATAAAATACTTACAAGTTGTACGAGAACATCTGTATGATAGATAAGATCAGAAAGGTAACCCATTCCTCTTGGTCCTACATGATATAAAATACTTACAAGTTGTACGAGAACATCGGTATGATAGATAAGATCAGAAAGGTAACCCATTCCTCTTGGTCCAACATGATATAAAATACTTACAAGTTGTACGAGAACATCTGTATGATAGATAAGATCAGAGAGGTAACCCATTCCTCTTGGTCCAACATGATATAAAATACTTACAAGTTGTACGAGAACATCTGTATGATAGATAAGATCAGATAGGTAACCCATTCCTCTAGGTCCAACATGATATAAAATACTTACAAGTTGTACGAGAACATCTGTATGATAGATAAGATCAGAGAGGTAACCCATTCCTCTTGGTCCAACATGATATAAAATACTTACAAGTTGTACGAGAACATCTGTATGATAGATAAGATCAGAGAGGTAACCCATTCCTCTAGGTCCAACATGATATAAAATACTTACAAGTTGTACGAGAACATCTGCATGATAGATAAGATCAGAAAGGTAACCCATTCCTCTTGGTCCAACATGATATAAAATAGTTACAAGTTGTACGAGAACATCTGTATGATAGATAAGATCAGAGAGGTAACCCATTCCTCTAGGTCCAACATGATATAAAATACTTACAAGTTGTACGAGAACATCGGTATGATAGATAAGATCAGAGAGGTAACCCATTCCTCTAGGTCCAACATGACATAAAATACTTACAAGTTGTACGAGAACATCTGTATGATAGATAAGATCAGAGAGGTAACCCATTCCTCTTGGTCCAACATGATATAAAATACTTACAAGTTGTACGAGAACATCTGTATGATAGATAAGATCAGATAGGTAACCCATTCCTCTAGGTCCAACATGATATAAAATACTTACAAGTTGTACGAGAACATCTGTATGATAGATAAGATCAGATAGGTAACCCATTCCTCTTGGTCCAACATGATATAAAATACTTACAAGTTGTACGAGACCATCTGTATAATAGATAAGATCAGATAGGTAACCCATTCCTCTAGGTCCAACATGATATAAAATACTTACAAGTTGTACGAGAACATCTGTATGATAGGTAAGATCAGATAGGTAACCCATTCCTCTTGGTCCAACATGATATAAAATACTTACAAGTTGTACGAGAACATCTGTATGATAGATAAGATCAGAAAGGTAACCCATTCCTCTTGGTCCAACATGATATAAAATACTTACAAGTTGTACGAGAACATCTGTATGATAGATAAGATCAGAAAGGTAACCCATTCCTCTAGGTCCAACATGATATAAAATACTTACAAGTTGTACGAGAACATCTGTATGATAGATAAGATCAGAGAGGTAACCCATTCCTCTTGGTCCAACATGATATAAAATACTTACAAGTTGTACGAGAACATCTGTATGATAGATAAGATCAGATAGGTAACCCATTCCTCTAGGTCCAACATGATATAAAATACTTACAAGTTGTACGAGAACATCTGTATGATAGATAAGATCAGAGAGGTAACCCATTCCTCTTGGTCCAACATGATATAAAATACTTACAAGTTGTACGAGAACATCTGTATGATAGATAAGATCAGATAGGTAACCCATTCCTCTAGGTCCAACATGATATAAAATACTTACAAGTTGTACGAGAACATCTGTATGATAGATAAGATCAGAGAGGTAACCCATTCCTCTAGGTCCAACATGATATAAAATACTTACAAGTTGTACGAGAACATCTGTATGATAGATAAGATCAGAAAGGTAACCCATTCCTCTAGGTCCAACATGATATAAAATACTTACAAGTTGTACGAGAACATCTGTATGATAGATAAGATCAGAGAGGTAACCCATTCCTCTAGGTCCAACATGATATAAAATACTTACAAGTTGTACGAGAACATCTGTATGATAGATAAGATCAGAGAGGTAACCCATTCCTCTTGGTCCAACATGATATAAAATACTTACAAGTTGTACGAGAACATCGGTATGATAGATAAGATCAGAGAGGTAACTCATTCCTCTAGGTCCAACATGATATAAAATACTTACAAGTTGTACGAGAACATCTGTATGATAGATAAGATCAGAAAGGTAACCCATTCCTCTTGGTCCAACATGATATAAAATACTTACAAGTTGTACGAGAACATCTGTATGATAGATAAGATCAGATAGGTAACCCATTCCTCTTGGTCCAACATGATATAAAATACTTACAAGTTGTACGAGAACATCTGTATGATAGATAAGATCAGATAGGTAACCCATTCCTCTAGGTCCAACATGATATAAATACTTACAAGTTGTACGAGAACATCTGTATGATAGATAAGATCAGAGAGGTAACCCATTCCTCTAGCTCCAACATGATATAAAATACTTACAAGTTGTACAAGAACATCTGTATGATAGATAAGATCAGAAAGGTAACCCATTCCTCTAGGTCCAACATGATATAAAATACTTACAAGTTGTACGAGAACATCTGTATAATAGATAAGATCAGATAGGTAACCCATTCCTCTAGGTCCAACATGATATAAAATACTTACAAGTTGTACGAGAACATCTGTATGATAGATAAGATCAGAGAGGTAACCCATTCCTCTTGGTCCAACATGATATAAAATACTTACAAGTTGTACGAGAACATCTGTATGATAGATAAGATCAGATAGGTAACCCATTCCTCTAGGTCCAACATGATATAAAATACTTACAAGTTGTACGAGAACATCTGTATGATAGATAAGATCAGAGAGGTAACCCATTCCTCTAGGTCCAACATGATATAAAATACTTACAAGTTGTACGAGAACATCTGTATGATAGATAAGATCAGAAAGGTAACCCATTCCTCTTGGTCCTACATGATATAAAATACTTACAAGTTGTACGAGAACATCGGTATGATAGATAAGATCAGAAAGGTAACCCATTCCTCTTGGTCCAACATGATATAAAATACTTACAAGTTGTACGAGAACATCTGTATGATAGATAAGATCAGAGAGGTAACCCATTCCTCTTGGTCCAACATGATATAAAATACTTACAAGTTGTACGAGAACATCTGTATGATAGATAAGATCAGATAGGTAACCCATTCCTCTAGGTCCAACATGATATAAAATACTTACAAGTTGTACGAGAACATCTGTATGATAGATAAGATCAGAGAGGTAACCCATTCCTCTAGGTCCAACATGATATAAAATACTTACAAGTTGTACGAGAACATCTGTATGATAGATAAGATCAGAGAGGTAACCCATTCCTCTAGGTCCAACATGATATAAAATACTTACAAGTTGTACGAGAACATCTGCATGATAGATAAGATCAGAAAGGTAACCCATTCCTCTTGGTCCAACATGATATAAAATAGTTACAAGTTGTACGAGAACATCTGTATGATAGATAAGATCAGAGAGGTAACCCATTCCTCTTGGTCCAACATGATATAAAATACTTACAAGTTGTACGAGAACATCTGTATGATAGATAAGATCAGATAGGTAACCCATTCCTCTAGGTCCAACATGATATAAAATACTTACAAGTTGTACGAGAACATCTGTATGATAGATAAGATCAGAGAGGTAACCCATTCCTCTAGGTCCAACATGATATAAAATACTTACAAGTTGTACGAGAACATCTGTATGATAGATAAGATCAGAGAGGTAACCCATTCCTCTTGGTCCAACATGATATAAAATACTTACAAGTTGTACGAGAACATCTGTATGATAGATACGATCAGATAGGTAACCCATTCCTCTAGGTCCAACATGATATAAAATACCTACAAGTTGTACGAGAACATCTGTATGATAGATAAGATCAGATAGGTAACCCATTCCTCTTGGTCCAACATGATATAAAATACTTACAAGTTGTACGAGAACATCTGTATAATAGATAAGATCAGATAGGTAACCCATTCCTCTAGGTCCAACATGATATAAAATACTTACAAGTTGTACGAGAACATCTGTATGATAGATAAGATCAGATAGGTAACCCATTCCTCTTGGTCCAACATGATATAAAATACTTACAAGTTGTACGAGAACATCTGTATGATAGATAAGATCAGAAAGGTAACCCATTCCTCTTGGTCCAACATGATATAAAATACTTACAAGTTGTACGAGAACATCTGTATGATAGATAAGATCAGATAGGTAACCCATTCCTCTTGGTCCAACATGATATAAAATACTTACAAGTTGTACGAGAACATCTGTATGATAGATAAGATCAGAAAGGTAACCCATTCCTCTAGGTCCAACATGATATAAAATACTTACAAGTTGTACGAGAACATCTGTATGATAGATAAGATCAGATAGGTAACCCATTCCTCTTGGTCCAACATGATATAAAATACTTACAAGTTGTACGAGAACATCTGTATGATAGATAAGATCAGATAGGTAACCCATTCCTCTAGGTCCAACATGATATAAAATACTTACAAGTTGTACGAGAACATCTGTATGATAGATAAGATCAGAGAGGTAACCCATTCCTCTAGGTCCAACATGATATAAAATACTTACAAGTTGTACGAGAACATCTGTATGATAGATAAGATCAGAAAGGTAACCCATTCCTCTAGGTCCAACATGATATAAAATACTTACAAGTTGTACGAGAACATCTGTATGATAGATAAGATCAGAAAGGTAACCCATTACTCTAGGTCCAACATGATATAAAATACTTACAAGTTGTACGAGAACATCTGTATGATAGATAAGATCAGAAAGGTAACCCATTCCTCTTGGTCCAACATGATATAAAATACTTACAAGTTGTACGAGAACATCTGTATGATAGATAAGATCAGATAGGTAACCCATTCCTCTAGGTCCAACATGATATAAAATACTTACAAGTTGTACGAGAACATCTGTATGATAGATAAGATCAGAGAGGTAACCCATTCCTCTAGGTCCAACATGATATAAAATACTTACAAGTTGTACGAGAACATCTGTATGATAGATAAGATCAGAGAGGTAACCCATTCCTCTTGGTCCAACATGATATAAAATACTTACAAGTTGTACGAGAACATCGGTATGATAGATAAGATCAGAGAGGTAACCCATTCCTCTAGGTCCAACATGATATAAAATACTTACAAGTTGTACGAGAACATCTGTATGATAGATAAGATCAGAAAGGTAACCCATTCCTCTTGGTCCAACATGATATAAAATACTTACAAGTTGTACGAGAACATCTGTATGATAGATAAGATCAGATAGGTAACCCATTCCTCTTGGTCCAACATGATATAAAATACTTACAAGTTGTACGAGAACATCTGTATGATAGATAAGATCAGATAGGTAACCCATTCCTCTAGGTCCAACATGATATAAAATACTTACAAGTTGTACGAGAACATCTGTATAATAGATAAGATCAGATAGGTAACCCATTCCTCTAGGTCCAACATGATATAAAATACTTACAAGTTGTACGAGAACATCTGTATGATAGATAAGATCAGAGAGGTAACCCATTCCTCTTGGTCCAACATGATATAAAATACTTACAAGTTGTACGAGAACATCTGTATGATAGATAAGATCAGATAGGTAACCCATTCCTCTAGGTCCAACATGATACAAAATACTTACAAGTTGTACGAGAACATCTGTATGATAGATAAGATCAGAGAGGTAACCCATTCCTCTAGGTCCAACATGATATAAAATACTTACAAGTTGTACGAGAACATCTGTATGATAGATAAGATCAGAAAGGTAACCCATTCCTCTTGGTCCTACATGATATAAAATACTTACAAGTTGTACGAGAACATCGGTATGATAGATAAGATCAGAAAGGTAACCCATTCCTCTTGGTCCAACATGATATAAAATACTTACAAGTTGTACGAGAACATCTGTATGATAGATAAGATCAGAGAGGTAACCCATTCCTCTTGGTCCAACATGATATAAAATACTTACAAGTTGTACGAGAACATCTGTATGATAGATAAGATCAGATAGGTAACCCATTCCTCTAGGTCCAACATGATATAAAATACTTACAAGTTGTACGAGAACATCTGTATGATAGATAAGATCAGAGAGGTAACCCATTCCTCTTGGTCCAACATGATATAAAATACTTACAAGTTGTACGAGAACATCGGTATGATAGATAAGATCAGAGAGGTAACTCATTCCTCTAGGTCCAACATGATATAAAATACTTACAAGTTGTACGAGAACATCTGTATGATAGATAAGATCAGAGAGGTAACCCATTCCTCTAGGTCCAACATGATATAAAATACTTACAAGTTGTACGAGAACATCTGCATGATAGATAAGATCAGAAAGGTAACCCATTCCTCTTGGTCCAACATGATATAAAATAGTTACAAGTTGTACGAGAACATCTGTATGATAGATAAGATCAGAGAGGTAACCCATTCCTCTTGGTCCAACATGATATAAAATACTTACAAGTTGTACGAGAACATCTGTATGATAGATAAGATCAGATAGGTAACCCATTCCTCTAGGTCCAACATGATATAAAATACTTACAAGTTGTACGAGAACATCTGTATGATAGATAAGATCAGAGAGGTAACCCATTCCTCTAGGTCCAACATGATATAAAATACTTACAAGTTGTACGAGAACATCTGTATGATAGATAAGATCAGAGAGGTAACCCATTCCTCTTGGTCCAACATGATATAAAATACTTACAAGTTGTACGAGAACATCTGTATGATAGATACGATCAGATAGGTAACCCATTCCTCTAGGTCCAACATGATATAAAATACTTACAAGTTGTACGAGAACATCTGTATGATAGATAAGATCAGATAGGTAACCCATTCCTCTTGGTCCAACATGATATAAAATACTTACAAGTTGTACGAGAACATCTGTATAATAGATAAGATCAGATAGGTAACCCATTCCTCTAGGTCCAACATGATATAAAATACTTACAAGTTGTACGAGAACATCTGTATGATAGATAAGATCAGATAGGTAACCCATTCCTCTTGGTCCAACATGATATAAAATACTTACAAGTTGTACGAGAACATCTGTATGATAGATAAGATCAGAAAGGTAACCCATTCCTCTTGGTCCAACATGATATAAAATACTTACAAGTTGTACGAGAACATCTGTATGATAGATAAGATCAGATAGGTAACCCATTCCTCTTGGTCCAACATGATATAAAATACTTACAAGTTGTACGAGAACATCTGTATGATAGATAAGATCAGAAAGGTAACCCATTCCTCTTGGTCCAACATGATATAAAATACTTACAAGTTGTACGAGAACATCTGTATGATAGATAAGATCAGAAAGGTAACCCATTCCTCTAGGTCCAACATGATATAAAATACTTACAAGTTGTACGAGAACATCTGTATGATAGATAAGATCAGATAGGTAACCCATTCCTCTTGGTCCAACATGATATAAAATACTTACAAGTTGTACGAGAACATCTGTATGATAGATAAGATCAGATAGGTAACCCATTCCTCTAGGTCCAACATGATATAAAATACTTACAAGTTGTACGAGAACATCTGTATGATAGATAAGATCAGAGAGGTAACCCATTCCTCTAGGTCCAACATGATATAAAATACTTACAAGTTGTACGAGAACATCTGTATGATAGATAAGATCAGAAAGGTAACCCATTCCTCTAGGTCCAACATGATATAAAATACTTACAAGTTGTACGAGAACATCTGTATGATAGATAAGATCAGAAAGGTAACCCATTACTCTAGGTCCAACATGATATAAAATACTTACAAGTTGTACGAGAACATCTGTATGATAGATAAGATCAGAGAGTTAACCCATTCCTCTTGGTCCAACATGATATAAAATACTTACAAGTTGTACGAGAACATCTGTATGATAGATAAGATCAGATAGGTAACCCATTCCTCTAGGTCCAACATGATATAAAATACTTACAAGTTGTACGAGAACATCTGTATGATAGATAAGATCAGAGAGGTAACCCATTCCTCTAGGTCCAACATGATATAAAATACTTACAAGTTGTACGAGAACATCTGTATGATAGATAAGATCAGAGAGGTAACCCATTCCTCTTGGTCCAACATGATATAAAATACTTACAAGTTGTACGAGAACATCGGTATGATAGATAAGATCAGAGAGGTAACTCATTCCTCTAGGTCCAACATGATATAAAATACTTACAAGTTGTACGAGAACATCTGTATGATAGATAAGATCAGAAAGGTAACCCATTCCTCTTGGTCCAACATGATATAAAATACTTACAAGTTGTACGAGAACATCTGTATGATAGATAAGATCAGATAGGTAACCCATTCCTCTTGGTCCAACATGATATAAAATACTTACAAGTTGTACGAGAACATCTGTATGATAGATAAGATCAGATAGGTAACCCATTCCTCTAGGTCCAACATGATATAAAATACTTACAAGTTGTACGAGAACATCTGTATGATAGATAAGATCAGAGAGGTAACCCATTCCTCTAGCTCCAACATGATATAAAATACTTACAAGTTGTACAAGAACATCTGTATGATAGATAAGATCAGAAAGGTAACCCATTCCTCTAGGTCCAACATGATATAAAATACTTACAAGTTGTACGAGAACATCTGTATAATAGATAAGATCAGATAGGTAACCCATTCCTCTAGGTCCAACATGATATAAAATACTTACAAGTTGTACGAGAACATCTGTATGATAGATAAGATCAGAGAGGTAACCCATTCCTCTTGGTCCAACATGATATAAAATACTTACAAGTTGTACGAGAACATCTGTATGATAGATAAGATCAGATAGGTAACCCATTCCTCTAGGTCCAACATGATATAAAATACTTACAAGTTGTACGAGAACATCTGTATGATAGATAAGATCAGAGAGGTAACCCATTCCTCTAGGTCCAACATGATATAAAATACTTACAAGTTGTACGAGAACATCTGTATGATAGATAAGATCAGAAAGGTAACCCATTCCTCTTGGTCCTACATGATATAAAATACTTACAAGTTGTACGAGAACATCGGTATGATAGATAAGATCAGAAAGGTAACCCATTCCTCTTGGTCCAACATGATATAAAATACTTACAAGTTGTACGAGAACATCTGTATGATAGATAAGATCAGAGAGGTAACCCATTCCTCTTGGTCCAACATGATATAAAATACTTACAAGTTGTACGAGAACATCTGTATGATAGATAAGATCAGATAGGTAACCCATTCCTCTAGGTCCAACATGATATAAAATACTTACAAGTTGTACGAGAACATCTGTATGATAGATAAGATCAGAGAGGTAACCCATTCCTCTTGGTCCAACATGATATAAAATACTTACAAGTTGTACGAGAACATCGGTATGATAGATAAGATCAGAGAGGTAACTCATTCCTCTAGGTCCAACATGATATAAAATACTTACAAGTTGTACGAGAACATCTGTATGATAGATAAGATCAGAGAGGTAACCCATTCCTCTAGGTCCAACATGATATAAAATACTTACAAGTTGTACGAGAACATCTGCATGATAGATAAGATCAGAAAGGTAACCCATTCCTCTTGGTCCAACATGATATAAAATAGTTACAAGTTGTACGAGAACATCTGTATGATAGATAAGATCAGAGAGGTAACCCATTCCTCTTGGTCCAACATGATATAAAATACTTACAAGTTGTACGAGAACATCTGTATGATAGATAAGATCAGATAGGTAACCCATTCCTCTAGGTCCAACATGATATAAAATACTTACAAGTTGTACGAGAACATCTGTATGATAGATAAGATCAGAGAGGTAACCCATTCCTCTAGGTCCAACATGATATAAAATACTTACAAGTTGTACGAGAACATCTGTATGATAGATAAGATCAGAGAGGTAACCCATTCCTCTTGGTCCAACATGATATAAAATACTTACAAGTTGTACGAGAACATCTGTATGATAGATACGATCAGATAGGTAACCCATTCCTCTAGGTCCAACATGATATAAAATACTTACAAGTTGTACGAGAACATCTGTATGATAGATAAGATCAGATAGGTAACCCATTCCTCTTGGTCCAACATGATATAAAATACTTACAAGTTGTACGAGAACATCTGTATAATAGATAAGATCAGATAGGTAACCCATTCCTCTAGGTCCAACATGATATAAAATACTTACAAGTTGTACGAGAACATCTGTATGATAGATAAGATCAGATAGGTAACCCATTCCTCTTGGTCCAACATGATATAAAATACTTACAAGTTGTACGAGAACATCTGTATGATAGATAAGATCAGAAAGGTAACCCATTCCTCTTGGTCCAACATGATATAAAATACTTACAAGTTGTACGAGAACATCTGTATGATAGATAAGATCAGAAAGGTAACCCATTCCTCTAGGTCCAACATGATATAAAATACTTACAAGTTGTACGAGAACATCTGTATGATAGATAAGATCAGAGAGGTAACCCATTCCTCTTGGTCCAACATGATATAAAATACTTACAAGTTGTACGAGAACATCTGTATGATAGATAAGATCAGATAGGTAACCCATTCCTCTAGGTCCAACATGATATAAAATACTTACAAGTTGTACGAGAACATCTGTATGATAGATAAGATCAGAGAGGTAACCCATTCCTCTTGGTCCAACATGATATAAAATACTTACAAGTTGTACGAGAACATCTGTATGATAGATAAAATCAGAAAGGTAACCCATTCCTCTAGGTCCAACATGATATAAAATACTTACAAGTTGTACGAGAACATCTGTATGATAGATAAGATCAGAGAGGTAACCCATTCCTCTAGGTCCAACATGATATAAAATACTTACAAGTTGTACGAGAACATCTGTATGATAGATAAGATCAGAAAGGTAACCCATTCCTCTAGGTCCAACATGATATAAAATACTTACAAGTTGTACGAGAACATCTGTATGATAGATAAGATCAGAAAGGTAACCCATTACTCTAGGTCCAACATGATATAAAATACTTACAAGTTGTACGAGAACATCTGTATGATAGATAAGATCAGAGAGGTAACCCATTCCTCTTGGTCCAACATGATATAAAATACTTACAAGTTGTACGAGGACATCTGTATGATAGATAAGATCAGATAGGTAACCCATTCCTCTAGGTCCAACATGATATAAAATACTTACAAGTTGTACGAGAACATCTGTATGATAGATAAGATCAGAGAGGTAACCCATTCCTCTAGGTCCAACATGATATAAAATACTTACAAGTTGTACGAGAACATCTGTATGATAGATAAGATCAGAGAGGTAACCCATTCCTCTTGGTCCAACATGATATAAAATACTTACAAGTTGTACGAGAACATCGGTATGATAGATAAGATCAGAGAGGTAACTCATTCCTCTAGGTCCAACATGATATAAAATACTTACAAGTTGTACGAGAACATCTGTATGATAGATAAGATCAGAAAGGTAACCCATTCCTCTTGGTCCAACATGATATAAAATACTTACAAGTTGTACGAGAACATCTGTATGATAGATAAGATCAGATAGGTAACCCATTCCTCTTGGTCCAACATGATATAAAATACTTACAAGTTGTACGAGAACATCTGTATGATAGATAAGATCAGATAGGTAACCCATTCCTCTAGGTCCAACATGATATAAAATACTTACAAGTTGTACGAGAACATCTGTATGATAGATAAGATCAGAGAGGTAACCCATTCCTCTAGGTCCAACTTGATATAAAATACTTAAAAGTTGTACGAGAACATCTGTATGATAGATAAGATCAGAAAGGTAACCCATTCCTCTTGGTCCAACATGATATAAAATACTTACAAGTTGTACGAGAACATCTGTATGATAGATAAGATCAGATAGGTAACCCATTCCTCTAGGTCCAACATGATATAAAATACTTACAAGTTGTACGAGAACATCTGTATGATAGATAAGATCAGATAGGTAACCCATTCCTCTTGGTCCAACATGATATAAAATACTTACAAGTTGTACGAGAACATCTGTATGATAGATAAGATCAGAAAGGTTACCCATTCCTCTTGGTCCAACATGATATAAAATACTTACAAGTTGTACGAGAACATCTGTATGATAGATAAGATCAGATAGGTAACCCATTCCTCTTGGTCCAACATGATATAAAATACTTACAAGTTGTACGAGAACATCTGTATGATAGATAAGATCAGATAGGTAACCCATTCCTCTAGGTCCAACATGATATAAAATACTTACAAGTTGTACGAGAACATCTGTATGATAGATAAGATCAGAAAGGTAACCCATTCCTCTAGGTCCAACATGATATAAAATACTTACAAGTTGTACGAGAACATCTGTATGATAGATAAGATCAGAAAGGTAACCCATTCCTCTAGGTCCAACATGATATAAAATACTTACAAGTTGTACGAGAACATCTGTATGATAGATAAGATCAGATAGGTAACCCATTCCTCTAGGTCCAACATGATATAAAATACTTACAAGTTGTACGAGAACATCTGTATGATAGATAAGATCAGAGAGGTAACCCATTCCTCTAGGTCCAACATGATATAAAATACTTACAAGTTGTACGAGAACATCTGTATGATAGATAAGATCAGAGAGGTAACCCATTCCTCTAGGTCCAACATGATATAAAATACTTACAAGTTGAACGAGAACATCTGTATGATAGATAAGATTAGATAGGTAACCCATTCCTCTTGGTCCAACATGATATAAAATACTTACAAGTTGTACGAGAACATCTGTATGATAGATAAGATCAGAGAGGTAACCCATTCCTCTAGGTCCAACATGATATAAAATACTTACAAGTTGTACGAGAACATCGGTATGATAGATAAGATCAGATAGGTAACCCATTCCTCTAGATCCAACATGATATAAAATACTTACAAGTTGTACGAGAACATCTGTATGATAGATAAGATCAGAGAGGTAACCCATTCCTCTTGGTCCAACATGATATAAAATACTTACAAGTTGTACGAGAACATCTGTATGATAGATAAGATCAGAGAGGTAACCCATTCCTCTAGGTCCAACATGATATAAAATACTTACAAGTTGTACAAGAACATCTGTATGATAGATAAGATCAGAAAGGTAACCCATTCCTCTAGGTCCAACATGATATAAAATACTTACAAGTTGTACGAGAACATCTGTATAATAGATAAGATCAGATAGGTAACCCATTCCTCTTGGTCCAACATGATATAAAATACTTACAAGTTGTACGAGAACATCTGTATGATAGATAAGATCAGAGAGGTAACCCATTCCTCTTGGTCCAACATGATATAAAATACTTACAAGTTGTACGAGAACATCGGTATGATAGATAAGATCAGATAGGTAACCCATTCCTCTAGGTCCAACATGATATAAAATACTTACAAGTTGTACGAGAACATCTGTATGATAGATAAGATCAGATAGGTAACCCATTCCTCTAGGTCCAAGATGATATAAATACTTACAAGTTGTACGACAACATCTGTATGATAGATAAGATCAGAAAGGTAACCCATTCCTCTTGGTCCAACATGATATAAAATACTTACAAGTTGTACGAGAACATCTGTATGATAGATAAGATCAGAAAGGTAACCCATTCCTCTTGGTCCAACATGATATAAAATACTTACATGTTGTACGAGAACATCTGTATGATAGATAAGATCAGAGAGGTAACCCATTCCTCTTGGTCCAACATGATATAAAATACTTACAAGTTGTACGAGAACATCTGTATGATAGATAAGATCAGATAGGTAACCCATTCCTCTAGGTCCAACATGATATAAAATACTTACAAGTTGTACGAGAACATCTGTATGATAGATAAGATCAGAGAGGTAACCCATTCCTCTTGGTCCAACATGATATAAAATACTTACAAGTTGTACGAGAACATCGGTATGATAGATAAGATCAGAGAGGTAACTCATTCCTCTAGGTCCAACATGATATAAAATACTTACAAGTTGTACGAGAACATCTGTATGATAGATAAGATCAGAGAGGTAACCCATTCCTCTAGGTCCAACATGATATAAAATACTTACAAGTTGTACGAGAACATCTGCATGATAGATAAGATCAGAAAGGTAACCCATTCCTCTTGGTCCAACATGATATAAAATAGTTACAAGTTGTACGAGAACATCTGTATGATAGATAAGATCAGAGAGGTATTCCATTCCTCTAGGTCCAACATGATATAAAATGCTTACAAGTTGTACGAGAACATCTGTATGATAGATAAGATCAGATAGGTAACCCATTCCTCTAGGTCCAACATGATATAAAATACTTACAAGTTGTACGAGAACATCTGTATGATAGATAAGATCAGAGAGGTAACCCATTCCTCTAGGTCCAACATGATATAAAATACTTACAAGTTGTACGAGAACATCTGTATGATAGATAAGATCAGATAGGTAACCCATTCCTCTTGGTCCAACATGATATAAAATACTTACAAGTTGTACGAGAACATCTGTATGATAGATAAGATCAGATAGGTAACCCATTCCTCTAGGTCCAACATGATATAAAATACTTACAAGTTGTACGAGAACATCTGTATGATAGATAAGATCAGATAGGTAACCCATTCCTCTTGGTCCAACATGATATAAAATACTTACAAGTTGTACGAGAACATCTGTATGATAGATAAGATCAGATAGGTAACCCATTCCTCTAGGTCCAACATGATATAAAATACTTACAAGTTGTACGAGAACATCTGTATGATAGATAAGATCAGATAGGTAACCCATTCCTCTTGGTCCAACATGATATAAAATACTTACAAGTTGTACGAGAACATCTGTATGATAGATAAGATCAGAAAGGTAACCCATTCCTCTTGGTCCAACATGATATAAAATACTTACAAGTTGTACGAGAACATCTGTATGATAGATAAGATCAGAAAGGTAACCCATTCCTCTAGGTCCAACATGATATAAAATACTTACAAGTTGTACGAGAACATCTGTATGATAGATAAGATCAGATAGGTAACCCATTCCTCTAGGTCCAACATGATATAAAATACTTACAAGTTGTACGAGAACATCTGTATGATAGATAAGATCAGAGAGGTAACCCATTCCTCTAGGTCCAACATGATATAAAATACTTACAAGTTGTACGAGAACATCTGTATGATAGATAAGATCAGAGAGGTAACCCATTCCTCTAGGTCCAACATGATATAAAATACTTACAAGTTGTACGAGAACATCTGTATGATAGATAAGATCAGAGAGGTAACCCATTCCTCTAGGTCCAACATGATATAAAATACTTACAAGTTGTACGAGAACATCTGTATGATAGATAAGATCAGATAGGTAACCCATTCCTCTAGGTCCAACATGATATAAAATACTTACAAGTTGTACGAGAACATCGGTATGATAGATAAGATCAGATAGGTAACCCATTCCTCTAGGTCCAACATGATATAAAATACTTACAAGTTGTACGAGAACATCTGTATGATAGATAAAATCAGAGAGGTAACCCATTCCTCTTGGTCCAACATGATATAAAATACTTACAAGTTGTACGAGAACATCTGTATGATAGATAAGATCAGAAAGGTAACCCATTCCTCTAGGTCCAACATGATATAAAATACTTACAAGTTGTACGAGAACATCTGTATGATAGATAAGATCAGATAGGTAACCCATTCCTCTTGGTCCAACATGATATAAAATACTTACAAGTTGTACGATAACATCTGTATGATAGATAAGATCAGAGAGGTAACCCATTCCTCTAGGTCCAACATGATATAAAATACTTACAAGTTGTACGAGAACATCTGTATGATAGATAAGATCAGAGAGGTAACCCATTCCTCTAGGTCCAACATGATATAAAATACTTACAAGTTGTACGAGAACATCGGTATGATAGATAAGATCAGAGAGGTAATCCATTCTTCTAGGTCCAACATGATATAAAATACTTACAAGTTGTACGAGAACATCTGTATGATAGATAAGATCAGATAGGTAACCCATTCCTCTAGGTCCAACATGATATAAAATACTTACAAGTTGTACGAGAACATCGGTATGATAGATAAGATCAGATAGGTAACCCATTCCTCTAGGTCCAACATGATATAAAATACTTACACGTTGTACGAGAACATCTGTATGATAGATAAGATCAGAAAGGTAACCCATTCCTCTAGGTCCAACATGATATAAAATACTTACAAGTTGTACGAGAACATCTGTATGATAGATAAGATCAGATAGGTAACCCATTCCTCTTGGTCCAACATGATATAAAATACTTACAAGTTGTACGAGAACATCTGTATGATAGATAAGATCAGAGAGGTAACCCATTCCTCTAGGTCCAACATGATATAAAATACTTACAAGTTGTACGAGAACATCTGTATGATAGATAAGATCAGATAGGTAACCCATTCCTCTAGGTCCAACATGATATAAAATACTTACAAGTTGTACGAGAACATCGGTATGATAGATAAGATCAGAAAGGTAACCCATTCCTCTAGGTCCAACATGATATAAAATACTTACAAGTTGTACGAGAACATCGGTATGATAGATAAGATCAGAGAGGTAACCCATTCCTCTAGGTCCAACATGATATAAAATACTTACAAGTTGTACGAGAACATCGGTATGATAGATAAGATCAGATAGGTAACCCATTCCTCTAGGTCCAACATGATATAAAATACTTACAAGTTGTACGAGAACATCGGTATGATAGATAAGATCAGATAGGTAACCCATTCCTCTTGGTCCAACATGATATAAAATACTTACAAGTTGTACGAGAACATCTGTATGATAGATAAGATCAGAAAGGTAACCCATTCCTCTAGGTCCAACATGATATAAAATACTTACAAGTTGTACGAGAACATCGGTATGATAGATAAGATCAGAAAGGTAACCCATTCCTCTTGGTCCAACATGATATAAAATACTTACAAGTTGTACGAGAACATCGGTATGATAGATAAGATCAGAGAGGTAACCCATTCCTCTAGGTCCAACATGATATAAAATACTTACAAGTTGTACGAGAACATCTGTATGATAGATAAGATCAGAGAGGTAACCCATTCCTCTAGGTCCAACATGATATAAAATACTTACAAGTTGTACGAGAACATCTGTATGATAGATAAGATCAGATAGGTAACCCATTCCTCTAGGTCCAACATGATATAAAATACTTACAAGTTGTACGAGAGCATCGGTATGATAGATAAGATCAGAAAGGTAACCCATTCCTCTAGGTCCAACATGATATAAAATACTTACAAGTTGTACGAGAACATCTGTATGATAGATAAGATCAGAGAGGTAACCCATTCCTCTAGGTCCAACATGATATAAAATACTTACAAGTTGTACGAGAACATCTGTATGATAGATAAGATCAGAGAGGTAACCCATTCCTCTAGGTCCAACATGATATAAAATACTTACAAGTTGTACGAGAACATCGGTATGATAGATAAGATCAGATAGGTAACCCATTCCTCTTGGTCCAACTTGGTTCCCCTCTATATCTAGGTGTATCACAGTTTCATTACACTACAATTAAATTAAAACATACATATATAAAATCTGTTTCCTAGGCAACACGTGACTCTTAGTCCTTTCGTTTGTCCATGAAGTACAGTGAGATAAAAAAGAACAATTCCGAATAATATGAAAGCGATAAATTGGTACAAGTAAATAAAGACGGTATGAATCAATCCATTTGTGGTAAAAAAATCCACGGTATCAAATTTTCAAGGTTTAAAAGGTCCTTCGTATAACGTAAATTAAGTCCATATGGACCAATATATTTCTAGTACAATTTATCTAAGATGGTAAATTTTCCTACTTTAAAATGTGCTTGGAATAATAATCTTAGTTGGAATAGTCCATAGGATATTTGTTTCTAGTAAATATGCTCCGTGGACTTATTTTTTACTGGTAATCTATTCCGTCCGGACCAATTTCATACCAGGATTTATTTAACTGTTTCACATGTTTGTAGTTTCTTTATACCTTAAACCTATAAAATAAAATAAAGTTCATGCTGGGTCTCTGTTTCGATCAGATCACAATATAAAGTGTCCAAATATACATAAAAAATATATATCAACTCAAACTTTCTGATTGATTGATCGATCGATTGATTGTTGTTTAACTTCAACGTTAAAATGATTTATAAAAAATATGTTTTATAATATGAATCTATGCCATGTCATAAAAAAAATAATGTTCGATTTTGAATATTTATTATTGATCTACCTGTATCTGTCCTTTAAAAGTCTCGTTTAATATAAAATAGGTGTCAGTGACTTACCAGCCGCGCTTCTCCACCAATCAAACTGCCACGATTTAATTAAATATTGTTGAGAGTGGCGTTAAATACCAATAAGACTTTCCTATGCATATGAGTCATGATGTATTATTGTATACTTACAAATAATGCTATTACGCAAGTCTTAAATTCTTTCCCCATGAAGCGATGATTTTGTAAGACAACAGATTTTTCTTGAAGCTGTTTATAAAATGTAGATACAGGTGTTACATTATATTTCTCACATGACTTTAGATACTGATCTTGGCTAATGCTGACTGTTTCACCTTTATTACACTCATTTGTCATACATGTATCTTCATCTGTAAAAAAAGAACCAGAGTCAATTACTTTCATTCTCTTTGTGAACGTATATTTGTTCCGGTTGATATTATGTTCCTTTTGGATAATCGAACTGATTGAAAATAACAAACTAAAATAGGAAGTGTGATTCAGCAAGGGTTAATACTTGGAAAACTTCTTTTTAATGTATTTATCAATGACATATTTTATTTTATCAATAAAGGAGATCTTTATAACTATGCAGATGACAAAACACTGTCACATCACTCTCACAATTTTAGTGAGGCAATTGATGTTTTTCATAAAGAAAGTAAAATACTCATAGATTGTTTTCATTTTAATTGTATGCAGGATAATCCTGACAAGTTTCAAGCTATTGCTGTTGGGAAAAAAACAATCCCCTGTATTTAATATTGGACATGCAAATATTTCATAGTGGCTTGCGGACAGTCGGTGGTTTTCTCCATGCGATTTCGTAACCCCCGCCCCCCACAAGAAAGTGATCAATGAAATTGTTCCGTTTAACTAACCTTCGGAATCAGAGAGATTTAAATCTTCCAGTATAGTATTAGTATGTTTGATTTTCTTCCTAACGTCTTCCATGACCTCTGGTAGGATTATTGAAGGTCGTTTTATAAGACAAGGGTGTATAGCCATTGCTACATCATACGTTGACAATTGTCTGGTTCGTCTTCTTTTTTTGATGTTCATAAAATGTAATTCTTCCAGTCTAATTTTGCTCTTCGTCATTTGCTTTACCTTCCTCCATCGAATATTTTGGATTTCCTAAAAATCAGCACAATAAATTTAATTAAGATATCATAAACTAAGAAGAAATTAAAACAGGACAACAATATAAATCTAAAGGTTTATGGTTTATGGTATTTAACGCCACTTTCAACAATATGTCAGTTATATGGTGGCAGTCAGTTTTATTGGTGGAGGTAGCCGGAGAAAACCACCGACCTGTCGCAAGTCATAGACAAACTTTATCATATAATGTTGTATCGAGTGCACCTCGCTATGAACAGGATTCGAACTCACAGCTTTAGTGGTGATGGGCACTGATTGCACAGGTAGTTGTAATTCCAACTACCATACGCTCACGACCACGACGGCCCCTATAAATATAAAGCTGAAGTTGGTCGATAAGTAGCATGCAGTGCCACATGTCATATGCACCACTTCATAACTACTTCAATATGTTCAAATATTTTCAGTTTCGGTTTGTAACACAAGATTTTGTATGTCGTGCACATCATTTATAAACTTGTTCCAGTTACTTGTTCGATATTTTTTCTTTAGCATCTTCAAATATAAACGCAATTAATCTATTCATTTAGATTCAAATATTGTTTAAAGTGGCATTAAGCACCATAAACCCCCACTCCCTCACTCTGATTCAGCTGTACCATAGCAGCGGATATAGAAAGGCAGTCCTAATCGATACTACTAACACACATAATACATGACGGCTCACTATCGTAGTTTGTACAGCAAGTTCAATAAAAAAAGTGGCAATGTTAGACTAATTGTATGGATCTACCCCTTATAGCGATATGATGCAGTCTACCCCTTATAGCGATATGATGCAGTCTACTCCTTATAGCGATATGATGCAGTCATGCAACTGTTTTTACATATGTGAGTGAAATTCTGAACCTCAACGTTAACTTCCAGTCCTAATCTTCATCTTTATTCCTAATATATTTACTCTTCGTCATGAAAAAGTTGTCATATGTATGTATGATTTATTTAGACTATTAAAATATAATTTTATGACTCAACTTAAACAAGTAAACTAGAAGTGACATACAAACTTATTCTACGATTTATTAATTAACAAAGTTATAATTATCAGTAAAAAATAATTAAGATTTTGCTTTGAAAAGGTAAATCTTATGTGGCAGGTAGACTTATTGCAGAAATAATTACAAATGTATATTTGTATCAATTGTTGGCAGTGAGGGGTGTGGGAAATGATGCAGAAATCGAAAATAACTCAGATATCAAATAGCGTTATCTTTACAGTACAACCCGTCCCCGGTATCGATTGGTTCAATATAATTTAGGTTAGGTGTTATGGTATTTAACGCCACTTTCAACAATATAATTTGGTATCATTCAGTTGGTCTAAGACCTTTTAAAAACGTAATAAAAACAAACTCACATCAATTGTAGTCATGTTCTGTGGTGAAGTCCTGGTTTAATTGTGTGTAATCCAAAATAAAAGAAACAAATTTCTTAAAAATAAACAGAATTCATGAAATATGAGTACAAGACCAAAATTTACAGATAACTAAATATCATAAGTGTGGTCTACAGCTTGTTATAATGTAATATATTACAAGTCAAGGGGGGTAATTACACATTAGTATGTCATGTTACGTAGTTTTCTTATACAAAATTATCAAAGGTATAATAAAAAATAGCGTCTATGATTCAATGGATTACGAAATATTGTAGAATTAACAAATTAAATCAGTTAGTGACAGGTTGAAACAAGTTTTTCTCTAATGTTTAAAATAAATAAAATTATAGGTAAAAATAAAACCATGGAAACTTTTTAAATGGTCATTTATACATATATATGTATTTTTTTTAACGTCTTAATCATGAGTTTCGCTTTAAAAAGATTAACCGATTTAATTAACTTACAACAAGCTGTAAAATATATTAACATGAAAGATTAATTAATTAATGCAATCTCCTTTTAACTGAGCAATTTTGAGAAGGCGAGACAAGACAAATACTTAATTAAACTCCCATATATGGAGATTGAAAATTGTGAACCTCGTTTAGTTTTCTCGATTTTCAGTCAACGTGGAGAATTGATGCTTCCGAGACGTCAATCAGACTAAAATAACCGACCAATCAGCGCGATGCATTTTTAATGAGATCAGGCGATCCCACCTTTGTCCCACAAACAAACCGAGTTGTGTATTTGTGGGAACGTAGTTTTATATATAAATTCTGCTAGTTATATCGCCGAAATGGTGCTTCAATGTGCATGGGGGACATGCAATTCATATGAGCGATATCCCGAAAGACATTAAAAAACTGTCAAATGAAGATTGCTTATTTATTTTCACCAATGTCACATTGGTCTGAGGTCCAAAAAATGTAGTCATTTAAACTACATATTTAGTTCATCAGATGTATCATTGAGTCCCTTCATGTTTGAGAGGCATTATAGAGCCCCCTAAACTACATGAAGGCCAAATTATTTATTTTCTCGATAAGTAATATTAAATTAATTATTTTCACTGGCATCAAGAATAAATGATTTATTTACAAAATCGCCCATTGCCTTGCCCCCCCCCCCCTTTTTTTCCTCACACGCACATGTACACCCAAATCAAATGGTCGTCCTCTTATCATTCTTAAAGTTGTATTTTTCGCAAATACATAAACTTTCTCAGCAGAAATTAATATTCACGTGAGTACATGTATTAGATTTATATAAATACAAAAGAATTGATTTCATAATATTTTCACGTGTCTACGAATGAATGAAGAAAGAATTTCAAGATCGTTTTCATCCTGTTTGTGCATAATTAATTATTTGGTAACAAAAAAGAGATAATATTATTTTAAATCCAAGCAATTCAGTGATTATGAACTTAGTAAACAGACGTTATCTTTGGTAAATATCAATTGTTGTAGATCAGCATGTGCTGTCTGTTTACGTTGTGATTATACACATACGCGTGCACGACCCGCTGTGTAGAATGGACAATGGTATTTATTGTTTATCGTTTGGATTAGCCTTGAAGCTGTATGAAAGAAAAACAACAAAAATATAAAAGATTTATATACCCAGCTTTACAGGTGCAGTACGATTCTGAAAGTTTGTCATCGCCGATTTCGACATGAAGGTTGTGTGGGTCTTGACTTTTTCTCATTGACCGCCAACATCTTGCATCCACACGCATGGCTCCACGTGCTTCCGAAATTTTAATATTGTGGATATAACCTTGGGTGAAATAATTTAAACCCTTTTCTAAGGCCTTTTTGGACAACGATTCAAAGTCGGGTAAGAATGAAACTGCGATATTATCGGGAATTTTTTCTAAAGAATCGGACGCGAGCTTGGGATGCTGAGCAGCCATTTTGAAAATGTAACCGATAAGCTTGTGGCGCATAGCAACAATTGCTAAGGAGGCGGGACTTCTTATCTCGGAACTATCTTATCTCGGAACTATCAATTCACATTTTTGGTAAGAATGAAAGCTAAGAAGTTTTGTTTACAAAAACAGTTTTATTACCTTTTGCCAAATAAAAATTGGAAATAAAATGATTCAAATTTTAAATCACTATATCAACCAATTTATTAATTTTTAGCTTTATATTATTTTTGAACCTTAGTCTCTTTTTTCCATAGTTGAATCATGTCTGGATTGCTAGTTAAATTAATTGTTTCTAACAGAAAGAGGGTGGCCGTTTTTGATAAAACTATATAATTATTATCTATGATATGACGGCAGTATGCTGGTAGTCGGTACAATATGGATGTAAAACAATAACACTTACTAATGAGTCAGTCAGTGATTGTTGTTTAATGCCAAGGGATCAATTTCCAGCTGTATAATGGCGAGAACAATTTCCATTCGATGAGCCGATGATGATGTTTGTTTTGTACTTAGACCAACACGCTTATTTGGATTTTTATATTGCTAACTCACTGGAGAAAAACAGTTCACCGTAGAACATATCGCTCCATACGGAGCAACAAATAAGAATTTGATGGTTTGATTTGACATGACTGGGACTCATGATATACCACACTCTATATACATAGACTTGTTTAATTGTCGAGTTGTGGCACCGAAACAGCATCAGGTACGATTGCATACTGAGCACGGACTCGGGTGGGTGACAGGTAACTTGATACATGTGTATAATCATGTTAAATAGGGATTCGCAGAGTTTTACCTTATATGATATGATTAAGTCGCTTATTTCAGACTAACATATATCAAAGTCCTATTTCATTTAAATGACTATATATATGAATAGTCCAAGTTATTGATCGGCAAATATTAGTCTTGTCTGTCAAGCTTATGTCTTTTATCTTGTTTCTATATGACCACTTAGGTTACGTATCAGGTGTCAGAGGAGGCTCACCAATTGGAATGGATTGTCTGTAATGAACGGTACGAATTGAGGATGCTCAACAATTGGAATGGATTGTCTGTAATGAATGGTACGAATTGAGGAGGCTCACCAATTGGAATGGATTGTCTGTAATGAACGGTACGAATTGAGGAGGCTCACCAATTGGAATGGATTGTCTGTAGTGAACGGTACGAATGGAGGAGGCCCACCAATTGGAATGGATTGTTTGTAATGAACGGTACGAATGGAGGAGGCTCACCTATTGGAATGGATTGTCTGTAATGAATGGTACGAATGGAGGAGGCTCACCAATTGGAATGGATTGTCTGTAATGAACGGTACGAATTGAGGAGGCTCACCAATTGGAATGGATTGTCTGTAATGAACGGTACGAATGGAGGAGGCTCACCAATTGGAATGGATTGTCTGTAGTGAACGGTGCAAATTGAGGAGGCTCACCAAATGGAATGGATTGTCTGTAATGAATGGTACGAATTGAGGAGGCTCAGCATTTGGAATGGATTGTTTGTAATGAACGGTATCAATTTTGGAATGGATTTTTTGTAATGAACGGTACGAATTGAGGAGGCTCACCAATTGGAATGGATTGTCTGTAATGAACGGTACTAATTGAAGAGGCTTACCGATTGGAATGGATTGTCTGTAATGAACGGTACCAATTGAAGAGGCTCACCATTTGGAATGGATTGTCTGTAATGAACGGTACGAATTGAGGAGGCTCACCAATTGGAATGGATTGTCTGTAGTGAACGGTACGAATTGAGGAGGCTCACCAATTGGAATGGATTGTCTGTAATGAACGGTACTAATTGAGGAGGCCCACCATTTGGAATGGATTTTCTGTAATGAACGGTACGAATTGAGGAGGCTCACCAATTGGAATGGATTGTCTGTAGTGAGCGGCACGAATTGAGGAGGCCCACCAATTGGATTGGATTGTCTGTATTGGACGGTACGAATTGTGGAGACTCACCAATTGGAATGGATTGTCTGTATTGGACGGTACGAATTGAGGAGACTCACCAATTGGAATGGATTGTCTGTATTGGACGGTACGAATTGAGGAGACTCACCAATTGGAATGGATTGTCTGTATTGAACGGTACGAATTGAGGAGACTCACCAATTGGAATGGATTGTCTGTATTGGACGGTACGAATTGAGGAGGCTCACTAATATGAATGGATTGTCTGTAATGAACGATGAACGGTGCGAATTTTTCTGGTTTATCTTTAAAGGTTAATTTATAACATTTCTTTTCCGGGTTAGTAATGCTGTCGAATATGGTACAGGAAATCCAGTATTGTAAATCTTCAGTATAGACTTTTGCTGTAGTGTATTCTGTGCGTTCATTGGGAACAACTTTTATACCAAATTCGTGCTTTCAAAATTACCTCTTGTCTACAATGTAAATCTGATATGTGTCGCTACGAGTCACGGGAGCAAATAAGCGGTTAGAAAATACCGAAAAAATGGAAAATCGAGAGAAACTGGCAACATAAAGATGGAAAAAAATACAACACAATATGGGTTGGACACAATTATACGCAAACAAACACAAATAACGTAAACAAGACATGGCCCCTCGTACAAACAACTGGGGGTAAAGACGAACCTAACATCGTTTTTATTCGGAAATCATAATGGACATCACAACACGGAACTCAGAACGTAAATACGTATAATAGGACAACACAAAAAACTAAAAAGATGAGCAACACGGACCCCACCAAAAAACGTGGGGTGAACTGAGGTGTTGAAGAAGGGTAAACAGTTCCTACTTCTTAGTATACGTCATCTGGCCACCTCTTTGTAAGAATCTTACACCGTTGTGTACGTAGTTTACATCTGGCCACCTCTTTGTAAGAATCTTACACCGTTGTGTACGTAGTTTACATGTGGTTACCTCTTTGTAAGAATCTTACACCGTTGTGTACGTAGTTTACATGTGGTTACCTCTTTGTAAGAATCTTACACCGTTGTGTACGTAGTTTACATGTGGTTACCTCTTTGTAAGAATCTTACACCGTTGTGTACGTAGTTTACATGTGGTTACCTCTTTGTAAGAATCTTACACCGTTGTGTACGTAGTTTACATGTGGCCACCTCTTTGTAAGAATCTTACACCGTTGTGTACGTAGTTTACATGTGGTTACCTCTTTGTAAGAATCTTACACCGTTGTGTACGTAGTTTACATCTGGCCACCTCTTTGTAAGAATCTTACACCGTTGTGTACGTAGTTTACATGTGGTTACCTCTTTGTAAGAATCTTACACCGTTGTGTACGTAGTTTACATGTGGCCACCTCTTTGTAAGAATCTTACACCGTTGTGTACGTAGTTTACATGTGGCCACCTCTTTGTAAGAATCTTACACCGTTGTGTACGTAGGTTACATGTGGCCACCTCTTTGTAAGAATCTTACACCGTTGTGTACGTAGTTTACATGTGGTTACCTCTTTGTAAGAATCTTACACCGTTGTGTACGTAGTTTACATGTGGCCACCTCTTTGTAAGAATCTTACACCGTTGTGTACGTAGTTTACATGTGGTTACCTCTTTGTAAGAATCGTACACCGTTGTGTACGTAGTTTACATGTGGTTACCTCTTTGTAAGAATCTTACACCGTTGTGTACGTAGTTTACATGTGGTTACCTCTTTGTAAGAATCTTACACCGTTGTGTACGTAGTTTACATGTGGTTACCTCTTTGTAAGAATCTTACACCGTTGTGTACGTAGTTTACATGTGGTTACCTCTTTGTAAGAATCTTACACCGTTGTGTACGTAGTTTACATGTGGTTACCTCTTTGTAAGAATCTTACACCGTTGTGTACGTAGTTTACATGTGGTTACCTCTTTGTAAGAATCTTACACCGTTGTGTACGTAGTTTACATGTGGTTACCTCTTTGTAAGAATCTTACACCGTTGTGTACGTAGTTTACATGTGGTTACCTCTTTGTAAGAATCTTACACCGTTGTGTACGTAGATTACATGTGGTTACCTCTTTGTAAGAATCTTACACCGTTGTGTACGTAGTTTACATGTGGTTACCTCTTTGTAAGAATCTTACACCGTTGTGTACGTAGTTTACATGTGGTTACCTCTTTGTAAGAATCTTACACCGTTGTGTACGTAGTTTACATCTGGCCACCTCTTTGTAAGAATCTTACACCGTTGTGTACGTAGTTTACATGTGGTTACCTCTTTGTAAGAATCTTACACCGTTGTGTACGTAGTTTACATGTGGTTACCTCTTTGTAAGAATCTTACACCGTTGTGTACGTAGTTTACATCTGACCACCTCTTTGTAAGAATCTTACACCGTTGTGTACGTAGTTTACATGTGGCCACCTCTTTGTAAGAATCTTACACCGTTGTGTACGTAGTTTACATGTGGTTACCTCTTTGTAAGAATCTTACACCGTTGTGTACGTAGTTTACATGTGGTTACCTCTTTGTAAGAATCTTACACCGTTGTGTACGTAGTTTACATGTGGCCACCTCTTTGTAAGAATCTTACACCGTTGTGTACGTAGTTTACATCTGGCCACCTCTTTGTAAGAATCTTACACCGTTGTGTACGTAATTTACATCTGGCCACCTCTTTGTAAGAATCTTACACCGTTGTGTACGTAGTTTACATGTGGTTACCTCTTTGTAAGAATCTTACACCGTTGTGTACGTAGTTTACATGTGGTTACCTCTTTGTAAGAATCTTACACCGTTGTGTACATAGTTTACATGTGGCCACCTCTTTGTAAGAATCTTACACCGTTGTGTACGTAATTTACATCTGGCCACCTCTTTGTAAGAATCTTACACCGTTGTGTACGTAGTTTACATGTGGTTACCTCTTTGTAAGAATCTTACACCGTTGTGTACGTAGTTTACATGTGGTTACCTCTTTGTAAGAATCTTACACCGTTGTGTACGTAGTTTACATCTGGCCACCTCTTTGTAAGAATCTTACACCGTTGTGTACGTAGTTTACATGTGGCCACCTCTTTGTAAGAATCTTACACCGTTGTGTACGTAGTTTACATGTGGTTACCTCTTTGTAAGAATCTTACACCGTTGTGTACGTAGTTTACATGTGGTTACCTCTTTGTAAGAATCTTACACCGTTGTGTACGTAGTTTACATGTGGTTACCTCTTTGTAAGAATCTTACACCGTTGTGTACGTAGTTTACATGTGGCCACCTCTTTGTAAGAATCTTACACCGTTGTGTACGTAATTTACATCTGGCCACCTCTTTGTAAGAATCTTACACCGTTGTGTACGTAGTTTACATGTGGTTACCTCTTTGTAAGAATCTTACACCGTTGTGTACGTAGTTTACATGTGGTTACCTCTTTGTAAGAATCTTACACCGTTGTGTACATAGTTTACATGTGGCCACCTCTTTGTAAGAATCTTACACCGTTGTGTACGTAATTTACATCTGGCCACCTCTTTGTAAGAATCTTACACCGTTGTGTACGTAGTTTACATGTACACATATACATATATCTTTATAGCTAGGAACATTGTGTACAATGGTCGTGTATGATGTAACACACCCTGTCAATTTGTAACCAGGAACAGTCTCATGTACCTTAAGAGGATTTGTACCCTTATAAAACAAAAGTCGAAATAAGTAGATTTATTCCGTGGCGGAACCAACACAAAATTTTAAAACCTAGTCATACCACCGGCTATTTGATTTACGAGGGGATTCTACCAATTTAAATTAACATGTATAAAATAATTAACATTAATATATAAACGTGCTTGCTTTTTTTAATCGGTTTAGTTATTTTGATCATTATCGTAATCAACTTGTTCTCTAAAGATTATCATAAAATTATGGATTAAAAGATTAAATTGCTAAAAAAAAATCTAAGGTTGTGAAAGTTGAAATTTTATTTAAACGATATCAGGACATAATGTTTACTTCTGAATACAAAAACTTATTTTTGTTGTTTATGTGGAGGTACAGTCTCCAATTTAAAAAGTTGCTTGGATAATTAGAACTTGGATAATTAGAATTTCTGTAACTATGAGTAGCAGAAGAGCATCACCAGGGATCAGCCTGGGGGCTGACAACCATGGCAGACTATTCTCGGTAAGTGATAGAACCATCATGTATGCCGTAATATTCATGTATTGAGATTGGCTAATACCGACTCTAGCATACAAATAGTCCTTATTGTGTATTTACAGCGAAACCCAACATGTTATACTTTATAAAAGAACTTGGATCTTTCAAACAGTATATTAAATATCTAGAAGAAAAAAAGCTGTAATGTCATGGTGCTTCAAAAGTAATGTCATGGTGCTTCAAAAGCTTTGTGTCTATCACACAGAATACTACTATGTCTAGAGAGAACCGCTATGTTTTACTCAGTAAAATGATTTAGATCTATCAAAAGATTTATGATTTCTAAAGAAACCCGTCATGTCAAACTCATCCGAGGCTTTAGATCTAACTAACATAATACTACGATTTATAGGGACACCATCGGCATACATAATCAAAGAATTTAGAGTTATCTAACAGTATTATGATATCCAGAGAAAACTCTTATATCATGTCCATCAGAGGCTTTAGATCTAGGATTCAGCAGACTACGATTACTAGACTTTCGGGCTATTTTTAATTTCGATTCACCCCGTCCTGTGTCTTGTGTGACCGATGTTGCATGTGTCTCTGTCTTGATTGTCCATTCTTGGTTGCCCCCTCGACTTTCTCTAAAGTTTATTTACACTCGAGAGGGATAACCCTTTGATATATAAATATGACTTGTTTCTCTACATCAGGGTATCATGACTTCTAAAGGGACTATCTACGAATGAAATATATAACCCATCACGCAAAACGCTTCCTGTCTGGAGAATACCCTATAAGTAACTAAAGTATACATTTCTTGAATTAATTTATAATTTTGAATACATTAAATGGACAAATCAAATAAAAACCCTGTTTTATTTTTTTAAAAAAGTCGAACAAATTGAACAATCTATGGCGCGATTTGGGGTCGACTTGCAAAACTAATAAAACTTGTTTCTATGAATAATTATTACATATGGCATTTATGTAATAAATAAAGCACTGTATGAATACAAAACTAGTGGTACTTAAACTAAATTGTAAAATAGAGCTTCGGTGCAGTAAAGCTTGAGGATTTTCTACACGTATTATGCATGGTTAACATTGAAATGAAAAGGAGCAGATAATCTTACAAAGGCTTTAATGTTATTGGACGATGATTGAATACCCCTGTTATAATGTGTTAAAGTTATTTAATCAGCTTACGGTCGTCTAAATAAGCCAAATGTAAACAGTCTTCCAGTAATTTAATACCAGGTATATTGTTTTCAAAATGTCGGAACTTTTTTTTTTTATCAAATATTTAGCATTGTTGTTCTAGATTGAAATGTCAAAAACCTTTTGCAGTGTTTGTTATAAGCTACAATATATATCATTTGTTAGCGTGCCAGCAGCGAGTACATTTGATCGTGGAATCGATCCCCGAACGGGTAAAGCCTAAGACGCATCATTAAAAGAGCAAAGTCTGGTTGGCGCAGAGTCAGGATAATGTGACATGTTTACATGTTGACTGTTGTTTCAGTGGACTTGCACTATATAAATACAACTCAGCGTATTGGTCTAGTACAAAACAGAACAAAGTAGCTATTTTTCGCCATGATTTTGTCATGAATAAACGTTAGAGAATATCGAAGGGGCATTCAAATATTTTGAGCGTACCCGATGAAGGTTATAAATCACGAGCACTAAATTTGATATCTACGTTTTTATTACTATTACAGGGGCGATACCTCTGGTGGTGAATTATTACTATTACTGGGGCGATACCTCTGGTGGTGAATTATTACTGGGGCGATACCTCTGGTGGTGAATTATTCTCCCGAGGGTATCATTCGCCTCGTAGTCAGTGTTTCAGCAATCACATGGTTTATTAGATATATTTATCATTGAAAATTACAGTTCCTAAATCATGTAATTATTATCTAAGCTAAGGTTCTCCTCCCTCGGGTATAGGTGACCTTAGTTCTCCTCCCTCAGACATAGGTGACCTTAGTTCTCCTCCCTCAGACATAGGTGACCTTAGTTCTCCTCCCTCAGGCATAGGTGACCTTAGATATCCTGTTTAGGCCCTTTGGTTTTATTGCTCCCAAACACTTTTAAATTATTTAGCTTTCCAATTATTGACTATGAGAGGACCTGATGAAGGTTACGTACCTTAATCAGTTTCAGTTCATTAATCCAACATACTATTGATCTGACTGTCAGCAAATAGACACCTTCACCTAATCTTAATAACCTTCTGATGTGTGCGGAGATGTTTTAGGACACCATAAGATTTACCATGAATTGGATTAGGCCACTACAACTTTTGCAATGTTTGATGTCTTACTAGCTTAGAGAGATATAACTTTGGAGGGGGATGATCAAAGACTATATTCGCCAAACCCAAACATGAATATACATATGTATGATGGTTATTTCAGAAACACATTGTGTACACAATATTAGATATCTACGTCATAAACGTTGTGTACACACTATTAGTTATCTACGTCATATAAACAATTATCTATGGGAACAAACTGTGACCATCTTCTTGTCGATCTTTCCATATACGCATATGAAGATGGGTTAGTGCAAAAAATTTATCAAAGACAAAAACAAAATAAACAGAATCTAAAGCCTTTAATCCCACTTCCAGGTGTATTGATGTTGTCCTGTCAATAAATAATCTGTCAAAACTGTGCTAATCGGATTTCTTTAATATACATATGTACCCCTAATGAACTTGCCACAAAGGAAACAACAGAAACAGCTTCCTCTGTCCCATACCTTGAAATTTACCTTACATTTTACACCAATGGTCAACTTTCTACAAGGCTTCATGACAAAAGAGAAGACTTCAATTTTGCCATTATAAAATGTTCACACCTTGATAGTAATATACCAACCGCTCCCGCATATGGAGTTTATAGTTCACTACTCATACACAACGCTCTCTCTTGTAGTTTGTATTATACATATGGAGTTTATAGTTCACTACTCATACACAACGCTCTCTTTTGTAGTTTGTATTATACATATGGAGTTTATAGTTCACTACTCATACACAACGCTCTCTCTTGTAGTTTGTATTATACATATGGAGTTTATAGTTCACTACTCATACACAACGCTCTCTCTTGTAGTTTGTATTATACATATGGAGTTTATAGTTCACTACTCATACACAACGCTCTCTCTTGTAGTTTGTATTATACATATGGATTTATAGTTCACTACTCATACACAACGCTCTCTCTTGTAGTTTGTATTATACATATGGAGTTTATAGTTCACTACTCATACACAACGCTCTCTCTTGTAGTTTGTATTATACATATGTAGTTTATAGTTCACTACTCATACACAACGCTCTCTCTTGTAGTTTGTATTATACATATGGAGTTTATAGTTCACTACTCATACACAACGCTCTCTCTTGTAGTTTGTATTATACATATGGAGTTTATAGTTCACTACTCATACACAACGCTCTCTCTTGTAGTTTGTATTATACATATGGAGTTTATAGTTCACTACTCATACACAACGCTCTCTCTTGTAGTTTGTATTATACATATGGAGTTTATAGTTCACTACTCATACACAACGCTCTCTCTTGTAGTTTGTATTATACATATGGAGTTTATAGTTCACTACTCATACACAACACTCTCTCTTGTAGTTTGTATTATACATATGGAGTTTATAGTTCACTACTCATACACAACGCTCTCTCTTGTAGTTTGTATTATACATATGGAGTTTATAGTTCACTACTCATACACAACGCTCTCTCTTGTAGTTTGTATTATACATATGGAGTTTATAGTTCACTACTCATACACAACGCTCTCTCTTGTAGTTTGTATTATACATATGGAGTTTATAGTTCACTACTCATACACAACACTCTCTCTTGTAGTTTGTATTATACATATGGAGTTTATAGTTCACTACTCATACACAACGCTCTCTCTTGTAGTTTGTATTATACATATGGAGTTTATAGTTCACTACTCATACACAACGCTCTCTCTTGTAGTTTGTATTATACATATGGAGTTTATAGTTCACTACTCATACACAACACTCTCTCTTGTAGTTTGTATTATACATATGGAGTTTATAGTTCACTACTCATACACAACGCTCTCTCTTGTAGTTTGTATTATACATATGGAGTTTATAGTTCACTACTCAAACACAACGCTCTCTCTTGTAGTTTGTATTATACATATGGAGTTTATAGTTCACTACTCATACACAACGCTCTCTCTTGTAGTTTGTATTATACATATGGAGTTTATAGTTCACTACTCATACACAACACTCTCTCTTGTAGTTTGTATTATACATATGGAGTTTATAGTTCACTACTCATACACAACGCTCTCTCTTGTAGTTTGTATTATACATATGGAGTTTATAGTTCACTACTCATACACAACACTCTCTCTTGTAGTTTGTATTATACATATGGATTTATAGTTCACTACTCATACACAACGCTCTCTCTTGTAGTTTGTATTATACATATGGAGTTTATAGTTCACTACTCATACACAACGCTCTCTCTTGTAGTTTGTATTATACATATGGAGTTTATAGTTCACTACTCATACACAACGCTCTCTCTTGTAGTTTGTATTATACATATGGAGTTTATAGTTCACTACTCATACACAACGCTCTCTCTTGTAGTTTGTATTATACATATGGATTTATAGTTCACTACTCATACACAACGCTCTCTCTTGTAGTTTGTATTATACATATGGAGTTTATAGTTCACTACTCATACACAACGCTCTCTCTTGTAGTTTGTATTATACATATGGAGTTTATAATTCACTACTCATACACAACGCTCTCTCTTGTAGTTTGTATTATACATATGGAGTTTATAGTTCACTACTCATACACAACGCTCTCTCTTGTAGTTTGTATTATACATATGGAGTTTATAGTTCACTACTCATACACAACGCTCTCTCTTGTAGTTTGTATTATACATATGGAGTTTATAATTCACTACTCATACACAACGCTCTCTCTTGTAGTTTGTATTATACATATGGATTTATAGTTCACTACTCATACACAACGCTCTCTCTTGTAGTTTGTATTATACATATGGATTTATAGTTCACTACTCATACACAACGCTCTCTCTTGTAGTTTGTATTATACATATGGAGTTTATAATTCACTACTCATACACAACGCTCTCTCTTGTAGTTTGTATTGTACATATGTAGTTTATAGTTCACTACTCATACACAACACTCTCTCTTGTAGTTTGTATTATACATATGGAGTTTATAGTTCACTACTCATACACAACGCTCTCTCTTGTAGTTTGTATTGTACATATGTAGTTTATAGTTCACTACTCATACACAACACTCTCTCTTGTAGTTTGTATTATACATATGGAGTTTATAGTTCACTACTCATACACAACGCTCTCTCTTGTAGTTTGTATTATACATATGGAGTTTATAATTCACTACTCATACACAACACTCTCTCTTGTAGTTTGTATTATACATATGGAGTTTATAGTTCACTACTCATACACAACGCTCTCTCTTGTAGTTTGTATTATACATATGGATTTATAGTTCACTACTCATACACAACGCTCTCTCTTGTAGTTTGTATTATACATATGGAGTTTATAGTTCACTACTCATACACAACACTCTCTCTTGTAGTTTGTATTATACATATGGAGTTTATAGTTCACTACTCATACACAACGCTCTCTCTTGTAGTTTGTATTATACATATGGAGTTTATAGTTCACTACTCATACACAACCCTCTCTCTTGTAGTTTGTATTATACATATGGAGTTTATAGTTCACTACTCATACACAACGCTCTCTCTTGTAGTTTGTATTATACATATGGAGTTTATAGTTCACTACTCATACACAACCCTCTCTCTTGTAGTTTGTATTATACATATGGAGTTTATAGTTCACTACTCATACACAACGCTCTCTCTTGTAGTTTGTATTATACATATGGATTTATAGTTCACTACTCATACACAACGCTCTCTCTTGTAGTTTGTATTATACATATGGAGTTTATAATTCACTACTCATACACAACGCTCTCTCTTGTAGTTTGTATTATACATATGGATTTATAGTTCACTACTCATACACAACGCTCTCTCTTGTAGTTTGTATTATACATATGGAGTTTATAATTCACTACTCATACACAACGCTCTCTCTTGTAGTTTGTATTATACATATGGAGTTTATAGTTCACTACTCATACACAACGCTCTCTCTTGTAGTTTGTATTATACATATGGAGTTTATAGTTCACTACTCATACACAACGCTCTCTCTTGTAGTTTGTATTATACATATGGAGTTTATAGTTCACTACTCATACACAACGCTCTCTCTTGTAGTTTGTATTATACATATGGAGTTTATAGTTCACTACTCATACACAACGCTCTCTCTTGTAGTTTGTATTATACATATGGATTTATAGTTCACTACTCATACACAACGCTCTCTCTTGTAGTTTGTATTATACATATGGAGTTTATAGTTCACTACTCATACACAACGCTCTCTCTTGTAGTTTGTATTATACATATGGATTTATAGTTCACTACTCATACACAACGCTCTCTCTTGTAGTTTGTATTATACATATGGAGTTTATAGTTCACTACTCATACACAACGCTCTCTCTTGTAGTTTGTATTATACATATGGAGTTTATAGTTCACTACTCATACACAACGCTCTCTCTTGTAGTTTGTATTATACATATGGAGTTTATAGTTCACTACTCATACACAACGCTCTCTCTTGTAGTTTGTATTATACATATGGAGTTTATAGTTCACTACTCATACACAACGCTCTCTCTTGTAGTTTGTATTATACATATGGAGTTTATAGTTCACTACTCATACACAACGCTCTCTCTTGTAGTTTGTATTATACATATGGAGTTTATAGTTCACTACTCATACACAACGCTCTCTCTTGTAGTTTGTATTATACATATGGAGTTTATAGTTCACTACTCATACACAACGCTCTCTCTTGTAGTTTGTATTATACATATGGAGTTTATAGTTCACTACTCATACACAACGCTCTCTCTTGTAGTTTGTATTATACATATGAATTTATAGTTCACTACTCATACACAACGCTCTCTCTTGTAGTTTGTATTATACATATGGAGTTTATAATTCACTACTCATACACAACGCTCTCTCTTGTAGTTTGTATTATACATATGGAGTTTATAGTTCACTACTCATACACAACGCTCTCTCTTGTAGTTTGTATTATACATATGGAGTTTATAGTTCACTACTCATACACAACACTCTCTCTTGTAGTTTGTATTATACATATGGAGTTTATAGTTCACTGCTCATACACAACGCTCTCTCTTGTAGTTTGTATTATACATATGGAGTTTATAATTTACTGCTCATACACAACGCTCTCTCTTGTAGTTTGTATTATACATATGGAGTTTATAGTTCACTACTCATACACAACCCTCTCTCTTGTAGTTTGTATTATACATATGGAGTTTATAGTTCACTACTCATACACAACGCTCTCTCTTGTAGTTTGTATTATACATATGGAGTTTATAGTTCACTACTCATACGCTCTCTCTTGTAGTTTGTATTATACATATGGAGTTTATAGTTCACTACTCATACGCTCTCTCTTGTAGTTTGTATTATACATATGGAGTTTATAATTCACTACTCATACACAACGCTCTCTCTTGTAGTTTGTATTATACATATGTAGTTTATAGTTCACTACTCATACACAACGCTCTCTCTTGTAGTTTGTATTATACATATGGAGTTTATAATTCACTACTCATACACAACGCTCTCTCTTGTAGTTTGTATTGTACATATGTAGTTTATAGTTCACTACTCATAAGCAACGCTCTCTCTTGTAGTTTGTATTATACATATGGAGTTTATAGTTCACTACTCATACACAACGCTCTCTCTTGTAGTTTGTATTATACATATGGAGTTTATAGTTCACTACTCATAAGCAACGCTCTCTCTTGTAGTTTGTATTATACATATGGAGTTTATAGTTCACTACTCATACACAACACTCTCTCTTGTAGTTTGTATTATACATATGGAGTTTATAGTTCACTACTCATACACAACGCTCTCTCTTGTAGTTTGTATTATACATATGGAGTTTATAATTCACTACTCATACACAACGCTCTCTCTTGTAGTTTGTATTATACATATGGAGTTTATAGTTCACTACTCATAAGCAACGCTCTCTCTTGTAGTTTGTATTATACATATGGAGTTTATAGTTCACTACTCATACACAACGCTCTCTCTTGTAGTTTGTATTATACATATGGAGTTTATAATTCACTACTCATACACAACGCTCTCTCTTGTAGTTTGTATTATACATATGGAGTTTATAGTTCACTACTCATAAGCAACGCTCTCTCTTGTAGTTTGTATTATACATATGGAGTTTATAGTTCACTACTCATACACAACACTCTCTCTTGTAGTTTGTATTATACATATGGAGTTTATAGTTCACTACTCATACACAACGCTCTCTCTTGTAGTTTGTATTATACATATGGATTTATAGTTCACTACTCATACACAACGCTCTCTCTTGTAGTTTGTATTATGCATATGGAGTTTATAGTTCACTACTCATACACAACGCTCTCTCTTGTAGTTTGTATTATACATATGGAGTTTATAGTTCACTACTCATACACAACGCTCTCTCTTGTAGTTTGTATTATACATATGGAGTTTATAGTTCACTACTCATACACAACGCTCTCTCTTGTAGTTTGTATTATACATATGGAGTTTATAATTCACTGCTCATACACAACGCTCTCTCTTGTAGTTTGTATTATACATATGGAGTTTATAGTTCACTACTCATACACAACACTCTCTCTTGTAGTTTGTATTATACATATGGAGTTTATAGTTCACTACTCATACACAACGCTCTCTCTTGTAGTTTGTATTATACATATGGAGTTTATAGTTCACTACTCATACACAACGCTCTCTCTTGTAGTTTGTATTATGCGTATGGAGTTTATAGTTCACTACTCATACACAACGCTCTCTCTTGTAGTTTGTATTATACATATGTAGTTTATAGTTCACTACTCATACACAACGCTCTCTCTGGTAGTTTGTATTATACATATGGAGTTTATAGTTCACTACTCATACACAACGCTCTCTCTTGTAGTTTGTATTATACATATGTAGTTTATAGTTCACTACTCATACACAACGCTCTCTCTTGTAGTTTGTATTATATATATGGAGTTTATAGTTCACTACTCATACACAACGCTCTCTCTTGTAGTTTGTATTATACATATGGAGTTTATAATTCACTACTCATACACAACGCTCTCTCTTGTAGTTTGTATTATACATATGTAGTTTATAGTTCACTATTCATACACAACGCTCTCTCTTGTAGTTTGTATTATACATATGGAGTTTATAATTCACTACTCATGCACAACGCTCTCTCTTGTAGTTTGTATTATACATATGGAGTTTATAATTCACTACTCATACACAACGCTCTCTCTTGTAGTTTGTATTATACATATGGAGTTTATAGCTCACTACTCATACACAGCGCTCTCTCTTGTAATTTGTATTATACATATGGAGTTTATAGTTCACTACTCATACACAACGCTCTCTTTTGTAGTTTGTATTATACATATGGAGTTTATAGTTCACTACTCATACACAACGCTCTCTCTTGTAGTTTGTATTATACATATGGAGTTTATAATTCACTACTCATACACAACGCTCTCTCTTGTAGTTTGTATTATACATATGGAGTTTATAGTTCACTACTCATACACAACGCTCTCTTTTGTAGTTTGTATTATACATATGGAGTTTATAGTTCACTACTCATACACAACGCTCTCTCTTGTAGTTTGTATTATACATATGGAGTTTATAATTCACTACTCATACACAACGCTCTCTCTTGTAGTTTGTATTATACATATGGAGTTTATAGTTCACTACTCATACACAACGCTCTCTTTTGTAGTTTGTATTATACATATGGAGTTTATAGTTCACTACTCATACACAACGCTCTCTCTTGTAGTTTGTATTATACATATGGAGTTTATAGTTCACTACTCATACACAACGCTCTCTCTTGTAGTTTGTATTATACACTTTACAAAGTCACCGTATTCTGAGTACTAAACTATTAAATCAAGGATTTTTAAAGAATCGTCTCATCTTATCCTTCAAAAAGCTTTCTTTTCAAAAGATATCAACACTCTATACTGTCAATTCCGTACAGATGACGAAGTATGGTATTGGTAATTTGATTTTGGTTCAAAGTTGACAATTGTTCACTCCTTACGATGGCCTGGTATACTATCTAATATTTATAACAACTTCTGTGTCACGAAGATTAAATAATGTATAATGTTCAAGATTATATTATATTCTTAATAATAACGCTGTTCGTCCCATTATATGTGAGGGCTGACATTTTACTCACATGTAGAAAGAACTTACTTGACCGTATCACTACACTAAGAAAGGATGATTAGGCCAATAGAACTAGCTTAAGAAGCTAGCCCGAACCTTTAATTTCACGTTTCGCTACATAGATGATGTCCTTTCACTAAAAAATTCTAGGTTTGGTGATTTTGTTGATCGCATTTATCCCATTGAGCTTGAAATAAAGGATACTATAGATACAGATAGGTCTGCTTCATACCTTGACCTACACCTCGAAATCGACAGTGAGGGTCGGTTAAGAGCGAAAATTTACGACAAAAGAGATGATTTCAATTTTCCTATCGTGAACTTTCCATTTATATGTAGCAACATTCCAGCAGCACCTGCATATGGAGTATATATCTCTCAATTAATACGATATTCCAAAGCTTGTGGTTCCTATCAGGATTTCCAAAGAACTAAATATGTTTTTACTTCTAAGGACCACTGTAATGTGTTCCAGTTGTTTATCGTAACATCGCTTCAGTTGTTGCTTCCTGTAATACAAACAATTGTTTGTCGGTGTCGAGATTTTCAATCCGCAGAAGAAAAAAAATCTGCAAAAATTAAATGTCCTCTTTTTAGTCAAACACCGCAGAAATTATCGTTATACGGTATATATTCTCTCAGATGATACGATATTCCAGAGCTTGTGGTTCCTATGAGGATTTCCTTGATAAAGGGTTGCTGCTAACAAGGAAGTTACTGAACCAAGGGTTCCATTTGGTAAAGTTGAAGTCAACACTTCGAAAATTTTACGGTCGCCACCATGAGTTGGTTGACCGCTATGGAATATCTGTGTCACAAATGACCACGGATATGTTCCACTTGTAGTAAACACTTCCCGGTCCTTTCCTCATTCACGACTTATTACCGGGTTTGTAACTAGATTAACACGACGGGTGCCACTAGTGGAGCAGGAACTGCTTACCCTTTCGGAGCACCTGAGTTCACCCCCAATTTTTAGTGGGGTTCGTGTTACTCGATCTTTAGTTTTATATGTATGTTTTGTAGATGGTTGTTTGTCCTTTTGTACTTTTTCTTTTGACCATTGTGTTGTCTGTTCTTCTTCGATATACGGATTCTGATTGTCCCATTGGTATCTTCAAACTCTTCTTAACCCTGACACTTTTCATTGAAGTGCATGTACCAAGCCAGGAAAGTGAGCAGTCATGTATTTGTGTGTTAGGAGTATCAAGCCAGGAAAGTGAGAGGTCATGTATTTGTGTGTTAGGAGTATCAAGCCAGGAAAGTGAGAGGTCATGTATTTGTGTGTTAGGTGTAACAAGCCAGGAAAGTGAGAGGTCATGTATTTGTGTGTTAGGGGTATCAAGCCAGAAAAGTGAGCGGTCATGTATTTGTGTGTTAGGTGTAACAAGCCAGGAAAGTGAGCGGTCATGTATTTGTGTGTTAGGTGTAACAAGCCAGGAAAGTGAGCAGTCATCTATTTGTGTGTTAGGTGTAACAAGCCAGGAAAGTGAGCGGTCATGTATTTGTGTGTTAGGTGTAACAAGCCAGGAAAGTGAGCGGTCATGTATTTGTGTGTTAGGTGTAACAAGCCAGGAACGTGAGAGGTCATGTATTTGTGTGTTAGGTGTAACAAGCCAGGAAAGTGAGAGGTCATGTATTTGTGTGTTAGGAGTATCAAGCCAGGAAAGTGAGAGGTCATGTATTTGTGTGCTAGGAGTATCAAGCCAGGAAAGTGAGCGGTCATGTATTTGTGTGTTAGGAGTATCAAGCCAGGAAAGTGAGAGGTCATGTATTTGTGTGTTAGGGGTATCAAGCCAGAAAAGTGAGCGGTCATGTATTTGTGTGTTAGGTGTAACAAGCCAGGAAAGTGAGCGGTCATGTATTTGTGTGTTAGGTGTAACAAGCCAGGAAAGTGAGCAGTCATCTATTTGTGTGTTAGGTGTAACAAGCCAGGAAAGTGAGCGGTCATGTATTTGTGTGTTAGGTGTAACAAGCCAGGAAAGTGAGCGGTCATGTATTTGTGTGTTAGGTGTAACAAGCCAGGAACGTGAGAGGTCATGTATTTGTGTGTTAGGTGTAACAAGCCAGGAAAGTGAGAGGTCATGTATTTGTGTGTTAGGAGTATCAAGCCAGGAAAGTGAGAGGTCATGTATTTGTGTGCTAGGAGTATCAAGCCAGGAAAGTGAGCGGTCATGTATTTGTGTGTTAGGAGTATCAAGCCAGGAAAGTGAGAGGTCATGTATTTGTGTGTTAGGTGTAACAAGCCAGGAAAGTGAGAGGTCATGTATATGTGTGTTAGGTGTAACAACCCAGGAAAGTGAGCAGTCATGTATTTATGTGTTAAAGTGAGAGGTCATGTATTTATGTGTTAAAGTGAGAGGTCATGTATTTATGTGATAAAGTGAGAGGTCATGTATTTGTGTGTTAGGTGTAACAAGCCAGGAAAGTGAGAGGTCATGTATTTGTGTGTTAGGAGTATCAAGCCAGGAAAGTGAGCGGTCGTGTATTTGTGTGTTAGGAGTATCAAGCCAGGAAAGTGAGAGGTCATGTATTTGTGTGTTAGGAGTATCAAACCAGGAAAGTGAGAGGTCATGTATTTGTGTGTTAGGTGTAACAAGCCAGGAAAGTGAGAGGTCATGTATTTGTGTGTTAGGTGTAACAAGCCAGGAAAGTGAGAGGTCATGTATTTGTGTGTTAGGTGTAACAAGCCAGGAAAGTGAGAGGTCATGTATTTGTGTGTTAGGTGTAACAAGCCAGGAAAGTGAGAGGTCATGTATTTGTGTGTTAGGTGTAACAAGCCAGGAAAGTGAGAGGTCATGTATTTGTGTGTTAGGTGTAACAAGCCAGGAAAGTGAGAGGTCATGTATTTGTGTGTTAGGGGCATCAAGTCAGGAAAGTGAGAGGTCATGTATTTGTGTGCTAGGAGTATCAAGCCAGGAAAGTGAGCGGTCATGTATTTGTGTGTTAGGTGTAACAAGCCAGGAAAGGGAGAGGTCATGTATTTGTGTGTTAGGCGTAACAAGCCAGGAAAGTGAGAGGTCATGTATTTGTGTGTTAGGTGTAACAAGCCAGGAAAGTGAGAGGTCATGTATTTGTGTGTTAGGTGTAACAAGCCAGGAAAGTGAGAGGTCATGTATTTGTGTGTTAGGGGCATCAAGTCAGGAAAGTGAGAGGTCATGTATTTGTGTGCTAGGAGTATCAAGCCAGGAAAGTGAGCGGTCATGTATTTGTGTGTTAGGTGTAACAAGCCAGGAAAGTGAGAGGTCATGTATTTGTGTGTCAGGGGAATCGATTTTGACTCTTTCTACGATATTGATATTTGATTTAGAAATTGTTCTGATAGTGTGTTATTTTTTTTTCATTTCATTATATCACAGAAATCCATGAGAGAACGAAGTCGGAAGAAAGTAAAATCTAGCACGTTGGCTGCACAATATAGACTGAATTTTACACCTACGCGCACCTCTGATAAGATTCTTAGGCCGAAGAAAAATGACATGGTTCAGGTGGTAAAAGATGAAGTTGAACTAAGTGGGGTATTTAATGACCCAAAGACAGAAGAAAAAGAAGTGAAGGAAATTAAACTATTGAACCTGGATGATTCAGATTTCTCTGACGACGAGGAAGGTAAGATTATAAATGTACTAGCAACCTAGAAAAATTTGAAGATACCAAAGAGGTAGTCAGAAGCCGTAAAACGAATATTATGACCACAAGAAAAAGGACAAAGGAACATACAATGATTCACAAAAAACTACACAGAAAACTAAAGATTGAACAAAACGAACCCCAGCGATGAACTCAGGTGCTCCGGATGAGTAGCAGACCCTGTTGTACTAGTGACATCCGCAGTTTTTTTTTCACATTTCACATAAAGGTACAAAAGATGACTCGCGGTAAGCTACGGTCACATTCCAGTAAGATAAACACAAGGTTATGACAGTAATGCGAACCAGAGAGTAGTTCCTACCTAACGACAAGTGTACAACTTTTCAGCGATATCATGACTATCCTGTTTAGGCCCTTTGGTCTTCATACTCCCAAAGACTCTCAAAAATATTTGGTTTTCATATCTTTCGACTTTGAGCGTGTCTGAATTAGATATCTACGATTTTATGGCGATAACAAATCACTTTGGATGAAATGTTGCCTTTAGTTGGATTTCTTTGGTGCTAGCACACTTAACAACAAAAATCCTCAGGTAGACATGTCGCTCCACTTCTGGCACTCCTGATAACTTGACGGGATCCCATGGTACAGAAGTTGGACCTAGTTGCTTCCCGTTGGAGTACAAATAATCCAAAATGGCGCCCAATTGATATGAAATATGAATCAAATACACTACTCGCCCTTACGATTGGACGTAAATGTGTGCATATTGTATGAAAAATGATACGCTTCTTGCATTGGTGTCTTATAATAGACAGGAACACATTGTTCACTTGTCGTTTAACAACAATCACTTACTCACTCATAATAATGCCCGTTGTATCATTTACTGTGAATTAGTGAATTACTGTAATTATGATTATCTGATTAATATCGGCAGAGATAATGTAATCCACACAGAACAAAATGATATTGAATCTATGTAGCGGTTCTTCGACAGAAATATCCTCACATATATGGAGTTTATCCATGCGAGGCAGGGCAGAAGTAAACTGCACGTGATTACGTTGAAGTTAAAAGGAAAGGAAATAAAACTTTTCAAATTTTCAATTTTTACGTTTTCATCATTTACGAAAGAAAAGGGTTCTTCTATTCGACAAAAAATTGAAATTTGATTGTTTTTCACTCGAGTGTAAAATTTATCATCTTTTCCCCTGGTTATGCTAGGTTCTATGGATATCCCTACTTGTCTTGTGACGCATCATGTAGTACCCTAATATTTTTGAAAATTATTTACAATGTGGCTACCATTTTCAATTTTTTTTTAGATGAACTTGAAAAGTATTTTCTTAATGAGGGAAAACCTAGGGAGGAACTATGTCAAAAAATATATAAGGAGGCATGTAAATCACTACAGATAACCCCCATGAAACTCTTCTACAATGCCCTGGACAAGGAAGAGATCCGTATCATCGGTGTCACAATGAGACCAAAAGATATAAAAGCATGCGCAATAGCTCTTTGTGTAAGTATCCTTTACTTAGTGTTCTTAGTTGATCTTTAGATGGGAAACACGCACCTGCTTTAAATTGAATTATCAAATATAATTGATGCATTTAATGTTACAATCTTTTTATTATGTTATCCATGTAATATTGTGGAATCAGTTGTGAAACACAAGAAGATGCTGGGGACTTAACTAAGGGGTGCACGTACCAAAGACTTCAAGCAGCAATGAAGTTTATAACGTTTATATTATATGTAGTAAGCTATGGGAATTGATACAACTTCAACATAAAGCGGGACTCATTGATACAACTACAGCACAAACCGTGACTCGTTGATACAACTACAGTACAAACCGTGACTCATTGATACAACTACAGCACAAACCGTGACTCATTGATACAACTACAGCACAAACCGTGAATCATTGATACAACTACAGCACAAACCGTGACTCATTGATACGATTACAGCACAAACCGTGACTCATTGATACAACTACAGCACAAACCGTGACTTATTGATACTACAGCACAAACCGTGACTCATTGATACAATTACAGCACAAACTGTGACTCATTGATACAATTACAGCACACACCGTGACTCATTGATACAACTACAGCAGAAACCGTGACTCATTGATACAACCACAACACAAACCGTGAATCATTGATACAACTACAGCACAAACAGTGACTCATTGATACAACTACAGCACAAATAGTTACTCATTGATACAACTACAGCACAAACCGTGACTCATTGATACAACTACAGCACAAACCGTGACTCATTGATACAACTACAGCACAAATAGTTACTCATTGATACGACTACAGCACACACCGTGACTCGTTGATACAACTACAGCACAAACCGTGACTCATTGATACAACTACAGCACAAACCGTGACTCATATTTTTGCTTGCCGAACTACTTGTCTTCTGTAGTAATAAATTTAACTTAGTTAAAATCTACCAACATATATTGTATTTATTCTAGATATATATTGTGCATAAATATATATAAAGTGTCAATAATAGGGACATGGGGATGTTTTCAGTTTTGTAAACGTTATTATTGTTTTATTATATCCGGATTGTTCCTTTACTCAAAATTATATTATGGCTTGGGCACTCCCATGTTCATCTTGGAACACATGAACGCATTTACCTTTAATTAATTACGCTAAACATGGCTAATTGTTTTGCTTTGAAATAAGTGAGACAAACTCCATCGGTCGATGTGATATCTACTCAAATTATGAACATTTTTGTTGTGGTTGAATAACTTTCTAACCTTGTTTGGCATTATTAAATCCTAGAAGTACATGACATAGACACTTCATATTGGTGGAATTGTTGACCATCACTGTTTAAGCTATCTTTTCATAATTCAGTTTTCTTAATTGACAAAATCTAGGGATATTCTTCAATTGCACAATTTATTTAGACAATTTTGATGATACGAATGAGATAATCAGAAGCGTAAATTGAAGGACAGACAATACAATGACCGGAAGACAAACAACGATCTACATAATACTACACAGAAAACTAAAGATTGAGCAACACGAATCCCACTAAAAGCCGAGAGTGAACTCTGCAGCTCCGGAAGGGTAGGCAGTTCCTGCTCCAAATGTGACACTCTACGTGTAACTCTTGTTACCAACGCGATGAAAAGCTATAAACTCTCGCCAGTCACTTTTTAATATTTTTTCTTTAGCACTTAATGGTCTCCGCACACTATAAACACAAATAATCCAGTCATTTATTCACTCTGATTAATTCACATACCCCACTAAGCATTGGGGTGAACTCAGGTGTTTAGGAAGGATAAGTAGTTCCTGCTCCACTAGTGATACCGTCATGTGTCATGTTACTGTTAACAACACGAACATCACGTGATATGTAAATGAGAAAGAGAAACTCCCATTTGTTTGTGTTTCATCTCTCTAATTGAATGTTTTGTTTTGTATCCAGGTTGTCTTATTATTTATAGCATTCGCCATATTTGATAGATTTTTTTTTTATTCTAAATAATTACTTTTCATTTTCCAGAATTATGGAGACTATGTAAATATATTATATTATCCGTGATTAGTTTATCCCCATTAAGCAATACATTTCAATCAAATATTCATGAATTCCCCAGTATTCTATTGTCACCATATATAGCCACTATTTTGACTCAATAATATATCAGTTTTAACCCATTACTCGCATCAAACCAATCACCATGCATTTCAATCAAACTGAAATTTTCAGTACCCAATGACATTGAATGTTACGTCGCTTGGGTCAGTCATTGGGACGATGTCATTAATCCCTCAAACTGTATAACTATTAAACATTAATCCTTTGTGTATGGTTTTGTACATGTGTGCTATTCCATATAAATGTATATTACAATAATGTCTTTTAGGTTTCTGTGTTGTGTTTGCCTTCGTCCTGTGTCTTGTGTGTACAATGTTGCCAGTATCTCTGGATTGCATTCGTTTATTTTTATCAATATACATTCACTTGAACTCTTCAATACTTCACTAGACATGTCACAGTGTTCATTGTTTTTTTTACTCACATGCATATATTGAAATTTTACATATTAATATTATTTAAAGAAGAATATTATTCATCCGCGAATAAGGTCAAGGTTAATAAAGATCTGACCTCTAGACACGGGGTCTTTATAACTGCCAACCGATTTCCATGTCATAGTGATTTACTGTTTTGGGCGTATACTCCAACTGATTATAATTCACGATTTCCCAATATATATATATATATATTCCCCTCGCATATTGTAACGCATCTTCGCTAGCCAAGGGTTACGATTCGGGTCGCCCTTCTCTCCATCCTTGGCGGATCTAGAATACATTTTGAGGATTCGCGCTTTAATATTTCATTGGTTACGGCTACCAGTACACGTATCCAATCAGAAGACGTTTTACACGGAGCACATGTTATCGACGAAATGTAAGCAAAGATGCCACTTCCCGTTTTGGTTCCAATGAAAACAACTTTCCCGTCTGCCAAAGCTTTGAAACTTTTCACTTGGTTGACAGTAAGTGCTTCCAAATTAAATTGATCACAAATAAGTTTTTCTTCACTGGGCGCTGCCATTTTCAACTCTCCAACATACGTATAACAAAACGATTCTGATTGGCTGGCGATGACGACTATCTAAGGGGCGCAACTTCGATAAACCACCATGTGGCATTGCGCGCGAATTTCAAAATGTATTCTAGATCCGCCAAGGGTGGAGAGAAGGGGGACCCGAATCGTAACCCTTGGCTAGCGAAGATGATTGTAACGCGAAGGTTAAGTAAACGTTATAGATGATAGACGGGCAGTCATGATTCAAGACCGAGCACAAAGAAAACATAAAAACAAAGATGAGCTACACGGACCCATCAAGAAAAACCGCGGGTGAACCTAGATATGATACGAAAATAAATTGAGTGGGTACAAACAATGACGGAAAAATGATCGTAAAGGTAGAATTGATAATACATATAAAATTCAAGTAAATGCTTCTCATATGTAGCATCCCTCATTAACTTGCCATAGAAACTTTTCATACATTATATAAGACATTTGGTTCTGTGTTTGTCTTACACATTTATACCTGAAAAAATAAGGGGGTTAAAAACTTTAAACAACATCCAATGAACACTTTCATTATAATAAAGGACGAAGTCCTTATAACGGTAAGCTGTCCGATTTTTCCTTCTATATTGATAGCCAAATATCTGTTCACCGGAAGTTTAAAAAATAGATCAATTGATAATTTAGAAACGCAAAAGAAATATATTTCAATGAAAAATTCCCAATTCTTTAATTATTTACTCTATGCAAAATCGAAATAAACTTGAAATAAAATTCTAATAAAAAAATCTCTTTCTACGAAACTCCCGACGGAAGAGTGGTGTACAATAGGTAAAATGAGCCATATCAAATCGGCTACAAAATTCATTCAAAATAAAAGATAATAGCCTCACCTGACGCAATTACCAAAGAAATAAAAAGTATGTCTCCTAATTGTTCCTTCAAAACATGAATTAAAAAAATGCTTTTATAAATAGATACCCCGCTAAATTATTCGTGTTTTGGGAGAAAATTATTCATGCGCAGTTGTTGAATGTTACAGACGACGGGTTTTCATATTTGTAAACAGAAAACGATCGACAATTGCACTTGGAATCTATCGCTAAAATTCATTGAGGTACGCATATTTTGTTATCTTATGCCTGTAATTGGAAAGAATATGATCTCCTGGTTCTATGCATATGTAGAACACATTGAAATTAAAACAAAAACAGTCAATATAATACATTTTGCTTACCTTGATCTATCCCAAAATGTCAAAATCCGTGATGTACCTTATTCATTGAAGAGTCCAAGGAATTCCGAATGCAAACTGGCACACATTTATGGTATGAATAAAGGAAAGGTTTTTATTTCATGTGTATTATATACAAATGGATATTTAAACGTAAATGAATGAATGCTCTTTCAATTTTAACAGTTGTCATTAAATAATTTACACTAGAAAGGTTATTATGATGTCGTTCGAAATTGTGTCCGGATCTAGGTCACAGAGTGACTAGAACGGGGTCATGCAAATATGTTTAAAACCTGTAACAATGCATTGAATAATATATGGGCTATGATTCAAAAGGAATATTGATGTTTAATCTGAAATATGAACATGCAATCAGCTTCATCAATTTGGTCAAATTTATTATCAAATGTCAATATCATCGAAATTGTTCGTAATTGCGTCCGGTGAGGCTAACGTGTACGGATCATCGTATTATTGAAATTTTAGGACTTCGTCCTTCAAACAGGTTGCCTGTCTCATATTATTTAAAAACTTGGGTACACTATGTTCGTCTGGTATATACCACTCGATGACATAAGAGATTAGTGGGAGATTAGTTAAGTTTAATACATAATCAGGTAAAGTCGTCCTTATAACATTTAAAGAAGGCATATCAACAGACGAAAACCACAACGTCATAGGTTACGCGTTGTTACTGGCTGTGTTTCTGGATTTTGTCTCTTATACTACTAAGTATACAATATACATAGTGTGTTGGTACAAGAATTTGTATCTTGTAGCCAATACACTATGTATGTACTAAGTTTATTTAACATTTAAATAAAATAATTTAAACAAAAAAACAAGGATTGAATTTATATTAACAAATATATTACAAAACTTTGAGAGCGACTACACTGTGTGCATGACGTCACATTTTTCGTTAACGTTCTTTCACACATGTGTCACGTTACACTATCAATGTCACTACATAATCGTCCGATAACGCTTCCTTTGGAGAAATGGGAAATATATGTTTATATACTGGATCGGAAATATTGAAACTATGTCCATGGAGAGGAGAATACGTGATTATATTAAGCTGTCGGATGAATGAACAAATATTAATGAGTGAAACATTGGACATTCTTTTTCACACCGCATTCCAATATTATTACGTCACGAACAAATAGTTCGACTGAGGACGTCTCGTATTGTGTGACGTCTCGCCAATCTTTTATCACCACAGTGTGGTGATACAACATCTTGTATGAGATACCTTGCATCAGACTGGCTACTTTCTTAACTTTTAAAGGAAAATTTACATAATGTTAGATAAATTGAAATATTAATGTCTCAAGGCTAGGTCGCCAACCATTGTACACATGGATAGCCTTGGTTATTTTGACTTTGACAAGTCAAGCATATGATGATTCGAGATATAGCTAGCTCTAAATTTTCCTGTTTTGTTGTAAATAAAAATAAAATACCCTTACATTAAGAACTTCATTTTAAATCTACATGTCATAAGTAAGATTTTTTTTCACTGAATTGTTCTAAGCTATACATTTATTCCCCCTTACATTTCTACTACCGGTATTACATGTTAGAAATAAATATCATTGAACATAATGTAGAATAATTGATGTACTGTGAAATAATTTGTATCCACAATAAAAAAAAATCGTGGATTTCTAGCGTCAACTATATCCACGAAGTTTTCTGTTTATTTACAGAAACATCATTAATAAATAACACAATTTCTTCATATTTTGATGCATTTTTATTTTCAAAATTCGGAAACACAAATCTAATATCTTTGACTGTAGCACAATACCATTTAGGACTATATTTGTATATCTCATGTAAAGCATTTCACCACAGTATTAGTGAGCCAAGTGGATTAGGGGATCGACTTCTGATTAACAGACACACACGGTTGAGGTCGTAGGTTCGAGACCAGATGTCTACCTTAAGTGTTATTGAGGTACCCAAGTGTGAGGGATGTCATCTGTTATCAGAAAAGTTTGAAGATACCAAAGGTATCATAGTAAGCCGTAAATCGAAGGACAGACAACACAATGGACAAAAGAAAAAGGACAAAAGGACAAACCACGATCTACAAAACATTACATATAAAACTAAAGATCGAGTAACACGAACGCCACTAAAAACCGAGGGTGAATTCAGGTGGTCCGGAAGGGTAGTAGTTCATGCTCCACTAGTGACACTTTTGTTAAAACCATGTGATAATTCATGAATGAGGAAATGACCGCGAATGGCTTACGACAACTGGAACATATCTGTGGTCATTTGTGACACAGATATCACGTAACTGTTAAGGTTAACCAAGTCGTGGTGGCGACCGTAAAACTTGTGTAATGACTTCAACTTAACCAATAGAAATCATTGGTTCAGTAGCTTCCTTGTTAGCAGTAACCCTCTATCAAGGAAATATTGATAGGAACCGCAAGCTCTGAAATATCGGATCAACTGAGAGATATATACTCCATATGCAGGTGCTGCTGGAATGTTGTTGCATATAAATGGAAAGTTCACAATGGCAAAATTGAAATCATTTCTGTTGCCGTAAAGTTTAGTATGACACGTTTTGTGACAGAAATAAAATATATGACAGCCTTAGTTATGGTACAACATTCAGATCTAGATGTTGTACCAAGTGCCCGCGCCCACTTGCATTTGGATTCAACAAAGCTTAATTGAGTATGGTATAATATCAATTCCAGATAATGGACCATGGTTTTTTCAAACACATTTCTTAAGCTGAATTGTTCATAAAAACATCAAAGGAAAATAAAATGATTAATGTTACAAACACAAATAACCCTCCCACTTTAATTGATGTGTATGTAATGAATGATCTTGTTTATCATTTTAGAGGCTTTAATTGATGTGTATGTAATGATCTTGTTTACCATTATAGAGGCTTTAATTGATGTGTATGTAATGATCTTGTTTACCATTATAGAGGCTTTAATTGATGTGTATGTAATGATCTTGTTTACTATTTTAGAGGCTTTAATTGATGTGTATGTAATGATCTTGTTTACCATTTTAGAGGCTTTAATTGATGTGTATGTAATGATCTTGTTTACCATTTTAGAGGCTTTAATTGATGTGTATGTAATGATCTTGTTTACCATTTTAGAGGCTTTAATTGATGTGTATGTAATGATCTTGTTTACCATTTTAGAGGCTTTAATTGGTGTGTATGTAATGATCTTGTTTACCATTTTAGAGGCTTTAATTGATGTGTATGTAATGATCTTGTTTACCATTATAGAGGCTTTAATTGATGTGTATGTAGTGATCTTGTTTACTATTATAGAGGCTTTAATTGATGTGTATGTAATTATCTTGTTTACCATTTTAGAGGCTTTAATTGATGTGTATGTAATGATCTTGTTTACCATTATAGAGGCTTTAATTGATGTGTATGTAATGATCTTGTTTACCATTTTAGAGGCTTTAATTGATGTGTATGTAATGATCTTGTTTACCATTTTAGAGGCTTTAATTGATGTGTATGTAATGATCTCGTTTACCATTTTAGAGGCTTTAATTGATGTGTATGTAATGATCTTGTTTACCATTTTAGAGGCTTTAATTGATGTGTATGTAATGATCTTGTTTACCATTTTAGAGGCTTTAATTGATGTGTATGTAATTATCTTGTTTACCATTTTAGAGGCTTTAATTGATGTGTATGTACTGATCTTGTTTACCATTTTAGAGGCTTTAATTGATGTGTACGTAATGATCTTGTTTACCATTTTAGAGGCTTTAATTGATGTGTATGTAATGATCTTGTTTACCATTATAGAGGCTTTAATTGATGTGTATGTAGTGATGTTGTTAACCATTTTAGAGGCTTTAATTGATGTGTATGTACTGATCTTGTTTACCATTTTAGAGGCTTTAATTGGTGTGTATGTAATGATCTTGTTTACCATTTTAGAGGCTTTAATTGATGTGTATGTAATGATCTTGTTTACCATTATAGAGGCTTTAATTGATGTGTATGTAGTGATCTTGTTTACCATTTTAGAGGCTTTAATTGATGTGTATGTAATGATCTTGTTTACCATTATAGAGGCTTTAATTGATGTGTATGTAGTAATTTTGTTTACTATTATAGAGGCTTTAATTGATGTGTATGTAATGATCTTGTTTACCATTTTAGAGGCTTTAATTGATGTGTATGTAATGATCTTGTTTACCATTTTAGAGGCTTTAATTGATGTGTATGTAATGATCTTGTTTACCATTATAGAGGCTTTAATTGATGTGTATGTAATGATCCTGTTTACCATTATAGAGGCTTTAATTGATGTGTATGTAATGATCTTGTTTACTATTATAGAGGCTTTAATTGATGTGTATGTAATGATCTTGTTTACTATTATAGAGGCTTTAATTGATGTGTATGTAATGATCTTGTTTCCTATTATAGAGGCTTTAATTGATGTGTATGTAATGATCTTGTTTACCATTATAGAGGCTTAAATTGATGTGTATGTAATGATCTTGTTTACTATTATAGAGGCTTTAATTGATGTGTATGTAATGATCTTGTTTACTATTATAGAGGCTTTAATTGATGTGTATGTAATGATCTTGTTTACCATTATAGAGGCTTTAATTGATGTGTATGTAATGATCTTGTTTACCATTTTAGAGGCTTTAATTGATGTGTATGTAATGATCTTGTTTACCATTATAGAGGCTTTAATTGATGTGTATGTAATGATCTTGTTTACCATTATAGAGGCTTTAATTGATGTGCATGTAATGATCTTGTTTACTATTATAGAGGCTTTAATTGATGTGTATGTAATGATCTTGCTTACCATTATAGAGGCTTTAATTGATGTGTATGTAGTGATCTTGTTTACTATTATAGAGGCTTTAATTGATGTGTATGTAATGATCTTTTTTACCATTATAGAGGCTTTAATTGATGTGTATGTAATGATCTTGTTTACCATTATAGAGGCTTTAATTGATGTGTATGTAGTGATCTTGTTTACTATTATAGAGGCTTTAATTGATGTGTATGTAATGATCTTGTTTACCATTATAGAGACTTTAATTGATGTGTATGTAATGATCTTGTTTACCATTATAGAGACTTTAATTGATGTGTATGTAATGATCTTGTTTACTATTATAGAGGCTTTAATTGATGTGTATGTAATGATCTTGTTTACCATTTTAGAGGCTTTAATTGATGTGTATATAATGATCTTGTTTACCATTATAGAGGCTTTAATTGATGTGTATGTAATGATCTTGTTTACCATTATAGAGGCTTTAATTGATGTGTATGTAGTGCTCTTGTTTACTATTATAGAGGCTTTAATTGATGTGTATGTAATGATCTTGTTTACCATTTTAGAGGCTTTAATTGATGTGTATGTAGTGATTTTGTTTACTATTATAGAGGCTTTAATTGATGTGTATGTAGTGATCTTGTTTACCATTATAGAGGCTTTAATTGATGTGTATGTAATGATCTTGTTTACCATTATAGAGGCTTTAATTGATGTGTATGTAATGATCTTGTTTACCATTTTAGAGGCTTTAATTGATGTGTATGTAATGATCTTGTTTACCATTATAGAGGCTTTAATTGATGTGTATGTAATGATCTTGTTTACCATTATAGAGGCTTTAATTGATGTGCATGTAATGATCTTGTTTACTATTATAGAGGCTTTAATTGATGTGTATGTAATGATCTTGCTTACCATTATAGAGGCTTTAATTGACGTGTATGTAGTGATCTTGTTTACTATTATAGAGGCTTTAATTGATGTGTATGTAATGATCTTGTTTACCATTATAGAGGCTTTAATTGATGTGTATGTAGTGATTTTGTTTACTATTATAGAGGCTTTAATTGATGTGTATGTAGTGATCTTGTTTACCATTATAGAGGCTTTAATTGATGTGTATGTAATGATCTTGTTTACCATTATAGAGGCTTTAATTGATGTGTATGTAATGATCTTGTTTACCATTATAGAGGCTTTAATTGATATGTATGTAATGATCTTGTTTACTATTATAGAGGCTTTAATTGATGTGTATCTAATGATCTTGTTTACCATTTTAGAGGCTTTAATTGATGTGTATTTAATTATCTTGTTTACCATTATAGAGGCTTTAATTGATGTGTATGTAATGATCTTGTTTACCATTATAGAGGCTTTAATTGATGTGTATGTAATGATTTTGTTTACCATTTTAGAGGCTTTAATTGATGTGTATGTAATGATCTTGTTTACTATTTTAGAGGCTTTAATTGATGTGTATGTAATGATCTTGTTTACCATTATAGAGGCTTTAATTGATGTGTATGTAGTGATCTTGTTTACCATTATAGAGGCTTTAATTGATGTGTATGTAATGATCTTGTTTACCATTATAGAGGCTTTAATTGATGTGTATGTAATGATCTTGTTTACCATTTTAGAGGCTTTAATTGATGTGTATGTAATGATCTTGTTTACCATTATAGAGGCTTTAATTGATGTGTATGTAATGATCTTGTTTACCATTTTAGAGGCTTTAATTGATGTGTATGTAATGATCTTGTTTACCATTTTAGAGGCTTTAATTGATGTGTATGTAATGATCTTGTTTACTATTATAGAGGCTTTAATTGATGTGTATGTTATGATCTTGTTTACCATTATAGAGGCTTTAATTGATGTGTATGTAATTATCTTGTTTACCATTTTAGAGGCTTTAATTGATGTGTATGTAATGATCTTGTTTACTATTATAGAGGCTTTAATTGATGTGTATGTAATTATCTTGTTTACCATTATAGAGGCTTTAATTGATGTGTATGTAATGATCTTGTTTACCATTACAGAGGCTTTAATTGATGTGTATGTAATGATCTTGTTTACTATTATAGAGGCTTTAATTGATGTGTATGTAGTGATCTTGTTTACTATTATAGAGGGAGTGTGAGGTAGAGAAGTTGACGTTTGATGGAAATGATCTTAGAAGTATTGGTGCCATTTATTTATCTGATGTTATTGCAAGGAATACATATCTTGTAGAAGTTGTAAGTATGTAAATAAAATATAAAAGATGTATATAGTGTGGGAGAACGGGTGTATGGGTTAGGGTGTTTTACGCCTCTTTCAACAATATATCAGTGATATCGTGGCGGTTTTAGTGGTGGATGAAACCGGAGTAACCGGAGAAAACCACAGACCTGTCGCAAGTCACTGACAAACTTGATCACATAATGGTGGGAGAACGTAAAAAATATCACGATCATGAATATCTGTAGGATCTATATTGTCCTGATCGTTATTTAGTCAACCGTTGATCTATCTTCCTGATCTATCTTAGTCTTTCAACGTATCGCAATTTATCTAATCCTCTGATGAATAAACTAGTCGGTTTTACATAGCACGTTGCAGAATTACGCTTTGGCTGTTCAAGAAAGCAATATTTTATGATCGTTAAAATTTTGCCGTTACATGTCATAATAGTTTTCTCTGAATCAGGAAAACATGAAAAACGTATCCTGTAGTTACGGATGATGACAAAAATGATCGATTGATGTTCTCAAAATCGATTTTCATTTCATTACGACAGACACAGATTACAATTATGTCTACCAGACGGGCCTAATTATTTCTAAAAGCAGATAGTTTATTTCAAATTGTTGTCCCTGAAAGGAATAAAAAGTCATAAAAATTACAAAAAGAAATATACCAACAAAATACAGAACTACAGAACATGCGAAATAAAATGTACAAGTTTCACATGTAACTATGCATAAATAAAATGTACAAGTTTCACATGTAACTATGCATAAATAAAATGTACAAGTTTCACATGTAACTATGCATAAATAAAATGTACAAGTTTCACATGCAACTATGCATAAATATAATGTACAAGTTTCACATGCAACTATGCATAAATAAAATGAAAAACAGTAAAATAACATGCTGTCGGAACATTTCTAAAATCAAATAGACAAAATATAGAAAGAGGTAAAATTGCTGCCCTTAATGCACAAATACATGACCGTTCACTTTCCTGGCTTTATACAGTCACTTCAATAAAAAGTGACGAGGTAAATCTATAGATTTATGAGCCCAAACTTCCATTCTTAGTGAAATGATGACGTCATACAAGTGCTTACAACACATAAGAGAAGTTATATACAAGTTGAACTTGATCTGAACTTATACATAAATGTCATTATTGTTGAAAGCTTTCTATTCTATGTTTACTCTATTGAAGGGAATAACAGAAAATAACATTGGAAAGAAAGGTGCTGAGGCCATATGTGACGCATTAAAGACAAATAATTATCTACGGAAGTTAGATTTGTCTGGTAACTTACACATTTATTGATATTCATGAAGCAAATGGGTCCTTTATTTTGACAGAGTCTATCAGATTCAGTTGAACCCCAAACCCTAACCTTGTTTGTATAAGACATTGACGATGATTCTTTAGAGTAATGTTTATGTTTTTGTTACATACGAAAAGATCGATCAACACGAACCCCACGAAAAACTGGGGGTGAATTCATGGTGCTGAGGAAGGTTAAGTAGTTCTAGCTCCACAAGTGGCCTAATCCGTGTTACTCTTGTCACAACCCCGGTGAGATGTCATGAACGATTATAATTACCACAAACGGAATAATCCTCTGTGACACAGATATTCCGTAACGGATAATAAAAATGTCTAATGTGTTAATGTACTAAATCTTCGCCATTTCCTTAAATAAATAGTATATTAGAGTTATTGGTGTTTAACTCTACTGTCATCAATATTTCATTTGTATCGTTGTGTTCAATTTTCATTGGTTTGGAGAAAGCAACAGACATATTTAAAGTTTCTATATTTTATAAAGTTTTATCGAGTACACCTCGCACTGTGCGAGAATCTAACACACAATCTTGTCGTGAATGGGACTGATTGAATAGATAAGTGTTACAACTAGACGATCACGCCCACGAGGGCAGTATATATATAAATTTTAGCACTATACAATCACGAGAAAATGAAATTGAACACACAAGCACCCATGTACAACACGTAAGTTCAGTATTTGTGTCCATTTTACTATTTTATTGTGTCGATTATTGGTAAGGTGTAGGAATGAACAATCTAAAAATAAATATGTATAATATGTGGGTTTTCATCCGTACGTAATCTGTAGTGTTTCTATTACAAACACTACAACGTTTCTCGCTAAATCGAACACACACTAATATATTTATTGGGTCTATATATTTTTTTAATATCTTGCATATTAGACGGTCAAATGTGAATGAAAGGTATTCTGACACCACATCACGTCATGCAGGATGTTGTTGAATGTTTGTGTACCGCCAAAATAAGACACAAAAAACATAATTTTGATGAATATGTTGAATATCCAAATAGGCGATCAATTACCACTTCCTCTGAAATTCATGATCAGTTTTGAATAAGATGAACAATCATAGACACAACGAGGCCTTGTCTTCGGCATACATATATCATAATACGATAGCTACAAATGGCATAAGATCATTAAAGACTGCAAGTATTTTATTCATGTATAGAGGCCGTCGTGTTCCTGATCGTATGATAGTTGGATTTATAAATACTTGTGCAATCAGTGCCTATCACCACTAACGTTGTGAGTTCGAATCCCGCTCAGGCGAGGTGTACTCAATACAACATTATGTGATAAAGTTTGTCAGTGAATTGAGGTAGTATTCATGTATATAATGATTACAGGAAATAATTTGACGGAAGACGATGCTATCCATTTTAAAGAAATGTTAGACGTAAGTTATTTCTATTTCTATTTATCTTATGTTAATGTAAAGTCATGAGAGGTAATATCATTACTTACTTTTATTGAGATAAGATAATGTTCTCGTTGAAAAGTTTAAAGCAGAGATCCCGAAATACACATATTACTGTAGTGTTCGAACCTTTTCAGATGTAGGACTGTCATCAGAAATCTGAAAGTGACTACCGTTGAGCAGTCAATTACTTTTAAAGATTAGAACAGATGTTTCTAAGATATATAGTTCCGATGACATCAAAAGTTGTGAGTTCGAACCCCGTTGATGGCGAGGTGAACTCGATTCAACATTATGTGATAAAGTTTGTCAGTGACTTGCGACAGGTCGGTGGTTTTCTCCGGTTTCCTCCACCAATAAAACTGACCGCCACGTTATAACTGAAATATTATTGAAAGTGGCGTTAAATACCATAAACCAACTAAACCGATGACATCTGCTTAGGTTTTGTGTCCATTTCACTGATTTATTGTGTCGACTATTGATAAGGTATAGGAACGAACAATTTCAAAATATATGTGTACAGATGCTATCCCTGCACAAGTAAATATTGTATAGTTGTATATTGCGCCTTAGTAAATGTGTGTAATTGTAATATACTCCAGAATATCTTATTTATAAACAAGATAATCTATTTTATCTCAGGAGAATCATGCTCTCCGGGAACTTCATCTCAGACATAATAAATTCCAGGAGAGAGGGGGAGAAATATTTGCCGAAGGCTTAGGTAAGTTTTTTGTCAATCTTATAAAAAAAAATAAAAAATGATAATAACATTATTGGTAACATACTGAATATTACATGTCAAAATCTGTATCACATGCCGTATCAACCCGAGAACCCTATATCATCCCGAGGGCCACCGGCCCGAGGGGTGATATAGGTAAAAAATTCCAAAAATCTGAAAAATCTATTGTAAAATTTTAATTTTTATGATTAATTTGAATATTTTGTAACCAAATCGTACCTACTGTAACACTTTTCAAATTTAAAGAGGTAATATATATTGCCTTCGAAGAAGACACCCATAAGATATAGGGTATGCGATATAGGTCTAGGGGTGCGATATAGGGTATGCGATATAGGGTAAACGATATAGGCTTGGGACAATCATTGATAATGCATATACAAAACACCTGTATTTTAATCTAAATATATGATATAAGGATTTATTTTAATGAATGTATCTATGGTATATTATAACCCTCGAATACATTTCGAATGAAATACCCTCATCTTAAATACTTTCGAATTAAATATCCTTAACTTGAACACATTTCGAAAGAAATACTCTGAACTTAAATACCTTACATTGAAATACCCTTAACTTAAGCACATTTTGAATAAAATAGCCTTAGCTTAAACACATTTTGAATAAAATACACTAAACTTAAGCACATTTCGAAAGATTTTTTTTTTTATTTCGAATGAACTTATCAACAGCTAAACCACAAAACCTGACAACTTACGTATTTATAGGTTACCTATTGTGTAGCGCCATAATTGACATTTTGCTTCATCTTTGTTGGTCGAGTACAAAGTAGACATGGATCATCTGTTAATCGTAATATAGCTTGTTCTCGCCATAATGTAGCTGAAATAGTGCTCATTTGGCGTTAAACAACAATTACCCACTCTCTAATATGGTTTATACATGTCGTAAGCTTCCTATTTTTTTATATTTTTTTTTAGCTACAAATGACTTTTTGAAAGTGTTAGATCTGAGCTGGAATCATCTACGTCTCCGTGGTGCTACAGCTATAGGTAGAGCACTACAGGTATGTTTCTTACAAAAACAAGCAAATTTACCCACAACCGTTTGTGTGATGTTGGGTGCCGCTAACATTTTCAATTTGATACTTCGGTTACTTTCAATCAAAGAAGAGTTTGAAGATACCAAAGGGGCAGCCATAATCTGTAAATCAGAGAAAGACAGACATCACAATGGTCAACAGAAGAAGGACAGACATCACAATGGTCAACAGAAGAAGGACAGACATCACAATGGTCAACAGAAGAAGGACAGACATCACAATGGTCAACAGAAGAAGGACAGACATCACAATGGTCAACAGAAGAAGGACAGACATCACAATGGTCAACAGAAGAAGGACAGACATCACAATGGTCAACAGAAGAAGGACAGACATCACAATGGTCAACAGAAGAAGGACAGACATCACAATGGTCAACAGAAGAAGGACAGACATCACAATGGTCAACAGAAGAAGGACAGACATCACAATGGTCAACAGAAGAAGGACAGACATCACAATGGTCAACAGAAGAAGGACAGACATCACAATGGTCAACAGAAGAAGGACAGACATCACAATGGTCAACAGAAGAAGGACAGACATCACAATGGTCAACAGAAGAAGGACAGACATCACAATGGTCAACAGAAGAAGGACAGACATCACAATGGTCAACAGAAGAAGGACAGACAACACATTGGTCAACAGAAGAAGGACAGACATCACAATGGTCAACAGAAGAAGGACAGACATCACAATGGTCAAAGAAAAAGAACAAAAGGAAGAACAACGATATACAAAAAACTTCACACAAAACTAAAGATCGAGTACCACGAACCCCACTTAAAACCAGGGGTTAACTTAGGTACTCCGGAAGAGTTATCAGTTCCTGCTTTACTAGTGCCCCGTAGTTGTACTCTAGTTACAATAGTGGTATCTCAAATTCTGTGCAAGTCATACTTGATATGGGACAGACAGATAGTGAAAATCATGAATATTTATAACGAGTTGACCAGTAACACCCTCTGTCTGGGGTATCCGTCTGGACACTTCATACTTGAGGTGGGTAGCTAGGCTCTAATCCTCATCAGTGTTGTCAGTGTTATTTTCAGCAGTCCACGATCTTAATATTTGATCCATCAAGGTTACACGATAAGGACATGCAATACACCTGCAATAAATCATGACCTTATAACATGTAATGACCTACAATAAGTCATGACCTTCATAACATGTAATGACCTACAATAAGTCATGACCTTCATTACATTGAATGACCTGCAATAAGTCATGACCTTATATAACATGTAATGACCTACAATAAGTCATGACCTTATAACATGCAATGACCTACAATAAGTCATGACCATGTCATTTAATTTTTTTTTCCTTTCCAGCAAAATCATCATTTGGAGAAATTGGACATTTCTTGGAATGGCTTCCACTTAACTGGTGCTGCTACTATAAGTTATGCTTTGACAATGAATAATACACTTCTAGAACTAGACATGAGTTGTAACAGGCTAACTGATGCCTGTGCGCAATGCTTGATCAAAGGATTGGAGAAAAATTCTACACTCACGGTCCTCAGGGTCAGTATGTTATTGTATGTTTGGTACATCTTTCATCAGGATCAGGATGTTACTCTGTATGTGTGTCTGTGTGTGTGAACGATCTCATTCATCAGGATCCGTGTGTTGGTGTGTATGTATGGTACAACCTTCATCAGGATCAGGATGTTGCTCTGTGTGTGTGTGTCTGTGTGAGTGTGTGAACGATCTCATTCATCAGGATCAGTGTGTTGTTGTGTATGTGTGGTACACCATCCATCAGGATCATGATGCTACTGTGTGTATCTGTGTGAGTGAATGAACGATCTCATTCATCAGGATCAGTGTGTTGTTGTGTATGTGTGGTACACCAGGCCATCCATCAGGATCAAGATGATACTGTGTGTGTATCTGTGTGAGTGAGTGAACGATCTCATTCATCATGATCAGTGTGTTGTTGTGTATGTGTGGTACACCATCCATCAGGATCATGATGCTACTGTGTGTGTATCTGTGTGAGTGAGTGAACGATCTCATTCATCAGGATCAGTGTGTTGTTGTGTATGTGTGGTACACCATCCATCAGGATCATGATGCTACTGTGTGTGTATCTGTGTGAGTGAGTGAACGATCTCATTCATCAGGATCAGTGTGGTGTTGTGTATGTGTGGTACACCATCCATCAGGATCATGATGCTACTGTGTGTGTATCTGTGTGAGTGAGTGAACGATCTCATTCATCAGGATCAGTGTGTTGTTGTGTATGTGTGGTACACCATCCATCAGGATCATGATGCTACTGTGTGTGTGTGTGAGTGAGTGAACGATCTCATTCATCGTGATCAGTGTGTTGTTGTGTATGTGTAATACACCATCCATCAGGATCATGATGCTACTGTGTGTGTATCTGTGTGAGTGAGTGAACGATCTCATTCATCAGGATCAGTGTGTTGTTGTGTATGTGTGGTACACCATCCATCAGGATCATGATGCTACTGTGTGTGTATCTGTGTGAGTGAGTGAACGATCTCATTCATCAGGATCAGTGTGTTGTGTATGTGTGGTACACCATCCATCAGGATCATGATGCTACTGTGTGTATATCTGTGTGAGTGAGTGAACGATCTCATTCATCAGGATCAGTGTGTTGTTGTGTATGTGTGGTACACCATCCATCAGGATCATGATGCTACTGTGTGTGTATCTGTGTGAGTGAGTGAACGATCTCATTCATCAGGATCAGTGTGTTGTTGTGTATGTGTGGTACACCATCCATCAGGATCATGCTACTACTGTGTGTGTGTCTGTGTGAGTGTGTGAACGATCTCATTCATCAGGATCAGTGTGTTGTTGTGTATGTGTGGTACACTATTCATCAGGATCATGATGCTACTGTTTGTGTGTCTGTGTGAGTAAGTGAATGATCTCATCCATCGTGATCAGTGTGTTGTTGTGTATGTGTGGTACACCATCCATCAGGATCAGGATGCTACTCTGTGTGTGTCTGTGTGTATGTGTGAGCGATCTCATCCATCGGTATCAGTATATTGTTGTATATGTGTGTTACACCATCCATCAGGATCCGTGTGTTGTTGTATATGTGTGTTACACCATCCATCAGGATCCGTGTGTTGTTGTATATGTGTGTTACACCATCCATCAGGATCCGTGTGTTGTTGTATATGTGTGGTACACCATCCATCAGGATCCGTGTGTTGTTGTATATGTGTGGTACACCATCCATCAGGATCCGTGTGTTGTTGTATATGTGTGGTATACCATCCATCAGGATCAGTATATTGTTGTATATATGTGTTACACCATCCATCAGGATCCGTGTGTTGTTGTATATGTGTGGTATACCATCCATCAGGATCCGTGTGTTGTTGTATATGTGTGGTACACCATCCATCAGGATCCGTGTGTTGTTGTATATGTGTGTTACACCATCCATCAGGATCCGTGTGTTGTTGTATATGTGTGTTACACCATCCATCAGGATCCGTGTGTTGTTGTATATGTGTGTTACACCATCCATCAGGATCCGTGTGTTGTTGTATATGTGTGGTACACCATCCATCAGGATCCGTGTGTTGTTGTATATGTGTGTTACACCATCCATCAGGATCCGTGTGTTGTTGTATATGTGTGTTACACCATCCATCAGGATCCGTGTGTTGTTGTATATGTGTGGTACACCATCCATCAGGATCCGTGTGTTGTTGTGTATGTGTGGTACACCATCCATCAGGATCCGTGTGTTGTATATGTGTGTTACACCATCCATCAGGATCCGTGTGTTGTTGTATATGTGTGTTACATCATCCATCAGGATCCGTGTGTTGTTGTATATGTGTGGTACACCATCCATCAGGATCCGTGTGTTGTTGTGTATGTGTGGTACACCATCCATCAGGATCCGTGTGTTGTTGTGTATGTGTGGTACACCAGCCATCAGGATCCGTGTGTTGTTGTATATGTGTGTTACACCATCCATCAGGATCCGTGTGTTGTTGTATATGTGTGTTACACCATCCATCAGGATCCGTGTGTTGTTGTATATTTGTGGTACACCATCCATCAGGATCCATGTGTTGTTGTATATGTGTGTTACACCATCCATCAGGATCCGTGTGTTGTTGTATATGTGTGTTACACCATCCATCAGGATCCGTGTGTTGTTGTATATGTGTGTTACACCATCCACCAGGATCGTGTGTTGTTGTATATGTGTGTTACACCATCCATCAGGATCCGTGTGTTGTTGTATATGTGTGTTACACCATCCATCAGGATCCGTGTGTTGTTGTATATGTGTGTTACACCATCCATCAGGATCCGTGTGTTGTTGTGTATGTGTGGTATACCATCCATCAGGATCCGTGTGTTGTTGTGTATGTGTGGTACACCATCCATCAGGATCCGTGTGTTGTTGCATATGTGTGGTAGATCATCCATCAGGATCCGTATGTTGTTGTGTATGTGTGGTACACCATCCATCAGGATCCGTGTGTTGTTGTATATGTGTGGTAGATCATTCATTTAGGTCAGGATGTAGCTGTGTGTGTGCATGTGTGATCGTGTTTTTGCATCTTTTTACGCAATCCTTTAATGTACGATTTCTAGATATGTACACTTCCATAAAATGTCGTCACTAAATGTGTACACATACATAAGATGTCAGGCCAGTAAATATGCCCACTTCTATAAAATGTAGGCATTAAATGTGTACACATTCATAAATGTACAGTCTCTAAATCTGTATACTATTATAAAATGTCCGGCCAGTAAATGTGTTGCATCCATAAAATGTACAGTCAATTGATGTGTACACATTTACAAATGTACAGTCAATAGATGTGTACACATCTACAAATGTACAGTCAATAAATGTGTACACATTTACAAATGTACAGTCAATAGATGTGTACACATCTACAAATGTACAGTCAGTAGATTTGTACACATTTACAAATGTACAGTCAATAGATGTGTACTCATCTACAAATGTACAGTCAATAGATTTGTACACATCTACAAATGTACAGTCAATAGGTTTGTACACATTTACAAATGTACAGTCAATAGATGTGTACACATCTACAAATGTACAGTCAATAGATGTGTACACATCTACAAATGTACAGTCAATAGATGTGTACACATCTACAAATGTACAGTCAATAGATGTGTACACATTTACAAATGTAGTCAACAGATGTGTACACCTTCATAAAATGTAGTCAATAGATGTGTACACCTTCATAGCTGTATAGTCAATATATTTGTACACATTTACAAATGTACAGTCAATAGATGTGTACACATTTATAACTGTACAGTCAATAGATGTGTACACATTTACAAATGTACAGTCAATAGATGTGTACACATTTACAAATGTACAGTCAATAGATGTGTACACATCTACAAATGTACAGTCAATAGAGTTGTGCACATTTACAAATGTACAGTCAATAGATGTGTACACATCTACAAATGTACAGTCAATATATTTGTACACATCTACAAATGTACAGTCAATAGGTGTGTACACATTTACAAATGTACAATTAATAGATGTGTACACATCTACAAATGTACAGTCAATAGATGTGTACACATCTACAAATGTACAGTCAATAGATGTGTACACATTTACAAATCTACAGTCAATAGATGTGTACACATCTACAAATGTACAGTCAATGAATGTGTACACATCTACAAATGTATAGTCAATAGATGTGTACACATTTACAAATGTAGTCAACAGATGTGTACACCTTCATAAAATGTAGTCAATAGATGTGTACACCTTCATAGCTGTATAGTCAATAGATTTGTACACATTTACAAATGTACAGTCAATAGATGTGTACACATTTATAACTTACAGTCAATAGATGTGTACACATTTACAAATGTACAGTCAATAGATGTGTACACATTTACAAATGTACAGTCAATAGATGTGTATAATTTACAAATGTACAGTAAATATATGTGTACACATTTACAAATGTACAGTCACTAAATCTGTACACAATCATAAAATGTCAGGCCAGTAAATGTGTTGCATCCATAAAATATACAGTCAATATATGTGTACACATTTACAAATGTAGTCAATAGATGTGTACACATTTACAAATGTACAATCAATAGATGTGTACACATCTACAAATGTACAGTCAATAGATGTGTACACATTTACAAATGTACAATTAATAGATGTGTACACATCTACAAATGTACAGTCAATAGATGTGTACACATCTACAAATGTACAGTCAATAGATGTGTACACATTTACAAATCTACAGTCAATAGATATGTACACATCTACAAATGTACAGTCAATGAATGTGTACACATCTACAAATGTATAGTCATTGGATGTGTACACATTTACAAATGTAGTCAACAGATGTGTACACCTTCATAAAATGTAGTCAATAGATGTGTACACCTTCATAGCTGTATAGTCAATAGATTTGTACACATTTACAAATGTACAGTCAATGGATGTGTACACATTTATAACTTACAGTCAATAGATGTGTACACATTTACAAATGTACAGTCAATAGATGTGTACACATTTACAAATGTACAGTCAATAGATGTGTATAATTTACAAATGTACAGTCAATATATGTGTACACATTTACAAATGTACAGTCACTAAATCTGTACACAATCATAAAATGTCAGGCCAGTAAATGTGTTGCATCCATAAAATATACAGTCAATATATGTGTACACATTTACAAATGTAGTCAATAGATGTGTACACATTTACAAATGTACAATCAATAGATGTGTACACATCTACAAATGTACAGTCAATAGATGTGTACACATCTACAAATGTAGTCACTAAAATTGAATTCATACTATTACAGCTAGGAAAGAACCAATTATATCCTGCAAGTGCGATGGCCTTGTTAGAATGCATTGATCAAACATTGAATTCTGGGATACAGTTATTAGATTTAGGGGTAAGTTTGTATATATTGATTAACTGGTAGTATTTAATATGATTTAGGAGTAAGTTTGTATATAATGATGAACTGGTAGTATTTAATATGATTTAGCGGTAAGTTTGTATATATTGATGAACTGGTAGTATTTAATATGATTTAGCGGTAAGTTTGTATATATTGATGAACTAGCAGTATTTAACATGATTTAGCGGTAGGTTTCTATATATTAATGAACTGGCAGTATTTAATATGATTTAGGGGTAAGTTTGTATATATTAATGAACTGGCAGTATTTAATATGATTTAGCGGTAAGTTTGTATATATTGATGAACTGATAGTATTTAATATGATTTAGGGGTAAGTTTGTATATATTGATTAACTGGTAGTATTTAATATGATTTAGGGGTAAGTTTGTATATATTGATGAACTAGCAGTATTTAATATGATTTAGCGGTAATGGTTTTTTGCTTCGTTCAGAATTTTTTTTTCGGACAACACACACACGCGCACTTCAAGTTAAATGGTCGTTCCCTAATATGACTGAACTTTTGGTACTTATCTTGAAAATATCTATTCGGAAATCCTCTTGAATATGGTATTGCATTGTTTATAGCTTGTTACTTTGATCTCTAAAAATAAAGAGTATTTATTATTTCTAATGTTAGTATGATTACATTTTCAACATTTCACATATTTAACGATTGAAATTACGATACACATATTATCTTATGATGTAGTTCACAAACGATTCAAGATTTTCACAGATAATATTAACCAATTATTTATCGGTATTGCGTTGTTTTATTCTACAATTTCCGCATAAAAAGAATGTTCGGTTCGTCTTTACCTCCAGTTGTTTGTAGGGAGGGCTCATGTCTTAATAGTTACGTTCAGTTCGTCTTTACCTCCAGTTGTTTGTAGGGAGGGCTCATGTCTTATTTACGTTCGGTTCGTCTTTACCTCCAGTTGTTTGTAGGAGAGCTCATGTCTTATTTAGGGTGTTCGGTTCGTCTTTACCTCCAGTTGTTTGTAGGGAGGGCTCATGTCTTATTTACGTTCGGTTCGTCTTTACCTCCAGTTGTTTGTAGGAGAGCTCATGTCTTATTTAGGGTGTTCGGTTCGTCTTTACCTCCAGTTGTTTGTAGGGAGGGCTCATGTCTTATTTACATTATTTGTTGTCTGTGTATAGTGGTGTCCAACATATATTGGTTTGTGTTATTGTTTTGTTTTCCTGTGTCTTGTGTACCCTATATTGCCAGTTTCTCTGGATTGTCCATTTTTGATTGCCCCTTCGATATTCTCTAACGTTCATTTACTCAAATATCAAAGAAACGTTTTTTCTAACAACATTATCGAAACAAGCCATGTCCCATCAGAAGTCTAGTGCCAAATATTTACAGGAAAATAAGAGTTCTATGCAATCCACACATCATATACAGTGGAACCGGTCTAATCCGACACACCAAGGGACCAGGGAAATGTGTCGGATTGTACAGGATGTAGGAATACTCAGGTTTTATTTTAATTAACAGAAATACTTTGGGACCATACATTTTTGTCGGATGTCACAGGATGTCCGAAAACTCAGGTGTCGGATTGCATGTATAATATAGGTTGATAATTAAGTAAATTGCATGTGAGTATTGGGATAATATGAGAAGATTCACATCTCAAACAAATGATGAATGTCTAATACAATTATTATTTCAATTTTACCAGGACCAGTGTGTGTATGACAAGTTTGAAAAACTATACAAAGAAATGAGACAGAGACGGAGTCCCTTTGAAGTTATTTATGGATATGTGTGGGATACCGAACGTGCAGGAATAACATACACTGATATAAACGACGATGAAAAGGATCTCATTGACGAAGACCCATTAACGGTTCTTTTTGAATATGCAAGACTTCAAAATTTCCGTTTACTAGATATGTTTGTGATATTAGATAGAGATAAAAGTGGTTCTTTAGATAAAAACGAGTTTAAAGAAGGACTAGAGGTAATTGTTTAGATTTAATCAGGTGTGATCAACATTATTTAATATTTGTTGGTCAACTTGAGACCAAAAAAAGGGGGGGGGAGGGGGGTAATAAGATTGATCGAAAATGAATGTTCGTAAATTAGAGAGTACATGATATTATTTAAATAATTTGTATCTGCGATTATTGATCTAATTAAACTGTTTGTTGATATTTCGTGTGATATCCCTACTATTTATTCAAAATTCACCTCTAAAAGTCAAACGTTGGTAATTAGTATTTTGTGCCCCGTAATGCACAATTAATATTCTTATTTAATTAGAAATGTACATACATTTATATGATTTCTAAATACAATAGATTATACATACCTTTGTTCAGAATAATAAACATGAAAGACATTCATAGAGGTGTTGTTTACATCCTGCAAGCAGGTGGGATAAGCGAACATCGCCATCTTATCAGTGTGTGTCGAGTACACGTTAAATAGAGAATAATGCTTGGCAAATTCCGCATCACATGCTGTATCAACCCGTGTAAACAATATCAGTCAGAGTTTATATATACACTTGAAAAGGAAATATTTATTATACAATCAGAATGTAAATGCTTTTTTTGGTCATTAGATTAATCTAAATATTCAAGATATACTAGAACAAGGATAGTTTCCATGGGTTCAATAATGTACACCAAGAATGTGACTAACGATGACAAAATATGACATTTAAATTCCACCTACAATGGAGTGCATCGCCATCTTTTTTATCAAACGTATAAGCAATCATGTGGAAACCTATAGCTATTTGACCTAATTTCCGAAACAATTTATATCCATTTTTATTATTAAAATGAAAAGCGATAAAACACCATACTGTCGCTACTGGTATAGCATTCAATTGAAACACCATACTGTCGGTACAGGTATAACATTCAATTAAAACACCATACTGTCGGTACAGGTATAACATTCAATTGAAACACCATACTGTCGGTATAGGTATAACATTCAATTGAAACACCATACTGTCGGTACAGGTATAACATTAAATTAAAACACCATACGGTCGGTACAGGTATAACATTCAATTGAAACACCATACTGTCGGTACAGGTATAACATTCAATTGAAACACCACACTGTCGGTACAGGTATAACATTCAATTGAAACACCATACTGTCGGTACAGGTATAACATTCAATTGAACACCATACTGTCGGTACAGGTATAACATTCAATTGAAAACCATACTGTCGGTACAGGTATAACATTCAATTGAACACCATACTGTCGGTACATGTATAACATTCAATTGAACACCATACTGTCGATACAGGTATAACATTCAATTGAAACACCATACTGTCGGTACAGGTATAACATTCAATTGTACAGGTATAACATTCAATTGTACAGGTATAACATTCAATTGTACAGGTGTAACATTCAATTGTACAGGTGTAACATTCAATTGTACAGGTATAGCATTCAATTGTACAGGTATACCATTCAATTGTACAGGTATAACATTCAATTGTACAGGTGTAACATTCAATTGTACATGTATAACATTCAATTGTACAGGTATAACATTCAATTGTACAGGTATAACATTCAATTGTACAGGTGTAACATTCAATTGTACAGGTATAACATTCAATTGTACAGGTGTAACATTCAATTGTACAGGTATAACATTCAATTGTACAGGTGTAACATTCAATTGTACAGGTATAACATTCAATTGTACATGTATAACATTCAATTGTACAGGTATAACATTCAATTGTACAGGTGTAACATTCAATTGTACAGGTATAACATTCAATTGTACAGGTGTAACATTCAATTGTACATGTGTAGCATTCAATTGTACAGGTATAACATTCAATTGTACAGGTATAACATTCAATTGTACAGGTATAGCATTCAATTGTACAGGTATAACATTCAATTGTACAGGTATAACATTCAATTGTACAGGTATAGCATTCAATTGTACAGGTATAACATTCAATTGTACAGGTATAACATTCAATTGTACAGGTGTAACATTCAATTGTACAGGTATAACATTCAATTGTGCAGGTATATCATTCAATTGTATAGGTGTAACATTCAATTGTACATGTATAACATTCAATTGTACAGGTATAACATTCAATTGTACATGTATAACATTCAATTGTACAGGTATAACATTCAATTGTACATGTATAACATTCAATTGTACAGGTATAACATTCAATTGTACAGGTATAACATTCAATTGTACAGGTATAACATTCAATTGTACAGGTGTAACATTCAATTGTACATGTATAACATTCAATTGTACAGGCGTAACATTCAATTGTACAGGTATAACATTCAATTGAACATCGTAGAAAGAGACAACATCAATACCCATCACACTCACTTTTCTGGCTTGTCATAGGCACTATAATAAAAAGTGGCGGAATTGAACTAGTTTTATGAGCCCATGCTTTCTCTAAAGAGAAAACAAATATATTGCAATTGGGATCGATCAATTTTATTAAAGTGACAAACTACTGTGCATACTTAAGAAGAATAATAATTTGAATCGGTGCATATCGTAAAATAAGCACTAGAAATTACATCTCCTAATAGAAATACTTCAAACATCGAAAATAAAACATAAAGTTTGGTCTATATTTCTGTTGTGGATCTCCTACACATTGGAACACACTGTGCTTTAGTTCTGTTGTAGATCTCCTACACATTGGAACATACTGTGTTTTAGTTCTGTTGTGGACCTCCTACATATTGGAACACACTGTGTTTTAGTTCTGTTGTAGATCTCCTACACATTGGAATTCACTGTGTTTTAGTTCTGTTGTAGATCTCCTACACATTGGAACACACTGTGTTTTAGTTCTGTTGTAGATCTCCTACACATTGGAACACACTGTGTTTTAATTCTGTTGTAGATCTCCTACACATTGGAACACACTGTGTTTTAGTTCTGTTGTAGATCTCCTACACATTGGAACATACTGTGTTTTAGTTCTGTTGTGAACCTCCTACACATTGGAACACACTGTGTTTTAGTTCTGTTGTGGATCTCCTACACATTGGAACACACTGTGTTTTAGTTCTGTTGTAGATCTCCTACACATTGGAACACACTGTGTTTTAGTTCTGTTGTGGATCTCCTACACATTGGAACATACTGTGTTTTAGTTCTGTTGTGAACCTCCTACACATTGGAACACACTGTGTTTTAGTTCTGTTGTGGATCTCCTACACATTGGAACACACTGTGTTTTAGTTCTGTTGTGGATCTCCTACACATTGGAACACACTGTGTTTTAGTTCTGTTGTAGATCTCCTACACATTGGAACACACTGTGTTTTAGTTCTGTTGTGGATCTCCTACACATTGGAACACACTGTGTTTTAGTTCTGTTGTGGATCTCCTACACATTGGAACACACTGTGTTTTAGTTCTGTTGTAGATCTCCTACACATTGGAACACACTGTGCTTTAGTTCTGTTGTAGATCTCCTACACATTGGAACACACTGTGTTTTAAGTCTGTTGTGGATCTCCTACACATTGGAACACACTGTGTTTTAGTTCTGTTGTAGATCTCCTACACATTGGAACACACTGTGCTTTAGTTCTGTTGTAGATCTCCTACACATTGGAACACACTGTGTTTTAAGTCTGTTGTGGATCTCCTACACATTGGAACACACTGTGCTTTAGTTCTGTTGTAGATCTCCTACACATTGGAACACACTGTGTTTTAAGTCTGTTGTGGATCTCCTACACATTGGAACACACTGTGTTTTAGTTCTGTTGTGCATCTCCTACACATTGGAACACACTGTGTTTTAGTTCTGTTGTGCATCTGTTAAAAGAATACATTTTTTTCAGCTTGTGAAAATTCCCATGACTGATAGATCGTTAGATTTTCTAATAAAGAAAATGGACAGAGATGGAGATGGTGAAATAGATTTTGGGTGTGTATACATTTATAAAGTTTGTTTTAACACAAATAGTATATTCTTGCATTGTGATGTAAACAATTTACTAGGTATTCAGTTTTTACCTAGTATCAATTGTTATTAATCACTAAATAGCGAGTAGTTATTTTTCTACAAAGCGTACAATAATATATTGGGACTTATTGTTTCAAATGATGTACATTATATATAGTAATTATGTGACTTTAGATTTTAGCTAACCCTTTTATGGTCCTTTAATATTATTTGGCTTTCCAATATTTCGATATTGAGCTTACCTGATAAAGCTATTCCAAAAACGCGTCGTTGGACACCACATTTTATTTCTACGTTTTTATGAGGAGGCCTAGTTGTAGTCGTTGACTGTTAGTAATCATCGTTAAATAAGAATTAAATTAATACTCATTTGATCTGTTCTATTGTGATTTTACATGACTAGGCAAGGACAATATCATTTCCGGGATTTTTGACACTTTTGACCCGATCACGAGCTACACCATGGTGTGAACAAGTTATATTGTGATGATGTCTGCTTTGCTTTATAGTGCTAGCTCATTGAATCAATACTTCACATATTATAGATACATTTTCCTATCTCTGAGACAACCAGTCCTACTCCAATTCCTAAAGGCTGCGTGCATAGAGGAGAGGCAGTAAACGTTAATTTTTGTTTATAGTATTTATTTTGATCCGACGGGTGGTCGAACCTATGATGATTTACCGTACTGGAGCAAGCAAGCTAACCAATGTCGCCGACGGGTGGTCGAACCCATGATTTACCGTACTGGAGGCAAGCAAGCTAACCAATGTCGCCGACGGGTGGTCGAACCCATGATGATTTACCGTACTGGAGGCAAGCAAGCTAACCAATGTCACCACCGGGAGCGTTCGGCCTCTCAGAACCTGAAGAATGAATTAAGCATAAACTGTAGATGAATGAATTTAGAACTATGCATGCGATTCGACGATTCTTACTGAGCACAGGCACATATACACAAAGAAAAAAGTTAAGCACCCCCATGTTTTTTTGAAATAACAAATGATACGACAAGTATCACGAGATTACTGACCAGATAATCTCAAGAACGCAATGGTGACCTGTTAGGACATTACATTGGCTGTAAGAAACCACCAAAAAAATCAAGAAAAATGTTAATTTAATGAATATTTAATCACAATATCACAAGGCCAGCTTTTGCAGTAAAACATGTTCATTTTAAGTATTGACCTTCACATTTCAAAAAGCACGATAAGATTGTCATTTCACTTTCAAAACGTCATTTATGAATCACTTGACGACATCTATTGTTCAAAGTTCAGTACCGGGTGTAACCCCCATGTGCTTGGATGACGGCCTCAAGCCTGCGTCCCATCCCTCCAGTTAGACGTCGGATGTCCTGTTGTGATAGCTGCTGCCATTCCCGATGCAATGCTGCTTCCAACTGACGAATGTTTTGCACATTAGGTTCCAGAGCCTGTATACGGCTTAACATGTCCCAAATATGTTCTATGGGATTCAAATCCGGGATCATGGCTGGCCAAGGAACACAAGTCACGGCTTCGCTTTGGAGTTAGGCGGTTACTGCTCTTGAACGATGAGGCCTGGCGTTGTCATTCATATACACAGGCCTTGTAGCTAGTGGGTGGTTGTCGAAATGAGGGACAACAACTGGTTGCAAGACGTCTCTGATGTACTGATCACCAGGTAGGTTGTCTTGTATGGTGATTAAATCCAGCTTGCAGTCATGAGAGATACACCCCCAAGCCATTACTGAGCCTCCACCATAAGGGACAGTTGGCTGGATGTTCCTTGGGGTATAGGCTGTATTTTTGTGTCTCCAAACCCTCATCCGGCCGTCGGTTACATGAAGCAGAAACCGGCTCTCGTCTGACCAATGGATATTGCACCATGTCCTTAAATTCCAACCATGTCGTGCTAAACACCATGCCAAACGTGATCGTCGATGTCGGTCTGCCAACAGTGGACGTTTAATGACTCTCCTTGACTTAAGTCCCGCTGATTTCAGACGGTTTCTAACTGTTCTTTTTGACAGACGTCTATTGGGTAGCCATTGTTGTTTGAGTACGGGACTGGTTGCGAATGGCATCCCTCTAACCAAACGCTACAATGCCCTGTCGTCACGATCAGATGTTATCCGTGGTCTGCCGGATCTTGGCAAGTCTTTCACATTGTTAGTTTGTATGTGTTTTCTCACCAGTCGGCTGACTACAGTATAGTAGTACCCCATCTGACGTCCAATAGCTTTAAAGGACATCCCTGTTGTATGCATGCCGATTATTTGCCATCTTTGTGCTTCTGATATTCGCCTTTGTACCATGCTTACTGAGAATGAATAAATTATTTAAAACACCGGACTTAAATACCCAAATTCGAAGCGTGAACATACTGAATTTTGAGTAATGCATGAGAGGTATGGTTCACATGCATGACTAGTCGATATTAGAAATAATGGTCACACCTGTGTGAGCACATCTTTTTAATGGAATATTGTTCTTGCTATAATCAATATAAATATTTTAATATATCAGGGGGTGCTTAACTTTTTTCTTTGTGTATAGATAATTACCACTTGTATGTAATGGGTGGATGATCCAGGGGTTTGATCATTTTCCCCTTTTTCTTTTGGCCATTGTGTTGTCAGTTCTTCTGTCTTTTGGCCATTGTGTTGTCAGTTATTCTGTCTTTTGGCCATTGTGTTGTCAGTTCTTCTGTCTTTTGGCCATTGTGTTGTCAGTTATTCTGTCTTTTGGCCATTGTGTTGTCAGTTATTCTGTCTTTTGGCCATTGTGTTGTCAGTTATTCTGTCTTTTGGCCATTGTGTTGTCAGTTCTTCTGTCTTTTGGCCATTGTGTTGTCAGTTATTCTGTCTTTTGGCCATTGTGTTGTCAGTTATTCTGTCTTTTGGCCATTGTGTTGTCAGTTATTCTGTCTTTTGGCCATTGTGTTGTCAGTTATTCTGTCTTTTGGCCATTGTGTTGTCAGTTATTCTGTCTTTTGGTCATTGTGTTGTCAGTTATTCTGTCTTTTGGCCATTGTGTTGTCAGTTATTCTGTCTTTTGGCCATTGTGTTGTCAGTTATTCTGTCTTTTGGCCATTGTGTTGTCAGTTATTCTGTCTTTTGGCCATTGTGTTGTCAGTTATTCTGTCTTTTGGCCATTGTGTTGTCAGTTATTCTGTCTTTTGGCCATTGTGTTGTCAGTTATTCTGTCTTTTGGTCATTGTGTTGTCAGTTATTCTGTCTTTTGGTCATTGTGTTGTCAGTTATTCTGTCTTTTGGCCATTGTGTTGTCAGTTATTCTGTCTTTTGGTCATTGTGTTGTCAGTTCTTCTGTCTTTTGGCCATTGTGTTGTCAGTTATTCTTCAATTTACGGATTCTGATTACCCCTTTGATATCTTCAAACTCTTCTTAGTTATGATTTATGATTGCAAGTTGTGTTGGATCGGTAACGAAATTTTGAGAGGATAATACTCCCGATTGTGTAGTTTTAAAGCTTCAATGGATCAAGGAACAAAATAACATGTGCTACCGATTTTCATATCATGCAGCGATTGATTGATTGATTGATTGATTGGTATTTAACGCCAACTTTTGCAGTATTTCAGCAATATCGTGACGAGTGCATGCAATTATAATGAAAGAATATTGATAAAAAGCCCATACTATTGTTTAAATGATTGAGCATAAGAATTATATGTTTACTGCAACTTTCAACAATATATTGTCCTTTCAAAACTATTCAGGCGAAAAATAATTCGTTGTCAAGCTTCTGGTAAAACTGATTTCTCCAGATACAAGCCATCGCCAAAGCACTTCTACTTGTTATTTGCTATCAGGTGACTGATTATTTGTCATATTTTCAAAATAATTTGTATTCCCAAAAGTTGTTTGTTATCAACAATATAATAGTGAGGTATACTATAATAGTGAGGTATACTATAATAGTGAGGTATACTATACTAGTGAGGTATACTATAATAGTGAGGTATACTATAATAGTGAGGTATACTATAATAGTGAGGTATACTATAATAGTGAGGTATACTATAATAGTGAGGTATACTGGTATTTTGCCAGTGCAATATACTGGTATTCTAAACAATACTTGACTATTTATGAGATGAAATGTTGATTACACGGAGAGACTATGTGGTTAGCACACAGAAAATGCCAATCCTTATTTTTTTTAATCGTTGAGATTAATAAAGACATGACTTTTGTAATGCAACATAGCAATATTTTGTCTAAATATTTCATATAAAACAATACGCTTGTTCATTTGGGAAGTTTCGATACTCGTGTGTTAATAAAAGATATATAATCCGATAAAAACCATATTCCATGTTTATATATTTGCATGACATTTATTAATCCTTTAATTTACCAAATATTATGATCATACTTGCATATCAATGCTGTTTCAGAGAGCTAATTCAGGCACAGAAGCAACATAAAGAAAAATTAAAGGTATTTTTGAAAGGAGATATACCGCTAGAGGATACGGAAATTGGACGGGTAGACCGGAAGCTTCGCATGGTCATGAGCAGAAGACATCTCATGAAGAAAAAGAAAAAGAAACCCGGAGTTCGAGATCTTTTGAAAGTTTTAACTAAAGCAAGTGCACATATTGACGATGGGTCAGACAAAGAAACAACTACAACCAATGATGAATCAGAAGATGACGAGGTTAAACCTCCTACTGCCATACCGACAAGAATAAACAGTATGGCAAACCTTATGAATTTCCTACCAAGTATCAAAAGAAACATGTCTTTAACAGCACAAACAGAGGATTCTGATTCGGTCAAGACAGAATAGACAAATAACATTGATCTAGTGTTTGTGGATTTATTCGATCATTTTCAAATATGCTTTTAATTATTAAACATCCTCTTGTGTCCAATGTTGCCTGTGTCTCTAGATTGTCCATTTTTCATTGCTCATTTTGTTTTCTCTAACGTCTACTCTATTAAAAAAAACAAATCCGAAAAAAAAATGAAAACTAGATTTGGGAGAAAACATGTTTTTTTTTTAAATCTTGCCTTGTGATTTATTAGTGAAATCCAGAGAATTCCATGAAATGAGCTTCTTACCATAAATATCCTGTTTAACCAAGAGCTAATTAATGTATAGAAAACAGACTCAGAGAAAACATCATCATAAAGTAAAAATCTGGATAGAAAACAACAATTGCGAATTAAACACAAAATCCCGTTACCACACAGAATCCCGTTACCACACAGAATCCCGTTACCACACAAAATCCCGTTACCACACAAAATCCCGTTACCACACAAAATCCCGTTACCACACAAAATCCCGTTACCACACAGAATCCCGTTACCACACAAAATCCCGTTACCACACAGAATCCCGTTACCACACAGAATCCCGTTACCACACAAAATCCCGTTACCACACAAAATCCCGTTACCACACAAAATCCCGTTACCACACAGAATCCCGTTACCACACAAAATCCCGTTACCACACAAAATCCCGTTACCACACAAAATCCCGTTACCACACAGAATCCCGTTACCACACAAAATCCCGTTACCACACAAAATCCCGTTACCACACAGAATCCCGTTACCACACAAAATCCCGTTACCACACAAAATCCCGTTACCACACAGAATCTCAAAAAAGAAAAAGAAAAAAAAGAAACGTAGTGAGTGAGACTAGTTCCTCCGTGAATGAACCTTTATACTCCATGAATATAACTAGCTTCTCCGTAACTAGGATTGGAAACTCCGTGAGTGTGACGAGGTACATCGTAGCTGAGACTAGTTACTTCTTGAGTGTGGGCTGCATTTAAAACTTTAAACCTTAGTCTACAATTACTAGACATTAGCTTACTACATCTATTGGTCGACCCTACTATTGTACTGCCCATGTTGAGTTTATGACTTGTCTACCTTAAGCAGGTTTTACCATCTTATATATAAGAAGAGTTTGAAGGTACCAAAGGAGTAATCAGAATCCGTAAATCGAAGGACAGACAACACAATGCCCAAAAGGACAAACAACGAACCACAAAACATACACATGAAACTAAAGATAGAGTAAAGTAGATTAACACGACTAGTCATTGACACTTCTATTGTATTATACGTGTTGAGAATATCACGATTTCTGTTCAATTGAATTAACCGGAAGGAATTTTGTGTAAGAAAAGTTTGAAGATACTTAGTAGGGTGCCCAGTGTTAAAAAAGACGCGTAGTTATCGAGTTTGGGTTAACGGAATTACACACGGCTACTTTTGGTTTTAAACGCTAGAAAAATTATTACATTTTGTATTTTTAATTGTCGTCGTAAGTTTCTGTGGTCACGAATTTTCTAATTTCACGTTTTTTAAAGGTACCCTCGGCTAACACATTGTACATGGTATTTTCAGGATGAAAAATAAAAATATTCTCCGCTATTTAAATAGCTAAAAAGGTTTTTACATAAGAGATATCAAAGATATAATTAAAATAAAAACGGGATGTAAATAATTGATTTTTGAAAAATTTGACCCCAAATTAACCGTATTTTCAACAAAAGCAAAGTAATTACACTACATTATAAATGTACTTTGATTTTGAAGAAAACATATTGATGAAATGTACATGTGTGCCAAAAATCATAATCTAAATGTCAGCGGTTGTTGATAAATTGGCAAAATATAAACTCAAATAACAGTGTAAATTTCCTCTTTGTCATACACGGATTGTCATGTACCCGTTTTTGTTAATGATGTGTCGCTCGCCGGTCATTAACTAGCACGATCTCTGTCTCAATGCATTTAGTATTTTCTCTTCTTTTATGGCAAATATATTGGTTTTAATTGTTCAGTAGAATTGTTTGTGGTTTTTATGTTTTAAATACATTCATTTTTATGTCGGCCGTTGATTGATTTTACTGTTTTTAAAATTTGTTTAATTCATGTGTTTCTAATACACGGACCAATCCTGCAGGATACGTTATAAGTCCGGAAATGGCTCAGTTTCACAGCCCAGTAAAACTTTGTCCGTCTAGTCCTAAAAGAAGTCGAAATGAAGTGAATTGGGACAAATGCATTATTTGTCCAAGTTCATTTTGTGACTCGCTAGTGATAACTATGCGAAATATTAGCAAAAATAGCTTTATCGAAGCACTGGAAGCCAGGAAAGATGATGTTTATGTTAGAATTTTGCAGGATGTTTCTAGTTTAGATTGTATTCGCTGTGAAGATTTTAAAATTTTGTACCATCGCGCTTGTTACAAATCATACACAAGCAGGCGCAATTGCAGTTATTCTATGTCAGAACCCACTGCAGTTGAACCGGGACATACTACATGTATAACAGAATAATTTGTGCCAGATTCTTGTATTAACCAACTGTTAAATTGGGAAGTATGTTTTCTCTGTGAAAAGAAAACGTTTAAAAAAGATAGAAAACTGAAAGAAATTGAATCAAATGATCGTCGGAATAACCTACGGGAATCGGCTGTTTTCAAAAATGATCAAAGAATCATCAAAATACTTGACAGCGAAGAATTTATTGATAATGCTGTCTATCATTCCGGTTGCATTACTAAGTACTTGCTAAGTTATTGTCCGGGCCTTTAACTGATATATATGAGATGCCGCCAGGAAACTTGTTTGTCGACTGTACGACCAAAAAGGAAAACTGAAGGAAGATCACGTCGATCTTAACAAATTAAGGGTAAGGTTAGCGACACTGAGGGATGCATGTTTAGCCAATCTTCCACTCTGTGAGACCACCTTCACTCAGCATGTCTTGCGATCCTCACTACAGATAAATATTTGGATGACTGCTCATGTTGCAAAACCGTCAATGAAGTCTGCAGTGCTATTTGGATGGGAAGACAGGAATGGATTAGTTCCAGTTTATTTCAAAGGCCAGATGTCTTCTGATTGTTTGCAAGACCTTATTTGTACTTGCAAAGGAAAATCTGTGTGCATGAAAGGATGCATTTGTTTTGAGCAAAGTCTATCTTGCACAGACCTTTGCCCTTGCCAAGCTGGCTACTTATGCCGCAATGAAAATACCCACATAGAAAAATCTAGAAATACTGATGAAGATGATGACATATGATCTCAATTTTGTTTCTTTTTCATCCAGTCTCCATCTATTTCACTGAATAAAACTGTTGTTATCAAAACTATGATCTCAGATATAACAGTCTTTCGTTTCCAACATTGTGACCATCAACTCACGTTAGTCATAGTTGTCCAGTTACCACGACTTCCCGTTGACGTCTTTTGTTTCATTGAGGCTTGGTCTAATGTCTGTTTTAGGCAAGCATCACTGTTTTCTGTGCTTAGTAAACTTAGACAAGTTCATACGTACTATGTGTTTTTCAGTAAATAGCATTTTCATTTGTTGCAATGTTTTTTAATGTGTTCTTTTTATATTGTTGTGGTGGTTATGTCATAGCTTGTTTTCGTTTTATGTTTTTTCTGGAATTTGTTCAGTCTCCGGACTATGATTTCTTTAATATTTTCTATGACTTGTTCCTTTGTTCGTTCGGTATACTACTGCCGATGTTTAAAAAAAAACGCCAACAAACAAACAAACCTGTCAGTGGGCTCTGACCTTGACGTGGTTGGTGGGCTTTCAAACTAACAAGAGACCACTTTTTTATTTGCCAAACACCTGAGATATTTGGAGTGTTCAGAGTGGCTTGTAGCCACATATCGTCCAAACGCATAATATGTCCATAGACCTTACGTTTTTAAACAAATGGCGTTTGACCTTTCCATAAATTGCCATGTTTTTGCACAGAATATTCGTTAAGTATTGATTGATCCTACAAATGATATGTTGCAAAGACATAAGCCATTAAATTTGAATTTTGGTACCTTTTACGAAGTTTGAGGTTAATAGATATTTTACCAGTAATTAGTCAACTGAAACATGATTTTTTTTGGAATCCGTCCACCAGTTGTCAAATGTTAAGGTTTAAAAAATAATTTGAAGGTTTCCTCTAAATGAATATCAAATAAAAATGAGAAATGTTCAAACTATGACAGGTCAAGGTCACTTTTATTTCTCATATATACGAAAATTGTAAAATGGCATTTTTTTTTTAGAAAATGGCCTTTTGCTATATATTTAAACAATGTAAAATAAAAAATAAGTATAAAATAATAAAATATTAAGCAAATAAAATTGGCATTCCAGTTTAAAGTTCTTCACAGTCTTGTCGAAGAAGGAAGCCTTTTAAAACTTGTGGTGTGTTAGTTCCAATTTTTAGATCTTGACCTTTGACATCAATTTAAAAAAAACGTGATCACAATACACAATGACGACATCTTTATTTCGATGCAGCTTGTTCTCCTCTTTCCAACGATGTATCATACAGGTGTGTGTAATTCCGTTAAGGCAAATTCGCAAAAATCTTCCGTCGGGCACCCTACTAACTGGAGTAATCAGAAGACGTAAAACGAAGGACAGCTAATATAATGGCCAAAAGGACAAACACCGATATGCAAAGCATTACACAGAAAAACTTAAGAGCCACCAACATGAACTCCACTAAAACAGGGTGAACTCAGATGTTCAGGAAGAGTTAGCAGCTCCTGCGGGAATCCATCTGTATTATTTTTATGTACCCTCCCCACGATATGAATTGAATACTTTGGCATCTATGCATTTTATTTTTAATTCCTATTTTTTTATTTGTTATTATGAAATACTCATTCATTAAGATAACGAAAACAATATCAGAAGAAAACAAATATCGATCGACAACATATTTGTTTCTATGGTGAGAGGCTTTTGTAATAGACTGTTGACATTCCAGTGGGAACAACTTACACATCACCTATTTACCTATTTGTTTTCACTCTTATTGGGCAGATTTTTCAAAGACTTCTCCAGATTAGAATAGGAAATATTTAAACAGTAAGAAAAGTTTGAAGATACCAAAGTAATAATCAAGAGTAAATTGAAGGACAGACATACAATGCCAAAACGAACCAAAAGTACAAACAATGGTCTGCAAAACACTACAGAGAAAGCGAAAGATTGAGCAAAACGAACCCTACTAAAAGCCTGGAATGCACTTTCACCGATAATGATAAAACAACCGCACATTTTGATTTATACCGTAGATATTGACATTGTATGACAGTTTCAATATAATAAATCTAATGACATCGATTTTACAACAGTAAATTTCTCTTTCTTCAGTAGCAACATTCCTCCTACCTTCCCTATTGACAGATTTTTGCTTCCAAAATGATACACAATTCTAAAACTTTAACAAGCGACCACTTTTGTCTACCAAATTACACAATCTAGTAAGCGAGACACATAAACTTGTGTAGAGGGCACATAAGCTTGTGTAGAGGTCACATAAACTTGTGTAGAGGGCACATAAACTTGTGTAGAGGTCACATAAACTTGTGTAGAGGGCACATAAACTTGTGTAGAGGGCACATAAACTTGTGTAGAGGTCACATAAACTTGTGTAGAGGGCACATAAACTTGTGTAGAGGTCACATAAACTTGTGTAGAGGGCACATAAACTTGTGTAGAAGGATCTTGATTCTAGTGTTCACAAGGATGTTATGCGGTAAATATTTGACCCGGTGACCTTGACCTTTGACCTTGAAAATCAATAGGGTTCCAGACTCTCCTAAGGACTATGTATGTACCAAGTTTGGTCAAAATCCATTGAAGGATGTTGATTCTAGAGATTCACAAGGATGTTATGCAGTAAAAATGTGACTCCTTGACCTTTGACCTTGAAAATCAATAGAGTTCCAGACACTCACAAGGACTATGTATGTACCAAGTTTGGTCAAAATCCATTGAAGTATGTTGATTCTAGAGTGTTCACAAGGATGTTATGCGGTAAAAATTTGACCCGGTGACCTTGACCTTTGATCTTGAAAATCAATAGGGTTCCAGATTATCTTAAGGACTAAATATTTACCAATTTTGGTCATAATCCATTGAAGGATGTTAATCCTAGAGTGTTCACAAGGATGTTACGGAAGGACGGACGGACGGACGGACGGACGGACGGACGCGTTACTATATCCCTTCGCAACTTCGTTGGCGAGGGGATAAATAGGACAAAACGAAAAACAATGATCTATACATAGCTTGACAAAGAGGAATACTATATTTAAAATCACAAATTTTACCAATTATAAAAACAATTTTCCTTTTGTGAAAATTAAGATCCCCGAATCAAAGTTCTTTCGCAGTAGTTACCATCCCAACATTTCTGTAATTTTGTAGCTTAATGAACACGATTCAAATAACTTTAATTTTCCTTCGAGTTATTCAAATAATTGATGAGCTATGACCGCATTTGTGTTAAAGCTCAGCATGATAATTAAAAGTAATTAGAATTACAATATCTGTTGTGCTATGCATTCAAATGATTACATACAGACAGTCGGACATATACGTGATAATATATCCCCCACTGTAATAAATTTGGCAATAAGGAGATTAAATTGCACACAATTAGTCACAATTCTTATTATTACATAATAACTTGGTATCAAGAAAAATAATGGGATACACCGAATACAATATTATACGACCACAGCACGTCCACAAGAGCTTTCTCCTGCAACAACTTGTCTGAAAACGATCATCAACCCGCAAAAATACTATCAAAATCGGACTTTTATCCCTTTTATCTTGGAAACCATGAGCAATATGTCACATCTGTTTGATTAATGCAAGTCGCAAATTTCATGTGAAATTCAAAGAATAATAAAAGGTGTTTTGGTCCCATTTTACCTCCTCTTGAAAACTCTAAGAGCAATAAACAATTATTGCCTTCAATGGATGTAAACATCCAGAATTGTTAACCAGATGGGGGTTGTTTTCCCGAGGGCTTTAGCCCGAGTGAAACAACCCCTTGAGGGTTAACAATTCTGATGTTTACAATCCATTGAAGGCAATAACTGTTTTATTATACCGAACAACAGACCAAAAATTGGGCATTTAAATAAATACATGTATTTAAGCAAAATGTGTGTTTAAAAATTTTGACAAATTTTTAACAAATGTTAAACTATTTCATGTTTATATTAAAGTTCACAACACAACCAGTGATATAGGGCACAAACCGGCCATCAGTAATATTTTCAACAGATTTAAAATGTGTGTTTAATGACTTCAAAAATTGCCTCGGGCCAATACAACCTTCCCTGAGCCATTATGACTAACCTTGGACATATAACCGGTCCATTATGAAAACACCCATTTCTTAATACTTTTATTAACCAGTCAATTTCAATTTTAGGTAGTCTTCATTCTTTTTGAAGAAGGCAATAGTATTGACCGAAATGGTAGGCTATAATTGTTTTATCATTTTTCAATATTATTTAAATATAAACATTTTGAAATTTTATGAAAACTGAATTTTTTGAAAATTTTGAAAATATTGAATTTTTTGAAAAATTTTGATATCTTATGAAAATTTTGAACATTTTTGAAATATTGAAATTTTTTGAAAATTTTGAACTTTAATTTTTTTTATTTTTTTTTGCTGATTTTAGAATTTTGAAATTGTATGAAAATTTTGAAATTTTATGAAATTTTTGAGAGTTATTTCCCTTTTGAGGCACGCAATAGGTTGTCTACCGGGAAACGATAGGGTTGTTACCCGGTAAACAACTAGTTGTTTCCCGTTTGGGTTAATTTTCACAAAACATTAAAATTGTTTCAGGTCATGTGATTTAATTTAAGCCAATGAGAAGTTAGTGAGGTATAATAATATCAATTATGTTGGCATATTACATAAATTCATCACAATTGGTAGAAAAATAAACGCTGAACATGTCAGAAACATGTATATGAACTATGTTTGAAGATGGATGGGACTAGAATCCCCAAATAAAAAGATCATTGTGCTACTATTCCATAAAGATAAGTGAAAAAGAACTCAAGTTATTGTGGTAAAGCAGTGTGTCTACAGACAACGACCATGACGACATTCCCACACCATATATAATACAATAGCAAAGACGTTTTTGTTGCTTTATGATAAAATCATAATTTCATTCAACTTTTCAGTTTTCTGTCAGAACATTTAGTCTAAAATAAACTAAAATAGGCACGGCTCTCCTTTCCTGTTGCATCTTCTCTAACGACAGCAATGACCTCTGTTCCACTTCCGTTTAACTTCAGAAAAATCTTACCAGCTTGTGGGGAATCCCGCGTAAGACTTACACTGTATATTCCAATTGACTGACACCTCTCATCGGTTGTATATTTGGGGTTCTTATCTTCACTTGCATAAATTTCAATATGTGCCACTTTTTGGTCAATGACAAGAGGAAAATAATCATGTTCTTTTCCAAATTCACCTAACCTCAATGTTTGTCCAATTTCAATATGTTTATCAAAGATATCATCCACCATAACTTGGCCATGCCTTCCTTTAGTTGGTGATATTTTGGTCATTTTATGTTTGTTTGCATCATATGGCAATTGCATGGCTACTCCGTACGTGTATCGTGATACTCTTTCAGTAATGGAGTGTGGTTCAAATCCATATAAAACAGCCCCTTTCAAAACAGCAAGACCAGGATCACGGGGAACAATTACACTTAGGTTTGGAAACTTATCCTTTATGGCTCCAATCAGCAGCGGTGAATCAGAATATCCACCAACAGCTAGAAGTGTACTGATGTTAGCTATTTCTGGTTTATTAAATAGTTCTTCGAAGACTCTTAGAACATTTTCAATAGAATAATTAAAAAATGTTCTATAAAGTTGATTGTTTATTCTAAGTTTGTCATTGGCCACGATAACTTTGTCGTTAAATACAGTATTTGGTAATGCTTCAGTAAGAGTTTCTCCCGTGTCCTCCTCGAAGGTTTTTAACCAAATCATTGGAACACGTAGTGTTACCACAGCTTTATCATTGGATGCATCTTTGTCTGTAAAAGACGTTTTCTTCAGCTCAAATATTGACATCAACTCAAAATACTCTGACGGGTGTTTTGTTCGAATCTCTTGTATAACAGGACCACCAAATAACCGTTCTAAAAATTTGAAGAATTCTTGATTGACTGTATTTCCTCCGTAATGTCCGCCACAAGCCTGATGGATTTCTTTTAAAGTATCTGTACCAGTCACTTCGTGAACGGTAATGTCTGTCGTTCCTCCTAGACAACAAAAATAAGAAATGTTGGATGATACCAAAAGTCGTAAATTGAAGAACAAACAATACAATGGCCGACAAAAAAGTACAAAATTACAAACAATGATCTACAAAACACTACACAGAAGTCTATTATTTGAGCGATAACAATCCCCACTCAAATACAGTGCGCTGCAGAAGAGGAAGCAGTTCCTGCTCTAGCAATGGAACACGAACATCATGTGATGATATTATCAAACTTAATATATTCATGATATTCTACTAACTCTTGTAGAACTAACTAAATGTATGTTGTTCATTGTGTATCATCTTTCGACTCTTCTGACATATATATTTCAAAACGCATTGCAACACGACCGGTGGCACTAGTGGAGCAGGAATTTTACGAACTACTTATCTTCTGGAGCACCGAGTTCCCTCCTTGTTTTTAGTTCGTGTTGCTAAATCTCTAGTTTTCTGTGTGTTTGCTCTTTATTTTACTTTGGCTATTGTTTGTTCTTCTTCAATGCATGGTGATGAAAATTAGTCATTAGAATTCCCACAGTCAAACAGATATATTACTGAACATCAAAAAATGTTCCTCTTATAACAGGGTCGGACACATTATCCTGCCTCCAACCAACCAGTCTTGATTTTTTCCCTTACTGTTTTGCGTGTTAACAGCGACGAGCCAAATACACATTTCATAGTTTTTTATTTACTACGATCTACTGCACATGAGGAGAGCACTACAACCATTATACTATCGACTGTTCAAGTATTTTTCAAGGTTCACGTAAAAAATCAGCTATCGTGACTACAGCTGACTGTAAGAGGAGATAATATACAATTACGGCCCTCTGTGCAGGGAAACATCCAAATTTGAGGGCTTGCCCGAGGGAAAACAATCCCCTGAGGGTTGACAAATCTGGATGTTTCCCTACACAGAGGGCCGTAATTGTTTTATTATATTTTTGCCAATGTTTTATAGGTTATCTCCCTTGAGGGGGAAAATTGGGTTGTTCGGCGGGGGAAAATAGGTGTTACTGATAACACTACTTACACCATGGTGTATGTCAGATCAAAATCTATCATATAGATTAAAATATAATAATATGCAATATTATTTGGGAGCATGTTATCTTTAATCTGAAAGGTCCAAATAGATCTCAAATTTAAAACAAGTAATATACCTCCTTGATCGAATACGATATACTTTGAGCCTTTTTGCATGGCAGCTATCTTTTTTCCACCATCTCCTGTTGTTTCCACGGAAACTGGAACTTTTCTACAGTATAGAGATGCTGCCTCTGGTTCTAAAGCTAGCGTCAGCTGATCCTCGGAAATCCCAGCCTGTAACGGAAAACAAATATGGATAATTAATAATATAGATCAATTAATAAATTGAGAAATGCTCAAGAAAATGAAATTATATTTCAGAAGAGTCGTTTCATTTTCATTGGTTTACTGAAATAAAACAAAGATATAAATATATATATATATGTGTGTGTGTGTGTGTGGGTGTGTCATCCATATACACATTAATGTTCCGCCTACTACATTAATTGTAAAAGATGAGACATCATATATGAGTGTTGTGTTGTGCTGGTGTACTATTAGTCCCCGGGGTATCATCTGCCCAGTGGCCAATGCTTCGACAATGACATGGTTATTATTATTGAAAATTAGAGCTTCTGAATAATACAATTATAATATAAACTAAGGTTCTCCCTTAGGTGACTTTAGCCGATTGTGGCTATCCTGTTTAGGTTCTCCTCCGTCAGGTGACTTTAGCCGATTGTAGCTATCCTGTTTAGGTTCTCCTCTCTCAGGTGACTTGAGCCGATTGTGGCTCTACTGTTTATGATCTCCTCCCTCAGGTGACGTTAGCCGATTGTGGCTATCCTGTTTAGGTTCTCCTCCCTCAGGTGACTTTAACCGATCGTGGCTATCCTGTTTAGGCTCTCCTCCCTCAGTTGACTTTAACCGATTGTGGCTATCCTGTTTAGGTTCTCCTCCCTCAGGTGACCTTAGCCGATTATGCTATCCTGTTTAGGTTCTCCTCCCTCAGGTGACTTTAGCAGATTGTGGCTATCCTGTTTAGGTTCTCCTCTCTCAGGTGACTTGAACCGATTGTGGCTCTCCTGTTTATGATCTCCTCCCTCAGATGACGTTAGCCGATTGTGGCTATCCTGTTTAGGTTCTCCTCCCTCAGGTGACTTTAACCGATCGTGGCTATCCTGTTTAGGCTCTCCTCCCTCAGTTGACTTTAACCGATTGTGGCTATCCTGTTTAGGTTCCCCTCCCTCAGGTGACTTTAGCAGATTGTGGTTATCCTGTTTCGGTTCTCCTCCCTCAGGTGACCTTAGCCGATCTTGGCTATCCTGTTTAGGTTCTCCTCCCTCAGGTGACCTTAGCCAATTGTGGCTATCCTGTTTAGGTTCTTCTCCCTTAGGTGACTTTAGCCGATTGTGGCTATCCTGTTTTGGTTCCCCTTCCTCAGGTGACTTTAACCGATTGTGGCTATCCTGTTTAGGATCTCCTCCCTCAGGAGACTTTAACAGACTGTGGCTATCCTGTTTAGGTTCTCCTCCTTCAGGTGACTTTAGCCGATCGTGGATATCCTGTTTAGGTTCTCCTCCTTTAAGTGACCTTAACCGATCGTGGCTATCCTGTTTAGGTTCTCCTCCCTCAGGTGACCTTAGCCGATTGTGGCTATCCTGTTTAGGTTCTCCTCCCTCAGGTATCTTTAGCCGATCGTGGCTATCCTGTTTAGGCTCTCCTCCCTCAGGTGACCTTAGCCGATTGTGGCTATCCTGTTTAGGTTCTCCTCCCTCAGGTGACATTAGCCGATTGTGGCTATCCTGTTTTGGTTCTCCTTCTTCAGGTGACTTTAACCGATTGTGGCTATCCTGTTTATGTTCTCCTCCCTTAGGTGACTTTAGCCGATTGTGGCTATCCTGTTTAGGTTCTCATCCCTCAGGTGACTTTAGCCGATTGTGGCAATCCTGTTTAGGTTCTCTTCCCTCAGGTGACTTTAGGCCATTGTGGCTATCCTGTTTAGGTTCTCCTCCGTCAGGTGACTTTAACAGATTGTGGCTATCCTGTTTAGGTTATCCTCCGTCAGGTGACTTTAGCCGATTGTGGCTATCCTGTTTAGGTTCTCCTCCCTCAGGTGACCTTAGCCGATTGTGGCTATCCTGTTTAGGTTCTCCTCCCTCAGGTGACTTTAGCCAATCGTGGCTATCCTGTTTAGGTTCTCCTCCCTCAGTTGACCTTAGCCGATTGTGGCCATCCAGTTTAGGTTCTCATCCCTCAGGTGCCTTTAACCGATTGTGGTTATCCTGTTTAGGTTCTCCTCCCTCAGGTGACTTTAGCCGATTGTGGCTATCCTGTTTAGGCTCTCCTCCCTCAGTTGACCTTAACCGATTTTGGCTATCCTGTTTAGGTTCTCCTCCCTCAGGTGACCTTAACCGATTGTGGCTATCCTGTTTAGGATCTCCTCCATCAGGTGACATTAGCCGACTGTGGCTATCCTGTTTAGGTTCTCCTCCCTCAGGTGACTTTAGCCGACTGTGGCTATCCTGTTTAGGTTCTCATACCTCAGGTGACTTTAGCCGATTGTGGTTATCCTGTTTAGGTTCTCCTCCCTCAGGTGACTTTAGCCGATCGTGGCTATCCTGTTTAGGTTCTCCTCACTCAGGTGACATTAGCCGATCGTGGCTATCCTGTATAGGTTCTCCTCCCTCAGTTGACCTTAGCCGATTGTGGCTATCCTGTTTAGGTTCTCCTTCCTCAGGTGACTTTAGCCGATTGTGGCTATCCTGTTTTGGTTCTCCTTCCTCAGGTGACTTTAACCGATTGTGGCTATCCTGTTTAGGTTCTCCTCCCACAGGTGAATTTAGCCGATCATGGCTATCCTGTTTAGGTTCTCCTCCTTTAAGTGACCTTAGCCGATCGTGGCTATCCTGTTTAAGTTTTCCTCCATCGGGTGACCGTAGCCGATCGTGGCTATCCTGGTAAGGTTCTCCTCCCTCAGGTGACCTTAGCCGATTGTGGTTATCCTGTTGAGATTCTCCTCCCTCAGGTGTCTTTAGCCGATCGTAGCTATCCTGTTTAGGTTCTCCTCCCTCAGGTGACCTTAGCCGATTGTGGCTATCCTGTTCAGGTTCTCCTTCCTCAGGTGACTTTAGCCGATTGTGGCTATCCTGTTTTGGTTCTCCTTCCTCAGGTGACTTTAGCCGATTGTGGCTATCCTGTTTAGGTTCTCCTCCCTCATGTGACATTAACCGATTGTGGCTATACTGTTTAGGTTCTCCTCCCTCAGGTGACTTTAGCCGATTGTGGCTATCCTGTTTAGGCTCTCCTCCCTAAGTTGACCTTAACCGATTGTGGCTATCCAGTTTAGGTTCTCCTCCCTCAGGTGACCTTAACCGATTGTGGCTATCCTGTTGAGGTTCTCCTCCATGAGGTGACTTTAGCCGACTGTGGCTATCCTGTTTAGGTTCTCCTCCCTCAGGTGACTTTAGCCGACTGTGGCTATCCTGTTTAGGTTCTCATCCCTCAGGTGACCTTAGCCGATCGTGTCTATCCTGTTTAGGTTCTCCTCCCTCAGTTGACCTTATCCGATTATGGCTATCCTGTTTAGGTTCTCCTCCCTCAGGTGTCTTTAGCCGATTGTGGCAATCCTGTTTAGGTTCTCCTCCCTCAGGTGACTTTAGCCGATCGTGGCTATCCTGTTTAGGTTCTCCTCCTTTAAATGACCTTAGCCGATCGTGGCTATCCTGTTTAGTTTTTCCTCCCTCGGGTGACCGTAGCTGATTGTGGCTATCCTGGTTAGGTTCTCCTTCCTCAGGTAACCGTAGCCGATTGTGGCTATCCTGTTTAGGTTCTCCTCCATCAGGTGTCTTTAGCCGATCGTGGCTATCCTGTTTAGGTTCTCCTCCCTCAGTTGACCTTAGCCGATTGTGGCTATCCTGTTTAGGTTCCCCTCCCTCAGGTGAATTTAGCCGATTGTGGCTATCCTGTTTTGGTTCTCCTTCCTCAGGTGACTTTAACCAATTGTGGCTATCCTGTTTAGGTTCTCATCCCTCAGGTGATTTTAACCGATTGTGGTTATCCTGTTTAGGCTCTCCTCCCTCAGTTGACCTTAACCGATTGTGGCTATCCTGTTTAGGTTCTCCTCCCTCAGGTGACCTTAACCGATTGTGCCTATCCTGTTTAGGTTCTCCTCCATCAGGTGACATTAGCCGACTGTGGCTATCCTGTTTAGGTTCTCCTCCCTCAGGTGACTTTAGCCGACTGTGGCTATCCTGTTTAGGTTCTCATCCCTCAGGTTACTTTAGCCGATTGTGGCTATCCTGTTTAGGTTCTCCTCCATCAGGTGACATTAGCCGACTGTGGCTATCTTGTTTAGGTTCTCCTCCATCAGGTGACATTAGCCGACTGTGGCTATCCTGTTTAGGTTCTCCTCCCTCAGGTGACTGTAGCCGACTGTGGCTATCCTGTTTAGGTTCTCATCCCTCAGGTGACTTTAGCCGATTGTAGCAATCCTATTTAGGTTCTCCTCCGTCAGGTGACTTTAGGCGATTGTGGCTATTTTGTTTAGATTATCCTCCGTCACATGACTTTAGCCGATTGTGGCTATCCTGTATAAGTTCTCCTCCCTCAGGTGAGTTTAGCCGATTGTGGCTATCCTGTTTAGGTTCTACTCCGTCAGGAGACTTTAACCGATTGTGGCTATCCAGTTTAGTTTCTCATCCCTCAGGTGACTTTAACCGATTATGGCAATCCTGTTTAGGTTCCCCTCCCTCAGGTGAATTTAGCCGATTGTGGCTATCCTGTTTTGGTTCTCCTTCCTCAGGTGACTTTAACCAATTGTGGCTATCATGTTTAGGTTCTCCTCCCTGGGGAGACTTTAACCGATTGTGGCCATCCAGTTTAGGTTCTCATCCCTCAGGTGACTTTAACCGATTGTGGTTATCCTGTTTAGACTCTCCTCCCTCAGTTGACTTAACCGATTGTGGCTATCCTGTTTAGGTTCTCCTCCCTCAGGTGACATTAACCGATTGTGCCTATCCTGTTTAGGTTCTCCTCCATCAGGTGACATTAGCCGACTGTGGCTATCCTGTTAAGGTTCTCCTCCCTCAGGTGACTTTAGCCGACTGTGGCTATCCTGTTTAGGTTCTCATCCCTCAGGTGACTTTAGCCGATTGTTGCAATCCTGTTTAGGTTCTCCTCCCTCAGGTGACTTTAGCCGATTGTGGCTATTCTGTTTAGGTTATCCTCCGTCAGGTGACTTTAGCCGATTGTGGCTATCCCGTATAGGTTCTACTCGATCAGGTGACTTTAGCCGATTGTGGCTATCCTGTTTTGGTTCTCCTTCCTCAGGTGACTTTAACCGATTGTGGCTATCCTGTTTAGGTTCTACTCCATCAGGAGATTTTAACCGATTGTGGCTATCCAGTTTAGGTTCTCATCCTCAGGTGACTTTAACCGATTGTGGCTATCCTGTTTAGGTTCTCCTCCCTCAGGTGACTTTAGCCGATTGTGGCTATCATGTTTAGGCTCTCCTCCCTCAGTTAACCTTAACTGATTGTGGCTATCCTGTTTAGGTTCTCCTCCCTCAGGTGACCTTAACCGATTGTGGCTATCCTGTTGAGGTTCTCCTCCATCAGGTGACTTTAGCCGATTGTGGCTATCATGTTTAGGCTCTCCTCCATCAGTTGACCTTAACTGATTGTGGCTATCCTGTATAGGTTCTCGTCCCTCAGGTGACCTTAACCGATTGTGGCTATCCTGTTGAGGTTCTACTCCATCAGGTGACATTAGCCGACTGTGGCTATCTTGTTTAGGTTCTCCTCCCTCAGGTGACTTTAGCCGACTGTGGCTATCCTGTTTAGGTTCTCATCCCTCAGGTGACCTTAACTGAATGTGGCTATCCTGTTTAGGTTCTCCTCCATCAGGTGACATTAGCCGACTGTGGCTATCTTGTTTAGGTTCTCCTCCATCAGGTGACATTAGCCGACTGTGGCTATCCTGTTTAGGTTCTCCTCCCTCAGGTGACTGTATCCGACTGTGGCTAACCTGTTTAGGTTCTCATCCCTCAGGTGAATTTAGCCGATTGTGGCAATCCTGTTTAGGTTCTCCTCCCTCAGGTGACTTTTGACGATTGTGGCTATCTTGTTTAGGTTATCCTCCGTCAGATGACTTTAGCCGATTGTGGCTATCCTGTATAGGTTCTCCTCCCTCAGGTGACTTTAGCCGATTGTGGCTATCCTGTTTAGGTTCTACTCCCTCTGGAGACTTTAACCGATTGTGGCTATCCAGTTTAGTTTCTCATCCCTCAGGTGACTTTAACCGATTGTGGCTATCCTGTTTAGGTTGTCCTCCCTCAGGTGACTTTAGCCGACTGTGGCTATCCTGTTTGGGTTCTCATCCCTCAGGTGACCTTAGCCGATCGTGGCTATCCTGTTTAGGTTCTCCTCCCTCAGTTGACCTTATCCGATTGTAGCTATCCTGTTTAGGTTCTCCTCCCTCAGGTGCCTTTAGCCGACTGTGGCTATCCTGTTTAGGTTCTCATCCCTCAGGTGACTTTAGCCGATTGTGGCAATCCTGTTTAGGTTCTCCTCCCTCAGGTGACTTTAGCCGATTGTGGCTATCTTGTTTAGGTTATCCTCCGTCAGATGATTTTAACCGATTGTGGCTGTCCTGTATAGGTTCTCCTCCCTCAGGTGACTTTAGCCGATTGTGGCTATCCTGTTTAGGGTCTACTCCCTCAGGAGACTTTAACCGATTGTGGCTATCCAGTTTAGTTTCTCATCCCTCAGGTGACTTTAACCGATTGTGGCTATCCTGTTTAGGTTCTCCTCCCTCAGGTGACTTTAGCCGACTGTGGCTATCCTGTTTAGTTTCTCATCCCTCAGGTGACTTTAGCCGATTGTGGCTATCCTGTTTAGGTTCTCATCCCTCAGGTGACCTTAGCCGATCGTGGCTATCCTGTTTAGGTTCTCCTCCCTCAGTTGACCTTTTCCGATTGTAGCTATCCTGTTTAGGTTCTCCTCCCTCAGGTGACTTTAGCCGATCATGGCTATCCTGTTTAGGTTTTCCTCCTTTAGATGACCTTAGCCGATCGTGGCTATCCTGTTTAGTTTTTCCTCCCTCGGGTGACCGTAGCCGATTGTGGCTGTCCTGGATAGGTTCTCCTCCCTCAGGTGACCTTAGCCGATTGTGGCTATCCTGTTTAGGTTCTCCTCTCTCAGGTGTCTTTAGACGATCGTGGCTATCCTGTTTAGGTTCTCCTCCCTCAGGTGACCTTAGCCGATTGTGGATATCCTGTTTAGGTTCCCCTCCCTCAGGTGACTTTAGCCGATTGTGGCTATCCTGTTTTGGATCTCCTTCCTCAGGAGACTTTAACCGATTGTGGCCATCCAGTTTAGGTTCTCATCCCTCAGGTGACTTTAACCGATTGTGGTTATCCAGTTTAGGTTCTCCTCCCTCAGGTGACTTTAGCCGATTGTGGCTATCCTGTTTAGGCTCTCCTCCCTCAGGTGACCTTAACCGATTGTAGCTATCCTGTTTAGGTTCTCCTCCATCAGGAGACATTAGCCGACTGTGGCTATCCTGTTTAGGTTCTCCTCCCTCAGGTGACTTTACCCGACTGTGGCTATCCTGTTTAGGTTCTCCTTCCTCAGGTGACTTTAGCCGATTGTGGCTATCCTGTTTAGGTTATCCTCCGTCAGGTGACTTTAGCCGATTGTGGCTATCCTGTTTAGGTTCTCCTCCTTCAGGTGACCTTAGCCGTTTGTGGCTATCCTGTTTAGGTTCTCCTCCCTCAGGTGACATTAGCCGAGTGTGGCTCTCCTGTTTATGTTCTCCTCCCTCAGGTGACTTTAGCCGATTGTGGCTATCCTGTTTGGGTTCTCCTTCCTCAGGTGACCTTATCCAATTGTGGCTATCCTGTTTAGGTTCTCCTTCATCAGGTGACTTTAGCCAATTGTGGCTATCCTGTTTAGGTTCTCCTCCCTCAGGTGACATTAGCCGAGAGTGGCTCTCCTGTTTATGTTCTCCTCCCTCAGGTGACTTTAGCCGATTGTGGCTATCCTGTTTAGGTTCTCCTTCCTCAGGTGACCTTAGCCAATTGTGGCTATCCTGTTTAGGTTCTCCTTCCTCAGGTGACCTTAGCCAATTGTGGCTATCCTGTTTAGGTTCTCCTCCCTCAGGAGACTTTAACCGATTGTGGCTATCCAGTTTATGTTCTCATCCCTCAGGTGACCTTAGCCGATCGTGGCTATCCTGTTGAGGTTCTCCTCCCTTAGGTGACCTTAGCCGATGGTGGCTATCCTGTTTAGGTACTCATCCCTCAGGTGACCTTAACCGATTGTGGCTATCCTGTTGAGGTTCTCCTCCATCAGGTGACATTAGCCGACTGTGGCTATCCTGTTTAGGTTCTCCTTCCTCAGGTGACTTTAGCCGATTGTGGCTATCCTGTTTAGGTTCTCCTCCCTCAGGTGACTTTAGCCGATTGTGGCTATCCTGTTTAGGTTCCCCTCCGTCAGGTGACTTTAGCCGATTGTGGCTATCCTGTTTAGGTTCTCCTCCGTCAGGTGACATTAGCCGTTTGTGGCTATCCTTTTTAGGTTCTCCTCCCTCAGGTGACATTAGCCGAGTGTGGCTCTCCTGTTTATGTTCTCCTCCCTCAGGTGACTTTAGCCGATTGTGGCTATCCTGTTTAGGTTCTCCTCCGTCAGTTGACATTAGCCGTTTGTGGCTATCCTGTTTATGTTCTCCTCCCTCAGGTGACTTTAGCCGATTGTGGCTATCCTGTTTAGGTTCTCCTTCCTCAGGTGACCTTAGCCAATTGTGGCTATCCTGTTTAGGTTCTCCTCCCTCAGGTGACTATAACCGATTGTGGCTATCCTGTTTTGGTTTTCCTCCCTCAGGTGAGTATAACCGATTGTGGCTATCCTGTTTAGGTTCTCCTCCCTCAGGAGACTTTAACCGTTTGTGGCTATCCAGTTTATGTTCTCATCCCTCAGGTGACCTTAGCCGATCGTGGCAATCCTGTTTAGGTTCTCCTCCCTCAGGTGACCTTAGCCGATTGTGGCTATCCTGTTTAGGTTCTCCTCCCTTAGGTGACCTTAGCCGATCGTGGCTATCCTGTTTAGGTACTCATCCTTCAGGTGACCTTAACCGATTGTGGCTATCCTGTTGAGGTTCTCCTCCATCAGGTGACATTAGCCAACTGTGGCTATCCTGTTTAGGTTCTCCTCCCTCAGGTGACTTTAGACGACTGTGGCTATCCTGTTTAGGTTCTCCTCCATCAGGTGACCTTAGCCGATCGTGTCTATCCTGTTTAGGTTCTCCTCCCTCGGTTGACCTTATCCGATTGTGGCTATCCTGTTTAGGTTCTCCTCCCTCAGGTGACTTTAGCCGACTGTGGCTATCCTGTTTAGGTTCTCATCCCTCAGGTGACTTTAACCGATTGTGGCTATCCTGTTTAGGTTCTCCTCCCTCAGGTGACTTTAGCCGATTGTGGCTATCCTGTTTAGGTTCTCATCCCTCAGTTGACCTTAGCCGATCGTGGCTATCCTGTTTAGGTTCTCCTCCCTCAGTTGACCTTTTCCGATTGTAGCTATCCTGTTTAGATTCTCCTCCCTCAGGTGACTTTAGCCGATCGTGGCTATCCTGTTTAGGTTTTCCTCCTTTAGATGACCTTAGCCGATCGTGGCTATCCTGTTTAGTTTTTCCTCCCTCGGGTGACCGTAGCCGATTGTGGCTGTCCTGGATAGGTTCTCCTCCCTCAGGTGACCTTAGCCGATTGTGGCTATCCTGTTTAGGTTCTCCTCTCTCAGGTGTCTTTAGACGATCGTGGCTATCCTGTTTAGGTTCTCCTCCCTCAGGTGACTTTAGCCGATTGTGGCTATCCTGTTTAGGTTCCCCTCCCTCAGGTGACTTTAGCCGATTGTGGCTATCCTGTTTTGGATCTCCTTCCTCAGGAGACTTTAACCGATTGTGGCCATCCAGTTTAGGTTCTCATCCCTCAGGTGACTTTAACCGATTGTGGTTATCCAGTTTAGGTTCTCCTCCCTCAGTTGACTTTAGCCGATTGTGGCTATCCTGTTTAGGCTCTCCTCCCTCAGTTGACCTTAACCGATTGTGGCTATCCTGTTTAGGTTCTCCTCCCTCAGGTGACCTTAACCGATTTTGGCTATCCTGTTTAGGTTCTCCTCCATCAGGTGACATTAGCCGACTGTGGCTATCCTGTTTAGGTTCTCCTCCCTCAGGTGACTTTACCCGACTGTGGCTATCCTGTTTAGGTTCTCCTTCCTCAGGTGACTTTAGCCGATTGTGGCTATCCTGTTTAGGTTATCCTCCGTCAGGTGACTTTAGCCGATTGTGGCTATCCTGTTTAGGTTCTCCTCCTTCAGGTGACCTTAGCCGTTTGTGGCTATCCTGTTTAAGTTCTCCTCACTCAGGTGACATTAGCCGAGTGTGGCTCTCCTGTTTATGTTCTCCTCCCTCAGGTGACTTTAGCCGATTGTGGCTATCCTGTTTAGGTTCTCCTTCCTCAGGTGACCTTAGCCAATTGTGGCTATCCTGTTTTGGTTCTCCTTCCTCAGGTGACTTTAGCCAATTGTGGCTATCCTGTTTAGGTTCTCCTCCCTCAGGTGACCTTTGCCGAGTGTGGCTCTCCTGTTTATGTTCTCCTCCCTCAGGTGACTTTAGCCGATTGTGGCTATCCTGTTTAGGTTCTCCTTCCTCAGGTGACCTTAGCCAATTGTGGCTATCCTGTTTAGGTTCTCCTTCCTCAGGTGACCTTAGCCAATTGTGGCTATCCTGTTTAGGTTCTCCTCCCTCAGGTGACTTTATCCGATTGTGACTATCCTGTTTAGGTTCTCCTCCCTCCGGAGACTTTAACCGATTGTGGCTATCCAGTTTATGTTCTCATCCCTAAGGTGACCCTAGCCGATCGTGGCTGTCCTGTTGAGGTTCTCCTCCCTCAGGTGACCTTAGCCGATTGTGCCTATCCTGTTTAGGTTCTCCTCCCTTAGGTGACCTTAGCCGATGGTGGCTATCCTATTTAGGTACTCATCCCTCAGGTGACCTTAACCGATTGTGGCTATCCTGTTGAGGTTCTCCTCCATCAGGTGACATTAGCCGACTGTGGCTATCCTGTTTAGGTTCTCCTTCCTCAGTTGACTTTAGCCGATTGTGGCTATCCTGTTTAGGTTATCCTCCGTCAGGTGACTTTAGTCGATTGTGGCTATCCTGTTTAGGTTCTCCTCCGTCAGGTGACATTAGCGTTTGTGGCTAACCTGTTTAGGTTCTCCTCCCTCAGGTGACATTAGCCGAGTGTGGCTCTCCTGTTTATGTTCTCCTCCCTCAGGTGACTTTAGCCGATTGTGGCTATCCTGTTTAGGTTCTCTTTCCTCAGGTGACCTTAGCCAATTGTGGCTATCCTGTTTAGGTTCTCCTCCCTCAGGTGACTATAACCGATTGTGGTTATCCTGTTTTGGTTTTCCTTCCTCAGGTGACTTTATCCGATTGTGACTATCCTGTTTAGGTTCTCCTCCCTCAGGAGACTTTAACCGATTGTGGCAATCCTGTTTATGTTCTCATCCCTCAGGTGACCTTAGCCGATCGTGGCAATCCTGTTTAGGTTCTCCTCCCTTAGGTGACTTTAGCCGATCGTGGCTATCCTTTTTAGGTTCTCCTCCTTTAAATGACCTTAGCCGATCGTGGCTATCCTGGTTAGATTCTCCTCCCTCAGGTGACCTTAGCCGATTGTGGCTATCCTGTTTAGGTTCTCCTCTCTCAGGTGTCTTTAGCCTATCGTGGCTATCCTGTTTAGGTTCTCCTCCCTCAGGTGACCTTAGCCGATTGTGGCTATCCTGTTTAGGTTCCCCTCCCTCAGGTGACTTTAGCCGATTGTGGCTATCCTGTTTTGGTTCTCCTTCCTCAGGTGACTTTAACCAATTGTGGCTATCCCGTTTAGGTTCTCCTCCCTCAGGAGACTTTAATCGATTGTGGCCATCCAGTTTAGGTTCTCATCCCTCAGGTGACTTTAACCGATTGTGGTTATCCTGTTTAGGCTCTGCTCCCTCAGTTGACCTTAACCAATTGTGGCTATCCTGTTTAGGTTCTCCTCCCTAAGGTGACCTTAACCGATTGTGGCAATCCTGTTTAGGTTCTCCTCCATCAGGTGACATTAGCCGACTGTGGCTATCCTGTTTAGGTTCTCCTCCCTCAGGTGACTTTACCCGACTGTGGCTATCCTGTTTAGGTTCTCCTTCCTCAGGTGACTTTAGCCTATTGTGGCTATCCTGTTTAGGTTATCCTCCGTCAGGTGACTTTAGCCGATTGTGGCTATCCTGTTTAGGTTCTCCTCCGTTAGGTGACATTAGCCGTTTGTGGCTATCCTGTTTAGGTTCTCCTTCCTTAGGTGACTTTAGCCGATTGTGGCTATCCTGTTTTGGTTCTCCTTCCTCAGGTGACTTTAACCGATTGTGGCTATCCTGTTTAGGTTCTACTCCCTCAGGAGACTTTAACCGATTGTGGCTATCCAGTTTAGTTTCTCATCCCTCAGGTGACTTTAACCGATTGTGGCTATCCTGTTTAGGTTCTCCTCCCTCAGGTGACTTTAGCCGACTGTGGCTATCCTGTTTAGGTTCTTATCCCTGAGGTGACCTTAGCCGATTGTGACTATCCTGTTTAGGTTCTCCTCCCTCAGTTGACCTTATCCGATTGCGGCTATCCTGTTTAGGTTCTCCTCCCTCAGGTGACTTTAGCCGATTGTGGCTATCCTGTTTTGGTTTTCCTCCCTCAGGATACTTTAACAGATTGTGGCTATCCTGTTTAGGTTCTCCTCCCTCAGGTGACTTTAGCCGATCGTGGCTATCTGTTTAGGTTTTCCTCCTTTAGATGACCTTAGCCGATCTTGGCTATCATGTTTAATTTTTCCTCCCTCGGGTGACCGTAGCCGATTGTGGCTATCCTGGTTAGGTTCTCCTCCCTCAGGTGACCATAGCCGATTGTGGCTATCCTGTTTTGGTTCTCCTCTCTCAGGTGTCTTTAGCCGATCGTGGCTATCCTGTTTAGGTTCACCTCCCTCAGGTGACCTTAGCCGATTGTGGCTATCCTGTTTAGGTTCCCCTCCCTCAGGAGACGTTAACCGATTGTGGCCATCCAGTTTAGGTTCTCATCCCTCAGGAGACTTTAACCGATTGTGGTTATCCTGTTTAGGTTCTCTTCCCTCAGGTGACTTTAGCCGATTGTGGCTATCCTGTTTAGGCTCTCCTCCCTCAGTTGACCTTAACCGATTGTGGCTATCCTGTTTAGGTTCTCCTCCCTCAGGTGACCTTAACCGATTGTGGCAATCCTGTTAAGGTTCTCCTCCGTCAGGTGACTTTAGCCGGTTGTGGCTATCCTCTATAGGTTCCACTCCCTCAGGTGACTTTAGCCGACTGTGGCTATCCTGTTTCGGTTCTCATCCCTCAGGTGACCTTAGACGATCGTGTCTATACTGTTTAGGTTCTCCTCCCTCAATTGACCTTATCCGATTGTGGCTATCCTGTTTAGGTTCTCCTCCCTCAGGTGACTTTAGCCGATTGTGGCTATCCTGTTTAGGTTCTCCTCCGTCAGTTGACTTTAACAGATTGTGGCTATCCTGTTTAGGTTCTCCTCCCTTAGGTGACTTTAGCCGATCATGGCTATCCTGTTTAGGTTCTCCTCCTTTAAATGACCTTAGCCGATCGTGGCTATCTTGTTTAGTTTTTCCTCCCTCGGGTGACCTTAGCTGATTGTGGCTATCCTGGTTAGGTTCTTCTCCCTCAGGTGACCGTAGCCGATTGTGGCTATCCTGTTTAGGTTCTCCTCTCTCAGGTGTCTTTAGCCGATCGTGGCTATGCTGTTTAGGTTCTCCTCCCTCAGGTGACCTTATCCGATTGTGGCTATCCTATTTAGGTTTCCCTCCCTCAGGTGACTTTAACCAATTGTGGCTATCCTGTTTAGGTTCTCCTCCCTCAGGAGACTTTAACCGATTGTGGCCATCCAGTTTAGGTTCTCATCCCTCAGGTGACTTTAACAGATTGTGGTTATCCTGTTTAGATTCTCCTTCCTCAGGTGACCTTAACCGATTGTGACTATCCTGTTTAGGTTCTCCTCCATCAGATGACATTAGCCGACTGTGGCTATCCTGTTTAGGTTATCCTCCGTCAGGTGTCTTTAGCCGACTGTGGCTATCCTGTTTAGGTTCTCATCCATCAGGTGACTTTAGCCGATTGTGGCAATCCTGTTGAGGTTCTCCTTCCTCAGGTGACTTTAACCGATTGTGGCTATCCAGTTTAGTTTCCCATCCCTCAGGTGACTTTAACCGATTGTTGTTATCCTGTTTAGGTTCTCCTCCCTCAGGTGACTTTATCTGAATGTGGCTATCCTGTTTAGGTTCTCATCCCTCAGGTGACCTTAGCCGATCGTGGCTATCCTGTTTAGGTTCTCCTCCCTCAGTTGACCTTATCCGATTGTGGCTATCCTGTTTAGGTTCTCCTTCCTCAGGTGACTTTAGCCGATTGTGGCTATCCTGTTTAGGTTCTCCTCCCTCAGGAGACTTTAGCAGATTGTGGCTATCCTGTTTAGATTCTCCTCCCTCAGGTGACTTTAGCCGATCGTGGCTATCCTGTTTAGGTTCTCCTCCCTCGGGTGATCGTAGCCGATCGTGGCTATCCTGTTTAGGTTCTCCTCCCTCAGGTGACCTTAGCCGATTGTGGCTATCCTGTTTAGGTTCCCCTCCCTCAGGTGACTTTAGCCGATTGTGGCTATCCTGTTTTGGTTCTACTTCCTCAGGTGACTTTAACCGATTGTAGCTATCCTGTTTAGGTTCTCCTCCCTCAGGAGACTTTAACCGATTGTGGCCATCCAGTTTAGGTTCTCATCCCTCAGGTGTCTTTAACCGATTGTGGTTATCCTGCTTAGGTTCTCCTCCCTCAGGTGACTTTAGCCGATTGTGGCTATCCTATTTAGGCTCTCCTCCCTCAGTTGACCTTAACCGATTGTGGCTATCCTGTTTAGGTTCTCCTCCCTCAGGTGACCTTAACCGATTGTGGCTATCCTGTTTAGGTTCTCCTCCGTCAGGTGACTTTAGCCGATTGTGGCTATCCTGTATAGGTTCTCCTCCCTCAGGTGACTTTAGCTGATTGTGGCTATCCTGTTTAGGTTCTCCTCCCTCAGGAGACTTTAGCAGATTGTGGCTATCCTGTTTAGGTTCTCCTCCCTCAGGTGACTTTAGCCGATCGTGGCTATCCTGTTTAGGTTCTCCTCCTTTAGATGACCTTAGCCGATCGTGGCTATCATGTTTAGTTTTTCCTCCCTCGGGTGACCGTAGCCGATTGTGGCTATCCTGGTTAGTTTCTCCTCCCTCAGGTGACTTTAGCCGATTGTGGCTATCCTGTTTAGGTTCTCCTCCCTCAGGTGTCTTCAGCCGATTGTGGCTATCCTGTTTAGGTTCTCCTCCCTCAGGTGACCTTAGCCGATTGTGGCTATCCTGTTTAGGTTCCCCTCCCTCAGGTGACTTTAACCGATTGTGGCTATCCAGTTTAGGTTCTCATCCTCAGGTGACTTTAACCGACTGTGGCTATCCTGTTTAGGTTCTCCTCCCTCAGGTGACTTTAGCCAATTGTGGCTATCCTGTTTAGCCTCTCCTCCCTCACTTGACCTTAACCGATTGTGGCTATCCTGTTTAGGTTCTCCTCCCTCAGGTGACCTTAACCGATTGTGGCTATCCTGTTGAAGTTCTCCTCCATCAGGTGACATTAGCTGACTATGGCTATCCTGTTTAGGTTCTCCTCCCTCAGGTGACTTTAGCCGACTGTGGCTATCCTGTTTAGGTTCTCATTCCTCAGGTGACCTTAGCCGACTGTGGCTATCCTGTTTAGGTTCTCCTCCTTCAGGTGACTGTAGCCGACTGTGGCTATCCTGTTTAGGTTCTCATCCCTCAGGTGACTTTAGCCGATTGTGGCAATCCTGTTTAGGTTCTCCTCCCTCAGGTGAGTTTAGCCGATTGTGGCTATCTTGTTTAGGTTATCCTCCGTTAGATGACTTTAGCCGATTGTGGCTATCCTGTTTAGGTTCTACTCCCTCAGGAGACTTTAACCTATTGTGGCTATCCAGTTTAGTTTCCCATCCCCCAGGTTACTTTAACCGATTGTTGTTATCCTGTTTAGGTTCTCCTCCCTCAGGTGACTTTATCTAACTGTGGCTATCCTGTTTAGGTTCTCATCCCTCAGGTGACCTTAGCCAATCGTGGCTATCCTGTTTAGGTTCTCCTCCCTCAGTTGACCTTATCCGATTGTGGCTATCCTGTTTAGGTTCCTCTCCCTCAGGTGACTTTAGCCGATTGTGGCTGTCCTGTTTAGGTTCTCCTCCCTCAGGAGACTTTAGCAGATTGTGGCTATCCTGTTTAGATTCTCCTCCCTCAGGTGACTTTAGCCGATCGTGGCTATTCTGTTTAGGTTCTCCTCCTTTAGATGACCTTTGCCGATCGTGGCTATCATGTTTAGTTTTTCCTCCCTCGGGTGACCGTAGCCGATTGTGGCTATCCTGGTTAGGTTCTCCTCCCTCAGGTGACCTTAGCCGATTGTGGCTATCCTGTTTAGGTTCTCCTCCCTCAGGTGTCTTCAGCCGATCGTGGCTATCCTGTTTTGGTTCTCCTTCCTCAGGTGACCTTAGCCGATTGTGGCTATCCTGTTTAGGTTCCCCTCCCTCAGGTGACCTTAGCCGATCGTGGCTATCCTGTTTAGGTTCTCCTCACTCAGTTGACCTTATCCGATTGTGGCTATCCTGTTTAGGTTCCTCTCCCTCAGGTGACTTTAGCCGATTGTGGCTGTCCTGTTTAGGTTCTCCTCCCTCAGGAGACTTTAGCAGATTGTGGCTATCCTGTTTAGGTTCTCCTCCCTCAGGTGACTTTAGCCGATCGTGGCTATTCTGTTTAGGTTCTCCTCCTTTAGATGATCTTTGCCGATCGTGGCTATCATGTTTAGTTTTTCCTCCCTCGGGTGACCGTAGCCGATTGTGGCTATCCTGGTTAGGTTCTCCTCCCTCAGATGACTTTAGCCGATTGTGGCTATCCTGTTTAGGTTCTCCTCCCTCAGGTGTCTTCAGCCGATCGTGGCTATCCTGTTTAGGTTCTCCTTCCTCAGGTGACCGTAGCCGATTGTGGCTATCCTGTTTAGGTTCCCCTCCCTCAGGTGACTTTAGCCGATTGTGGCTATCCTGTTTAGGTTCTCCTCCCTCAGGAGAATTTTACCGATTGTGGCCATCCAGTTTAGGTTCTCATCCCTCAGGTGACTTTAACCGATTGTGGTTATCCTGTTTAGGTTCTCCTCCCTCAGGTGACTTTAGCCGATTGTGGCTATCCTATTTAGGCTCTCCTCCCCAGTTGACCTTAACCGATTGTGGCTATCCTGTTTAGGTTCTCCTCCCTCAGGTGACCTTAACTGATTGTGGCTATCCTGTTTAGGTTCTCCTCCATCAGGTGACATTAGCCGACTGTGGCTATCCTGTTTAGGTTCTCCTCCCTCAAGTGACTTTAGCTGACTGTGGCTATCCTGTTTAGGTTCTCATCCCTCAGGTGACTTTAGCCGATTGTGGCAATCCTGTTTAGGTTCTCCTCCCTCAGGTGACTTTAGCCGATTGTGGCTATCCTGTTTAGGTTATCCTCCGTCAGGTGACTTTAGCCGATTGTGGCAATCCTGTTTAGGTTCTCCTCCATCAGGTGACATTAGCCGACTGTGGCTATCCTGTTTAGGTTCTCCTCCCTCAGGTGACTATAGCCGATTGTGGCTATCCTGTTTTGGTTTCCTTCCTCAGGTGACTTTAACCGATTGTGACTATCCTGTTTTTTAGGTTCTCCTCCCTCAGGAGACTTTAACCGATTGTGGCTATCCAGTTTATGTTCTCATCCCTCAGGTGACCTTAACCGATCGTGGCTATCCTGTTTAGGTACTCATCGCTCAGGTGACCTAAACCGATTGTGGCTATCCTGTTTAGGTTCTCCTCCATCAGGTGACATTAGCCGACTGTGGCTATCCTATTTAGGTTATCCTCCCTCAGGTGACTTTAGCCGACTGTGGCTATCCTGTTTAGGTTCTCATCCCTCAAGTGACTATAGCCGATTGTGGCAATCCTGTTTAGGTTCTCCTCCCTCAGGTGACTTTAGCCGATTGTGGCTATCCTGTTTAGGTTATCCTCCGTCGGGTGACTTTAGCCGATTGTGGCTATCCTGTATAGGTTCTCCTCCATCAGGTGACTTTAGCCGATTGTGGTTATCCTGTTTTGGTTCTCCTTCCTCAGGTGACTTTAACCGATTGTGGCTATCCTGTTTAGGTTATACTCCCTCAGGTGACTTTAGCCGATTGTGGCTATCCTGTTTAGGCTCTCCTGCCTCAGTTGACCTTAACCGATTGTGGCTATCCTGTTTAGGTTCTCCTCACTCAGGTGACCTTAACCGATTGTGGCTATCCTGTTGAAGTTCTCCTCCATCAGGTGACATTAGCCGATTGTGGCTATCCTGTTTAGGTTCTCCTCCCTCAGATGACTTCAGCCGATTTTGGCTATCCTGTATAGGTTCTCCTCCCTCAGGTGACTTTAGCCGATTGTGGTTATCCTGTTTTGGTTCTCCTTCCTCAGGTGACTTTAACCGATTGTGGCTATCCTGTTTAGGTTCCCATTCCTCAGGTGACTTTATCTGACTGTGGCTATCCTGTTTAGGTTCTCATCCCTCAGGTGACCTTAGCCGATCGTGGCTATCCTGTTTAGGTTCTCCTCCCTCAGTTGACCTTATCCGATTGTGGCTATCCTGTTTAGGTTCTCCTCCCTCAGGTGACTTTAGACGATTATGGCTATCCTGTTGAGGTTCTCCTCCCTCAGGAGACTTTAGCAGATTGTGGCTATCCTGTTTAGGTTCTCCTCCCTCAGGTGACTTTAGCGGATCGTGGGTTATCCTGTTTAGGTTCTCCTCCTTTCGATGACCTTAGCCGATCGTGGCTATCATGTTTAGTTTTTCCTCCCTCAGGTGACCGTAGCCGATTGTGGCTATCCTGGTTAGGTTCTCCTCCCTCAGGTGACCTTAGCGGATTGTGGCTATCCTGTTTAGGTTCGCCTCCCTCAGGTGTCTTCAGCCGATGGTGGCTATCCTGTTTAGGTTCTCCTCCCTCAGGTGACCTTAGCCGATTGTGGCTATCCTGTTTAGGTTCCCCTCCCTCAGGTGACTTTAGCCGATTGTGGCTATCCTGTTTTGGGTCTCCTTCCTCAGGTGAATTTAACTGATTGTGGCTATCCTGTTTAGGTTCTCCTCCCTCAGGAGGCTTTATCCGATTGTGGCCATCCAGTTTAGGTTCTCATCCCTCAGGTGACTTTAACCAATTGTGGCTATCCTGTTTAGGTTCTCCTCCCCCAGGTGACTTTAGCCGATTGTGGCTATCGTGTTTAGGCTCTCCTCCCTCAGTTGACCTTAACCGATTGTGGCTATCCTGTTTAGGTTCTCATCCCTCATGTGACTTTAAACGATTGTGGCAATCCTGCTTAGGTTCTCCCCCCTCAGGTGACATTAGCCGATTATGGCTCTCCTGTTTATGTTCTCCTCCCTCAGGTGACTTTAGCCGATTGTGGCTATCCTGTTTAGGTTCTCCTCCCTCAGGTGACTATAGCCGATTGTGGCTATCTTGTTTTTGGTTCTCCTTCCTCAGGTGACTTTAACCGATTGTGACTATCCTGTTTAGGTTCTCCTCCCTCAGGACACTTTAACCGATTGTGGCTTTCCAGTTTAGGTTGTCATCCCTCAGGTGACTTTAACCGATTGTGGCTATCCTGTTTAGATTCTCCTCCCTCAGGTGATCTTAGCCGACTGTGGCTATCCTGTTTAGGTTCTCATCCCTCAGGTGACTTTAGCCGATTGTGGCAATCCTGTTTAGGTTCTCCTCCCTCAGGTGACTTTAGCCGATTGTGGCTATCCTGTATAGGTTCTCCTCCGTCAGGTGACATTAGCCGATTGTGGCTATCCTGTTTAAGTTCTACTCCCTCAGGTGATATTAGCCGAGTGTGGCTCTCCTGTTTATGTTCTCCTCCCTCAGGTGACTTTAGCCGATTGTGGCTATCCTGTTTAGGCTCTCCTACCTCAGTTGACCTTAACCGATTGTGGCTATCCTGTTTAGGTTCTCCTCCCTCAGGTGACCTTAACTGATTGTGGCTATCCTGTTTAGGTTCTCCTCCCTCAGGTGACTATAGCCGATTGTGGCAATCCTGTTTAGGTTCTCCTCCCTCAGGTGACTTTAGCCGAATGTGGCTATCCTGTTTAGGTTATCCTCCGTCAGGTGACTTTAGCCGATTGTGGCTATCCTGTATAGGTTCTCCTCCATCAGGTGACTTTAGCCGATTGTGGCTATCCTGTTTTGGTTCTCCTTCCTCAGGTGACTTTAACCGATTGTGGCTATCCTGTTTAGGTTATACTCCCTCAGGTGACTTTAGCCGATTGTGGCTATCCTGTTTAGGCTCTCCTGCCTCAGTTGACCTTAACCGATTGTGGCTATCCTGTTTAGGTTCTCCTCCCTCAGGTGACCTTAACCGATTGTGGCTATCCTGTTGAAGTTCTCCTCCATCAGGTGACATTAGCCGACTGTGGCTATCCTGTTTAGGTTCTCCTCCCTCAGATGACTTGAGCCGATTTTGGCTATCCTGTATAGGTTCTCCTCCCTCAGGTGACTTTAGCCGATTGTGGTTATCCTGTTTTGGTTCTCCTTCCTCAGGTGACTTTAACCGATTGTGGCTATCCTGTTTAGGTTCCCCTCCCTCAGGTGACTTTATCTGACTGTGGCTATCCTGTTTAGGTTCTCATCCCTCAGGTGACCGTAGCCAATCGTGGCTATCCTGTTTAGGTTCTCCTCCCTCAGTTGACCTTATCCGATTGTGGCTATCCTGTTTAGGTTCTCCTCCCTCAGGTGACTTTAGCCGATTGTGGCTATCCTGTTGAGGTTCTCCTCCCTCAGGAGACTTTAGCAGATTGTGGCTATCCTGTTTAGGTTCTCCTCCCTCAGGTGACTTTAGCGGATCGTGGGTTATCCTGTTTAGGTTCTCCTCCTTTCGATGACCTTAGCCGATCGTGGCTATCATGTTTAGTTTTTCCCCCCTCAGGTGACCGTAGCCGATTGTGGCTATCCTGGTTAGGTTCTCCTCCCTCAGGTGACCTTAGCCGATTGTGGCTATCCTGTTTAGGTTCTCCTCCCTCAAGTGTCTTCAGCCGATCGTGGCTATCCTGTTTAGGTTCTCCTCCCTCAGGTGACCTTAGCCGATTGTGGCTATCCTGTTTAGGTTCCCCTCCCTCAGGTGACTTTAGCCGATTGTGGCTATCCTGTTTTGGTTCTCCTTCCTCAGGTGACTTTAACTGATTGTGGCTATCCTGTTTAGGTTCTCCTCCCTCAGGAGGCTTTAACCGATTGTGGCCATCCAGTTTAGGTTCTCATCCCTCAGGTGACTTTAACCGATTATGGCTATCCTGTTTAGGTTCTCCTCCATCAGGTGACTTTAGCCGATTGTGGCTATCGTGTTTAGGCTCTCCTCCCTCAGTTGACCTTAACCGATTGTGGCTATCCTGTTTAGGTTCTCATCCCTCATGTGACTTTAACGATTGTGGCAATCCTGTTTAGGTTCTCCTCATTCAGGTGACTTTAGCCGATTGTGGCTATCCTGTTTAGATTCTCCCCCCTCAGGTGACATTAGCCGATTGTGGCTCTCCTGTTTATGTTCTCTTCCCTCAGGTGACTTTAGCCGATTGTGGCTATCCTGTTTAGGTTCTCCTCCCTCAGGTGACCTTAGCCAATTGTGGCTCTTCTGTTTAGGTTCTCCTCCCTCAGGTGACTATAGCCGATTGTGGCTATCCTGTTTTTGGTTCTCCTTCCTCAGGTGACTTTAACCGATTGTGACTATCCTGTTTAGGTTCTCCTCCCTCAGGACACTTTAACCGATTGTGGCTTTCCAGTTTAGGTTGTCATCCCTCAGGTGACTTTAACCGATTGTGGCTATCCTGTTTAGATTCTCCTCCCTCAGATGATCTTAGCCGACTGTGGCTATCCTGTTTAGGTTCTCCTCACTCAGAGGACTTTAACCGATTGTGGTTATCCTGTTTAGTCTCTCCTCCCTCAGGTGACTTTAACCAATTGTGGCTATTCTGTTTAGGCTCTCCTCCCTCAGGTGACTTTAACCGATTGTGGCTATCCTGTTTAGGCACTCTTCCCTCAGGTGACTTTAGCCGACTGTGGCTATCCTGTTTAGGTTCTCCTCCCTCAGGTGACCTTAGCCGATCGTGGCTATCCTGTTTAGGTTCTCCTCCCTCAGGTGACTTTATCCGACTGTGGGTATCCTGTTTAGGTTCTCATCCCTCAGGTGACTTTAGCCGATTGTGGCAATCCTGTTTAGGTTCTCCTCCCTCAGGTGACTTTAGCCGATTGTGGCTATCCTGTTTAGGTTATCCTCCGTCAGGTGACTTTAGCCGATTGTGGCTATCCTGTATAGGTTCTCCTCCGTCAGGTGACATTAGCCGATTGTGGCTATCCTGTTTAAGTTCTACTCCCTCAGGTGATATTAGCCGAGTGTGGCTCTCCTGTTTATGTTCTCCTCCCTCAGGTGACTTTAGCCGATTGTGGCTATCCTGTTTAGGTTCTCCTTCCTCAGGTGACCTTAGCCAATGTTGGCTATCCTGTTTAGGTCCTCCCCCCTCAGGTGACTTTAGCCGATTGTGGCTATCCTGTTTAGGTTATCCTCCGTCAGGTGACTTTAGCCGATTGTGGCTATCCTGTATAGGTTTTCCACCGTCAGGTGACATTAGCCGATTGTGGCTATCCTGTTTAAGTTCTACTCCCTCAGGTGATATTAGCCAATTGTGGCTATCCTGTTTAGGTTCTCCTCCCTCAGGTGACTATAGTCGGTTGTGGCTATCCTGTTTTGGTTTTCCTTCCTCAGGTGACTTTAACCGATTGTGACTATCCTGTTTTTTAGGTTCTCCTCCCTCAGGAGACTTTAACCGATTGTGGCTATCCAGTTTATGTTCTCATCCCTCAGGTGACCTTAACCGATCGTGGCTATCCTGTTTAGGTATTCATCCCTCAGGTGACCTTAACCGATTGTGGCTATCCTGTTTAGGTTCTCCTCCATCAGGTGACATTAGCCGACCTTGGCTATCCTGTTTAGGTTATCCTCCCTCAGGTGACTTTAGCCGACTGTGGCTATCCTGTTTAGGTTCTCATTCTTCAAGTTACTTTAGCCGATTGTGGCTATCCTGTTTAGGTTATCCTCCGTCAGGCGACTTTAGCCGATTGTGGCTATCCTGTATAGGTTCTCCTCCCTCAGGTGACTTTAGCCGATTGTGGCTATCCTGTTTTGGTTCTCCTTCCTAGGTGACTTGAACCGATTGTGGCTATCTTGTTTAGGTTCTACTCCCTCAGGTGACTTTAGCCGATTGTGGGTATCCTGTTTAGGCTCTCCTGCCTCAGTTGACCTTAACCGATTGTGGCTATCCTGTTTAGGTTCTCCTCCCTCAGGTGACCTTAACCGATTGTGGCTCTCCTGTTGAAGTTCTCCTCCATCAGGTGACATTAGCCGACTGTGGCTATCCTGTTTAGGTTCTCCTCCCTCAGATGACTTGAGCCGATTTTGGCTATCCTGTATAGGTTCTCCTCCCTCAGGTGACTTTAACCGATTGTGGCTATCCTGTTTTGGTTCTCCTTCCTCAGGTGACTTTAACCGATTGTGGCTATCCTGTTTAGTTTCTCATCCCTCAGGTGACTTTAACCGATTGTGGCTATCCTGTTTAGGTTCTCCTCCCTCAGGTGACGTTATCTGACTGTGGCTATCCTGTTTAGGTTCTCATCCCTCAGGTGACCTTAGCCGATCGTGGCTATCCTGTTTAGGTTCTCCTCCCTCAGTTGACCTTATCCGATTGTGTCTATCCTGTTTAGGTTCTCCTCCCTCAGGTGACTTTAGCCGATTGTGGCTATCCTGTTGAGGTTCCCCTCCCTCAGGAGACTTTAGCAGATTGTGGCTATCCTGTTTAAGTTCTCCTCCTTCAGGTGACTTTAGCCGATCGTGGCTATCCTGTTTAGGTTCTCCTCCTTTAGATGACCTTAGCCGATCGTGGCTATCATGTTTAATTATTCCTCCCTCGGGTGACCGTAGCCGATTGTGGCTATCCTGGTTAGGTTCTCCTCCATCAGGTGACCATAGCCGATTGTGGCTATCCTGTTTAGGTTCTCCTCCCTCAGGTGTCTTCAGCCGATCGTGGCTATCCTGTATAGGTTCTCCTTCCTCAGTTGACGCTAGCCGATTGTGGCTATCCTGTTTAGGTTCCCCTCCCTCAGGTGACTTTAGCCGATTGTGGCTATCCTGTTTTGGTTCTCCTTCCTCAGGTGACTTTAACCGATTGTGGCTATCCTGTTTAGATTCTCCTCCCTCAGGAGGCTTTAACCGATTGTGGCCTTCCAGTTTAGGTTCTCATCCCTCAGGTGACTTTAACCGATTGTGGCTATCCTGTTTAGGTTCTCCTCCCTCAGGTGACTTTAGCCGATTGTGGCTATCCTGTTTAGGCTCTCCTCCCTCAGTTGACCATAACCGATTGTGGCTATCCTGTTTAGGTTCTCATCCCTCATGTGACTTTAGACGATTGTGGCAATCCTGTTTAGGTTCTCCTCATTCAGGTGACTTTAGCCGATTGTGGCTATCCTGTTTAGGTTCTCCCCCTCAGGTGACATTAGCCGATTTTGGCTCTCCTGTTTATGTTCTCCTCCCTCAGGTGACTTTAGCGGAGTGTGGCTATCCTGTTTAGGTTCTCCTCCCTCAGGTGACTATAGCCGATTGTGGCTATCATATTTTGGTTCTCCTTCCTCAGGTGACTTTAACCGATTGTGACTATCCTGTTTAGGTTCTCCTCCCTCAGGACACTTTAACCGATTGTGGCTTTCCAGTTTAGGTTGTCATCCCTCAGGTGACTTTAACCGATTGTGGCTATCCTGTTTAGATTCTCCTCCCTCAGGTGATCGTAGCCGACTGTGGCTATCCTGTTTAGGTTCTCCTCCCTCAGGTGACTTTAGCCGATTGTGGTTATCCTGTTTAGTCTCTCCTCCCTCAGGTGACTTTAACCAATTGTGGCTATTCTGTTTAGGTTCTCCTCCCTCAGGTGACTTTAACCGATTGTGGCTATCCTGTTTAGGTTCTCCTCCCTCAGGTGACCTTAGGCGATCGTGGCTATCCTGTTTAGGTTCTCCTCCCTCAGGTGACCTTAGCCGATTGTGGCTATCCTGTTTAGGTTCTCCTCCCTTAGGTGACTGTAGCAGATTGTGGCTATCCTGTTTTTGTTCTCCTTCCTCAGGTGACTTTAACCGATTGTGGCTATCCTGTTTAGGATCTCCTCCCTCAGGAGACTTTAACCGATTGTGGCTATCCAGTTTAGGTTCTCATCCCTCAGGTGACTTTAACCGATTGTGGCTATCCTGTTTAGGCTCTCCTCCTTCAGTTGACCTTAACCGATTGTGGCTATACTGTTTAGGTTCTCCTCCCTCAGGTGACCTTAACAGATTGTGGCTATCCTGTTTAGGTTCTCCTCCCTCAGGTGACTTTAACCGACTGTGGATATCCTGTTTAGGTTCTCCTCCCTCAGGTGACTTTAGCCGATTGTGGCTATCGTGTTTAGGCTCTCCTCCCTCAGGTGACTTTAGCCGATTGTGGCATTCCTGTTTAGGTTCTCCTCCCTCAGGTGACTTTAGCCGATTGTGGCTATCGTGTTTAGGCTCTCCTCCCTCAGTTGACCTTAGCCGATTGTGGCTATCCTGTTTAGGTTCTCATCCCTCATGTGACTTTAAACGATTGTGGCTATCCTGTTTAGGTTCTCCTCATTCAGGTGACTTGAGCCGATTGTGGCTATCCTGTTTAGGTTCTCCCCCCTCAGGTGACATTAGCCGATTGTGGCTCTCCTGTTTATGTTCTCCTCCCTCAGGTGACTTTAGCCGATTGTGGATATCCTGTTTAGGTTCTCCTCCCTCAGGTGACTTTAGCCGACTGTGGATATCCTGTTTAGGTTCTCCTCCCTCAGGTGACTTTAACCGATTGTGGCTATCCTGTTTAGGTTCTCCTCCCTCAGGTGACCTTAGGCGATCGTGGCTATCCTGTTTAGGTTCTCCTCCCTCAGGTGACCTTAGCCGATTGTGGCTATCCTGTTTAGGTTCTCCTCCCTTAGGTGACTGTAGCAGATTGTGGCTATCCTGTTTTTGTTCTCCTTCCTCAGGTGACTTTAACCGATTGTGGCTATCCTGTTTAGGTTCTCCTCCCTCAGGAGACTTTAACCGATTGTGGCTATCCAGTTTAGGTTCTCCTCCCTCAGGTGACTTTAGCCGACTGTGGATATCCTGTTTAGGTTCTCCCCCCTCAGGTGACATTAGCCGATTGTGGCTCTCCTGTTTATGTTCTCCTCCCTCAGGTGACTTTAGCCGATTGTGGATATCCTGTTTAGGTTCTCCTCCCTCAGGTGACTTTAGCCGACTGTGGATATCCTGTTTAGGTTCTCCTCCCTCAGGTGACTTTAGCCGATTGTGGCTATCGTGTTTAGGCTCTCCTCCCTCAGGTGACTTTAGCCGATTGTGGCATTCCTGTTTAGGTTCTCCTCCCTCAGTTGACTTTAGCCGATTGTGGCTATCGTGTTTAGGCTCTCCTCCCTCAGTTGACCTTAGCCGATTGTGGCTATCCTGTTTAGGTTCTCATCCCTCATGTGACTTTAAACGATTGTGGCAATCCTGTTTAGGTTCTCCTCATTCAGGTGACTTTAGCCGATTGTGGCTATCCTGTTTAGGTTCTCCCCCCTCAGGTGACATTAGCCGATTGTGGCTCTCCTGTTTATGTTCTCCTCCCTCAGGTGACTTTAGCCGATTGTGGCTATCCTGTTTAGGTTCTCCTCCCCCAGGTGACCTTAGCCAATTGTGGCTCTTCTGTTTAGGTTCTCCTCCCTCAGGTGACTATAGCCGATTGTGGCTATCCTGTTTTTGGTTCTCCTTCCTCAGGTGACTTTAACCGATTGTGACTATCCTGTTTAGGTTCTCCTCCCACAGGACACTTTAACCGATTGTGGCTTTCCAGTTTAGGTTGTCATCCCTCAGGTGACTTTAATCGATTGTGGCTATCCTGTTTAGATTCTCCTCCCTCAAGTGATCTTAGCCGACTGTGGCTATCCTGTTTAGGTTCTCCTCCCTCAGATGACTTTAACCGATTGTGGTTATCCTGTTTAGTCTCTCCTCCCTCAGGTGACTTTAACCAATTGTGGCTATTCTGTTTAGGCTCTCCTCCCTCAGGTGACTTTAACCGATTGTGGCTATCCTGTTTAGGCTCTCTTCCATCAGGTGACTTTAGCCGACTGTGGCTATCCTGTTTAGGTTCTCCTCCCTCAGATGACTTGAGCCGATTTTGGCTATCCTGTATAGGTTCTCCTCCCTCAGGTGACTTTAGCCGATTGTGGTTATCCTGTTTTGGTTCTCCTTCCTCAGGTGACTTTAACCGATTGTGGCTATCCTGTTTAGGTTCCCCTCCCTCAGGTGACTTTATCTGACTGTGGCTATCCTGTTTAGGTTCTCATCCCTCAGGTGACCGTAGCCAATCGTGGCTATCCTGTTTAGGTTCTCCTCCCTCAGTTGACCTTATCCGATTGTGGCTATCCTGTTTAGGTTCTCCTCCCTCAGGTGACTTTAGCCGATTGTGGCTATCCTGTTGAAGTTCTCCTCCCTCAGGAGACTTTAGCAGATTGTGGCTATCCTGTTTAGGTTCTCCTCCCTCAGGTGACTTTAGCGGATCGTGGGTTATCCTGTTTAGGTTCTCCTCCTTTCGATGACCTTAGCCGATCGTGGCTATCATGTTTAGTTTTTCCCCCCTCAGGTGACCGTAGCCGATTGTGGCTATCCTGGTTAGGTTCTCCTCCCTCAGGTGACCTTAGCCGATTGTGGCTATCCTGTTTAGGTTCTCCTCCCTCAAGTGTCTTCAGCCGATCGTGGCTATCCTGTTTAGGTTCTCCTCCCTCAGGTGACCTTAGCCGATTGTGGCTATCCTGTTTAGGTTCCCCTCCCTCAGGTGACTTTAGCCGATTGTGGCTATCCTGTTTTGGTTCTCCTTCCTCAGGTGACTTTAACTGATTGTGGCTATCCTGTTTAGGTTCTCCTCCCTCAGGAGGCTTTAACCGATTGTGGCCATCCAGTTTAGGTTCTCATCCCTCAGGTGACTTTAACCGATTGTGGCTATCCTGTTTAGGTTCTCCTCCATCAGGTGACTTTAGCCGATTGTGGCTATCGTGTTTAGGCTCTCCTCCCTCAGTTGACCTTAACCGATTGTGGCTATCCTGTTTAGGTTCTCATCCCTCATGTGACTTTAACGATTGTGGCAATCCTGTTTAGGTTCTCCTCATTCAGGTGACTTTAGCCGATTGTGGCTATCCTGTTTAGATTCTCCCCCCTCAGGTGACATTAGCCGATTGTGGCTCTCCTGTTTATGTTCTCTTCCCTCAGGTGACTTTAGCCGATTGTGGCTATCCTGTTTAGGTTCTCCTCCCTCAGGTGACCTTAGCCAATTGTGGCTCTTCTGTTTAGGTTCTCCTCCCTCAGGTGACTATAGCCGATTGTGGCTATCCTGTTTTTGGTTCTCCTTCCTCAGGTGACTTTAACCGATTGTGACTATCCTGTTTAGGTTCTCCTCCCTCAGGACACTTTAACCGATTGTGGCTTTCCAGTTTAGGTTGTCATCCCTCAGGTGACTTTAACCGATTGTGGCTATCCTGTTTAGATTCTCCTCCCTCAGATGATCTTAGCCGACTGTGGCTATCCTGTTTAGGTTCTCCTCACTCAGAGGACTTTAACCGATTGTGGTTATCCTGTTTAGTCTCTCCTCCCTCAGGTGACTTTAACCAATTGTGGCTATTCTGTTTAGGCTCTCCTCCCTCAGGTGACTTTAACCGATTGTGGCTATCCTGTTTAGGCACTCTTCCCTCAGGTGACTTTAGCCGACTGTGGCTATCCTGTTTAGGTTCTCCTCCCTCAGGTGACCTTAGCCGATCGTGGCTATCCTGTTTAGGTTCTCCTCCCTCAGGTGACTTTATCCGACTGTGGGTATCCTGTTTAGGTTCTCATCCCTCAGGTGACTTTAGCCGATTGTGGCAATCCTGTTTAGGTTCTCCTCCCTCAGGTGACTTTAGCCGATTGTGGCTATCCTGTTTAGGTTATCCTCCGTCAGGTGACTTTAGCCGATTGTGGCTATCCTGTATAGGTTCTCCTCCGTCAGGTGACATTAGCCGATTGTGGCTATCCTGTTTAAGTTCTACTCCCTCAGGTGATATTAGCCGAGTGTGGCTCTCCTGTTTATGTTCTCCTCCCTCAGGTGACTTTAGCCGATTGTGGCTATCCTGTTTAGGTTCTCCTTCCTCAGGTGACCTTAGCCAATGTTGGCTATCCTGTTTAGGTCCTCCCCCCTCAGGTGACTTTAGCCGATTGTGGCTATCCTGTTTAGGTTATCCTCCGTCAGGTGACTTTAGCCGATTGTGGCTATCCTGTATAGGTTTTCCACCGTCAGGTGACATTAGCCGATTGTGGCTATCCTGTTTAAGTTCTACTCCCTCAGGTGATATTAGCCAATTGTGGCTATCCTGTTTAGGTTCTCCTCCCTCAGGTGACTATAGTCGATTGTGGCTATCCTGTTTTGGTTTTCCTTCCTCAGGTGACTTTAACCGATTGTGACTATCCTGTTTTTTAGGTTCTCCTCCCTCAGGAGACTTTAACCGATTGTGGCTATCCAGTTTATGTTCTCATCCCTCAGGTGACCTTAACCGATCGTGGCTATCCTGTTTAGGTATTCATCCCTCAGGTGACCTTAACCGATTGTGGCTATCCTGTTTAGGTTCTCCTCCATCAGGTGACATTAGCCGACCTTGGCTATCCTGTTTAGGTTATCCTCCCTCAGGTGACTTTAGCCGACTGTGGCTATCCTGTTTAGGTTCTCATTCTTCAAGTTACTTTAGCCGATTGTGGCTATCCTGTTTAGGTTATCCTCCGTCAGGCGACTTTAGCCGATTGTGGCTATCCTGTATAGGTTCTCCTCCCTCAGGTGACTTTAGCCGATTGTGGCTATCCTGTTTTGGTTCTCCTTCCTAGGTGACTTGAACCGATTGTGGCTATCTTGTTTAGGTTCTACTCCCTCAGGTGACTTTAGCCGATTGTGGGTATCCTGTTTAGGCTCTCCTGCCTCAGTTGACCTTAACCGATTGTGGCTATCCTGTTTAGGTTCTCCTCCCTCAGGTGACCTTAACCGATTGTGGCTCTCCTGTTGAAGTTCTCCTCCATCAGGTGACATTAGCCGACTGTGGCTATCCTGTTTAGGTTCTCCTCCCTCAGATGACTTGAGCCGATTTTGGCTATCCTGTATAGGTTCTCCTCCCTCAGGTGACTTTAACCGATTGTGGCTATCCTGTTTTGGTTCTCCTTCCTCAGGTGACTTTAACCGATTGTGGCTATCCTGTTTAGTTTCTCATCCCTCAGGTGACTTTAACCGATTGTGGCTATCCTGTTTAGGTTCTCCTCCCTCAGGTGACGTTATCTGACTGTGGCTATCCTGTTTAGGTTCTCATCCCTCAGGTGACCTTAGCCGATCGTGGCTATCCTGTTTAGGTTCTCCTCCCTCAGTTGACCTTATCCGATTGTGTCTATCCTGTTTAGGTTCTCCTCCCTCAGGTGACTTTAGCCGATTGTGGCTATCCTGTTGAGGTTCCCCTCCCTCAGGAGACTTTAGCAGATTGTGGCTATCCTGTTTAAGTTCTCCTCCTTCAGGTGACTTTAGCCGATCGTGGCTATCCTGTTTAGGTTCTCCTCCTTTAGATGACCTTAGCCGATCGTGGCTATCATGTTTAATTATTCCTCCCTCGGGTGACCGTAGCCGATTGTGGCTATCCTGGTTAGGTTCTCCTCCATCAGGTGACCATAGCCGATTGTGGCTATCCTGTTTAGGTTCTCCTCCCTCAGGTGTCTTCAGCCGATCGTGGCTATCCTGTATAGGTTCTCCTTCCTCAGTTGACGCTAGCCGATTGTGGCTATCCTGTTTAGGTTCCCCTCCCTCAGGTGACTTTAGCCGATTGTGGCTATCCTGTTTTGGTTCTCCTTCCTCAGGTGACTTTAACCGATTGTGGCTATCCTGTTTAGATTCTCCTCCCTCAGGAGGCTTTAACCGATTGTGGCCTTCCAGTTTAGGTTCTCATCCCTCAGGTGACTTTAACCGATTGTGGCTATCCTGTTTAGGTTCTCCTCCCTCAGGTGACTTTAGCCGATTGTGGCTATCCTGTTTAGGCTCTCCTCCCTCAGTTGACCATAACCGATTGTGGCTATCCTGTTTAGGTTCTCATCCCTCATGTGACTTTAGACGATTGTGGCAATCCTGTTTAGGTTCTCCTCATTCAGGTGACTTTAGCCGATTGTGGCTATCCTGTTTAGGTTCTCCCCCTCAGGTGACATTAGCCGATTTTGGCTCTCCTGTTTATGTTCTCCTCCCTCAGGTGACTTTAGCGGAGTGTGGCTATCCTGTTTAGGTTCTCCTCCCTCAGGTGACTATAGCCGATTGTGGCTATCATATTTTGGTTCTCCTTCCTCAGGTGACTTTAACCGATTGTGACTATCCTGTTTAGGTTCTCCTCCCTCAGGACACTTTAACCGATTGTGGCTTTCCAGTTTAGGTTGTCATCCCTCAGGTGACTTTAACCGATTGTGGCTATCCTGTTTAGATTCTCCTCCCTCAGGTGATCGTAGCCGACTGTGGCTATCCTGTTTAGGTTCTCCTCCCTCAGGTGACTTTAGCCGATTGTGGTTATCCTGTTTAGTCTCTCCTCCCTCAGGTGACTTTAACCAATTGTGGCTATTCTGTTTAGGTTCTCCTCCCTCAGGTGACTTTAACCGATTGTGGCTATCCTGTTTAGGTTCTCCTCCCTCAGGTGACCTTAGGCGATCGTGGCTATCCTGTTTAGGTTCTCCTCCCTCAGGTGACCTTAGCCGATTGTGGCTATCCTGTTTAGGTTCTCCTCCCTTAGGTGACTGTAGCAGATTGTGGCTATCCTGTTTTTGTTCTCCTTCCTCAGGTGACTTTAACCGATTGTGGCTATCCTGTTTAGGATCTCCTCCCTCAGGAGACTTTAACCGATTGTGGCTATCCAGTTTAGGTTCTCATCCCTCAGGTGACTTTAACCGATTGTGGCTATCCTGTTTAGGCTCTCCTCCTTCAGTTGACCTTAACCGATTGTGGCTATACTGTTTAGGTTCTCCTCCCTCAGGTGACCTTAACAGATTGTGGCTATCCTGTTTAGGTTCTCCTCCCTCAGGTGACTTTAACCGACTGTGGATATCCTGTTTAGGTTCTCCTCCCTCAGGTGACTTTAGCCGATTGTGGCTATCGTGTTTAGGCTCTCCTCCCTCAGGTGACTTTAGCCGATTGTGGCATTCCTGTTTAGGTTCTCCTCCCTCAGGTGACTTTAGCCGATTGTGGCTATCGTGTTTAGGCTCTCCTCCCTCAGTTGACCTTAGCCGATTGTGGCTATCCTGTTTAGGTTCTCATCCCTCATGTGACTTTAAACGATTGTGGCTATCCTGTTTAGGTTCTCCTCATTCAGGTGACTTGAGCCGATTGTGGCTATCCTGTTTAGGTTCTCCCCCCTCAGGTGACATTAGCCGATTGTGGCTCTCCTGTTTATGTTCTCCTCCCTCAGGTGACTTTAGCCGATTGTGGATATCCTGTTTAGGTTCTCCTCCCTCAGGTGACTTTAGCCGACTGTGGATATCCTGTTTAGGTTCTCCTCCCTCAGGTGACTTTAACCGATTGTGGCTATCCTGTTTAGGTTCTCCTCCCTCAGGTGACCTTAGGCGATCGTGGCTATCCTGTTTAGGTTCTCCTCCCTCAGGTGACCTTAGCCGATTGTGGCTATCCTGTTTAGGTTCTCCTCCCTTAGGTGACTGTAGCAGATTGTGGCTATCCTGTTTTTGTTCTCCTTCCTCAGGTGACTTTAACCGATTGTGGCTATCCTGTTTAGGTTCTCCTCCCTCAGGAGACTTTAACCGATTGTGGCTATCCAGTTTAGGTTCTCCTCCCTCAGGTGACTTTAGCCGACTGTGGATATCCTGTTTAGGTTCTCCCCCCTCAGGTGACATTAGCCGATTGTGGCTCTCCTGTTTATGTTCTCCTCCCTCAGGTGACTTTAGCCGATTGTGGATATCCTGTTTAGGTTCTCCTCCCTCAGGTGACTTTAGCCGACTGTGGATATCCTGTTTAGGTTCTCCTCCCTCAGGTGACTTTAGCCGATTGTGGCTATCGTGTTTAGGCTCTCCTCCCTCAGGTGACTTTAGCCGATTGTGGCATTCCTGTTTAGGTTCTCCTCCCTCAGTTGACTTTAGCCGATTGTGGCTATCGTGTTTAGGCTCTCCTCCCTCAGTTGACCTTAGCCGATTGTGGCTATCCTGTTTAGGTTCTCATCCCTCATGTGACTTTAAACGATTGTGGCAATCCTGTTTAGGTTCTCCTCATTCAGGTGACTTTAGCCGATTGTGGCTATCCTGTTTAGGTTCTCCCCCCTCAGGTGACATTAGCCGATTGTGGCTCTCCTGTTTATGTTCTCCTCCCTCAGGTGACTTTAGCCGATTGTGGCTATCCTGTTTAGGTTCTCCTCCCCCAGGTGACCTTAGCCAATTGTGGCTCTTCTGTTTAGGTTCTCCTCCCTCAGGTGACTATAGCCGATTGTGGCTATCCTGTTTTTGGTTCTCCTTCCTCAGGTGACTTTAACCGATTGTGACTATCCTGTTTAGGTTCTCCTCCCACAGGACACTTTAACCGATTGTGGCTTTCCAGTTTAGGTTGTCATCCCTCAGGTGACTTTAATCGATTGTGGCTATCCTGTTTAGATTCTCCTCCCTCAAGTGATCTTAGCCGACTGTGGCTATCCTGTTTAGGTTCTCCTCCCTCAGATGACTTTAACCGATTGTGGTTATCCTGTTTAGTCTCTCCTCCCTCAGGTGACCTTAACCAATTGTGGCTATTCTGTTTAGGCTCTCCTCCCTCAGGTGACTTTAACCGATTGTGGCTATCCTGTTTAGGCTCTCTTCCATCAGGTGACTTTAGCCGACTGTGGCTATCCTGTTTAGGTTCTCCTCCCTCAGGTGACCTTAGCCGATCGTGGCTATCCTGTTTAGGTTCTCCTCCCTCAGGTGACTTTAGCCGACTGTGGCTATCCTGTTTAGGTTCTCATCCCTCAGGTGACTTTAGCCGATTGTGGCAATCCTGTTTAGGTTCTCCTCCCTCAGGTGACTTTAGCCGATTGTGGCTATCCTGTTTAGGTTATCCTCCGTCAGGTGACTTTAGCCGATTGTGGCTATCCTGTATAGGTTCTCCTCCGTCAGGTGACATTAACCGATTGTGGCTATCCTGTTTAAGTTCTCCTCCCTCAGGTGATATTAGCAGAGTGTGGCTCTCCTGTTTATGTTCTCCTCCCTCAGGTGACTTTAGCCGATTGTGGTTATCCTGTTTAGTCTCTCCTCCCTCAGGTGACTTTAACCAATTGTGGCTATTCTGTTTAGGCTCTCCTCCCTCAGGTGACTTTATCCGATTGTGGCTATCCTGTTTAGGCTCTCTTCCATCAGATGACTTTAGCCGACTTTGGCTATCCTGTTTAGGTTCTCCTCCCTCAGGTGACTATAGCCGATTGTGGCTATCCTGTTTTGGTTTTCCTTCCTCAGGTGACTTTAACCGATTGTGGCTATCCTGTTTATGTTCTCATCCCTCAGGTGACCTTAACCGATCGTGGCTATCCTGTTTAGGTACTCATCCCTCAGGTGACCTTAACCGATTGTGGCTATCCTGTTTAGGTTCTCCTCCATCAGGTGACATTAGCCGACTGTGGCTATCCTGTTTAGGTTATCCTCCCTCAGGTGACTTTAGCCGACTGTGGCTATCCTGTTTAGGTTCTCATTCTTCAAGTTACTTTAGCCGATTGTGGCTATCCTGTTTAGGTTATCCTCCCTCAGGTGACTTTAGCCGATTGTGGCTATCCTGTATAGGTTCTCCTCCCTCAGGTGACTTTAGCCGATTGTGGCTATCCTGTTTTGGTTCTCCTTCCTAGGTGACTTTAACCGATTGTGGCTATCTTGTTTAGGTTCTACTCCCTCAGGTTACTTTAGCCGATTGTGGCTATCCTGTTTAGGTTCTCCTGCCTCAGTTGACCTTAACCGATTGTGGCTATCCTGTTTAGGTTCTCCTCCCTCAGGTGACCTTAACCGATTGTGGCTATCCTGTTGAAGTTCTCCTCCATCAGGTGACATTAGCCGACTGTGGCTATCCTGTTTAGGTTCTCCTCCCTCAGATGACTTGAGCCGATTTTGGCTATCCTGTATAGGTTCTCCTCCCTCAGGTGACTTTAACCGATTGTGGCTATCCTGTTTTGGTTCTCCTTCCTCAGGTGACTTTAACCGATTGTGGCTATCCTGTTTAGGTTCTACTCCCTCAGGTGACTTTAACCGATTGTGGCTATCCAGTTTAGTTTCTCATCCCTCAGGTGACTTTAACCGATTGTGGCTATCCTGTTTAGATTCTCCTCCCTCAGGTGATCGTAGCCGACTGTGGCTATCCTGTTTAGGTTCTCCTCCGTCAGGTGACTTTAACCGATTGTGGTTATCCTGTTTAGTCTCTCCTCCCTCAGGTGACTTTAACCAATTGTGGCTATTCTGTTTAGGCTCTCCTCCCTCAGGTGACTTTAACCGATTGTGGCTATCCTGTTTAGGCTCTCTTCCCTCAGGTGACTTTAGCCGACTGTGGCTATCCTGTTTAGGTTCTCCTCCCTCAGGTGACCTTAGCCGATCGTGGCTATCCTGTTTAGGTTCTCCTCCCTCAGGTGACCTTAGCCGATTGTGGCTATCCTGTTTAGGTTCTCCTCCCTTAGGTGACTGTAGCAGATTGTGGCTATCCTGTTTTTGTTCTCCTTCCTCAGGTGACTTTAACCGATTGTGGCTATCCTGTTTAGGCTCTCCTCCTTCAGTTGACCTTAACCGATTGTGGCTATCCTGTTTAGGTTCTCCTCCCTCAGGTGACCTTAACAGATTGTGGCTATCCTGTTTAGGTTCTCCTCCCTCAGGTGACTTTAGCCGACTGTGGATATCCTGTTTAGGTTCTCATCCCTCAGGTGACTTTAGCCGATTGTGGCATTCCTGTTTAGGTTCTCCTTCCTCATATGACTTTAGCTGATTGTGGCTATCCTGTTTGGGTTCTCCTTCGTCAGGTGAATTTAGCAGATTGTGGCTATCCTGTTTAGGTTATCCTCCATCAGGTGACTTTAGTCGATTGTGGCTATCCTGTTCAGGTTCTCATCCCTCAGGTGACTTTAGACGATTGTGGCAATCCTGTTTAGGTTCTCCTCATTCAAATGACTTTAGCCGATTGTGGCTATCCTGTTTAGGTTCTGCCCCCTCAGGTGACATTAGCCGATTGTGGCTCTCCTGTTTATGTTCTCCTCCCTCAGGTGACTTTAGCCGATTGTGGCTATCCTGTTTAGGTTCTCCTCCCTCAGGTGACCTTAGCCAATTGTGGCTCTTCTGTTTAGGTTCTCCTCCCTCAGGTGACTATAGCCGATTGTGGCTATCCTGTTTTGGTTCTTCTTCCTCAGGTGACTTTAACCGATTGTGACTATCCTGTTTAGGTTCTCCTCCCTCAGGACACTTTAACCGATTGTGGCTATCCTGTTTAGGCTCTCCTCCCTCAGGTGACTTTAGCCGACTGTGGCTATCCTGTTTAGGTTCTCCTCCCTCATGTGACCTTAGCCGATCGTAACTATCCTGTTTAGGTTCTCCTCCCTCAGGTGACCTTAGCCGATTGTGGCTATCCTGTTTAGGTTCTCCTCCCTTAGGAGACTTTAACCGATTGTGGCTATCCTGTTTAGATTCTCCTTCCTCAGGTGATCTTAGCCGACTGTGGCTATCCTGTTTAGGTTCTCCTCCCTCAGGTGACTTTAACCGATTGTGGTTATCCTGTTTAATCTCTCCTCCCTCAGGTGACTTTAACCAATTGTGGCTATTCTGTTTAGGCTCTCCTCCCTCAGGTGACTTTAACCGATTGTGGCTATCCTGTTTAGGCTCTCCTCCCTCAGGTGACTTTAGCCGACTGTGGCTATCCTGTTTAGGTTCTTCTCCCTCAGGTGACCTTAGCCGATCGTGGCTATCCTGTTTAGATTTCCTCCCTCAGGAGACTTTAACCGATTGTGGCTATCCTGTTTAGGTTCTCCTTCCTCAGGTGACCTTAACAGATTGTGGCTATCCTGTTTAGGTTCTTCTCCATCAGGTGTCTTTAGCCGACTGTGGTAATCCTGTTTAGGTTCTCCTCCCTCAGGTGACTTTAGCCGACTGTGGCTATCCTGTTTAGGTTCTCATCCCTCAGGTGACTTTAGCCGATTGTGGCAATCCTGTTTAGGTTCTCCTGTCTCAGGTGACTTTAGCTGATTGTGGCTATCCTGTTTGGGTTCTCCTTCGTCAGGTGACTTTAGCCGATTGTGGCTATCCTGTTTAGGTTCTCCTCCGTCAGGTGACTTTAGCCGATTGTGGCTATCCTGTTTAGGTTCTCCTCCCTCAGGTAACTTTAACCGATTGTGGCTATCCTGTTTAGGCTCTCCTCCCTCAGGTGACTTTAACCGATTGTGGCTATTCTGTTTAGGCTCTCCTCCCTCAGGTGACTTTAACCGATTATGACTATCCTGTTTAGGCTCTCCTCCCTCAGGTGACTTTAGCCGACTGTGGCTATCCTGTTTAGGTTCTCCTCCCTCAGGTGACTTTAGCCGATTGTGGCTATCCTGTTTAGGTTCTCCTCCCTCAGGTAACTTTAACCGATTGTGGCTATCCTGTTTAGGCTCTCCTCCCTCAGGTGACTTTAACCGATTGTGGCTATTCTGTTTAGGCTCTCCTCCCTCAGGTGACTTTAACCGATTATGACTATCCTGTTTAGGCTCTCCTCCCTCAGGTGACTTTAGCCGACTGTGGCTATCCTGTTTAGGTTCTCCTCCCTCAGGTGACTTTAGCCGATTGTGGCTATCCTGTTTAGGTTCTCCTCCCTCAGGTAACTTTAACCGATTGTGGCTATCCTGTTTAGGCTCTCCTCCCTCAGGTGACTTTAACCGATTGTGGCTATTCTGTTTAGGCTCTCCTCCCTCAGGTGACTTTAACCGATTATGACTATCCTGTTTAGGCTCTCCTCCCTCAGGTGACTTTAGCCGACTGTGGCTATCCTGTTTAGGTTCTCCTCCCTCAGGTGACTTTAGCCGATTGTGGCTATCCTGTTTAGGTTCTCCTCCCTCAGGTAACTTTAACCGATTGTGGCTATCCTGTTTAGGCTCTCCTCCCTCAGGTGACTTTAACCGATTGTGGCTATTCTGTTTAGGCTCTCCTCCCTCAGGTGACTTTAACCGATTATGACTATCCTGTTTAGGCTCTCCTCCCTCAGGTGACTTTAGCCGACTGTGGCTATCCTGTTTAGGTTCTCCTCCCTCAGGTGACTTTAGCCGATTGTGGCTATCCTGTTTAGGTTCTCCTCCCTCATGTGACCTTAGCCAATCGTAGCTATCCTGTTTAGGTTCTCCTCCCTCAGGTGACATTAGCTGATTGTGGCTATCCTGTTTAAATTCTCCTCCCTCAGGTGACTTTAGCCGATTGTGGCTATCCTGTTTAGGCTCTCCTCCCTCAGGTAAACTTTAGCCGACTGTGGCTATCCTGTTTAGGTTCTCCTCCTTCAGGTGACTTTAGTCGATTGTGGCTATCCTGTTTAGGTTCTCCTCCCTCATGTGACCTTAGCCGATCGTGGCTATCCTGTTTAGGTTCTCCTCCCTCAGGTGACGTTAGCTGATTGTGGCTATGCTGTTTAGGTTCTCCTCCCTCAGGTGACTTTAGCCGATTGTGGCTATTCTGTTTAGGCTCTCCTCCCTCAGGTGACTTTAGCCGACTGTGGCTATCCTGTTTAGGATCTCTTCCCTCATGTGACATTAGCCGATTGTGGCTATCCTGTTTAAGCTCTCCTCCCTCAGGTGACTTTAGCCGATTGTGGCTAATCTGTTTAGGCTCTCCTTCCTCAGGTGACTTTAGCCGATTGTGGCTATCCTGTTTTGGTTCTCCTTCCTCGGGTGACTTTAATGAATTGTGGCTGTCCTGTTTAGGTTCTCCTCCCTCAGATGACTTTAGCCGATTGTGGCTATCCTGTTTAGGTTCTCCTCCCTCAGGTGACCTTAGCCAATTGTGGCTATCCTGTTTAGGTTCTCCTCCCTCAGGTGACCTTAGCCGATTGTGGCTATCCTGTTTAGGTTCTCCTTCCTCAGGTGACTTTAACCGATTGTGGCTATCCTGTTTAGACTCTCATCCCTCAGGTGACCTTAACAGATTGTGGCTATCCTGTTTAGGTTCTCCTCCCTCAGGTGACCTTACCCGATTGTGGCTATCCTGTTTAGGTTCTCCTTCCTCTGGTGACTTTAACCGATTGTTGCTATCCTGTTTAGGCTCTCATCCCTCAGGTGACTTTAACCGATTGTGGCTATCCTGTTTAGGTTCTCCTCCCTCATGTGACCTTACCCGATTGTGGCTATCCTGCTTAGGCTCTCCTCCCTCAGTTGACCGCAGCCGATTGTGGCTATCCTGTTTAGGTTCTCCTCCCTCAGGTGACTTTAACCGATTGTGACCATCCTGTTTAATTTCTCCTCGCTCAGGTGACTTTAACCGATTGTGACCATCCTGTTTAGGTTCTCCTTCCTCAGGTGACCTTAGCCGATTGTGGCTATTCTGTTCAGATTCTCCTCCATCAGGTGACTTTAGCCGACTGTGGCTATCCTGTTTAGGCTCTCCTCCCTCAGTTGACCTTAGCCTATTGTGGCTATCCTGTTTAGGTTCTCCTCCCTCATGTGACTTTAACCGATTGTGGCTATCCTGTTTAGGTTCTCCTCTCTCAGGTGACCTTAACCGATTGTGGCTATCCTGTTTAGGCTCTCCTCCCTCAGTTGACCTTAGCCGATTGTGGCTATCCTGTTTAGGTTCTCCTCCCTCAGGTGACTTTAACCGATCGTGAGCATCCTGTTTAGGTTCTCCTTCCTCAGGTGACCTTAGCCGATTGTGGCTATTCTGTTTAGATTCTCCTTCCTCAGGTGACTTTAACCGATTGTGGCTATCCTGTTTAGGTTCTCCTCCCTCAGGTCACTTTAACCGATTGTGGCTATCCTGTTTAGGTTCTCCTCCCTCAGGTGACCTTAGCCGATTGTGGCTCTCCTGTTTAGGTTCTCCTCCATCAGGTGACTTTAGCCGACTGTGGCTATCCTGTCTAGGTTCTCCTCCCTCAGGAGACTTTAACTGATTGTGGCTATCCTGTTTAGGTTCTCATCCCTTAGGTGACTTTAGCCGATTGTGGCTATCCTGTTTAGATTCTCCTCCCTCATGTGACCTTAGCCGATTGTTGCTATCCTGTTTAGGTTCTCCTCCATCAGGTGACCTTAGTCGATTGTGGCTATCCTGTTTAGGTTCTCCTCCCTCAGGTGACTTTAGCCGATTGTGGCTATCCTGTTTAGGTTCTCCTCCTTCAGGCGACTTTAGCCGATTGTGGCTATCCTGTTTAGGTTCTCCTCCCTCATGTGACTTTAGCCGATTGTGGCTATCCTGTTTAGGTTCTCCTCCTTCAGGCGACTTTAGCCGATTGTGGCTATCCTGTTTATAGGTTCTCCTCCCTCAGGTGACTTTAGACGATTGTGGCTATCCTGTTTCGGTTCTCCTACCTCAGGTGACCTTAGCCGATTGTGGCTATCCTGTTTCGGTTCTCCTCCTTCAGGTGACTTTAGCCAATTGTGGCTATCCTGTTTAGGTTCTCCTCCCTCAGGTGACTTTAACTGATTGTGGTTATCCTGGTTAGGCTCTCCTCCCTTAGGTGATTTTAACCGATTGTGGCTATCCTGTTTAGGCTCTCCTCCCTCAGGTGACTTTAGCCGACTGTGGCTATCCTGTTGAGGTTCTCCTCCCTCAGGTGACTTTAGCCGATTGTGGCTATCCTGTTTAGGTTCTCATCCCTTAGGTGACTTTAGCCGATTGTGGCTATCCTGTTTAGATTCTCCTCCCTCAGGTGACCTTAGCCGATTGTGGCTATCCTGTTTAGGTTCTCCTCCCTCATGTGACTTTAGCCAATTGTGGCTATCCTGTTTAGGTTCTCCCCCCTCAGGTGACCTTTGCCGATTGTGGCTATCCTGTTTATAGGTTCTCCTCCCTCATGTGACTTTAGACGATTGTGGCTATCCTGTTTCGGTTCTCCTACCTCAGGTGACCTTAGCCGATTATGGCTATCCTGTTTCGGTTCTTCTCCCTCAGGTGACTTTAGCCAATTGTGGCTATCCTGTTTAGGTTCTCCTCCCTCAGGTGACTTTAACTGATAGTGGTTATCCTGTTTAGGCTCTCCTCCCTTAGGTGATTTTAACCGATTGTGGCTATTCTGATTAGGCTCTCCTCCCTCAGGTGACTTTAGCCGACTGTGGCTATCCTGTTTAGGTTCTCCTCCCTCATGTGACCTTAGTCGATCGTGGCTATCCTGTTTAGGTTCTCCTTCCTCAGGTGACCTTAGCCGATTGTGGCTATCCTGTTTAGGTTCTCCTCCCTCAGGTGACTTTAGCCGATTGTGGCTATCCTGTTTAGGCTTTTCTCCATCAGGTGACTTTAGCCGACTGTGGCTATCCTGTTTAGGTTCTCCTCCCTCTGGTGACTTTAGCCGATTGTGGCTATCCTGTTTAGGTTCTCCTCCCTCATGTGACCTTAGCCGATCGTGGCTTTCCTGTTTGAGTTCTCCTCCCTCAGGTGACCTTAGCCGATTGTGGCTATTCTGTTTAGGCTCTCCTGCCTCAGGTGACTTTAGCCGACTGTGGCTATCCTGTTTAGGTTCTCCACCCTCATGTGACATTAGCCGATTGTGGCTATCCTGTTTAAGCTCTCCTCCCTCAGGTGACTTTAACTGATTGTGGCTATTCTGTTTTGGCTCTCCTCCCTCAGGTGAATTTAACCGATTGTGGCTGTCCTGTTATGTTCTCCTCCCTTAGATGACTTTAGCCGATTGTGGCTATGCTGTTTAGGTTCTCCTCCCTCAGGTGACCTTAGCCAATTGTGGCTATCCTGTTTAGGTTCTCCTCCCTCAGGTGACCTTAGCCGATTGTGGCTATCCTGTTTAGGTTCTCCTTCATCAGGTGACTTTAACCGATTGTGGCTATCCTGTTTAGGCTCTCATCCCTCAGGTGACTTTAACCGATTGTGGCTATCCTGTTTAGGTCCTCCTCCCTCAGGTGACCTTACCCGATTGTGGCTATCCTGTTTAGGTTCTCCTCCCTCAGGTTACCTTAGTCCATTATGGCTATCCTCCCTCAGTTGACCGTAGCCGATTGTGGCTATCCTGTTTAGGTTCTCCTCCCTCAGGTGACTTTAACCGATTGTGACCATCCTGTTTAGTTTCTCCTCCCTCAGGTGACTTTAACCGATTGTGACCATCCTGTTTAGGTTCTCCTTCCTCAGGTGACCTTAGCCGATTGAGGCTATTCTGTTTAGATTCTCCTCCATCAGGTGACTTTAGCCGACTGTGGCAATCCTGTTTAGGCTCTCCTCCGCCAGTTGACTTTAGCCGATTGTGGCTATCCTGTTTAGGTTCTCCTCCCTCATGTGACTTTAGCCGATTGTGGCTATCCTGTTTAGGTTCTCCTTCCTTGGGTGAATATAACCGATTGTGGCTATCCTGTTTAGGCTCTCCTCCCTCAGTTGACCTTAGTCGATTGTGGCTATCCTGTTTAGGTTCTCCTCCCTCATGTGACTTTAACCGATTGTGACCATCCTGTTTAGGTTCTCCTTCCTCAGGTGACCTTAGCCGATTGCGGCTATTCTGTTGAGATTCTCCTCCATCAGGTGACTTTAGCCGACTGTGGCTATACTGTTTTGGTTCTCCTTCCTCAGGTGACTTTAACCGATTGTGGCTATCCTGTTTAGGCTATCCTCCCTCAGGTGAACTTAGCCGTTTGTGGCTATCCTGTTTAGGTTCTCCTCCCTCAGTTGACCTTAGCCGATTGTGGCTATCCTGTTTAGGGTCTCCTCCTTCAGGTGACTTTAACCGATTGTGACCATCCTGTTTAGGTTCTCCTTCCTCAGGTGACCTTAGCCGATTGTGGCTATTCTGTTTAGATTCTCCTCCATCAGGTGACTTTAGCCGACTGTGGCTATCCTGTTTTGGTTCTCCTTCCTCATTTAACTTTAACCTATTGTGGCTATCCTGTTTAGGCTCTCCTCCCTCAGGTGACCTTAGCCGATTGTGGCTATCCTGTTTAGGTTCTCCTCCCTCAGGTGATCTTAGCCGATTGTGGCTCTCCTGTTTAGGTTCTCCTCCATCAGGTGACTGTAGCCGACTGTGGCTATCCTATTTAGGTTCTCCTCCCTCAGGAGACTTTAACCGATTGTGGCTATCCAGTTTAGGTTCTCATCCCTTAGGTGACTTTAGCCGATTGTGGCTATCCTGTTTAGATTCTCCTCCCTCAGGTGACCTTAGCCGATTGTGGCTATCCTGTTTAGGGACTCCTCCCTCAGGTGACCTTAGTCGATTGTGGCTATCCTGTTTAGGTTCTCCTCCCTCAGGTGACTTTAGCCGATTGTGGCTATCCTGTTTAGGTTCTCCTCCCTCAGGTGACTTTAGCCGATTGTGGCTATCCTGTTTAGGTTCTCCTCCCTCATGTGAATTTAGCCAATTGTGGCTATCCTGTTTAGGTTATCCTCCCTCAGGTGACATTAGCCGATTGTGGCTATCCTGGTTAGGTTCTCCTCCATCAGGTGACTTTAGCCGATTGTGGCTATCCTGTTTATAGGTTCTCCTCCCTCAGGTGACCTTAGCCGATTGTGGCTATCCTGTTTCGGTTCTCCTCCCTCAGGTGACTTTAGCCGATTGTGGCTATCCTGTTTAGGTTCTCCTCCCTCAGGTGACCTTTGCCGATTGTGGCTATCCTGTTAATAGGTTCTCCACCCTCAGGTGACATTAACCGATTGTGGTTATCTGTTTAGGCTCTCCTCCCTCAGGTGACCTTTGCCGATTGTGGCTATCCTGTTTATAGGTTCTCCTCCCTCAGGTGACCTTAGCCGATTGTGGCTATTCTGTTGAGGTTCTCCTCCCTCAGGTGACCTTTGCCTATTGTGGCTATCCTGTTTATAGGTTCTCCTCCCTCAGGTGACCTTAGCCGATTGTGGCTATCCTCTTTCGGTTCTCCTACCTCAGGTGACCTTAGCCGATTGTGGCTATCCTGTTTAGGTTCTCCTCCCTCAGGTGACTTTAGACGATTGTGGCTATCCTGTTTAGGTTCTCCTCCGTCAGGTCACTTTAGCCGATTGTGGCTATTCTGTTTAGGTTCTCCTCACTCAGGTGACCTTAGCCGATCGTGGCTATCCTGTTTAGGTTCTCCTCCTTCAGTTGACCTTAGCCGATTGTGGCTATCCTGTTTAGGTTCTCCTCCCTCAGGTTACTTTAGCCGATTGCGGCTATCCTGTTTAGCTTTTCCTCCCTCGGGTGACCGTAGCCGATCGTGGCTATCCTGGTTAGGTTCTCCTCCCTCAGGTGACCTTTGCCGATTGTGGCTATCCTGTTTAGGTTCTCCTTCCTCAGGTGACTTTAACCGATTGTGGCTATCCTGTTTAGGCTCTCATCCCTCAAGTGACTTTAACCGATTGTGGCTATCCTGTTTAGGTTCTCCTCCCTCAGGTGACCTTACCCGATTGTGGCTATCCTGTTTAGGTTCTCCTCCCTCAGGTGACCTTCGTCCATTATGGCTATCCTGCTTAGGCTCTCCTCCCTCAGTTGACCGTAGCCGATTGTGGCTATCCTGTTTAGGTTCTCCTCCCTCAGGTGACTTTAACCGATTGTGACCATCCTGTTTAGTTTCTCCTCCCTCAGGTGACTTTAACCGATTGTGACCATCCTGCTTAGGTTCTCCTTCCTCGGGTGACCTTAGCCGATTGTGGCTATTCTGTTTAGATTCTCCTCCATCAGGTGACTTTAGCCGACTGTGGCTATCCTGTTTAGGCTATCCTACCTCAGTTGACCTTAGCCGATTGTGGCTATCCTGTTTAGGTTCTCCTCCCTCATGTGACTTTAACCGATTGTGGATATCCTGTTTAGGTTCTCCTCTCTCAGGTGACCTTAGCCGATTGTGGCTATCCTGTTTAGGTTCTCCTTCCTTGGGTGAATATAACCGATTGTGGCTATCCTGTTTAGATTCTCCTCCCTCAGTTGACCTTAACCGATTGTGGCTATCCTGTTTAGGCTCTCCTCCCTCAGTTGACCTTAGCCGATTGTGGATATCCTGTTTAGGTTCTCCTCCCTCATGTGACTTTAGCCGATTGTGACCATCCTGTTTAGGTTCTCCTTCCTCAGGTGACCTTAGCCGATTGTGGCTATTCTGTTGAGATTCTCCTCCATCAGGTGACTTTAGCCGACTGTGGCTATACTGTTTTGGTTCTCCTTCCTCAGGTGACTTTAACGGATTGTGGCTATCATGTTTAGGCTCTCCTCCCTCAGGTGACCTTAGCCGATTGTGGCTATCCTGTTTAGGTTCTCCTTCCTTGGGTGAATATAACCGATTGTGGCTATCCTGTTTAGGTTCTCCTCCCTCAGTTGACCTTAGGCGATTGTGGCTATCCTGTTTAGGTTCTCCTCCTTCAGGTGACTTTAACCGATTGTGACCATCCTGTTTAGGTTCTCCTTCCTCAGGTGACCTTAGCCGATTGTGGCTATTCTGTTTAGATTCTCCTCCATCAGGTGACTTTAGCCGACTGTGGCTATCCTGTTTTGGTTCTCCTTCCTCATTTGACTTTAACCGATTGTGGCTATCCTGTTTAGGCTCTCCTCCCTCAGGTGACCTTAACCGATTGTGGCTATCCTGTTTAGGTTCTCCTCCCTCAGGTGACCTTAGCCGATTGTGGCTCTCCTGTTTAGGTTCTCCTCCATCAGGTGACTTTAGCCGACTGTGGCTATCCTATTTAGGTTCTCCTCCATCAGGAGACTTTAACCGATTGTGGCTATCCAGTTTAGGTTCTCATCCCTTAGGTGACTTTAGCCGATTGTGGCTATCCTGTTTAGGTTCTCCTCCCTCAGGTGACCTTTGCCGATTGTGGCTATCCTGTTAATAGGTTCTCCACCCTCAGGTGACATTAGCCGATTGTGGTTATCCTGTTTAGGCTCTCCTCCCTCAGGTGACCTTTGCCGATTGTGGCTATCCTGTTTATAGGTTCTCCTCCTTCAGGTGATCTTAGCCGATTGTGGCTATTCTTTTGAGGTTCTCCTCCCTCAGGTGACCTTTGCCGATTGTGGCTATCCTGTTTATAGGTTCTCCTCCCTCAGGTGACCTTAGCCGATTGTGGCTATCCTGTTTCGGTTCTCCTACCTCAGGTGACCTTAGCCGATTGTGGCTATCCTGTTTCGGTTCTCCTCCCTCAGGTGACTTTAGCCGATTGTGGCTATCCTGTTTAGGTTCTCCTCCCTCAGGTGACTTTAGACGATTGTGGCTATCCTGTTTAGGTTCTCCTCCCTCAAGTGACTTTAGACGATTGTGGCTATCCTGTTTAGGTTCTACTCCGTGAGGTCACTTTAGCCGATTGTGGCTATTTTGTTTAGGTTCTCCTCCCTCAGGTGACCTTAGCCGATCGTGGCTATCCTGTTTAGGTTCTCCTCCTTCAGTTGACCTTAGCCGATTGTGGCTATCCTGTTTAGGTTCTCCTCCCTCAGGTGACTTTAGCCGATTGTGGCTATCCTGTTTAGCTTTTCCTCCCTCGGGTGACCGTAGCCGATCGTGGCTATCCTGGTTAGGTTCTCCTCCATCAGGTGACCTTAGCCGATTGTGGCTATCCTGTTGAAGTTCTCCTCCCTCAGGTGTCTTTAGCCGATCGCAGCTATCCTGTTTAGGTTGACCTCCCTCAGGTGACCTTAGCCGATTGTGGCTATCCTGTTTAGGTTCTACTCCCTAAGGAGACGTTAACCGATTGTGGCTATCCAGCTTAGGTTCTCATCACTCAGGTGACTTTAACCGATTGTGGCTATCCTGTTTAGGTTCTCCTCCCTCAGGTGACTTTAGCGGATTGTGGCTATCCTGTTTAGGCTCTCCTCTCTCAGTTGACCTTAACCGATTGTGGCTATCCTGTTTAGGTTTTTCCTCCTTCAGGTGACCTTAACCGATTGTGGCTATCCTGTTTAGGTTCTCCTCCATCAGGTGACATTAGCCGACTGTGGCTATCCTACTTAGGTTCTCCTCCCTCAGGTGACTTTAGACGACTGTGGCTATCCTGATTAGGTTCTCATTCCTCAGGTGACTTTAGACGATTGTGGCAATTCTGTTTAGGTTCTCCTCATTCAGGTGACTTTAGCCGATTGTGGCTATCCTGTTTAGGTTCTCCCCCCTCAGGTGACATTAGCCGATTGTGGCTCTCCTGTTTATGTTCTCCTCCCTCAGGTGACTTTAGCAGATTGTTGCTATCCTGTTTAGGTTCTCCTCCCTCAGGTCACCTTAGCCAATTGTGTCTCTTCTGTTTAGGTTCTCCTCCCTCAGGTGACTAAAGCCGATTGTGGCTATCCTGTTTTGGTTCTCCTTCCTCAGGTGACTTTAACCGATTGTGACTATCCTGTTTAGGTTCTCCTCCCTCAGGAGACTTTAACCGAGTGTGGCTTTCCAGTTTAGGTTGTCATCCCACAGGTGACTTTAACCGATTGTGGCTATCCTGTTTAGATTCTCCTCCCTCAGGTGATCTTAGCCGACTGTGGCTATCCTGTTTAGGTTCTCCTCCCTCAGGTGACTTTAACCGATTGTGGCTATCCTGTTTAGTCTCTCCTCCCTCAGGTGACTTTAACCAATTGTGGCTATTCTGTTTAGGTTCTCCTCCCTCAGGTGACTTTAACCGATTGTGGCTATCCTGTTTAGGCTCTCCTTCCTCAGGTGGCTTTAGCCGATTGTGGCTATCCTGTTTAGGTTCTCCTCCCTCAGGTGACCTTAGCCGATCGTGGCTATCCTGTTTAGGTTCTCCTCCCTCAGTTGACCTTAGCGATTGTGGCTATTCTGTTTAGGTTCTCCTCCCTCAGGTGACTTTAGACGATTGTGGCAATCCTGTTTAGGTTCTCCTCCCTCAGGTGACTTTAGCCGATTGTGGCTATCCTGTTTAGGTTATCCTCCGTCAGGTGACTTTAAGCGATTGTGGCTATCCTGTTTAGGTTCTCCTCCGTCAGGTGACTTTAGCCGATTGTGGCTATCCTGTTTAGGCTCTCCTCCCTCATGTGACTTTAACCGATTGTGGCTATTCTGTTTAGGCTCTCCTCCCTCAGGTGACTTTAACCGATTGTGGCTATCCTTTTTAGGCTCTCCTCCCTCAGGTGACTTTAGTCGACTGTGGCTATCCTGTTTAGGTTCTCCTCCCTCAGGTGACTTTAGCCGATTGTGGCTATCCTGTTTAGGTTCTCCTCCCTCATGTGACCATAGCCGATCGTGGCTATCCTGTTTAGTTTCTACTTCCTCATTTGACCTTAGCTGATTGTGGCTATCCTGTTTAGGTTCTCCTCCCTCCGTGACTTTAGCCGATTGTGGCTATCCTGTTTGGGTTCTCCTCCGTCAGGTGACTTTAGTCGATTGTGGCTATCCTGTTTAGGTTATCCTCCATCAGGTGACTTTAAGCGATTGTGGCTATTCTGTTTAGGTTCTCCTCCGTCAGGTGACTTTAGCCGATTGTGGCTATTCTGTTTAGGCTCTCCTCCCTCAGGTGACTTTAACCGACTGTGGCTATCCTGTTTAGGCTCTACTCCCTCAGGTGACTTTAGCCGACTGTGGCTATCCTGTTTAGGTTCTCCTCCCTCAGGTGACTTTAACCGATTGTGGCTATCCTGTTTAGGCTCTCCTTCCTCAGGTGGCTTTAGCCGATTGTGGCTATCCTGTTTAGGTTCTCCTCCCTCAGGTGACCTTAGCCGATCGTGGCTATCCTGTTTAGGTTCTCCTCCCTCAGTTGACCTTAGCGATTGTGGCTATTCTGTTTAGGTTCTCCTCCCTCAGGTGACTTTAGACGATTGTGGCAATCCTGTTTAGGTTCTCCTCCCTCAGGTGACTTTAGCCGATTGTGGCTATCCTGTTTAGGTTATCCTCCGTCAGGTGACTTTAAGCGATTGTGGCTATCCTGTTTAGGTTCTCCTCCGTCAGGTGACTTTAGCCGATTGTGGCTATCCTGTTTAGGCTCTCCTCCCTCATGTGACTTTAACCGATTGTGGCTATTCTGTTTAGGCTCTCCTCCCTCAGGTGACTTTAACCGATTGTGGCTATCCTTTTTAGGCTCTCCTCCCTCAGGTGACTTTAGTCGACTGTGGCTATCCTGTTTAGGTTCTTCTCCCTCAGGTGACTTTAGCCGATTGTGGCTATCCTGTTTAGGTTCTCCTCCCTCATGTGACCATAGCCGATCGTGGCTATCCTGTTTAGTTTCTACTTCCTCATTTGACCTTAGCTGATTGTGGCTATCCTGTTTAGGTTCTCCTCCCTCCGTGACTTTAGCCGATTGTGGCTATCCTGTTTGGGTTCTCCTCCGTCAGGTGACTTTAGTCGATTGTGGCTATCCTGTTTAGGTTATCCTCCATCAGGTGACTTTAAGCGATTGTGGCTATTCTGTTTAGGTTCTCCTCCGTCAGGTGACTTTAGCCGATTGTGGCTATTCTGTTTAGGCTCTCCTCCCTCAGGTGACTTTAACCGACTAGGGCTATCCTGTTTAGGCTCTACTCCCTCAGGTGACTTTAGCCGACTGTGGCTATCCTGTTTAGGTTCTCCTCTCTCAGGTGACTTTAGCCGATTGTGGCTATCCTGTTTAGGTTCTCCTCCCTCATGTGACCTTAGCCGATCGTGGCTATCCTGTTTAGGTTCTCCTCCCTCAGGTGACCTTAGCTGATTGTGGCTATCCTGTTTAGGTTCTCCTCCCTCAGGTGACTTTAGCCGATTGTGGCTATCCTGTTTAGGTTCTCCTCCCTCAGGAGACTTTAACCGATTGTGGCTATCCAGTTTAGGTTCTCCTCCCTCAGGTGAGTTAAACCGTTTGTGGCTATCCTGTTTAGGCTCTCCTCCTTCAGTTGACCTTAACCGATTGTGGCTATCCTGTTTAGATTCTCCTCCCTCAGGTGATCTTAACAGATTGTGGCTATCCTGTTTAGGTCGTCCTCCATCAGGTGTCTTTAGCCGACTGTGGCTATCCTGTTTGGGTTCTCATCCCTCAGGTGACTTTATCCGATTGTGGCAATCCTGTTTAGGTTCTCCTCCCTCAGGTGACTTTAGCCGATTGTGGCTATTTTGTTTAGGTTCTCCTCCCTCATGTGACCTTAGCCGATCGTGGCTATCCTGTTTAGGTTCTCCTCCCTCAGGTGACCTTAGCTGATTGTGGCTATCCTGTTTAGGTTCTCCTCCCTCAGGTGATTTTAGTCGACTGTGGCTATCCTGTTTTGGTTCTCCTTCCTCATGTGACTTTAACCGATTGTGGCTATCCCGTTTAGGTCCTCCTCCCTCAGGAGACTTTAACCGATTGTGGCTATCCAGTTTAGATTCTCCTCCCTCAGGTGAGTTAAACCGATTGTGGCTATCCTGTTTAGGCTCTCCTCCTTCAGTTGACCTTAATCGATTGTGGCTATCCTGTTTAGATTCTCCTCCCTCAGGTGACCTTAACAGATTGTGGCTATCCTGTTTAGGTTGTCCTCCATCAGGTGACTTTAGCCGACTGTGGCTATCCTGTTTAGGTTCTCCTCCCTCAGGTGACTTTAGACGACTGTGGCTATCCTGTTTAGGTTCTCATCCCTCAGGTGACTTTATCCGATTGTGGCAATACTGTTTAGGTTCTCCTCCCTCAGGTGACTTTAGCCGATTGTGGCTATCCTGTTTAGGTTATCCTCCGTCAGGTGACTTTAAGCGATTGTGGCTATCCTGTTTAGGTTCTCCTCCCTCAGGTGACTTTAGCCGATTGTGGCTATCCTGTTTAGGATATCCTCCCTCAGGTGACTTTAGCCGATTGTGGCTATCCTGTTTAGGTTATCCTCCGTCAGGTGACTTTAAGCGATTGTGGCTATCCTGTTTAGGTTTTCCTCCGTCAGGTGACTTTAGCCGATTGTGGCTATCCTGTTTATGCTCTCATCCCTTATGTGACTTTAACCGATTGTGGCTATTCTGTTTAGGCTCTCCTCCCTCAGGTGACTTTAACCGATTGTGGCTATCCTGTTTGGGTTCTCCTCCGTCAGGTGACTTTAGCCGATTGTGGCTATCCTGTTTAGGTTATCCTCCGTCAGGTGACTTTAAGCGATTGTGGCTATCCTGTTTAGGTTCTCCTCCGTCAGGTGACTTTAGCCGATTGTGGCTATCCTGTTTAGGATCTCCTCCCTCAGGTGACTTTAGCCGATTGTGGCTATCCTGTTTAGGTTATCCTCCGTCAGGTGACTTTAAGCGATTGTGGCTTTCCTATTTAGTTTCTCCTCCGTCAGGTGACTTTAGCCGATTGTGGCTATCCTGTTTAGGCTCTCCTCCCTCATGTGACTTTCACCGATTGTGGCTATTCTGTTTAGGCTCTCCTCCCTCAGGTGACTTTAACCGATTGTGGCTATCCTGTTTAGGCTCTCCTCCCTCAGGTGACTTTAGCCGACTGTGGCTATCCTGTTTAGGTTCTCCTCTCTCAGGTGAATTTAGCCGATTGTGGCTATCCTGTTTAGGTTCTCCTCCCTCATGTGACCTTAGCCGATCGTGGCTATCCTGTTTAGGTTCTCCTCCCTCAGGTGACCTTAGCTGATTGTAGCTATTCTGTTTAGGTTCTCCTCCCTCAGGTGACTTTAGCCGATTGTGGCTATCCTGTTTTGGTTCTCCTTCCTCATGTGACTTTAACCGATTGTGGCTATCCCGTTTAGGTTCTCCTCCCTCAGGAGACTTTAACCGATTGTGGCTATCCAGTTTAGGTTCTCCTCCCTCAGGTGAGTTAAACCGATTGTGGCTATCCTGTTTAGGCTCTCCTCCTTCAGTTGACCTTAACCGATTGTGGCTATCCTGTTTAGATTCTCCTCCCTCAGGTGACCTTAACAGATTGTGGCTATCCTGTTTAGGTTGTCCTCGATCAGGTGACTTTAGCCAACTGTGGCTATCCTGTTTAGGTTCTCCTCCCTCAGGTGACTTTAGCCGACTGTGGCTATCCTGTTTAGGTTCTCATCCCTCAGGTGACTTTATCCGATTGTGGAAATCCTGTTTAGGTTCTCCTCCCTCAGGTGACTTTAGCTGATTGTGGCTATCCTGTTTGGGTTCTCCTCCGTCAGGTGACTTTAGCCGATTGTGGATATCCTGTTTAGGTTATCCTCCGTCAGGTGACTTTAAGCGATTGTGGCTATCCTGTTTAGGTTCTCCTCCGTCAGGTGACTTTAGCCAATTGTGGCTATCCTGTTTAGGATCTCCTCCCTCAGGTGACTTTAGCCGATTGTGGCTATCCTGTTTAGGTTATCCTCCATCAGGTGACTTTAAGCGATTGTGGCTATCCTGTTTAGGTTCTCCTCCGTCAGGTGACTTTAGCCGATTGTGGCTATCCTGTTTAGGCTCTCCTCCCTCATGTCACTTTAACCGATTGTGGCTATTCTGTTTAGGCTCTCCTCCCTCAGGTGACTTTAACCGATTGTGGCTATCCTGTTTAGGCTCTCCTCCCTCAGGTGACTTTATCCGACTGTGGCTATCCTGTTTAGGTTCTCCTCCCTCAGGTGACTTTAGCCGATTGTGGCTATCCTGTTTAGGTTCTCCTCCCTCATGTGACCATAGCCGATCGTGGCTATCCTGTTTAGTTTCTCCTCCCTCATGTGACCTTAGCTGATTGTGGCTATCCTGTTTAGGTTCTCCTCCCTCAGGTGACTTGAGCCGATTGTGGCTATCCTGTTTTGGTTCTCCTTCCTCATGTGACTTTAACCGATTGTGGCTATCCCGTTTAGGTTCTCCTCCCTCAGGAGACTTTAACCGATTGTGGCTATCCAGTTTAGGTTCTCCTCCCTCAGGTGAGTTAAACCGATTGTGGCTATCCTGTTTAGACTCTCCTCCTTCAGTTGACCTTAACCGATTGTGGCTATCCTGTTTAGATTCTCCTCCCTCAGGTGACCTTAACAGATTGTGGCTATCCTGTTTAGGTTGTCCTCCATCAGGTGACTTTAGCCGACTGTGGCTATCCTGTTTAGGTTCTCCTCCCTCAGGTGACTTTAGTCGACTGTGGCTATCCTGTTTAGGTTCTCATCCCTCAGGTGTCTTTATCCGATTGTGGCAATCCTGTTTAGGATCTCCTCCCTCAGGTGACTTTGGCTGATTGTGGCTATCCTGTTTGGGTTCTCCTCCGTCAGGTGACTTTAGCTGATTGTGGCTATCCTGTTTAGGTTATCCTCCGTCAGGTGACTTTAAGCGATTGTGGCTATCCCGTTTAGGTTCTCCTCCGTCAGGTGACTTTAGCCGATTGTGGCTATCCTGTTTAGGATCTCCTCCCTCAGGTGACTTTAGCCGATTGTGGCTATCCTGTTTAGGTTATCCTCCATCAGGTGACTTTAAGCGATTGTGGCTATTCTGTTTAGGTTCTCCTCCGTCAGGTGACTTTAGCCGATTGTGGCTATCCTGTTTAGGCTCTCCTCCCTCATGTGACTTTAACCGATTGTGGCTATTCTGTTTAGGCTCTCCTCCCTCAGGTGACTTTAACCGATTGTGGCTATCCTGTTTAGGCTCTACTCCCTCAGGTGACTTTAGCTGACTGTGGCTATCCTGTTTAGGTTCTCCTCCCTCAGGTGACTTTAGCCGATTGTGGCTATCCTGTTTAGGTTCTCCTCCCTCATGTGACCTTAGCCGATCGTGGCTATCCTGTTTAGGTTCTCCTCCCTCAGGTGACCTTAGCTGATTGTGGCTATCCTGTTTAGGTTCTCCTCCCTCATGTGACCTTAGCCGATCGTGGCCATCCTGTTTAGGTTTTCCTCCCTCAGGTGACCTTAACAGATTGTGGCTATCCTGTTTAGGTTGTCCTCCATCAGGTGACTTTAGCCGACTGTGGCTATCCTGTTTAGGTTCTCATCCCTCAGGTGACTTTATCCGATTGTGGCAATCCTATTTAGGTTCTCCTCCCTCAGGTGACTTTAGCCGATTGTGGCTATCCTGTTTAGGTTCTCCTCCCTCATGTGACCTTAGCCGATCGTGGCTATCCTGTTTAGGTTCTCCTCCCTCAGGTGACCTTAGCTGATTGTGGCTATCCTGTTTAGGTTCTCCTCCCTCAGGTGATTTTAGTCGATTGTGGCTATCCTGTTTTGGTTCTCCTTCCTCATGTGACTTTAACCGATTGTGGCTATCCCGTTTAGGTTCTCCTCCCTCAGGAGATTTTAACCGATTGTGGCTATCCAGTTTAGATGCTCTTCCCTCAGGTGAGTTAAACCGATTGTGGCTATCCTGTTTAGGCTCTCCTCCTTCAGTTGACCTTAATCGATTGTGGCTATCCTGTTTAGATTCTCCTTCCTCAGGTGACCTTAACAGATTGTGGCTATCCTGTTTAGGTTCTCCTCCATCAGGTGCCTTTAGCCGACTGTGGCTATCCTGTTTAGGTTCTCCTCCCTCAGGTGACTTTATCCGATTGTGGCAATCCTGTTTAGGTTCTCCTCCCTCAGGTGACTTTAGTCGATTGTGGCTATCCTATTTAGGTTATCCTCCGTAAGGTGACTTTAAGCGATTGTGGCTATCCTGTTTAGGTTCTCCTCCGTCAGGTGACTTTAGCCGATTGTGGCTATCCTGTTTAGGTTATCCTCCGTCAGGTGACTTTAAGCGATTGTGGCTATCCTGATTAGGTTCTCCTCCGTCAGGTGACTTTAGCCGATTGTGGCTATCCTGTTTAGGCTCTCCTCCCTTATGTGACTTTAACCGATTGTGGCTATTCTGTTTAGGCTCTCCTCCCTGAGGTGACTTTAACTGATTGTGGCTATTCTGTTTAGGCTCTACTCCCTCAGGTGACTTTAGCTGATTGTGGCTATCCTGTTTGGGTTCTCCTCCGTCAGGTGACTTTAGCCGATTGTGGCTATCCTGTTTAGGTTCTCCTCAGACAGGTGAATTTAGCCGATTGTGGCTATCCTGTTTAGGATCTCCTCCCTCAGGTGACTTTAGCCGATTGTGGCTATCCTGTTTAGGTTATCCTCCGTCAGGTGACTATAAGCGATTGTGGCTATCCTATTTAGGTTCTCCTCCGTCAGGTGACTTTAGCCGATTGTGGCTATCCTGTTTAGGCTCTCCTCCCTCATGTGACTTTAACCGATTGTGGCTATCCTGTTTAGGTTCTCCTCCCTCATGTGACCTTAGCCGATCGTGTCTATCCTGTTTAGGTTCTCCTCTCTCAGGTGAATTTAGCCGATTGTGGCTATCCTGTTTTGGTTCTCCTCCCTCATGTGACCTTAGCCGATCGTGGCTATCCTGTTTAGGTTCTCCTCCCTCAGGTGACCTTAGCTGATTGTAGCTATCCTGTTTAGGTTCTCCTCCCTCAGGTGACTTTAGCCGATTGTGGCTATCCTGTTTTGGTTCTCCTTCCTCATGTGACTTTAACCGATTGTGGCTATCCCGTTTAGGTTCTCCTCCCTCAGGAGACTTTAACCGATTGTGGCTATCCAGTTTAGGTTCTCCTCCCTCAGGTGAGTTAAACCGATTGTGGCTATCCTGTTTAGGCTCTCCTCCTTCAGTTGACCTTAACCGATTGTGGCTATCCTGTTTAGATTCTCCTCCCTCAGGTGACCTTAACAGATTGTGGCTATCCTGTTTAGGTTGTCCTCCATCAGGTGACTTTAGCCAACTGTGGCTATCCTGTTTAGGTTCTCCTCCCTCAGGTGACTTTAGCCGACTGTGGCTATCCTGTTTAGGTTCTCATCCCTCATGTGACTTTATCCGATTGTGGCAATCCTGTTTAGGTTCTCCTCCCTCAGGTGACTTTAGGTGATTGTGGCTATCCTGTTTGGGTTCTCCTCCGTCAGGTGTCTTTAGCCGATTGTGGCTATCCTGTTTAGGTTATCCTCCGTCAGGTGACTTTAAGCGATTGTGGCTATCCTGTTTAGGTTCTCCTCCGTCAGGTGATTTTAGTCGATTGTGGCTATCCTGTTTTGGTTCTCCTTCCTCATGTGACTTTAACCGATTGTGGCTATCCCGTTTAGGTTCTCCTCCCTCAGGAGACTTTAACCGATTGTGGCTATCCAGTTTAGATTCTCTTCCCTCAGGTGAGTTAAACCGATTGTGGCTATCTTGTTTAAGCTCTCCTCCTTCAGTTGACCTTAATCGATTGTGGCTATCCTGTTTAGATTCTCCTTCCTCAGGTGACCTTAACAGATTGTGGCTATCCTGTTTAGGTTCTCCTCCATCAGGTGACTTTAGCCGACTGTGGCTATCCTGTTTAGGTTCTCCTCCCTCAGGTGACTTTAGTCGACTGTGGCTATCCTGTTTAGGTTCTCATCCCTCAGGTGACTTTATCCGATTGTGGCAATCCTGTTTAGGTTCTCCTCCCTCAGGTGACTTTAGTCGATTGTGGCTATCCTGTTTAGGTTATCCTCCGTCAGGTGACTTTAAGCGATTGTGGCTATCCTGTTTAGGTTCTTCTCCGTCAGGTGACTTTAGCCGATTGTGGCTATCCTGTTTAGGATATCCTCCCTCAGGTGACTTTAGCCGATTGTGGCTATCCTGTTTAGGTTATCCTCCGTCAGGTGACTTTAAGCGATTGTGGCTATCCTGTTTAGGTTCTCCTCCGTCAGGTGACTTTAGCCGATTGTGGCTATCCCGTTTAGGCTCTCCTCCCTTATGTGACTTTAACCGATTGTGGCTATTCTGTTTAGGCTCTCCTCCCTGAGGTGACTTTAACCGATTGTGGCTATCCTGTTTAGGCTCTACTCCCTCAGGTGACTTTAGCTGATTGTGGCTATCCTGTTTGGGTTCTCCTCCGTCAGGTGACTTTAGCCGATTGTGGCTATCCTGTTTAGGTTCTCCTCAGACAGGTGACTTTAGCCGATTGTGGCTATCCTGTTTAGGATCTCCTCCCTCAGGTGACTTTAGCCGATTGTGGCTATCCTGTTTAGGTTATCCTCCGTCAGGTGACTTTAAGCGATTGTGGCTATCCTATTTAGGTTCTCCTTCGTCAGGTGACTTTAGCCGATTGTGGCTATCCTGTTTAGGCTCTCCTCCCTCATGTGACTTTAACCGATTGTGGCTATCCTGTTTAGGTTCTCCTCCCTCATGTGACCTTAGCCGATCGTGTCTATCCTGTTTAGGTTCTCCTCTCTCAGGTGAATTTAGCCGATTGTGGCTATCCTGTTTAGGTTCTCCTCCCTCATGTGACCTTAGCCGATCGTGGCTATCATGTTTAGGTTCTCCTCCCTCAGGTGACCTTAGATGATTGTAGCTATCCTGTTTAGGTTCTCCTCCCTCAGGTGACTTTAGCCGATTGTGGCTATCCTGTTTTGGTTCTCCTTCCTCATGTGACTTTAACCGATTGTGGCTATCCCGTTTAGGTTCTCCTCCCTCAGGAGACTTTAACGAATTGTGGCTATCCAGTTTAGGTTCTCCTCCCTCAGGTGAATTAAACCGATTGTGGCTATCCTGTTTAGGCTCTCCTCCTTCAGTTGACCTTAACCGATTGTGGCTATCCTGTTTAGATTCTCCTCCCTCAGGTGACCTTAACAGATTGTGGCTATCCTGTTTAGGTTGTCCTCCATCAGGTGACTTTAGCCAACTGTGGCTATCCTGTTTAGGTTCTCCTCCCTCAGGTGACTTTAGCCGACTGTGGCTATCCTGTTTAGGTTCTCATCCCTCAGGTGACTTTATCCGATTGTGGCAATCCTGTTTAGGTTCTCCTCCCTCAGGTGACTTTAGGTGATTGTGGCTATCCTGTTTGGGTTCTCCTCCGTTAGGTGACTTTATCCGATTGTGGCTATCCTGTTTAGGTTATCCTCCATCAGGTGACTTTAACCGATTGTGGCTATCCTTTTTAGGCTCTCCTCCCTCAGGTGACTTTAGTCGACTGTGGCTATCCTGTTTAGGTTCTTCTCCCTCAGGTGACTTTAGCCGATTGTGGCTATCCTGTTTAGGTTCTCCTCCCTCATGTGACCATAGCCGATCGTGGCTATCCTGTTTAGTTTCTACTTACTCATTTGACCTTAGCTGATTGTGGCTATCCTGTTTAGGTTCTCCTCCCTCCGTGACTTTAGCCGATTGTGGCTATCCTGTTTGGGTTCTCCTCCGTCAGGTGACTTTAGTCGATTGTGGCTATCCTGTTTAGGTTACCCTCCATCAGGTGACTTTAAGCGATTGTGGCTATTCTGTTTAGGTTCTCCTCCGTCAGGTGACTTTAGCCGATTGTGGCTATTCTGTTTAGGCTCTCCTCCCTCAGGTGACTTTAACCGACTGTGGCTATCCTGTTTAGGCTCTACTCCCTCAGGTGACTTTAGCCGACTGTGGCTATCCTGTTTAGGTTCTCCTCTCTCAGGTGACTTTAGCCGATTGTGGCTATCCTGTTTAGGTTTTCCTCCGTCAGGTGACTTTAGCCGATTGTGGCTATCCTGTTTATGCTCTCATCCCTTATGTGACTTTAACCGATTGTGGCTATTCTGTTTAGGCTCTCCTCCCTCAGGTGACTTTAACCGATTGTGGCTATCCTGTTTGGGTTCTCCTCCGTCAGGTGACTTTAGCCGATTGTGGCTATCCTGTTTAGGTTATCCTCCGTCAGGTGACTTTAAGCGATTGTGGCTATCCTGTTTAGGTTCTCCTCCGTCAGGTGACTTTAGCCGATTGTGGCTATCCTGTTTAGGATCTCCTCCCTCAGGTGACTTTAGCCGATTGTGGCTATCCTGTTTAGGTTATCCTCCGTCAGGTGACTTTAAGCGATTGTGGCTTTCCTATTTAGTTTCTCCTCCGTCAGGTGACTTTAGCCGATTGTGGCTATCCTGTTTAGGCTCTCCTCCCTCATGTGACTTTCACCGATTGTGGCTATTCTGTTTAGGCTCTCCTCCCTCAGGTGACTTTAACCGATTGTGGCTATCCTGTTTAGGCTCTCCTCCCTCAGGTGACTTTAGCCGACTGTGGCTATCCTGTTTAGGTTCTCCTCTCTCAGGTGAATTTAGCCGATTGTGGCTATCCTGTTTAGGTTCTCCTCCCTCATGTGACCTTAGCCGATCGTGGCTATCCTGTTTAGGTTCTCCTCCCTCAGGTGACCTTAGCTGATTGTAGCTATTCTGTTTAGGTTCTCCTCCCTCAGGTGACTTTAGCCGATTGTGGCTATCCTGTTTTGGTTCTCCTTCCTCATGTGACTTTAACCGATTGTGGCTATCCCGTTTAGGTTCTCCTCCCTCAGGAGACTTTAACCGATTGTGGCTATCCAGTTTAGGTTCTCCTCCCTCAGGTGAGTTAAACCGATTGTGGCTATCCTGTTTAGGCTCTCCTCCTTCAGTTGACCTTAACCGATTGTGGCTATCCTGTTTAGATTCTCCTCCCTCAGGTGACCTTAACAGATTGTGGCTATCCTGTTTAGGTTGTCCTCGATCAGGTGACTTTAGCCAACTGTGGCTATCCTGTTTAGGTTCTCCTCCCTCAGGTGACTTTAGCCGACTGTGGCTATCCTGTTTAGGTTCTCATCCCTCAGGTGACTTTATCCGATTGTGGAAATCCTGTTTAGGTTCTCCTCCCTCAGGTGACTTTAGCTGATTGTGGCTATCCTGTTTGGGTTCTCCTCCGTCAGGTGACTTTAGCCGATTGTGGATATCCTGTTTAGGTTATCCTCCGTCAGGTGACTTTAAGCGATTGTGGCTATCCTGTTTAGGTTCTCCTCCGTCAGGTGACTTTAGCCAATTGTGGCTATCCTGTTTAGGATCTCCTCCCTCAGGTGACTTTAGCCGATTGTGGCTATCCTGTTTAGGTTATCCTCCATCAGGTGACTTTAAGCGATTGTGGCTATCCTGTTTAGGTTCTCCTCCGTCAGGTGACTTTAGCCGATTGTGGCTATCCTGTTTAGGCTCTCCTCCCTCATGTCACTTTAACCGATTGTGGCTATTCTGTTTAGGCTCTCCTCCCTCAGGTGACTTTAACCGATTGTGGCTATCCTGTTTAGGCTCTCCTCCCTCAGGTGACTTTATCCGACTGTGGCTATCCTGTTTAGGTTCTCCTCCCTCAGGTGACTTTAGCCGATTGTGGCTATCCTGTTTAGGTTCTCCTCCCTCATGTGACCATAGCCGATCGTGGCTATCCTGTTTAGTTTCTCCTCCCTCATGTGACCTTAGCTGATTGTGGCTATCCTGTTTAGGTTCTCCTCCCTCAGGTGACTTGAGCCGATTGTGGCTATCCTGTTTTGGTTCTCCTTCCTCATGTGACTTTAACCGATTGTGGCTATCCCGTTTAGGTTCTCCTCCCTCAGGAGACTTTAACCGATTGTGGCTATCCAGTTTAGGTTCTCCTCCCTCAGGTGAGTTAAACCGATTGTGGCTATCCTGTTTAGACTCTCCTCCTTCAGTTGACCTTAACCGATTGTGGCTATCCTGTTTAGATTCTCCTCCCTCAGGTGACCTTAACAGATTGTGGCTATCCTGTTTAGGTTGTCCTCCATCAGGTGACTTTAGCCGACTGTGGCTATCCTGTTTAGGTTCTCCTCCCTCAGGTGACTTTAGTCGACTGTGGCTATCCTGTTTAGGTTCTCATCCCTCAGGTGTCTTTATCCGATTGTGGCAATCCTGTTTAGGATCTCCTCCCTCAGGTGACTTTGGCTGATTGTGGCTATCCTGTTTGGGTTCTCCTCCGTCAGGTGACTTTAGCTGATTGTGGCTATCCTGTTTAGGTTATCCTCCGTCAGGTGACTTTAAGCGATTGTGGCTATCCCGTTTAGGTTCTCCTCCGTCAGGTGACTTTAGCCGATTGTGGCTATCCTGTTTAGGATCTCCTCCCTCAGGTGACTTTAGCCGATTGTGGCTATCCTGTTTAGGTTATCCTCCATCAGGTGACTTTAAGCGATTGTGGCTATTCTGTTTAGGTTCTCCTCCGTCAGGTGACTTTAGCCGATTGTGGCTATCCTGTTTAGGCTCTCCTCCCTCATGTGACTTTAACCGATTGTGGCTATTCTGTTTAGGCTCTCCTCCCTCAGGTGACTTTAACCGATTGTGGCTATCCTGTTTAGGCTCTACTCCCTCAGGTGACTTTAGCTGACTGTGGCTATCCTGTTTAGGTTCTCCTCCCTCAGGTGACTTTAGCCGATTGTGGCTATCCTGTTTAGGTTCTCCTCCCTCATGTGACCTTAGCCGATCGTGGCTATCCTGTTTAGGTTCTCCTCCCTCAGGTGACCTTAGCTGATTGTGGCTATCCTGTTTAGGTTCTCCTCCCTCATGTGACCTTAGCCGATCGTGGCCATCCTGTTTAGGTTTTCCTCCCTCAGGTGACCTTAACAGATTGTGGCTATCCTGTTTAGGTTGTCCTCCATCAGGTGACTTTAGCCGACTGTGGCTATCCTGTTTAGGTTCTCATCCCTCAGGTGACTTTATCCGATTGTGGCAATCCTATTTAGGTTCTCCTCCCTCAGGTGACTTTAGCCGATTGTGGCTATCCTGTTTAGGTTCTCCTCCCTCATGTGACCTTAGCCGATCGTGGCTATCCTGTTTAGGTTCTCCTCCCTCAGGTGACCTTAGCTGATTGTGGCTATCCTGTTTAGGTTCTCCTCCCTCAGGTGATTTTAGTCGATTGTGGCTATCCTGTTTTGGTTCTCCTTCCTCATGTGACTTTAACCGATTGTGGCTATCCCGTTTAGGTTCTCCTCCCTCAGGAGATTTTAACCGATTGTGGCTATCCAGTTTAGATGCTCTTCCCTCAGGTGAGTTAAACCGATTGTGGCTATCCTGTTTAGGCTCTCCTCCTTCAGTTGACCTTAATCGATTGTGGCTATCCTGTTTAGATTCTCCTTCCTCAGGTGACCTTAACAGATTGTGGCTATCCTGTTTAGGTTCTCCTCCATCAGGTGCCTTTAGCCGACTGTGGCTATCCTGTTTAGGTTCTCCTCCCTCAGGTGACTTTATCCGATTGTGGCAATCCTGTTTAGGTTCTCCTCCCTCAGGTGACTTTAGTCGATTGTGGCTATCCTATTTAGGTTATCCTCCGTAAGGTGACTTTAAGCGATTGTGGCTATCCTGTTTAGGTTCTCCTCCGTCAGGTGACTTTAGCCGATTGTGGCTATCCTGTTTAGGTTATCCTCCGTCAGGTGACTTTAAGCGATTGTGGCTATCCTGATTAGGTTCTCCTCCGTCAGGTGACTTTAGCCGATTGTGGCTATCCTGTTTAGGCTCTCCTCCCTTATGTGACTTTAACCGATTGTGGCTATTCTGTTTAGGCTCTCCTCCCTGAGGTGACTTTAACTGATTGTGGCTATTCTGTTTAGGCTCTACTCCCTCAGGTGACTTTAGCTGATTGTGGCTATCCTGTTTGGGTTCTCCTCCGTCAGGTGACTTTAGCCGATTGTGGCTATCCTGTTTAGGTTCTCCTCAGACAGGTGAATTTAGCCGATTGTGGCTATCCTGTTTAGGATCTCCTCCCTCAGGTGACTTTAGCCGATTGTGGCTATCCTGTTTAGGTTATCCTCCGTCAGGTGACTATAAGCGATTGTGGCTATCCTATTTAGGTTCTCCTCCGTCAGGTGACTTTAGCCGATTGTGGCTATCCTGTTTAGGCTCTCCTCCCTCATGTGACTTTAACCGATTGTGGCTATCCTGTTTAGGTTCTCCTCCCTCATGTGACCTTAGCCGATCGTGTCTATCCTGTTTAGGTTCTCCTCTCTCAGGTGAATTTAGCCGATTGTGGCTATCCTGTTTTGGTTCTCCTCCCTCATGTGACCTTAGCCGATCGTGGCTATCCTGTTTAGGTTCTCCTCCCTCAGGTGACCTTAGCTGATTGTAGCTATCCTGTTTAGGTTCTCCTCCCTCAGGTGACTTTAGCCGATTGTGGCTATCCTGTTTTGGTTCTCCTTCCTCATGTGACTTTAACCGATTGTGGCTATCCCGTTTAGGTTCTCCTCCCTCAGGAGACTTTAACCGATTGTGGCTATCCAGTTTAGGTTCTCCTCCCTCAGGTGAGTTAAACCGATTGTGGCTATCCTGTTTAGGCTCTCCTCCTTCAGTTGACCTTAACCGATTGTGGCTATCCTGTTTAGATTCTCCTCCCTCAGGTGACCTTAACAGATTGTGGCTATCCTGTTTAGGTTGTCCTCCATCAGGTGACTTTAGCCAACTGTGGCTATCCTGTTTAGGTTCTCCTCCCTCAGGTGACTTTAGCCGACTGTGGCTATCCTGTTTAGGTTCTCATCCCTCATGTGACTTTATCCGATTGTGGCAATCCTGTTTAGGTTCTCCTCCCTCAGGTGACTTTAGGTGATTGTGGCTATCCTGTTTGGGTTCTCCTCCGTCAGGTGTCTTTAGCCGATTGTGGCTATCCTGTTTAGGTTATCCTCCGTCAGGTGACTTTAAGCGATTGTGGCTATCCTGTTTAGGTTCTCCTCCGTCAGGTGATTTTAGTCGATTGTGGCTATCCTGTTTTGGTTCTCCTTCCTCATGTGACTTTAACCGATTGTGGCTATCCCGTTTAGGTTCTCCTCCCTCAGGAGACTTTAACCGATTGTGGCTATCCAGTTTAGATTCTCTTCCCTCAGGTGAGTTAAACCGATTGTGGCTATCTTGTTTAAGCTCTCCTCCTTCAGTTGACCTTAATCGATTGTGGCTATCCTGTTTAGATTCTCCTTCCTCAGGTGACCTTAACAGATTGTGGCTATCCTGTTTAGGTTCTCCTCCATCAGGTGACTTTAGCCGACTGTGGCTATCCTGTTTAGGTTCTCCTCCCTCAGGTGACTTTAGTCGACTGTGGCTATCCTGTTTAGGTTCTCATCCCTCAGGTGACTTTATCCGATTGTGGCAATCCTGTTTAGGTTCTCCTCCCTCAGGTGACTTTAGTCGATTGTGGCTATCCTGTTTAGGTTATCCTCCGTCAGGTGACTTTAAGCGATTGTGGCTATCCTGTTTAGGTTCTTCTCCGTCAGGTGACTTTAGCCGATTGTGGCTATCCTGTTTAGGATATCCTCCCTCAGGTGACTTTAGCCGATTGTGGCTATCCTGTTTAGGTTATCCTCCGTCAGGTGACTTTAAGCGATTGTGGCTATCCTGTTTAGGTTCTCCTCCGTCAGGTGACTTTAGCCGATTGTGGCTATCCCGTTTAGGCTCTCCTCCCTTATGTGACTTTAACCGATTGTGGCTATTCTGTTTAGGCTCTCCTCCCTGAGGTGACTTTAACCGATTGTGGCTATCCTGTTTAGGCTCTACTCCCTCAGGTGACTTTAGCTGATTGTGGCTATCCTGTTTGGGTTCTCCTCCGTCAGGTGACTTTAGCCGATTGTGGCTATCCTGTTTAGGTTCTCCTCAGACAGGTGACTTTAGCCGATTGTGGCTATCCTGTTTAGGATCTCCTCCCTCAGGTGACTTTAGCCGATTGTGGCTATCCTGTTTAGGTTATCCTCCGTCAGGTGACTTTAAGCGATTGTGGCTATCCTATTTAGGTTCTCCTTCGTCAGGTGACTTTAGCCGATTGTGGCTATCCTGTTTAGGCTCTCCTCCCTCATGTGACTTTAACCGATTGTGGCTATCCTGTTTAGGTTCTCCTCCCTCATGTGACCTTAGCCGATCGTGTCTATCCTGTTTAGGTTCTCCTCTCTCAGGTGAATTTAGCCGATTGTGGCTATCCTGTTTAGGTTCTCCTCCCTCATGTGACCTTAGCCGATCGTGGCTATCATGTTTAGGTTCTCCTCCCTCAGGTGACCTTAGATGATTGTAGCTATCCTGTTTAGGTTCTCCTCCCTCAGGTGACTTTAGCCGATTGTGGCTATCCTGTTTTGGTTCTCCTTCCTCATGTGACTTTAACCGATTGTGGCTATCCCGTTTAGGTTCTCCTCCCTCAGGAGACTTTAACGAATTGTGGCTATCCAGTTTAGGTTCTCCTCCCTCAGGTGAATTAAACCGATTGTGGCTATCCTGTTTAGGCTCTCCTCCTTCAGTTGACCTTAACCGATTGTGGCTATCCTGTTTAGATTCTCCTCCCTCAGGTGACCTTAACAGATTGTGGCTATCCTGTTTAGGTTGTCCTCCATCAGGTGACTTTAGCCAACTGTGGCTATCCTGTTTAGGTTCTCCTCCCTCAGGTGACTTTAGCCGACTGTGGCTATCCTGTTTAGGTTCTCATCCCTCAGGTGACTTTATCCGATTGTGGCAATCCTGTTTAGGTTCTCCTCCCTCAGGTGACTTTAGGTGATTGTGGCTATCCTGTTTGGGTTCTCCTCCGTTAGGTGACTTTATCCGATTGTGGCTATCCTGTTTAGGTTATCCTCCATCAGGTGACTTTAACCGATTGTGGCTATCCTTTTTAGGCTCTCCTCCCTCAGGTGACTTTAGTCGACTGTGGCTATCCTGTTTAGGTTCTTCTCCCTCAGGTGACTTTAGCCGATTGTGGCTATCCTGTTTAGGTTCTCCTCCCTCATGTGACCATAGCCGATCGTGGCTATCCTGTTTAGTTTCTACTTACTCATTTGACCTTAGCTGATTGTGGCTATCCTGTTTAGGTTCTCCTCCCTCCGTGACTTTAGCCGATTGTGGCTATCCTGTTTGGGTTCTCCTCCGTCAGGTGACTTTAGTCGATTGTGGCTATCCTGTTTAGGTTACCCTCCATCAGGTGACTTTAAGCGATTGTGGCTATTCTGTTTAGGTTCTCCTCCGTCAGGTGACTTTAGCCGATTGTGGCTATTCTGTTTAGGCTCTCCTCCCTCAGGTGACTTTAACCGACTGTGGCTATCCTGTTTAGGCTCTACTCCCTCAGGTGACTTTAGCCGACTGTGGCTATCCTGTTTAGGTTCTCCTCTCTCAGGTGACTTTAGCCGATTGTGGCTATCCTGTTTAGGTTCTCCTCCCTCATGTGACCTTAGCCGATCGTGGCTATCCTGTTTAGGTTCTCCTCCCTCAGGTGACCTTAGCTGATTGTGGCTATCCTGTTTAGGTTCTCCTCCCTCAGGTGACTTTAGCCGATTGTGGCTATCCTGTTTAGGTTCTCCTCCCTCAGGAGACTTTAACCGATTGTGGCTATCCAGTTTAGGTTCTCCTCCCTCAGGTGAGTTAAACCGTTTGTGGCTATCCTGTTTAGGCTCTCCTCCTTCAGTTGACCTTAACCGATTGTGGCTATCCTGTTTAGATTCTCCTCCCTCAGGTGATCTTAACAGATTGTGGCTATCCTGTTTAGGTCGTCCTCCATCAGGTGTCTTTAGCCGACTGTGGCTATCCTGTTTGGGTTCTCATCCCTCAGGTGACTTTATCCGATTGTGGCAATCCTGTTTAGGTTCTCCTCCCTCAGGTGACTTTAGCCGATTGTGGCTATTTTGTTTAGGTTCTCCTCCCTCAGGTGACTTTAGCCGATTGTGGCAATCCTGTTTAGGTTCTCCTCCCTCAGGTGACTTTAGCCGATTGTGGCTATTTTGTTTAGGTTCTCCTCCCTCATGTGACCTTAGCCGATCGTGGCTATCCTGTTTAGGTTCTCCTCCCTCAGGTGACCTTAGCTGATTGTGGCTATCCTGTTTAGGTTCTCCTCCCTCAGGTGATTTTAGTCGACTGTGGCTATCCTGTTTTGGTTCTCCTTCCTCATGTGACTTTAACCGATTGTGGCTATCCCGTTTAGGTCCTCCTCCCTCAGGAGACTTTAACCGATTGTGGCTATCCAGTTTAGATTCTCCTCCCTCAGGTGAGTTAAACCGATTGTGGCTATCCTGTTTAGGCTCTCCTCCTTCAGTTGACCTTAATCGATTGTGGCTATCCTGTTTAGATTCTCCTCCCTCAGGTGACCTTAACAGACTGTGGCTATCCTGTTTAGGTTGTCCTCCATCAGGTGACTTTAGCCGACTGTGGCTATCCTGTTTAGGTTCTCCTCCCTCAGGTGACTTTAGACGACTGTGGCTATCCTGTTTAGGTTCTCATCCCTCAGGTGACTTTGTCCGATTGTGGCAATACTGTTTAGGTTCTCCTCCCTCAGGTGACTTTAGCCGATTGTGGCTATCCTGTTTAGGTTATCCTCCGTCAGGTGACTTTAAGCGATTGTGGCTATCCTGTTTAGGTTCTCCTCCCTCAGGTGACTTTAGCCGATTGTGGCTATCCTGTTTAGGATATCCTCCCTCAGGTGACTTTAGCCGATTGTGGCTATCCTGTTTAGGTTATCCTCCGTCAGGTGACTTTAAGCGATTGTGGCTATCCTGTTTAGGTTTTCCTCCGTCAGGTGACTTTAGCCGATTGTGGCTATCCTGTTTATGCTCTCATCCCTTATGTGACTTTAACCGATTGTGGCTATTCTGTTTAGGCTCTCCTCCCTCAGGTGACTTTAACCGATTGTGGCTATCCTGTTTGGGTTCTCCTCCGTCAGGTGACTTTAGCCGATTGTGGCTATCCTGTTTAGGTTATCCTCCGTCAGGTGACTTTAAGCGATTGTGGCTATCCTGTTTAGGTTCTCCTCCGTCAGGTGACTTTAGCCGATTGTGGCTATCCTGTTTAGGATCTCCTCCCTCAGGTGACTTTAGCCGATTGTGGCTATCCTGTTTAGGTTATCCTCCGTCAGGTGACTTTAAGCGATTGTGGCTTTCCTATTTAGTTTCTCCTCCGTCAGGTGACTTTAGCCGATTGTGGCTATCCTGTTTAGGCTCTCCTCCCTCATGTGACTTTCACCGATTGTGGCTATTCTGTTTAGGCTCTCCTCCCTCAGGTGACTTTAACCGATTGTGGCTATCCTTTTTAGGCTCTCCTCCCTCAGGTGACTTTAGCCGACTGTGGCTATCCTGTTTAGGTTCTCCTCTCTCAGGTGAATTTAGCCGATTGTGGCTATCCTGTTTTGGTTCTCCTCCCTCATGTGACCTTAGCCGATCGTGGCTATCCTGTTTAGGTTCTCCTCCCTCAGGTGACCTTAGCTGATTGTAGCTATTCTGTTTAGGTTCTCCTCCCTCAGGTGACTTTAGCCGATTGTGGCTATCCTGTTTTGGTTCTCCTTCCTCATGTGACTTTAACCGATTGTGGCTATCCCGTTTAGGTTCTCCTCCCTCAGGAGACTTTAACCGATTGTGGCTATCCAGTTTAGGTTCTCCTCCCTCAGGTGAGTTAAACCGATTGTGGCTATCCTGTTTAGGCTCTCCTCCTTCAGTTGACCTTAACCGATTGTGGCTATCCTGTTTAGATTCTCCTCCCTCAGGTGACCTTAACAGATTGTGGCTATCCTGTTTAGGTTGTCCTCGATCAGGTGACTTTAGCCAACTGTGGCTATCCTGTTTAGGTTCTCCTCCCTCAGGTGACTTTAGCCGACTGTGGCTATCCTGTTTAGGTTCTCATCCCTCAGGTGACTTTATCCGATTGTGGAAATCCTGTTTAGGTTCTCCTCCCTCAGGTGACTTTAGCTGATTGTGGCTATCCTGTTTGGGTTCTCCTCCGTCAGGTGACTTTAGCCGATTGTGGATATCCTGTTTAGGTTATCCTCCGTCAGGTGACTTTAAGCGATTGTGGCTATCCTGTTTAGGTTCTCCTCCGTCAGGTGACTTTAGCCAATTGTGGCTATCCTGTTTAGGATCTCCTCCCTCAGGTGACTTTAGCCGATTGTGGCTATCCTGTTTAGGTTATCCTCCATCAGGTGACTTTAAGCGATTGTGGCTATCCTGTTTAGGTTCTCCTCCGTCAGGTGACTTTAGCCGATTGTGGCTATCCTGTTTAGGCTCTCCTCCCTCATGTCACTTTAATCGATTGTGGCTATTCTGTTTAGGCTCTCCTCCCTCAGGTGACTTTAACCGATTGTGGCTATCCTGTTTAGGCTCTCCTCCCTCAGGTGACTTTATCCGACTGTGGCTATCCTGTTTAGGTTCTCCTCCCTCAGGTGACTTTAGCCGATTGTGGCTATCCTGTTTAGGTTCTCCTCCCTCATGTGACCATAGCCGATCGTGGCTATCCTGTTTAGTTTCTCCTCCCTCATGTGACCTTAGCTGATTGTGGCTATCCTGTTTAGGTTCTCCTCCCTCAGGTGACTTGAGCCGATTGTGGCTATCCTGTTTTGGTTCTCCTTCCTCATGTGACTTTAACCGATTGTGGCTATCCCGTTTAGGTTCTCCTCCCTCAGGAGACTTTAACCGATTGTGGCTATCCAGTTTAGGTTCTCCTCCCTCAGGTGAGTTAAACCGATTGTGGCTATCCTGTTTAGACTCTCCTCCTTCAGTTGACCTTAACCGATTGTGGCTATCCTGTTTAGATTCTCCTCCCTCAGGTGACCTTAACAGATTGTGGCTATCCTGTTTAGGTTGTCCTCCATCAGGTGACTTTAGCCGACTGTGGCTATCCTGTTTAGGTTCTCCTCCCTCAGGTGACTTTAGTCGACTGTGGCTATCCTGTTTAGGTTCTCATCCCTCAGGTGTCTTTATCCGATTGTGGCAATCCTGTTTAGGATCTCCTCCCTCAGGTGACTTTGGCTGATTGTGGCTATCCTGTTTGGGTTCTCCTCCGTCAGGTGACTTTAGCTGATTGTGGCTATCCTGTTTAGGTTATCCTCCGTCAGGTGACTTTAAGCGATTGTGGCTATCCCGTTTAGGTTCTCCTCCGTCAGGTGACTTTAGCCGATTGTGGCTATCCTGTTTAGGATCTCCTCCCTCAGGTGACTTTAGCCGATTGTGGCTATCCTGTTTAGGTTATCCTCCATCAGGTGACTTTAAGCGATTGTGGCTATTCTGTTTAGGTTCTCCTCCGTCAGGTGACTTTAGCCGATTGTGGCTATCCTGTTTAGGCTCTCCTCCCTCATGTGACTTTAACCGATTGTGGCTATTCTGTTTAGGCTCTCCTCCCTCAGGTGACTTTAACCGATTGTGGCTATCCTGTTTAGGCTCTACTCCCTCAGGTGACTTTAGCTGACTGTGGCTATCCTGTTTAGGTTCTCCTCCCTCAGGTGACTTTAGCCGATTGTGGCTATCCTGTTTAGGTTCTCCTCCCTCATGTGACCTTAGCCGATCGTGGCTATCCTGTTTAGGTTCTCCTCCCTCAGGTGACCTTAGCTGATTGTGGCTATCCTGTTTAGGTTCTCCTCCCTCATGTGAGCTTAGCCGATCGTGGCCATCCTGTTTAGGTTTTCCTCCCTCAGGTGACCTTAACAGATTGTGGCTATCCTGTTTAGGTTGTCCTCCATCAGGTGACTTTAGCCGACTGTGGCTATCCTGTTTAGGTTCTCATCCCTCAGGTGACTTTATCCGATTGTGGCAATCCTATTTAGGTTCTCCTCCCTCAGGTGACTTTAGCCGATTGTGGCTATCCTGTTTAGGTTCTCCTCCCTCATGTGACCTTAGCCGATCGTGGCTATCCTGTTTAGGTTCTCCTCCCTCAGGTGACCTTAGCTGATTGTGGCTATCCTGTTTAGGTTCTCCTCCCTCAGGTGATTTTAGTCGATTGTGGCTATCCTGTTTTGGTTCTCCTTCCTCATGTGACTTTAACCGATTGTGGCTATCCCGTTTAGGTTCTCCTCCCTCAGGAGATTTTAACCGATTGTGGCTATCCAGTTTAGATGCTCTTCCCTCAGGTGAGTTAAACCGATTGTGGCTATCCTGTTTAGGCTCTCCTCCTTCAGTTGACCTTAATCGATTGTGGCTATCCTGTTTAGGTTCTCCTCCATCAGGTGCCTTTAGCCGACTGTGGCTATCCTGTTTAGGTTCTCCTCCCTCAGGTGACTTTATCCGATTGTGGCAATCCTGTTTAGGTTCTCCTCCCTCAGGTGACTTTAGTCGATTGTGGCTATCCTATTTAGGTTATCCTCCGTAAGGTGACTTTAAGCGATTGTGGCTATCCTGTTTAGGTTCTCCTCCGTCAGGTGACTTTAGCCGATTGTGGCTATCCTGTTTAGGTTATCCTCCGTCAGGTGACTTTAAGCGATTGTGGCTATCCTGATTAGGTTCTCCTCCGTCAGGTGACTTTAGCCGATTGTGGCTATCCTGTTTAGGCTCTCCTCCCTTATGTGACTTTAACCGATTGTGGCTATTCTGTTTAGGCTCTCCTCCCTGAGGTGACTTTAACTGATTGTGGCTATTCTGTTTAGGCTCTACTCCCTCAGGTGACTTTAGCTGATTGTGGCTATCCTGTTTGGGTTCTCCTCCGTCAGGTGACTTTAGCCGATTGTGGCTATCCTGTTTAGGTTCTCCTCAGACAGGTGAATTTAGCCGATTGTGGCTATCCTGTTTAGGATCTCCTCCCTCAGGTGACTTTAGCCGATTGTGGCTATCCTGTTTAGGTTATCCTCCGTCAGGTGACTATAAGCGATTGTGGCTATCCTATTTAGGTTCTCCTCCGTCAGGTGACTTTAGCCGATTGTGGCTATCCTGTTTAGGCTCTCCTCCCTCATGTGACTTTAACCGATTGTGGCTATCCTGTTTAGGTTCTCCTCCCTCATGTGACCTTAGCCGATCGTGTCTATCCTGTTTAGGTTCTCCTCTCTCAGGTGAATTTAGCCGATTGTGGCTATCCTGTTTTGGTTCTCCTCCCTCATGTGACCTTAGCCGATCGTGGCTATCCTGTTTAGGTTCTCCTCCCTCAGGTGACCTTAGCTGATTGTAGCTATCCTGTTTAGGTTCTCCTCCCTCAGGTGACTTTAGCCGATTGTGGCTATCCTGTTTTGGTTCTCCTTCCTCATGTGACTTTAACCGATTGTGGCTATCCCGTTTAGGTTCTCCTCCCTCAGGAGACTTTAACCGATTGTGGCTATCCAGTTTAGGTTCTCCTCCCTCAGGTGAGTTAAACCGATTGTGGCTATCCTGTTTAGGCTCTCCTCCTTCAGTTGACCTTAACCGATTGTGGCTATCCTGTTTAGATTCTCCTCCCTCAGGTGACCTTAACAGATTGTGGCTATCCTGTTTAGGTTGTCCTCCATCAGGTGACTTTAGCCAACTGTGGCTATCCTGTTTAGGTTCTCCTCCCTCAGGTGACTTTAGCCGACTGTGGCTATCCTGTTTAGGTTCTCATCCCTCATGTGACTTTATCCGATTGTGGCAATCCTGTTTAGGTTCTCCTCCCTCAGGTGACTTTAGGTGATTGTGGCTATCCTGTTTGGGTTCTCCTCCGTCAGGTGTCTTTAGCCGATTGTGGCTATCCTGTTTAGGTTATCCTCCGTCAGGTGACTTTAAGCGATTGTGGCTATCCTGTTTAGGTTCTCCTCCGTCAGGTGATTTTAGTCGATTGTGGCTATCCTGTTTTGGTTCTCCTTCCTCATGTGACTTTAACCGATTGTGGCTATCCCGTTTAGGTTCTCCTCCCTCAGGAGACTTTAACCGATTGTGGCTATCCAGTTTAGATTCTCTTCCCTCAGGTGAGTTAAACCGATTGTGGCTATCTTGTTTAAGCTCTCCTCCTTCAGTTGACCTTAATCGATTGTGGCTATCCTGTTTAGATTCTCCTTCCTCAGGTGACCTTAACAGATTGTGGCTATCCTGTTTAGGTTCTCCTCCATCAGGTGACTTTAGCCGACTGTGGCTATCCTGTTTAGGTTCTCCTCCCTCAGGTGACTTTAGTCGACTGTGGCTATCCTGTTTAGGTTCTCATCCCTCAGGTGACTTTATCCGATTGTGGCAATCCTGTTTAGGTTCTCCTCCCTCAGGTGACTTTAGTCGATTGTGGCTATCCTGTTTAGGTTATCCTCCGTCAGGTGACTTTAAGCGATTGTGGCTATCCTGTTTAGGTTCTTCTCCGTCAGGTGACTTTAGCCGATTGTGGCTATCCTGTTTAGGATATCCTCCCTCAGGTGACTTTAGCCGATTGTGGCTATCCTGTTTAGGTTATCCTCCGTCAGGTGACTTTAAGCGATTGTGGCTATCCTGTTTAGGTTCTCCTCCGTCAGGTGACTTTAGCCGATTGTGGTTATCCCGTTTAGGCTCTCCTCCCTTATGTGACTTTAACCGATTGTGGCTATTCTGTTTAGGCTCTCCTCCCTGAGGTGACTTTAACCGATTGTGGCTATCCTGTTTAGGCTCTACTCCCTCAGGTGACTTTAGCTGATTGTGGCTATCCTGTTTGGGTTCTCCTCCGTCAGGTGACTTTAGCCGATTGTGGCTATCCTGTTTAGGTTCTCCTCAGACAGGTGACTTTAGCCGATTGTGGCTATCCTGTTTAGGATCTCCTCCCTCAGGTGACTTTAGCCGATTGTGGCTATCCTGTTTAGGTTATCCTCCGTCAGGTGACTTTAAGCGATTGTGGCTATCCTATTTAGGTTCTCCTTCGTCAGGTGACTTTAGCCGATTGTGGCTATCCTGTTTAGGCTCTCCTCCCTCATGTGACTTTAACCGATTGTGGCTATCCTGTTTAGGTTCTCCTCCCTCATGTGACCTTAGCCGATCGTGTCTATCCTGTTTAGGTTCTCCTCTCTCAGGTGAATTTAGCCGATTGTGGCTATCCTGTTTAGGTTCTCCTCCCTCATGTGACCTTAGCCGATCGTGGCTATCCTGTTTAGGTTCTCCTCCCTCAGGTGACCTTAGATGATTGTAGCTATCCTGTTTAGGTTCTCCTCCCTCAGGTGACTTTAGCCGATTGTGGCTATCCTGTTTTGGTTCTCCTTCCTCATGTGACTTTAACCGATTGTGGCTATCCCGTTTAGGTTCTCCTCCCTCAGGAGACTTTAACGGATTGTGGCTATCCAGTTTAGGTTCTCCTCCCTCAGGTGAATTAAACCGATTGTGGCTATCCTGTTTAGGCTCTCCTCCTTCAGTTGACCTTAACCGATTGTGGCTATCCTGTTTAGATTCTCCTCCCTCAGGTGACCTTAACAGATTGTGGCTATCCTGTTTAGGTTGTCCTCCATCAGGTGACTTTAGCCAACTGTGGCTATCCTGTTTAGGTTCTCCTCCCTCAGGTGACTTTAGCCGACTGTGGCTATCCTGTTTAGGTTCTCATCCCTCAGGTGACTTTATCCGATTGTGGCAATCCTGTTTAGGTTCTCCTCCCTCAGGTGACTTTAGGTGATTGTGGCTATCCTGTTTGGGTTCTCCTCCGTCAGGTGACTTTATCCGATTGTGGCTATCCTGTTTAGGTTATCCTCCATCAGGTGACTTTAAGCGATTGTGGCTATCCTGTTTAGGTTCTCCTCCGTCAGGTGACTTTAGCCGATTGTGGCTATCCTGTTTAGGATCTCCTCCCTCAGGTGACTTTAACCGATTGTGGCTATCCTGTTTAGGTTATCCTCCGTCAGGTGACTTTAAGCGATTGTGGCTATCCTGTTTAGGTTCTCCTCCGTAAAGTGACTTTAGCCGATTGTGGCTATCCTGTTTAGGTTCTCCTCCGTCAGGTGACTTTAGCCGATTGTGGCTATCCTGTTTAGGATCTCCTCCCTCAGGTGACTTTAGCCGATTGTGGATATCCTGTTTAGGTTATCCTCCGTCAGGTGACTTTAAGCGATTGTGGCTATCCTGTTTAGGTTCTCCTCCGTCAGGTGACTTTAGACGATTGTGGCTATTCTGTTTAGGCTCTCCTCCCTCAGGTGACTTTAACCGATTGTGGCTATCCTGTTTAGGCTCTCCTCCCTCAGATGACTTTAGCCGACTGTGGCTATCCTGTTTAGGTTCTCCTCCCTCAGGTGACTTTAGCCGATTGTGGCTATCCAGTTTAGGTTCTCCTCCCTCATGTGACCTTAGCCGATCGTGGCTATCCTGTTTAGGTTCTCCTCCCTCAGGTGACCTTAGCTGATTGTGGCTATCCTGTTTAGGTTCTCCTCCCTCAGGTGACTTTAACCGATTGTGGCTATCCCGTTTAGGTTCTCCTACCTCAGGAGACTTTAACCGATTGTGGCTATCCAGTTTAGGTTCTCCTCCCTCAGGTGAGCTAAACCGATTGTGGCTATCCTGTTTAGGCTCTCCTCCCTCAGGTGACTTTTGCCAATTGTGGCTATTCTGTTTAGGCTCTCCTCCCTCAGGTGACTATAGCCGATTGTGGCTATCCTGTTTTGTTTCTCCTTCCTCAGGTGACTTTAACCGATTGTGGCTGTCCTGTTTAGGTTATCCTCCCTTAGGTGATTTTAGCCGATTGTGGCTATCCTGTTTAGGATCTCCTCACTCAGGTGACCTTAGCCAATTGTGGCTATCCTGTTTAGGTTCTCCTCCCTCAGGTGACCTTAGCCGATTGTGGCTATCCTGTTTAGGTTCTCCTTCCTCAGGTGACTTTAACCGATTGTGGCTATCCTGTTTAGGTTCTCCTTACTCAGGTGACTTTAACCGATTGTGGCTATCCTGTTTAGGCTCTCATCCCTCAGGTGACTTTAACCGATTGTGGCTATCCTGTTTAGGTTCTCCTACCTCAGGTGACCGTACCCGATTGTGGCTATCCTGTTTAGGTTCTCCTCCCTCAGGTGACCTTAGTCGATTATGGCTACCCTGCTTAGGCTCTCCTCCCTCAGTTGACCTTAGCCGATTGTGGCTATCCTGTTTAGGTTCTCCTACCTCAGGTGACTTTAACCGATTGTCACCATCCTGTTTAGGTTCTCCTTCCTCAGGTGACCTTAGCCGATTGTGGCTATTCTGTTTAGATTCTCCTCCATCAGGTTACTTTATCCGACTGTGGCTATCCTGTTTAGGCTCTCCTCCCTCAGTTGACCTTAGCCGATTGTGGCTATCCTGTTTAGGTTCTCCTCTCTCGGGTGACCTTAGCCGATTGTGGCTATCCTGTTTAGGTTCTCCTTCCTTGAGTGACTTTAACCGATTGTGGCTATCCTGTTTAGGTTCTCCTCCCTCAGGTGACCTGAACCGATTGTAGCTATCCTGTTTAGGCTCTCCTTCCTCAGTTGACCTTAGCCGATTGTGGCTATCCTGTTTAGGTTCTCCTCCCTCAGGTCACTTTAACCGATTGTGACCATCCTGTTGAGGTTCTCCTTCCTCAGGTCACCTTAGCCGATTGTGGCTATTCTGTTTAGATTCTCCTCCATCAGGTGATTTTAGCCGACTGTGGCTATCCTGTTTTGGTTCTCCTTCCTCAGGTGACTTTAACCGGTTGTGGCTATCCTATTTAGATTCTCCTCCCTCAGGTGACCATAGCCGATTGTGGCTATCCTGTTTAGGTTCTCCTCCATCAGGTGACTTTAGCCGACTGTGGCTATCCTGTTCAGGTTCTCCTCCCTCAGGAGACTTTAACCGATTGTGGCTATCCAGTTTAGGTTCTCATCCCTTAGGTGATTTTAGCCGATTGTGGCTATCCTGTTAAGATTCTCCTCCCTCAGGTGACCTTAGCCGATTGTGGCTATCCTGTTTAGGTTCTCCTCCCTCAGGTGCCCTTAGTCGATTGTGGCTATCCTGTTTAGGTTCTCCTCCCTCAGGTGACTTTAGCCGATTGTGGCTATCCTGTTTAGGTTCTCCTCCCTCAGGTGACTTTAGCCGATTGTGGCTATCCTGTTTAGGTTCTCCTCCCTGATGTGACTTTAGCCAATTGTGGCTATCCTGTTTAGGTTATCCTCCCTCAGGTGACATTAGCCGATTGTGGCTATACTGTTTAGGTTCTCCTCCATCAGGTGACTTTAGTCGATTGTTGCTATCCTGTTTATAGGTTCTCCTACCTCAGGTGACCTTTGCCGATTGTGGCTATCCTGTTTATAGGTTCTCCTCCCTCAGGTGACATTAGCCGATTGTGGCTATCCTTTTTAGGCTCTCCTCCCTTAGGTGACCTTTGCCGATTGTGGCTATCCTGTTTATAGGTTCTCCTCCCTCAGGTGACCTTAGCCGATTGTGGCTATTCTGTTGAGGTTCTCCTCACTCAAGTGACCTTTGCCGATTGTGGCTATCCTGTTTATAGGTTCTCCTCCCTCAGGTGACCTTAGCCGATTGTGGCTATCATGTTTCGGTTCTCCTCCATCAGGTGACCTTAGCCGATTGTGGCTATCCTGTTTCGGTTCTCCTCCCTCAGGTGACTTTAGCCGATTGTGGCTATCCTGTTTAGGTTCTCCTCCCTCAGGTGACATTAGCCGATTGTGACTATCCTGTTTAGGTTCTCCTGCCTCAGGTGACTTTAGTCGATTGTGGCTATCCTGTTTAGGTTCTCCTCCCCCAGGTGACTTCAGACGATTGTGGCTATCCTGTTTAGGTTCTCCTCCGTCAGGTCACTTTAGTTGATTGTGGCTATCCTGTTTCGGTTCTCCTCCCCCAGGTGACTTTAGCCGATTGTGGCTATCCTGTTTAGGTTCTCCTCCCTTGTGTGACTTTAGTCGATTGTGGCTATCCTCTTCAGGTTCTCCTCCCTCAGATGACTTTAGCCGATTGTGGCTATCCTGTTTAGGTTCTCCTCCCCCAGGTGACCTTAGCCAATTGTGGCTATCCTGTTTCGGTTCTCCTCCCTCAGGTGACCTTTGCCGATTGTGGCTATTCTGTTTAAAGGTTCTCCTCCCTCAGGTCACCTTAGCCGATTGTGGCTATCCTGTTTCGGTTCTCCTCCCTCAGGTGACCTTAGCCGATTGTGGCTATCCTGTTTCGGTTCTCCTCCCTCAGGTGACTTTAGCCGATTGTGGCTATCCTGTTTAGGTTCTCCTCCCTCAAGTGACATTAGCCGATTGTGACTATCCTGTTTAGGTTCTCCTACCTCAGGTGACAATAGTCGATTGTGGCTATCCTGTTTAGGTTCTCCTCCCTCAGGTGACTTTAGACGGTTGTGGCTATCCTGTTTAGGTTCTGCTCCCTCAGGTGACTTTAGACGATTGTGGCTATCCTGTTTAGGTTATCCTCCGTCAGGTCACTTTAGCCGATTGTGGCTATTCTGTTTAGGCTCTCCTCCCTCAGGTGACTTTAGCTGATTGTGGCTATCCTGTTTCGGTTCTCCTACCCCAGGTGACTTTAGCCGATTGTGGCTATCCTGTTTAGGTTCTCCTCCCTTGTGTGACTTTAGCAGATTGTGGCTATCCTGTGTAGGTTATCCTCCCTCAGGTGACTTTAGCCGATTGTGGCTATCCTGTTTAGGTTCTCCTCCCTCATGTGACTTTAACCGATTGTGGCTATCCTTTTTAGGTTCTCCTCTCTCGGGTGACTTTAGACGATTGTGGCTATACTGTTTAGGTTCTCCTCCCTCATGTGACTTTAGCCGATTGTGGCTATCCTGTTTAGGTTCTCCTCCCTCAGGTGACTTTAGCCGATTGTGGCTATCCTGTTTAGGTTCTCCTCCCTCATGTGACTTTAGGCGATTGTGGCTATCCTGTTTAGGTTCTCCTTCCTCAGATGACTTTAGCCGATTGTGGCTATCCTGTTTAGGTTCTCCTCCCTCAGGTGACTTTAGCCGATTGTGGCTATCCTGTTTAGGTTCTCCTCCCTCAGGTGACTTTAGCCGATTGTGGCTATCCTGTTTAGGTTCTCCTCCCTCATGTGACTTTAGTCGATTGTGGCTATCCTGTTTAGGTTCTCCTCCCTCATGTGACTTTAGACGATTGTGGCTATCCTGTTTAGGTTATCCTCCGTCAGGTCACTTTAGCCGATTGTGGCTATTCTGTTTAGGCTCTCCTCCCTCAGGTGACTTTAGCTCATTGTGGCTATCCTGTTTCGGTTCTCCTACCCCAGGTGACTTTAGCCGATTGTGGCTATCCTGTTTAGGTTCTCCTCCCTTGTGTGACTTTAGCAGATTGTGGCTATCCTGTGTAGGTTATCCTCCCTCAGGTGACTTTAGCCGATTGTGGCTATCCTGTTTAGGTTATCCTCCGTCAGGTGACTTTAAGCGATTGTGGCTATCCTGTTTAGGTTCTCCTCCGTCAGGTGACTTTAGCCGATTGTGGCTATCCTGTTTAGGATCTCCTCCCTCAGGTGACTTTAGCCGATTGTGGCTATCCTGTTTAGGTTCTCCTCCCTCAGGTGACATTAGCCGATTGTGACTATCCTGTTTAGGTTCTCCTCCCTCAGGTGACTTTAGTCGATTGTGGCTATCCTGTTTAGGTTCTCCTCCCCCAGGTGACTTCAGACGATTGTGGCTATCCTGTTTAGGTTCTCCTCCGTCAGGTCACTTTAGTTGATTGTGGCTATCCTGTTTCGGTTCTCCTCCCCCAGGTGACTTTAGCCGATTGTGGCTATCCTGTTTAGGTTCTCCTCCCTTGTGTGACTTTAGTCGATTGTGGCTATCCTCTTCAGGTTCTCCTCCCTCAGATGACTTTAGCCGATTGTGGCTATCCTGTTTAGGTTCTCCTCCCCCAGGTGACCTTAGCCAATTGTGGCTATCCTGTTTCGGTTCTCCTCCCTCAGGTGACCTTTGCCGATTGTGGCTATTCTGTTTAAAGGTTCTCCTCCCTCAGGTCACCTTAGCCGATTGTGGCTATCCTGTTTCGGTTCTCCTCCCTCAGGTGACCTTAGCCGATTGTGGCTATCCTGTTTCGGTTCTCCTCCCTCAGGTGACTTTAGCCGATTGTGGCTATCCTGTTTAGGTTCTCCTCCCTCAAGTGACATTAGCCGATTGTGACTATCCTGTTTAGGTTCTCCTACCTCAGGTGACTATAGTCGATTGTGGCTATCCTGTTTAGGTTCTCCTCCCTCAGGTGACTTTAGACGGTTGTGGCTATCCTGTTTAGGTTCTGCTCCCTCAGGTGACTTTAGACGATTGTGGCTATCCTGTTTAGGTTATCCTCCGTCAGGTCACTTTAGCCGATTGTGGCTATTCTGTTTAGGCTCTCCTCCCTCAGGTGACTTTAGCTGATTGTGGCTATCCTGTTTCGGTTCTCCTACCCCAGGTGACTTTAGCCGATTGTGGCTATCCTGTTTAGGTTCTCCTCCCTTGTGTGACTTTAGCAGATTGTGGCTATCCTGTGTAGGTTATCCTCCCTCAGGTGACTTTAGCCGATTGTGGCTATCCTGTTTAGGTTCTCCTCCCTCATGTGACTTTAACCGATTGTGGCTATCCTTTTTAGGTTCTCCTCTCTCGGGTGACTTTAGACGATTGTGGCTATACTGTTTAGGTTCTCCTCCCTCATGTGACTTTAGCCGATTGTGGCTATCCTGTTTAGGTTCTCCTCCCTCAGGTGACTTTAGCCGATTGTGGCTATCCTGTTTAGGTTCTCCTCCCTCATGTGACTTTAGGCGATTGTGGCTATCCTGTTTAGGTTCTCCTTCCTCAGATGACTTTAGCCGATTGTGGCTATCCTGTTTAGGTTCTCCTCCCTCAGGTGACTTTAGCCGATTGTGGCTATCCTGTTTAGGTTCTCCTCCCTCAGGTGACTTTAGCCGATTGTGGCTATCCTGTTTAGGTTCTCCTCCCTCATGTGACTTTAGTCGATTGTGGCTATCCTGTTTAGGTTCTCCTCCCTCATGTGACTTTAGACGATTGTGGCTATCCTGTTTAGGTTATCCTCCGTCAGGTCACTTTAGCCGATTGTGGCTATTCTGTTTAGGCTCTCCTCCCTCAGGTGACTTTAGCTCATTGTGGCTATCCTGTTTCGGTTCTCCTACCCCAGGTGACTTTAGCCGATTGTGGCTATCCTGTTTAGGTTCTCCTCCCTTGTGTGACTTTAGCAGATTGTGGCTATCCTGTGTAGGTTATCCTCCCTCAGGTGACTTTAGCCGATTGTGGCTATCCTGTTTAGGTTATCCTCCGTCAGGTGACTTTAAGCGATTGTGGCTATCCTGTTTAGGTTCTCCTCCGTCAGGTGACTTTAGCCGATTGTGGCTATCCTGTTTAGGATCTCCTCCCTCAGGTGACTTTAGCCGATTGTGGCTATCCTGTTTAGGTTATCCTCCGTCAGGTGACTTTAAGCGATTGTGGCTATCCTGTTTAGGTTCTCCTCCGTCAAGTGACTTTAGCCGATTGTGGCTATCCTGTTTAGGATCTCCTCCCTCAGGTGACTTTAGCCGATTGTGGATATCCTGTTTAGGTTATCCTCCGTCAGGTGACTTTAAGCGATTGTGGCTATCCTGTTTAGGTTCTCCTCCGTCAGGTGACTTTAGCCGATTGTGGCTATTCTGTTTAGGCTCTCCTCCCTCAGGTGACTTTAACCGATTGTGGCTATCCTGTTTAGGCTCTCCTCCCTCAGATGACTTTAGCCGACTGTGGCTATCCTGTTTAGGTTCTCCTCCCTCAGGTGACTTTAGCCGATTGTGGCTATCCTGTTTAGGTTCTCCTCCCTCATGTGACCTTAGCCGATCGTGGCTATCCTGTTTAGGTTCTCCTCCCTCAGGTGACCTTAGCTGATTGTGGCTATCCTGTTTAGGTTATCCTCCGTCAGGTGACTTTAAGCGATTGTGGCTATCCTATTTAGGTTCTCCTTCGTCAGGTGACTTTAGCCGATTGTGGCTATCCTGTTTAGGCTCTCCTCCCTCATGTGACTTTAACCGATTGTGGCTATCCTGTTTAGGTTCTCCTCCCTCATGTGACCTTAGCCGATCGTGTCTATCCTGTTTAGGTTCTCCTCTCTCAGGTGAATTTAGCCGATTGTGGCTATCCTGTTTAGGTTCTCCTCCCTCAGGTGACCTTAGCCGATTGTGGCTATCCTGTTTAGGTTCTCCTTCCTCAGGTGACTTTAACCGATTGTGGCTATCCTGTTTAGGCTCTCATCCCTCAGGTGACTTTAACCGATTGTGGCTATCCTGTTTAGGTTCTCCTACCTCAGGTGACCGTACCCGATTGTGGCTATCCTGTTTAGGTTCTCCTCCCTCAGGTGACCTTAGTCGATTATGGCTACCCTGCTTAGGCTCTCCTCCCTCAGTTGACCTTAGCCGATTGTGGCTATCCTGTTTAGGTTCTCCTACCTCAGGTGACTTTAACCGATTGTCACCATCCTGTTTAGGTTCTCCTTCCTCAGGTGACCTTAGCCGATTGTGGCTATTCTGTTTAGATTCTCCTCCATCAGGTTACTTTATCCGACTGTGGCTATCCTGTTTAGGCTCTCCTCCCTCAGTTGACCTTAGCCGATTGTGGCTATCCTGTTTAGGTTCTCCTCCCTCGGGTGACCTTAGCCGATTGTGGCTATCCTGTTTAGGTTCTCCTTCCTTGAGTGACTTTAACCGATTGTGGCTATCCTGTTTAGGTTCTCCTCCCTCAGGTGACCTGAACCGATTGTAGCTATCCTGTTTAGGCTCTCCTCCCTCAGTTGACCTTAGCCGATTGTGGCTATCCTGTTTAGGTTCTCCTCCCTCAGGTCACTTTAACCGATTGTGACCATCCTGTTGAGGTTCTCCTTCCTCAGGTCACCTTAGCCGATTGTGGCTATTCTGTTTAGATTCTCCTCCATCAGGTGATTTTAGCCGACTGTGGCTATCCTGTTTTGGTTCTCCTTCCTCAGGTGACTTTAACCGGTTGTGGCTATCCTATTTAGGTTCTCCTCCCTCAGGTGACCATAGCCGATTGTGGCTATCCTGTTTAGGTTCTCCTCCATCAGGTGACTTTAGCCGACTGTGGCTATCCTGTTCAGGTTCTCCTCCCTCAGGAGACTTTAACCGATTGTGGCTATCCAGTTTAGGTTCTCATCCCTCAGGTGATTTTAGCCGATTGTGGCTATCCTGTTAAGATTCTCCTCCCTCAGGTGACCTTAGCCGATTGTGGCTATCCTGTTTAGGTTCTCCTCCCTCAGGTGCCCTTAGTCGATTGTGGCTATCCTGTTTAGGTTCTCCTCCCTCAGGTGACTTTAGCCGATTGTGGCTATCCTGTTTAGGTTCTCCTCCCTGATGTGACTTTAGCCAATTGTGGCTATCCTGTTTAGGTTATCCTCCCTCAGGTGACATTAGCCGATTGTGGCTATACTGTTTAGGTTCTCCTCCATCAGGTGACTTTAGCCGATTGTTACTATCCTGTTTATAGGTTCTCCTACCTCAGGTGACCTTAGCCGATTGTGGCTATTCTGTTGAGATTCTCCTCACTCAAGTGACCTTTGCCGATTGTGGCTATCCTGTTTATAGGTTCTCCTCCCTCAGGTGACCTTAGCCGATTGTGGCTATCATGTTTCGGTTCTCCTCCATCAGGTGACCTTAGCCGATTGTGGCTATCCTGTTTCGGTTCTCCTCCCTCAGGTGACTTTAGCCGATTGTGGCTATCCTGTTTAGGTTCTCCTCCCTCAGGTGACATTAGCCGATTGTGACTATCCTGTTTAGGTTCTCCTCCCTCAGGTGACTTTAGTCGATTGTGGCTATCCTGTTTAGGTTCTCCTCCCCCAGGTGACTTCAGACGATTGTGGCTATCCTGTTTAGGTTCTCCTCCGTCAGGTCACTTTAGTTGATTGTGGCTATCCTGTTTCGGTTCTCCTCCCCCAGGTGACTTTAGCCGATTGTGGCTATCCTGTTTAGGTTCTCCTCCCTTGTGTGACTTTAGTCGATTGTGGCTATCCTCTTCAGGTTCTCCTCCCTCAGATGACATTAGCCGATTGTGGCTATCCTGTTTAGGTTCTCCTCCCCCAGGTGACCGTAGCCAATTGTGGCTATCCTGTTTAGGTTCTCCTCCCTCATGTGACTTTAGACGGTTGTGGCTATCCTGTTTAGGTTCTGCTCCCTCAGGTGACTTTAGACGATTGTGGCTATCCTGTTTAGGTTATCCTCCGTCAGGTCACTTTAGCCGATTGTGGCTATTCTGTTTAGGCTCTCCTCCCTCAGGTGACTTTAGCTCATTGTGGCTATCCTGTTTCGGTTCTCCTACCCCAGGTGACTTTAGCCGATTGTGGCTATCCTGTTTAGGTTCTCCTCCCTTGTGTGACTTTAGCAGATTGTGGCTATCCTGTGTAGGTTATCCTCCCTCAGGTGACTTTAGCCGATTGTGGCTATCCTGTTTAGGTTATCCTCCGTCAGGTGACTTTAAGCGATTGTGGCTATCCTGTTTAGGTTCTCCTCCGTCAGGTGACTTTAGCCGATTGTGGCTATCCTGTTTAGGATCTCCTCCCTCAGGTGACTTTAGCCGATTGTGGCTATCCTGTTTAGGTTATCCTCCGTCAGGTGACTTTAAGCGATTGTGGCTATCCTGTTTAGGTTCTCCTCCGTCAAGTGACTTTAGCCGATTGTGGCTATCCTGTTTAGGATCTCCTCCCTCAGGTGACTTTAGCCGATTGTGGATATCCTGTTTAGGTTATCCTCCGTCAGGTGACTTTAAGCGATTGTGGCTATCCTGTTTAGGTTCTCCTCCGTCAGGTGACTTTAGCCGATTGTGGCTATTCTGTTTAGGCTCTCCTCCCTCAGGTGACTTTAACCGATTGTGGCTATCCTGTTTAGGCTCTCCTCCCTCAGATGACTTTAGCCGACTGTGGCTATCCTGTTTAGGTTCTCCTCCCTCAGGTGACTTTAGCCGATTGTGGCTATCCTGTTTAGGTTCTCCTCCCTCATGTGACCTTAGCCGATCGTGGCTATCCTGTTTAGGTTCTCCTCCCTCAGGTGACCTTAGCTGATTGTGGCTATCCTGTTTAGGTTATCCTCCGTCAGGTGACTTTAAGCGATTGTGGCTATCCTATTTAGGTTCTCCTTCGTCAGGTGACTTTAGCCGATTGTGGCTATCCTGTTTAGGCTCTCCTCCCTCATGTGACTTTAACCGATTGTGGCTATCCTGTTTAGGTTCTCCTCCCTCATGTGACCTTAGCCGATCGTGTCTATCCTGTTTAGGTTCTCCTCTCTCAGGTGAATTTAGCCGATTGTGGCTATCCTGTTTAGGTTCTCCTCCCTCATGTGACCTTAGCCGATCGTGGCTATCCTGTTTAGGTTCTCCTCCTTCAGGTGACCTTAGATGATTGTAGCTATCCTGTTTAGGTTCTCCTCCCTCAGGTGACTTTAGCCGATTGTGGCTATCCTGTTTTGGTTCTCCTTCCTCATGTGACTTTAACCGATTGTGGCTATCCCGTTTAGGTTCTCCTCCCTCAGGAGACTTTAACCGATTGTGGCTATCCAGTTTAGGTTCTCCTCCCTCAGGTGAGTTAAACCGATTGTGGCTATCCTGTTTAGGCTCTCCTCCTTCAGTTGACCTTAACCGATTGTGGCTATCCTGTTTAGATTCTCCTCCCTCAGGTGACCTTAACAGATTGTGGCTATCCTGTTTAGGTTGTCCTCCATCAGGTGACTTTAGCCAACTGTGGCTATCCTGTTTAGGTTCTCCTCCCTCAGGTGACTTTAGCCGACTGTGGCTATCCTGTTTAGGTTCTCATCCCTCAGGTGACTTTATCCGATTGTGGCAATCCTGTTTAGGTTCTCCTCCCTTAGGTGCCTTTAGGTGATTGTGGCTATCCTGTTTGGGTTCTCCTCCGTCAGGTGACTTTAGCCGATTGTGGCTATCCTGTTTAGGTTATCCTCCATCAGGTGACTTTAAGCGATTGTGGCTATCCTGTTTAGGTTCTCCTCCGTCAGGTGACTTTAGCCGATTGTGGCTATCCTGTTTAGGATCTCCTCCCTCAGGTGACTTTAGCCGATTGTGGCTATCCTGTTTAGGTTATCCTCCGTCAGGTGACTTTAAGCGATTGTGGCTATCCTGTTTAGGTTCTCCTCCGTCAAGTGACTTTAGCCGATTGTGGCTATCCTGTTTAGGTTCTCATCCGTCAGGTGACTTTAGCCGATTGTGGCTATCCTGTTTAGGTTATCTTCCGTCAGGTGACTTTAAGCGATTGTGGCTATCCTGTTTAGGTTCTCCTCCGTCAGGTGACTTTAGACGATTGTGGCTATTCTGTTTAGGCTCTCCTCCCTCAGGTGACTTTAACCGATTGTGGCTATCCTGTTTAGGCTCTCCTCCCTCAGATGACTTTAGCCGACTGTGGCTATCCTGTTTAGGTTCTCCTCCCTCAGGTGACTTTAGCCGATTGTGGCTATCCTGTTTAGGTTCTCCTCCCTCATGTGACCTTAGCCGATCGTGGCTATCCTGTTTAGGTTCTCCTCCCTCAGGTGACCTTAGCTGATTGTGGCTATCCTGTTTAGGTTCTCCTCCCTCAGGTGACTTTAACCGATTGTGGCTATCCCGTTTAGGTTCTCCTACCTCAGGAGACTTTAACCGATTGTGGCTATCCAGTTTAGGTTCTCCTCCCTCAGGTGAGTTAAACCGATTGTGGCTATCCTGTTTAGGCTCTCCTCCCTCAGGTGACTTTAGCCAATTGTGGCTATTCTGTTTAGGCTCTCCTCCCTCAGGTGACTATAGCCGATTGTGGCTATCCTGTTTTGTTTCTCCTTCCTCAGGTGACTTTAACCGATTGTGGCTGTCCTGTTTAGGTTATCCTCCCTTAGGTGATTTTAGCCGATTGTGGCTATCCTGTTTAGGATCTCCTCACTCAGGTGACCTTAGCCAATTGTGGCTATCCTGTTTAGGTTCTCCTCCCTCAGGTGACCTTAGCCGATTGTGGCTATCCTGTTTAGGTTCTCCTTCCTCAGGTGACTTTAACCGATTGTGGCTATCCTGTTTAGGTTCTCCTTACTCAGGTGACTTTAACCGATTGTGGCTATCCTGTTTAGGCTCTCATCCCTCAGGTGACTTTAACCGATTGTGGCTATCCTGTTTAGGTTCTCCTACCTCAGGTGACCGTACCCGATTGTGGCTATCCTGTTTAGGTTCTCCTCCCTCAGGTGACCTTAGTCGATTATGGCTACCCTGCTTAGGCTCTCCTCCCTCAGTTGACCTTAGCCGATTGTGGCTATCCTGTTTAGGTTCTCCTACCTCAGGTGACTTTAACCGATTGTCACCATCCTGTTTAGGTTCTCCTTCCTCAGGTGACCTTAGCCGATTGTGGCTATTCTGTTTAGATTCTCCTCCATCAGGTTACTTTATCCGACTGTGGCTATCCTGTTTAGGCTCTCCTCCCTCAGTTGACCTTAGCCGATTGTGGCTATCCCGTTTAGGTTCTCCTCCCTCAGGAGACTTTAACCGATTGTGGCTATCCAGTTTAGGTTCTCCTCCCTCAGGTGAGTTAAACCGATTGTGGCTATCCTGTTTAGGCTCTCCTCCTTCAGTTGACCTTAACCGATTGTGGCTATCCTGTTTAGATTCTCCTCCCTCAGGTGACCTTAACAGATTGTGGCTATCCTGTTTAGGTTGTCCTCCATCAGGTGACTTTAGCCAACTGTGGCTATCCTGTTTAGGTTCTCCTCCCTCAGGTGACTTTAGCCGACTGTGGCTATCCTGTTTAGGTTCTCATCCCTCAGGTGACTTTATCCGATTGTGGCAATCCTGTTTAGGTTCTCCTCCCTTAGGTGCCTTTAGGTGATTGTGGCTATCCTGTTTGGGTTCTCCTCCGTCAGGTGACTTTAGCCGATTGTGGCTATCCTGTTTAGGTTATCCTCCATCAGGTGACTTTAAGCGATTGTGGCTATCCTGTTTAGGTTCTCCTCCGTCAGGTGACTTTAGCCGATTGTGGCTATCCTGTTTAGGATCTCCTCCCTCAGGTGACTTTAGCCGATTGTGGCTATCCTGTTTAGGTTATCCTCCGTCAGGTGACTTTAAGCGATTGTGGCTATCCTGTTTAGGTTCTCCTCCGTCAAGTGACTTTAGCCGATTGTGGCTATCCTGTTTAGGTTCTCATCCGTCAGGTGACTTTAGCCGATTGTGGCTATCCTGTTTAGGTTATCTTCCGTCAGGTGACTTTAAGCGATTGTGGCTATCCTGTTTAGGTTCTCCTCCGTCAGGTGACTTTAGATGATTGTGGCTATTCTGTTTAGGCTCTCCTCCCTCAGGTGACTTTAACCGATTGTGGCTATCCTGTTTAGGCTCTCCTCCCTCAGATGACTTTAGCCGACTGTGGCTATCCTGTTTAGGTTCTCCTCCCTCAGGTGACTTTAGCCGATTGTGGCTATCCTGTTTAGGTTCTCCTCCCTCATGTGACCTTAGCCGATCGTGGCTATCCTGTTTAGGTTCTCCTCCCTCAGGTGACCTTAGCTGATTGTGGCTATCCTGTTTAGGTTCTCCTCCCTCAGGTGACTTTAACCGATTGTGGCTATCCCGTTTAGGTTCTCCTACCTCAGGAGACTTTAACCGATTGTGGCTATCCAGTTTAGGTTCTCCTCCCTCAGGTGAGTTAAACCGATTGTGGCTATCCTGTTTAGGCTCTCCTCCCTCAGGTGACTTTAGCCAATTGTGGCTATTCTGTTTAGGCTCTCCTCCCTCAGGTGACTATAGCCGATTGTGGCTATCCTGTTTTGTTTCTCCTCCCTTAGGTGATTTTAGCCGATTGTGGCTGTCCTGTTTAGGATCTCCTCACTCAGGTGACCTTAGCCAATTGTGGCTATCCTGTTTAGGTTCTCCTCCCTCAGGTGACCTTAGCCGATTGTGGCTATCCTGTTTAGGTTCTCCTTCCTCAGGTGACTTTAACCGATTGTGGCTATCCTGTTTAGGTTCTCCTTACTCAGGTGACTTTAACCGATTGTGGCTATCCTGTTTAGGCTCTCATCCCTCAGGTGACTTTAACCGATTGTGGCTATCCTGTTTAGGTTCTCCTACCTCAGGTGACCGTACCCGATTGTGGCTATCCTGTTTAGGTTCTCCTCCCTCAGGTGACCTTAGTCGATTATGGCTACCCTGCTTAGGCTCTCCTCCCTCAGTTGACCTTAGCCGATTGTGGCTATCCTGTTTAGGTTCTCCTACCTCAGGTGACTTTAACCGATTGTCACCATCCTGTTTAGGTTCTCCTTCCTCAGGTGACCTTAGCCGATTGTGGCTATTCTGTTTAGATTCTCCTCCATCAGGTTACTTTATCCGACTGTGGCTATCCTGTTTAGGCTCTCCTCCCTCAGTTGACCTTAGCCGATTGTGGCTATCCTGTTTAGGTTCTCCTCCCTCGGGTGACCTTAGCCGATTGTGGCTATCCTGTTTAGGTTCTCCTTCCTTGAGTGACTTTAACCGATTGTGGCTATCCTGTTTAGGTTCTCCTCCCTCAGGTGACCTGAACCGATTGTAGCTATCCTGTTTAGGCTCTCCTCCCTCAGTTGACCTTAGCCGATTGTGGCTATCCTGTTTAGGTTCTCCTCCCTCAGGTCACTTTAACCGATTGTGACCATCCTGTTGAGGTTCTCCTTCCTCAGGTCACCTTAGCCGATTGTGGCTATTCTGTTTAGATTCTCCTCCATCAGGTGATTTTAGCCGACTGTGGCTATCCTGTTTTGGTTCTCCTTCCTCAGGTGACTTTAACCGGTTGTGGCTATCCTATTTAGGTTCTCCTCCCTCAGGTGACCATAGCCGATTGTGGCTATCCTGTTTAGGTTCTCCTCCATCAGGTGACTTTAGCCGACTGTGGCTATCCTGTTCAGGTTCTCCTCCCTCAGGAGACTTTAACCGATTGTGGCTATCCAGTTTAGGTTCTCATCCCTCAGGTGATTTTAGCCGATTGTGGCTATCCTGTTAAGATTCTCCTCCCTCAGGTGACCTTAGCCGATTGTGGCTATCCTGTTTAGGTTCTCCTCCCTCAGGTGCCCTTGGTCGATTGTGGCTATCCTGTTTAGGTTCTCCTCCCTCAGGTGACTTTAGCCGATTGTGGCTATCCTGTTTAGGTTCTCCTCCCTGATGTGACTTTAGCCAATTGTGGCTATCCTGTTTAGGTTATCCTCCCTCAGGTGACATTAGCCGATTGTGGCTATACTGTTTAGGTTCTCCTCCATCAGGTGACTTTAGCCGATTGTTGCTATCCTGTTTATAGGTTCTCCTACCTCAGGTGACCTTTGCCGATTGTGGCTATCCTGTTTATAGGTTCTCCTCCCTCAGGTGACCTTAGCCGATTGTGGCTATTCTGTTGAGGTTCTCCTCACTCAAGTGACCTTTGCCGATTGTGGCTATCCTGTTTATAGGTTCTCCTCCCTCAGGTGACCTTAGCCGATTGTGGCTATCATGTTTCGGTTCTCCTCCATCAGGTGACCTTAGCCGATTGTGGCTATCCTGTTTCGGTTCTCCTCCCTCAGGTGACTTTAGCCGATTGTGGCTATCCTGTTTAGGTTCTCCTCCCTCAGGTGACATTAGCCGATTGTGACTATCCTGTTTAGGTTCTCCTCCCTCAGGTGACTTTAGTCGATTGTGGCTATCCTGTTTAGGTTCTCCTCCCCCAGGTGACTTCAGACGATTGTGGCTATCCTGTTTAGGTTCTCCTCCGTCAGGTCACTTTAGTTGATTGTGGCTATCCTGTTTCGGTTCTCCTCCCCCAGGTGACTTTAGCCGATTGTGGCTATCCTGTTTAGGTTCTCCTCCCTTGTGTGACTTTAGTCGATTGTGGCTATCCTCTTCAGGTTCTCCTCCCTCAGATGACATTAGCCGATTGTGGCTATCCTGTTTAGGTTCTCCTCCCCCAGGTGACCGTAGCCAATTGTGGCTATCCTGTTTCGGTTCTCCTCCCTCAGGTGACCTTTGCCGATTGTGGCTATTCTGTTTAAAGGTTCTCCTCCCTCAGGTCACCTTAGCCGATTGTGGCTATCCTGTTTCGGTTCTCCTCCCTCAGGTGACCTTAGCCGATTGTGGCTATCCTGTTTCGGTTCTCCTCCCTCAGGTGACTTTATCCGATTGTGGCTATCCTGTTTAGGTTCTCCTCCCTCAAGTGACATTAGCCGATTGTGACTATCCTGTTTAGGTTCTCCTACCTCAGGTGACTATAGTCGATTGTGGCTATCCTGTTTAGGTTCTCCTCCCTCAGGTGACTTTAGACGGTTGTGGATATCCTGTTTAGGTTCTGCTCCCTCAGGTGACTTTAGACGATTGTGGCTATCCTGTTTAGGTTATCCTCCGTCAGGTCACTTTAGCCGATTGTGGCTATTCTGTTTAGGCTCTCCTCCCTCAGGTGACTTTAGCTGATTGTGGCTATCCTGTTTCGGTTCTCCTACCCCAGGTGACTTTAGCCGATTGTGGCTATCCTGTTTAGGTTCTCCTCCCTTGTGTGACTTTAGCAGATTGTGGCTATCCTGTGTAGGTTATCCTCCCTCAGGTGACTTTAGCCGATTGTGGCTATCCTGTTTAGGTTCTCCTCCCTCATGTGACTTTAACCGATTGTGGCTATCCTGTTTAGGTTCTCCTCTCTCGGGTGACTTTAGACGATTGTGGCTATACTGTTTAGGTTCTCCTCCCTCATGTGACTTTAGCCGATTGTGGCTATCCTGTTTAGGTTCTCCTCCCTCAGGTGACTTTAGCCGATTGTGGCTATCCTGTTTAGGTTCTCCTCCCTCATGTGACTTTAGGCGATTGTGGCTATCCTGTTTAGGTTCTCCTTCCTCAGATGACTTTAGCCGATTGTGGCTATCCTGTTTAGGTTCTCCTCCCTCAGGTGACTTTAGCCGATTGTGGCTATCCTGTTTAGGTTCTCCTCCCTCAGGTGACTTTAGCCGATTGTGGCTATCCTGTTTAGGTTCTCCTCCCTCATGTGACTTTAGTCGATTGTGGCTATCCTGTTTAGGTTCTCCTCCCTCATGTGACTTTAGACGGTTGTGGCTATCCTGTTTAGGTTCTGCTCCCTCAGGTGACTTTAGACGATTGTGGCTATCCTGTTTAGGTTATCCTCCGTCAGGTCACTTTAGCCGAATGTGGCTATTCTGTTTAGGCTCTCCTCCCTCAGGTGACTTTAGCTCATTGTGGCTATCCTGTTTCGGTTCTCCTACCCCAGGTGACTTTAGCCGATTGTGGCTATCCTGTTTAGGTTCTCCTCCCTTGTGTTACTTTAGCAGATTGTGGCTATCCTGTGTAGGTTATCCTCCCTCAGGTGACTTTAGCCGATTGTGGCTATCCTGTTTAGGTTATCCTCCGTCAGGTGACTTTAAGCGATTGTGGCTATCCTGTTTAGGTTCTCCTCCGTCAGGTGACTTTAGCCGATTGTGGCTATCCTGTTTAGGATCTCCTCCCTCAGGTGACTTTAGCCGATTGTGGCTATCCTGTTTAGGTTATCCTCCGTCAGGTGACTTTAAGCGATTGTGGCTATCCTGTTTAGGTTCTCCTCCGTCAAGTGACTTTAGCCGATTGTGGCTATCCTGTTTAGGATCTCCTCCCTCAGGTGACTTTAGCCGATTGTGGATATCCTGTTTAGGTTATCCTCCGTCAGGTGACTTTAAGCGATTGTGGCTATCCTGTTTAGGTTCTCCTCCGTCAGGTGACTTTAGCCGATTGTGGCTATTCTGTTTAGGCTCTCCTCCCTCAGGTGACTTTAACCGATTGTGGCTATCCTGTTTAGGCTCTCCTCCCTCAGATGACTTTAGCCGACTGTGGCTATCCTGTTTAGGTTCTCCTCCCTCAGGTGACTTTAGCCGATTGTGGCTATCCTGTTTAGGTTCTCCTCCCTCATGTGACCTTAGCCGATCGTGGCTATCCTGTTTAGGTTCTCCTCCCTCAGGTGACCTTAGCTGATTGTGGCTATCCTGTTTAGGTTATCCTCCGTCAGGTGACTTTAAGCGATTGTGGCTATCCTATTTAGGTTCTCCTTCGTCAGGTGACTTTAGCCGATTGTGGCTATCCTGTTTAGGCTCTCCTCCCTCATGTGACTTTAACCGATTGTGGCTATCCTGTTTAGGTTCTCCTCCCTCATGTGACCTTAGCCGATCGTGTCTATCCTGTTTAGGTTCTCCTCTCTCAGGTGAATTTAGCCGATTGTGGCTATCCTGTTTAGGTTCTCCTCCCTCATGTGACCTTAGCCGATCGTGGCTATCCTGTTTAGGTTCTCCTCCCTCAGGTGACCTTAGATGATTGTAGCTATCCTGTTTAGGTTCTCCTCCCTCAGGTGACTTTAGCCGATTGTGGCTATCCTGGTTTGGTTCTCCTTCCTCATGTGACTTTAACCGATTGTGGCTATCCCGTTTAGGTTCTCCTCCCTCAGGAGACTTTAACCGATTGTGGCTATCCAGTTTAGGTTCTCCTCCCTCAGGTGAGTTAAACCGATTGTGGCTATCCTGTTTAGGCTCTCCTCCTTCAGTTGACCTTAACCGATTGTGGCTATCCTGTTTAGATTCTCCTCCCTCAGGTGACCTTAACAGATTGTGGCTATCCTGTTTAGGTTGTCCTCCATCAGGTGACTTTAGCCAACTGTGGCTATCCTGTTTAGGTTCTCCTCCCTCAGGTGACTTTAGCCGACTGTGGCTATCCTGTTTAGGTTCTCATCCCTCAGGTGACTTTATCCGATTGTGGCAATCCTGTTTAGGTTCTCCTCCCTTAGGTGACTTTAGGTGATTGTGGCTATCCTGTTTGGGTTCTCCTCCGTCAGGTGACTTTAGCCGATTGTGGCTATCCTGTTTAGGTTATCCTCCATCAGGTGACTTTAAGCGATTGTGGCTATCCTGTTTAGGTTCTCCTCCGTCAGGTGACTTTAGCCGATTGTGGCTATCCTGTTTAGGATCTCCTCCCTCAGGTGACTTTAGCCGATTGTGGCTATCCTGTTTATGTTATCCTCCGTCAGGTGACTTTAAGCGATTGTGGCTATCCTGTTTAGGTTCTCCTCCGTCAAGTGACTTTAGCCGATTGTGGCTATCCTGTTTAGGTTCTCCTCCGTCAGGTGACTTTAGCCGATTGTGGCTATCCTGTTTAGGATCTCCTCCCTCAGGTGACTTTAACCGATTGTGGATATCCTGTTTAGGTTATCCTCCATCAGGTGACTTTAGCCGACTGTGGCTATCCTGTTCAGGTTCTCCTCCCTCAGGAGACTTTAACCGATTGTGGCTATCCAGTTTAGGTTCTCATCCCTTAGGTGATTTTAGCCGATTGTGGCTATCCTGTTAAGATTCTCCTCCCTCAGGTGACCTTAGCCGATTGTGGCTATCCTGTTTAGGTTCTCCTCCCTCAGGTGCCCTTAGTCGATTGTGGCTATCCTGTTTAGGTTCTCCTCCCTCAGGTGACTTTAGCCGATTGTGGCTATCCTGTTTAGGTTCTCCTCCCTCAGGTGACTTTAGCCGATTGTGGCTATCCTGTTTAGGTTCTCCTCCCTGATGTGATTTTAGGCAATTGTGGCTATCCTGTTTAGGTTATCCTCCCTCAGGTGACATTAGCCGATTGTGGCTATACTGTTTAGGTTCTCCTCCATCAGGTGACTTTAGCCGATTGTTGCTATCCTGTTTATAGGTTCTCCTACCTCAGGTGACCTTTGCCGATTGTGGCTATCCTGTTTATAGGTTCTCCTCCCTCAGGTGACCTTAGCCGATTGTGGCTATTCTGTTGAGGTTCTCCTCACTCAAGTGACCTTTGCCGATTGTGGCTATCCTGTTTATAGGTTCTCCTCCCTCAGGTGACCTTAGCCGATTGTGGCTATCATGTTTCGGTTCTCCTCCATCAGGTGACCTTAGCCGATTGTGGCTATCCTGTTTCGGTTCTCCTCCCTCAGGTGACATTAGCCGATTGTGACTATCCTGTTTAGGTTCTCCTCCCTCAGGTGACTTTAGCCGATTGTGGCTATCCTGTTTAGGTTCTCCTCCCTCAGGTGACTTTAGCCGATTGTGGCTATCCTGTTTAGGTTCTCCTCCGTCAGGTGACTTTAAGCGATTGTGGCTATCCTATTTAGGTTCTCCTTCGTCAGGTGACTTTAGCCGATTGTGGCTATCCTGTTTAGGCTCTCCTCCCTCATGTGACTTTAACCGATTGTGGCTATCCTGTTTAGGTTCTCCTCCCTCATGTGACCTTAGCCGATCGTGTCTATCCTGTTTAGGTTCTCCTCTCTCAGGTGAATTTAGCCGATTGTGGCTATCCTGTTTAGGTTCTCCTCCCTCATGTGACCTTAGCCGATCGTGGCTATCCTGTTTAGGTTCTCCTCCCTCAGGTGACCTTAGATGATTGTAGCTATCCTGTTTAGGTTCTCCTCCCTCAGGTGACTTTAACCGATTGTGGCTATCCTGTTTAGGCTCTCCTCCTTCAGTTGACCTTAACCGATTGTGGCTATCCTGTTTAGATTCTCCTCCCTCAGGTGACCTTAACAGATTGTGGCTATCCTGTTTAGGTTGTCCTCCATCAGGTGACTTTAGCCAACTGTGGCTATCCTGTTTAGGTTCTCATCCCTCAGGTGACTTTATCCGATTGTGGCAATCCTGTTTGGGTTCTCCTCCCTTAGGTGACTTTAGGTGATTGTGGCTATCCTGTTTGGGTTCTCCTCCGTCAGGTGACTTTAGCCGATTGTGGCTATCCTGTTTAGGTTATCCTCCATCAGGTGACTTTAAGCGATTGTGGCTATCCTGTTTAGGTTCTCCTCCGTCAGGTGACTTTAGCCGATTGTGGCTATCCTGTTTAGGATCTCCTCCCTCAGGTGACTTTAGCCGATTGTGGCTATCCTGTTTAGGTTATCCTCCGTCAGGTGACTTTAAGCGATTGTGGCTATCCTGTTTAGGTTCTCCTCCGTCAAGTGACTTTAGCCGATTGTGGCTATCCTGTTTAGGTTCTCCTCCGTCAGGTGACTTTAGCCGATTGTGGCTTTCCTGTTTAGGATCTCCTCCCTCAGGTGACTTTAACCGATTGTGGATATCCTGTTTAGGTTATCCTCCGTCAGGTGACTTTAAGCGATTGTGGCTATCCTGTTTAGGTTCTTCTCCGTCAGGTGACTTTAGCCGATTGTGGCTATTCTGTTTAGGCTCTCCTCCCTCAGGTGACTTTAACCGATTGTGGCTATCCTGTTTAGGCTCTCCTCCCTCAGATGACTTTAGCCGACTGTGGCTATCCTGTTTAGGTTCTCCTCCCTCAGGTGACTTTAGCCGATTGTGGCTATCCTGTTTAGGTTCTCCTCCCTCATGTGACCTTAGCCGATCGTGGCTATCCTGTTTAGGTTCTCCTCCCTCAGGTGACCTTAGCTGATTGTGGCTATCCTGTTTAGGTTCTCCTCCCTCAGGTGACTTTAACCGATTGTGGCTATCCCGTTTAGGTTCTCCTACCTCAGGAGACTTTAACCGATTGTGGCTATCCAGTTTAGGTTCTCCTCCCTCAGGTGAGTTAAACCGATTGTGGCTATCCTGTTTAGGCTCTCCTCCCTCAGGTGACTTTAGCCAATTGTGGCTATTCTGTTTAGGCTCTCCTCCCTCAGGTGACTATAGCCGATTGTGGCTATCCTGTTTTGTTTCTCCTTCCTCAGGTGACTTTAACCGATTGTGGCTGTCCTGTTTAGGTTATCCTCCCTTAGGTGATTTTAGCCGATTGTGGCTATCCTGTTTAGGATCTCCTCACTCAGGTGACCTTAGCCAATTGTGGCTATCCTGTTTAGGTTCTCCTCCCTCAGGTGACCTTAGCCGATTGTGGCTATCCTGTTTAGGTTCTCCTTCCTCAGGTGACTTTAACCGTTTGTGGCTATCCTGTTTAGGTTCTCCTTACTCAGGTGACTTTAACCGATTGTGGCTATCCTGTTTAGGCTCTCATCCCTCAGGTGACTTTAACCGATTGTGGCTATCCTGTTTAGGTTCTCCTACCTCAGGTGACCTTACCCGATTGTGGCTATCCTGTTTAGGTTCTCCTCCCTCAGGTGACCTTAGTCGATTATGGCTACCCTGCTTAGGCTCTCCTCCCTCAGTTGACCTTAGCCGATTGTGGCTATCCTGTTTAGGTTCTCCTACCTCAGGTGACTTTAACCGATTGTCACCATCCTGTTTAGGTTCTCCTTCCTCAGGTGACCTTAGCCGATTGTGGCTATTCTGTTTAGATTCTCCTCCATCAGGTTACTTTATCCGACTGTGGCTATCCTGTTTAGGCTCTCCTCCCTCAGTGGACCTTAGCCGATTGTGGCTATCCTGTTTAGGTTCTCCTCCCTCGGGTGACCTTAGCCGATTGTGGCTATCCTGTTTAGGTTCTCCTTCCTTGAGTGACTTTAACCGATTGTGGCTATCCTGTTTAGGTTCTCCTCCCTCAGGTGACCTGAACCGATTGTAGCTATCCTGTTTAGGCTCTCCTCCCTCAGTTGACCTTAGCCGATTGTGGCTATCCTGTTTAGGTTCTCCTCCCTCAGGTGACTTTAACCGATTGTGACCATCCTGTTGAGGTTCTCCTTCCTCAGGTCACCTTAGCCGATTGTGGCTATTCTGTTTAGATTCTCCTCCATCAGGTGATTTTAGCCGACTGTGGCTATCCTGTTTTGGTTCTCCTTCCTCAGGTGACTTTAACCGGTTGTGGCTATCCTATTTAGGTTCTCCTCCCTCAGGTGACCATAGCCGATTGTGGCTATCCTGTTTAGGTTCTCCTCCATCAGGTGACTTTAGCCGACTGTGGCTATCCTGTTCAGGTTCTCCTCCCTCAGGAGACTTTAACCGATTGTGGCTATCCAGTTTAGGTTCTCATCCCTTAGGTGATTTTAGCCGATTGTGGCTATCCTGTTAAGATTCTCCTCCCTCAGGTGACCTTAGCCGATTGTGGCTATCCTGTTTAGGTTCTCCTCCCTCAGGTGCCCTTAGTCGATTGTGGCTATCCTGTTTAGGTTCTCCTCCCTCAGGTGACTTTAGCCGATTGTGGCTATCCTGTTTAGGTTCTCCTCCCTCAGGTGACTTTAGCCGATTGTGGCTATCCTGTTTAGGTTCTCCTCCCTGATGTGACTTTAGCCAATTGTGGCTATCCTGTTTAGGTTATCCTCCCTCAGGTGACATTAGCCGATTGTGGCTATACTGTTTAGGTTCTCCTCCATCAGGTGACTTTAGCCGATTGTTGCTATCCTGTTTATAGGTTCTCCTACCTCAGGTGACCTTTGCCGATTGTGGCTATCCTGTTTATAGGTTCTCCTCCCTCAGGTGACCTTAGCCGATTGTGGCTATTCTGTTGAGGTTCTCCTCACTCAAGTGACCTTTGCCGATTGTGGCTATCCTGTTTATAGGTTCTCCTCCCTCAGGTGACCTTAGCCGATTGTGGCTATCATGTTTCGGTTCTCCTCCATCAGGTGACCTTAGCCGATTGTGGCTATCCTGTTTCGGTTCTCCTCCCTCAGGTGACTTTAGCCGATTGTGGCTATCCTGTTTAGGTTCTCCTCCCTCAGGTGACATTAGCCGATTGTGACTATCCTGTTTAGGTTCTCCTCCCTCAGGTGACTTTAGTCGATTGTGGCTATCCTGTTTAGGTTCTCCTCCCCCAGGTGACTTCAGACGATTGTGGCTATCCTGTTTAGGTTCTCCTCCGTCAGGTCACTTTAGTTGATTGTGGCTATCCTGTTTCGGTTCTCCTCCCCCAGGTGACTTTAGCCGATTGTGGCTATCCTGTTTAGGTTCTCCTCCCTTGTGTGACTTTAGTCGATTGTGGCTATCCTCTTCAGGTTCTCCTCCCTCAGATGACTTTAGCCGATTGTGGCTATCCTGTTTAGGTTCTCCTCCCCCAGGTGACCTTAGCCAATTGTGGCTATCCTGTTTCGGTTCTCCTCCCTCAGGTGACCTTTGCCGATTGTGGCTATTCTGTTTAAAGGTTCTCCTCCCTCAGGTGACCTTAGCCGATTGTGGCTATCCTGTTTCGGTTCTCCTCCCTCAGGTGACCTTAGCCGATTGTGGCTATCCTGTTTCGGTTCTCCTCCCTCAGGTGACTTTAGCCGATTGTGGCTATCCTGTTTATGTTCTCCTCCCTCAAGTGACATTAGCCGATTGTGACTATCCTGTTTAGGTTCTCCTACCTCAGGTGACTATAGTCGATTGTGGCTATCCTGTTTAGGTTCTCCTCCCTCAGGTGACTTTAGACGGTTGTGGCTATCCTGTTTAGGTTCTGCTCCCTCAGGTGACTTTAGACGATTGTGGCTATCCTGTTTAGGTTATCCTCCGTCAGGTCACTTTAGCCGATTGTGGCTATTCTGTTTAGGCTCTCCTCCCTCAGGTGACATTAGCTGATTGTGGCTATCCTGTTTCGGTTCTCCTACCCCAGGTGACTTTAGCCGATTGTGGCTATCCTGTTTAGGTTCTCCTCCCTTGTGTGACTTTAGCAGATTGTGGCTATCCTGTGTAGGTTATCCTCCCTCAGGTGACTTTAGCCGATTGTGGCTATCCTGTTTAGGTTCTCCTCCCTCATGTGACTTTAACCGATTGTGGCTATCCTGTTTAGGTTCTCCTCCCTCGGGTGACTTTAGACGATTGTGGCTATACTGTTTAGGTTCTCCTCCCTCATGTGACTTTAGCCGATTGTGGCTATCCTGTTTAGGTTCTCCTCCCTCAGGTGACTTTAGCCGATTGTGGCTATCCTGTTTAGGTTCTCCTCCCTCAGGTGACTTTAGCCGATTGTGGCTATCCTGTTTAGGTTCTCCTCCCTCATGTGACTTTAGTCGATTGTGGCTATCCTGTTTAGGTTCTCCTCCCTCATGTGACTTTAGACGGTTGTGGCTATCCTGTTTAGGTTCTGCTCCCTCAGGTGACTTTAGACGATTGTGGCTATCCTGTTTAGGTTATCCTCCGTCAGGTCACTTTAGCCGATTGTGGCTATTCTGTTTAGGCTCTCCTCCCTCAGGTGACTTAAGCTCATTGTGGCTATCCTGTTTCGGTTCTCCTACCCCAGGTGACTTTAGCCGATTGTGGCTATCCTGTTTAGGTTCTCCTCCCTTGTGTGACTTTAGCAGATTGTGGCTATCCTGTGTAGGTTATCCTCCCTCAGGTGACTTTAGCCGATTGTGGCTATCCTGTTTAGGTTATCCTCCGTCAGGTGACTTTAAGCGATTGTGGCTATCCTGTTTAGGTTCTCCTCCGTCAGGTGACTTTAGCCGATTGTGGCTATCCTGTTTAGGATCTCCTCCCTCAGGTGACTTTAGCCGATTGTGGCTATCCTGTTTAGGTTATCCTCCGTCAGGTGACTTTAAGCGATTGTGGCTATCCTGTTTAGGTTCTCCTCCGTCAAGTGACTTTAGCCGATTGTGGTTATCCTGTTTAGGATCTCCTCACTCAGGTGACTTTAGCCGATTGTGGATATCCTGTTTAGGTTATCCTCCGTCAGGTGACTTTAAGCGATTGTGGCTATCCTGTTTAGGTTCTCCTCCGTCAGGTGACTTTAGCCGATTGTGGCTATTCTGTTTAGGCTCTCCTCCCTCAGGTGACTTTTACCGATTGTGGCTATCCTGTTTAGGCTCTCCTCCCTCAGATGACTTTAGCCGATTGTGGCTATCCTGTTTAGGTTCTCCTCCCTCAGGTGACTTTAGCCGATTGTGGCTATCCTGTTTAGGTTCTCCTCCCTCAGGTGACTTTAGCCGATTGTGGCTATCCTGTTTAGGTTCTCCTCCCTCATGTGACTTTAGTCGATTGTGGCTATCCTGTTTAGGTTCTCCTCCCTCATGTGACTTTAGACGGTTGTGGCTATCCTGTTTAGGTTCTGCTCCCTCAGGTGACTTTAGCCGATTGTGGCTATCCTGTTTAGGTTCTCCTCCCTCATGTGACCTTAGCCGATCGTGGCTATCCTGTTTAGGTTCTCCTCCCTCAGGTGACCTTAGCTGATTGTGGCTATCCTGTTTAGGTTCTCCTCCCTCAGGTGACTTTAACCGATTGTGGCTATCCCGTTTAGGTTCTCCTACCTCAGGAGACTTTAACCGATTGTGGCTATCCAGTTTAGGTTCTCCTCCCTCAGGTGAGTTAAACCGATTGTGGCTATCCTGTTTAGGCTCTCCTCCCTCAGGTGACTTTAGCCAATTGTGGCTATTCTGTTTAGGCTCTCCTCCCTCAGGTGACTTTAGCCGACTGTGGCTATCCTGTTTAGGTTCTCCTCTCTCATGTGATATTAGCCGATTGTGGCTATCCTGTTTAAGCTCTCCTCCCTCAAGTGACTTTAACCGATTGTGTCTATTCTGTTTAGGATCTCCTCCCTCAGGTGACTTTAGCTGACTGTGGCTATCATGTTTAGTTTCTCCTCCCTCAGGTGACCTTATCCAATTGTGGCTATGCTGTTTAGGTTCTCCTCCCTCAGGTGACTATAACCGATTGTGGCTATCCTGTTTTGTTTCTCCTTCCTCAGGTGACTTTAACCGATTGTGGCTGTCCTGTTTAGGTTATCCTCCCTTAGGTGATTTTAGCCGATTGTGGCTATCCTGTTTAGGATCTCCTCACTCAGGTGACCTTAGCCAATTGTGGCTATCCTGTTTAGGTTCTCCTCCCTCAGGTGACCTTAGCCGATTGTGGCTATCCTGTTTAGGTTCTCCTTCCTCAGGTGACTTTAACCGATTGTGGCTATCCTGTTTAGGTTCTCCTTACTCAGGTGACTTTAACCGATTGTGGCTATCCTGTTTAGGTTCTCCTACCTCAGGTGACCTTACCCGATTGTGGCTATCCTGTTTAGGTTCTCCTCCCTCAGTTGACCTTAGTCGTTTATGGCTACCCTGCTTAGGCTCTCCTCCCTCAGTTGACCTTAGCCGATTGTGGCTATCCTGTTTAGGTTCTCCTCCCTCAGGTGACTTTAACCGATTGTGGCTATCCTGTTTAGGTTCTCCTCCCTCATGTGACTTTAACCGATTGTGGCTATCCTGTTTAGGTTCTCCTCCCTCGGGTGACTTTAGACGATTGTGGCTATACTGTTTAGGTTCTCCTCCCTCATGTGACTTTAGCCGATTGTGGCTATCCTGTTTAGGTTCTCCTCCCTCAGGTGACTTTAGCTGATTGTGGCTATCCTGTTTAGGTTCTCCTCCCTCATGTGACATTAGGCGATTGTGGCTATCCTGTTTAGGTTCTCCTTCCTCAGATGACTTTAGCCGATTGTGGCTATCCTGTTTAGGTTCTCCTCCCTCAGGTGACTTTAGCCGATTGTGGCTATCCTGTTTAGGTTCTCCTCCCTCAGGTGACTTTAGCCGATTGTGGCTATCCTGTTTAGGTTCTCCTCCCTCATGTGACTTTAGTCGATTGTGGCTATCCTGTTTAGGTTCTCCTCCCTCATGTGACTTTAGACGGTTGTGGCTATCCTGTTTAGGTTCTGCTCCCTCAGGTGACTTTAGACGATTGTGGCTATCCTGTTTAGGTTATCCTCCGTCAGGTCACTTTAGCCGATTGTGGCTATTCTGTTTAGGCTCTCCTCCCTCAGGTGACTTTAGCTGATTGTGGCTATCCTGTTTCGGTTCTCCTACCCCAGGTGACTTTAGCCGATTGTGGCTATCCTGTTTAGGTTCTCCTCCCTTGTGTGACTTTAGCAGATTGTGGCTATCCTGTGTAGGTTATCCTCCCTCAGGTGACTTTAGCCGATTGTGGCTATCCTGTTTAGGTTATCCTCCGTCAGGTGACTTTAAGCGATTGTGGCTATCCTGTTTAGGTTCTCCTCCGTCAGGTGACTTTAGCCGATTGTGGCTATCCTGTTTAGGATCTCCTCCCTCAGGTGACTTTAGCCGATTGTGGCTATCCTGTTTAGGTTATCCTCCGTCAGGTGACTTTAAGCGATTGTGGCTATCCTGTTTAGGTTCTCCTCCGTCAAGTGACTTTAGCCGATTGTGGCTATCCTGTTTAGGATCTCCTCCCTCAGGTGACTTTAGCCGATTGTGGATATCCTGTTTAGGTTATCCTCCGTCAGGTGACTTTAAGCGATTGTGGCTATCCTGTTTAGGTTCTCCTCCGTCAGGTGACTTTAACCGATTGTGGCTATCCTGTTTAGGCTCTCCTCCCTCAGATGACTTTAGCCGACTGTGGCTATCCTGTTTAGGTTCTCCTCCCTCAGGTGACTTTAGCCGATTGTGGCTATCCTGTTTAGGTTCTCCTCCCTCATGTGACCTTAGCCGATCGTGGCTATCCTGTTTAGGTTCTCCTCCCTCAGGTGACCTTAGCTGATTGTGGCTATCCTGTTTAGGTTCTCCTCCCTCAGGTGACTTTAACCGATTGTGGCTATCCCGTTTAGGTTCTCCTACCTCAGGAGACTTTAACCGATTGTGGCTATCCAGTTTAGGTTCTCCTCCCTCAGGTGAGTTAAACCGATTGTGGCTATCCTGTTTAGGCTCTCCTCCCTCAGGTGACTTTAGCCAATTGTGGCTATTCTGTTTAGGCTCTCCTCCCTCAGGTGACTTTAGCCGACTGTGGCTATCCTGTTTATGTTCTCCTCTCTCATGTGATATTAGCCGATTGTGGCTATCCTGTTTAAGCTCTCCTCCCTCAAGTGACTTTAACCGATTGTGTCTATTCTGTTTAGGATCTCCTCCCTCAGGTGACTTTAGCTGACTGTGGCTATCATGTTTAGTTTCTCCTCCCTCAGGTGACCTTATCCAATTGTGGCTATGCTGTTTAGGTTCTCCTCCCTCAGGTGACTATAGCCGATTGTGGCTATCCTGTTTTGTTTCTCCTTCCTCAGGTGACTTTAACCGATTGTGGCTGTCCTGTTTAGGTTATCCTCCCTTAGGTGATTTTAGCCGATTGTGGCTATCCTGTTTAGGATCTCCTCACTCAGGTGACCTTAGCCAATTGTGGCTATCCTGTTTAGGTTCTCCTCCCTCAGGTGACCATAGCCGATTGTGGCTATCCTGTTTAGGTTCTACTTCCTCAGGTGACTTTAACCGATTGTGGCTATCCTGTTTAGGTTCTCCTTACTCAGGTGACTTTAACCGATTGTGGCTATCCTGTTTAGGCTCTCATCCCTCAGGTGACTTTAACCGATTGTGGCTATCCTGTTTAGGTTTTCCTACCTCAGGTGACCTTACCCGATTGTGGCTATCCTGTTTAGGTTCTCCTCCCTCAGGTGACCTTAGTCGATTATGGCTACCCTGCTTAGGCTCTCCTCCCTCAGTTGACCTTAGCCGATTGTGGCTATCCTGTTTAGGTTCTCCTCCCTCAGGTGACTTTAACCGATTGTCTCCATCCTGTTTAGGTTCTCCTTCCTCAGGTGACCTTAGCCGATTGTGGCTATTCTGTTTAGATTCTCCTCCATCAGGTTACTTTATCCGACTGTGGCTATCCTGTTTAGGCTCTCCTCCCTCAGTTGACCTTAGCCGATTGTGGCTATCCTGTTTAGGTTCTCCTCCCTCGGGTGACCTTAGCCGATTGTGGCTATCCTGTTTAGGTTCTCCTTCCTTGAGTGACTTTAACCGATTGTGGCTATCCTGTTTAGGTTCTCCTCCCTCAGGTGACCTGAACCGATTGTAGCTATCCTGTTTAGGCTCTCCTCCCTCAGTTGACCTTAGCCGATTGTGGTTATCCTGTTTAGGTTCTCCTCCCTCAGGTGACTTTAACCGATTGTGACCATCCTGTTGAGGTTCTCCTTCCTCAGGTCACCTTAGCCGATTGTGGCTATTCTGTTTAGATTCTCCTCCATCAGGTGATTTTAGCCGACTGTGGCTATCCTGTTTTGGTTCTCCTTCCTCAGGTGACTTTAACCGGTTGTGGCTATCCTATTTAGGTTCTCCTCCCTCAGGTGACCATAGCCGATTGTGGCTATCCTGTTTAGGTTCTCCTCCATCAGGTGACTTTAGCCGACTCTGGCTATCCTGTTCAGGTTCTCCTCCCTCAGGAGACTTTAACCGATTGAGGTTATCCAGTTTAGGTTCTCATCCCTTAGGTGATTTTAGCCGATTGTGGCTATCCTGTTAAGATTCTCCTCCCTCAGGTGACCTTAGCCGATTGTGGCTATCCTGTTTAGGTTCTCCTCCCTCAGGTGCCCTTAGTCGATTGTGGCTATCCTGTTTAGGTTCTCCTCCCTCAGGTGACTTTAGCCGATTGTGGCTATCCTGTTTAGGTTCTCCTCCCTCAGGTGACTTTAGCCGATTGTGGCTATCCTGTTTAGGTTCTCCTCCCTGATGTGACTTTAGCCAATTGTGGCTATCCTGTTTAGGTTATCCTCCCTCAGGTGACATTAGCCGATTGTGGCTATACTGTTTAGGTTTTCCTCCATCAGGTGACTTTAGCCGATTGTTGCTATCCTGTTTATAGGTTCTCCTACCTCAGGTGACCTTTGCCGATTGTGGCTATCCTGTTTATAGGTTCTCCTCCCTCAGGTGACATTAGCCGATTGTGGCTATCCTGTTTAGGCTCTCCTCCCTTAGGTGACCTTTGCCGATTGTGGCTATCCTGTTTATAGGTTCTCCTCCCTCAGGTGACCTTAGCGATTGTGGCTATTCTGTTGAGGTTCTCCTCCCTCAAGTGACCTTTGCCGATTGTGGCTATCCTGTTTATAGGTTCTCCTCCCTCAGGTGACCTTAGCCGATTGTGGCTATCATGTTTCGGTTCTCCTCCATCAGGTGACCTTAGCCGATTGTGGCTATCCTGTTTCGGTTCTCCTCCCTCAGGTGACTTTAGCCGATTGTGGCTATCCTGTTTAGGTTCTCCTCCCTCAGGTGACATTAGCCGATTGTGACTATCCTGTTTAGGTTCTCCTCCCTCAGGTGACTTTAGTCGATTGTGGCTATCCTGTTTAGGTTCTCCTCCCCCTGGTGACTTCAGACGATTGTGGCTATCCTGTTTAGGTTCTCCTCCGTCAGGTCACTTTAGCTGATTGTGGCTATCCTGTTTCGGTTCTCCTCCCCCAGGTGACTTTAGCCGATTGTGGCTATCCTGTTTAGGTTCTCCTCCCTTGTGTGACTTTAGTCGATTGTGGCTATCCTCTTCAGGTTCTCCTCCCTCAGATGACTTTAGCCGATTGTGGCTATCCTGTTTAGGTTCTCCTCCCTCAGGTGACTTTAGCCGATTGTGGCTATCCTGTTTAGGTTCTCCTCCCTCAGATGACCTTTGCCGATTGTGGCTATCCTGTTTATAGGTTTTCCTCCCTCAGGTGACATTAGCCGATTGTGGCTATCCTGTTTAGGCTCTCCTCCCTCAGGTGACCTTTGCCGATTGTGGCTATCCTGTTTATAGGTTCTCCTCCCTCAGGTGACCTTAACCGATTGTGGCTATCCTGTTGAGGTTCTCCTCCCTCAGGTGACCTTTGCCGATTGTGGCTATTCTGTTTATAGGTTCTCCTCCCTCAGGTCACCTTAGCCGATTGTGGCTATCCTGTTTCGGTTCTCCTCCCTCATGTGACCTTAGCCGATTGTGGCTATCCTGTTTCGGTTCTCCTCCCTCAGGTGACTTTAGCCGATTGTGGCTATCCTGTTTAGGTTCTCCTCCCTCAAGTGACATTAGCCGATTGTGGCTATCCTGTTTAGGTTCTCCTACCTCAGGTGACAATAGTCGATTGCGGCTATCCTGTTTAGGTTCTCCTCCCTCAGGTGACTTTAGACGGTTGTGGCTATCCTGTTTAGGTTCTGCTCCCTCAGGTGACTTTAGACGATTGTGGCTATCCTGTTTAGGTTATCCTCCGTCAGGTCACTTTAGCCGATTGTGGCTATTCTGTTTAGGTTCTCCTCCCTCAGGTGACTTTAGCCGATTGTGGCTATCCTGTTTAGGTTCTCCTCCCTCATGTGACTTTAGGCGATTGTGGCTATCCTGTTTAGGTTCTCCTTCCTCAGATGACTTTAGCCGATTGTGGCTATCCTGTTTAGGTTCTCCTCCCTCAGGTGACTTTAGCCGATTGTGGCTATCCTGTTTAGGTTCTCCTCCCTCAGGTGACTTTAGCCGATTGTGGCTATCCTGTTTAGGTTCTCCTCCCTCATGTGACTTTAACTGATTGTGGCTATCCTGTTTAGGTTATCCTCCGTCAGGTGACTTTAAGCGACTGTGGCTATCCTGTTTAGGTTCTCCTCCGTCAGGTGACTTTAGCCGATTGTGGCTATCCTGTTTAGGATCTCCTCTCTCAGGTGACTTTAGCCGATTGTGGCTATCCTGTTTAGGTTATCCTCCGTCAGGTGACTTTAAGCGATTGTGGCTATCCTGTTTAGGTTCTCCTCCGTCAAGTGACTTTAGCCGATTGTGGCTATCCTGTTTAGGTTCTCCTCCGTCAGGTGACTTTAGCCGATTGTGGCTATCCTGTTTAGGATCTCCTCCCTCAGGTGACTTTATCCGATTGTGGCTATCCTGTTTAGGTTATGCTCCGTCAGGTGACTTTAAGCGATTGTGGCTATCCTGTTTAGGTTCTCCTCCCTCAGGTGACTTTAGCTGATTGTGGCTATCCTGTTTGGGTTCTCCTCCGTCAGGTGACTTTAGCCGATTGTGGCTATTCTGTTTAGGCTCTCCTCCCTCAGGTGACTTTAACCGATTGTGGCTATCCTGTTTAAGCTCTCCTCCCTCAGATGACTTTAGCCGACTGTGGCTATCCTGTTTAGGTTCTCCTCCCTCAGGTGACTTTAGCCGATTGTGGCTATCCTGTTTAGGTTCTCCTCCCTCATGTGACCTTAGCCGATCGTGGCTATCCTGTTTAGGTTCTCCTCCCTCAGGTGACCTTAGCCGATCGTGGCTATCCTGTTTAGGTTCTCCTCCCTCAGGTGACTTTAGCCGATTGTGGCTATCCTGTTTTGGTTCTCCTTCCTCATGTGACTTTAACCGATTGTGGCTATCCCGTTTAGGTTCTCCTACCTCAGGAGACTTTAACTGATTGTGGCTATCCAGTTTAGGTTCTCCTCCCTCAGGTGAGTTAAACCGATTGTGGCTATCCTGTTTAGGCTCTCCTCCCTCAAGTGACTTTAGCCAATTGTGGCTATTCTGTTTAGGCTCTCCTCCCTCAGGTGACTTTAGCCGACTGTGGCTATCCTGTTTAGGTTCTCCTCTCTCATGTGATATTAGCCGATTGTGGCTATCCTGTTTAAGCTCTCCTCCCTCAAGTGACTTTAGCCGATTGTGTCTATTCTGTTTAGGATCTCCTCCCTCAGGTGACTTTAGCTGACTGTGGCTATCATGTTTAGTTTCTCCTCCCTCAGGTGACCTTATCCAATTGTGGCTATGCTGTTTAGGTTCTCCTCCCTCAGGTGACAATAGCCGATTGTGGCTATCCTGTTTTGTTTCTCCTTCCTCAGGTGACTTTAACCGATTGTGGCTGTCCTGTTTAAGTTATCCTCCCATAGGTGATTTTAGCCGATTGTGGCTATCCTGTTTAGGTTCTCCTCACTCAGGTGACCTTAGCCAATTGTGGCTATCCTGTTTAGGTTCTCCTCCCTCAGGTGACCTTAGCCGATTGTGGCTATCCTGTTTAGGTTCTCCTTCCTCAGGTGACTTTAACCGATTGTGGCTATCCTGTTTAGGTTCTCCTTACTCAGGTGACTTTAACCGATTGTGGCTATCCTGTTTAGGCTCTCATCCCTCAGGTGACTTTAACCGATTGTGGCTATCCTGTTTAGGTTCTCCTCCCTCAGGTGACCTTACCCGAGTGTGGCTATCCTGTTTAGGTTCTCCTCCCTCAGGTGACCTTAGTCGATTATGGCTATCCTGCTTAGGCTCTCCTCCCTCAGTTGACCGTAGCCGATTGTGGCTATCCTGTTTAGGTTCTCCTCCCTCAGGTGACTTTAACCGATTGTCACCATCCTGTTTAGGTTCTCCTTCCTCAGATGACCTTAGCCGATTGTGGCTATTCTGTTTAGATTCTCCTCCATCAGGTTACTTTATCCGACTGTGGCTATCCTGTTAAGGCTCTCCTCCCTCAGTTGACCTTAGCCGATTGTTGCTATCCTGTTTAGGTTCTCCTCCCTCAGGTGACTTTAACCGATTGTGGCTATCCTGTTTAGGTTCTCCTCCCTCGGGTGACCTTAGCCGATTGTGGCTATCCTGTTTAGGTTCTCCTTCCTTGAGTGACTTTAACCGATTGTGGCTATCCTGTTTAGGTTCTCCTCTCTCAGGTGACCTGAACCGATTGTAGCTATCCTGTTTAGGCTCTCCTCCCTCAGTTGACCTTAGCCGATTGTGGCTATCCTGTTTAGGTTCTCCTCCCTCAGGTGACTTTAACCGATTGTGACCATCCTGTTGAGGTTCTCCTTCCTCAGGTCACCTTAGCCGATTGTGGCTATTCTGTTTAGATTCTCCTCCATCAGGTGATTTTAGCCGACTGTGGCTATCCTGTTTTGGTTCTCCTTCCTCAAGTGACTTTAACCGGTTGTGGCTATCCTATTTAGGTTCTCCTCCTTCAGGTGACCATAGCCGATTGTGGCTATCCAGTTTAGGTTCTCCTCCATCAGGTGACTTTAGCCGACTGTGGCTATCCTGTTCAGGTTCTCCTCCCTCAGGAGACTTTAACCGATTGTGGCTATCCAGTTTAGGTTCTCATCCCTTAGGTGATTTTAGCCGATTGTGGCTATCCTGTTTAGATTCTCCTCCCTCAGGTGACCTTAGCCGATTGTGGCTATCCTGTTTAGGTTTTCCTCCCTCAGGTGACGTTAGCCGATTGTGGCTATCCTGTTTAGGTTCTCCTCCCTCATGTGACTTTAGCCAATTGTGGCTATCCTGTTTAGGTTATCCTCCCTCAGGTGACATTAGCCGATTGTGGCTATACTGTTTAGGTTCTCCTCCATCAGGTGACTTTAGCCGGTTGTTGCTATCCTGTTTATAGGTTCTCCTACCTCAGGTGACCTTTGCCGATTGTGGCTATCCTGTTTATAGGTTCTCCTCCCTCAGGTGACATTAGCCGATTGTGGCTATCCTGTTTAGGCTCTCCTCCCTGAGGTGACCTTTGCCGATTGTGGCTATCCTGTTTATAGGTTCTCCTCCCTCAGGTGACCTTAGTCGATTGTGGCTATTCTGTTGAGGTTCTCCTCCCTCAGGTGACCTTTGCCGATTGTGGCTATCCTGTTGATAGGTTCTCCTCCCTCAGGTGACCTTAGCCGATTGTGGCTATCATGTTTCGGTTCTCCTCCATCAGGTGACCTTAGCCGATTGTGGCTATCCTGTTTCGGTTCTCCTCCCTCAGGTGACTTTAGCCGATTGTGGCTATCCTGTTTAGGTTCTCCTCCCTCAGGTGACATTAGCCGATTGTGGCTATCCTGGTTAGGTTCTTCTCCCTCAGGTGACTTTAGACGATTGTGGCTATCCTGTTTAGGTTCTCCTCCCTCGGGTGACTTCAGACGATTGTGGCTATCCTGTTTAGGTTCTCCTCCGTCAGGTCACTTTAGCTGATTGTGGCTATCCTGTTTCGGTTCTCCTCCCCCAGGTGACTTTAGCCGATTGTGGCTATCCTGTTTAGGTTCTCCTCCCTTGTGTGACTTTAGCCGATTGTGGCTATCCTCTTCAGGTTCTCCTCCCTCAGATGACTTTAGCCGATTGTGGCTATCCTGTTTAGGTTCTCCTCCCCCAGGTGACCTTAGCCAATTGTGGCTATCCTGTTTCGGTTCTCCTCCCTCAGGTGACTTTAGCCGATTGTGGCTATCCTGTTTAGGCTCTCCTCCCTCAGATGACCTTTGCCGATTGTGGCTATCCTGTTTATAGGTTCTCCTCCCTCAGGTGACATTAGCCGATTGTGGCTATCCTGTTTAGGCTCTCCTCCCTCAGGTGACCTTTGCCGATTGTGGCTATCCTGTTTATAGGTTCTCCTCCCTCAGGTGACCTTAACCGATTGTGGCTATACTGTTGAGGTTCTCCTCCCTCAGGTGACCTTTGCCGATTGTGGCTATCCTGTTTATAGGTTCTCCTCCCTCAGGTCACCTTAGCCGATTGTGGCTATCCTGTTTCGGTTCTCCTCCCTCAGGTGACCTTAGCCGATTGTGGCTATCCTGTTTCGGTTCTCCTCCCTCAGGTGACTTTAGCCGATTGTGGCTATCCTGTTTAGGTTCTCCTCCCTCAAGTGACATTAGCCGATTGTGGCTATCCTGTTTAGGTTCTCCTCCCTCAGGTGACTTTAGTCGATTGTGGCTATCCTGTTTAGGTTCTCCTCCCTCAGGTGACTTTAGACGGTTGTGGCTATCCTGTTTAGGTTCTGCTCCCTCAGGTGACTTTAGACGATTGTGGCTATCCTGTTTAGGTTATCCTCCGTCAGGTCACTTTAGCCGATTGTGGCTATTCTGTTTAGGCTCTCCTCCCTCAGGTGACTTTAGCTGATTGTGGCTATCCTGTTTCGGTTCTCCTACCCCAGGTGACTTTAGCCGATTGTGGCTATCCTGTTTAGGTTCTCCTCCCTTGTGTGACTTTAGCAGATTGTGGCTATCCTGTGTAGGTTATCCTCCCTCAGGTGACTTTAGCCGATTGTGGCTATCCTGTTTAGGTTCTCCTCCCTCATGTGACTTTAACCGATTGTGGCTATCCTGTTTAGGTTCTCCTCCCTCGGGTGACTTTAGACGATTGTGGCTATCCTGTTTAGGTTCTCCTCCCTCAGGTGACTTTAACCGATTGTGGCTATCCTGTTTAGGTTCTCCTCACTCAGGTGACTTTAGCCGATTGTGGCTCTCATGTTTAGGTTCTCCTCCCTCAGGTGACTTTAGCCGATTGTGGCTATCCTGTTTAGGTTCTCCTCCCTCATGTGACTTTAGGCGATTGTGGCTATCCTGTTTAGGTTCTCCTTCCTCAGATGACTTTAGCCGATTGTGGCTATCCTGTTTAGGTTCTCCTCCCTCAGGTGACTTTAGCCGATTGTGGCTATCCTGTTTAGGTTCTCCTCCCTCAGGTGACTTTAGCCGATTGTGGCTATCCTGTTTAGGTTCTCCTCCCTCATGTGACTTTAGCCGATTGTGGCTATCCTGTTTAGGTTCTCCTTCCTCAGGTGACTTTAGCCGATTGTGGCTATCCTGTTTAGGTTCTCCTCCCTCAGGTGACTTTAGCCGATTGTGGCTATCCTGTTTAGTCCCTTTGGTTTTCTTGCTCCCAATGACTTTTACAATTATTTAGCTTTCAATTATTTTGGCATTGAACGTATCTGATGAAGGTTATTGAACGTATCTGATGAAGATCATTCCAAAAATGTGTCGTGTGCACTAAGATTGATATCTACGTTTTTATTACATCTCTGTATCAATTCTAATGGTCTACATTGATTGACTTCTTTAATGTCTTTTAGATACTTATTCTAATTTGAGCTTTAATTACAATCTATGAAAACATATAGTTGATAATCGGTTGTTCGCATAGTGTGGTATTTTATGTTTTCCAGCTTAGTTGTTGGATACATGCTCTACAAAATGTTTTTGTGCCCAAATTTATTAAAAGGTCTAACAAACATGTACAAATTTTCATATTCTCAAATATTTATGTAGAATTCCTAGAAAAATATGTGTCGCAAAAAATACCATTTAGGATGTGTTTATTAATATTTTGCTTTAGTCTTGATATATTATATAATTAACCTTTTCTGCAGCATCTTTCATAAATTGTTTGGCTTTAAGGTCCCAGATGGCAGGTACTGTAATAACCCAGTGGATATCCTCATTTGTCACATATTTCTTGTCACCATATTGATTAGTAAACGAGTCCAGCATGTGACTCTTGAAATAACTAATCACGGCAGCGAAAACATCAAGTGCCTTCATTGTGTTCCCTACATCTCGGTTGTCTTCAATAAGTGTATCCTTTGTCAGAATATCCTACAAAATAAAAAAAAAAATGAAATTTATATGAAAAAATATATTTGATCAGAATATCATAAGGAAAATATAATGAACCATGATCTATAATATAATATTAAGTATCAGGTACAAACATACATTTGAGGAATTTGTTTTAATTATAAAGGATATCACAGATACAGATAGGTCTGCTTCATACCTTGACACACACCTCGAAAATTGACAGTGAGGGGCGTTTAAGAACAAAACTTTACGACAAAAGAGATGATTTAATTTTCCCATTATGAACTTTCCATTCATATGTAGCAACATTGCAGCAGCACCTGTATATGGAGTATTTATCTCTCAGTTGATAAGAAATTCCAGAGCTTGTGGTTCCTATCAGGATTTCCTTGATTGAGGGCTGCTGCTAACAAGGGAGCTACTGAACCTGGTTAAGTTGAAGTCATCACTTCGAACATTTTATGATCTCCACCATGACTTGGTTGACCGTTATGGAATATCTGTGTCACAAATGACCACGGATATGTTCCACTTGTCGTAAACACTTCCCGGTCCTTTCCTCATTCATGACTTGTCATCGGGTTTGTAACTAGATTAACACGACGGGTGTCACTAGTGGAGCAGGAACTGCCTACCCTTCCGGAGCACTTGAGTTTACCTCCGGTTTCTAGTGGGGTCCATGTTACTCGATCTTTAGTTTTATATGTATGTTTTGTAGATCGTTGTTTGTCCTTTTGTACTCTTTCTTTTGACCATTGTGTTGTCTGTTCTTCTTCGATTCACGGATTCTGATTACCTCCCTTTGGTATCTTCAAGCTCTTCTTATAATAAAATGAAAGACATTAAATACCACACTGTCGGAATAGTTCCAAAGTCCAACAGACAATCGTTGAAAGAGTAAATCGATACATATAATGATCACTCACTTTCCTGGCTTGGTGCGGACACTTCAATAAACAAAATTGTGGGTGTAACTAGTTTTATGGGCCAAATGATACAGTCATGCAAGTGTTGTCTATATGTGTGTATCAAACCAGATGGCCAAACCCCCTTAGTGAAATGATACAGTCATGCAAGTGTTGTCTATATGTGTGTATCAAACCAGATGGCCAAACCCCCCTAGGGAAATGATACAGTCATGCAAGTGTTGTCTATATGTGTGTATCAAACCAGATGGTCAAACCCCATTAGTGAAATGATACAGTCATGCAAGTGTTGTCTATATGTGTGTATCAAACCAGATGGCCAAACCCCCTTAGTGAAATGATACAGTCATGCAAGTGTGGTCTATATGTGTGTATCAAACCAGATGATCAAACCCCCTTAGTGAAATGATACAGTCATACAAGTGTTTTCTATATGTGTGTATCAAATCAGATGATCAAACCCCCTTAGTGAAATGATACGGTCATGCAAGTGTTGTCTATATGTGTGTATCAAACCAGATGATCAAACCCCCTTAGTGAAATGATACGGTCATACAAGTGTTTTCTATATGTGTGTATCAAACCAGGTGGCCAAACCCCCTTAGTGAAATGATACGGTCATACAAGTGTTTTCTATATGTGTGTATCAAACCAGATGGCCAAACCCCCTTAGTGAAATGATACGGTCATACAAGTGTTGTCTATATGTGTGTATCAAACCAGATGATCAAACCCCCTTAGTGAAATGATACGGTCATACAAGTGTTTTCTATATGTGTGTATCAAACCAGATGATCAAACCCCCTTAGTGAAATGATACGGTCATACAAGTGTTTTCTATATGTGTGTATCAAACCAGATGTTTTGATTTTGCCTCTTTCTCAGGATTGGGTGATTAAAACCACTCCCGGTTTTAACCATCCCGGTCAATACTCCTTAAGTGGTCAATACTGGTCAATACTATTATTTTAAGTGAGAAATGGTCAATTTTGTTCTCTTTCATATCTAAAATGATGAACATTTTCATTTGAAGTCCCAATTTAAATTTTTATTGCTGTATCAATCTGTTGAATATTTTAAAACATTACTGAATTACTACTGAAATCTATTTAAGGCACATTTTCAGGTTTTCAGATGCAGTACTAAATACATTTATAATTACATAAAGATTTATTTAATTCAAAATGTGTGATTGCAACAGGTAAGTTACAGGTAGCTTAATTAAAGTGCTGGACAGGTAACTGTACACCTGGCTGACAGGTGGTCAATTAAGAAATTTAAATTGCTAAAACAACATAACCCCAATAAATGTGTAAGAAGGAAAAGGGTAATAAAAGTGACCAGCTTGAAACAATACAATGTTTAAAGTTCATTCATATGTGAGACAGAATGATTCTGAATGCAGGAAATGGAAAGTTTATAGGGGGTTTACTCTTCATGGCTTCTTACCAAATGATTTATAATGAAGTATAAATTAGACACTTTCATTCTCAGTTTTAAACTTATATTGAAAGCATCACTAATTAATTTAAACCACGATGAAGCCAAAAGACCCTATTTGGAATTTGGAAACTGTAGTGGTAGCCTTTAAGCCACCTGACGAGTACCCTTGGCAGGGACGAAACAGTTCTCTATATTATAAAATTGTCTTGTGTAACAAATATAAATATAATATTTTATTTTTATTAAATTAACAGTTTTTTTGGCAACCCTGCCCTTTCTACGGTTTTTCTATTGGATTTTGGAAATGTTGTGACAGGATGGTATTAAATGTTGTGACAGGATGGTTTTAAATGTTGTGACAGGATGGTTTTAAATGTTGTGACAGGATGGTTTTAAATGTTGTGACAGGATGGTTTTAAATGTTGTGACAGGATGGTTTTAAATGTTGTGACAGGATAGTTTTAAATGTTGTGACAGGATGGTATTAAATGTTGTGACAGGATGGTATTAAATGTTGTGACAGGATGGTTTTAAATGTTGTGACAGGATAGTTTTAAATGTTGTGACAGGATGGTATTAAATGTTGTGACAAGATGGTTTTAAATGTTGTGACAGGATGGTATTAAATGTTGTGACAGGATGGTATTAAATGTTGTGACAGGATGGTTTTAAATGTTGTGACAGGATGGTATTAAATGGTGTGACAGGATGGTATTAAATGTTGTGACAGGATGGTATTAAATGTTGTGACAGGATGGTATTAAATGTTGTGACAGGATGGTATTAAATGTTGTGACAGGATGGTATTAAATGTGGTGACAGGATGGTTTTAAATGTTGAGACAGGATGGTATTAAATGTTGTGACAGGATGGTATTAAATGTTGTGACAGGATGGTATTAAATGTTGTGACAGGATGGTATTAAATGTTGTGACGGGATGGTATTAAATGTTGTGACGGGATGGTTTTAAATGTTGTGACGGGATCGTTTAAAATATTGTGACAGGATGGTATTAAATGTTGTGACAGGATGGTATTAAATGTTGTGACAAGATGGTATTCAATGTTGTGACAGGATGGTATTAAATGTTGTGACAGGATGGTATTAAATGTTGTGACAGGATGGTATTAAATATTGTGACAGGATGGTATTAAATGTTGTGACAGGATGGTTTTAAATGTTGTGACAGGATGGTATTAAATGTGGTGACAGGATGGGATTAAATGTTGTGACAGGATGGTTTAAATGTTGTGACAGGATGGTATTAAATGTTGTGACAGGATGGTATTAAATGTTTTGACAGGATGGTATTAAATGTTGTGACAGGATGGTATTAAATGTTGTGACAGGATGGTATTAAATGTTGTGACAGGATGGTATTACATGTTGTGACAGGATGGTATTAAATGTTGTGACAGGATGGTATTAAATGTTGTGACAGGATGGTATTAAATGTTGTGACAGGATGGGTTTTTACGTCTTTCACTTTATTGCATAACCGCATCTTTTCTTCAAGAGGGGACGCCTTGGTAATATACCAGTATTCACTTACAGAGTGAAGTATGAACATTGAATTTTTTCTTCACAAGTTAACACAAACAAGGATATCAAAATCTTATTAAATAAACGTGAGAGAAAACACAGGCAACATATAACAGAAGACACAGAACGAATGAAACACAATAAACGTGAGATAAAACACAGGCAATATAGAACAGAAGACACAGAACGAAGGAAACACAATAAACGTGAGAGAAAACATAGGCAACATAAATTATCCTGTCATCAGACACAGGTAACAGTAGCCAGCTTTCTGTATCCTGTCATCAGACACACGTAACAGTAGCCAGCTTTCTGTATCCTGTCATCAGACACACGTAACAGTAGCCATCTTTCTGTATCCTGTCATCAGACACACGTAACAGTAGCCAGTTTTCTGTATCCTGTCATCAGACACAGGTAACAGTAGCCAGCTTTCTGTATCCTGTCATCAGACACACGTAACAGTAGCCAGCTTTCTGTATCCTGTCATCAGACACACGTAACAGTAGCCATCTTTCTGTATCCTGTCATCAGACACACGTAACAGTAGCCAGCTTTCTGTATCCTGTCATCAGACACAGGTAACAGTAGCCAGCTTTCTGTATCCTGTCATCAGACACAGGTAACAGTAGCCAGCTTTCTGTATCCTGTCATCAGACACACGTAACAGTAGCCAGCTTTCTGTATCCTGTCATCAGACACACGTAACAGTAGCCATCTTTCTGTATCCTGTCATCAGACACACGTAACAGTAGCCAGCTTTCTGTATCCTGTCATCAGACACACGTAACAGTAGCCATCTTTCTGTATCCTGTCATCAGACACACGTAACAGTAGCCAGCTTTCTGTATCCTGTCATCAGACACACGTAACAGTAGCCAGCTTTCTGTATCCTGTCATCAGACACACGTAACAGTAGCCAGCTTTCTGTATCCTGTCATCAGACACACGTAACAGTAGCCAGCTTTCTGTATCCTGTCATCAGACACACGTAACAGTAGCCAGCTTTCTGTATCCTGTCATCAGACACACGTAACAGTAGCCGGCTTTCTGTATCCTGTCATCAGACACAGGTAACAGTAGCCTGCTTTCTGTATCCTGTCATCAGACACACGTAACAGTAGCCAGCTTTCTGTATCCTGTCATCAGACACACGTAACAGTAGCCGGCTTTCTGTATCCTGTCATCAGACACATGTAACAGTAGCCAGCTTTCTGTATCCTGTCATCAGACACACGTAACAGTAGCCAGCTTTCTGTATCCTGTCATCAGACACACGTAACAGTAGCCGGCTTTCTGTATCCTGTCATCAGATACAGGTAACAGTAGCCAGCTTTCTGTATCCTGCCATCAGACACAGGTAACAGTAGCCAGCTTTCTGTATCCTGTTTAAGCCTGTTTGATAATTTGCTTCCAGAGATTTTTAAATTGTTGACTTTCCAATCTTATGACTAAGGGTATACCTGATGAAGGTTATTTCAGAAACGTGACGTAGACACACAATTAGGTACCTACGTCTTCATAACAGCTTTTTGGACAATCCTAAATTTCCTCTTATAATGTTTGGCCTAGTAAAATATTTACCTTGTCTGTGTAAAGCTTCATTTTAAAGTGTTTAAAGTAATACCACTCCTTTAAGTCTAAATTTTCTGGATTTTCTAGATAGAATTTCTCTGCTTCATATCCAAAACTATGGAAAGTTTTATTCGGTCGAAACAACACAGTGGTTGGAGCTTTATAACTCCTCCCTCCTGGTCCAGCCCAAGTAGGACAGTTTATTCTAAAGTTGTCTCCCATGCATTTCTCATAGTCATCTTTTGTGATTAAAGCATATCCAGAATATGTTGTACCAAAATCTATTGCTGCAACCAACAACTTTCCAATTTTTTTATTCTGAAATCGATAAATAACAAAAATAAAAAAAGTAATATTTGTACAGATAAAAACATGAAAAACAAAAAATACCACACTGTCGGAACAGTTCTAAAATCTATTAGAAAAATCATAGGAAGAGGAAAAATCAATACCCCTAACATACAAATACATGAGTGCTCTATGTCTGGCTTTTTACAGTCACTTCAATAAAAAGTAGCGGGGTTAAACTAGTTTTATGGAACCATACGTAATAGCAAGTATTGACTAATTTCAGAGTTAGCTGACAATAGTCTATTATATAATTATGGACTTTTGAGGAGGTAATAATCATTGTGTGATATTGATGAAGTCTAGTAAATGATCTAATTCGCAATTGTAACAATATATACAGTCCGACAAAAGTTAAGCACCACCTGACTTGTTTCAATAATATCTTTTCTAATAATGAACTTATTTCAAATCGGTTTGCTGTTTTCGTTACCTGTACACACATACTTACTTACCTGTGAAACAGGTTATTGATCGATTTTTATTTATGTGTATATGACAGGGTGTGTAAAGTGCCACGTGTACTTTTCAACATTTGTGTTTGCGAACGAAAACTGATTTTTTTTGTGTAGACTTTTAAGTTTCATTTTCTATTGGTTTGGTATGGTGCGGCGAAAATTAATCATACCAGAAAGGTGGCAAGCTGTTGGCATGCATAACGGTGGTTTTAGCCATAGAAGGGTGGCAGACCATTTCAGAGTTAACCATTCCATCATTGTACGACTGATCGATGCATCGTTTTCGTCAAACGGGGAATGTTATTGACCGACCACGTGCAGGTAGACCTCGCAAAACGACACCGAGAGAGGACCGGCTCATATCTGGACGGGCACGGCAACGGCCGTTCAGTACAGCTGGTGCACTTCGTGGTAATATAGCGTTTGGAGGCCACATTAGCACACGCACTGTAATCAGACGCCTCCACCATCAGGGAATGCGAGCGCGACGACCCATAAAACGTCCACAGTTGACATTACTTCATTGCCATGCTCGATTTGACTGGTCACATGATCATTTTGGATGGACTATTCGCACATGGAGACCGGTCCACTGGTCTGATGAAAGTCGTTTTTTGTTACGCTCTACCGACGGTCGTGCAAAGGTTTGGCCCCAACGAAACACTTCATTTCAGGACAACCACATTTTGGGCACAACTGCTTTTGGGGGTGGGGGTGTAACTGTCCGGGGTTGTTTTTCCTTTGACTGTAAGTTGGACTTGTACGTTCTTGATGGTAATATAATCTGACAGGCCAAAAATACCGTGACAATATGCTCGCTCCACGCGTAGTCCCCCATTTCGACAATTATGCGTTGGCTGACAGGCCAATGTTCATGGACGACAACGCTAGGCCACATAGAGCCCGCATTGTACAACATTTGTTACAGCAAGAGGCTGTTCAGACAATTCCATGGCCTGCGATGTCACCAGACATGAACCCTATAGAGCATGTATGAGACTTTATTGGCTGAAAAATTAACCAACGCAATCCAAAATGTCAAAATATCGTCGAATTAAGAACTGCTATCTTACAGGAGTGGCAACAGTTCCCCTAAGAACGGCTTAGGCGTCTTGTGCGAAGCATGACGAGGCATGTTACAGAACTTCACAATAAACGCGGTGGATATACTCGTTATTGATTTTTATGCCTTACACATACGCACAATAGATGCATTTAAAACTTCTTAAAATCTGAAGACTCTGCATTTTAATGTTAATGTTAAAAACTTCCATCAAAGACAAACTGGTTTTACGTTTTTTCCAGCGCCTGTTTTGAACCCCATTTTTGCCACGTCATAGTCAGGTCTTTCAGGATGATAAATACTTCGTAGATTGGTAATTTTAGAGCCCTTGGTGTAGTCTTTTAAGAAGTGTAAGAAAAATGGTGATATCTATTTTATTGTTTTAACAGTATTGATGTAAACAAATATATCGATAAAAATATAGGGTGGTGCTTAACTTTGGTCGGAGTGTATACATCACTGCTTCAAATCTGGTGAGACAATTACCGCCAGACACTATCTTGTCTAGTGCTACTCGTTAATTGGTGTTCAAATATATGTTTTCGGTAATTATGGATCATAAAATAAACACACAGCACCAAGCGAGACTACCACACCATTACTAAACAATGATAATATACCTTCATTTTTCGCAGTTGCTTGAGGGATACGAACATATTTACAACAGTAGTACCGACTATATAATCATTAAACACCTCCACCTGACATCATTGAACACAAAACATACCAAGACATATGGCGTTAGAAATCCTGTTCTGGCTTGGGATTAGATACGATAACGCAACCCTCATTCCGCTTGTGCTCCAGTTAGGGTTACGAATCGGTCCCATTCAACGTATGGGAGCAAATTAAAATTTTCGTTAAGTGAATATTTCAACTTTCTTTTTGCATATCTGGTCATAACTTATTATTCCCTACAATTTTTAAGTAATGGCGATACGAAATAAATGTTACAATAGCTGTTTCTACCTTCACGATCGATTTAGTATTCGAAAATTGTTTCTTGTTCGCCATGGCACCTTACGTATACTCTCGTGATGGGCAGAGCCTATCCATATATGGATCTGAATGCCAAATATGAAAAACTTACTACGATGTTTTACTACGATTGATAAACAAATAATGATATCTCCAAAACGAGGCAAGTGCACGTGAAATAGCAACATGTAAACAAAATGTCGGACAGAAAGAAGATTTCATGCATTCAAATTTTCAGATGGATATAAGTCTACCATGGATTGATGCAGCGTTTACTTAACAACTCAAGGTTTACCTAAATATATTTATCTTTCACCCCCGTTAATTTTTCCAACCACTTACAACGGAATTAGTACAAAAAACCGCCCGGTGTGAATCACTCCGGGCGCTGCTCCCATACGTTCAATGGGACCGATTCGTAACCCTCGCTGGGAGCAAAGGCGGACTGAGGGTTACGTTATCGTATCTAGCCTGGGATAGGCACATAAATATAGGATCCCACACCCTTCTTGAAAATAGGATCTCAACGACAATACAGATATAACCAACAGATACACAAATATTTGTACAGATTCGTTAAAGACCCCACACTACCACTTAAATAAATGATAACATCATTGTGAAAAGAAAGCTTAAACAGTGATGATCATCAATTCCACCAATATCAACAAAGCGAACAATCACCTCTTATCTTAACTGAAGTCGCTGAACATAAAAAGACCACTACATATGACGTTGGAAATCCAGGTCCTAATTTGGAACAGAAACAAACATTTGGCGGGATTAAACCAGTTAATGGGATCCCCTTCTTGATAACAGGATCTCCAGCGGCAGTACATAAATAAACAAACGATAAAAAAACCTGCACATATTCGCTTCCACTAAAAAAGACGACATACTATTGTAGAAACGAATGACAACATAAATATGGACAGTACAATAACGGGATCTATGAATGCTTGTCGTTAACTGACTACTAGCTCAGAAGGCACATGTATAATATGTTGACTAAAGACCTTTACTCTTAAGGGAAAAAAGACCATACACTAGTAATAATAAAACATAAACATGGACATAACAATAACAGGGTCAGTGTGTGTTCGTACTTAAATGACTAATTACTAAGAATGTAGAATATATTGGTTAAAAAACAATAGCATCATTGAATGAACACATGTAGATATATTCTTTTACAAAAAAATCAGCTGAAAATGAAAATAAATCATGGTCAAAAGGACAAAAGAGACATGGACAAACACAATTCACAAATACTGATCATAGAAAACTGCAGACTGTTGCATATAAAATTCCTTACCTCCAGATCTTCTACTATTTGTGCTCCTCCATCTTTGTCCTGTAAGCACACATATAAACATAGAAATACTTGTAAGACATATTATATAACTACGGTATGACATCACGTTTTTTTAATTTGTTTTTTTTTCTTCAAAATAATATCCACTTTTAACATCTGTTTGGACATAAACATTTGGGAATAGTATTTAGTGAGAACTGTAAGTGGGCCTGTCATATCCATTCTTTTTGTTCAAGTGTTTCCAAACAGATATCAATTTTACGGAAGCTAAAGTTTATTTTGAATCGTAATGCCCTAAGTAAAATTTATCTCATTTATTAGACATATCATGGAATATAGATGCGAAGTGTGAATGGTGTGGTGTAGAATTGACCGACAAGCTCGAAAAACTGCAACTTGAAGTTGCCAGGATTGTTACCGGTTTACCAGCATACGCTAGTAGAGATTCTTTATATTTAGAAACTGGGTGGGAAAAACTTATAGATAGACGAAATAGGAGATGTATTTGTTTGATGTATAATATAGTCAATTACTCTGTCCTCTCTTATCTAACAGACATCTTACCCCCTAGAATTTTCGAAACTACTAATTATCCTTTAGGAAACAGTGAAAATTTTACCATTCCTAGCTATAGATTAACTCTGACAAATTCTAGCTTCTTCCCATCTACACTTCGTGCCTGGAACTCCTTAGATTTGGAGAATAGAAATGCCCCAGTTATACTAGTTTTAAAAGGCAACTAGTTAACAAAACCTTAGTTCCAGTTCCAGTTTGGTATTCTACCGGTGTACGAAAATGGAGCATTATTCACACTAAATTACATTATAATTATAGTATTCTTAACTACGACTTATTTAAATTTAATTTAAAGGACAATACTGGTTGTGCTTGTGGTTTTGAGTGCGAAAATGAATTTCACTTTTTTCTTGAATGTCTAATTAATGAACTCATCAGAAATACTCTATGTTTATTACTTCAAATTTACGGAGCTATAGATATAGATATAATTTTATATGGAAACGAAAACTTAACTGAAGCACAAAATGTTGATATTTTTACAGCAGTTCAAACGTTCATACGTAATAGTCATATGTTTGATTGATTGTTACAGGTGTTACTTTCACTAGTTTTTTACAGCAGTTCAAACGTTCATACGTAATAGTCATAGGTTTGATTGATTGTTACAGGTGTTACTTTCACTAGTTTTTTACAGCAGTTCAAACGTTCATACGTAATAGTCATAGGTTTGATTGATTGTTACAGGTGTTACTTTCACTAGTTTTTTACAGCAGTTCAAACGTTCATACGTAATAGTCATAGGTTTGATTGATTGTTACAGGTGTTACTTTCACTAGTTTTTTACAGCAGTTCAAACGTTCATACGTAATAGTCATAGGTTTGATTGATTGTTACAGGTGTTACTTTCACTAGTTTTTTACAGCAGTTCAAACGTTCATACGTAATAGTCATAGGTTTGATTGATTGTTACAGGTGTTACTTTCACTAGTTTTTTACAGCAGTTCAAACGTTCATACGTAATAGTCATAGGTTTGATTGATTGTTACAGGTGTTACTTTCACTAGTTTTTTACAGCAGTTCAAACGTTCATACGTAATAGTCATAGGTTTGATTGATTGTTACAGGTGTTACTTTCACTAGTTTTTTACAGCAGTTCAAACGTTCATACGTAATAGTCATATGTTTGATTGATTGTTACAGGTTTTACTTTAACTAGTTTTTTACAGCAGTTCAAACGTTCATACGTAATAGTCATAGGTTTGATTGATTGTTACAGGTGTTACTTTCACTAGTTTTTTTACAGCAGTTCAAACGTTCATACGTAATAGTCATAGGTTTGATTGATTGTTACAGGTGTTACTTTCACTAGTTTTTTACAGCAGTTCAAACGTTCATACGTAATAGTCATATGTTTGATTGATTGTTACAGGTGTTACTTTCACTAGTTTTTTTTACAGCAGTTCAAACGTTCATACGTAATAGTCATAGGTTTGATTGATTGTTACAGGTGTTACTTTCACTAGTTTTTTTACAGCAGTTCAAACGTTCATACGTAATAGTCATATGTTTGATTGATTGTTACAGGTGTTACTTTCACTAGTTTTTTACAGCAGTTCAAACGTTCATACGTAATAGTCATAGGTTTGATTGATTGTTACAGGTGTTACTTTCACTAGTTTTTTACAGCAGTTCAAACGTTCATACGTAATAGTCATATGTTTGATTGATTGTTACAGGTGTTACTTTCACTAGTTTTTTACAGCAGTTCAAACGTTCATACGTAATAGTCATATGTTTGATTGATTGTTACAGGTGTTACTTTCACTAGTTTTTTCCCTCTTCTTTGTAAATTCTATTTTGTCTTTTTTGTAAAAGGTTAATTTCACTTAGGGACCGACCATTTAACTTGAAGGGGGGGGGGGGGGAGGTTATGGTTTTTTGTTTCGTTCAGAACGTTTTTTTCGGACAACACAAGAGATAGAATTTATTTTTTTTTGTCGCGCAAAGCGCAATTTTTTTTCCAGAATTTAACATTAGATTATATGACAAAAACTCTGAATCAGATTATTTGTTTTTTCCTCCACCAAAATCAGAATATTGTTTTCAGCAACATTGGGAATCAGAATATTTTTTTAGAAAAAAACCATAACCCCCCCCCTCCGCCCCTTCAAGTTAAATGGTCGTTCCCTTATACATTGCTCTAATATTTATTTTCATTGAGTTTTGCCATGTATTATGCTACGTTGTAACATAAAACAACATCCTTTCATCTGTTAGAAAGCAAAGCATAATACACAGAAAGAACCTATGCGATGGGAATATAGGCCCTGGGGTACGACAGGCATAAACATGTGGCAGGGTAAACATACTTCAGCTTTATTTATTCATAAATAGCTATGGTTGTGTTGCATAATGCTTTTTTCTAGAATATTCTAGTACCAGAAAGAAATAACCAAGAATCAATTAAGTTTCTCTATTTACAGAAAAAACAACACATATGATTTGATGATAATATACTACAATACGATCACGGCCACGACGGCCCCTCAAGACAATGTGAAACATTGTAAAGTTTATATAAGATATCATATAAAAACCTCCTTTCATCTGTAAATATTTATGGTTGTGTTGTATGATGTTATTTCTAGTATTATCTATTAACAGAAAGAAATAACCAAGAATCATTTAAGTTTCTCTAAAAAAATAACAAATTATTTGATGATAATATACAATTATAAAATCAAATCTATAAAGTCTACAACTGGCCAGAGGGGTCTTCGTGGCCGTGAACGTATGGTAGTTGTTCTCTTTTTTAACCACGACCGCCACATCTTCATCGTTAAGCTTTTTCCTCAAGGTCCCATCCTCATTTTATCCAAACTTCCCGATCTTCACTCCTATATCCTCCAATATGCCCAATCCTTAATTGTACTGTTCTCCAATGCCCAGTCCTTAATTTTAGTGGTCTACAATGCCCAGTCCTTAATCTTAGTGTTCTCCAACGCCCAGTCCTTAATTTTAGTGGTCTACAATGCCCAGTCCTTAATTTTAGTGTTCTCCAATGCCTAGTCCTTAATCTTAGTGTTCTCCAATGCCCAGTCCTTAATCTTACTGTTCTTCAATGCCCAGTCGTTAATCTTAGTGTTCTCCAATGCCCAGTCCTTAATCTTAGTGTTCTCAAATGCCCAGTCCTTAATTTTAGTGTTCTCCAATGCCCAGTCCTTAATCTTAGTGTTCTCCAATGCCCAGTCCTTAATTTTAGTGTTCTCCAATGCCCAGTCCTTAATTTTAGTGTTCTCCAGTGCCCAGTCCTTAATTTTAGTGTTCTCCAATGCCCAGTCGTTAATCTTAGTGTTCTCCGATGCCCAGTCCTTAATTTTAGTGTTCTCCAATGCCCAGTCCTTAATTTTAGTGTTCCCCAATGCCCAGTCCTTAATTTTAGTGTTCTACAATGCACAATCCTTAATCTTAGTGTTCCACAATACTCAATTCTTAAGTGTTGTGTTATCCAATCCTAATCTTTAATGTTGATGTTCTAGAATTCTCAGTCCTCAATTTCAATGTTCTCCAATCCTAAATCCTCAATATTAGTGTCCCCAAATGCCCAATCCTAAATTTTAGTACTTAGCAACCCCTAATCCTCAATTTAATAGTTTTCAGATGCCGATTCCTCATTTTTAGTGTTCTCTAATACCCAATCATCATTTTGTGTGTTCTCCTATGCCCACTCCTCATTCTTAATGTTCTACAATGCCTAATCATTATTTTTAGTGTTCTCCAAATGACCAATCATCATTTGTAGTGTTCTCCAAATGACCAATCATCATTTTTAGTGTTCTCCAATGCCCCATCATTATTATTAGTGTTCTCCAATGTCAAATCATCGTTTGTAGTGTTCTCCAATGCCTAGTAATCATTTGTAGTGTTACGCAATGACCAATCCTCATGCTTAGTATTCTTCAATGCCCAATCATCATTCTTAGTATTCTCTAATACCCAATCCTCATTCTGAGAGTTCTCCAATGCCCAATCATCATTTGTAGTGTTCTCCAAATGACCAATCCTCATTTCTGGTGTTCTTCAATGCCCAATCATCCTTTTGAGTGTTCTTCAATGCCTAATCATCGTTTTGAGTGTTCTTCAATGCCCAATAATCATTTTGAGTGCTCTCCCATGCCCCATCATCATTTTTAGTGTTCTCTTATGCCCAATCATCATTCTTAGTGTTCTGCATTGCCCAATCATCATTTTTAGTGTTCTTCAATGCTCAATCATCATTTGTTGTGCTCTCCAATTCTCAGTCATCTTTTATAGTGTTACCCAATTCCCAATCATCATTCTTAGTGTTCACCCATGCCCAATCATCATTAGTAGTGTTCTTCAATGCCCAATCATGATTTGTAGTGTTTTCCAATGCCCAATCATCATTTTAGTGTTCTCCTATGCCCCATCATCATTTGTAATGTTACCCAATCACCAATCCTCATTTTTAGTGTTCTTCAATGCCCAGTCATCATTGTTAATGTTCTTCAATGCCCAATCATAATTTGGCGTGTTCTTCTATGCTCAATCATCATTTTTAGTGTTCTCCTATGCCCAATCATCATTTGTAGTGTTACCCAATGACCAATCCTCATTTTTAGTGTTCTTCAATGCTCAATCCTCATTTTTAGTGTTCTTCAATGCCCAGTCATCATTGTTAATGTTCTTCAATGCCCAATCATCATTTGTAGTGTTCTTCAATGCCCAATCATCATGTTTAGTGTTCTTCAATGCCCAATCATCATTTTTAGTGTTCTTCAATGCCCAATCATCATTTTTAGTGTTCTTCAATGCCCAATCATCATTTGTAGTGTTACCCAATGACCAATCCTCATTTTTAGTGTTCTTCAATGCTCAATCCTCATTTTTAGTGTTCTTCAATGCCCAGTCATCATTGTTAATGTTCTTCAATGCCCAATCATCATTTGTAGTGTTCTTCAATGCCCAATCATCATGTTTAGTGTTCTTCAATGCCCAATCATCATTTTTAGTGTTCTTCAATGCCCAATCATCATTTTTAGTGTTCTTCAATGCCCAATCATCATTTGTAGTGTTACCCAATGACCAATCCTCATTTTTAGTGTTCTTCAATGCCCAGTCATCATTGTTAATGTTCTTCAATGCCCAATCATCATTTATAGTGTTACCCAATGCCCAATCATCATTTTTAGTGTTCTTCAATGTCCAATCATCATTTTTAGTGCTCTTCAATGCCCAATCATCATTTTTAGTGTTACCCAATGCCCAATCATCATTCTTAGTGTTCCCCCATGCCCCATCATCATTAGTAGTGTTCTTCAATGCCCAATCATGATTTGTAGTGTTTTCCAATGCCCAATCATCATTTTAGTGTTCTCCTATGCCCCATCATCATTTGTAGTGTTACCCAATGACCAATCCTCATTTTTAGTGTTCTTCAATGCCCAGTCATCATTGTTAATGTTCTTCAATGCCCAATCATCATTTATAGTGTTACCCAATGCCCAATCATCATTTTTAGTGTTCTTCAATGTCCAATCATCATTTTTAGTGTTCTTCAATGCCCAATCATCATTTTTAGTGTTATCCTATGCCCAATCATCATTTATAGTGTTACCCAATGACCAATCCTCATTTTTAGTGTTCTTCAATGCCCAGTCATCATTGTTAATGTTCTTCAATGCCCCATCATCATTTTTAGTGTTCTTCAATGCCCAATCATCATTTTTAGTGTTCTTCAATGCTCAATCATAATTTTTAGTGTTCTTCAATGCCCAATCATCATTGTTAATGTTCTCCTATGCCCAATCATCATTTGTAGTGTTACCCAATGACCAATCCTCATTTTTAGTGTTCTTCAATGCTCAATCATCATTTTTAGTGTTCTTCAATGCCCAGTCATCATTGTTAATGTTCTTCAATGCCCAATCATCATTTGTAGTGTTACCCAATGCCCAATCATCATTTTTAGTGTTCTTCAATGCCCAACCATCATTTTTAGTGTTCTTCAATGCCCAATCATCATTTTTAGTGTTCTCCTATGCCCAATCATCATTTGTAGTGTTACCCAATGACCAATCCTCATTTTTAGTGTTCTTCAATGCCCAGTCATCATTGTTAATGTTCTTCAATGCCCAATCATCATTTTTAGTGTTCTTCAATGCTCAATCATAATTTTTAGTGTTCTTCAATGCCCAATCATCATTGTTAATGTTCTCCTATGCCCAATCATCATTTGTAGTGTTACCCAATGCCCAATCCTCATTTTTAGTGTTCTTCAATGCTCAATCCTCATTTTTAGTGTTCTTCAATGCCCAGTCATCATTGTTAATGTTCTTCAATGCCCAATCATCATTTGTAGCGTTACCCAATGCCCAATCATCATTTTTAGTGTTCTTCAATGCCCAACCATCATTTTTAGTGTTCTTCAATGCCCAATCATCATTTTTAGTGTTCTCCTATGCCCAATCATCATTTGTAGTGTTACCCAATGACCAATCCTCATTTTTAGTGTTCTTCAATGCCCAGTCAACATTGTTAATGTTCTTCAATGCCCCATCATCATTTTTAGTGTTCTTCAATGCCCAATCATCATTTTTAGTGTTCTTCAATGCTCAATCATAATTTTTAGTGTTCTTCAATGCCCAATCATCATTGTTAATGTTCTTCAATGCCCAATCATCATTTATAGTGTTACCCAATGCCCAATCATCATTCTTAGTGTTCCCCCATGCCCCATCATCATTAGTAGTGTTCTTCAATGCCCAATCATGATTTGTAGTGTTTTCCAATGCCCAATCATCATTTTAGTGTTCTCCTATGCCCCATCATCATTTGTAGTGTTACCCAATGACCAATCCTCATTTTTAGTGTTCTTCAATGCCCAATCATAATTTTTAGTGTTCTTCAATGCCCAATCATCATTGTTAATGTTCTCCTATGCCCAATCATCATTTGTAGTGTTACCCAATGACCAATCCTCATTTTTAGTGTTCTTCAATGCTCAATCCTCATTTTTAGTGTTCTTCAATGCCCAGTCACCATTGTTAATATTCTTCAATGCCCAATCATCATTTTTAGTGTTCTTCAATGCCCAATCATCATGTTTAGTGTTCTTCAATGCCCAATCATCATTTGTAGTGTTCTTCAATGCCCAATCATCATTTGTAGTGTTCTTCAATGCCCAATCATCATTTTTAGTGTTCTTCAGTGTCCAATCATCATTTTTAGTGTTCTTCAATGCCCAATCATCATTTGTAGTGTTCTTCAATGCCCAATCATCATTTGTAGTGTTACCCGATGACCAATCCTCATTTTTAGTGTTCTTCAATGTCCAATCATCATTTTTAGTGCTCTTCAATGCCCAATCATCATTTTTAGTGTTACCCAATGCCCAATCATCATTCTTAGTGTTCCCCCATGCCCCATCATCATTAGTAGTGTTCTTCAATGCCCAATCATGATTTGTAGTGTTTTCCAATGCCCAATCATCATTTTAGTGTTCTCCTATGCCCCATCATCATTTGTAGTGTTACCCAATGACCAATCCTCATTTTTAGTGTTCTTCAATGCCCAGTCATCATTGTTAATGTTCTTCAATGCCCAATCATTATTTATAGTGTTACCCAATGCCCAATCATCATTTTTAGTGTTCTTCAATGTCCAATCATCATTTTTAGTGTTCTTCAATGCCCAATCATCATTTTTAGTGTTATCCTATGCCCAATCATCATTTATAGTGTTACCCAATGACCAATCCTCATTTTTAGTGTTCTTCAATGCCCAGTCATCATTGTTAATGTTCTTCAATGCCCCATCATCATTTTTAGTGTTCTTCAATGCCCAATCATCATTTTTAGTGTTCTTCAATGCTCAATCATAATTTTTAGTGTTCTTCAATGCCCAATCATCATTGTTAATGTTCTCCTATGCCCAATCATCATTTGTAGTGTTACCCAATGACCAATCCTCATTTTTAGTGTTCTTCAATGCTCAATCATCATTTTTAGTGTTCTTCAATGCCCAGTCATCATTGTTAATGTTCTTCAATGCCCAATCATCATTTGTAGTGTTACCCAATGCCCAATCATCATTTTTAGTGTTCTTCAATGCCCAACCATCATTTTTAGTGTTCTTCAATGCCCAATCATCATTTTTAGTGTTCTCCTATGCCCAATCATCATTTGTAGTGTTACCCAATGACCAATCCTCATTTTTAGTGTTCTTCAATGCCCAGTCATCATTGTTAATGTTCTTCAATGCCCAATCATCATTTTTAGTGTTCTTCAATGCTCAATCATAATTTTTAGTGTTCTTCAATGCCCAATCATCATTGTTAATGTTCTCCTATGCCCAATCATCATTTGTAGTGTTACCCAATGCCCAATCCTCATTTTTAGTGTTCTTCAATGCTCAATCCTCATTTTTAGTGTTCTTCAATGCCCAGTCATCATTGTTAATGTTCTTCAATGCCCAATCATCATTTGTAGTGTTACCCAATGCCCAATCATCATTTTTAGTGTTCTTCAATGCCCAACCATCATTTTTAGTGTTCTTCAATGCCCAATCATCATTTTTAGTGTTCTCCTATGCCCAATCATCATTTGTAGTGTTACCCAATGACCAATCCTCATTTTTAGTGTTCTTCAATGCCCAGTCAACATTGTTAATGTTCTTCAATGCCCCATCATCATTTTTAGTGTTCTTCAATGCCCAATCATCATTTTTAGTGTTCTTCAATGCTCAATCATAATTTTTAGTGTTCTTCAATGCCCAATCATCATTGTTAATGTTCTTCAATGCCCAATCATCATTTATAGTGTTACCCAATGCCCAATCATCATTCTTAGTGTTCCCCCATGCCCCATCATCATTAGTAGTGTTCTTCAATGCCCAATCATGATTTGTAGTGTTTTCCAATGCCCAATCATCATTTTAGTGTTCTCCTATGCCCCATCATCATTTGTAGTGTTACCCAATGACCAATCCTCATTTTTAGTGTTCTTCAATGCCCAATCATAATTTTTAGTGTTCTTCAATGCCCAATCATCATTGTTAATGTTCTCCTATGCCCAATCATCATTTGTAGTGTTACCCAATGACCAATCCTCATTTTTAGTGTTCTTCAATGCTCAATCCTCATTTTTAGTGTTCTTCAATGCCCAGTCACCATTGTTAATATTCTTCAATGCCCAATCATCATTTTTAGTGTTCTTCAATGCCCAATCATCATGTTTAGTGTTCTTCAATGCCCAATCATCATTTGTAGTGTTCTTCAATGCCCAATCATCATTTGTAGTGTTCTTCAATGCCCAATCATCATTTTTAGTGTTCTTCAGTGTCCAATCATCATTTTTAGTGTTCTTCAATGCCCAATCATCATTTGTAGTGTTCTTCAATGCCCAATCATCATTTGTAGTGTTACCCGATGACCAATCCTCATTTTTAGTGTTCTTCAATGCCCAGTCATCATTGTTAATGTTCTTCAATGCCCAATCATCATTTTTAGTTTTCTTCAATGCCCAATCATCATTCTTAGTGTTCTCCCACGCCCCATCATCATTTTTAGTGTTCTTCAATGCCCCATCATCATATTTAGAGTTCTCCAATGCCTAATCATCATTGTAAGTGTTCTCCTATGCCCCATCATCATTTGTAGTGTTCTTCAATGCCCAATCATCATTTGTAGTGTTACCCAATGACCATTCCTCATTTTTAGTGTTCTTCAATGCCCAGTCATCATTGTTAATGTTCTTCAATGCCCAATCATCATTTTTAGTGTTCTTCAATGCCCAATCATCATTCTTAGTGTTCTCCCACGCCCCATCATCATTTTTAGTGTTCTTCAATGCCCCATCATCATATTTAGTGTTCTCCAATGCCTAATCATCATTGTAAGTGTTCTCCTATGCCCCATCATCATTTGTAGTGTTACCCAATGACCAATCCTCATTTTTAGTGTTCTTCAATGCCCAGTCATCATTGTTAATGTTCTTCAATGTCCAATCATAATTTGGCGTGTTCTTCAGTGTCCAATCATCATTTTTAGTATTCTTCAATGTCTAATCATAATTTGGCGTGTTCTTCAGTGTCCAATCATCATTTTTAGTGTTCTTCAATGCCCAATCATCATTTTTAGTGTTCTCATATGCCCCATCATCATATTTAATGTTCTCCAATGCCTAATCATCATTGTAAGTGTTCTCCTATGCCCAATCATAATTTGGCGTGTTCTTCAGTGTCCAATCATCATTTGTAGTGTTCTTCAATGCCCAATCATCATTTGTAGTGTTACCCAATGACCAATCCTCATTTTTAGTGTTTTTCAATGCCCAGACATCATTGTTAATGTTCTTCAATGCCCAATCATCATTTTTAGTGTTCTCCAATGCCTAATCATCATTTTAGTGTTCTTCAATGCCCAATCATCATTTATAGTGTTCTCCTATGCCCAATCATCATTTGTAGTGTTACCCAATGACCAATCCTCATTTTTAGTGTTCTTCAATGCCCAGTCATCATTGTTAATGTTCTTCTATGCCCCATCATCATTTTTAGTGTTCTCCTATGCCCAATCATCATTTGTAGTGTTACCCAATGACCTATCCTCATTTTTAGTGTTCTTCAATGCCCAATCATAATTTTTAGTGTTCTTCAATGCCCAGTCATCATTGTTAATGTTCTTCAATGCCCAATCATCATTTGTAGTGTTACCCAATGCCCAATCATCATTTTTAGTGTTCTTCAATGCCCAATCATAATTTTTAGTGTTCTTCAATGCCCAGTCATCATTGTTAATGTTCTTCAATGCCCAATCATCATTTGTAGTGTTACCCAATGCCCAATCATCATTTTTAGTGTTCTTCAATGCCCAATCATCATTTTTAGTGTTCTCCTATGCCCAATCATCATTTGTAGTGTTACCCAATGACCAATCCTCATTTTTAGTGTTCTTCAATGCCCAGTCATCATTGTTAATGTTCTTCAATGCCCAATCATCATTTATAGTGTTTCCCAATGCCCAATCATCATTTTTAGTGTTCTTCAATGTCCAATCATCATTTTTAGTGTTCTTCAATGCCCAATCATCATTTTTAGTGTTATCCTATGCCCAATCATCATTTATAGTGTTACCCAATGACCAATCCTCATTTTTAGTGTTCTTCAATGCCCAGTCATCATTGTTAATGTTCTTCAATGCCCCATCAACATTTTTAGTGTTCTTCAATGCCCAATCATCATTTTTAGTGTTCTTCAATGCTCAATCATAATTTTTAGTGTTCTTCAATGCCCAATTATCATTGTTAATGTTCTCCTATGCCCAATCATCATTTATAGTGTTACCCAATGACCAATCCTCATTTTTAGTGTTCTTCAATGCTCAATCCTCATTTTTAGTGTTCTTCAATACCCAGTCATCATTGTTAATGTTCTTCAATGCCCAATCATCATTTGTAGTGTTACCCAATGCCCAATCATCATTTTTAGTGTTCTTCAATGCCCAATCATCATTTTTAGTGTTCTTCAATGCCCAATCATCATTTATAGTGTTCTCCTATGACCAATCATCATTTGTAGTGTTACCCAATGACCAATCCTCATTTTTAGTGTTCTTCAATGCCCAGTCATCATTGTTAATGTTCTTCAATGCCCAATCATCATTTATAATGTTACCCAATGCCCAATCATCATTTTTAGTGTTCTTCAATGCCCAATCTTCATTTTTAGTGTTCTTCAATGCCCAATCATCATTTTTAGTGTTATCCTATGCCCAATCATCATTTATAGTGTTACCCAATGACCAATCCTCATTTTTAGTGTTCTTCAATGCCCAGTCATCATTGTTAATGTTCTTCTATGCCCAATCATCATTTTTAGTGTTATCCTATGCCCAATCATCATTCTTAGTGTTACCCAATGACCAATCCTCATTTTTAGTGTTCTTCAATGCCCAGTCATCATTGTTAATGTTCTTCAATGCCCCATCATCATTTTTAGTGTTCTTCAATGCCCAATCATCATTTTTAGTGTTCTTCAATTCTCAATCATAATTTTTAGTGTTCTTCAATGCCCAATCATCATTTTTAGTGTTATCCTATCCCCAATCATCATTAATAGTGTTACCCAATGACCAATCCTCATTTTTAGTGTTCTTCAATGCCCAATCATCATGTTTAGTGTTCTTCAATGCCCAGTCATCATTGTTAATGTTCTTCAATGCCCAATCATCATTTGTAGTGTTCTTCAATGCCCAATCATCATTTGTAGTGTTCTTCAATGCCCAATCATCATTTTTAGTGTTCTTCAGTGTCCAATCATCATTTTTAGTGTTCTTCAATGCCCAATCATCATTTGTAGTGTTCTTCAATGCCCAATCATCATTTGTAGTGTTACCCGATGACCAATCCTCATTTTTAGTGTTCTTCAATGCCCAGTCATCATTGTTAATGTTCTTCAATGCCCAATCATCATTTTTAGTTTTCTTCAATGCCCAATCATCATTCTTAGTGTTCTCCCACGCCCCATCATCATTTTTAGTGTTCTTCAATGCCCCATCATCATATTTAGAGTTCTCCAATGCCTAATCATCATTGTAAGTGTTCTCCTATGCCCCATCATCATTTGTAGTGTTCTTCAATGCCCAATCATCATTTGTAGTGTTACCCAATGACCATTCCTCATTTTTAGTGTTCTTCAATGCCCAGTCATCATTGTTAATGTTCTTCAATTCCCAATCATCATTTTTAGTGTTCTTCAATGCCCAATCATCATTCTTAGTGTTCTCCCACGCCCCATCATCATTTTTAGTGTTCTTCAATGCCCCATCATCATATTTAGTGTTCTCCAATGCCTAATCATCATTGTAAGTGTTCTCCTATGCCCCATCATCATTTGTAGTGTTACCCAATGACCAATCCTCATTTTTAGTGTTCTTCAATGCCCAGTCATCATTGTTAATGTTCTTCAATGTCCAATCATAATTTGGCGTGTTCTTCAGTGTCCAATCATCATTTTTAGTATTCTTCAATGTCTAATCATAATTTGGCGTGTTCTTCAGTGTCCAATCATCATTTTTAGTGTTCTTCAATGCCCAATCATCATTTTTAGTGTTCTCATATGCCCCATCATCATATTTAATGTTCTCCAATGCCTAATCATCATTGTAAGTGTTCTCCTATGCCCAATCATAATTTGGCGTGTTCTTCAGTGTCCAATCATCATTTGTAGTGTTCTTCAATGCCCAATCATCATTTGTAGTGTTACCCAATGACCAATCCTCATTTTTAGTGTTTTTCAATGCCCAGACATCATTGTTAATGTTCTTCAATGCCCAATCATCATTTTTAGTGTTCTCCAATGCCTAATCATCATTTTAGTGTTCTTCAATGCCCAATCATCATTTATAGTGTTCTCCTATGCCCAATCATCATTTGTAGTGTTACCCAATGACCAATCCTCATTTTTAGTGTTCTTCAATGCCCAGTCATCATTGTTAATGTTCTTCTATGCCCCATCATCATTTTTAGTGTTCTCCTATGCCCAATCATCATTTGTAGTGTTACCCAATGACCAATCCTCATTTTTAGTGTTCTTCAATGCCCAATCATAATTTTTAGTGTTCTTCAATGCCCAGTCATCATTGTTAATGTTCTTCAATGACCAATCATCATTTGTAGTGTTACCCAATGCCCAATCATCATTTTTAGTGTTCTTCAATGCCCAATCATCATTTTTAGTGTTCTTCAATGCCCAATCATCATTTTTAGTGTTCTCCTATGCCCAATCATCATTTGTAGTGTTACCCAATGACCAATCCTCATTTTTAGTGTTCTTCAATGCCCAGTCATCATTGTTAATGTTCTTCAATGCCCAATCATCATTTATAGTGTTACCCAATGCCCAATCATCATTTTTAGTGTTCTTCAATGTCCAATCATCATTTTTAGTGTTCTTCAATGCCCAATCATCATTTTTAGTGTTATCCTATGCCCAATCATCATTTATAGTGTTACCCAATGACCAATCCTCATTTTTAGTGTTCTTCAATGCCCAGTCATCATTGTTAATGTTCTTCAATGCCCCATCAACATTTTTAGTGTTCTTCAATGCCCAATCATCATTTTTAGTGTTCTTCAATGCTCAATCATAATTTTTAGTGTTCTTCAATGCCCAATCATCATTGTTAATGTTCTCCTATGCCCAATCATCATTCATAGTGTTACCCAATGACCAATCCTCATTTTTAGTGTTCTTCAATGCTCAATCCTCATTTTTAGTGTTCTTCAATACCCAGTCATCATTGTTAATGTTCTTCAATGCCCAATCATCATTTGTAGTGTTACCCAATGCCCAATCATCATTTTTAGTGTTCTTCAATGCCCAACCATCATTTTTAGTGTTCTTCAATGCCCAATCATCATTTATAGTGTTCTCCTATGACCAATCATCATTTGTAGTGTTACCCAATGACCAATCCTCATTTTTAGTGTTCTTCAATGCCCAGTCATCATTGTTAATGTTCTTCAATGCCCAATCATCATTTATAATGTTACCCAATGCCCAATCATCATTTTTAGTGTTCTTCAATGCCCAATCTTCATTTTTAGTGTTCTTCAATGCCCAATCATCATTTTTAGTGTTATCCTATGCCCAATCATCATTTATAGTGTTACCCAATGACCAATCCTCATTTTTAGTGTTCTTCAATGCCCAGTCATCATTGTTAATGTTCTTCTATGCCCAATCATCATTTTTAGTGTTATCCTATGCCCAATCATCATTTATAGTGTTACCCAATGACCAATCCTCATTTTTAGTGTTCTTCAATGCCCAGTCATCATTGTTAATGTTCTTCAATGCCCCATCATCATTTTTAGTGTTCTTCAATGCCCAATCATCATTTTTAGTGTTCTTCAATTCTCAATCATAATTTTTAGTGTTCTTCAATGCCCAATCATCATTGTTAATGTTCTCCTATGCCCAATCATCATTTGTAGTGTTACCCAATGACCAATCCTCATTGTTAGTGTTCTTCAATGCTCAATCCTCATTTTTAGTGTTCTTCAATGCCCAGTCATCATTGTTAATGTTCTTCAATGCCCAATCATCATTTGTAGTGTTACCCAATGCCCAATCATCATTTTTAGTGTTCTTCAATGCCCAACCATCATTTTTAGTGTTCTTCAATGCCCAATCATCATTGTTAGTGTTCTCCTATGCCCAATCATCATTTGTAGTGTTACCCAATGACCAATCCTCATTTTTAGTGTTCTTCAATGCCCAGTCATCATTGTTAATGTTCTTCAATGCCCAATCATCATTTATAGTGTTACCCAATGCCCAATCATCATTTTTAGTGTTCTTGAATGCCCAATCTTCATTTTTAGTGTTCTTCAATGCCCAATCATCATTTTTAGTGTTATCCTATCCCCAATCATCATTTATAGTGTTACCCAATGACCAATCCTCATTTTTAGTGTTCTTCAATGCCCAATCATCATGTTTAGTGTTCTTCAATGCCCAGTCATCATTGTTAATGTTCTTCAATGCCCAATCATCATTTGTAGTGTTACCCAATGCCCAATCATCATTTTTAGTGTTCTTCAATGCCCAATCATCATTTTTAGTGTTCTTCAATGCCCAATCATCATTTTTAGTGTTCTCCTATGCCCAATCATCATTTGTAGTGTTACCCAATGACCAATCCTCATTTTTAGTGTTCTTCAATGCCCAGTCATCATTGTTAATGTTCTTCAATGCCCAATCATCATTTATAGTGTTACCCAATGCCCAATCATCATTTTTAGTGTTCTTCAATGTCCAATCATCATTTTTAGTGTTCTTCAATGCCCAATCATCATTTTTAGTGTTATCCTATGCCCAATCATCATTTATAGTGTTACCCAATGACCAATCCTCATTTTTAGTGTTCTTCAATGCCCAGTCATCATTGTTAATGTTCTTCAATGCCCAATCAACATTTTTAGTGTTCTTCAATGCCCAATCATCATTTTTAGTGTTCTTCAATGCTCAATCATAATTTTTAGTGTTCTTCAATGCCCAATCATCATTGTTAATGTTCTCCTATGCCCAATCATCATTTATAGTGTTACCCAATGACTAATCCTCATTTTTAGTGTTCTTCAATGCTCAATCCTCATTTTTAGTGTTCTTCAATACCCAGTCATCATTGTTAATGTTCTTCAATGCCCAATCATCATTTGTAGTGTTACCCAATGCCCAATCATCATTTTTAGTGTTCTTCAATGCCCAACCATCATTTTCAGTGTTCTTCAATGCCCAATCATCATTTATAGTGTTCTCCTATGCCCAATCATCATTTGTAGTGTTACCCAATGACCAATCCTCATTTTTAGTGTTCTTCAATGCCCAGTCATCATTGTTAATGTTCTTCAATGCCCAATCATCATTTATAGTGTTACCCAATGCCCAATCATCATTTTTAGTGTTCTTCAATGTCCAATCTTCATTTTTAGTGTTCTTCAATGCCCAATCATTATTTTTAGTGTTATCCTATGCCCAATCATCATTTATAGTGTTACCCAATGACCAATCCTCATTTTTAGTGTTCTTCAATGCCCAGTCATCATTGTTAATGTTCTTCTATGCCCAATCATCATTTTTAGTGTTATCCTATGCCCAATCATCATTTATAGTGTTACCCAATGACCAATCTTCATTTTTAGTGTTCTTCAATGCCCAGTCATCATTGTTAATGTTCTTCAATGCCCCATCATCATTTTTAGTGTTCTTCAATGCCCAATCATCATTTTTAGTGTTCTTCAATTCTCAATCATAATTTTTAGTGTTCTTCAATGCCCAATCATCATTGTTAATGTTCTCCTATGCCCAATCATCATTTGTAGTGTTACCCAATGACCAATCCTCATTGTTAGTGTTCTTCAATGCTCAATCCTCATTTTTAGTGTTCTTCAATGCCCAGTCATCATTGTTAATGTTCTTCAATGCCCAATCATCATTTGTAGTGTTACCCAATGCCCAATCATCATTTTTAGTGTTCTTCAATGCCCAACCATCATTTTTAGTGTTCTTCAATGCCCAATCATCATTTTTAGTGTTCTCCTATGCCCAATCATCATTTATAGTGTTACCCAATGACCAATCCTCATTTTTAGTGTTCTTCAATGCCCAGTCATCATTGTTAATGTTCTTCAATGCCCCATCATCATTTTTAGTGTTCTTCAATGCCCAATCATCATTTTTAGTGTTCTTCAATGCTCAATCATAATTTTTAGTGTTCTTCAATGCCCAATCATCATTGTTAATGTTCTTTAATGCCCAATCATCATTTATAGTGTTACCCAATGCCCAATCATCATTCTTAGTGTTCCCCCATGCCCCATCATCATTTGTAGTGTTCTTCAATGCCCAATCATGATTTGTAGTGTTTTCCAATGCCCAATCATCATTTTAGTGTTCTCCTATGCCCCATCATCATTTGTAGTGTTACCCAATGACCAATCCTCATTTTTAGTGTTCTTCAATGCCCCATCATCATTAGTAGTGTTCTTCAATGCCCAATCATAATTTGGCGTGTTCTTCTATGCCCCATCATCATTTTTAGTGTTCTCCTATGCCCAATCATCATTTGTAGTGTTACCCAATGACCAATCCTCATTTTTAGTGTTCTTCAATGCCCAATCATAATTTTTAGTGTTCTTCAATGCCCAATCATCATTGTTAATGTTCTCCTATGCCCAATCATCATTTGTAGTGTTACCCAATGACCAATCCTCATTTTTGATGTTCTTCAATGCTCAATCCTCATTTTTAGTGTTCTTCAATGCCCAGTCACCATTGTTAATATTCTTCAATGCCCAATCATCATTTTTAGTGTTCTTCAATGCCCAATCATCATGTTTAGTGTTCTTCAATGCCCAATCATCATTTGTAGTGTTCTTCAATGCCCAATCATCATTTGTAGTGTTCTTCAATGCCCAATCATCATGTTTAGTGTTCTTCAATGCCCAATCATCATTTGTAGTGTTCTTCAATGCCCAATCATCATTTGTAGTGTTCTTCAATACCCAATCATCATTTTTAGTGTTCTTCAGTGTCCAATCATCATTTTTAGTGTTCTTCAATGCCCAATCATCATTTGTAGTGTTCTTCAATGCCCAATCATCATTTTTAGTGTTCTTCAATGCCCAATCATCATTTGTAGTGTTCTTCAATGCCCAATCATCATTTTTAGTGTTCTTCAATGCCCAATCATCATTCTTAGTGTTCTCCCACGCCCCATCATCATTTTTAGTGTTCTTCAATGCCCCATCATCATATTTAGAGTTCTCCAATGCCTAATCATCATTGTAAGTGTTCTCCTATGCCCCATCATCATTTGTAGTGTTCTTCAATGCCCAATCATCATTTGTAGTGTTACCCAATGACCATTCCTCATTTTTAGTGTTCTTCAATGCCCAGTCATCATTGTTAATGTTCTTCAATGCCCAATCATCATTTTTAGTGTTCTTCAATGCCCAATCATCATTCTTAGTGTTCTCCCACGCCCCATCATCATTTTTAGTGTTCTTCAATGCCCCATCATCATATTTAGTGTTCTCCAATGCCTAATCATCATTGTAAGTGTTCTCCTATGCCCCATCATGATTTGTAGTGTTACCCAATGACCAATCCTTATTTTTAGTGTTCTTCAATGCCCAGTCATCATTGTTAATGTTCTTCAATGTCCAATCATAATTTGGCGTGTTCTTCAGTGTCCAATCATCATTTTTAGTATTCTTCAATGTCTAATCATAATTTGGCGTGTTCTTCAGTGTCCAATCATCATTTTTAGTGTTCTTCAATGCCCAATCGTCATTTTTAGTGTTCTCATATGCCCCATCATCATATTTAGTGTTCTCCAATGCCTAATCATCATTGTTAATGTTCTTCAATGCCCAATCATCATTTTTAGTGTTCTCCAATGCCTAATCATCATTTTAGTGTTCTCCTATGCCCCATCATCATTTGTAGTGTTACCCAATGACCAATCCTCATTATTAGTGTTCTTCAATGCCCACTCATCATTGTTAATGTTCTTCAATGCCCAATCATAATTTGGCGTGTTCTTCTATGCCCCATCATCATTTTTAGTGTTCTCCTATGCCCAATCATCATTTGTAGTGTTACCCAATGACCAATCCTCATTTTTAGTGTTCTTCAATGCCCAATCATAATTTTTAGTGTTCTTCAATGCCCAATCATCATTGTTAATGTTCTCCTATGCCCAATCATCATTTGTAGTGTTACCCAATGACCAATCCTCATTTTTAGTGTTCTTCAATGCTCAATCCTCATTTTTAGTGTTCTTCAATGCCCAGTCACCATTGTTAATATTCTTCAATGCCCAATCATCATTTTTAGTGTTCTTCAATGCCCAATCATCATGTTTAGTGTTCTTCAATGCCCAGTCATCATTGTTAATGTTCTTCAATGCCCAATCATCATTTGTAGTGTTACCCAATGCCCAATCATCATTTTTAGTGTTCTTCAATGCCCAATCATCATTTTTAGTGTTCTTCAATGCCCAATCATCATTTTTTAGTGTTCTCCTATGCCCAATCATCATTTGTAGTGTTACCCAATGACCAATCCTCATTTTTAGTGTTCTTCAATGCCCAGTCATCATTGTTAATGTTCTTCAATGCCCAATCATCATTCTTAGTGTTACCCAATGCCCAATCATCATTTTTAGTGTTCTTCAATGTCCAATCATCATTTTTAGTGTTCTTCAATGCCCAATCATCATTTTTAGTGTTATCCTATGCCCAATCATCATTTATAGTATTACCCAATGACCAATCCTCATTTTTAGTGTTCTTCAATGCCCAGTCATCATTGTTAATGTTCTTCAATGCCCCATCATCATTTTTAGTGTTCTTCAATGCCCAATCATCATTTTTAGTGTTCTTCAATGCTCAATCATAATTTTTAGTGTTCTTCAATGCCCAATCATCATTGTTAATGTTCTCCTATGCCCAATCATCATTTGTAGTGTTACCCAATGACCAATCCTCATTTTTAGTGTTCTTCAATGCTCAATCCTCATTTTTAGTGTTCTTCAATGCCCAGTCATCATTGTTGATGTTCTTCAATGCCCAATCATCATTTGTAGTGTTACCCAATGCCCAATCATCATTTTTAGTGTTCTTCAATGCCCAACCATCATTTTTAGTGTTCTTCAATGCCCAATCATCATTTTAGTGTTCTCCTATGCCCAATCATCATTTGTAGTGTTACCCAATGACCATTCCTCATTTTTAGTGTTCTTCAATGCCCCATCATCATATTTAGAGTTCTCCAATGCCTAATCATCATTGTAAGTGTTCTCCTATGCCCCATCATCATTTGTAGTGTTCTTCAATGCCCAATCATCATTTGTAGTGTTACCCAATGACCATTCCTCATTTTTAGTGTTCTTCAATGCCCAGTCATCATTGTTAATGTTCTTCAATGCCCAATCATCATTTTTAGTGTTCTTCAATGCCCAATCATCATTCTTAGTGTTCTCCCACGCCCCATCATCATTTTTAGTGTTCTTCAATGCCCCATCATCATATTTAGTGTTCTCCAATGCCTAATCATCATTGTAAGTGTTCACCTATGCCCCATCATGATTTGTAGTGTTACCCAATGACCAATCCTCATTTTTAGTGTTCTTCAATGCCCAGTCATCATTGTTAATGTTCTTCAATGTCCAATCATAATTTGGCGTGTTCTTCAGTGTCCAATCATCATTTTTAGTATTCTTCAATGTCTAATCATAATTTGGCGTGTTCTTCAGTGTCCAATCATCATTTTTAGTGTTCTTCAATGCCCAATCGTCATTTTTAGTGTTCTCATATGCCCCATCATCATATTTAGTGTTCTCCAATGCCTAATCATCATTGTTAATGTTCTTCAATGCCCAATCATCATTTTTAGTGTTCTCCAATGCCTAATCATCATTTTAGTGTTCTCCTATGCCCCATCATCATTTGTAGTGTTACCCAATGACCAATCCTCATTATTAGTGTTCTTCAATGCCCACTCATCATTGTTAATGTTCTTCAATGCCCAATCATAATTTGGCGTGTTCTTCTATGCCCCATCATCATTTTTAGTGTTCTCCTATGCCCAATCATCATTTGTAGTGTTACCCAATGACCAATCCTCATTTTTAGTGTTCTTCAATGCCCAATCATAATTTTTAGTGTTCTTCAATGCCCAATCATCATTGTTAATGTTCTCCTATGCCCAATCATCATTTGTAGTGTTACCCAATGACCAATCCTCATTTTTAGTGTTCTTCAATGCTCAATCCTCATTTTTAGTGTTCTTCAATGCCCAGTCACCATTGTTAATATTCTTCAATGCCCAATCATCATTTTTAGTGTTCTTCAATGCCCAATCATCATGTTTAGTGTTCTTCAATGCCCAGTCATCATTGTTAATGTTCTTCAATGCCCAATCATCATTTGTAGTGTTACCCAATGCCCAATCATCATTTTTAGTGTTCTTCAATGCCCAATCATCATTTTTAGTGTTCTTCAATGCCCAATCATCATTTTTTAGTGTTCTCCTATGCCCAATCATCATTCTTAGTGTTCCCCCATGCCCCATCATCATTAGTAGTGTTCTTCAATGCCCAATCATCATTTTTAGTGTTATCCTATGCCCAATCATCATTTATAGTATTACCCAATGACCAATCCTCATTTTTAGTGTTCTTCAATGCCCAGTCATCATTGTTAATGTTCTTCAATGCCCCATCATCATTTTTAGTGTTCTTCAATGCCCAATCATCATTTTTAGTGTTCTTCAATGCTCAATCATAATTTTTAGTATTCTTCAATGCCCAATCATCATTGTTAATGTTCTCCTATGCCCCATCATCATTTGTAGTGTTACCCAATGACCAATCCTCATTTTTAGTGTTCTTCAATGCTCAATCCTCATTTTTAGTGTTCTTCAATGCCCAGTCATCATTGTTGATGTTCTTCAATGCCCAATCATCATTTGTAGTGTTACCCAATGCCCAATCATCATTTTTAGTGTTCATCAATGCCCAACCATCATTTTTAGTGTTCTTCAATGCCCAATCATCATTTTAGTGTTCTCCTATGCCCAATCATCATTTGTAGTGTTACCCAATGACCAATCCTCATTTTTAGTGTTCTTCAATGCCCAGTCATCATTGTTAATGTTCTTCAATGCCCAATCATCATTTATAGTGTTACCCAATGCCCAATCATCATTTTTAGTGTTCTTCAATGCCCAATCTTCATTTTTAGTGTTCTTCAATGCCCAATCATCATTTTTAGTGTTATCCTATGCCCAATCATCATTTATAGTGTTACCCAATGACCAATCCTCATTTTTAGTGTTCTTCAATGCCCAGTCATCATTGTTAATGTTCTTCAATGCCCCATCATCATTTTTAGTGTTCTTCAATGCCCAATCATCATTTTTAGTGTTCTTCAATGCTCAATCATAATTTTTAGTGTTCTTCAATGCCCAATCATCATTGTTAATGTTCTTCAATGCGCAATCATCATTTATAGTTTTACCCAATGCCCAATCATCATTCTTAGTGTTCCCCCATGCCCCATCATCATTAGTAGTGTTCTTCAATGCCCAATCATGATTTGTAGTGTTTTCCAATGCCCAATCATCATTTTAGTGTTCTCCTATGCCCCATCATCATTTGTAGTGTTACCCAATGACCAATCCTCATTTTTAGTGTTCTTCAATGCCCAGTCATCATTGTTAATGTTCTTCAATGCCCAATCAAATTTTGGCGTGTTCTTCTATGCCCCATCATCATTTTTAGTGTTCTCCTATGCCCAATCATCATTTGTAGTGTTACCCAATGACCAATCCTCATTTTTAGTGTTCTTCAATGCCCAATCATAATTTTTAGTGTTCTTCAATGCCCAATCATCATTGTTAATGTTCTCCTATGCCCAATCATCATTTGTAGTGTTACCCAATGACCAATCCTCATTTTTAGTGTTCTTCAATGCTCAATCCTCATTTTTAGTGTTCTTCAATGCCCAGTCACCATTGTTAATATTCTTCAATGCCCAATCATCATTTTTAGTGTTCTTCAATGCCCAATCATCATGTTTAGTGTTCTTCAATGCCCAATCATCATTTTTAGTGTTCTTCAATGCCCAATCATCATTTGTAGTGTTCTTCAATGCCCAATCATCATTTTTAATGTTCTTCAGTGTCCAATCATCATTTTTAGTGTTCTTTAATGCCCAATCATCATTTTTAGTGTTATCCTATGCCCAATCATCATTTATAGTATTACCCAATGACCAATCCTCATTTTTAGTGTTCTTCAATGCCCAGTCATCATTGTTAATGTTCTTCAATGCCCCATCATCATTTTTAGTGTTCTTCAATGCCCAATCATCATTTTTAGTGTTCTTCAATGCTCAATCATAATTTTTAGTGTTCTTCAATGCCCAATCATCATTGTTAATGTTCTCCTATGCCCAATCATCATTTGTAGTGTTACCCAATGACCAATCCTCATTTTTAGTGTTCTTCAATGCTCAATCCTCATTTTTAGTGTTCTTCAATGCCCAGTCATCATTGTTGATGTTCTTCAATGCCCAATCATCATTTGTAGTGTTACCCAATGCCCAATCATCATTTTTAGTGTTCATCAATGCCCAACCATCATTTTTAGTGTTCTTCAATGCCCAATCATCATTTTAGTGTTCTCCTATGCCCAATCATCATTTGTAGTGTTACCCAATGACCAATCCTCATTTTTAGTGTTCTTCAATGCCCAGTCATCATTGTTAATGTTCTTCAATGCCCAATCATCATTTATAGTGTTACCCAATGCCCAATCATCATTTTTAGTGTTCTTCAATGCCCAATCTTCATTTTTAGTGTTCTTCAATGCCCAATCATCATTTTTAGTGTTATCCTATGCCCAATCATCATTTATAGTGTTACCCAATGACCAATCCTCATTTTTAGTGTTCTTCAATGCCCAGTCATCATTGTTAATGTTCTTCAATGCCCCATCATCATTTTTAGTGTTCTTCAATGCCCAATCATCATTTTTAGTGTTCTTCAATGCTCAATCATAATTTTTAGTGTTCTTCAATGCCCAATCATCATTGTTAATGTTCTTCAATGCGCAATCATCATTTATAGTGTTACCCAATGCCCAATCATCATTCTTAGTGTTCCCCCATGCCCCATCATCATTAGTAGTGTTCTTCAATGCCCAATCATGATTTGTAGTGTTTTCCAATGCCCAATCATCATTTTAGTGTTCTCCTATGCCCCATCATCATTTGTAGTGTTACCCAATGACCAATCCTCATTTTTAGTGTTCTTCAATGCCCAGTCATCATTGTTAATGTTCTTCAATGCCCAATCAAATTTTGGCGTGTTCTTCTATGCCCCATCATCATTTTTAGTGTTCTCCTATGCCCAATCATCATTTGTAGTGTTACCCAATGACCAATCCTCATTTTTAGTGTTCTTCAATGCCCAATCATAATTTTTAGTGTTCTTCAATGCCCAATCATCATTGTTAATGTTCTCCTATGCCCAATCATCATTTGTAGTGTTACCCAATGACCAATCCTCATTTTTAGTGTTCTTCAATGCTCAATCCTCATTTTTAGTGTTCTTCAATGCCCAGTCACCATTGTTAATATTCTTCAATGCCCAATCATCATTTTTAGTGTTCTTCAATGCCCAATCATCATGTTTAGTGTTCTTCAATGCCCAATCATCATTTTTAGTGTTCTTCAATGCCCAATCATCATTTGTAGTGTTCTTCAATGCCCAATCATCATTTTTAATGTTCTTCAGTGTCCAATCATCATTTTTAGTGTTCTTTAATGCCCAATCATCATTTGTAGTGTTCTTCAATGCCCAATCATCATTTGTAGTGTTACCCGATGACCAATCCTCATTTTTAGTGTTCTTCAATGCCCAGTCATCATTGTTAATGTTCTTCAATGCCCAATCATCATTTTTAGTGTTCTTCAATGCCCAATCATCATTCTTAGTGTTCTCCCACGCCCCATCATCATTTTTAGTGTTCTTCAATGCCCCATCATCATATTTAGAGTTCTCCAATGCCTAATCATCATTGTAAGTGTTCTCCTATGCCCCATCATCATTTGTAGTGTTCTTCAATGCCCAAGCATCATTTTTAGTGTTCTTCAGTGTCCAATCATCATTTTTAGTGTTCTTCAATGCCCAATCATCATTTGTAGTGTTCTTCAATGCCCAATCATCATTTGTAGTGTTACCCGATGACCAATCCTCATTTTTAGTGTTCTTCAATGCCCAGTCATCATTGTTAATGTTCTTCAATGCCCAATCATCATTTTTAGTGTTCTTCAATGCCCAATCATCATTCTTAGTGTTCTCCCACGCCCCATCATCATTTTTAGTGTTCTTCAATGCCCCATCATCATATTTAGTGTTCTCCAATGCCTAATCATCATTGTAAGTGTTCTCCTATGCCCCATCATGATTTGTAGTGTTACCCAATGACCAATCCTCATTTTTAGTGTTCTTCAATGCCCAGTCATCATTGTTAATGTTCTTCAATGTCCAATCATAATTTGGCGTGTTCTTCAGTGTCCAATCATCATTTTTAGTATTCTTCAATGTCTAATCATAATTTGGCGTGTTCTTCAGTGTCCAATCATCATTTTTAGTGTTCTTCAATGCCCAATCATCATTTTTAGTGTTCTCATATGCCCCATCATCATATTTAGTGTTCTCCAATGCCTAATCATCATTGTAAGTGTTCTCCTATGCCCAATCATAATTTGGCGTGTTCTTCAGTGTCCAATCATGATTTGTAGTGTTCTTCAATGCCCAATCATCATTTGTAGTGTTACCCAATGACCAATCCTCATTTTTAATGTTTTTCAATGCCCAAACATCAGTGTTAATGTTCTTCAATGCCCAATCATCATTTTTAGTGTTCTCCAATGCCTAATCATCATTTTAGTGTTCTCCTATGCCCCATCATCATTTGTAGTGTTACCCAATGACCAATCCTCATTTTTAGTGTTCTTCAATGCCCAGTCATCATTGTTAATGTTCTTCAATGCCCAATCATACTTTGGCGTGTTCTTCTATGCCCCATCATCATTTTTAGTGTTCTCCTATGCCCAATCATCATTTGTAGTGTTACCCAATGACCAATCCTCATTTTTAGTGTTCTTCAATGCCCAATCATAATTTTTAGTGTTCTTCAATGCCCAATCATCATTGTTAATGTTCTCCTATGCCCCATCATCATTTGTAGTGTTACCCAATGACCAATCCTCATTTTTAGTGTTCTTCAATGCTCAATCCTCATTTTTAGTGTTCTTCAATGCCCAGTCATCATTGTTAATGTTCTTCAATGCCCAATCATCATTTGTAGTGTTCTTCAATGCCCAATCATCATTTTTAGTGTTCTTCAATGCCCAATCATCATTTTTAGTGTTCTTCAATGCCCAATCATCATTTTTAGTGTTCTCCTATGCCCAATCATCATTTGTAGTGTTACCCAATGACCAATCCTCATTCTTAGTGTTCTTCAATGCCCAGTCATCATTGTTAATGTTCTTCAATGCCCAATCATCATTTGTAGTGTTACCCAATGCCCAATCATCATTTTTAGTGTTCTTCAATGCCCAATCATCATTTTTAGTGTTCTTCAATGCCCAATCATCATTTTTAGTGTTCTCCTATGCCCAATCATCATTTGTAGTGTTACCCAATGACCAATCCTCATTTTTAGTGTTCTTCAATGCCCAGTCATCATTGTTAATGTTCTTCAATGCCCAATCATCATTTATAGTGTTACCCAATGCCCAATCATCATTTTTAGTGTTCTTCAATGTCCAATCATCATTTTTAGTGTTCTTCAATGCCCAATCATCATTTTTAGTGTTATCCTATGCCCAATCATCATTTATAGTGTTACCCAATGACCAATCCTCATTTTTAGTGTTCTTCAATGCCCAGTCATCATTGTTAATGTTCTTCAATGCCCCATCATCATTTTTAGTGTTCTTCAATGCCCAATCATCATTTTTAGTGTTACCCAATGACCAATCCTCATTTTTAGTGTTCTTCAATGCTCAATCCTCATTTTTAGTGTTCTTCAATGCCCAGTCATCATTGTTAATGTTCTTCAATGCCCAATCATCATTTGTAGTGTTACCCAATGCCCAATCATCATTTTTAGTGTTCTTCAATGCCCAACCATCATTTTTAGTGTTCTTCAATGCCCAATCATCATTTTAGTGTTCTCCTATGCCCAATCATCATTTGTAGTGTTACCCAATGACCAATCCTCATTTTTAGTGTTCTTCAATGCCCAGTCATCATTGTTAATGTTCTTCAATGCCCAATCATCATTTATAGTGTTACCCAATGCCCAATCATCATTTTTAGTGTTCTTCAATGCCCAATCTTCATTTTTAGTGTTCTTCAATGCCCAATCATCATTTTTAGTGTTATCCTATGCCCAATCATCATTTATAGTGTTACCCAATGACCAATCCTCATTTTTAGTGTTCTCCAATGCCCAGTCATCATTGTTAATGTTCTTCAATGCCCAATCATCATTTATAGTGTTCTTCAATGCTCAATCATAATTTTTAGTGTTCTTCAATGCCCAATCATCATTGTTAATGTTCTTCAATGCCCAATCATCATTTATAGTGTTACCCAATGCCCCATCATCATTCTTAGTGTTCCCCCATGCCCCATCATCATTAGTAGTGTTCTTCAATGCCCAATCATCATTTTTAGTGTTCTTCAGTGTCCAATCATCATTTTTAGTGTTCTTCAATGCCCAATCATCATTTGTAGTGTTCTTCAATGCCCAATCATCATTTGTTGTGTTACCCGATGACCAATCCTCATTTTTAGTGTTCTTCAATGCCCAGTCATCATTGTTAATGTTCTTCAATGCCCAATCATCATTTTTAGTGTTCTTCAATGCCCAATCAACATTCTTAGTGTTCTCCCACGCCCCATCATCATTTTTAGTGTTCTTCAATGCCCCATCATCATATTTAGTGTTCTCCAATGCCTAATCATCATTGTAAGTGTTCTCCTATGCCCCATCATCATTTGTAGTGTTACCCAATGACCAATCCTCATTTTTAGTGTTCTTCAATGCCCAGTCATCATTGTTAATGTTCTTCAATGTCCAATCATAATTTGGTGTGTTCTTCAGTGTCCAATCATCATTTTTAGTATTCTTCAATGTCTAATCATAATTTGGCGTGTTCTTCAGTGTCCAATCATCATTTTTAGTGTTCTTCAATGCCCAATCATCATTTTTAGTGTTCTCATATGCCCCATCATCATATTTAGTGTTCTCCAATGCCTAATCATCATTGTAAGTGTTCTCCTATGCCCAATCATAATTTGACGTGTTCTTCAGTGTCCAATCATCATTTGTAGTGTTCTTCAATGCCCAATCATCATTTGTAGTGTTACCCAATGCCCAATCCTCATTTTTAGTGTTTTTCAATGCCCAGACATCATTGTTAATGTTCTTCAATGCCCAATCATCATTTTTAGTGTTCTCCAATGCCTACTCATCATTTTAGTGTTCTCCTATGCCCCATCATCATTTGTAGTGTTACCCAATGACCAATCCTCATTTTTAGTGTTCTTCAATGCCCAGTCATCATTGTTAATGTTCTTCAATGCCCAATCATAATTTGGCGTGTTCTTCTATGCCCCATCATCATTTTTAGTGTTCTCCTATGCCCAATCATCATTTGTAGTGTTACCCAATGACCAATCCTCATTTTTAGTGTTCTTCAATGCCCAATCATAATTTTTAGTGTTCTTCAATGCCCAATCATCATTGTTAATGTTCTCCTATGCCCAATCATCATTTGTAGTGTTACCCAATGACCAATCCTCATTTTTAGTGTTCTTCAATGCTCAATCCTCATTTTTAGTGTTCTTCAATGCCCAGTCACCATTGTTAATATTCTTCAATGCCCAAACATCATTTTTAGTGTTCTTCAATGCCCAATCATCATGTTTAGTGTTCTTCAATGCCCAGTCATCATTGTTAATGTTCTTCAATGCCCAATCATCATTTGTAGTGTTACCCAATGCCCAATCCTCATTTTTAGTGTTCTTCAATGCCCAATCATCATTTTTAGTGTTCTTCAATGCCCAATCATCATTTTTAGTGTTCTCCTATGCCCAATCATCATTTGTAGTGTTACCCAATGACCAATCCTCATTTTTAGTGTTCTTCAATGCCCAGTCATCATTGTTAATGTTCTTCAATGCCCAATCATCATTTATAGTGTTACCCAATGCCCAATCATCATTTTTAGTGTTCTTCAATGTCCAATCATCATTTTTAGTGTTCTTCAATGCCCAATCATCATTTTTAGTGTTATCCTATGCCCAATCATCATTTATAGTGTTATCCAATGACCAATCCTCATTTTTAGTGTTCTTCAATGCCCAGTCATCATTGTTAATGTTCTTCAATGCCCCATCATCATTTTTAGTGTTCTTCAATGCCCAATCATCATTTTTAGTGTTCTTCAATGCCCAATCATCATTGTTAATGTTCTCCTATGCCCAATCATCATTTGTAGTGTTACCCAATGACCAATCCTCATTTTTAGTGTTCTTCAATGCTCAATCCTCATTTTTAATGTTCTTCAATGCCCAGTCATCATTGTTAATGTTCTTCAATGCCCAATCATCATTTGTAGTGTTACCCAATGCCGAATCATCATTTTTAGTGTTCTTCAATGCCCAACCATCATTTTTAGTGTTCTTCAATGCCCAATCATCATTTTTAGTGTTCTCCTATGCCCAATCATCATTTGTAGTGTTACCCAATGACCAATCCTCATTTTTAGTGTTCTTCAATGCCCAGTCATCATTGTTAATGTTCTTCAATGCCCAATCATCATTTATAGTGTTACCCAATGCCCAATCATCATTTTTAGTGTTCTTCAATGCCCAATCTTCATTTTTAGTGTTCTTCAATGCCCAATCATCATTTTTAGTGTTATCCTATGCCCAATCATCATTTGTAGTGTTACCCAATGACCAATCATCATTTTTAGTGTTCTTCAATGCCCAGTCATCATTGTTAATGTTCTTCAATGCCCCATCATCATTTTTAGTGTTCTTCAATGCCCAATCATCATTTTTAGTGTTCTTCAATGCTCAATCATAATTTTTAGTGTTCTTCAATGCCCAATCATCATTGTTAATGTTCTTCAATGCCCAATCATCATTTATAGTGTTACCCAATGCCCAATCATCATTCTTAGTGTTCCCCCATGCCCCATCATCATTAGTAGTGTTCTTCAATGCCCAATCATGATTTGTAGTGTTTTCCAATGCCCAATCATCATTTTAGTGTTCTCCTATGCCCCATCATCATTTGTAGTGTTACCCAATGACCAATCCTAATTTTTAGTGTTCTTCAATGCCCAGTCATCATTGTTAATGTTCTTCAATGCCCAATCATAATTTGGCGTGTTCTTCTATGCCCCATCATCATTTTTAGTGTTCTCCTATGCCCAATCATCATTAGTAGTGTTACCCAATGACCAATCCTCATTTTTAGTGTTCTTCAATGCCCAATCATAATTTGTACTGTTCTTCAATGCCCAATCATCATTGTTAATGTTCTCCTATGCCCAATCATCATTTGTAGTGTTACCCAATGACCAATCCTCATTTTTAGTGTTCTTCAATGCTCAATCCTCATTTTTAGTGTTCTTCAATGCCCAGTCACCATTGTTAATATTCTTCAATGCCCAATCATCATTTTTAGTGTTCTTCAATGCCCAATCATCATGTTTAGTGTTCTTCAATGCCCAATCATCATTTGTAGTGTTCTTCAATGCCCAATCATCATTTGTAGTGTTCTTCAATGCCCAATCATCATTTTTAGTGTTCTTCAGTGTCCAATCATCATTTTTAGTGTTCTCCAATGCCTAATCATCATTGTAAGTGTTCTCCTATGCCCCATCATCATTTGTAGTGTTTTTCAATGCCCAATCATCATTTGTAGTGTTACCCAATGACCATTCCTCATTTTTAGTGTTCTTCAATGCCCAGTCATCATTGTTAATGTTCTTCAATGCCCAATCATCATTTTTAGTGTTCTTCAATGCCCAATCATCATTCTTAGTGTTCTCCCACGCCCCATCATCATTTTTAGTGTTCTTCAATGCCCCATCATCATATTTAGTGTTCTCCAATGCCTAATCATCATTGTAAGTGTTCTCCTATGCCCCATCATCATTTGTAGTGTTACCCAATGACCAATCCTCATTTGTAGTGTTCTTCAATGCCCAGTCATCATTGTTAATGTTCTTCAATGTCCAATCATAATTTGGCGTGTTCTTCAGTGTCCAATCATCATTTTTAGTATTCTTCAATGTCTAATCATAATTTGGCGTGTTCTTCAGTGTCCAATCATCATTTTTAGTGTTCTTCAATGCCCAATCATCATTTTTAGTGTTCTCATATGCCCCATCATCATATTTAGTGTTCTCCAATGCCTAATCATCATTGTAAGTGTTCTCCTATGCCCAATCATAATTTGGCGTGTTCTTCAGTGTCCAATCATCATTTGTAGTGTTCTTCAATGCCCAGTCACCATTGTTAATATTCTTCAATGCCCAATCATCATTTTTAGTGTTCTTCAATGCCCAATCATCATGTTTAGTGTTCTTCAATGCCCAATCATCATTTGTAGTGTTCTTCAATGCCCAATCATCATTTGTAGTGTTCTTCAATGCCCAATCATCATTTTTAGTGTTCTTCAGTGTCCAATCATCATTTTTAGTGTTCTTCAATGCCCAATCATCATTTGTAGTGTTCTTCAATGCCCAATCATCATTTGTAGTGTTACCCGATGACCAATCCTCATTTTTAGTGTTCTTCAATGCCCAGTCATCATTGTTAATGTTCTTCAATGCCCAATCATCATTTTTAGTGTTCTTCAATGCCCAATCATCATTCTTAGTGTTCTCCCACGCCCCATCATCATTTTTAGTGTTCTTCAATGCCCCATCATCATATTTAGAGTTCTCCAATGCCTAATCATCATTGTAAGTGTTCTCCTATGCCCCATCATCATTTGTAGTGTTCTTCAATGCCCAATCATCATTTGTAGTGTTACCCAATGACCATTCCTCATTTTTAGTGTTCTTCAATGCCCAGTCATCATTGTTAATGTTCTTCAATTCCCAATCATCATTTTTAGTCTTCTTCAATGCCCAATCATCATTCTTAGTGTTCTCCCACGCCCCATCATCATTTTTAGTGTTCTTCAATGCCCCATCATCATATTTAGTGTTCTCCAATGCCTAATCATCATTGTAAGTGTTCTCCTATGCCCCATCATCATTTGTAGTGTTACCCAATGACCAATCCTCATTTTTAGTGTTCTTCAATGCCCAGTCATCATTGTTAATGTTCTTCAATGTCCAATCATAATTTGGCGTGTTCTTCAGTGTCCAATCATCATTTTTAGTATTCTTCAATGTCTAATCATAATTTGGCGTGTTCTTCAGTGTCCAATCATCATTTTTAGTGTTCTTCAATGCCCAATCATCATTTTTAGTGTTCTCATATGCCCCATCATCATATTTAGTGTTCTCCAATGCCTAATCATCATTGTAAGTGTTCTCCTATGCCCAATCATAATTTGGCGTGTTCTTCAGTGTCCAATCATCATTTGTAGTGTTCTTCAATGCCCAATCATCATTTGTAGTGTTACCCAATGACCAATCCTCATTTTTAGTGTTTTTCAATGCCCAGACATCATTGTTAATGTTCTTCAATGCCCAAGCATCATTTTTAGTGTTCTCCAATGCCTAATCATCATTGTAAGTGTTCTCCTATGCCCAATCATAATTTGGCGTGTTCTTCAGTGTCCAATCCTCATTTTTAGTGTTCTTCAATGCCCAGTCATCATTGGTAATGTTCTTCAATGCCCAATCATCATTAGTAGTGTTCTTCAATGCCCAATCATCATTTGTAGTGTTACCCAATGACCAATCCTCATTTTTAGTGTTCTTCAATGCCCAGTCATCATTGGTAATGTTCTTCAGTGCCCAATTATCATTTGTAGTGTTCTTCAATGCCCAATCATCATTTGTAGTGTTACCCAATGACCAATCATCATTTTTAGTGTTCTTCAATGCCCAATCATCATTTTTAGTGTTCTCCTATGCCCCATCATCATTAGTAGTGTTCTCCAATGCCAAATCATCATTTTTAGTGTTCTCCAATATGCCCAATCATCATTTTTAGTGTTCTCCAATGCCCAATCATCATATTTAGTGTTCTCCAATGCCCAATCATCATTTTAAGTGTTCTCCTATGCCCAATCATAATTTTGCGTGTTCTTCAGTGTCCAATCATCATTTTTAGTGTTATCCAATCCCCAATCCTCAATGTTACTGCTCTTTAATGTCTAATCCTTAACTTTAGTGTTCTCCGATTCCCATTCCTCAATTTTAGTGTTCTCATATGTCCAATCTTTACTTATATATATTCTTCTATGTTCTACCCTCATTGCTTAGATTTGTTTGTTTTGTGTTATATAACTAACAATATACTTAACACAAATGATCAGATTATATTATACTTGTTGTCCTGTCCTGATCTGTGACCTTGGTCTCGTATAAATGTGTTCTGACGAGCCCGTGGCACAATTCCGATGACCTACCTGGAGTTGAAAACTTGTTTGTTTTTCTTTTACTTTTATTAATTTATATTTCTTTTCCATATAGTATTTGATGTATTATATGGTTTGGTTGGTTTGGTTTATGGTGTTTAACAATATTTCAGCCATATCGTAGCGGTCAATTTTATTGGTGGATGAAACCAGAGTACCGGAGAAAACCACTGACCTGCCGCAAGGCACTGACAAATTGTATCACATAATGTTGTATCGAGTACACCTCGCCTGAGTGGGATTTGAACTTACAACATTAGTGGTGATAGGTATTGATTGCATAGGTAGTTACAATTCCAACTATCATACGATCACGACCACGACAGTTCCCGATTTTTTTATGTAGTATATAAATTATATACACGTGCACAAAAAGCCTATAGCAAGTATTTACTTAATATTGTCAGAGCAGTTCCATCAAATTTGACAAATATTAACGGTTAAAATTATAAAATAGTGTGAAGAAATTTGGACCCAGATCAACCTATATATGCATCAATATAAATGTGAACATGGGGACTCCTACAGATTACGCTATTATTTAATTTGATATTATTAGTCGAACTGGATATTATAATCGCCTAAAAATAGAAATAATGAAACCAACATTTTCTGTAAATTTCTTTAAATATAACATCAGACAGCAATATATGACAAAACAAAACTGAGAGAGATTTTTTGCGAACTCCAATAAAAACTGAGGGTGAACTCATGTGCTCCGCCGGTAATAATTTATAACTCCACATATGAAGTCTATAGTATTCACAGTGCCATATATTAAGCTAATATGGGGGGATGTAGCATATGTTATATAGGGACCTAAATGAGACAATATACTAACTCATTTTGTAAAATGCCGGTCCACAATAAACTTTTATAAAGGGTACTTACATCTGTGTTCTGTCTAGGATGTGGTCGTATTGGAGCTGAGGTTCTGACTCCCTGTCCGGTCGTTGATTGATCTTCTGGTGGCTACAGAATATTTCCAAAATGTGTTGTATTACATGGGGAGGGGGAAATATTCTTAACTTTCTTTCGAGAACAAATACTACTCATATTCATTTCTTTAATTAAAGATGACAAGATAACCAGTCACAGTGACCGTCTTCATTTATTGAACTCAAAAAAGACATCGACATTTGATGTTGGAAATGTTGCACTTTTGATGTATGGTCTGTTCAGGTGTTTTTATATTTTACATTGTTCCACTTTACTGGTGTTTAAAGTACAGTCAATTGCTCTTTATATACAGATTAATATTATATAATTATATGCAATATTCATTAATTGGAAAATGAGAATGTCCTTCATAGACAGTGATTTGCTATATAGAGGTGCCCTTCATAGACAGTGATTTGCTATATAGAGGTGCCCTTCATAGACAGTGATTTGCTATATAGAGGTGTCCTTTATAGACAGTGATTTGCTATATAGAGGTGCCCTTCATAGACAGTGATTTGCTATATAGAGGTGGCCCTTCATAGACAGTGATTTGCTATATAGAGGTGTCCTTCATAGACAGTGATTTGCTATATAGAGGGGCCCTTCATAGACAGTGATTTGCTATATAGAGGTGGCCCTTCATAGACAGTGATTTGCTATATAGAGGTGTCCTTCATAGACAGTGATTTGCTATATAGAGGTGGCCCTTATAGACAGTGATTTGCTATATAGAGGTGGCCCTTCATAAACAGTGATTTGCTATATAGAGGTGCCCTTCTTAGACAGTGATTTGCTATATAGAGGTGTCCTTCATAGACAGTGATTTGCTATATAGAGGCGGCCCTTATAGACAGTGATTTGCTATATAGAGGTGTCCTTCATAGACAGTGATTTGCTATATAGAGGTGTCCTTCATAGACAGTGATTTGCTATATAGAGGTGGCCCTTATAGACAGTGATTTGCTATATAGAGATGTCCTTTATAGACAGTGATTTGCTATATAGAGGTGCCCTTTATAGACAGTGATTTGCTATATAGATGTGTCCTTTATAGACAGTGATTTGCTATATAGAGATGTCCTTTATAGACAGTGATTTGCTATATAGAGGTGGCCCTTATAGACAGTGATTTGCTATATAGAGGTGGCCCTTATAGACAGTGATTTGCTATATAGGGGTGGCCCTTATAGACAGTGATTTGCTATATAGAGGTGTCCTTCATAGACAGTGATTTGCTATATAGAGGTGGCCCTTATAGACAGTGATTTGCTATATAGAGATGTCCTTTATAGACAGTGATTTGCTATATAGAGATGTCCTTTATAGACAGTGATTTGCTATATAGAGGTGCCCTTTATAGACAGTGATTTGCTATATAGATGTGTCCTTTATAGACAGTGATTTGCTATATAGAGATGTCCTTTATAGACAGTGATTTGCTATATAGAGGTGGCCCTTATAGACAGTGATTTGCTATATAGAGGTGGCCCTTATAGACAGTGATTTGCTATATAGGGGTGGCCCTTATAGACAGTGATTTGCTATATAGAGGTGGCCCCTTAAGGAACGTTTGACTGTACTTTACTATTGCCTTAACATTATTGATGACCAAGATGCACACACAATTCGATTTTAGATGAATAGACATATATAATAACCATAGCTACATTAATGTACTATTATACAATTTACTAATGCATATATGAGTAACATGGATAGATTTTTTTATATGAAGCAGAAACTTCGCGAGTACCTGATGTCACCCCCAGATTTTTTGTGGGGTCCGTGTTGCTCATCTGTTTAGCTTTTTTGTGCTGTCCTATTATGATTCTTTATGCTTTGAGTTTCGTGTTGTGATGTCGGTTACGATTTCCAAATAAAAGCTGTTCGGTTCGTTTTTACCTCCAGTTGTTTATAGGAGGGTTCATGTCTTATTTACGTTATTTGCGTTTGTTTGTGTATAGTGGTGTCCAACACATATTGTGCACAGGTACTTGTGGACAGGACCCTATGTTGCTCCCTTTTTGTTTCTTTTTTTTAAGATGTTGCCGCCCCCCCCCTTTTTTTTTTGAACATCGACTTTTTTTCATATAAACAACATTTTGCGACTTTCTATGTATCACTGTATGACATAAATACAATCAAACAGTAGTTTCTATCCATGCCGGGTTTCTGACATGAACTTATATCATGTCAGAAACCCGGCATGGATAGAAACTACTGTTTGATTGTATATATGTCATACAGTGATACATAGAAAGTTCCAAAATGTTGTATATATGAAAAAAAGTCGATGTTAAAAAAAAAAGAAAAAGAAAAAAGGGAGCAACATAGGGTCCTGTCCACAAGTACCTGTGATATTGTGTTGTGTTTTTGGTGGTTTTTTTTGTCGTCTTGTGTACCCTATGTTTCTAGTTTCTCTGGATTGTCTATAGTTTTTGTATTGCCCTTCGTATTCTCTAACGTTTATTTGTCCTGTGTCTTGTGTACCCTATGTTTCTAGTTTCTCTGGATTGTCTATTGTTTTTTTATTGCCCTTTGGTATTCTCTAACGTTTATTTGTCCTGTGTCTTGTGTACCCTATGTTTCTAGTTTCTCTGGATTGTCTATTGTTTTTTTATTGCCCTTCGGTATTCTCTAACGTTTATTTGTCCTGTGTCTTGTGTACCCTATGTTGCCAGTTTCTCTGGATTGTCATTTTTTTTTGCCCCTTCGGTATTCTCTAACGTTTATTTGCCCTGTGTCTTGTGTACCCTATGTTGCCAGTTTCTCTGGATTGTCAATTTTTTTTATTGCCCCTTCGGTATTCTCTAACGTTTATTTGTCATGTGTCTTAACTTGTGTACCTATGCTGCCAGTTTCTCTGGATTGTCTATTTTTTTTTATTGCCCTTCGGTATTCTCTAACGTTTATTTGTCCTGTGTCTTGTGTACCCTATGTTGCCAGTTTCTCTGGATTGTCAATTTTTGTATTGCCCCTTCGGTATTCTCTAACGTTTATTTGTCATGTGTCTTAACTTGTGTACCTATGCTGTCAGTTTCTCTGGATTGTCTATTGTTTTTTATTGACTTTCGGTATTCTCTAACGTTTATTTGTCCTGTGTCTTGTGTACCCTATGCTGCCAGTTTCTCTGGATTGTCTATTTTTTTTATTGCCCTTCGGTATTCTCTAACGTTTATTTGTCCTGTGTCTTGTGTACCCTATGTTGCTAGTTTCTCTGGATTGTCTATTTTTGTATTGCCCTTCGGTATTCGCTAACGTTTATTTACTATATATAATACATAGATTCAAAACAAATAATAGGCTTGACATAAAACAATTGAAACTTTTGACAAACATAAATAATCTTACATTTACTGGTGCTGATACTGGTCTTTGTTTCGGTTGTTTCTGTAAGAAAAGAATTTAAATCTATTGATATAATAAAACCTTACGATATCTAGTTTATTCCACACTACGTATTGCTGCAATAATCTTCATTCTCTGACAACCTTTAGTTTTTATTTAAAAACATATTTTATTGTCCAAACACATGACAATAGTGATGGTAAAGACTGCAATTGTGTCCCATTAATATTACAGAAAAACAACAAACTTAAATTACAATACAAGTTGATATATCGTTTGTTCATGTTAAATTGTATTTATTTCATTAAAAGATTAAAAAAATACATTAAGAGATAAGGCGAATAATGGATTTACAATTTCTCTTTTTTACCGTCACATATAGAATAATACACGTGACGGTAATGACCCATAGCAGGGATGATAATAGAAAAGAAGAATTAAATCTTCAAAAATGGCGTTTCTTTATAATTTAAAGGTTTAATCATACTAGTAAACATTAAATAATAATATGCTAAAATATTTCCTTTATTTACTCTGAAATGTGAGTCCTATGAAATTCTGTCTTTACCGTCACGAAAATCTAACGTTGCAGAACGTCTAATATACATATGACTGTGAGATCGTAATCACGTTGGTGCTTTCCTTCCTACTTCATCAATGTAAAGAAACAGTATCGTGTATCGACTGTCAGCAGGATTCAAAGAAACAAACTAGTATCTCCATTAAAATGCATTAGTACCTTTATTCAATGTCTTTACCAAACATAATAGAAGTTCCTCTGTTCACCTGCTACAACATTTTAAACGTCATGTAGAAATAAAACGTTGTTCATGGTAGCAATGCACATATTTCACCTTTATATATATTTTCTGTAATACACGGAATCAATACCGAAATGCGGAATTGTCTTTACCGTAACAGTCGTTGCCGTCACCATTTCATATTACAATCGTGACGGTAAAGACAACCATATACTTTTAATCACTTTTACTTAGCATCAGGAATGTTTTTGAGCACGGTTAAAGGTGATATATTCAACCTCGTGCTTTTGATTTATGTTGGTAGTTGTTATTATAAACCACAATGTCTTTACCGTCACAAATATTCCTTTCCGTCACGAATTCAAAAATGTTTTTGTATATTATATTACTAATTATACAACATGTGTAACCTTAAATGACACTGTAGTAACACATCTATAACTCAGTTCAGTTAGTTTTGACCATTGAGCACTAGTTAAAGAATATAGCAAAAATATATACATCCCGGATCTCAACTTTAAAATTATGACACACAAACCTTTTAAATATTCCGTAGATATAAGAAAAATTAAATACATGTAGGTAATTTTACATATACCAACAGAACAATTTATTCGTTTATATTCATATCGGTTTTATGGTTTATGTTGAAGAAAAAGTCAGAACATGTGCGATTACGGTATTTTGACGGTAAAGACAAATATTTACACCCCACGGGAGTAAAAGACGAAGAAAATATATATTTTTGATAAAACAGCTTGCCAAACACTTAATTCTGTCTCAAGAATAATTAATGAAACGGACTGTGGTAAATGAAACGTTTGTTACAAATTTTCATTTCATGTAGACACAAATCGGTATTTTGAAAAGTTGTCAGAGAATGACCCACGTACGCTCAAAGTCAGAACCTAATGTACAGCAATTTATATTTTCATCCCAGTCAAATTTTATCCGTGGTGTAATGGTTCGAACCCCGTTGGGTCAAACCAAAGACAATATAATTGATACTTGATGCTTCCCCGATAACCACGCAGCATTAAGGGGTAAGAATAAACAAACACTGGTTTGTTCGGAATCACGATAACGTGTCCGAACGGAACGACATGTCTACACGTGACTATTGAGCTAGTACTATGAAAATTCAACTGAACGTATTGGTCTAGAACAAAACGGACATCATCATCTCATCGAAATGTAAGTTGTTCTCGTCATTGTATAGCTCAAAGTACACTTGGCGTTTGCATTTGTAACAACAAATGATTTTCATCAGTTTTAACGTTTTACCTATAGGAGTAAACAAAATCAACGGTGACTTTTCAAAATATTAATAAATAATGTCCCATCTAGATAACTGTGCATGTTATTGCCGGTGTACTGATAAACAACTTATGTTATTGCCGGTGTACTGATAAACAACTTATGTTATTGCCGGTGTACTGATAAACAACTTATGTTATTGCCGGTGTACTGATAAACAACTTATGTTATTGCCGGTGTACTGATAAACAACTTATGTTATTGCCGGTGTACTGATAAACAACTTATGTTATTGCCGGTGTACTGATAAACAACTTACAGAATTTGAACTTTTTAACTGTTGTAGATTATTTGTTAGATAAACCAAGTGTTGTTGCTAACAAGGGGGCTATTAAAGATATATTTGTTTGTTTGATGGTGCTTAACGCCACTTTCAACAATGTTTCAGTTATATCGTGGCGGTCAGTTTTGTTGGTGGAGGAAACCGGAAGACTCGGAGAAAACCACCGACCTGTCACAAGTCACTGACAAACTTTATCACATAATGTTGTACACCTCGCCTTGATCGAGATCATAACAAAGTATGGTCATTAAGTCACGATTTCTTAAAGGAAAACCATGAATACAAATATCTAGGTGTATATTTTCCCAGATCTTTGAGTTTTAACTACCACATAAACTGTTATCTCAAAGATAATGTTGAGATAAAGTATAATAATCATAAAACTAGTAGGTGAACATGGTTCCTTCAATCATATTTCTTTTGGTGTTGCTTTATTGAAATTTATTATTCGACCATCAATTGCTCGTGGCTGTGCAGTTTTGATACCATCGTTCATTGCAAGTATAGCATCATTAGAATCGTGGCATTATAAAGCCGTCATGTTGATTCTAAACACTAATGTGACCATCTCAAAGTCAGCATTATGATGATTTCCTACTTTGCTATAGTGTTAAAAAGTTACCGAGCACACGAATGTGTAAATTAGTTCTCATGCCAGTCATGGAGGTAGAATGCAGTAATACTTCATCTGGATGGAAATACTTAGACCACTTGAAACTCGTTTTTAATGATATTGGTCTTGATAATTTTATTAGTAATGAAATTAACTCAAATATATTCAAAACATTCTTTAATCTTGTATAAGGTTTGGTTTGGTTTGGTTTGGTTTATGGTGTTTAATGTCACTTCTACAATATCTCAGTTATATCGTGGCGGTCAGATTTACTGGTGGAGAAAACCAGAGTACCCCGATAAAGCCACAGACCTGTCGCAAGTCACTGACAAACTTTATCACATAATGTTGTATCGAGTACACCTTGCCAAGAACGGGGTTCGAACTCCCAACTTTTGTGGTAATAGGCACTGATTGCACAGGTAGTTGTAAATCCAATTACCATATGATCACGACCACAACAAGCCCTTCTTTTATTAGGAAAAGAGAATTCAATATCGTTAATTAAGAGTGTAGTCTGGAATTTTTCAAAAATGTTTATATATTTCAAGGTGAACAACCATACTTGTTATAGAATTTCAGACGTCAAGGTTAGAATTAATAACAAGACTGAATCAGAATGAAAGTACGTGACGGCCCGGGAGGCCAAGTGTGTCCTTGTAATACTATCAAATCCCTTCAACGTTTGTTACTTGAATGTTCAGCATGCACAATGATAACTGTTCAAACTTTTCAAGAAATTGTTGACCATATGCATGTTTTATGCATGCCTATATTTCACAAAAACTACAATCTTTAATAAAGGACACATTTTATTATTTCAACCTAGAGTGTAATGATTTCTTGGATCGGATAGGTAAAAGTATGTTAGAAGGGATGTATGTTTGCCGATCAAGTGTTTTAAATATTGATTGACATACATTTTTGCATTTCTAACATTTTATTTAAGCTATTATCTATATTTATATTTTAAGATAACATTTTGATGTTATCTTTTGGTATACAATAGAATGTTTTACGACTAAAGAGACTTTTAAAGTTGTAGATAGTGAACTGTGATTGTATTATAATTAATGAAAAGGTAGATATCCATTTTAGTGCGTACAACGCGTTTCTGGAATAACCTTCACCAGGTACAACGTGTTTCTGGAATAACCTTCAACAGGTACGACGCCTTTCTGGAATAACCTTCACCAGGTACGACGTGTTTCTGGAATAACCTTCAACAGGTACGACGTGTTTCTGGAATAACCTTCACCAGGTACGACGTGTTTCTGGAATAACCTTCACCAGGTACGACGTGTTTCTGGAATAACCTTCACCAGGTACGACGTGTTTCTGGAATAACCTTCACCAGGTATGACGTGTTTCTAGAATAGACTTCACCAGGTACAACGCGTTTCTGGAATAAACTTCACCAGGTACGACGTGTTTCTGGAATAACCTTCACCAGGTATGACGTGTTTCTGGAATAACCTTCACCAGATACAACGCGTTTCTGGAATAACCTTCACCAGGTACAACGCGTTTCTGGAATAAACTTCACCAGGTACGACATGTTTCTGGAATAACCTTCACCAGGTACGACGTGTTTCTGGAATAACCTTCACCAGGTACAACGTATTTCTGGAATAACCTTCAACAGGAACAACGCGTTTCTGGAATAACCTTCACCAGGTACGACGTGTTTCTGGAATAACCTTCACCAGGTACGACGCGTTTCTGGAATAACCTTCACCAGGTACGACGTGTTTCTGGAATAGCCTTCACCAGGTACAACGCGTTTCTGGAATAAACTTCACCAGGTACGACGTGTTTCTGGAATAACCTTCACCAGGTACGACGTGTTTCTGGAATAGCCTTCACCAGGTACAACACGTTTCTGGAATAACCTTCACCAGGTACGACGTGTTTCTGGAATAACCTTCACCAGGTACGACACATTTCTGGAATAAACTTCACCAGGTACGACGTGTTTCTGGAATAGCCTTCACAAGGTACAACGCGTTTCTAGAATAAACTTCACCAGGTACGACGTGTTTCTGGAATAACCTTCACCAGGTACGACGTGTTTCTGGAATAACCTTTACCAGGTACGACATGTTTCTGGAATAACCTTCACCAGGTACAACGTGTTTCTGGAATAACCTTCACCAGGTACAACACGTTTCTGAAATAAACTTCACCAGGTACGACGTGTTTCTGGAATGACCTTCACCAGGTACGACGTGTTTCTGAAATAACCTTCACCAGGTACAACGCGTTTCTGGAATAACCTTCACCAGGTACAACGCGTTTCTGGAATAACCTTCACCAGGTACAACACGTTTCTGGAATAACCTTCACCAGGTACAACGCGTTTCTGGAATAAACTTCACCAGATACGACGTGTTTCTGGAATAACCTTCACCAGGTACGACGTGTTTCTGGAATAACCTTCACCAGGTACAACGCGTTTCTGGAATAAACTTCATCAGGTACGACGTGTTTCTGGAATAACCTTCACCAGGTACAACGCGTTTCTGGAATAAACTTCACCAGGTACGACGTGTTTCTGGAATAACCTTCACCAGGTACAACGCGTTTCTGAAATAAACTTCACCAGGTACGACGTGTTTCTGGAATAACCTTCACCAGGTACAACGTGTTTCTGGAATAACCTTCACCAGGTACAATGCGTTTCTGGAATAACCTTCACCAGGTACAACGCGTTTCTGGAATAACCTTCACCAGGTACAACACGTTTCTGGAATAACCTTCACCAGGTACAACGCGTTTCTGGAATAAACTTCACCAGATACGACGTGTTTCTGGAATAACCTTCACCAGGTACGACGTGTTTCTGGAATAACCTTCACCAGGTACAACGCGTTTCTGGAATAAACTTCACCAGGTACGACGTGTTTCTGGAATAACCTTCACCAGGTACAACGCGTTTCTGGAATAAACTTCACCAGGTACGACGTGTTTCTGGAATAACCTTCACCAGGTACAACGCGTTTCTGAAATAAACTTCACCAGGTACGACGTGTTTCTGGAATAACCTTCACCAGGTACAACGCGTTTCTGGAATAACCTTCACCAGGTACGACGTGTTTCTGGAATAACCTTCACCAGGTACGACGTGTTTCTGGAATAACCTTCAACAGGTACGACGTGTTTCTGGAATAACCTTCACCAGGTACGCTCAAATCCGATAGATTTGAAAGCCAACTAATTTGGAAACAAAAAAATCAAAGTGCCTAAACAGTATAGCCAAAATCACTTAGGGTCGAGTGGCGGTCACATTAAGATGATATTGTGATATATACATTAATATAATTTAGACCCACCTATATGTGTCCCCGATGTAAAGGGGTAGTTTTTCTAAATAAACATATAATTGTTTTATCTTGTTTTTGACCAGTATTATTACTAATAAAAGTTTACTTAAACAGAATTATCTTGAATATATTCCTCCTCCCTTTCTACATTCTAAATGTCGGGACATCAACACGTTCATAGTACAGTCAAACCTACCTTAAAGGACACCTCTATATAACAAATCACTGTCTATAAAGGACACCTCTATATAGCAAATCACTGTCTATAAAGGACACCTCTATATAACAAATCACTGTCTATAAAGGACACCTCTATATAACAAATCACTGTCTATAAAGGACACCTCTATATAACAAATCACTGTCTATAAAGGACACCTCTATATAACAAATCACTGTTTATAAAGGACACCTCTATATAACAAATCACTGTCTATAAAGGACACCTCTATATAACAAATCACTGTCTATAAAGGACACCTCTATATAACAAATCATTGTCTATAAAGGACACCTCTATATAACAAATCACTGTCTATAAAGGACACCTCTATATAACAAATCACTGTCTATAAAGGACACCTCTACATAACAAATCAGTCTATAAAGGACACCTCTATATAACAAATCACTGTCTATAAAGGACACCTCTATATAACAAATCACTGTCTATAAAGGACACCTCTATATAACAAATCACTGTCTATAAAGGACACCTCTATATAGCAAATCACTGTCTATAAAGGACACCTCTATATAACAAATCACTGTCTATAAAGGACACCTCTATATAGCAAATCACTGTCTATAAAGGACACCTCTATATAGAAAATCACTGTCTATAAAGGACACCTCTATATAACAAATCAGTCTATAAAGGACACCTCTATATAACAAATCACTGTCTATAAAGGACACCTCTATATAACAAATCACTGTCTATAAAGGGCACCTCTATATAACAAATCACTGTCTATAAAGGGCACCTCTATATAACAAATCACTGTCTATAAAGGACACCTCTATATAACAAATCACTGTTTATAAAGGACACCTCTATATAACAAATCACTGTCTATAAAGGGCACCTCTATATAACAAATCACTGTCTAAAAAGGGCACCTCTATACAACAAATCACTGTCTATAAAGGGCACCTCTATACAACAAATCACTGTATATAAAGGACACCTCTATATAACAAATCACTGTCTATAAAGGACACCTCTATATAACAAATCACTGTCTATAAAGGACACCTCTATATAACAAATCACTGTCTATAAAGGACACCTCTATATAACAAATCACTGTCTATAAAGGACACCTCTATATAACAAATCACTGTCTATAAAGGACACCTCTATATAACAAATCAGTCTATAAAGGACACCTCTATATAACAAATCACTGTCTATAAAGCAGTCTCATGTTCCCCATTAATGAATAGTGCATATAATATTAACCTGTATATAAAGATTAACTGCTCATAAAGGTTCCATTTTTTATGTATCATTGAGTGACCTTTATGTACAGGTTTGACTGTAGTTAGACACATTATAACAAAGTAAACTTTCTGTCAATACTGAAGTGAGATGATTACCAAGTTTTAAGGAGGTTAATTTGTGAATAATGAGGACTCATACAAAATCGAAAGTAGAACTACAAATATAAAAAAAAATAGACACATTATAACAAAGTAACCTTTCTATCAATACTGAATGAAGATGGTTACCAAGGTTTGTAAATAATGAGAACTGTTATACAAAATCGAAACAAGAAGATTAGTTTGTAAATAATCGAACTGTCATATAAATAGCAACTAGAACTACAAATAAAAAATATATAAACTACATATGCCTACCGAGGTTCTGTTTCCCATTGTTCTGATGAGTTTAATTAACAGTCAAGTTAGCCAGGTGACATTTTGTTAAAAACTATTCAATACTTCCTTGTTAATAGGTGCGTGTATTATACGTAGTAAAGCTATTAGACTTGTTCGAAAAATATAATAGGCATACTCCATACTCATAGTCGTAGTCATACACGAAGTTATACTCGTAGAGGTAAAATTATAGTAGGGAACATTTCAAAACGTAAAAGATAAAACCGAATATATACGACGTGTGTACTCGGATGCATTTTGGATTATTTCACATATATAATATTTCAGGCTAAATAAATTTTATAATTCTGTATTGTTTTAAAAATGCTCAACTACCAAAAAGAAACGGATCTAGGACTTTTGAATGTGAGGGGCGGTGGGCTTACTTGACTAAGAGGGGACTCGCTCTGGTCACTCTCCAGTGGTTTTCTATTGTTTCAAATATTTATATAGGTTGAAACCCGGCCATCAGCTCCCTCATTGAATCCGCCATTGACTACATATGAAAGCAATGCCGATCCGTATACGTGTTGCACAGTTACATACGACAAATTCAAAATTAATGATGCATCTTCCAAACTTCACAGAAATCCAGAACATTTAATTTTTCTACCTAATGCATGTTCTATTTGATTTCATTTTGCTGATTTTTGTCCCAGCCAAATTTGTTTACGGAATTCGTTCGATAGATTTTTATAGACAATTCAGTTTTTTTTCTTTAAAAGGTTACTGTGATGCATCGCCGCTCGTATTTTATATGGTAGAGTTTGTCAGTTACTCGCCGTAGGTCGGTGCTTCACTCCGACCACTCCGCCACTAAAACTGACCATCATATATATAGCCATTGCGTGTTAAAATGATGTTAAACACCACTAATCAATCAATCAATCTGCCAGACGCTTTGATAGAAAAATGTTTTGGACAATTTTTATTCATGTGCAACGTAGTCAGATTATTTTCATGAAAAATTCACAACCACGCCATTTTGTTTCAAAAAACAAATCCCCCATGAAAATAAAATGATCTGTCCCTTGAAAACTTGGAGCTGAAATCATGATAGAGAAAAGTCATACACTGTGACGACCCGTGCTTATCTTATGTGATATAGTTTGTCATGATAGAGAAACGTCATACACTGTGACGACCCGTGCTTATCTTATGTGATATAGTTTGTCAGTTACTCGTCTAAGGACGATTTTTTACTCCGGGCTTCCTCCACTAGTAAAACTGGCCGTCATATATACATGTAGCCATTGCATGTTAAAAATGAAACATCACAAATAAAAAATCAACCACCGCTCGTTCAGTACAAGGAAGAACTAATTCATATGGAAATAAATATTGATTTTTGGGAAATCATATTTATTCAACAAACTAATTTATACTGTGTTAACATTTTTATTAGATTTGAATTGTTTCACTCGTCTTCTGATTCCGAAGAAGAACTTGTTCCAATTGCCCTTAGGATCTTGGGCATTTTTTGGTGATGAATTTTCTGTAATCCATGTGATTTTGTTTAATTGTGTCTATAACAAAATAAGAGACGCTGATTTGGGTTTCTCTGCCTTTGGAGCTTCGATGTTTTGTAACTCGTTGTCGATCTGTCTTTTCCTTTCAGATGCAGATGAAGTTGAAGGCTTTGGGGTATTTTGTCAGGGAATTTGAGGCGCAGCCGGCAGAGGAATATCTTCGACGGACAGGTTATTGATAATCTGCTCCCGATGGTCGTCAGCAACATTCTCTGGTTCTTGAGGTGGTTGGACCGCTAGTTCATACACAACTGCTGCAGGCATCTGACCTTGAGTGGGCTTTCTAAGCTTATTCTCCAAGGACATTACTTTAGTCAGTTCCTCCCTACAACGTTAGTTTAAAATTATAAAATATTCAACTTTTCACACTTTCAATTTGATACAAAGCTATAACGACTTTATCTGCATTTATTGCACTTATGTTTTGACTGAATACCGTGTTTAAATAATGCGGTTTTAACCGTCGTAAACTGTAAATGCAAAATACAAATGTATATAAAATTCAATCCTACGCTGTATTTAGTGGTTTTACAAATTCCATAATAATTTCACTTTGTTTGATCAAGTCGTCAAATCAAATGTGTGACGGACGTTTGGACGGACGGACTGATAAAGATGTGCATCCCAGTATATCAACTCCACTCTATTTTCCCCGCTCCTTATTGTGGCAAGGGGCCCGGGTGGCTCAATGACTTAGGTCGTTGGATCTAACAACTCACACAAGCCTATCACCACTACGCGTGGGTTCGCCCCCGGCTTTGTAAATTACAAAAAAGGTGCACTCGACTCGTAGCCGCCTGCGATAAAGTTTACCAGTTGCTTGCCCATGGTCGGTGCATGGTTCTCTCCGGGTACTCCGGCTTCCTCCACCACTAAAACGGGTCGCCATGATATAGCTGAAATATTGTTGAAAGTGGCGTTAAACACCAAAAATCAAATTAAATCAAATCAAATCCTTATTGTGGCGAACACGAATGTGGATTCTTTAGTAGTTTTTGTGTTTTTGAACAGGTTTAAAACTTAGTGTTTTTTTTTTGTAAAATGTGTGGAAAAGGCATTTTAATTTGAAAAATGTAGAATGTATTGCCTTACCTAATTGACTCATTTGCTATGCTTGAAAGTGGTGTCTGTATAGGAATTCGAAGTGTTTCACATATTAATCATGTAACATTGTATATATAGCCTGGACACATAGTGGGAAATGAAACTGAACCGTCTGATAACGGAATACAGAACATGCTAAATGTGATTTAAAACACTATAAAATAATTGGTACCCTATGGAGATATCCAAGGCGAAAGTTAAAGAAAATTGTTAAATTGTGTGGTGCATTTGTTCATCGGTGTCAAACTCTGTTCTATTGATATATTAAAACGATCTATCTAACAATGTATAATGTCTTTTAAATGTCCATAAACGTCATAAATCTTAATACATGTTTTGAGATTATCCTATTATCGATTTTTCTTGGATAGGTATGAATAGGAGTATCACTTTAACTATAATAGTTTTCGAAAAAGTCTATTAATAGACATGAATAGTTGTTATATTTAGAAGAAGTCATTCATTCGAAAAATAGTTTGCAAATAAACTGTAGCATTAGCACAATGAACAAAGTGAGGGCTCATGAATAAAGTTGGGTCTGGTATATAACCATGATGTTTTGTTCTTGTCCCCCACCCCTGCCCCCTAGTTTTCATATGCAGTTGTGCATTTTGCGACATCAAAAACAATGCATAAAATTTCAAATAATGACCCCACAGTATATTTGATACTGCATAACTTACTATTAACATCTACTTCCACGTTTCATTTATTTCTGTGATAGTATGTGGTCCAAATCTGTGGAGATTTGTATCGTTTGTTTATATCTATTGTGTGACCATCTGTGGAGATTTGTATCGTTTGTTTATATCTATTGTGTGACCATCTGTGGAGATTTGTATCGTTTGTTTATATCTATTGTGTGACCATCTGTGGAGATTTGTATCGTTTGTTTATATCTATTGTGTGACCATCTGTGGAGATTTGTATCGTTTGTTTATATCTATTGTGTGACCATCTGTGGAGATTTGTATCGTTTGTTTATATCTATTGTGTGACCATCGCCTACGAAATACTAGTAGTACATAAAATAGCTTCTTCGACAGTCTTCTTAATACTTGGGATGTTCCTTTATCATTAAAGTCAAAAAGTTCGTCACACATGAATTATTACCAGGTACAAATCATCCCAGGGCAGAATTAAAAAGAGGGCCATCGTGGCCATGATCGTACGGTAGTTGGATTTACAACCTATGCAATCGGTGCATATCACCAGTGATGTTGTGGGTTCAACTCCCGCTCCGGGCGAGGTATACAACATTATGTGATAAAGTTTGCCAGTGACTTGTGACAGGTCGGTGGTTTTCTCCAGGTCCTCCGGTTTCCTCCACCAATAAAACTGACCACCATGATATAACTGAAATATTGTTGAAAGCGGCGTTAGACACCATCAAACCAAACCAAAAAAGACCACAGTATATGATGCTGAATATCCACAAAAACGTGGAGGGGTTAAACCGGGTCAATGGGATCTCAACCCCCCTTCTTGATAATTGAATCTCCAACGGCAACCCTACTAGCCAAATTACGTTGTCAAAACGTTGTGACAACGTAACTTTTTCGTTGTTACAACGTAATAATTTTACGTTTTAACTACGCCGATTTGTAGACTCCCCTAGACGTAAATACCACGCTGTGGTACTACGTAGTAAAAGACCATTCTACAACCAAACGACAACCATGACCATGTAAGGACGTTTACACAACGTAACCACCAACCATCACAAGACCTTTATACGAGGTAATTACAACTAATTAAGGACGTTTACACAACGTAACTACCAACCATCATAAGACCTTTATACGAGGTAATTACAACCACCAAAGGACCTTTACATGACGTAATTACAACCACATAGGGACCTTTCGACAACGTAACTACAACCCCCTAGGGAGCTTTACACAACGCAACTACGACCACCTAGGGACCTTTACACAACGCAACTACGACCACCTAGGGATCTTTACACAACGTAACTACGACCACCTAGGGATCTTTACACAATGTAACTACGACGACCTAAAGACCTTTAGACGACGCAACTACAACCATCTCTTTATAGTTATACAACTACAATATACAATCCTAAAAGGACTTTTATAGCCAAATTACGTTGTCAAAGCATTGTGACAACCTAATTTGGATAGTAGGGTAACTATAATCACATTAAGACCGTTACACCATGCAACTACCAACTACATTATTTTTTGTGTATTTAAGGACCTTTTGTGATGTTCTTATTTCCATCCCATGTTCTTAATTTTTTTGAGTTAACTAATAAAATATAAAGTTCTAAACATTTATTAATCCAAATTATTGCAACTTTTACAGATGATGAAAAACTCTTTCTACTCTCAGACTCCTCCCATCATAATCTATTTTAAAGATGCCAAAATGTTTAGATGTAATTATTATACAAATATAAATATGTCCAGTAATAATAAATATATCAGATTAAAAAACATGTATAATAAATGTACTAAAAATCTTTATCTTGTGAATGTTGCATTTGACAAAATTTTAGATGTATATAGATAACATTTCTAGAAGTAATGAATAGGTACACATCCAGTGGAGGACACACATTTTAAGCTCCCTGAACTATTATGTGGGCCCTTTTGCAGCCAGCAAGAATAACCAACAAGGTCAAAAGGGCCATGAACAGGGTGTTGGGGTGGAGTCCTTGACAATGGGCCAAACATTGATCCCTTTCCCACCAGCAAAGAGGTCTGGGTAACGGAAGGTATCTTCTTCAATGGTGTTGTTCCATGGGAGATCTTGATAATTGTTTTTTTTTTAATTTAACCACTATATCTCAGATTTTTATTTAAATTGCTGTACTGGGTTATAAGCATTTTATGCTAGAAAACAGAAATATCTCAATAAATATAGGAACTGAAGCACTAGTTGCTGGCTTAGGAAACAGCAGAAATACATGTATACATATACAAATATCACCCTGCTTAGGCCTGCTAACTATGGACCAAACTTATAAGAACAACTTGACTTGTACATCTATTCTTTAGTTTAACATTAAACACTAAAAAAGATATAATAGAAAATTACCAAAAAACGAAGAAAAATTTGTAGGAACCAAGATCACACCACCCAACATCAATACACAGAAAAAAGAATTTGTTCATTCTTTAAATTACTAGAGATGAAGGTCATTAGAGGGGGATCGTTAGGATAAAGAGGTGATAGTCTTGATTTTTGGTGTTTGAATGCACAAGCCAGAGGAGTGCATCCTGAATTAAGAATTCATGTCTGTTTGTGGTTCTGATTGGTTCTAACATAAGGACTGAGCTGTCAAACTATTAAGCTGTGCACCAACGAAGGATTCGAGGATCCAACTGCCAAAATGTAGGCTATGAATAGATTCTGGCTAAGTCAAGGAGCCCATACAGCTTGGGATTCAAGTGCTGAAACCCCCCATACAAGTTTGGAAATTTTACTAATTACAGGGACATTTTGAGGCCATATGAAATTGGAATTGGAGCATATTCTAAGGTCAATATTAAGTACTTTAACCCATTGACTTATGATTCTATTACTAAAATAGCCTTATTTTAATAACAAAGACTTAAAAAAACTCCATTAATTTTGTTGAAAAGTTAGTTCATTAAAAAAGTTGTTTCCAGGATATAAGGGGCCCTGAAGCGTAAGCTTCATAGTAAGATCTACCAGTGTACACATCCCAATCCTGAAAAAGCTGTAACCCCAAAATATTCTTGTTAATTGTATGTAAAAATATAACAAAGAACAATAATCTTTTAAGCTTAGCAATTCAAAATAAAAATATCAAAACCAATATATCACATCCCCTACACAGTACAGAAAAAAAAATATAACCCTAATTTTTCTTTCTTTCTTAAAGAAATAAAAGAACTGCCTAGCGCATAAATGCACGACGTATCCCCCGCACTTGCATAATATTTAGTTTTATATATTTATAGAAAGCAGCCTTGCAGTCTTAATGTATAACATACTTTATTGAAGGATGGAGTAAATTGCAGCATTACCTGAATAATATACAGGAAGTACTCCACTTTGAACACTGTGTAAACCTCTGATGTAAATATAGATTTTCTCCCAAAACCCTTGCTTCAAATATTTCCATGTAAGAACCCATCCAAGATAATGATAATTACAAGCCACATGCAAAAAATTATTCAAATCTATCCATGTTTACTAAAGTTATCGCATAAACAAGACACAATTCTCAAAATTGGTGATTTTTCAACCAAAAACTATGATTTCCCCCCAAAACCCTTGCTTCAAATATTACCATGTAAGAACCCATCCAAGATAATGATAATTACAAGCCACATGCAAAAAATTATTCAAATCCATCCATGTTTACTAAGTTATCGCATAAACAAGAAAGTGTGATGGCGGACAGACGGACGGTGGCTATTTCTATATCCCCCACCGCTATCGCGGGGAGATAAAAATATATTTGATTAAATATGGGGGCAGTCGTGATTGTATGGTTGTGGGATTTATAACTACCTATGCAATCAGTGCACATCACCACTAATGTTGTGAGTTCGAATCCGCTTAGACGAGGTGTACTTGATACAACATTATGTGATAAAGTTTGTCAGTGACTTACGGCAGGTCAGTGATTTTCTCTGGGTACTCCGGTTTTTCAACCAATAAAACTGACTGCCATGATATAAATTAAATATCGTCGAAAGTGGTGTTAAACACCATATGGCATAACCCTAACTCTATCTATTAATTATCCGTTTAGCATGATAAATCCAATAAGAAAAACATGAAACTTGTATAAATACACACAATCATATAAATCTGAAAACAAATCAAATACATTTGGGTGATTTTCAAAAAAATGAAGACTTTGTGTGACATAGAGGGTGAAATTTCAAATTGGACAAATTGACATAATTTTGGTCGTAAAATAATGTCAATATGATATATTTTTCAGATTCAGTTGCTCAGTGCAATATATGAAGGCAAAAATTTTTTTTTCAACTTTTATTAGCAACAAAGTGTTAAAATGATAACAAATACAGACTTACTTCCTCAGAGGTATCATTTTTTTGGGGGTATGGTAAAAGACCTAAATGTATTTCCATTTGATAATGATAAGAAAAAGGCACATTTTGGTACCAAACTTTGTATATATCATTAGAAAACTGTTTCAGTATATCAAAGAAACACTATTTTTACTGTATATTTAAAAAAATCTGGTAATTAAAGTTTTCATACGAGCATAAAAAATATGATCTAATGTGGCTTAATAGTTGTAAATCAATTATTTATATATGCCTAATAAATATAACAAAAGTTAAGTTAAGTTGATCATTGGTGGTATAAACTAGAGGTAACCAAATGAAAATACTGTCACACTCCTGACACATTTTTCTAAAAGATAAATACACCAAATATCAAGCTAAATGCAATCATTGTTGGTCACAATAACTTTTTTAAGTAGTAGTACATAATCTATTTTGACTGAAAAAAGGTTTCCCTTGAATATATTTCATTTTTGCATTGTTATGATGTTATTTCAATCATATTTTATCATATTCTTGAATATATTTCATTTTTGCATTGTTATGATGTTATTTCAATCATATTTTATCATATTCTAAGTAATACTATCATAATTATAAAAAATGACAACTAAATTTTCAACCATTTATACATCTTTTCAAGAGTATAGTGCTTGTTGAGAATTAAATAATTCCCCGAGACAATTACAAGCAGTTTTATGGAGGCTATATGCTTACAAAATAATCTATTTCTTAAATAAAATTGCCACACTCCTGACTCCCTCTCGAAAATAAACCTGTCGAGCTGAAAATAATATAACCAACTTATTCTTTCCAAACTAAAAGTTATATTTCTTCAAAAGCTTATATTTCTTACAGTTAACAGTAAATATTAAAAGAAGATTCAATTTTTTTTCTAATGATTAGTGTGCTAATTATTTGCCCTTTAGGAATTTATCTCATCAACCAGAGGCTCCCAGGAGCCTGTAATCGCTCACCTGGATCAAAGCTGCTTTCAATAACAACGCAACTGCACTGTGGCAGCCATCTTGGCGGGAGAGCGCAACTGCTGGACACCATTTTGGAAGAGGACCATCCAATGACTATTCCATCAAAGTTTGGTTTTAATTGAGCTACTGGTTCCAGACAAGATGGTTTTTATGTGAATTTCCCATAGGGTCCTATGTTAAACTAAGTACAGCTGTGCAGCCATCTTGGTCAGAGGGCGGGACCACCAGACACAAATTTGGTTCAGCGGTTTCAGAGGAGAAGATTTAAATGTGATCTTTTATCAAAATATGCCTAATTTGTATAATCGGTATAAATCGGCTGAAAGAAAAATTTAAAAAAAACCCACCGAACATATGCTAAACTACTCCTTGCCATGTAGCTGCAGTTTAAATTTGAGCTCATTTTGACTTATACTAAAGCAGCAATGGACAATTGAAGAAATTTCTATTTTTAGTAACAGTGGCCATCTTGAATGGAGGGCGGGGCTGTCGGACACAATTTTGAAAGGGACCCACCCAGGGACCATCCCTGCCAGGTTTGGTTTAATTTGGTTCAGCGGTTTCAGAGGAGAAGATTTAAATGTGATCTTTTATCAAAATATGCCTAATTTGCATAATCGGTATATATCGGCTGAAAGAAAAATTTCACAGAAAAACCCGGAATATATGTTAAACTACTCCTTGCCATGTAGCTGCAGTTAAAATTTGAGCTCATTTTGACTTACACTAAAGCAGCAATGGACAATTAAAATTTCATTCCCCCTTTTTTCTATTTTTAGCTTGGTGGCCATCTTGGTTGGAAGTCGGGATCACCGGACACAATTTTGAAAGGGGGCCATCTAAGGACCATTCCACCAAAGTTTGGTTGCAATTGGTCCAGTGGTTTCTCAGGAGAAGATTAAAATGTGAAATGTTGACGGACGGACGACAGACGACGGACGAAAAGTGATGACAATAGCTCACCTGGCCTAAAGGCCTAAAGGCCAGGTGAGCTAAAAATGGTTAAAATGGATTTGAAATTTATTAAAACTAGCAATAGATCATCTTTTCTTAGTATAAAATTACTTTTTAGTGGTTTTCAAATTAGTTTCCCCATGTTTCTCAATAATTTACTCTGCAAAAAAACTTCCTACTGCAATTGTAATCGACATTTAATGTTTTTATGTCAGGAGTGTGACATATTACTGTTGAATGAAAAATTATTGATAAATTTTCAAAAATGCTATATCAAAAGAATGAAAATGTTTTATGAAAGGCAAGATATATTAAAGTAAGTATTCTGTTTATCTAAAGCAACATACATCAATTTTCATTTAGAAAAAAATCCATATTTTGACATGTTTTAAGAAAATATAACCCTTTATCATCACTTATTATGAGAAAGGTGTCCTGCAATATACAAAAATACTACAATTATTACTTATTGTTTATATATGATTAAATTGAAAACATTGTGGAAGTTTGTAGAAGCATTGTTTATTTACTTTTTTATTTAAAAGATATGCCCATTAAAAGTGTCACACTCCTGACATTAGTTATTTTGATTTCCTAGCTATGATATGTTATATATCAGAGCTATTTCCAATTTTTTTTTTTGATTGGGTCTGGAGCTTTAGGAAAATAATGAAAATTGTGAACTATTAAAGCATACAACATAGTACTATACAACTAAGATCAAATGTCACACTCCTGACATTTTTTGTGTCTCTCCTTATGCAAGCCCAATTTTACAACTATCATATTCATCCAGTCTAATACTACTAAATTATTATAACTAATGTTTTTTTACAACATATTTTGACTTTTCTTAACTAATTAGTCTCAACAATGAAAAACTATTAAGGTTTAATTTGACATTTGTACAATTTTCCAAGATAAATTTATTCACGTACACTAATTTAAAAAATAGAATAATTTTTTGTCGATATAAATCACAAAACTTGCATACAAAAAAAAACCACATACAAATTCTAACATTTGGTCAGCAAAAAAATGTAAGATATAAAAAAACAATAAAGTTAAATGAACAATGAAAGGTTTCCTTAAACTATAAAGTTTTTTTTCTCCATCAAGCATCTGGAAAGCTCCCCTCATTGGTGGATTGGTTCGGAAAAAAATAATATGATATTAATATTTTCAGCTAAATCGAACAACTTTAGGGGTGAAAGTATTTTTAGTAACTATTTTATTCATGATCAGAAGCTTGAAATTATTATATTTAGGAGATCATAACTGTATTGTATTTTAAGCTTTGTGGATGTAAATCGTCGGTTTTACGGTCGCAAAATGTGTTTACCTAGCGACGCATAGCGTAGTTAGGTAAACAGATATTTGTGACTGTAAGTGAAGACATATTGTAAAACCTATAATTAATTGATTATAACTCGGAAATATATTGCATGGATATATATTACAGAGCTAAAGAAAGAAATCCAAAAACAGTGACCAAACATATAGTTATGTTAAATTTTATTGATAGGACAAATCTAGAAAAGATACATCTCCATTTATGTAAAAAAAAAAACACCATGGGAACAGAGGAGAATTAGAAGAGAAATAGTACAAAAAAAGTGCAGTTCAAACATTTAGATCTATTGCAAGACTACAATATTATCAAAATTAAAACCTAATTTTATAAGAAGCATTACAGTATGTAAAACATTAGACTCGGAAAGGAACTTACACTTAATATGCAACAAACTAAACATCTCTATATTAAAAATTGATTTAAGACAGCACTTATCTTGCAGTTTTTGATATTTGTTGTTGATATAAACATATCATGTAAAATGTTTTTCGTGATCTCATTTCATTAACGAGAAATTACGAAAATTACAAAAGCACATATAAGCAATCAGTGGGGAGAAAATTTATATCGATCAATTAGTGGTGTGATCTAATTAAATAGCAATTAAGCTGCATAATCACCCATGCCCAGTACTTCTCTACTGACCAATATTACAAAAAAAATGTATCTTCATTTATTATACTTTTATTATTTCTACACTTAATATAGAAAACTTTAAAAAGAAAAGAAGAAAAAAAATAAGTCCATGTTACAAAGCTCTGACAAAGGATCATATTTAATATAATTATTTACTCTTGGGAATGTTAGGCATTTTTTCTGCAGTTTTTTTTACATAACTATATTCCTTATTAATTGATTTCTCAAAATTTCATTACAGGTACTGTAGTTAATTTGTTTTTGAGGTGGGATCTCTATCAGATACATTTTTTGTAGGTTGACCTTTTTAAAATTTGTTTATTTTGATTTTATAGTCAACTGTAACTCATGATATCTAACATACATGTAAATCTCTTCTTAAGAAATGTTCTGTATTTGAAGTAGATTGTGTACATGTAATTAAATGTAACAAGTTCATCTAAAGAACCCTTTGTTTCTGTAATAGCTACACACTGTAAATATGGGAGGAGCTCTATTGGTATAAGTGTATGCATGTACAAATAATGTATCATTAACTTACTTTCATTAGTTTTAAAAATATCAATATGTCCTTTGTGCATGAAATCTAATTTCTGGTTCATCATGGTAGCTTTCGTGATCCGATAGAGTTTAATCCCTATAAAATTGCCTCAGGACTAGATTATTTGATAGTAAAATATAATGTTGATGTCTGGCTAGAAGAACATGAACTTGATTACCTCTGATTACATGATGGTGAAATTTGCTATTGTCTAGCTATAGCTATGTGTTGATCGGTCTGACATTACAGGACATGAAACAGGTGACATCTGTGGTTTCCAATATTACATGGGGGCAGGAATTATTTCGACTGGTTTGCTATGTTGGAAAGTCACATGGTCATGATCAGTTACATTTGTACATGTATGTGCCTATAACAGCTTATAACCTCAAATCCAATTGTACTTGTTTACCACTTTTACAGAAATGAACCAGCTCTGAAATTATAAAGAAGAAATTTAAGTTATTTTATTCAGTCTCATTTATATATATCATCATACTGTCTTAACAATAAAAAAAAAAGAGGCTACTGCCCCCTGCCTCCTAATACAAATGTAGTATAGCCAGAAATGAGGTGCCATTTGATAATTTGCATATCTAAGATGGGGACATCATAAGGAAGTCTGCAATTTTCATATGATCTACATTAAAGATATAATTTCTAATTGCATGCATGTTATTTTCTGAACTTGAAAATGATACCTTTGGCTTAAAATAAAAATTTAAGTTAAATCAAGCTGAATTAATAAAATAAATGAAATACAAATTAAATGTTCGAGGTTCCTGGACAAAATGAAAATCGCATGCCTCTAACCTTCATCTGATCTTAAAGAGTCTATGTAAAAATGTCTGTAATACATGCAATTGAGACCAATGAGGCAGACTTGGGGTCAATTACTTTCAAATGTAATCGATTACATTACAATTACTTTCCAATTTTCATGATTACATAACATTACGATTACATCAATTTTCAAATGTAATCGATTAAATTACAATCACTTTGTAAATGTAATCGATTACATTACTGATTACATTTAATGTCATGACAACCAATATATTAGTGTTTTATGTTATTTTGTCTCGTGTGCATCTGTCCAATATCTCTTCTTTTTTTTTTAATGTATTTCTTAATCAGAACTATGAATTACAATTCAGTTGTAATGTGATCATTACATGCAATAACAAACAGTACATTGTAAATTAATAACAGCAATTCTCATTTTCCTATTTTTCGTAAAATATGTCTTCTCTTATTACTATATATGACCAATATTGATTCCATCTTATACTATTAGTAAATATTATAACATACATTTGCACATTTTAATAATATATATCAAATAATTTCAAACATCCTGTGAAAGTCTATTGGGGATAATAAACTAGCAGTTAATTACCTGATAAAATTTGTAATTAAGGTATTATTTATGACACCAAATTATGTAACAATCACCATTACTAAATTTCACACCATTTGAATGTTTGTCCTTGATATATAATTCAGAAGATAATAAAACAAAAATCATTCTGATTCTAAAAACTTGCTTAAAAATGTACATAATTTCTCAGTCTAGTAAATATGAAAACTAAATCCTTAATATATGTAAATAGGTTTAATAAAATATCCATTACAAGTTGCATAGTAACCCACAAGTAATGAACAAATTATCATATAATCCAATATTAAAAGGAAAATCAGCACCAAAATAAAATGCAGAAATATCACATATCGTCACGGTATGTGTTTTCGTTTTATCCATTTTATTTTGATTTCCACAGCGCACGCATTATTTTTGACATGTCTTACGGTTTCTATTTATGGAACATAAACAAGACTACAGCGTGACATCTGTAAAAGATGTTAAAGTTTGCTTTTAAAGACGTAAGTACCAAGAACAGTGAACTTACCTACTGAACCATACTTTTTGTAATGCTAAAAAATGACTTCATTTATAAAGTAGCTGGAAAAAAATCCAGAAGGGCTATATAAAATTTAACTATGTCATCTGCCTCTCAGACATCGCCTCTTCCTGTCATGGGGTCACTGATCGTACTTGTAAACAAAAGAGCTGACTGAAATGTGCCTGTTTCTTATATAAAATACATGTCACTTTGCAGTGCATTGTGGTTTCAGCACTAAAAAAAACATCAAAAGTAAACACAATTTTGAAAGTGGTAATTTTCAAACATTCTGTTATTTTATTTAGATGTAGTATGATTTGGTAGATGGCCAGAACCATGAAATTTTAAAATCAGCCATTTCTGGATTATATATTCGTTTCCATCCCATATATCGGTCTTGTTTTTACTTCACACGAAAACAGATGACGCCATTTTACTGACAACAAAAGTTGCCAGATAATCGAGAGTATATTAAAATACAAGAATGGCTTTAAAAACAATCTTATGTACAGAGAAATATTTAACTAGCCATTCTTTGAAAATTTCAATCGTCATATGAATGAAGGGTTAACACTGCTATATTATCACATATATCTGAATATCAGATAGCCCCATTAGAATATTCTTTAAAAAAAAATCAAAAATTTTACAAATATTACAACTTGTTATTTATCAGTTAATTTGCAATATACTAGCTGCGGAACCGTAGCCCTTTATGGTCCTTTATATATCCTCGTCTGACAATAAGTCGGTCAGTCATTGGATAATGTTTGATTATTTTTTTCATGTTTGAAAAGGAAACATTTTTTTCTTTTTAATTATGTTCCTCATCTATTCTTGCTCACAACGTCATTATGTGAATCGTTGGAAACGTCGTCGTTGTGGTGACGATAGTCAATGTTTATGTATTTATTACATTAAAGAAAAAATATATTCATCAATAAAATTATATTCAAATGATTCAGCATTTTATTCTGATTCCACCCATATATTCAGATTTCTAATGCGTTGCGTAATTCGGAAAATATTGAAGATTAAAGAACATGCACCGCGTCGTTCGTATTTCATATACTTTCGTCGGACCGCTTTTTTTCAATGACATGCTTCTTTCAAGTGATTTTCCACACCTGAGCCAATTATCTAATAGGATGGGAATAGACACCAATGAAAAGAGGAGAAACTCCAGTTTCCGGTCATATAAGTTTCATGGCGAGGTCTCGGATAAGGAGAATTTCTGAAGGATTTAAAATTTTCTTTCCGCTGCCATTTTCATCAGAAGTAAGTATAACCAAAGAAAATTATATGTCAAGAAAGCTGAAATATTCTAGTATTTAATTATTTATGGTTTAATTTGATAAAATGATCAGCTCAGGTGTGGTTTTCATGATTTAATGGGGTGAACTTTACTGCGCTGTGACCCCGACGTTGTACAATCTTGATCATCCTGTTTACCTGAATATTACAACGTTGTTGCATAAGTTATGTTTTTTTATTGCGAAAATTCTGTTTTTGAACATGGATTTAACATTTTATGATGATTATTTTTATTGAAATATCACTTTATTGAACATCTATATTTACGAATGCCGGGTTCAATATCCAGGACATTATGTTTGTTTACAAGCAAAGCGGTGACAAAATTTCATGATTCAAACAGAGATGCCAAGACCAAAAATTGTCAAGCATGTGTTAAATGTTACTACTTAATTTGTTATCTTTTCTGATATTCTGATGTGCAATGGTAGTCAGATACAATTTTATGAATTTACCCTTTTTTCAAGTGAAATATAAAAATACATGAACCCAAAATCAATCAGTTTTATATCGGTCAAAAGCCCACTCCCTGTGTTGTAGAGTATGTGGACAAAAGTATTGCAACATGTAAAAAAAAATCCCTATATAATCAACCAAAACCATATTTTAATTTTTTTTATTGTGAAGTCATTTCTGGATAGATTTTAACAAATTTTACACCAAAACATTCAGAATTGTCTATATTTTGATTGTTTATTTGCTCATTATGTTTATATGAGTGGTTTTTATTTGTTCACAATTTAAACATAACAAATAAAAATTGACTTTGATTTTCCTATATATTTCAACTAAAAATAAATCCCAAAAATTGTATTGTTATTTAAAATGCAGACTATAAATAAATCATATCTTAGTGACTAGGACCAGCTCTTTTTTAGTCTTTGGATATCTTTTTTATTTTGTGAAATTCAAAAAAATAAATTTGAATTACATAAAGATCTCTTGAATGTACGGCAAGTTTTTAATGTTTAATCACTGATTTAGTTGGAAGTACCAATACAATAAATATATGCTCAATTTTATCGACAATTTACATTTTTATTCCTGTGAGTGTTTGTGTAGATAGGGCCCAAATGCACTGCTTTACCCGGGAGCCTATAATGCTGTTAAGACGGCCCTGCTTCTATGGACTAATTTATTGTCAATTATCACATGACAGTTTGAAAATAAAAATGCACTGTGAATTTATTTCTTAATAATAGTTATGAAATGTAAATATATACCGGTACATGTAGATAGAACTATTTCTTTGTGGTGCCTTCTGGTTTTTTTTCCAGTTCATCTGACAGTATACTGTTGGTCAAAGACAAATGTGATCCAAGTTGGCATTGGAATAGTACCTGAACTGTGTTCTACTCAAGGATAATTTACGGCCGAGTCTATAAATTCTAATTTCATTCAATAGATAGATGGATAAAGATTTGTCAACATTTTCGTTAGTTTCACTATATACATTTGTATATACACCTTCAATATGTAGCATTGAAAATTTCACACATAATGTTCTTTACAGATGATCATGATTATTGAGAGTTAGAAATGTAACAAAAAAATCAACACATGGTGTGGCAATAATATATACAACTTGTATCTGAACTTCCTTAAATCACAATGGATGATGTATTTCACAAAATATCTATCATATTTCATTAATAAATAAACAACCATAATAATATTTTTTGCTGATTTCAAGTACATGTTTTAAGAAGCTAATTAAAATAGCATGGAGCCAGACTGAAACATCTGTCATAGAGAGTGAAACAATTTGACTTGCTCAGTTTTGTGGTACATGAATATATTTGTTTAAGTTGAATGTCACTATCAGTAATTTTTCAGTTACATGTATATTATTACTGCCAACATTGAGGTAAGAAAAGGGAAAACCACTTTATCGAGCTTACCGAAAACCCTTGCCATGTTTAGGAGGCAGTGAAATGTTAATCTTTGAGGTGACTAACCTACATTAGTTGTATATATCATGCATATGACATGAATAACCATTTTGTTTTGACATTTTAGTTATTTTAGTATATAGATTTCAAAATGAAAATTAGTCTTGATGATCAAATTCGGACAAGAGACGGGCAAAATCCTAAAAATGTAAAACTACAGAACAAGTAATTTTGGAAAGGTTCCTGGTGTTGGTTTTTATTTACAAATGCCACTATTTGTTGTTTTTACAACACTTTAGGAGAGCATGTTAACCATTACACCATCGATGTCATGATTGTATGCTGGTAGGAAATACAGTAGTATAGATGGACTGCTAGCCATGTGTTTTTATTGTGGTATCTCTTAGTGTTTATACATTCAGTTAATTTATCTTTACAAGAGATTGATAGAAGAGGGCTTTCAATTGATACCTAGATGGTCAAAATCAGACAAAGAACACTAGAGAAATAATAAAAAAAAATATGACTTTTTCTGCAAAAATTGTTGGCATTTGGCGGCCATTTTGAAACAAAATGGGCACCATTATAAGTTTATTAGTGTCCATGAAACAATATAATAAAACAAGAAGATATCATCTATCTACATTTCAAGTTTCATGTAATTATCTTGTATACTTTTTGAGATCTAACCAGTTATATACATGTATAACTATATTCTATTTACAAGATTTCAATATGTTTGATGGCGACACAAAGACAACAACTAGCAAACTGCCTCAACACCCATTTTCATATCCAATAAAACTATATTTCCAAGGCTGAGAATGGTTGTAGTTCATAATCCTATTCAAAATAAATGGCTTAACAACCTCATTTATTTATCTGAACAAATTTATGTTGGAGTAATATGGAAAAGTGACATGAGCATGCCCTATGTGGTCATTTCGACCAACAGAAAAGTCATTTCAAAGATTTTTACAGGTCTCAAAATTTGAAATTTGGCCCAATTTCAAACAGTCCTGTAGTTTTTCTTGTATACATATGTTTGTTCTCCCTGAAAACAAAAGATTATGCAACAAAAGAATACAATCATTGATATATTAACCATGGAAAAAGGGTCTTTTCCTTGGTGGCCATCTTGGTTTTTTTTTTGTGGAGTTATCTCCCTTTATATATATATATATATATATATATTTTTAGAGATTTTGGCCAAACACTATCAACAACAGAGGAGACAATAGACATAATAATGTTAATTCCATCAAATAATAATATGATAACAATATTAGGTATTAAAATTCAGAAAACTATAAAATTACTGAAATATTTGCAAAAAAGAGACATTCTTTAATTTAAAAAAAAAGGCTAAAAAAAGAAATTTCTGAGATATTTTGGCTAACATTTTTAGCTCACCTGACCCAAAGGGTCATGTGAGCTATTCTCATCACTTGGCGTCCGTCGTCGTCGTCCGTCCGTCGTCCGTCGTCCGTCGTCCGTCGTACGTCGTAAACTTTTTCAAAAATCTTCTCCTCTGAAAGTACTAGACCAATGGAAACCAAACTTGGTTTGAATCATTACTAGGGTATCTAGTTTCAAAATTGTGTCCGGTGATGCCGTGCACCAACCAACATGGCCGCTGTTACTAAAAATAGAACATATGGTAAAATTGCAGGTTTTTGGTAATAACTCAAAAACCGTTAGTAATATCAAAAATCTGACATGGGGTAAAAATTATCAGCACATCAAGATCTACCTACCCTGCAATTTTGAAGTAAATCTGATTACCCATCTTGGAGTTATTGCCCTTTTTTCATCAAATTTGTAAAATTTTAATGCTTTTCGTCTTATATTTCAAAAACTATAAGAGATAAAGGTTAACTTTAAATTGCAAAACTGTGCGGCATATCAAGATCTACATACCCTGCAATTTTGAAGTAAATCCCAATACTCATTTTGGAGTTATTTCCCTTTTTTCATCAAATTTTCAAAATTTTAATACTTTTCGTCCTTTATTTCAAAAACTATAACAGACAGATGGTAAGTTGAAACTGCAAACATGCTCAGCATGTCAAGATCTACCTACCCTGCAATTTTGAAGTAAATTTGATTACCCATCTTGGAGTTATTGCCCTTTTTTCATCAATTTTTTTTTTTCATTTTAATACTTTTCGTCTTATATTTCAAAAACTATTTAGAGATAGATGTTAAGTTTATTGCAAAAATGTGCAGCATATCAAGATCTACCTACCCTGCAATTTTGAAGTAAATCCCATTACCCATTTTGACCGATTATGCAAATTAGAAAAAAGGGGGGATGAAATTAAAAAAAAATCTTCTCCTCTGAAACTAATGAACCAATCTCAACCAAACTTTGCTGAAATGATCCTTAGGTGGTCCCCTTTCAAAATTGTGTCCGTCAGCGCCGTCCTTTATCCAAGATGGCCGCCATTACTAAAAATAGAAATTTCTTCAAATGGTCAAAACTGCTCTATTTTAAGCCAGAAAGTGCCCAAATTTGAACTGTATAAGCATAATGATGAGCTTTTTAACATATATTACGGGATTTTTTATGAACTTTGAACTTTTACCGATTTTGACCGATTATGAAATTGAAAAAAAGGGGGGATGAATTTAAAAAAAAAATCTTCTCCTCTGAAACTACAGAGCCAATTTCAACCAAACTTTGCTGAAATGATCCTTAGGTGATCCCCTTTTAAAATTGTGTCCGTCAGCGCCGTCCTGTATCCAAGATGGCTGCCATTACTAAAAATAGAAATTTCTTCAAATGGCCAAAACTGCTCTATTTTAAGCCAGAAAGTGCCAAAATTTGAACTGTATAAGCACAATGATGAGCTTTTTAACATATATTACGGGATTTTTTATGAACTTTGAAATTTTGCCGATTTTGACCGATTATGCAAATTAGAAAAAAGGGGGGATGAAATTAAAAAAATTATCTTCTCCTCTGAAACTACTGAGCCAATTTCAACCAAACTTTGCTGAAATGATCCTTAGGTGATCCCCTTTTAAAATTGTGTCCATCAGCGCCGTCCTGTATCCAAGATGGCCGCCATTACTAAAAATAGAAATTTCTTCAAATGGCCAAAACTGCTCTATTTTAAGCCAGAAAGTGCCAAAATTTGAACTGTATAAGCACAATGATGAGCTTTTTAACATATATTACGGGATTTTTTATGAACTTTGAAATTTTGCCGATTTTGACCGATTATGCAAATTAGAAAAAAGGGGGGATGAAATTAAAAAAAAATTCTTCTCCTCTGAAACTACTGAGCCAATCTCAACCAAACTTTGCTGAAATGATCCTTAGGTGGTCCCCTTTCAAAATTGTGTCCGTCAGCGCCGTCCAGTATCCAAGATGGCCGCCATTACTAAAAATAGAAATTTCTTCAAATGGCCAAAACTGCTCTATTTTAAGCCAGAAAGTGCCCAAATTTGAACTGTATAAGCATAATGATGAGCTTTTTAACATATATTACGGGATTTTTTATGAACTTTGAACTTTTACCGATTTTGACCGATTATGAAATTAAAAAAAAGGGGGGATGAAATTAAAAAAAAACTTCTCCTCTGAAACTACTGAGCCAATTTCAACCAAACTTTGCTGAAATGATCCTTAGGTGGTCCCCTTTCAAAATTGTGTCCGTCAGCGCCGTCCTGTATCCAAGATGGCCGCCATTACTAAAAATAGAAATTTCTTCAAATGGCCAAAACTGCTCTATTTTAAGCCAGAAAGTGCTCAAATTTGAACTGTATAAGCATAATGATGAGCTTTTTAACATATATTACGGGATTTTTTATGAACTTTGAAATTTTGCCGATTTTGACCGATTATGCAAATTAGAAAAAAGGGGGGATGAAATTAAAAAAAAATTCTTCTCCTCTGAAACTACTGAGCCAATCTCAACCAAACTTTGCTGAAATGATCCTTAGGTGGTCCCCTTTCAAAATTGTGTCCGTCAGCGCCGTCCTGTATCCAAGATGGCCGCCATTACTAAAAATAGAAATTTCTTCAAATGGCCAAAACTGCTCTATTTTAAGCCAGAAAGTGCCAAAATATGAACTGTATAAGCATAATGATGAGCTTTTTAACATATATTACGGGATTTTTTATGAACTTTGAAATTTTGCCGATTTTGACCGATTATGCAAATTAGAAAAAAGGGGGGATGAAATTAAAAAAAAAATCTTCTCCTCTGAAACTACAGAGCCAATCTCAACCAAACTTTGCTGAAATGATCCTTAGGTAGTCCCCTTTCAAAATTGTGTCCGTCAGCGTCGTCCTGTATCCAAGATGGCCACCATTACTAAAAATAGAAATTTCTTCAAATGGCCAAAACTGCTCTATTTTAAGCCAGAAAGTGCCCAAATTTGAACTGTATAAGCATAATGATGAGCTTTTTAACATATATTACGGGATTTTTAAAGAACTTTGAACTTTTACTGATTTTAACCGATTATGCAAATTAGAAAAAAGGGGGGATGAAATTATAAAAAAAATCTTCTCTGAAACTATTGAGCCAATCTCAACCAAACTTTGCTGAAATGATCCTTAGGTGGTCCCCTTTCAAAATTGTGTCCGTCAGCGCCGTACTGTATCCAAGATGGCCACCATTACTAAAAATAGAAATTTCCTCAAATGGCCAAAACTGCTCTATTTTAAGCCCGAAAGTGCCCAAATTTGAACTGTATAAGCATAATGATGAGCTTTTTAACATATATTACGGGATTTTTTATGAACTTTGAACTTTTACCGAGTTTGACCGATTATGCAAATTAGAAAAAAAGGGGGGATGAAATTAAAAAAATCTTCTTCTCTGAAACTACAGAGCCAATCTCAACCAAACTTTGCTGAAATGATTCTTGGGTGGTCCTCTTCCAAAATTGTGTCCAGCATTTCAGAACACCGACCAAGATGGCCGCCACAGCCAAACTTAATTTAACATAGGACCCTATGGGAAATTCCCATAAAAATCTTTTTGTCTGAAACCATTTGCTCAATAAGAACAAAATTTTGATGAAATAGTCATTGGATGGTTCTCTTCCAAAAATGTGTTTGGCGATTCGACCCTTCGATCAATTTTTTTTTTTACCTGCAATTTTGAAGTAAATCTGATTACCCATCTTGGAGTTCTTGCCCTTTTTTCATCAAATTTATAAAAATGACGAAGGCTACAATTGTTAATTTTTTTTACTGAAGTTATCAAGTTTTATTGACTGATGTTGTTATTATACCCAGGTGAGCTATACAGGCTCCTGGGAGCCTCTAGTTTAATATATTTATATAACACACTACAAAAAATAAGTTAAAGCAGTTTTTTTTATGCAAAGTGGTCTTATGAAACAAATAACACATACATTTCATGTCGGAACAGTAAAACAGAGTGTTTTTACTATTTTTTCAATAATAAATGAGCCTCAAAGCAGATTTGTTGGTACTATTTGGAAAAATCTGTTGTAAGAGAACAGGAGAAATGACTCTCATAATGTTGTTTCGGTGTCATTTTGTACAGTCAATCACAGTTTAGGTCTCGGTCCTTCTGGTTTTTGCATAATCATCTTCAAAAATTGCCGGAAAAGCCATTTTCAATAGCAAAATTGAACTTGGCGGCCATTTTAGTTTTCATCTTTTTCATAAATATATGTAGAGTACATTTCTGGATACCCTAGGCCTTGCTTTTTCAAATAACCATTTATCATATACATATCTATAACCAGTTTGGTAAGACAGATGCTTGAAAATGTGTTGAAAGCCAATATAATGCAGAAAAAGTGTGGTGCCATCGAAAAAATTTCCAAGTCCAAGTGTTTTTTTCAGGATTTTCAACAGCCCTTGTATCTTTATGCATAAAAGATATGCCAGAAGTATTTTATTTTATTTGTTATATGTCTTAAGGTGTTTAAAATTTACTATATGATTGCCTGTATTGTTATCATGTTATTAAATTAATAAAGGTTGAAAGTTACACTTGAGGTTGTCTGTCCGCCAATTTCTACCATTTTCCAAGAATAGGGCTGTTATTGACGACTTTGAATGTACATAGTTTCGTCAAATCTCAACCAATTTTCAATCCGTTTGTTTTGTATTGTTGGTCTTGAAAAGGTCTTAAACATGGTAATTAAATTTTAAACAAATATTCTAAGAATAATTTTGACTTGGAGTCCCTACTCACATGTGTAAAGTTCCATGGAAAAAAGATCGATAATAATAACACACTGACCTGTATTTGTTTACCATCCATTTTCCAAATGGCGTCGCATGACGTCACATAAAGCCGGTCAAAGTTCAATAAAGCACATGATTTTGTCATAGGTCAACCAAACTTAAAAAGTAAACCAGATTAAGAAAGTACAGTATTTTAGCTTTTTCAGTGTAATTGATTTGTCTGAAAAATTTCAAAAGATGTTTTTTTTTAAATAGTTTGAAATTGAAGTATTAAAAATTAATTATGTGATGCAAAAATTAAACTTGCTTACCCACATAAAAAGTATTTAATCCAGTGAATTTTGTGTTTTTGCTTTTGTCAATACAATCTATTAGACCGACATATTTTGGTAAAACAATTAATGACTGATTTCAATTTATTCTAATCACATTTATTATCACAGAGTGGTAACAATACAGTTTTGTTGATGCTATTTGTAATAATGACAGGTTATTTTTAACCCAGATAATCTCATTTTTCTGTCTGGTTTAATTTAATTCTCTGTTCAATTTATGCTATAAATTTTGATTATTGCTGTTAAATTAATTCTTTTTCTATCTTCTCTGTGAATTTCATTTCAATACCCCAAGAAGTAAGGGGTATATTTGTTATTAAAGCAGCAGTGGAAATGCAAAATAATCTGCCATTTTGTGACTAATGGAGAGCACTTGCATGTATTTTCCTGGTAAAATAGGCCATTTTCTAGAAAATGGTGGAATCTGAATGATCAATCATCATATTTTCAAAGTATTTTAAAATACAATTTGCTTGGCCTACATTCCAGAAACGGTCATGAACTGTGATGACGATTATGTCAACAAACCGGAAAAATACAAATGTTTGGGGAATACCATCGATGGAAACATATTTAACAAGCATAATGATCAGGAAAAAAAGACATGAGTAAAAAGGATCTTTTTTACTTGCATGGAATTTATTCAATTCAAACTTCTCTGTTTTAATCTCATCTTGTAATTTTTTTGAAAAGTATTCCCTCAGTGTTTATGTACGCTATGAATATACAGAATGACGTCATTGGTCTCGTGCTGCGCGAGAATTGTAAATCAAAACAAGTGATTGACTTTATTGCATGACCGAGCAGATGTCACGGTAGGATATATATTTTTTTTTTTTTGCGGACCATAGGCATAGGTCAAAATGAATGTAATCAATTACATTACGATTACATGTAATCTAAAAAATGTCCGATTACAGATTACATTTGATTACATGAAAAATGTAATCGATTACAACCGATTACGATTACCCCATGTCTGCAATGAGGCTCGACACAAAATTTAACAATGATTGAAATTCTGAATGACATTTGGCGTCAACACAGTATTTTCTTAAATCAATTTGGATTGCTCATTCATAGATGTAATTCTATTGACTAACCTTATATTTCTAGCTTCTAAACTCGAGGCTGTTGTATGTTCGGGACATCAAAGTCAAAGAAATTGTTAAAATTGTCACAAAACATCAAAATGGTTTGAATTTTGGTAGCAAATTCAAACTCCGGAAATAGCAATAACTTTCTATTATCGAATCGTTGACGGACACACTGAATTTCCGCATTGTAGGAAAAGTACTTCTAATTTTTGGATATGGTAATTTTATTGGAAGTAATTAAATCTTGGAGATACAGACAATGGTCAAAAATAGGCACACGCTTCCAATTTACCCTATATATTTCATATAAAACTACAGTTTTTCAAAATATTATCTTGAAATCAATTCACGTCCGATTTTAATCATTATTTCATCAAGGAAAGCAGAAAGATATATAGTTTATAGTAGTAATTTTGAAATAACTTTTTGAAGCATGTTTTTCAAATCGCCATGGTTTAAACACAAACGTAAATAATTTTTCTACAAAGGTACTATCTATTAAAGCATTGTATTTCGAAAGAAATTAATTCAGTTGTGTGTTTAGCTTGTATATTCTAAAAATGTTTATCATAGAAAATTATTTTGAAATTATACAGTAAAACTACATACAATTCTGTTTTTATTGATATAAAAATTATCGAAATCGGGTGTGAATTGACTTCAGGATAAGCTTCTGAAAAATTGTAGTTTTATATGAAATATATAGGGAAAATTGGAAGCATGCGAATACTTTTGTCCATTGTCTGTACATTTGTATATATTGCCTTATATATCACGTTCTACTAAGTTCAGTGGAAAGAAGAACGATTAACGATCAAGAGGCCACCTTTGTCTTTGTCTTTGCCACCGATTCGATCCTCGTACATGGCGTTTTTGTTATGTTTTTTTTTTATTGCTATTGATATACAACTATAGCCAGTTGTATCATCTTAACGCAAACTTTGAATGTAGCTAAATAACAACACAACTTAGTCACATTTTTACTGATGAACCTGGAAATGCAAAAAGTCCCTATCAACCATGCATTTTTGGAATCAGGAGATCAACTACTATCAAATTCAAAGTCATATCTAGGGAATACCTTCCAATTTGAACAATTCACTTTTTAATTAAGATCATTTCCCTTTTCCAGTGAAATACCTTAATGATTTATCTTTTTATTAAAATACGGTTGTCTGACAACGACTTGCATATAAAATATATCCTGAAATACGTTACCAGGACGTAAAAATTACGTTTGAGCTTTTACGTTAACATCAAGACCATATCCGTACGTAACAAAAACGTTCAAACTACAGTGTCACAACGACTTGCATATAACGTATTCTGAATACGTTACCAGGACGTAATAATTACGTTTGAGTTTTTACGTTAGCATCAAGACCATATCCGTACGTAACAAAAACGTTGGAAAATACGTTGTCACAACGACTTGCATATCACGTATTTAAAATACGTTGTGGCAACGTAATTTTCACGTAAGAAAGGGACCTGACCAAACAGCAACCAAACTGCAACGTTGTGAATACGTAGTGTGCTAGCTGGGAATACAGATATAATTGATTTTATTACGAAGGCTTCTTACGTTTGAATGAAAAATTGTTAAAGATTTGTTGTTGGTTTCCGAGACTGGTGTGTCCCTAGGGCCAGGTTTTTTTTCTCAACATGCCCCGCTAGAAACTGTAATAATAAAAACATCAGCATAATATTTGACATCATAACAAAATTTGTTTTAGACAATAACCTACATTTTCTAATATTAACATACATACAATTCAATATAGAATCTATAATATCATTCAAACTCATAGACACTTTGGAAGTTTTCAATAGTGGTGTAAACCAGAAGTCGCCCCCAACTTCCGGTTATAGTAATCCTATAGCAATTTGTTAACCCCCGACTGGTTAGCCCCCATCCAGAGGCTAACTCTGGACAACCCCACATCTATAGTTAGACACATGAAAATTCTCAGTCTATAAATAGACAAATGGAAATCCAATAATAACATTTCACACAACAGACCCCTCCTCTTTTCTTTTTTTATCTTTTTACACATATCTCAATAATTAGGTAATAGTTGTCGTAGTAACCCATAATAAAATTATTGGATTTCCATTTGTCTAATCATAGACTGAGAATGTTCATGTGTCTGGCTATAGATGTGGGATTTTTCAGAGTTAGCCTCTGGATGGGGGCTAACCAGTCGGGGATTAACAAATTGCAATAGGATTACTACAACCGAAAGTTGGGGGAGACTTCTGGTTTATACCACTACTGTTTTCCTAAAAACTACTTCCACTGATTATATGGTAATTTTCATGGGCAAGCTTCTGATGTTTATGCCTATGTTTGAATGGTACAAGGTAGTTTATTTTCATGGATAACATTTTGAAACCTGTGTCATACATTGAACAGATGCAAGGTAGCTTATTTTCATGGAAAACGTCATGACTCCTATACCATGCAATGAAGGAATGTGAGGTAGCTAATTTTCATGGGCAAGCTTCTGATGCTTATGCTTATGTTTGAATGGTGCAAGGTAGTTTATTTTCATGGATAACATTTTGAAACCTGTGTCATACATTGAACAGATGTAAGGTAGCTTATTTTCATGGAAAACATCATGACTCCTATCCTATGCAATGAAGGAATGACAGGTAGCTAATTTTCATGGTCAAGCTTCTGATGCTTATGCTTATATTCATGGAAAACGTCATGACTTCTATCCCATGCAATCAAGGAATTATTCTGACTACGAGTCAACTAGTCTTTGCCTTTATTCTTTTACGCCATGTGCCAATATCAATTGTATAGTCTTTGGTTTGATCAGATCGTTGATCGAAACCACGATCTACCGCACATGATCAAACATGGGGTTAATCGTAATTTGTAATAGTAATCAGTTGTAATCGATTACATTCTTTCATGTAATCGGATGTAATCTGTAATCGGTCATTTTTTAGATTACATGTAATCGTAATGTAATCGATTACATTCATTTTGACCATGTAATCATGATTACATTTAGATTACTTTTCATCATTTTGACTGATTTTGTCTGAAACATATATCTCCTTAGATATTTAATGTATGATTTATGTAAATGAAGTTTCTTCATGAAATTTATTAAACAAATAATGTAGAATGGTTTACTAGAAAAAATATAAAGTTTATTGAAAACTGAATAAAAAAGTATGTTATGAAATTCAATTGTTAAAAACTCAAAAAAAATCTATTAAAATAAAGTGGCAATCACAACATGATCAAAAGATATTATTCTATGTTTAATTGCAATCAAAACTATCACAGCTACAAACAAAATATTAAGCATTAATTATGGCTTCAAAGACTTGATATCCAAACAAATAAAGTCTCATGATCAATTTCAATTTCTTTAGGGTTTCAAAATTCAGTAAAAACAGTTTGTCTGCTTGTGTAAAACACAACAAGCTGTAAAATTTATAAATTATCTGACACAACTTTCAAGATTTCATATATGAAATTGTTTCTATGAAAACCTATCACCATGTCCTCATGATTCCCATAAGTTAAAGAAATATTTTATATAAACCAAAACAATCTCATGAAGATTTCTTATACAAGTTTAAAAAGAGATCTAAATTTGAATAAAGATATTATATAAAAAGCAAACTGTAAATTATAATTTTCAGAAACATTTATTTATGATGCTGTATGTAGTAGAATAACAAAATATTTTCAATCATACATATTACAAATTAAATGATAAAATAGCAAGCTGTAATATTTGTAAAAATTTGATTTTTTTTAAAAGAATATTCCAATTGGACTTAAATCTGATATTCAGAGATATGTGATATTTCTGCTTTTCATTTTGGTGCTGATTTTCCTTTTAATATTGGATTATATGATAATTTTCATTATTTGTGGGTTACTTAAGCAGCTTGTAATGGATATTTTATTAAACCGATTTACATAAATTAAGGATATAGTTTTCATATTTAGACTGAGAAATTGTACATATTTTTAAGCAATTTTTTAAGAATCAGAATGACTTTTGTTTTTTATCATCTGAATTATATATCAAGGACAAACATTCAAATGGTGTGAAATTTAGTAATGGTGATTGTTACATAATTTGGTGTCATAAATGATACCTTAATTACAAATTTTATCAGGTAATTAACTGCTAGTTTATTATCCCCAATAGACTTTCACAAGATGTTTGAAATTATTTGACATATGTTATTAAAATGTGCAAATGTACATTATAATATTTACAAATAGTATGAGATGGAATGAATATTGGTCATAGTAATAAGACACAACATATTTTATGAAAGAAAGGAAAATGAGAATTGCTGTTTATAATTTACAATGTACTGTATGTTATTGCATGTAATGATCACATTAAAACTGAATTTTAATTCATAATTCTGAGTAAGAAATACATTTAAAAAAAAGAAGAGATATTGGACAGATGCACATGAGAAAAAATTAAATAAAACATTAATATATTGGTTGTCATGACATTAAATGTAATCAGTAATGTAATTGAAGTAATTGTAATTTAATCGATTACATTTGAAAATTGATGTAATCGTAATGTATTGTAATCATGAAAATTGGAAAGTAATTGTAATGTAATCGATTACATTTGAAAGTAATTGACCCCAAGTCTGCAGTGACATGATGAGAGTACTCTTAACTATTTCACCAGAGGAGCGTTATTGCTTGTTATAACTAAGGGTCTTATTTCTTTGGAATAGATATATACATTTTGCATAAGCAAAACAGAAAATGCATTATCTACAGATAAATAGTATGGTGATTGATATATACATAGAAACTTGTTCATGTCATATAAATTATGCATTGTTATTAAAAGGGGCTTCATTTGTAATAACTTGTACCCAATGCATTTCAACTTTTGATGTATAAAATAAACTCAAAATATATTCCTTGTAATGTGACAGTACGTCAAGTTGAAACTTTAAACTTTCTTATGGCTTAGTACAATAAATATTATTTTAAAAAAATGATTAAATTGTATATCAGAGGAAATAGATATTTTTGATATAGAGATTAATAAACGAATTTTTCCATATCAGCCCGTGTATCATTCCGGGACCCCTATACCAACACGATGTCGAGGGATGATAGTCGGGATGATAATGAAAAGTTCATATTAATCTTATTATCATATACTTCCTGATTCTTGTTGACACGATTGGTAGGGATGTAACCAGGATACAAATTACTTTTAAATAATTTACGTTACGTTTCATATTTTGTTCAAGAATTGTGATCATCAGAATTTACTTCCCGTGAAAAGTGATAAGTAAAAATTATTTTTCGTGAACCGCGATGAGAACCCTAATAGCTATCTCCCATTCATCTTTTTGAGTCAGCTATACATTTTGATTCGTTTTCAATTTTTTTTTTGGGACTTGAATTTATATATATTTTATATCGAAATAACTGATTTTCATCCAGCTTTTGCTCCATGTAAATGAATAGGAGATTGCTATCCATTTATGGGATAAATCTATCTAATTAAAATAGATCTCCTCGCCTACACCCCCCCCTTTTTCGTTCAAAAATACTAATTATCAAGAATCTATCAAAACCTGGTAAAAGGGGAATAACTGGAATAGTATTTTTAATGTATTATCAAGGTAGCAAATGTTCATGGCTATCATTTGGAACACCTTTATGGTTTATGAAAATCTCGTTCCGAACGTCAAAAAGTAGCTAATTTTCATGGTTGCTAATACTGGATCTCAACTTTATAAAATTATGACACACAAACCTTTTAAATACTCCGTAAATATAAGAAAAATTAAATACATGTAGGTAATTCTACATATATCAACAGAACTATTTATTCGTTTATATTCATATCGGTTTTATGGTTTATGTTGAAGAAAAAGTCAGAAAATGTGCGATTAAGGTATTGTGACGATATAGACAAATATTTACACCCCACGGGAGTAAAACACATAGAAACCCGACTTTGACCGAAAATGGCTAATAATTTGAGTTTTGATTGATAAATTCTACTCCTATAGGTAAATATGTGTAATTTATTATTAAACATGTATGAATTATACATTTTAATCTAAAGATAGATCATCCATGTCTTTGTTTTGATCAATCTGGGTCAATACGTAGAGGTGGAAATAAACTCAGAACGTATCGACTTTTTAAAAATAGAAATTTATTGTAAAATAGCTTTGCCATTTTCACACCGGAGTGCATTCGCGATGTGGAGTTGCATCACTTAGAATAGAAACGGGTCGGTTTGAAAATTTGAGAATTGAAGAACGAATTTGTTGTTTTTGTAGTGATTTTATAGAGGATGAGGCACATGTACTTTTAAACTGTCCATTTTATGATGATGTTAGAGAAAATTTATTTAATGTTGCAAAAAGTTATACCGTTGATTTTATGTCTTTTAATAATGAAGAGAAAATAATGTTTTTATTCTCAAATGAAAATATGATTAGAATATGTGCCAAAACCTGTCTACAAATTTAAAAAAAACGTAGAAATAGTTTATACTGTAAATAGTTCTTCCTTTCTTATATATGTACATCAATTGTAGTTTTTATGTTATTATGAAGTTATTTAAATGTATATAGTCTCTTATAATTCTGTATTAAATGGCTCTTAATATTGATGTGTATGTACTTTTAATATTTGTTATTGTACAAATACTATGTTTAAGAGATGAGACTTTAATAAAATATTGAATTGAATTGAATTGCGTTCTGTGTTATCATACAGGGTCATAAATAATTAATGAGCTCGGCCAGCAGACGATCAGAAGTAATTTGTTTAATTAAATCTAATTAAACAAATTTCTGTTGATCTGAGATGGTTATTTGGTCATTTTATTGATTTATCTATCTTATTTTCAAGTTGTTGTCCAACTTAAAAATTATGAAAAATCGTAGACACTGTCACTTTAAACAGCATTATCTTGAATATGTTTCTCCTTTCCCACATTCCAAATGTCTGGACATCAACACGTTTACATAGTATACAGTCAAACCGGCCTTAAACGGCACCTCTATATAGCAATACACTGTCTATAAAGTGCACCTCTATATAACAAAACACTGTCTATAAAGGGCACCTCTATATAACAAAACACTGTCTATTACGGGCACCTCTATATAACAAAACACTGTTTATAAGGGGCACCTCTATATAACAAAACACTGTCTATAACGGGCACCTCTATATAACAAAACACTGTCTATAAAGGGCACCTCTATATAACAAAACACTGTCTATAACGGGCACCTCTATATAACAAAACACTGTCTATAACGGGCACCCCTATATAGAAAAACACTGTCTATAAAGGGCACCTCTATATAACAAAACACTGTCTATAAAGGACACCTCTATATAACAAAACACTGTCTATAAAGGGCAACTCTGTATAACAAATCAGTCTATAAAGCACAGTCTCATGTTCCCCATTAATGAATAGTGCATATAATTTTAACCTGTATATAAAGATTAACTGCTCTTAAAGGTTCATATTTTTATGTATCATTGAGTGGCTTTTATATACAGATTTGACTGTAGTTAGACACATTATAACAAAGTAATCTTTCTGTCAATACCGAAGCGAGATGATTACCAAGGTTTAAGGAGATTAATTTGTAAATAATGAAGACTGTCATACAAATAGAAATTAGAACTACAAATAAAAAATATATAAACTACATACTGCAAAGTAAACTTTCTGTCAATACTGAATTGTACGGTGACTGATTAAGGCCATGCGGGGAAAACAATAACTATTTTCTTCCCTCAATATAATATCTTGTTCCCACAACTAATTATTTTGTTCCCACAAGAAAGATATTTTGTTCCCACAACATACTATTTTGTTCCCACAACATACTATTTTGTTCCCACAACATATTATCTTGTCCCCTCAATATATTATTTTGTTCCCACAACATATTATCTTGTCCCCTCAATATATTATTTTGTTCCCACAACATATCATATTGTTCCATCAATATATTATTATTAATATTAATTAATTATCCCCCTCAATAGAGGCCACCCATCTTATAAGGTCAGATTTCAAATATACTGAGATAGGAAAATACTAATTAATTATCCCCTAAAGAGAAGCCATCCATTTTATGAGGCCAGATTTCAAATGCACTGAGATGGGTGACCTTTCTTCAGGGGGAAATTAATTAGTATTTCACTATCTCAGTGCATTTGACAGCTGGCCTGATAAGATGGGTGGCCTCTGTTGAGGGAGATAATTAATAAGTATTTTACTATTTCAGTGCATTTGACATCTGGCCTGGTAAGATGGGTAGCCTCTCTTCAGGGGGAAATTAATTAGTATTTTGCTATCCCATTGCATTTGAAATCTGACCTTATAAGATGGGTGGCCTCTCTTTTAAGGGAGATAATTAATTAATATTTTACTATCTCAGTGCATTTGAAATCTGGCCTGATAAGATGGGTGGCCTTTCTTGAGGGGGATTATTAATTAGTATTTTGCTATTTCAGTACATTTGAAATCTGGCCTTATAGTTGGGTGGCCTCTCTTTTAAGGGAGATTTCTGGCCTGATAAGATGGGTGGCCTCTCTTCACGGAGACAATTTACTAGTATTTTACTATCTCAGTGAATTTGAAATCCGGCCTTATAAGATGGGTTGCCTCTCTTTTAAGGGAGATAATTAATTAGTAGTTTACTATCTCAGTGCATTTGAAATCTGGCCTCATAGGATAGGTGGCCTCTCTTGAGGGAGATAATTGATTAGTATTTTACTATATTGAGGGAACAAGATAATATGTTGTGGGAACAAAATAACTATACTATGGGAACAGCATTTCTTACACAAAGGATAAAGTAGTTCTCAATTTTCACGGGAAAAGCTTATATGCCCTGTTACCCGCCAAAGGTAATCGTCGCTTCACGATTTTTCAGTGTTATTTATAACTCTGCTTGTGATCCGTTGTTAATATTGTTTGTATATGTGATTAAAATAAAACATGCTTTACAAAATATAACGATAGCCAAAGTCTAATCTAACCCGAATAATCCAGTCGTTATATTACGCTCCCGCTGGCCGCTACATTAACGCCTGGATGATAACTTGAATAATACTTCGCCCTCTATCGGCACTATCGATGGTTAATGCAGCGACTAGCGGGAGAGTAATATAACGACTGGATTATTCGGGTTACCTGGATGCATTCATTGAAAAAATCCGTCAAACCGGAAATAGTAAATCGCTATGACTTATGGGTATTACGACATAAAATAGGAGGAGCTAAAGTGTTTGTAAATAATGTCCAATGGAGCGATGAGACGATGTAATGCTGTATGCAATACACATATCCGGATAAATACAACCAAACATGAAATAAAACTTAAATGAATAATTACTATTTTTTAAATATTAGAACATAATGATTTTTATTTCAAAGTTGGAAAGTAAATAAAAGCTTGAATTGAATTCACTCTTATAATGATTTTTTAATTTCATTTAAAATAAAGATTTAAAAAAATGTATTTTATGATACTGATGGCTGATTAAAATGGTATTACGACATAAAATAGGAGGAGCTAAAGTGTTTGTAAATAATGTCCAATGGAGCGATGAGACGATGTAATGCTGTATGCAATACACATATCCGGATAAATACAACCAAACATGAAATAAAACTTAAATGAATAATTACTATTTTTTAAATATTAGAACATAATGATTTTTATTTTAAAGTTGGAAAGTAAATAAAAGCTTGAATTGAATTCACTCTTATAATGATTTTTTAATTTCATTTAAAATAAAGATTTAAAAAAATGTATTTTATGATACTGATGGCTGATTAAAATTGTTCTCTGATTATAAGAATAAGAATTAGATAAGAAATTAAAATTGATAAAAGGCAAAGATTTATATAATTAACTCACATTTCATTTATTTAGGCTAACTTGGGTCAGTTATCAATTAAAGACAAAAATGGTTTTAAAAAAAATCAGTCTAATAAGTATTTACCTAAATAACGATATTGTGAGATGGGTATTTCTTAATAAATTGTATTAAAAATCACTTTAATTTATGAAATAATCAACTTTCTGTTTACATATTTATTTTCAATAACATTTCTTTATTATTTCATCCCATTTTCCTTAATTTAACTTGTGCATATCCATATTTATACAATCTTATGTTAACGGCAAGTTACGTGTGTCGACCCTATTATCCACAATAAATTCACTTTTATTGTCCCACATACATTACAAAAATACATGTTAGATGTGTATTGTGACATTTTAGCAAATTTAGATTAAAACATAAAAACTTCAAAAAATGATTACACGGTGTTTTATTTTTTTTAAATCTTTAAAGATTTGTGAATCTATGGCAATTTAAATCATAATTATGAGAATAAAGGTGTATTTGTTTTCTAAATATGCAAAGACACGTGCTCATTCTCTGTGTTTGTTTTGTCAATATTTACAAACGGAAGTAAAGGGAGTAACTAATGCGCATACGCGCTAATATCTGACATTTGATTGGTCGGCTGAACCAGCCAGCAGCTGACGGATTTTTACCATTAAGAGCGTTCAAGCCCTCATCCAGCGATAGTGCCGATAGAGGGCGCAGTATTATTCAAGTTAAGTCTAATCTATCTTTTAAAACTCGTGTTGTGTCATTTGTTTACAAGTGTTTGCGTATGATTTTTGTCAACAGTTGGCACTTATCGATTTCCCTTATTCACTGAATCAATCAGCTGACCGAGTTATTGACGTCACAGTGAAATGACATACATTTCTAATAACAGTGTTTGTGTTGATTTCGTTTAAAGACAAACGTTTTCTTTACTATTGTTATATTTATTGTGATATGAAAGTCGAATTTTAAATATTATTACAATTTGAAACGTTCGTGATTTGGTGTTTCTTTTGCGTATTATTTCATTGATGGTTGTGATACGGTCATCCTAATAGAATTTCACCGCAAAGAGAGAGAAAAAAAATTTGTTGGGGGGGGGGGGGGGGGATGTGTGTAAGAAAAATAATCAAACACCGATGGCAGGTCAAGATCAAGAAATCTCAGACACCCTCGGGTAAGATTTCAATCGTTCTCTGACTCGGGCAAGCCTCTATTATTCTCACCCCTTGGATAAAGTAGTCCGATAATTTAGGTGGAAAAGATATATAGAATCTAACACCGGCAAAAGTGCAAGACAGGGAAATCTCCGACACCCGAGGGTAAGATTTGAATCGTTCGCTGACGAGGCTCGCCGAGTATTTTCTCACCCCTTGGATAAAGTAGTCAGTTAATTTAGGTGGAAAAGATTTTTCTATCTTACCCCGGCTCCTGGGTAAGACAAGCTACACGCCCTTATTCCCGCAAAATTGTTTTCCATTGTTGAATTAAACTGTCGATTTATAGATATGCATCCGGGTACCTGTAAAGTGCGAAACGAAATAGAAACGAAACGAAACCGAACGAAACGAAACGTAACGTCGTTTCGTTTCGTTTGATTTCGTTTCAGTGCATGAAAGCCCGTTTTCAAGTATTCGTAACTTGCAATATCAGTAGAAAGTTTAATTCATAACTATTGGATCAGTTTTGCAGAAAATATCTATTAAATACACAGCTACTGCGATCATCAAACGTTTGAAAGAAATATAGGAAATCAATGTCAAGTTTTCACACAATCCCTTACTCCCCTTTTTTATTAAGCAAAGCCCAAAAATTCTAAGCCCCGTGGATTAAACCCCCAAAAGTATACAGGTCCTGCGAACCACAAATGTAATATATGTACAAAGTTTAAAAGAAATATATGAAGGTGTTCTCAACTTTCGACGTGACATGTATATCTTGACCCCCCCCCCCCCCTCCTTTTTTTTCAACACAGTCCAATAATTAAAAAAAACTTTGGAGTAAAACCACCAAAAGTATACAGCTCCTGATAATCTCAAATGTAATAACTGCAAAGTTCTCAAGTTACGGCGCGACACAGCACGGCAGCTGAGAATCTGTGACGAACAGTTTTGGATCTTGCGTGTTTCTACGGACGGCGGTGGTACTGAACTCCCCGACGCCTATAGACGGAAAATAAAATTCCAATTTCCATTTATGTTTTATGGTGTCGAGAAAATAGCCAAAACCCTAAAATTGGGAAAAAAAATTCAAGGGATACAACTTATAAACAGATTTCGATGAAAAATTGATGTGATGAAGATCTCGTCTAATTGCTGATCATTTTTGTTTTTTATTTTAGTTTTTTTGCACTAACAATTTATTTGCTACTTAGTTTCTGAGATTTCCTTTCAAAATATGATTATCATTGACGTCTAAGCATTCGTAAAAAAATCACAGTTACAATAATGGAATTATTTCCACAAAATTTTCGACGACCTCCCATTAGTTTTACTAAAACAGGGCATCTATTGGTACATTAAATGATACCAGTTAACAAATCAAATATCTTTATTGTCAAATAAACAAGTAAATGTTTGTGACAAACAATGAAAAAAAAAAATAGGAAGACATTATCAAGAGAGAAGAAAAAATATGCGAACATCAGGACTCTTCTATTTCAGTTCTAATGACCGTTTTAAAAAGGAGCCGATTAACTTCATATGCTCTTTTGACAGTGGGTTTAGTAAAAATGAAATCTTAGAACTAATTGTATTTAATTAAAAGTTCATCCCAGTTTAGCATATTAAAAACTGTTTGCCTTGGATCTTCATACCCCGCCACGTTTCACATATTTTCAGTCTTCAAACTGTCACAACTTTTGAACCAATTATCTAATCACACTGAAATTCGAACTTCATCTGCATTTTATGGTACCAAACAACAGTACAAAATTTGAAATCCGTTCTCAAGTTATATCTGGAAACCATTGGGGGCGCACGTAGGGATGGACGGACACATACACATCAAACCAAACGAAGGGTATCACATAATACCTCGCCACTTAGTGTGGAGGGGTATACTATACCATCGGCTGAATTAGAATTAAATGTTGATGTAAAATATGTCGGCGAAGACGAACGAACGAACAGATAAAAGGGAGAGTTGGCACGGTTTGGGGGAAATGGGAAAGAGGTAACGATTTCGGGAAATGGGTAACATGTGGCAAATATTGAAGGATAAGGGAATTGAAAAGGCAAAAAAGAATTGTTAAATGTAATTGATAATTTAAAAAAATGGTCCAAATTGTAGGAAATTTGGAATGGGAATTACTTAAAAATGTGGAAATTAGGAAATCTATATACGCCCGTATCACAAACACTCGATTTGTGGACCCCCCTTTTCGAGAATTTCGCCTATATCAAGAAAAATCACATATAAACTCTTCTGAAAACTGCGCCGTATACTAGGAAATATCATTTTTCCGACACTGCACAAAATCCACACTGAGAGTGTGGTATTTTGTATCAAATAAGCATTATTTTATCGAACAGAAAAGAGGTAAAAAAAAAATATGTGATTTTTCTTGTTTTAGGCAAACTTCTTAAAAGGTGGATCCCGTGGTGGAGTGCTTGTGGATCGGTATCCCCCTCCCCCCATTAAAGACGGTTTCTTCGCTTAAATCCACCTGTATATAAAGAGGAAAGTACATGTAGGTATATTTGCATTTAGACATATTCTTACCGAACTGTAATCGTCAATTGCAGTTTCGTCCATTAGTTCTGCCTTGGGATTCAGAATAAAACTGAAGGGCCGAAGATGTACGTGACTTAAAAAGCAAAAGATCGTTCAAAGGGCGTGCGAAATTGTAAAGCCGCTGAACAACTTTTTCAGTTTCATTCTTCAAAGGAAATTACCGCCTTTGACATAGATGCCAACCATTACGATTTTTCCGTAATTTTTACGAATTTCGGACAAAAATTACAGTGTTATGTCAACAGTCTTCAAAGGAAATTACCGCCTTTGTAGTTTGATTGTTTTCTCTCGGCGACAGTAAAGATACGGCAGGGTAACTTCAAAAAGCTTTTGAACAGTTTGTGAGACCCTGCGTAAGGGGTAGCCAGGGATCGTATAATCACTAATATAATCATATGTTTTGCCACAGTAATCATTATTTTTTCCCTAAACGCGATACTCAAATAATCAGAAATGACTTTGGGAATCAGATAATCAGGAAAAATTACCCCTGTAAATAAAATCATCACTTAAATTGCCAAATAATCTAATAATCAAAAACCCTATTCACAGGCTCGTTTGTCGGTGCCTTTCAGTGTTCAGATTTAAGTTTTGATTTTCAGTGCAGTGATATTTCTTCTTTTTTCTTCCCCGCACAAAACGCATTTCTTTATTAAACTCTTCTAAATTTGGATAATCGGTATATTATAAACCCTCTTAGTCTTCATGCCATATTGAATTTTTTTTTCATTACATTTCGTTTTGGAAAAATTTCGTTTCGTTTCGTTTCGTTTCGTTTCATTTGATTTCGTTTAGTTTCGTTTCGATCGGTTTCGTTTCGTTTCGTTTGATTTCGTTTCGTTTCGTTCGGTTTCGTTTCGTTTCGTTTCGTTTCGTTTCTAATTCGTTTCGCACTTTACAGGTACCCTATGCATCCATGTTTTGGCAATACATGTATTCTAAATGTATTTCACAATCAAATACAATGTATTTTATAAATATATGATATATATGCTACTACAACAGCGATAAATACATGTAAAAAGGTTATTTGACGTTGGTCAAAGAGATAAAAAAAAAAAATTACGTTAGTTACTAACAAGGGAGAGCACTCTATATTTTCTCAAAGTAAACAAATATTGACACGATAGAAAGAGATGAGAAAAAGAGTCAAACACCGTAAAAAGTGCAGGTTTTTTTTTATTGTAGAATCTAATATGAAACCGGCACGGCCATGAATGCTCGTGCATCTGAAAATTATCTGGCAATTTCACGCTCATCTAGTGCATCAAAAAGTGTCGAGATTTTTTGAGCCGAGATATATTGGGGACGACTTTTTTTTAGGGCCGAATCTAGTCTCATTCAACCGAGCTGTCGTTCCTTTATTCGAGTTATCATTCCTTACGAAATCTCAAAAGTTAACTTCCGCGTAGAAACAAAGATTCTTGTCAGTATGTCAGAAGAGATTTAATAAATTAAAAAATAATATGAGGCAGGTGCAACCTGAAACGCTCCCGAAGAACAGTATTTTTTGTCCTGTTTACAAAATATCTTCTCCAGCGTATAATATCAAGAATTTTACAAAAAATTCTATACTGCAGTAGGCAGGGGTAGACAGCCTTTGCATTCGGCCTGCATTTCATAGGTACAATTGTAGCAAAAACACAAAAGGGAATGCATTGTATTTAGTAGATGGTATTAATTTCTATGAATTTAGCACAGTCATTAAAAAAACTTCAACTTATACTAGTCAAGATGTGACCTGAGATGCCAGGGAAGCATTCCAATTACTGCCTGCCCCATTATTATGTTCCCAAACATCCCATGATTTCCAAAATACTTATATTATTTCCACAAAATGTTTAGCTTATACCACAGACTCTATCAACATTCTGAATTGAAAAGATAATCCTATAGGTACTTATGAAGTCTCAGCTGCAGGAGGCTTGCTCACTTAACATAAAGGGGGTCAATCTGGCCGCCCCTCAAATTCAGGGTCTATCCACGTCTGACAATAAGTCGGTCAGTCATTGGATAATGTTTGATTATTTTTTTCACGTTTGAAAAGTAAACATTTTTTCTTTTTAATTATGTTCCTCATCTATTCTTGCTCACATGTGTAAAGTTCCATGTAAAAAAGATCGATAATAATTACATACTGACCCATATTTATTTACCACCCTTTTTCCAAATGGCGTCTTATGACGTCACATAAAGTCGGTCAAAGTTCAATAAAGCACATGATTTTGTCATAGGCCAACCAAACTTAAAAAGTAAACCAGATTAAGAAAGTACAGTATTTTAGCTTTTTCAGTGTAATTGATTTGTCTGAAAAATTTCAAAAGATGTTTTTTTTCAAATAGTTTGAAATTGAAGTATTAAAAATTAATTATTTGATGCAAATATTAAACTTGCTTACCCACATAAAAAGTATTTAATCCAGTGAATTTGGTGTTTTTGCTTTTGTCAATACAATCTATTAGCCCGATATATTTTGGTAAAACAATTAATGACACACTGATTTCAATTTATTTTTATCACATTTATTATCTCAGAGTGGTAACAATACAGTTTTGTTGATGCTATTTGTAATAATGACAGTTTTTTTTTTTACCCAGACAATCTCATTTTTCTGTCTGGTTTAATTTAATTCTCTGTTCAATTTATGCTATAAATTTTGATTATTGCTGTTAAATTAATTCTTTTTCTATCTTCTCTGTGAATTTCATTTCATTACCCCAAGAAGTAAGGTGTATATTTGTTATTAAAGCAGCAGTGGAAATGCAAAATAATCTGCCATTTTGTGACTAATGGAGAGCACTTGCATGTATTTTCCCGGTAAAATCGGCCATTTTCTAGAAAATGGTGGAATGTGAATGATCAATCATCATATTTTCAAATTATTTTAAAATACAATTTGCTTGGCCTATATTCCAGAAACGGTCATGAACTGTGATGACGATTATGTCAACAAACCGGAAAAATACAAATGTTTGGGGAATACCATCGATGGAAACATATTTAACAAGCATAATGATCAGGAAAAAAAGACATTAGTAAAAAGGATCTTTTTTACTTGCATGGAATTTATTCAATTCAATCTCATCTGTTTTAATCTCATCTTGTAATTTTGACGTTGAAAAGTATTCCATCTGTGTTTATGTACGCTATGAATATACAGAATGACGTCATTGGTCTCGTGCTGCGCGAGAATTGTAAATCAAAACAAATGACCGACATTATTGCATGACCGAGCAGATGTCACGGTAGGATATATATATTTCGGCTCTTCCAGCTGTATGTGTATTTGTGTTGGTGTTGGTAAAACACTGGAGCTGTGAAAATCTGTAAGTGAACCTACCTTATCATGCGGCTTATGATCTTCTGTGGAACTCTGTGACTAGATATCCTGACAAAAAAAGAATAATTATATATATAATTTGTTCATCAGAGTCTCTTCATGGCACAATTCATAAGTAATTATAGATTCGTAGATTCCCCTGGAAATTGTTTTTCATACAACATACAGCTAAGTCAATTTTTTTATCGTTTTTGCTATAATTCTGATTTCTTTTGTTACAATACACAGACATTTTACAGGGATTCAATTTTTGTTTCCAAAAAGGGGTCCCAATGAAGCAATTTTTTTTTTAACCACTTATAATTTAGAGAATATTTCTGACATTTATGCTAATTCCATGACAGTTCATTTCTTAACTAATATATTGTAACAGTTTTCTAACAAATCTAACAAATCTAACGACTTAATTTAAACAATTTATGATTATGGTTTAGGAAAATTTCAGCACAAAAAACAACAACAAAAAAGTGCAATATTAACCCATGCATTTATAACTGTACATTGTAAAAGATGTTTCTTTTTTTTTTATATAGAATTTTAAATGTGATAAGCTGTTCTACCCATCTTCCATTATAAATAATAAGGGTAATGTGTAAGCTAAAAGCACTACATTAAGCTACGTGTACATATGCACAAGTTGCTTAGTCTCTCTCTCCCTATTATTCATATGCCAAAGTCAACTAAGTAAGTTAAGCTACACTAACTTGAAATGGCAGCTGACAATAATAATCAACTTTTACAATGTACATTTTTTTTCAATCCTTAACAAACATAAAAAACCTTTGACGACTTACATTTGTTGAATCCATATTGATGTTTAACCATAGCAGGATTTTTCTGAATCTCATATAAACTGACTTTGAATTTGAAAAATAAGGTTAGCGACTTTCACGTCACCCACCTTTAGATGAAGCTTATTATTGAAAATTGCTTAGGAATTTAAATTATATAAATTCCTCTCATTGGAAACATTGAACTTTGTTAAAAACCCTATGAACAAAATTATTCAATAGTGATCTCATGAAAGTATGACATTTCTATACTGAAATAAATTTTCTAAATTGTTTTTCAATTAATGGATAAGGTTAGCGACTTCCATGTCACCCACCTTTTGGCTTTTATTATTATAATGTTTTTCTTAGACCAACCTAAAAGTACTTGATAATGTTTAAATAGGAAATTTTAGAGTAGGCTTTTCTACTATTAAGAAAAAAACTGGCAAAAATTGAGCTTTCTACTAGTTTTCATTTATTTGACAAGGTTAGCGACATGCACGTCACACACCTTATATACCATGCCAAAAAAAGAAACGATACATACTTTTTTCTTCTGGTTTTCTAATTTCCTTCCTTTTAATTTAGATACACAGTGACTGTGAAATTCTACGTATTTGGTCAGCAAAGAACAGATCTTATAATAACAGACTATTTCATTTCCTCAGGCTCATATAGACTACACAATAAATCACATGTTAAATTTCTAAAAATTCTCATAGTGTTTATTATATATGAATGAAGGCTATGGGTCTGCTGCTAATTTCACACACTGCATGATATATTTATTATCCTTTGAATCAAAGATTAGGAAAGATCTCAGCAAATTTCCATCCGTTAAGGTGTCAGATGATGACACCATAAAGGAGAATTTCTTGGATTAGAATTAAAAAAAAAAACATTGTTTAGCTTCTGTATTGAAATGTATAATTTTGGGAAATATCAAAAGAGGGTACCGTTTCTTTTTGTGGTTGGTATAATGTATTGTCCTTAGTACAGGACTATGCGAAGGGGAACCAAGTAAGATTAGTTTTACATCAGAGAATAAAATAGCATATTATTCAATAGTAACTTTGATGAACCAATTTTTATGTAAAAAGTTTTAACAAAGGACAATATTAATAAACTTCAATAAAACAATGGATCTTGAATAAACCAAGCGAAAAACCATATTAGTGCATTGAAAGTCTCTCGGTATCTAACAGTAATATTTATACTCGTAACTGTACATACAACACCAAAAAGCAGGTACATAATGTACCTTAAATAACATGAATGAAATGAATCTTTTTGCAAGTACAAAATGTATCTGTTGACCTAATTATCAATTAAACAACAATTAAAATATCAGATACATTTACTTGTATTCCTAAATCATTACATTGAAATGGCAAATAGTACTTATAATATTATTTTAAGCAAAATATCTAACAATAAAAAAACACAATAACACAATGATTCCACAATAAAACACAATAAATTTGGTCATGGAAATTGGAACTAGACAATTCTCTTGAAATCCCAACTATCATTCTCCTCCATCTCAACCACAATATCCAGCTCCTCCTCAACAACCTTAACAACCTCATCGACCTCAACAACACCTAAATCCTCATCCTCAACAACACCAAAAGCTTCATCCTCATTTGTAACAGCACATGGGAGATCTCTATAGATTGAATCACACATGACATTAAACCAAAGCTCTGATAGCGGGACGACTTCAATTTTAAAATCATAAATTTTCCAAACATGTGCAGCAATATACCAGCTTCTCCTGCATATGGTGTTTACATCTCGCAATTGATTCGCTATGCAAGGGCCAGTAGCAATTATTCTGATTTCCTGAAACGTCATCTTCATCTGAGAAACAGGCTACTGGACCAGGGCTATAAAAAGATTCGCCTTATTCGATCTCTTAAAAAGTTTATATTCCGATACCAATATCTTGTCGAAATATATTCCGTCTCTGCAGAAAAAATTATAAGCGATGCATTTTCATATAGTGAAAATGTATAAAGATAAAGAAGTCCAAAATGTCAAGAATTTTTTTGTCAATGTGTGACGTAAAAGTATTTTTGACATTTACGTCACCGAATATGGTACTGCTTTGACAACTATTTTACCTATTTTGTTCCTGTATTTAAATACTGTTACAGTGACAGCCGGAACCTTTGAACCGTAATGAGAGCGGGAGGTTTGGCGCCTTAAAATCTGATTCAACCCACCATTTCTTTAGAAATGCCTGTACCAAGTCAGGGTCATTACGGTTTTCACAGTTTTCCGGTTGTTGACTGATTTTGTCTGTTTATATAATTATGAGTTTGACTTTCCCTTTGTAAGATTGTTCGGAGTTCGGTAATTTTGTTATTACCTTTATTTAGTCATAGAAACTATGGCTCAAAATTTGTTGTATTAGGCTACAATTCCACATATTTTTCAAACAAAATTCATAAAGGTAAAACATGCTACTCGAGGAACAAGTGATCAGTATGCTGGAGTTCCTCATCGATAACATATTTGTCTCCTTTGGAGGGACACTGTTTCAGCAGGTCGTCGGCATACCAATGGGTACGAATTGTGCCCCTCTTCTAGCCGATTTATTTTTATACTCATATGAGTCGGAGTTTCTTCAAAAGCTTGTAAAAGATAAGAAGATTCATGAGGCTAGAGCCTTTAATTTCACATACAGGTATATTGATGACGTTTTATCTATCAATAATTCTAGATTTGCAGAATTTCTTCCATTGATATATCCTCCAGAGCTGGAAGTTAAAGAGACCACCGATACAGCTTCGTCCGCATCATTTTTGGACTTATACCTCGAATTTGACGACAGTGGTCAACTCAGTACTAAAATTTATGATAAGCGGGACGACTTCAATTTTAAAATCATAAATTTTCCAAACATGTGCAGCAATATACCAGCTTCTCCTGCATATGGTGTTTACATCTCGCAATTGATTCGTTATGCAAGGGCCAGTAGCAATTATTCTGATTTCCTGAAACGTCATCTTCATCTGAGAAACAGGCTACTGGACCAGGGCTATAAAAAGATTCGCCTTATTCGATCTCTTAAAAAGTTTATATTCCGATACCAATATCTTGTCGAAATATATTCCGTCTCTGCAGAAAAAATTATAAGCGATGCATTTTCATATAGGGAAAATGTATAAAGATAAAGAAGTCAAAAATGTCAATAATTTTTTTGTCAATGTGTGACGTAAAAATATTTTTGACATTTACGTCACCGAATATGGTACTGCTTTGACAACTATTTTACCTATTTTGTTCCTGTATTTAAATACTGTTATAGTGACAGCCGGAACCTTTGAACCGTAATGAGAGCGGGAGGTTTGGCGCCTTAAAATCTGATTCAACCCACCATTTCTTTAGAAATGCCTGTACCAAGTCAGGGTCATTACGGTTTTCACAGTTTTCCGGTTGTTGACTGATTTTGTCTGTTTATATAATTATGAGTTTTGACTTTCCCTTTATAAGATTGTTCGGAGTTCGGTAATTTTGTTATTACCTTTATAGAGACATGTGTGGATGAAAACCATCATAAAGGTCAACATATCTGTAGTGAACAACTTTTTTAAGTTTCTTATTGGTTCCCCTTCGCTTAGAATGTATTTTTACAAGGTCTTTGTCCCATCTTACAGTTCTTGTACCTTTTATAATGTTGACAGACATAATAAACGAGTTGAGTAAATCTACATCATATTCAAAGATTTTCTGCTCATTTAATATTATTTGAGAATCTTCTTGTTTAAATTTATGAGAAAAATGGTCTGTAACATTTAAAAGTGAAGCTGGCGGAATGGTAACACACTTTAATACTACATTGTAACAACGAACATTTTCAACAGCCTGACTTATTTCAGTTTGTACCTGCTTCACTCTGTCAGAGCTATTTTCTTCTGGATACCTTAAAATATATCCACCAGAGTTGAGGCTTTTTTTTTCACTGTCAAATTGCAAATCCCACCAGCAATCATAATAACTATTTGTGTGTTAATAGCGACGGGTAATGTTTTGACTTTAATCAAAAGCTTTTCAGAAATAGTTTTAATTGTACCTCCTGGAGCTACATCAATATGGATTTCCCAGTCATTTGAGAAAAGGTTATGTTGACTGAGGAAATCCTTAAAATATGCTCCTCTGGAATCAGTCCCGATCAAAATATGATGCATATTTTCCTATTGTGGAAAAAGAACCGATAATGAGTTAAGCTATAAGGGCTAGTGATGGGAATTTCATAATTGGTTATTGGTTTTGTGCAATTCAGCAAATTTTCGATTATAATTGAAATTTCAAACAGTAATTGTTCTTTGTGCTGTCTACTTTTATGCCGGTTGTTGAAGCAGATTGATAAAAACAGTGAATATATGCATTTATCTAAATTGATCTACAACCAAACCTACTTCTCTGTACTCATATAATGAGCAATGCCAATGTAACAAGCTAATTTTTTTTATACCATACTAAGGTATAGACCTTAAGTAAGATATTGCTATTAATTGGAGAATTTTTATTATAGATGATCACTTTTTTGGCAATAATTGATTATTGGGACAACACAAATACAGGCAATGATCAATGCACAAGCATCACAGAAAACAACTTGTCTAAATAGTAATTGCATGTTTCAGTAAATTTGGTACACATTTGATTCAATGGCCACAAGTATACCTGACTAGCAATATTCTTGAATGAATATAAATAAATTTGTGACATTTTAATTTGAGTTCCCCAATATTGAGGTTAATTAACACAACTAAGGTAATTAAATGGATGTATTTATGAAAATTTGTATACTTATGTAAATGAAATTTTGAAGAGGATAGAGGTCAGCGATTGTCACATCACCCACCTTTTGTATTTTTTTAATGAAATTGTTTTTTTTAGGAGTCCTTTACTCCATTCAGGTACATACAATGTATATATATGTAGATAGTATTGCATACTAATAAAAAAATCAAAAATAAATTATTTAATGTTCTGGAGTACACTGGTGCTCTGGTGTGCCATTATCAGGTTTCAAGTCATTATATGTTTCTAGATATTCATCTAAATATTTGAATGAAGAACAGCAATAAAAGCGCTATTCCTTTGATTGGACATTTACTGTACGTGAATAATCGTGCATATATAGGAATTTGTGTCATGAATTCTATTCCTTTCTTTTCTGTTAAATAGTGCAATACCATCAGGAAGACCTATGTACATGTTAATTAAATAAAACATAAGGAATTTCCATACAACACAGGTATCGAAAACATAGATATGGTCCTGAATTTCAAAGAGACTTGAATTATTGAATTTTAGCCAAGGGTTGTAAATATATGCCTTTTCATTATAGTAAACATCTTTGAGAAATAGGTTAGCGATTTTCTTATCACCCACCTAATTCTAAGGCTAATTGTAATACAATGTATCTGGAGGTCTTGAATAATCATGACTGGATTGAATAAATCATTGTACTTGAACTTTTTTGACAATATTCATTCGTAAATGCATTAAGAGAAATTGAGCTCAAGCAATCATTGAATCAAGTGGTTAGCGATTATCACATCGCCCACCTTTAATGGATACACAATATGTTTTTTTGTTGAGAGTAGAGAATGCATTCAAGTTGCATGCAATATTACAGTTATCCAATCACTCACTTGCATACATCTTTTTAGTACAAGAAACATTATGTAGATATCATCCTATGAAATATAGCTACATGTAGGTTTAATATTCAAAATACATGTAGTCAAGCTCAATATTGATGTTGGTACCTTCAAGAAGAGGTACACCTAGCAATATGCTAGAACACAACTATGCATTCTTATTTCAGTAGATGAGCTCACGGAGTACTGCATCTCACCCTGAATGATGTCATAAAATTATAGGGAAATATAGGACATATTTTTTCATTATAGATTTACTCTAATAGAAACTTAAGCTTTTAATGCCTTTTTATGTCAACGATTGTCACATCACCCACCTATTAAGTGATTAATTTATGGCTAAGGATGAATAAAAATTGTAATGACTTAAGATTAGCTAGATAACATTAACTTGAATGGTTTTAAAGTAAGTAGTTATGACCTTAAAATTTACACATATTTAATTAGGGTAAACACCACCCAGTGTCAGAATTCACACACAATAGGCTTAAACAATTATTTGGCTAGGGATTCTCACATCACCCACCTTTTTCAGATTTATATTCAACCCTGATCGTTTCATGTACAATAGTCTAGGTTAGCGATTTTCAAATCACCCACCTTTCAAAGAAGGTATGATCCAGTTGATAATTTAATGTTTCAGTTTAATTTGTTATCATAGTAGCTCAAATTAAAAAGGATACGGTTATGGACTTAGAAGAAACTAAGTTAACGGATGTCAGTTCATTCAATCATTCTATCTCATAGAATTTTGAATAAGGTTTAGCGATTTTCATATCACCCACCCTCAAAATAATCTGCAATTTATAGTTCTTGTATTCATTTAATTGCTACAACACCTGAGGTGATTAATACCAGGTAAACGATAGCGGACCAAGTGTCAGGTTAGCGATTTTCATATCACCCACCTGAGAACAAAGATGAAATAATCTAAAGTATGAAATGACAGATATGAATGCAAGATCAATCTCAAAACTATACCAAGTGTAGATGAGGACGGGCCTTAGTGGCCAATTGGTCTACGCCATTGATTTAATGTATAGATGATCACCCAACCAAACACAGTGGAACTGATTGTGAGTTTAAACGTAGCTTTCTTAACTACAAAAATTGGTGTGTTCAACTGTATGTCTTCAAGGTTCGTTAGTTACCGTTTTTAAGACGAGTTGTTCTCTTCGGGTACTCCGGCTTCCTCCACCATAAAAACTACCTGCCATATATTACCCATAAGGTACGTGTAAAAAAATTAAATGGTGTTCAGTATCCAACAACCAACCAACCAAAATGAGTACTTGTTTGCATGCATATGTAGTACCTGCATGGCTAATGACTTGAGGAGAACTTGATTTTCTGAATTCAATAGTCAAAACAACAGTTATTTCATATTTTTGGGAAAACTATAACTGTGTGGCTAGCGATTGTCACATCACCCACCAACCTAAACCAACAAATGAGTGGAAATAAGGACAGATCATAGAGACTAGCTAACACCAATTATAGAAAATTATTCATTAACAAGACAGAAATGAAAAATTTATCAGCCAAGTTGAGAAATTGCTTACAGTCAAATTGTAATAATAAGAGGACAATTAGCAGATTACACTGAACAACAGTGTTAAACTGAAGCTAACTTTGTAAGAAAAAAATAAGCACATAAAACGTAACAGTGTAGGTTAGCGACTGCCATGTCACCCACCTGAACAACTGCAAAGGACGCTGAAAAGTTTTTCTTATTCTTCTAAGCGTGGATTGTAAAGAGCCCTTTGAAGGAAAGAATGGAAACCAGGGTCATATTTCAAAAAAAATAATTGTCTTTTGTTTGAGAACATAGAACAGAAATCCTCTCTATCTCTTTTGTGCGTGCTGCAACTGTAGGGCTTTTGACAACATGACAAATTCTTTCCTGGTTTACTAAAACCGAAGAATGCCAAGCAAAATCAGGATCTGACAAATCGCTTCCAGCTGATTTGGCTCTAGATAGCGCAACAAACAAAGCACCAGGATTTCGCGATTCAAAAGACATTGCACCAGGGTTGATAACAATATAATTGAAAGGTTCACCTTGTCCTATGGTCATACCTTGGCACTTATGTATTGTGGTTGCCCACCCAAGTTTCAAAGGAATCTGTTTCCGGTAGCAACTTGCATGGCCATTCAATTTTTCTATCAACTGGAAAAATTGGAACAACTTTGCTGTTTTCCTGAATGAAGGCAGGACCTTTGTAAGTTTCAAATTCAACCATGACAGCATCTGGGAGTGAATTTTCTGGCCTTTTTTCGTTTAAATAAATTATCTCAACTATTGTTCCTGTAGCACCATTAAATAAACCATAAGGAACACACAAATCGACTGAAAGCATTACCTTAGCAGATTTACACAAGAAAAGAGTCTTTTGTAATCCACCAGCCTGTTCAATATCTGATGACTTAGAATGAAACCCCCGACATTCAGAAACAAGTTTTGCAATTGGATGTTCACTATTTAGTTCTAAAAGTTTTGACTTATTGCGACTCCAAACCTCTTCATGTGTTGGAAAAACAAACAAACCTTTGTCAGACATTCTATGCAGTAACTCTTCCCCATATTTCAGCCTCAAATTGTCCCACTGAAAGTTTTGTAACCAGGATGCTTGCAAAGATGTAGCTTTGTATTCCCTTAATGCCAATAGAACATCCTTCAACTGTTGTTGATCTTCAGCCTGTCTAACTATTTGTTGAAATTTTGCCACACTAGAACTCCATGCATAGATGCAGGACATTTTCCAGAAGAATTGTAAACTGGGGAATCTAAAACTGGTGGTAACTGTATATCATCTCCAAAGAAAACTACTACTGGTAATCCACCCCACGATGCTGCAGAATTGTGACCATGTCGAACACCACACCGACACATGAATTCCATCCATCCTAAGGTGGTGGAACCAATTAAAGACCTCTCATCGACAAGTATGACTTTAAGACCCTCACAGTTTTTTTGTAAGCTTTCTCCAGTTGAACCCTCAGGTGCTTTCATGTCCTGTCCCCTTTTAGTAGTGGGAATTTTAAGAAAACTGTGAAGAGTTACCCCAGAAATGATGTTTGCACTACTTCCTGCTGGACATAGTACTTGTACAGCTTTGTTTGATGAGAATATAGTTCTGATTGCCTTAACTATACACTTAATAAGAAAAGATTTTCCAGAACCAGCCGTACCTGATACAATCATTCTCAAAGGTTCAAGCTCATCAGGATTTTCTATATAATTATGTATACATTTAAGAACAATATCAAAGGCAAACTTTTGATCTGAGTTCATTTTAGAGAGATCTATATCTGGGATGCTCAAATTTTTATCATCCATATTTGAGCTGGTCTCCTTCAAATCATATTTAAACCATGCAGATCCCAAATCAGGGGTATACTGGAAAGAACGTTTGTTCCAATCAAACTCGGGACCACCGTCATCATAACAAAAGTCAGCAAGATCTTCAAATTGCTTACATGGATGGATTAATTCCATCCAATCTGGTTGATCACAGCTTTCAACCAAGTCATCATCATTTTGGTTGTCATTACTTTGTTCTTCTATCTTCTGCTTAGCCTTTTCTACATCAGCCTTCATGAAATTTGGACAATCTGATGACAGCAGAAAAGATTTCATCAGATCAACCCAAGAAGTACCTTCAGGTTTAATATTTGAAATCCTTCGCCAATTAAGAGAATGCAATATTAACATATTTTGACAGTAATTTTCTTCAAGAGGCCAAGAAGCACGTGAAAAAGCTGTCAAGACCGGGACTTTTCCGTTCTTACAAATGAAATTATAAAATGACGACTGATCCTTATCATCTCTCTGAAGGTACCTATCCAGGGGTGTGTTTTTTGTAATGGTTATTTCAGACCCATCAGTACGTAGAACTCGTGAACCTGACAAGCTGATGTTTTGAAAGGTGTGACTAGACCTATGCAATGGTAATCTAGACAACTCGTAAGATGCTTCAACAGCAGGTATATCCCTTTTTACAGTATTCATTAATAACTTAGTACACATTGATTTTGGTGTTGTACTAGTTGATTCATCAGAACATGAATTTATAATATCCTTGAAAAGGTCTACAACAGAACCAGTGGGCTGATTGCCTTTACAAGCATAACCAGATACATATTTCTCCACTGCAAGTATTTCATCAACAGATGGATTATCTGGATCACTTTTTGAAAGAATGAGAGAGACATCACCATTAGCCCTCCAACCCTGAGTGTGAAACCTCGAATGCTGAACAAGCATGTGATGGTCTCTAGCCATTTCAAGCCTAAGGGAACCATTCTTATCAGTTATTATGGCAGGTGTTTGTCTCAGCTCTTTTCCAGAGGAAAATTCTGTTCCAAATTCCATACGACACTTTTTTCTTCGCCCAGATTTAGATGTTAAACAATAATCAGAACACCTGTGAATATTAAAACGATTTGTCAGAAGTAAATGATCCTCTAGTAAGGACTCTTCAGATGAACTGACATCCATTAACAATTTTATAAGGGGATTTGTTTCTTCAGGTGGTAATGGGGCAGTGCCTTCAGGAGGAGGCCAAAAGTTTTTTCTAGGATTTCCATTTTCATCCTTACCAGCTGGATGAGAAGCAGTAAGACCGAATTCAGAGGAAGCCCAATCAGATAAATGCTTAGCACAATCCTCATCTGAAAGGCCCTCCTCCAAGGCCTTGCTTAACAATGCATGAGGCTCCTTATCATCTCTCCAGCAAAGACCGTGCCAGTGCACCATCCCCCTAAATTTAGCAAATTCTTGCCGATACCAAAAGGAAGTGACACCAAAGGCTGGTGACATCACATCATGAAAATAATTCCGAGTCCTTATATCAAAATATTGAGCTACTATATGTGTATTCTTTTGAAGAACATCAAACAATACAGAGATATCAGATAGGTCTTTAACTTCTCCTGTTGTCTCTTGAATATACATGGATAGAAGTCGCCTTAAAGGCTTAATATGATATTCTGCACAGCTGCCGGTTGAAAAAAATGATGGTAAACCTTTCTTCGCATTTATCTGGTACTAAATTAAAGCCCTAAGTTCCTTAGCTCGCTGTGCCCAATACTGAGGTGTGCCCCTCAATGATGCGCCAAAATACAATATTTTTTTTTGCAAAAGAATCATCCCCATGTTCTAATTTTTCTTTCAGGTCTGAAATAGTTAAGTGATCATCCCCTAAATTTTGATTTGCAATAAAAGAACCGCTTTCAAGAGCTTTTTTTCTACTTGTCATATTATGAGCAATGAATTTGAAGTATGGATGGTTGGCAAATCTTCCATCATCATACCAGAGAAGATGTTCAGCCCAATCCCCTATTGATGTATCAGTCCTTGGTCGATTAATAAAAAAGTCACCAGTACCATATGGAAAAAGTGCAGGGAATGAAAGAGTGAAAAAAAATACTGCGTTGTGAACTCTGACACAGGTTCATTATTGTGGGTTGGCCATGGGAGGGTTACAGTTCCCTTTTTATTAACACCTACTTTACCATGGATTTCCCCAATAACATCTTTAACTATTTTGTTTACTTCTTCTGAAATAAATATTTCAGGGTCAGATAAAAGCACACTTGAGTGTGTTGCACCATCTACCTTGCCTGGATTAATTTGATCTGGTGCAGGCCCTTTATCAGTTTCTTCTGAAGTAATATCATTGCACTGAACTGTTAATATATTAGGGAGTTCTCCATCTTCAGGCAAAGAATTCAGCCTTCCTTGACTGATAATAATATCACTATATGCAGGGTTATTTTGCTTAAGAAAAAGTCATGCATTTTGAACTTTAAAACAACCAACAGAGTAATCTTTTGATGTTTCATTTTTTCCTATTCTTCTAACCCTAATTAAATTAATTTCATTGGGCAGTCTTGGAAAAATTTTAGCAGGTTCATTTACTTCCTGCGGGAAAGTGACACAGTGGCCACTTGAAGCTATACCACCATGTTTGAGCATATGTACATTCATACAGGTGCGACATATAAGCTGCTGCTCAATAATAGATAATCCAGATAGTTCAGTAGGTAGCTGTTTGGGATCCATATTGTTCTCTGGAGAAAATAACTTAATTTGATTTTTATCTGATTTGCAACGTTTGCAAATCTGATCAGAGTTGACATTCATATCTAACCTTCTTTCCTTGCAGACAGAACAACATTTAAATGTCAGGGACATTTGCTTGAGCTCAAAGCTCCGTATGCAATCCATTACTGTATTAAAGTGTGCATTTTCATGCAGTGGCGGTGCAAAAGGAATGTTGTTTTCAGGCATGTTGATATGTTTAAGTTGTTGTCTAATTTTGTAATTCATTCGTGACTTTCTATTTTTTGTGTTATATGGATTCTCATCTTTTTTGGAGAATTCATAATTAATGCCTAGTTTTCTACATCTTAGATACAGTGAGTCAGCAGATGGGTCATAGTTATTAGTACGAGTGGACGAGTCAAAATGATTATAACTAGTATTGTTGTTCCGACAGTTACTCTCAACAGAATTAAAAATATGGCCATGCACTTGTTCATCATATACTTCAGCAGTGTACATATATTGTTGTGAACATGTATCTTCATTTATATCTGTTGTTTGATTAATGGTCTGAATATCTAACATTTCAGTAGAGTCTACATATGGTTGTGTATAAACAGTGTTTTGGTTCTCCTTCTCAGTCACTTGTTTTATTGTGTTTTTAACTGTTGATTTTTTTTGTTTCTTTATTCTAATATTGGCCTCTCTTGCAAATGCATAGTTGTGTTTCCTCTTAGTTGAAGATATTTTAGGGGTTTCATGATTTTTGCTTGGAGAAATCATATCTGTGGTGGCATTTTCTATGGTATGAAATTTTTTCAAGGGACTGAAATGACTACCTGTTAGAAGAATATCAATAGAAGTACCACAGTTAGGGACTGGTGTGAAATTATGTACAGTATATTTAAATGCTTGATTGAACCACACATTAATCTTTAGATCAAAGCAAATGGAAGCAACTTCAATTTCAGTTGCAGTAGCCCAACCACTTCCTTGTACCATAGTACGAACATACATGTCATGGGTCATTCTACTATGGTGGGTACGAAGAACTTTCTCTTCCCACAAAGACCAGTTTTGGGCAATATGATTGCATATAATATTTCTAAAAAAGAAACTGTTTTTAAGATCACCATGGATCAGTAAACTTAGTGAATGAAAAAAACAATTTACATCACCAGGAACTGAATAGATTTGGTGAGGAATGTTGTTTATTGATATAGGTCTTCCTGACAGTGAACTGAAATCAGCTAAAACTATTTGTTTTCCAGTCTTTGCAATACCGGTATTTCCTGACTTCGAATTGATACGAGTTGGAAGTTCTGATAGGGAAATATTATCTGTAGAATCAGATTGCTCAATATTCACAATTTTACTGAGTGAAATGAGTTCATGGGTTTTAAACTGAGGGGGGGGGGGGGGGGGGGGGGCTATTGGATCATATGTGTACATTCCATGGTCAAACAGCGTGCTAGGATTCTGATGTTTAGGTTGCTGGAGATTGCCTAAAGTTGGGAACTCGGAATCACAATCATAATGATCATGCTCCAGCAAAGCACCTGTTACTCCTTGTGAATTATGCTGGATTGTAGCATTGTCACAGTAGGTATGGTCAACCAGAGCACCAGTTTTGACTACATCGGCATAGGACCTACTACCAGCTCTTATATTACCAGTTGTAAAGGTAGTCTGGGGACTTTTTACATCGCACGGAACTTTCAATGACATACTTATGCTAGTTAATGTATTTTAAAGCTTAAAAATAACACTACCTAAAACTCTACGGCTTAAAACTTTTGATTTCTTGCAGCAGACGATCACAATGAATGAGAATGCGCAGTGGCGAATGATTAAAGATTCGGTGTTATTCGCTTTGAGTTCGGGATTTTCCGTTTCATTGTTTCATTTTTATTTGAAAAAAGATCGACTAGAGGTGTATTGTTCTGTATTTTTTTCTTTTTTCTCGTTGCTTCGATCACTTTATTTGCTACTCGCGTATTGTTTATATTGGAGATAGTTTAGGTCACGTGATTTGTCTTTTAGTTTATTTCCGGTTTGGCAGCCATGTTGTTGAAGATTTTGAAGTGCCATATTAGTACATATTCATACTTCTACCATTAACGCTCCCTAAAAGGGAGCGTATCAATATATAAGTAAAACAAGCTAACAAAATGACTTTTATTACACACGGGTTCCGGGTTTCAGTGGTATCGGACGTACGAGAGAGGGTACGAGACTTCAGGATCACCTTTGCGCTTTATGTTAAGAAGATCTTCATTAGTTGAGTGTGTTAGTGTGTTACACGGAACCGGTGTTTCCATAGCGTCGATTTTTTTTTCTTCGTCAGTATGTTCAGCCATGTTTGTCAAAAAATCCTAAGTACACATTTTATACCATAAAGAGTTCGCTTAAGCTCGCATATCACAAGTTGTTAACTTTAATATGAAACCGGCACGGCCATGAATGCTCGCGCATCTGAAAACTATCTGGCAATTTCACGCTCATCCAGTGCATCAAAAAGTGTCGAGATTTTTTGAGCCGAGATATATTGGGGACGACTTTTCTTAGGGCCGAATCTAGTCTCATTTAAACGAGCTGTCGTTACTTACGAAATCTCAAAAGTTAACTTCGTGTAGAAACAAAAATCTTGTCAGTGTGTCAGAAGAGATTTAATAAATTAAAAAATATCAATATAAGTAAAATAAGCTAACAAAATGACTTTTATTACACACGGGTTCCGGGTTTCAGTGGTATCGGACGTACGAGAGAGGGTACGAGACTTCAGGATCACCTTTGCGCTTTATGTTAAGAAGATCTTCATTAGTTGAGTGTGTTAGTGTGTTACACGGAACCGGTGTTTCCATAGCGTCGATTTTTTTTTCTTCGTCAGTATGTTCAGCCATGTTTGTCAAAAAATCCTAAGTACACATTTTATACCATAAAGAGTTCGCTTAAGCTCGCATATCACAAGTTGTTAACTTTAATATGAAACCGGCACGGCCATGAATGCTCGCGCATCTGAAAACTATCTGGCAATTTCACGCTCATCCAGTGCATCAAAAAGTGTCGAGATTTTTTGAGCCGAGATATATTGGGGACGACTTTTCTTAGGGCCGAATCTAGTCTCATTTAAACGAGCTGTCGTTACTTACGAAATCTCAAAAGTTAACTTCGTGTAGAAACAAAAATCTTGTCAGTGTGTCAGAAGAGATTTAATAAATTAAAAAATATCAATATAAGTAAAATAAGCTAACAAAATGACTTTTATTACACACGGGTTCCTGGTTTCAGCTGGTATCGGACGTACGAGAGAGGGTACGAGACTTCAGGGTCACCTTTGCGCTTTATGTTAAGAAGATCTTCATTAGTTGAGTGTGTTAGTGTGTTACACGGAACGTGTTTACAAAGCGTCGATTTTTTTTTATTCGTCAGTATGTGCAGCCACGTTTGTCAAAAAATCCTAAGTACACATTTTATACCATAAAGAGCTCGCTAACGCTCGCATATAATTTTGAACACTTTTAAAGTAGCAAAATTAAATTTTGTTTTATTTTATTACGTAGCATTTTGGTCCTGTGATACGTAGAAAGGGTGAGAAAAAGAGTCAAACACCGCGAAAGGTGCAAGATAGGAAAATCTGTGACATCCTCGGTTGTCTCAAATTTGACTATCTTGCACCTCTCCCGGTGTTAGACCCTATATATCTTTCTTGTGGGAACAAGATATTATATTGAGGGAACAAAATATTTTTTTTCTCGCATGGCCTTAATCAGCCAGCGTAGAAGTGAGATGGTTACCCAGGTTAGTTTGTAAATAATGAAGACTGTCATACAAATAGAAACTAGAACTACAAATAAAAAATATATAAACTACATACTGCAAAGTACACTTTCTGTCAATACTGAATTGATATGGTTACTCAGGTTTAAGGAGGTTAATTTGTAAATAATGAGGACTATCAATAGTATCATACAAATCGAAACAAGAAGGTTAGTTTGTACATAATCGAACTGTCATACAAACAGAAACTAGAACTACAAATAAAAATATATAAACTACATACCGAGTGTGGTACTCCCATTGTTCTGTTGAGTTTAATTAACAGTCAAGTGAACAAGGTTACATTTTGTTAAAAGCTGATCAATACTTACTTGTTAATACGTACGTGATCTACGTAGTACATGAACAGATGATATATTTAGAGGCAGCCTTTAAATCGAAAATAGTTTGCAAATGAACTGTAGCATCGGAACTATGAGTAGAGTACGATCTCATGAATGAAGTTGGGTCTTATGTATAACCATGATGTTTTGTTTCCCCCCCCCTCACCCTAGTTTGTGCATCTGTGCATTATATGCGACATCAAAAACAATATATAGCAAATTCATTTGATACTGTCTACCTTACTATTGACATCTACTTCTGTGTTTCATTCATTCCTGTGATAGTATGTGGTCTTTTTGAATGTAAACAAATCTGTGTCAGGTTTTTATCGTTTGTTTAAATCTTTATTATGTGACCTAAGAAATAGTACATAAGAATAGCTTCTCCGACCGTCTAGTTACTTGGGATGGACATACATATGCATATGTTCCTTTATCGTTAATGTCAAAAAGTTTGTCGCACACTGGATGGCTTACCCGGTACAAATCATCCTAGGTCAGAACTCAATAATGACCACAGCACATGATGTTCAATATCCACAAAAACGTGGAGACGTTAAACCGGGTCAATGGGATCCCCAACCCTCCCCTCTTGATAATTTGATCTCCAACGGCAACAAAGATATAAACAAAAGATAAATACCTGCACAGATTCGCTTCCACTCAAAAAGACCATATACTATCACAAAGATCAATGGTGAAATAAAACATGAACAATACAATAACAGGGCCAGTGAATGATTGTAGTCAACTGACCGCTATTATCTAGGAAGATAGAATCTGTTGGTTAAACACCATTACTCTTAGGATGAAAAAATCATTACTGATACTTCTAACAGATTTCATATTAATTAGCTATAAACAATGGTCCTGCCTGAAAATCGGGAATAGAAACCAAAATGGTTTTACCTTTACTGAAAGGAAGCCAGAAATGTTATCCACCAAGACCGTGCATGTTCTATATATATTTTTTTTTAATTTTGCAGTTCCAAAGAAGTAACTCAACATTTTACGGCAGAAATGTGGCGTTGTCGTGAGATCACAGGAATTCTGGTCATATTGAGATTCTGTTCATCACGAAAAAAAAAAAGCGTTTTCATTTGCGTCTGTGTCAGAAATCATCTTTAATTATCGATAGATTTATGTTGTCTTAAGTATCTAATTATTCTTCTGTCATAGTTGACTATATGGTATATGGTGTCAGGGGCCTCCGTGGCCGTGATTGTATGATAGTTGGATTTACAGCTACCTATGCAATCAGTGCCTATCACCACTGATGTTCGAATCTCGATCAGGGCGAGGTGTACAACGTTATGTGATAAAGTTTGTCAGTGACTTGCAACAGCTCAGCGGTTTTCTCCGGTTCCTCCGGTTTCCTCCACCAATAAAACTGACCGCCACGATATAACTGAAATATTGTTGAAAGTGGCGTTAAACACATCAAACAATGCGGTATCAGGGCCCAAATTGTGTCAGTACATTAGCTACCTACATTACATAGGGACATCCACTGTACATGTACTTCCTATTAATACAAAACGTTTATAAATTCACTTGGACTTTGTCATCCTTGACTGGAATGTGAATTGGCATGTACATGTGTGTCAGGAGTTATCGATTTTGCCTTTCTTTGTACTATTTTTCGATGAGATTTTGCTCTGATGGCGGGATATTTATTTGTTTTTCATTTTATTACATTTTGCTCTGATGGCGGGGTATTTATTTTTTGTCATTTTATTACATCTTCCTCTGATGGCGGGGTATTTATTTGTTTTTCATTTTATTAGATTTTCTCTGATGGTGGGGTATTTATTTGTTTTTCATTTTATTACATCTTGCTCTGATGGCGGGATATTTATTTGTTTTTCATTTTATTACATTTTGCTCTGATGGCGGGGTATTTATTTGTTTTTCATTTTATTAGATTTTTCTCTGAAGGTGGGGTATTTATTTGTTTTTCATTTTATTACATTTTTCTCTGATGGCGGGTTATTTTTTTTCCATTTTATTAGATTTTTCTCTGATGGCGGGGTATTTATTTGTTTTTCATTTTATTACATTTTGCTCTGATGGTGGGGTATTTATTTGTTTTTCATTTTATGACATTTTGCTCTGATGGTGGGGTATTTATTTGTTTTTCATTTTATTACATTTTGCACTGATGGTGGGGTATTTATTTGTTTTTCATTTTATGACATTTTGCTCTGATGGTGGGGTATTTATTTGTTTTTCATTTTATTAGATTTTGCTCTGATGGTGGGGTATTTATTTGTTTTTCATTTTATTACATTTTGTTTAGATGGTGGGCTATTTATTTGTTTTTCATTTTATTAGATTTTGCACTGATGGCGGGGTATTTATTTGTTTTTCATTTTATTAGATTTTGCTCTGATGGCGGGGTATTTATTTGTTTTTCATTTTATTACATTTTGCTCTGATTGCGGAGTAATTATTTGTTTTTCATTTTATTACATTTTGCACTGATGGCGGGGTATTTATTTGTTTTTCATTTTATTAGATTTTGCTCTGATGGTGGGTTATTTATTTGTTTTTCATTTTATTAGATTTTGCTCTGATGGTAGGGTATTTATTTGTTTTTCATTTTATTAGATTTTGCTCAGATGGTGGGCTATTTATTTGTTTTTCATTTTATTACATTTTGCTCTGATGGCGGAGTAATTATTTGTTTTTCATTTTATTAGATTTTGCTCTGATGGCGGGGTATTTATTTGTTTTTCATTTTATTAGATTTTTCTCTGATGGTGGGGTATTTATTTGTTTTTCATTTTATTACATTTTTCTCTGATGGCGGGGTATTTTTTTTTTCATTTTATTAGATTTTTCTCTGATGGCGGGGTATTTATTTGTTTTTCATTTTATTACATTTTGCTCTGATGGTGGGGTATTTATTTGTTTTTCATTTTATGACATTTTGCTCTGATGGTGGGGTATTTATTTGTTTTTCATTTTATGATATTTTGCTCTGATGGTGGGGTATTTATTTGTTTTTCATTTTATTACATCTTGCTCTGATGGCGGGGCATTTATTTGTTTTTCATTTTATTAGATTTTGCTCTGATGGTGGGTTATTTATTTGTTTTTCATTTTATTAGATTTTGCTCTAATGGTGGGGTATTTATTTGTTTTTCATTTTATTACATTTTGCTCAGATGGTGGGGTATTTATTTGTTTTTCATTTTATTACATTTTGCTCTGATGGCGGAGTAATTATTTGTTTTTCATTTTATTACATTTTGCTCTTATGGTGGGGTATTTATTTGTTTTTCATTTTATTAGATTTTGCTCTGATGGTGGGTTATTTATTTGTTTTTCATTTTATTAGATTTTGCTCAGATGGTGGGCTATTTATTTGTTTTTCATTTTATTACATTTTGCTCTGATGGTGGAGTAATTATTTGTTTTTCATTTTATTAGATTTTGCTCTGATGGTGGGGTATTTATTTGTTTTTCATTTTATTAGATTTTGCTCTGATGGCGGGGTATTTATTTGTTTTTCATTTTATTACATTTTGCTTAGATGGTGGGCTATTTATTTGTTTTTCATTTTATTAGATTTTGCACTGATGGCGGGGTATTTATTTGTTTTTCATTTTATTACATTTTGTTCTGATGGCGGGGTATTTATTTGTTTTTCATTTTATTACATTTTGCTCTGATGGCGGAGTAATTATTTGTTTTTCATTTTGTTACATTTTGCACTGATGGCGGGGTATTTATTTGTTTTTCATTTTATTACATTTTTCTCTGATGGCGGGGTATTTATTTGTTTTTCATTTTATTAGATTTTGCTCTGATGGCGGGGCATTTATTTGTTTTTCATTTTATTAGATTTTGCTCTGATGGTGGGTTATTTATTTGTTTTTCATTTTATTAGATTTTGCTCTGATGGTGGGGTATTTATTTGTTTTTTATTTTATTACATTTTGCTCAGATGGTGGGGTATTTATTTGTTTTTCATTTTATTACATTTTGCTCTGATGGCGGAGTAATTATTTGTTTTTTATTCTATTACATTTTGCTCTGATGGTGGGGTATTTATTTGTTTTTCATTTTATTAGATTTTGCTCTGATGGTGGGTTATTTATTTGTTTTTCATTTTATTAGATTTTGCTCAGATGGTGGGCTATTTATTTGTTTTTCATTTTATTACATTTTGCTCTGATGGTGGAGTAATTATTTGTTTTTCATTTTATTACATTTTGCTCTGATGGTGGGGTATTTATTTGTTTTTCATTTTATTACATTTTGCACTGATGGCGGGGTATTTATTTGTTTTTCATTTTATTACAATTTGCTCTGATGGCGGGGTATTTATTTGTTTTTCATTATTTTACATTTTGCTCTGATGGTGGAGTAATTATTTGTTTTTCATTTTATTACATTTTGCTGTGATGGTGGGGTATTTATTTGTTTTTCATTTTATTAGATTTTGCTCTGATGGTGGGTTATTTATTTGTTTTTCATTTTATTAGATTTTGCTGAGATGGTGGGCTATTTATTTGTTTTTCATTTTATTAGATTTTGCTCTGATGGTGGACTAATTATTTGTTTTTCATTTTATTACATTTTGCTCTGATGGTGGGGTATTTATTTGTTTTTCATTTTATTAGATTTTGCTCTGATGGTGGGGTATTTATTTGTTTTTCATTTTATTACATTTTGCTTAGATGGTGGGCTATTTATTTGTTTTTCATTTTATTAGATTTTGCACTGATGGCGGGGTATTTATTTGTTTTTCATTTTATTACATTTTGCTCTGATGGCGGGGTATTTATTTGTTTTTCATTTTATTAGATTTTGCTCTGATGGCGGAGTAATTATTTGTTTTTCATTTTATTACATTTTGCAATGATGGCGGGGTATTTATTTGTTTTTCATTTTATTACATTTTGCTCTGATGGCGGGGTATTTATTTGTTTTTCATTTTATTAGATTTTGCTCTGATGGCGGGGCATTTATTTGTTTTTCATTTTATTAGATTTTGCTCTGATGGTGGGTTATTTATTTGTTTTTCATTTTATTAGATTTTGCTCTAATGGTGGGGTATTTATTTGTTTTTCATTTTATTACATTTTGCTCAGATGGTGGGGTATTTATTTGTTTTTCATTTTATTACATTTTGCTCTGATGGCGGAGTAATTATTTGTTTTTCATTTTATTACATTTTGCTCTTATGGTGGGGTATTTATTTGTTTTTCATTTTATTCGATTTTGCTCTGATGGTGGGTTATTTATTTGTTTTTCATTTTATTCGATTTTGCTCTGATGGTGGGTTATTTATTTGTTTTTCATTTTATTACATTTTGCTCTGATGGTGGGCTATTTATTTGTTTTTCATTTTATTACATTTTGCTCTGATGGTGGAGTAATTATTTGTTTTTCATTTTATTACATTTTGCTCTGATGGTGGGGTATTTATTTGTTTTTCATTTTATTACATTTTGCACTGATGGCGGGGTATTTATTTGTTTTTCATTTTATTACATTTTGCTCTGATGGCGGGGTATTTATTTGTTTTTCATTTTATTACATTTTGCTCTGATGGTGGAGTAATTATTTGTTTTTCATTTTATTACATTTTGCTCTGATGGTGGGGTATTTATTTGTTTTTCATTTTATTAGATTTTGCTCTGATGGTGGGTTATTTATTTGTTTTTCATTTTATTAGATTTTGCTGAGATGGTGGGCTATTTATTTGTTTTTCATTTTATTACATTTTGTTCTGATGGTGGAGTAATTATTTGTTTTTCATTTTATTACATTTTGCTCTGATGGTGGGGTATTTATTTGTTTTTCATTTTATTAGATTTTGCTCTGATGGTGGGGTATTTATTTGTTTTTCATTTTATTACATTTTGCTTAGACGGTGGGCTATTTATTTGTTTTTCATTTTATTAGATTTTGCACTGATGGCGGGGTATTTATTTGTTTTTCATTTTATTACATTTTGCTCTGAAGGCGGGGTATTTATTTGTTTTTCATTTTATTAGATTTTGCTCTGATGGCAGAGTAATTATTTGTTTTTCATTTTATTACATTTTGCACTGATGGCGGGGTATTTATTTGTTTTTCATTTTATTACATTTTGCTCTGATGGCGGGGTATTTATTTGTTTTTCATTTTATTAGATTTTTCTCTGATGGCGGGGCATTTATTTGTTTTTCATTTTATTAGATTTTGCTCTGATGGTGGGTTATTTATTTGTTTTTCATTTTATTAGATTTTGCTCTAATGGTGGGGTATTTATTTGTTTTTCATTTTATTACATTTTGCTCAGATGGTGGGGTATTTATTTGTTTTTCATTTTATTACATTTTGCTCTGATGGCGGGGTATTTATTTGTTTTTCATTATTTTACATTTTGCTCTGATGGTGGAGTAATTATTTGTTTTTCATTTTATTACATTTTGCTCTGATGGTGGGGTATTTATTTGTTTTTCATTTTATTAGATTTTGCTCTGATGGTGGGTTATTTATTTGTTTTTCATTTTATTAGATTTTGCTGAGATGGTGGGCTATTTATTTGTTTTTCATTTTATTAGATTTTGCTCTGATGGTGGACTAATTATTTGTTTTTCATTTTATTACATTTTGCTCTGATGGTGGGGTATTTATTTGTTTTTCATTTTATTAGATTTTGCTCTGATGGTGGGGTATTTATTTGTTTTTCATTTTATTACATTTTGCTTAGATGGTGGGCTATTTATTTGTTTTTCATTTTATTACATTTTGCTCTGATGGCGGGGTATTTATTTGTTTTTCATTTTATTAGATTTTGCTCTGATGGCGGAGTAATTATTTGTTTTTCATTTTATTACATTTTGCAATGATGGCGGGGTATTTATTTGTTTTTCATTTTATTACATTTTGCTCTGATGGCGGGGTATTTATTTGTTTTTCATTTTATTAGATTTTGCTCTGATGGCGGGGCATTTATTTGTTTTTCATTTTATTAGATTTTGCTCTGATGGTGGGTTATTTATTTGTTTTTCATTTTATTAGATTTTGCTCTAATGGTGGGGTATTTATTTGTTTTTCATTTTATTACATTTTGCTCAGATGGTGGGGTATTTATTTGTTTTTCATTTTATTACATTTTGCTCTGATGGCGGAGTAATTATTTGTTTTTCATTTTATTACATTTTGCTCTTATGGTGGGGTATTTATTTGTTTTTCATTTTATTCGATTTTGCTCTGATGGTGGGTTATTTATTTGTTTTTCATTTTATTCGATTTTGCTCTGATGGTGGGTTATTTATTTGTTTTTCATTTTATTACATTTTGCTCTGATGGTGGGCTATTTATTTGTTTTTCATTTTATTACATTTTGCTCTGATGGTGGAGTAATTATTTGTTTTTCATTTTATTACATTTTGCTCTGATGGTGGGGTATTTATTTGTTTTTCATTTTATTACATTTTGCACTGATGGCGGGGTATTTATTTGTTTTTCATTTTATTACATTTTGCTCTGATGGCGGGGTATTTATTTGTTTTTCATTTTATTACATTTTGCTCTGATGGTGGAGTAATTATTTGTTTTTCATTTTATTACATTTTGCTCTGATGGTGGGGTATTTATTTGTTTTTCATTTTATTAGATTTTGCTCTGATGGTGGGTTATTTATTTGTTTTTCATTTTATTAGATTTTGCTGAGATGGTGGGCTATTTATTTGTTTTTCATTTTATTACATTTTGTTCTGATGGTGGAGTAATTATTTGTTTTTCATTTTATTACATTTTGCTCTGATGGTGGGGTATTTATTTGTTTTTCATTTTATTAGATTTTGCTCTGATGGTGGGGTATTTATTTGTTTTTCATTTTATTACATTTTGCTTAGACGGTGGGCTATTTATTTGTTTTTCATTTTATTAGATTTTGCACTGATGGCGGGGTATTTATTTGTTTTTCATTTTATTACATTTTGCTCTGAAGGCGGGGTATTTATTTGTTTTTCATTTTATTAGATTTTGCTCTGATGGCAGAGTAATTATTTGTTTTTCATTTTATTACATTTTGCACTGATGGCGGGGTATTTATTTGTTTTTCATTTTATTACATTTTGCTCTGATGGCGGGGTATTTATTTGTTTTTCATTTTATTAGATTTTTCTCTGATGGCGGGGCATTTATTTGTTTTTCATTTTATTAGATTTTGCTCTGATGGTGGGTTATTTATTTGTTTTTCATTTTATTAGATTTTGCTCTAATGGTGGGGTATTTATTTGTTTTTCATTTTATTACATTTTGCTCAGATGGTGGGGTATTTATTTGTTTTTCATTTTATTACATTTTGCACTGATGGCGGGGTATTTATTTGTTTTTCATTTTATTACATTTTGCTCTGATGGCGGGGTATTTATTTGTTTTTCATTATTTTACATTTTGCTCTGATGGTGGAGTAATTATTTGTTTTTCATTTTATTACATTTTGCTCTGATGGTGGGGTATTTATTTGTTTTTCATTTTATTAGATTTTGCTCTGATGGTGGGTTATTTATTTGTTTTTCATTTTATTAGATTTTGCTGAGATGGTGGGCTATTTATTTGTTTTTCATTTTATTAGATTTTGCTCTGATGGTGGACTAATTATTTGTTTTTCATTTTATTACATTTTGCTCTGATGGTGGGGTATTTATTTGTTTTTCATTTTATTAGATTTTGCTCTGATGGTGGGGTATTTATTTGTTTTTCATTTTATTACATTTTGCTTAGATGGTGGGCTATTTATTTGTTTTTCATTTTATTAGATTTTGCACTGATGGCGGGGTATTTATTTGTTTTTCATTTTATTACATTTTGCTCTGATGGCGGGGTATTTATTTGTTTTTCATTTTATTAGATTTTGCTCTGATGGCGGAGTAATTATTTGTTTTTCATTTTATTACATTTTGCAATGATGGCGGGGTATTTATTTGTTTTTCATTTTATTACATTTTGCTCTGATGGCGGGGTATTTATTTGTTTTTCATTTTATTAGATTTTGCTCTGATGGCGGGGCATTTATTTGTTTTTCATTTTATTAGATTTTGCTCTGATGGTGGGTTATTTATTTGTTTTTCATTTTATTAGATTTTGCTCTAATGGTGGGGTATTTATTTGTTTTTCATTTTATTACATTTTGCTCAGATGGTGGGGTATTTATTTGTTTTTCATTTTATTACATTTTGCTCTGATGGCGGAGTAATTATTTGTTTTTCATTTTATTACATTTTGCTCTTATGGTGGGGTATTTATTTGTTTTTCATTTTATTAGATTTTGCTCTGATGGTGGGTTATTTATTTGTTTTTCATTTTATTAGATTTTGCTGAGATGGTGGGCTATTTATTTGTTTTTCATTTTATTACATTTTGTTCTGATGGTGGAGTAATTATTTGTTTTTCATTTTATTACATTTTGCTCTGATGGTGGGGTATTTATTTGTTTTTCATTTTATTAGATTTTGCTCTGATGGTGGGGTATTTATTTGTTTTTCATTTTATTACATTTTGCTTAGACGGTGGGCTATTTATTTGTTTTTCATTTTATTAGATTTTGCACTGATGGCGGGGTATTTATTTGTTTTTCATTTTATTACATTTTGCTCTGAAGGCGGGGTATTTATTTGTTTTTCATTTTATTAGATTTTGCTCTGATGGCAGAGTAATTATTTGTTTTTCATTTTATTACATTTTGCACTGATGGCGGGGTATTTATTTGTTTTTCATTTTATTACATTTTGCTCTGATGGCGGGGTATTTATTTGTTTTTCATTTTATTAGATTTTTCTCTGATGGCGGGGCATTTATTTGTTTTTCATTTTATTAGATTTTGCTCTGATGGTGGGTTATTTATTTGTTTTTCATTTTATTAGATTTTGCTCTAATGGTGGGGTATTTATTTGTTTTTCATTTTATTACATTTTGCTCAGATGGTGGGGTATTTATTTGTTTTTCATTTTATTACATTTTGCTCTGATGGCGGAGTAATTATTTGTTTTTCATTTTATTACATTTTGCTCTTATGGTGGGGTATTTATTTGTTTTTCATTTTATTAGATTTTGCTCTGATGGTGGGTTATTTATTTGTTTTTCATTTTATTAGATTTTGCTCAGATGGTGGGGTATGTATTTGTTTTTCATTTTATTACATTTTTCTCAGATGGTGGAGTAATTATTTGTTTTTCATTTTATTACATTTTGCTCTGATGGTGGAGTAATTATTTGTTTTTCATTTTATTACATTTTGCTCTGATGGTGGGGTATTTATTTGTTTTTCATTTTATTAGATTTTGCTCTGATGGTGGGTTATTTATTTGTTTTTCATTTTATTAGATTTTGCTGAGATGGTGGGCTATTTATTTGTTTTTCATTTTATTACATTTTGTTCTGATGGTGGAGTAATTATTTGTTTTTCATTTTATTACATTTTGCTCTGATGGTGGGGTATTTATTTGTTTTTCATTTTATTAGATTTTGCTCTGATGGTGGGGTATTTATTTGTTTTTCATTTTATTACATTTTGCTTAGATGGTGGGCTATTTATTTGTTTTTCATTTTATTAGATTTTGCACTGATGGCGGGGTATTTATTTGTTTTTCATTTTATTACATTTTGCTCTGAAGGCGGGGTATTTATTTGTTTTTCATTTTATTAGATTTTGCTCTGATGGCAGAGTAATTATTTGTTTTTCATTTTATTACATTTTGCACTGATGGCGGGGTATTTATTTGTTTTTCATTTTATTACATTTTGCTCTGATGGCGGGGTATTTATTTGTTTTTCATTTTATTAGATTTTGCTCTGATGGCGGGGCATTTATTTGTTTTTCATTTTATTAGATTTTGCTCTGATGGTGGGTTATTTATTTGTTTTTCATTTTATTAGATTTTGCTCTAATGGTGGGGTATTTATTTGTTTTTCATTTTATTACATTTTGCTCAGATGGTGGGGTATTTATTTGTTTTTCATTTTATTACATTTTGCTCTGATGGCGGAGTAATTATTTGTTTTTCATTTTATTACATTTTGCTCTTATGGTGGGGTATTTATTTGTTTTTCATTTTATTAGATTTTGCTCTGATGGTGGGTTATTTATTTGTTTTTCATTTTATTAGATTTTGCTCAGATGGTGGGCTATTTATTTGTTTTTCATTTTATTACATTTTGCTGTGATGGTGGGCTATTTATTTGTTTTTCATTTTATTACATTTTGCTCTGATGGTGGGGTATTTATTTGTTTTTCATTTTATTAGATTTTGCTCTGATGGTGGGGTATTTATTTGTTTTTCATTTTATTACATTTTGCTCTTATGGTGGGGTATTTATTTGTTTTTCATTTTATTAGATTTTGCTCTGATGGTGGGTTATTTATTTGTTTTTCATTTTATTAGATTTTGCTCTGATGGTGGGGTATTTATTTGTTTTTTATTTTATTACATTTTGCTCAGATGGTGGGGTATTTATTTGTTTTTCATTTTATTACATTTTGCTCTGATGGCGGAGTAATTATTTGTTTTTTATTCTATTACATTTTGCTCTGATGGTGGGGTATTTATTTGTTTTTCATTTTATTAGATTTTGCTCTGATGGTGGGTTATTTATTTGTTTTTCATTTTATTAGATTTTGCTCAGATGGTGGGCTATTTATTTGTTTTTCATTTTATTACATTTTGCTCTGATGGTGGAGTAATTATTTGTTTTTCATTTTATTACATTTTGCTCTGATGGTGGGGTATTTATTTGTTTTTCATTTTATTACATTTTGCACTGATGGCGGGGTATTTATTTGTTTTTCATTTTATTACATTTTGCTCTGATGGCGGGGTATTTATTTGTTTTTCATTATTTTACATTTTGCTCTGATGGTGGAGTAATTATTTGTTTTTCATTTTATTACATTTTGCTCTGATGGTGGGGTATTTATTTGTTTTTCATTTTATTAGATTTTGCTCTGATGGTGGGTTATTTATTTGTTATTCATTTTATTAGATTTTGCTGAGATGGTGGGCTATTTATTTGTTTTTCATTTTATTAGATTTTGCTCTGATGGTGGACTAATTATTTGTTTTTCATTTTATTACATTTTGCTCTGATGGTGGGGTATTTATTTGTTTTTCATTTTATTAGATTTTGCTCTGATGGTGGGGTATTTATTTGTTTTTCATTTTATTACATTTTGCTTAGATGGTGGGCTATTTATTTGTTTTTCATTTTATTAGATTTTGCACTGATGGCGGGGTATTTATTTGTTTTTCATTTTATTACATTTTGCTCTGATGGCGGGGTATTTATTTGTTTTTCATTTTATTAGATTTTGCTCTGATGGCGGAGTAATTATTTGTTTTTCATTTTATTACATTTTGCAATGATGGCGGGGTATTTATTTGTTTTTCATTTTATTACATTTTGCTCTGATGGCGGGGTATTTATTTGTTTTTCATTTTATTAGATTTTGCTCTGATGGCGGGGCATTTATTTGTTTTTCATTTTATTAGATTTTGCTCTGATGGTGGGTTATTTATTTGTTTTTCATTTTATTAGATTTTGCTCTAATGGTGGGGTATTTATTTGTTTTTCATTTTATTACATTTTGCTCAGATGGTGGGGTATTTATTTGTTTTTCATTTTATTACATTTTGCTCTGATGGCGGAGTAATTATTTGTTTTTCATTTTATTACATTTTGCTCTTATGGTGGGGTATTTATTTGTTTTTCATTTTATTCGATTTTGCTCTGATGGTGGGTTATTTATTTGTTTTTCATTTTATTAGATTTTGCTCAGATGGTGGGCTATTTATTTGTTTTTCATTTTATTAGATTTTGCTCTGATGGTGGGCTATTTATTTGTTTTTCATTTTATTACATTTTGCTCTGATGGTGGAGTAATTATTTGTTTTTCATTTTATTACATTTTGCTCTGATGGTGGGGTATTTATTTGTTTTTCATTTTATTACATTTTGCACTGATGGCGGGGTATTTATTTGTTTTTCATTTTATTACATTTTGCTCTGATGGCGGGGTATTTATTTGTTTTTCATTTTATTACATTTTGCTCTGATGGTGGAGTAATTATTTGTTTTTCATTTTATTACATTTTGCTCTGATGGTGGGGTATTTATTTGTTTTTCATTTTATTAGATTTTGCTCTGATGGTGGGTTATTTATTTGTTTTTCATTTTATTAGATTTTGCTCTGATGGTGGGTTATTTATTTGTTTTTCATTTTATTACATTTTGCACTGATGGCGGGGTATTTATTTGTTTTTCATTTTATTACATTTTGCTCTGATGGCGGGGTATTTATTTGTTTTTCATTTTATTACATTTTGTTCTGATGGTGGAGTAATTATTTGTTTTTCATTTTATTACATTTTGCTCTGATGGTGGGGTATTTATTTGTTTTTCATTTTATTAGATTTTGCTCTGATGGTGGGGTATTTATTTGTTTTTCATTTTATTACATTTTGCTTAGATGGTGGGCTATTTATTTGTTTTTCATTTTATTAGATTTTGCACTGATGGCGGGGTATTTATTTGTTTTTCATTTTATTACATTTTGCTCTGAAGGCGGGGTATTTATTTGTTTTTCATTTTATTAGATTTTGCTCTGATGGCAGAGTAATTATTTGTTTTTCATTTTATTACATTTTGCACTAATGGCGGGGTATTTATTTGTTTTTCATTTTATTACATTTTGCTCTGATGGCGGGGTATTTATTTGTTTTTCATTTTATTAGATTTTGCTCTGATGGCGGGGCATTTATTTGTTTTTCATTTTATTAGATTTTGCTCTGATGGTGGGTTATTTATTTGTTTTTCATTTTATTAGATTTTGCTCTAATGGTGGGGTATTTATTTGTTTTTCATTTTATTACATTTTGCTCAGATGGTGGGGTATTTATTTGTTTTTCATTTTATTACATTTTGCTCTGATGGCGGAGTAATTATTTGTTTTTCATTTTATTACATTTTGCTCTTATGGTGGGGTATTTATTTGTTTTTCATTTTATTAGATTTTGCTCTGATGGTGGGTTATTTATTTGTTTTTCATTTTATTAGATTTTGCTCAGATGGTGGGCTATTTATTTGTTTTTCATTTTATTACATTTTGTTCTGATGGTGGAGTAATTATTTGTTTTTCATTTTATTACATTTTGCTCTGATGGTGGGGTATTTATTTGTTTTTCATTTTATTAGATTTTGCTCTGATGGTGGGGTATTTATTTGTTTTTCATTTTATTACATTTTGCTTAGACGGTGGGCTATTTATTTGTTTTTCATTTTATTAGATTTTGCACTGATGGCGGGGTATTTATTTGTTTTTCATTTTATTACATTTTGCTCTGAAGGCGGGGTATTTATTTGTTTTTCATTTTATTAGATTTTGCTCTGATGGCAGAGTAATTATTTGTTTTTCATTTTATTACATTTTGCACTGATGGCGGGGTATTTATTTGTTTTTCATTTTATTACATTTTGCTCTGATGGCGGGGTATTTATTTGTTTTTCATTTTATTAGATTTTTCTCTGATGGCGGGGCATTTATTTGTTTTTCATTTTATTAGATTTTGCTCTGATGGTGGGTTATTTATTTGTTTTTCATTTTATTAGATTTTGCTCTAATGGTGGGGTATTTATTTGTTTTTCATTTTATTACATTTTGCTCAGATGGTGGGGTATTTATTTGTTTTTCATTTTATTACATTTTGCTCTGATGGCGGAGTAATTATTTGTTTTTCATTTTATTACATTTTGCTCTTATGGTGGGGTATTTATTTGTTTTTCATTTTATTAGATTTTGCTCTGATGGTGGGTTATTTATTTGTTTTTCATTTTATTAGATTTTGCTCAGATGGTGGGGTATGTATTTGTTTTTCATTTTATTACATTTTTCTCAGATGGTGGAGTAATTATTTGTTTTTCATTTTATTACATTTTGCTCTGATGGTGGAGTAATTATTTGTTTTTCATTTTATTACATTTTGCTCTGATGGTGGGGTATTTATTTGTTTTTCATTTTATTAGATTTTGCTCTGATGGTGGGTTATTTATTTGTTTTTCATTTTATTAGATTTTGCTGAGATGGTGGGCTATTTATTTGTTTTTCATTTTATTACATTTTGTTCTGATGGTGGAGTAATTATTTGTTTTTCATTTTATTACATTTTGCTCTGATGGTGGGGTATTTATTTGTTTTTCATTTTATTAGATTTTGCTCTGATGGTGGGGTATTTATTTGTTTTTCATTTTATTACATTTTGCTTAGATGGTGGGCTATTTATTTGTTTTTCATTTTATTAGATTTTGCACTGATGGCGGGGTATTTATTTGTTTTTCATTTTATTACATTTTGCTCTGAAGGCGGGGTATTTATTTGTTTTTCATTTTATTAGATTTTGCTCTGATGGCAGAGTAATTATTTGTTTTTCATTTTATTACATTTTGCACTGATGGCGGGGTATTTATTTGTTTTTCATTTTATTACATTTTGCTCTGATGGCGGGGTATTTATTTGTTTTTCATTTTATTAGATTTTGCTCTGATGGCGGGGCATTTATTTGTTTTTCATTTTATTAGATTTTGCTCTGATGGTGGGTTATTTATTTGTTTTTCATTTTATTAGATTTTGCTCTAATGGTGGGGTATTTATTTGTTTTTCATTTTATTACATTTTGCTCAGATGGTGGGGTATTTATTTGTTTTTCATTTTATTACATTTTGCTCTGATGGCGGAGTAATTATTTGTTTTTCATTTTATTACATTTTGCTCTTATGGTGGGGTATTTATTTGTTTTTCATTTTATTAGATTTTGCTCTGATGGTGGGTTATTTATTTGTTTTTCATTTTATTAGATTTTGCTCAGATGGTGGGCTATTTATTTGTTTTTCATTTTATTACATTTTGCTGTGATGGTGGGCTATTTATTTGTTTTTCATTTTATTACATTTTGCTCTGATGGTGGGGTATTTATTTGTTTTTCATTTTATTAGATTTTGCTCTGATGGTGGGGTATTTATTTGTTTTTCATTTTATTACATTTTGCTCTTATGGTGGGGTATTTATTTGTTTTTCATTTTATTAGATTTTGCTCTGATGGTGGGTTATTTATTTGTTTTTCATTTTATTAGATTTTGCTCTGATGGTGGGGTATTTATTTGTTTTTTATTTTATTACATTTTGCTCAGATGGTGGGGTATTTATTTGTTTTTCATTTTATTACATTTTGCTCTGATGGCGGAGTAATTATTTGTTTTTTATTCTATTACATTTTGCTCTGATGGTGGGGTATTTATTTGTTTTTCATTTTATTAGATTTTGCTCTGATGGTGGGTTATTTATTTGTTTTTCATTTTATTAGATTTTGCTCAGATGGTGGGCTATTTATTTGTTTTTCATTTTATTACATTTTGCTCTGATGGTGGAGTAATTATTTGTTTTTCATTTTATTACATTTTGCTCTGATGGTGGGGTATTTATTTGTTTTTCATTTTATTACATTTTGCACTGATGGCGGGGTATTTATTTGTTTTTCATTTTATTACATTTTGCTCTGATGGCGGGGTATTTATTTGTTTTTCATTATTTTACATTTTGCTCTGATGGTGGAGTAATTATTTGTTTTTCATTTTATTACATTTTGCTCTGATGGTGGGGTATTTATTTGTTTTTCATTTTATTAGATTTTGCTCTGATGGTGGGTTATTTATTTGTTATTCATTTTATTAGATTTTGCTGAGATGGTGGGCTATTTATTTGTTTTTCATTTTATTAGATTTTGCTCTGATGGTGGACTAATTATTTGTTTTTCATTTTATTACATTTTGCTCTGATGGTGGGGTATTTATTTGTTTTTCATTTTATTAGATTTTGCTCTGATGGTGGGGTATTTATTTGTTTTTCATTTTATTACATTTTGCTTAGATGGTGGGCTATTTATTTGTTTTTCATTTTATTAGATTTTGCACTGATGGCGGGGTATTTATTTGTTTTTCATTTTATTACATTTTGCTCTGATGGCGGGGTATTTATTTGTTTTTCATTTTATTAGATTTTGCTCTGATGGCGGAGTAATTATTTGTTTTTCATTTTATTACATTTTGCAATGATGGCGGGGTATTTATTTGTTTTTCATTTTATTACATTTTGCTCTGATGGCGGGGTATTTATTTGTTTTTCATTTTATTAGATTTTGCTCTGATGGCGGGGCATTTATTTGTTTTTCATTTTATTAGATTTTGCTCTGATGGTGGGTTATTTATTTGTTTTTCATTTTATTAGATTTTGCTCTAATGGTGGGGTATTTATTTGTTTTTCATTTTATTACATTTTGCTCAGATGGTGGGGTATTTATTTGTTTTTCATTTTATTACATTTTGCTCTGATGGCGGAGTAATTATTTGTTTTTCATTTTATTACATTTTGCTCTTATGGTGGGGTATTTATTTGTTTTTCATTTTATTCGATTTTGCTCTGATGGTGGGTTATTTATTTGTTTTTCATTTTATTAGATTTTGCTCAGATGGTGGGCTATTTATTTGTTTTTCATTTTATTAGATTTTGCTCTGATGGTGGGCTATTTATTTGTTTTTCATTTTATTACATTTTGCTCTGATGGTGGAGTAATTATTTGTTTTTCATTTTATTACATTTTGCTCTGATGGTGGGGTATTTATTTGTTTTTCATTTTATTACATTTTGCACTGATGGCGGGGTATTTATTTGTTTTTCATTTTATTACATTTTGCTCTGATGGCGGGGTATTTATTTGTTTTTCATTTTATTACATTTTGCTCTGATGGTGGAGTAATTATTTGTTTTTCATTTTATTACATTTTGCTCTGATGGTGGGGTATTTATTTGTTTTTCATTTTATTAGATTTTGCTCTGATGGTGGGTTATTTATTTGTTTTTCATTTTATTAGATTTTGCTCTGATGGTGGGTTATTTATTTGTTTTTCATTTTATTACATTTTGCACTGATGGCGGGGTATTTATTTGTTTTTCATTTTATTACATTTTGCTCTGATGGCGGGGTATTTATTTGTTTTTCATTTTATTACATTTTGTTCTGATGGTGGAGTAATTATTTGTTTTTCATTTTATTACATTTTGCTCTGATGGTGGGGTATTTATTTGTTTTTCATTTTATTAGATTTTGCTCTGATGGTGGGGTATTTATTTGTTTTTCATTTTATTACATTTTGCTTAGATGGTGGGCTATTTATTTGTTTTTCATTTTATTAGATTTTGCACTGATGGCGGGGTATTTATTTGTTTTTCATTTTATTACATTTTGCTCTGAAGGCGGGGTATTTATTTGTTTTTCATTTTATTAGATTTTGCTCTGATGGCAGAGTAATTATTTGTTTTTCATTTTATTACATTTTGCACTAATGGCGGGGTATTTATTTGTTTTTCATTTTATTACATTTTGCTCTGATGGCGGGGTATTTATTTGTTTTTCATTTTATTAGATTTTGCTCTGATGGCGGGGCATTTATTTGTTTTTCATTTTATTAGATTTTGCTCTGATGGTGGGTTATTTATTTGTTTTTCATTTTATTAGATTTTGCTCTAATGGTGGGGTATTTATTTGTTTTTCATTTTATTACATTTTGCTCAGATGGTGGGGTATTTATTTGTTTTTCATTTTATTACATTTTGCTCTGATGGCGGAGTAATTATTTGTTTTTCATTTTATTACATTTTGCTCTTATGGTGGGGTATTTATTTGTTTTTCATTTTATTAGATTTTGCTCTGATGGTGGGTTATTTATTTGTTTTTCATTTTATTAGATTTTGCTCAGATGGTGGGCTATTTATTTGTTTTTCATTTTATTACATTTTGCTGTGATGGTGGGCTATTTATTTGTTTTTCATTTTATTACATTTTGCTCTGATGGTGGGGTATTTATTTGTTTTTCATTTTATTAGATTTTGCTCTGATGGTGGGGTATTTATTTGTTTTTCATTTTATTACATTTTGCTCAGATGGTGGGCTATTTATTTGTTTTTCATTTTATTAGAATTTGCACTGATGGCGGGGTATTTATTTGTTTTTCATTTTATTACATTTTGCACTGATGGCGGGGTATTTATTTGTTTTTCATTTTATTACAATTTGCTCTGATGGCAGAGTAATTATTTGTTTTTCATTTTATTACATTTTGCTGAGATGGTGGGCTATTTATTTGTTTTTCATTTTATTAGATTTTGCTCTGATGGTGGGTTATTTATTTGTTTTTCATTTTATTAGATTTTGCTCAGATGGTGGGCTATTTATTTGTTTTTCATTTTATTAGATTTTGCACTGATGGTGGGTTATTTATTTGTTTTTCATTTTATTAGATGTTGCTCTGATGGTGGGGTATTTATTTGTTTTTCATTTTATTACATTTTTCTCAGATGGTGGAGTAATTATTTGTTTTTCATTTTATTACATTTTGCTCTGATGGTGGGGTATTTATTTGTTTTTCATTTTATTAGATTTTGCTCTGATGGTGGGTTATTTATTTGTTTTTCATTTTATTAGATTTTGCTCAGATGGTGGGCTATTTATTTGTTTTTCATTTTATTACATTTTGCTGTGATGGTGGGCTATTTATTTGTTTTTCATTTTATTACATTTTGCTCTGATGGTGGGGTATTTATTTGTTTTTCATTTTATTAGATTTTGCTCTGATGGTGGGGTATTTATTTGTTTTTCATTTTATTACATTTTGCTCTTATGGTGGGGTATTTATTTGTTTTTCATTTTATTAGATTTTGCTCTGATGGTGGGTTATTTATTTGTTTTTCATTTTATTAGATTTTGCTCTGATGGTGGGGTATTTATTTGTTTTTTATTTTATTACATTTTGCTCAGATGGTGGGGTATTTATTTGTTTTTCATTTTATTACATTTTGCTCTGATGGCGGAGTAATTATTTGTTTTTTATTCTATTACATTTTGCTCTGATGGTGGGGTATTTATTTGTTTTTCATTTTATTAGATTTTGCTCTGATGGTGGGTTATTTATTTGTTTTTCATTTTATTAGATTTTGCTCAGATGGTGGGCTATTTATTTGTTTTTCATTTTATTACATTTTGCTCTGATGGTGGAGTAATTATTTGTTTTTCATTTTATTACATTTTGCTCTGATGGTGGGGTATTTATTTGTTTTTCATTTTATTACATTTTGCACTGATGGCGGGGTATTTATTTGTTTTTCATTTTATTACATTTTGCTCTGATGGCGGGGTATTTATTTGTTTTTCATTATTTTACATTTTGCTCTGATGGTGGAGTAATTATTTGTTTTTCATTTTATTACATTTTGCTCTGATGGTGGGGTATTTATTTGTTTTTCATTTTATTAGATTTTGCTCTGATGGTGGGTTATTTATTTGTTTTTCATTTTATTAGATTTTGCTGAGATGGTGGGCTATTTATTTGTTTTTCATTTTATTAGATTTTGCTCTGATGGTGGACTAATTATTTGTTTTTCATTTTATTACATTTTGCTCTGATGGTGGGGTATTTATTTGTTTTTCATTTTATTAGATTTTGCTCTGATGGTGGGGTATTTATTTGTTTTTCATTTTATTACATTTTGCTTAGATGGTGGGCTATTTATTTGTTTTTCATTTTATTAGATTTTGCACTGATGGCGGGGTATTTATTTGTTTTTCATTTTATTACATTTTGCTCTGATGGCGGGGTATTTATTTGTTTTTCATTTTATTAGATTTTGCTCTGATGGCGGAGTAATTATTTGTTTTTCATTTTATTACATTTTGCAATGATGGCGGGGTATTTATTTGTTTTTCATTTTATTACATTTTGCTCTGATGGCGGGGTATTTATTTGTTTTTCATTTTATTAGATTTTGCTCTGATGGCGGGGCATTTATTTGTTTTTCATTTTATTAGATTTTGCTCTGATGGTGGGTTATTTATTTGTTTTTCATTTTATTAGATTTTGCTCTAATGGTGGGGTATTTATTTGTTTTTCATTTTATTACATTTTGCTCAGATGGTGGGGTATTTATTTGTTTTTCATTTTATTACATTTTGCTCTGATGGCGGAGTAATTATTTGTTTTTCATTTTATTACATTTTGCTCTTATGGTGGGGTATTTATTTGTTTTTCATTTTATTCGATTTTGCTCTGATGGTGGGTTATTTATTTGTTTTTCATTTTATTAGATTTTGCTCAGATGGTGGGCTATTTATTTGTTTTTCATTTTATTAGATTTTGCTCTGATGGTGGGCTATTTATTTGTTTTTCATTTTATTACATTTTGCTCTGATGGTGGAGTAATTATTTGTTTTTCATTTTATTACATTTTGCTCTGATGGTGGGGTATTTATTTGTTTTTCATTTTATTACATTTTGCACTGATGGCGGGGTATTTATTTGTTTTTCATTTTATTACATTTTGCTCTGATGGCGGGGTATTTATTTGTTTTTCATTTTATTACATTTTGCTCTGATGGTGGAGTAATTATTTGTTTTTCATTTTATTACATTTTGCTCTGATGGTGGGGTATTTATTTGTTTTTCATTTTATTAGATTTTGCTCTGATGGTGGGTTATTTATTTGTTTTTCATTTTATTAGATTTTGCTCTGATGGTGGGTTATTTATTTGTTTTTCATTTTATTACATTTTGCACTGATGGCGGGGTATTTATTTGTTTTTCATTTTATTACATTTTGCTCTGATGGCGGGGTATTTATTTGTTTTTCATTTTATTACATTTTGTTCTGATGGTGGAGTAATTATTTGTTTTTCATTTTATTACATTTTGCTCTGATGGTGGGGTATTTATTTGTTTTTCATTTTATTAGATTTTGCTCTGATGGTGGGGTATTTATTTGTTTTTCATTTTATTACATTTTGCTTAGATGGTGGGCTATTTATTTGTTTTTCATTTTATTAGATTTTGCACTGATGGCGGGGTATTTATTTGTTTTTCATTTTATTACATTTTGCTCTGAAGGCGGGGTATTTATTTGTTTTTCATTTTATTAGATTTTGCTCTGATGGCAGAGTAATTATTTGTTTTTCATTTTATTACATTTTGCACTGATGGCGGGGTATTTATTTGTTTTTCATTTTATTACATTTTGCTCTGATGGCGGGGTATTTATTTGTTTTTCATTTTATTAGATTTTGCTCTGATGGCGGGGAATTTATTTGTTTTTCATTTTATTAGATTTTGCTCTGATGGTGGGTTATTTATTTGTTTTTCATTTTATTAGATTTTGCTCTAATGGTGGGGTATTTATTTGTTTTTCATTTTATTACATTTTGCTCAGATGGTGGGGTATTTATTTGTTTTTCATTTTATTACATTTTGCTCTGATGGCGGAGTAATTATTTGTTTTTCATTTTATTACAATTTGCTCTTATGGTGGGGTATTTATTTGTTTTTCATTTTATTAGATTTTGCTCTGATGGTGGGTTATTTATTTGTTTTTCATTTTATTAGATTTTGCTCAGATGGTGGGCTATTTATTTGTTTTTCATTTTATTACATTTTGCTGTGATGGTGGGCTATTTATTTGTTTTTCATTTTATTACATTTTGCTCTGATGGTGGGGTATTTATTTGTTTTTCATTTTATTAGATTTTGCTCTGATGGTGGGGTATTTATTTGTTTTTCATTTTATTACATTTTGCTCAGATGGTGGGCTATTTATTTGTTTTTCATTTTATTAGATTTTGCACTGATGGCGGGGTATTTATTTGTTTTTCATTTTATTACATTTTGCACTGATGGCGGGGTATTTATTTGTTTTTCATTTTATTACAATTTGCTCTGATGGCAGAGTAATTATTTGTTTTTCATTTTATTACATTTTGCTCTGATGGTGGGGTATTTATTTGTTTTTCATTTTATTAGATTTTGCTGAGATGGTGGGCTATTTATTTGTTTTTCATTTTATTAGATTTTGCTCTGATGGTGGGTTATTTATTTGTTTTTCATTTTATTAGATTTTGCTCAGATGGTGGGCTATTTATTTGTTTTTCATTTTATTAGATTTTGCTCTGATGGTGGAGTAATTATTTGTTTTTCATTTTATTACATTTTGCTCTGATGGTGGGCTATTTATTTGTTTTTCATTTTATTAGATTTTGCACTGATGGTGGGTTATTTATTTGTTTTTCATTTTATTAGATTTTGCTCTGATGGTGGGGTATTTATTTGTTTTTCATTTTATTACATTTTTCTCAGATGGTGGAGTAATTATTTGTTTTTCATTTTATTACATTTTGCTCTGATGGTGGGGTATTTATTTGTTTTTCATTTTATTAGATTTTGCTCTGATGGTGGGGTATTTATTTGTTTTTCATTTTATTACATTTTGCTCTGATGGCGGGGTATTTATTTGTTTTTCATTTTATTAGATTTTGCTCTAATGGCAGAGTAATTATTTGTTTTTCATTTTATTACATTTTGCACTGATGGCGGGGTATTTATTTGTTTTTCATTTTATTACATTTTGCTCTGATGGCGGGGTATTTATTTGTTTTTCATTTTATTAGATTTTGCTCTGATGGCGGGGCATTTATTTGTTTTTCATTTTATTAGATTTTGCTCTGATGGTGGGGTATTTATTTGTTTTTCATTTTATTACATTTTGCTCAGATGGTGGGGTATTTATTTGTTTTTCATTTTATTACATTTTGCTCTGATGGCGGAGTAATTATTTGTTTTTCATTTTATTACATTTTGCTCTTATGGTGGAGTATTTATTTGTTTTTCATTTTATTAGATTTTGCTCTGATGTTGGGGTATTTATTTGTTTTTCATTTTATTACATTTTGCTCAGATGGTGGGCTATTTATTTGTTTTTCATTTTATTACATTTTGCTGTGATGGTGGGCTATTTATTTGTTTTTCATTTTATTACATTTTGCTCTGATGGTGGGGTATTTATTTGTTTTTCATTTTATTAGATTTTGCTCTGATGGTGGGGTATTTATTTGTTTTTCATTTTATTACATTTTGCTCAGATGGTGGGCTATTTATTTGTTTTTCATTTTATTAGATTTTGCACTGATGGCGGGGTATTTATTTGTTTTTCATTTTATTACATTTTGCTCTGATGGCGGGGTATTTATTTGTTTTTCATTTTATTACATTTTGCTCTGATGGTGGGGTATTTATTTGTTTTTCATTTTATTAGATTTTGCTGAGATGGTGGGCTATTTATTTGTTTTTCATTTTATTAGATTTTGCTCTGATGGCGGGGCATTTATTTGTTTTTCATTTTATTAGATTTTGCTCTGATGGTGGGTTATTTATTTGTTTTTCATTTTATTAGATTTTGCTCTAATGGTGGGGTATTTATTTGTTTTTCATTTTATTACATTTTGCTCAGATGGTGGGGTATTTATTTGTTTTTCATTTTATTACATTTTGCTCTGATGGCGGAGTAATTATTTGTTTTTCATTTTATTACATTTTGCTCTTATGGTGGGGTATTTATTTGTTTTTCATTTTATTAGATTTTGCTCTGATGGTGGGTTATTTATTTGTTTTTCATTTTATTAGATTTTGCTCAGATGGTGGGCTATTTATTTGTTTTTCATTTTATTACATTTTGCTGTGATGGTGGGCTATTTATTTGTTTTTCATTTTATTACATTTTGCTCTGATGGTGGGGTATTTATTTGTTTTTCATTTTATTAGATTTTGCTCTGATGGTGGGGTATTTATTTGTTTTTCATTTTATTACATTTTGCTCAGATGGTGGGCTATTTATTTGTTTTTCATTTTATTAGATTTTGCACTGATGGCGGGGTATTTATTTGTTTTTCATTTTATTACATTTTGCACTGATGGCGGGGTATTTATTTGTTTTTCATTTTATTACAATTTGCTCTGATGGCAGAGTAATTATTTGTTTTTCATTTTATTACATTTTGCTCTGATGGTGGGGTATTTATTTGTTTTTCATTTTATTAGATTTTGCTGAGATGGTGGGCTATTTATTTGTTTTTCATTTTATTAGATTTTGCTCTGATGGTGGGTTATTTATTTGTTTTTCATTTTATTAGATTTTGCTCAGATGGTGGGCTATTTATTTGTTTTTCATTTTATTAGATTTTGCTCTGATGGTGGAGTAATTATTTGTTTTTCATTTTATTACATTTTGCTCTGATGGTGGGCTATTTATTTGTTTTTCATTTTATTAGATTTTGCACTGATGGTGGGTTATTTATTTGTTTTTCATTTTATTAGATTTTGCTCTGATGGTGGGGTATTTATTTGTTTTTCATTTTATTACATTTTTCTCAGATGGTGGAGTAATTATTTGTTTTTCATTTTATTACATTTTGCTCTGATGGTGGGGTATTTATTTGTTTTTCATTTTATTAGATTTTGCTCTGATGGTGGGGTATTTATTTGTTTTTCATTTTATTACATTTTGCTTAGATGGTGGGCTATTTATTTGTTTTTCATTTTATTAGATTTTGCTCAGATGGTGGGCTATTTATTTGTTTTTCATTTTATTAGATTTTGCTCTGATGGTGGAGTAATTATTTGTTTTTCATTTTATTACATTTTGCTCTGATGGTGGGCTATTTATTTGTTTTTCATTTTATTAGATTTTGCACTGATGGTGGGTTATTTATTTGTTTTTCATTTTATTAGATTTTGCTCTGATGGTGGGGTATTTATTTGTTTTTCATTTTATTACATTTTTCTCAGATGGTGGAGTATTTATTTGTTTTTCATTTTATTAGATTTTGCTCTGATGGTGGTGTATTTATTTGTTTTTCATTTTATTATATTTTGCTCTGATGGTGGGGTATTTATTTGTTTTTCATTTTATTACATTTTGCTTAGATGGTGGGCTATTTATTTGTTTTTCATTTTATTAGATTTTGCACTGATGGCGGGGTATTTATTTGTTTTTCATTTTATTACATTTTGCTCTGATGGCGGGGTATTTATTTGTTTTTCATTTTATTAGATTTTGCTCTAATGGCAGAGTAATTATTTGTTTTTCATTTTATTACATTTTGCACTGATGGCGGGGTATTTATTTGTTTTTCATTTTATTAGATTTTGCTCTGATGGCGGGGTATTTATTTGTTTTTCATTTTATTAGATTTTGCTCTGATGGCGGGGCATTTATTTGTTTTTCATTTTATTAGATTTTGCTCTGATGGTGGGGTATTTATTTGTTTTTCATTTTATTACATTTTGCTCAGATGGTGGGGTATTTATTTGTTTTTCATTTTATTACATTTTGCTCTGATGGCGGAGTAATTATTTGTTTTTCATTTTATTACATTTTGCTCTTATGGTGGAGTATTTATTTGTTTTTCATTTTATTAGATTTTGCTCTGATGGTGGGGTATTTATTTGTTTTTCATTTTATTACATTTTGTTCTGATGGTGGAGTAATTATTTGTTTTTCATTTTATTACATTTTGCTCTGATGGTGGGGTATTTATTTGTTTTTCATTTTATTAGATTTTGCTCTGATGGTGGGGTATTTATTTGTTTTTCATTTTATTACATTTTGCTTAGATGGTGGGCTATTTATTTGTTTTTCATTTTATTAGATTTTGCACTGATGGCGGGGTATTTATTTGTTTTTCATTTTATTACATTTTGCTCTGAAGGCGGGGTATTTATTTGTTTTTCATTTTATTAGATTTTGCTCTGATGGCAGAGTAATTATTTGTTTTTCATTTTATTACATTTTGCACTGATGGCGGGGTATTTATTTGTTTTTCATTTTATTACATTTTGCTCTGATGGCGGGGTATTTATTTGTTTTTCATTTTATTACATTTTGCTCTGATGGCGGGGCATTTATTTGTTTTTCATTTTATTAGATTTTGCTCTGATGGTGGGTTATTTATTTGTTTTTCATTTTATTAGATTTTGCTCTAATGGTGGGGTATTTATTTGTTTTTCATTTTATTACATTTTGCTCAGATGGTGGGGTATTTATTTGTTTTTCATTTTATTACATTTTGCTCTGATGGCGGAGTAATTATTTGTTTTTCATTTTATTACATTTTGCTCTTATGGTGGGGTATTTATTTGTTTTTCATTTTATTAGATTTTGCTCTGATGGTGGGTTATTTATTTGTTTTTCATTTTATTAGATTTTGCTCAGATGGTGGGCTATTTATTTGTTTTTCATTTTATTACATTTTGCTGTGATGGTGGGCTATTTATTTGTTTTTCATTTTATTACATTTTGCTCTGATGGTGGGGTATTTATTTGTTTTTCATTTTATTACATTTTGCACTGATGGCGGGGTATTTATTTGTTTTTCATTTTATTACAATTTGCTCTGATGGCAGAGTAATTATTTGTTTTTCATTTTATTACATTTTGCTCTGATGGTGGGGTATTTATTTGTTTTTCATTTTATTAGATTTTGCTGAGATGGTGGGCTATTTATTTGTTTTTCATTTTATTAGATTTTGCTCTGATGGTGGGTTATTTATTTGTTTTTCATTTTATTAGATTTTGCTCAGATGGTGGGCTATTTATTTGTTTTTCATTTTATTAGATTTTGCTCTGATGGTGGAGTAATTATTTGTTTTTCATTTTATTACATTTTGCTCTGATGGTGGGCTATTTATTTGTTTTTCATTTTATTAGATTTTGCACTGATGGTGGGTTATTTATTTGTTTTTCATTTTATTAGATTTTGCTCTGATGGTGGGGTATTTATTTGTTTTTCATTTTATTACATTTTTCTCAGATGGTGGAGTAATTATTTGTTTTTCATTTTATTACATTTTGCTCTGATGGTGGGGTATTTATTTGTTTTTCATTTTATTAGATTTTGCTCTGATGGTGGGGTATTTATTTGTTTTTCATTTTATTACATTTTGCTTAGATGGTGGGCTATTTATTTGTTTTTCATTTTATTAGATTTTGCTCAGATGGTGGGCTATTTATTTGTTTTTCATTTTATTAGATTTTGCTCTGATGGCGGGGTATTTATTTGTTTTTCATTTTATTAGATTTTGCTCTAATGGCAGAGTAATTATTTGTTTTTCATTTTATTACATTTTGCACTGATGGCGGGGTATTTATTTGTTTTTCATTTTATTACATTTTGCTCTGATGGCGGGGTATTTATTTGTTTTTCATTTTATTAGATTTTGCTCTGATGGCGGGGCATTTATTTGTTTTTCATTTTATTAGATTTTGCTCTGATGGTGGGGTATTTATTTGTTTTTCATTTTATTACATTTTGCTCAGATGGTGGGGTATTTATTTGTTTTTCATTTTATTACATTTTGCTCTGATGGCGGAGTAATTATTTGTTTTTCATTTTATTACATTTTGCTCTTATGGTGGAGTATTTATTTGTTTTTCATTTTATTAGATTTTGCTCTGATGTTGGGGTATTTATTTGTTTTTCATTTTATTACATTTTGCTCAGATGGTGGGCTATTTATTTGTTTTTCATTTTATTACATTTTGCTGTGATGGTGGGCTATTTATTTGTTTTTCATTTTATTACATTTTGCTCTGATGGTGGGGTATTTATTTGTTTTTCATTTTATTAGATTTTGCTCTGATGGTGGGGTATTTATTTGTTTTTCATTTTATTACATTTTGCTCAGATGGTGGGCTATTTATTTGTTTTTCATTTTATTAGATTTTGCACTGATGGCGGGGTATTTATTTGTTTTTCATTTTATTACATTTTGCTCTGATGGCGGGGTATTTATTTGTTTTTCATTTTATTACATTTTGCTCTGATGGTGGGGTATTTATTTGTTTTTCATTTTATTAGATTTTGCTGAGATGGTGGGCTATTTATTTGTTTTTCATTTTATTAGATTTTGCTCTGATGGCGGGGCATTTATTTGTTTTTCATTTTATTAGATTTTGCTCTGATGGTGGGTTATTTATTTGTTTTTCATTTTATTAGATTTTGCTCTAATGGTGGGGTATTTATTTGTTTTTCATTTTATTACATTTTGCTCAGATGGTGGGGTATTTATTTGTTTTTCATTTTATTACATTTTGCTCTGATGGCGGAGTAATTATTTGTTTTTCATTTTATTACATTTTGCTCTTATGGTGGGGTATTTATTTGTTTTTCATTTTATTAGATTTTGCTCTGATGGTGGGTTATTTATTTGTTTTTCATTTTATTAGATTTTGCTCAGATGGTGGGCTATTTATTTGTTTTTCATTTTATTACATTTTGCTGTGATGGTGGGCTATTTATTTGTTTTTCATTTTATTACATTTTGCTCTGATGGTGGGGTATTTATTTGTTTTTCATTTTATTAGATTTTGCTCTGATGGTGGGGTATTTATTTGTTTTTCATTTTATTACATTTTGCTCAGATGGTGGGCTATTTATTTGTTTTTCATTTTATTAGATTTTGCACTGATGGCGGGGTATTTATTTGTTTTTCATTTTATTACATTTTGCACTGATGGCGGGGTATTTATTTGTTTTTCATTTTATTACAATTTGCTCTGATGGCAGAGTAATTATTTGTTTTTCATTTTATTACATTTTGCTCTGATGGTGGGGTATTTATTTGTTTTTCATTTTATTAGATTTTGCTGAGATGGTGGGCTATTTATTTGTTTTTCATTTTATTAGATTTTGCTCTGATGGTGGGTTATTTATTTGTTTTTCATTTTATTAGATTTTGCTCAGATGGTGGGCTATTTATTTGTTTTTCATTTTATTAGATTTTGCTCTGATGGTGGAGTAATTATTTGTTTTTCATTTTATTACATTTTGCTCTGATGGTGGGCTATTTATTTGTTTTTCATTTTATTAGATTTTGCACTGATGGTGGGTTATTTATTTGTTTTTCATTTTATTAGATTTTGCTCTGATGGTGGGGTATTTATTTGTTTTTCATTTTATTACATTTTTCTCAGATGGTGGAGTAATTATTTGTTTTTCATTTTATTACATTTTGCTCTGATGGTGGGGTATTTATTTGTTTTTCATTTTATTAGATTTTGCTCTGATGGTGGGGTATTTATTTGTTTTTCATTTTATTACATTTTGCTTAGATGGTGGGCTATTTATTTGTTTTTCATTTTATTAGATTTTGCTCAGATGGTGGGCTATTTATTTGTTTTTCATTTTATTAGATTTTGCTCTGATGGTGGAGTAATTATTTGTTTTTCATTTTATTACATTTTGCTCTGATGGTGGGCTATTTATTTGTTTTTCATTTTATTAGATTTTGCACTGATGGTGGGTTATTTATTTGTTTTTCATTTTATTAGATTTTGCTCTGATGGTGGGGTATTTATTTGTTTTTCATTTTATTACATTTTTCTCAGATGGTGGAGTATTTATTTGTTTTTCATTTTATTAGATTTTGCTCTGATGGTGGTGTATTTATTTGTTTTTCATTTTATTATATTTTGCTCTGATGGTGGGGTATTTATTTGTTTTTCATTTTATTACATTTTGCTTAGATGGTGGGCTATTTATTTGTTTTTCATTTTATTAGATTTTGCTCTGATGGTGGGTTATTTATTTGTTTTTCATTTTATTAGATTTTGCTCAGATGGTGGGCTATTTATTTGTTTTTCATTTTATTAGATTTTGCTCTGATGGTGGAGTAATTATTTGTTTTTCATTTTATTACATTTTGCTCTGATGGTGGGCTATTTATTTGTTTTTCATTTTATTAGATTTTGCACTGATGGTGGGTTATTTATTTGTTTTTCATTTTATTAGATTTTGCTCTGATGGTGGGGTATTTATTTGTTTTTCATTTTATTACATTTTTCTCAGATGGTGGAGTAATTATTTGTTTTTCATTTTATTACATTTTGCTCTGATGGTGGGGTATTTATTTGTTTTTCATTTTATTAGATTTTGCTCTGATGGTGGGGTATTTATTTGTTTTTCATTTTATTACATTTTGCTTAGATGGTGGGCTATTTATTTGTTTTTCATTTTATTAGATTTTGCTCAGATGGTGGGCTATTTATTTGTTTTTCATTTTATTAGATTTTGCTCTGATGGTGGAGTAATTATTTGTTTTTCATTTTATTACATTTTGCTCTGATGGTGGGCTATTTATTTGTTTTTCATTTTATTAGATTTTGCACTGATGGTGGGTTATTTATTTGTTTTTCATTTTATTAGATTTTGCTCTGATGGTGGGGTATTTATTTGTTTTTCATTTTATTACATTTTTCTCAGATGGTGGAGTATTTATTTGTTTTTCATTTTATTAGATTTTGCTCTGATGGTGGTGTATTTATTTGTTTTTCATTTTATTATATTTTGCTCTGATGGTGGGGTATTTATTTGTTTTTCATTTTATTACATTTTGCTTAGATGGTGGGCTATTTATTTGTTTTTCATTTTATTAGATTTTGCACTGATGGCGGGGTATTTATTTGTTTTTCATTTTATTACATTTTGCTCTGATGGCGGGGTATTTATTTGTTTTTCATTTTATTAGATTTTGCTCTAATGGCAGAGTAATTATTTGTTTTTCATTTTATTACATTTTGCACTGATGGCGGGGTATTTATTTGTTTTTCATTTTATTACATTTTGCTCTGATGGCGGGGTATTTATTTGTTTTTCATTTTATTAGATTTTGCTCTGATGGCGGGGCATTTATTTGTTTTTCATTTTATTAGATTTTGCTCTGATGGTGGGGTATTTATTTGTTTTTCATTTTATTACATTTTGCTCAGATGGTGGGGTATTTATTTGTTTTTCATTTTATTAGATTTTGCTCTAATGGCAGAGTAATTATTTGTTTTTCATTTTATTACATTTTGCACTGATGGCGGGGTATTTATTTGTTTTTCATTTTATTAGATTTTGCTCTGATGGCGGGGTATTTATTTGTTTTTCATTTTATTAGATTTTGCTCTGATGGCGGGGCATTTATTTGTTTTTCATTTTATTAGATTTTGCTCTGATGGTGGGGTATTTATTTGTTTTTCATTTTATTACATTTTGCTCAGATGGTGGGGTATTTATTTGTTTTTCATTTTATTACATTTTGCTCTGATGGCGGAGTAATTATTTGTTTTTCATTTTATTACATTTTGCTCTTATGGTGGAGTATTTATTTGTTTTTCATTTTATTAGATTTTGCTCTGATGGTGGGGTATTTATTTGTTTTTCATTTTATTACATTTTGTTCTGATGGTGGAGTAATTATTTGTTTTTCATTTTATTACATTTTGCTCTGATGGTGGGGTATTTATTTGTTTTTCATTTTATTAGATTTTGCTCTGATGGTGGGGTATTTATTTGTTTTTCATTTTATTACATTTTGCTTAGATGGTGGGCTATTTATTTGTTTTTCATTTTATTAGATTTTGCACTGATGGCGGGGTATTTATTTGTTTTTCATTTTATTACATTTTGCTCTGAAGGCGGGGTATTTATTTGTTTTTCATTTTATTAGATTTTGCTCTGATGGCAGAGTAATTATTTGTTTTTCATTTTATTACATTTTGCACTGATGGCGGGGTATTTATTTGTTTTTCATTTTATTACATTTTGCTCTGATGGCGGGGTATTTATTTGTTTTTCATTTTATTAGATTTTGCTCTGATGGCGGGGCATTTATTTGTTTTTCATTTTATTAGATTTTGCTCTGATGGTGGGTTATTTATTTGTTTTTCATTTTATTAGATTTTGCTCTAATGGTGGGGTATTTATTTGTTTTTCATTTTATTACATTTTGCTCAGATGGTGGGGTATTTATTTGTTTTTCATTTTATTACATTTTGCTCTGATGGCGGAGTAATTATTTGTTTTTCATTTTATTACATTTTGCTCTTATGGTGGGGTATTTATTTGTTTTTCATTTTATTAGATTTTGCTCTGATGGTGGGTTATTTATTTGTTTTTCATTTTATTAGATTTTGCTCAGATGGTGGGCTATTTATTTGTTTTTCATTTTATTACATTTTGCTGTGATGGTGGGCTATTTATTTGTTTTTCATTTTATTACATTTTGCTCTGATGGTGGGGTATTTATTTGTTTTTCATTTTATTACATTTTGCACTGATGGCGGGGTATTTATTTGTTTTTCATTTTATTACAATTTGCTCTGATGGCAGAGTAATTATTTGTTTTTCATTTTATTACATTTTGCTCTGATGGTGGGGTATTTATTTGTTTTTCATTTTATTAGATTTTGCTGAGATGGTGGGCTATTTATTTGTTTTTCATTTTATTAGATTTTGCTCTGATGGTGGGTTATTTATTTGTTTTTCATTTTATTAGATTTTGCTCAGATGGTGGGCTATTTATTTGTTTTTCATTTTATTAGATTTTGCTCTGATGGTGGAGTAATTATTTGTTTTTCATTTTATTACATTTTGCTCTGATGGTGGGCTATTTATTTGTTTTTCATTTTATTAGATTTTGCACTGATGGTGGGTTATTTATTTGTTTTTCATTTTATTAGATTTTGCTCTGATGGTGGGGTATTTATTTGTTTTTCATTTTATTACATTTTTCTCAGATGGTGGAGTAATTATTTGTTTTTCATTTTATTACATTTTGCTCTGATGGTGGGGTATTTATTTGTTTTTCATTTTATTAGATTTTGCTCTGATGGTGGGGTATTTATTTGTTTTTCATTTTATTACATTTTGCTTAGATGGTGGGCTATTTATTTGTTTTTCATTTTATTAGATTTTGCTCAGATGGTGGGCTATTTATTTGTTTTTCATTTTATTAGATTTTGCTCTGATGGCGGGGTATTTATTTGTTTTTCATTTTATTAGATTTTGCTCTAATGGCAGAGTAATTATTTGTTTTTCATTTTATTACATTTTGCACTGATGGCGGGGTATTTATTTGTTTTTCATTTTATTACATTTTGCTCTGATGGCGGGGTATTTATTTGTTTTTCATTTTATTAGATTTTGCTCTGATGGCGGGGCATTTATTTGTTTTTCATTTTATTAGATTTTGCTCTGATGGTGGGGTATTTATTTGTTTTTCATTTTATTACATTTTGCTCAGATGGTGGGGTATTTATTTGTTTTTCATTTTATTACATTTTGCTCTGATGGCGGAGTAATTATTTGTTTTTCATTTTATTACATTTTGCTCTTATGGTGGAGTATTTATTTGTTTTTCATTTTATTAGATTTTGCTCTGATGTTGGGGTATTTATTTGTTTTTCATTTTATTACATTTTGCTCAGATGGTGGGCTATTTATTTGTTTTTCATTTTATTACATTTTGCTGTGATGGTGGGCTATTTATTTGTTTTTCATTTTATTACATTTTGCTCTGATGGTGGGGTATTTATTTGTTTTTCATTTTATTAGATTTTGCTCTGATGGTGGGGTATTTATTTGTTTTTCATTTTATTACATTTTGCTCAGATGGTGGGCTATTTATTTGTTTTTCATTTTATTAGATTTTGCACTGATGGCGGGGTATTTATTTGTTTTTCATTTTATTACATTTTGCTCTGATGGCGGGGTATTTATTTGTTTTTCATTTTATTACATTTTGCTCTGATGGTGGGGTATTTATTTGTTTTTCATTTTATTAGATTTTGCTGAGATGGTGGGCTATTTATTTGTTTTTCATTTTATTAGATTTTGCTCTGATGGCGGGGCATTTATTTGTTTTTCATTTTATTAGATTTTGCTCTGATGGTGGGTTATTTATTTGTTTTTCATTTTATTAGATTTTGCTCTAATGGTGGGGTATTTATTTGTTTTTCATTTTATTACATTTTGCTCAGATGGTGGGGTATTTATTTGTTTTTCATTTTATTACATTTTGCTCTGATGGCGGAGTAATTATTTGTTTTTCATTTTATTACATTTTGCTCTTATGGTGGGGTATTTATTTGTTTTTCATTTTATTAGATTTTGCTCTGATGGTGGGTTATTTATTTGTTTTTCATTTTATTAGATTTTGCTCAGATGGTGGGCTATTTATTTGTTTTTCATTTTATTACATTTTGCTGTGATGGTGGGCTATTTATTTGTTTTTCATTTTATTACATTTTGCTCTGATGGTGGGGTATTTATTTGTTTTTCATTTTATTAGATTTTGCTCTGATGGTGGGGTATTTATTTGTTTTTCATTTTATTACATTTTGCTCAGATGGTGGGCTATTTATTTGTTTTTCATTTTATTAGATTTTGCACTGATGGCGGGGTATTTATTTGTTTTTCATTTTATTACATTTTGCACTGATGGCGGGGTATTTATTTGTTTTTCATTTTATTACAATTTGCTCTGATGGCAGAGTAATTATTTGTTTTTCATTTTATTACATTTTGCTCTGATGGTGGGGTATTTATTTGTTTTTCATTTTATTAGATTTTGCTGAGATGGTGGGCTATTTATTTGTTTTTCATTTTATTAGATTTTGCTCTGATGGTGGGTTATTTATTTGTTTTTCATTTTATTAGATTTTGCTCAGATGGTGGGCTATTTATTTGTTTTTCATTTTATTAGATTTTGCTCTGATGGTGGAGTAATTATTTGTTTTTCATTTTATTACATTTTGCTCTGATGGTGGGCTATTTATTTGTTTTTCATTTTATTAGATTTTGCACTGATGGTGGGTTATTTATTTGTTTTTCATTTTATTAGATTTTGCTCTGATGGTGGGGTATTTATTTGTTTTTCATTTTATTACATTTTTCTCAGATGGTGGAGTAATTATTTGTTTTTCATTTTATTACATTTTGCTCTGATGGTGGGGTATTTATTTGTTTTTCATTTTATTAGATTTTGCTCTGATGGTGGGGTATTTATTTGTTTTTCATTTTATTACATTTTGCTTAGATGGTGGGCTATTTATTTGTTTTTCATTTTATTAGATTTTGCTCAGATGGTGGGCTATTTATTTGTTTTTCATTTTATTAGATTTTGCTCTGATGGTGGAGTAATTATTTGTTTTTCATTTTATTACATTTTGCTCTGATGGTGGGCTATTTATTTGTTTTTCATTTTATTAGATTTTGCACTGATGGTGGGTTATTTATTTGTTTTTCATTTTATTAGATTTTGCTCTGATGGTGGGGTATTTATTTGTTTTTCATTTTATTACATTTTTCTCAGATGGTGGAGTATTTATTTGTTTTTCATTTTATTAGATTTTGCTCTGATGGTGGTGTATTTATTTGTTTTTCATTTTATTATATTTTGCTCTGATGGTGGGGTATTTATTTGTTTTTCATTTTATTACATTTTGCTTAGATGGTGGGCTATTTATTTGTTTTTCATTTTATTAGATTTTGCTCTGATGGTGGGTTATTTATTTGTTTTTCATTTTATTAGATTTTGCTCAGATGGTGGGCTATTTATTTGTTTTTCATTTTATTAGATTTTGCTCTGATGGTGGAGTAATTATTTGTTTTTCATTTTATTACATTTTGCTCTGATGGTGGGCTATTTATTTGTTTTTCATTTTATTAGATTTTGCACTGATGGTGGGTTATTTATTTGTTTTTCATTTTATTAGATTTTGCTCTGATGGTGGGGTATTTATTTGTTTTTCATTTTATTACATTTTTCTCAGATGGTGGAGTAATTATTTGTTTTTCATTTTATTACATTTTGCTCTGATGGTGGGGTATTTATTTGTTTTTCATTTTATTAGATTTTGCTCTGATGGTGGGGTATTTATTTGTTTTTCATTTTATTACATTTTGCTTAGATGGTGGGCTATTTATTTGTTTTTCATTTTATTAGATTTTGCTCAGATGGTGGGCTATTTATTTGTTTTTCATTTTATTAGATTTTGCTCTGATGGTGGAGTAATTATTTGTTTTTCATTTTATTACATTTTGCTCTGATGGTGGGCTATTTATTTGTTTTTCATTTTATTAGATTTTGCACTGATGGTGGGTTATTTATTTGTTTTTCATTTTATTAGATTTTGCTCTGATGGTGGGGTATTTATTTGTTTTTCATTTTATTACATTTTTCTCAGATGGTGGAGTATTTATTTGTTTTTCATTTTATTAGATTTTGCTCTGATGGTGGTGTATTTATTTGTTTTTCATTTTATTATATTTTGCTCTGATGGTGGGGTATTTATTTGTTTTTCATTTTATTACATTTTGCTTAGATGGTGGGCTATTTATTTGTTTTTCATTTTATTAGATTTTGCACTGATGGCGGGGTATTTATTTGTTTTTCATTTTATTACATTTTGCTCTGATGGCGGGGTATTTATTTGTTTTTCATTTTATTAGATTTTGCTCTAATGGCAGAGTAATTATTTGTTTTTCATTTTATTACATTTTGCACTGATGGCGGGGTATTTATTTGTTTTTCATTTTATTACATTTTGCTCTGATGGCGGGGTATTTATTTGTTTTTCATTTTATTAGATTTTGCTCTGATGGCGGGGCATTTATTTGTTTTTCATTTTATTAGATTTTGCTCTGATGGTGGGGTATTTATTTGTTTTTCATTTTATTACATTTTGCTCAGATGGTGGGGTATTTATTTGTTTTTCATTTTATTACATTTTGCTCTGATGGCGGAGTAATTATTTGTTTTTCATTTTATTACATTTTGCTCTTATGGTGGAGTATTTATTTGTTTTTCATTTTATTAGATTTTGCTCTGATGGTGGGGTATTTATTTGTTTTTCATTTTATTACATTTTGCTCAGATGGTGGGCTATTTATTTGTTTTTCATTTTATTACATTTTGCTGTGATGGTGGGCTATTTATTTGTTTTTCATTTTATTACATTTTGCTCTGATGGTGGGGTATTTATTTGTTTTTCATTTTATTAGATTTTGCTCTGATGGTGGGGTATTTATTTGTTTTTCATTTTATTACATTTTGCTCAGATGGTGGGCTATTTATTTGTTTTTCATTTTATTAGATTTTGCACTGATGGCGGGGTATTTATTTGTTTTTCATTTTATTACATTTTGCTCTGATGGCGGGGTATTTATTTGTTTTTCATTTTATTACATTTTGCTCTGATGGTGGGGTATTTATTTGTTTTTCATTTTATTAGATTTTGCTGAGATGGTGGGCTATTTATTTGTTTTTCATTTTATTAGATTTTGCTCTGATGGTGGGGTATTTATTTGTTTTTCATTTTATTAGATTTTGCTCAGATGGTGGGCTATTTATTTGTTTTTCATTTTATTAGATTTTGCTCTGATGGTGGAGTAATTATTTGTTTTTCATTTTATTACATTTTGCTCTGATGGTGGGCTATTTATTTGTTTTTCATTTTATTAGATTTTGCACTGATGGCGGGGTATTTATTTGTTTTTCATTTTATTACATTTTGCTCTGATGGCGGGGTATTTATTTGTTTTTCATTTTATTACATTTTGCTCTGATGGCGGAGTAATTATTTGTTTTTCATTTTATTACATTTTGCTCTGATGGTGGGGTATTTATTTGTTTTTCATTTTATTACATTTTGCTGAGATGGTGGGCTATTTATTTGTTTTTCATTTTATTAGATTTTGCTCTGATGGTGGGGTATTTATTTGTTTTTCATTTTATTAGATTTTGCTCAGATGGTGGGCTATTTATTTGTTTTTCATTTTATTAGATTTTGCTCTGATGGTGGGTTATTTATTTGTTTTTCATTTTATTAGATTTTGCTCTGATGGTGGGGTATTTATTTGTTTTTCATTTTATTACATTTTGCTCTGATGGTGGGTTATTTATTTGTTTTTCATTTTATTAGATTTTGCTGAGATGGTGGGTTATTTATTTGTTTTTCATTTTATTAGATTTTGCTCTGATGGTGGGGTATTTATTTGTTTTTCATTTTATTACATTTTGCTCTGATGGTGGGTTATTTATTTGTTTTTCATTTTATTAGATTTTGCTGAGATGGTGGGCCATTTATTTGTTTTTCATTTTATTAGATTTTGCTCTGATGATGGGTTATTTATTTGTTTTTCATTTTATTAGATTTTGATCAGATGGTGGTCTATTTATTTGTTTTTCATTTTATTACATTTTGCTCTGATGGCGGGGTATTTATTTGTTTTTCATTTTATTACATTTTGCTCTGATGGCGGAGTAATTATTTGTTTTTCATTTTATTACATTTTGCTCTGATGGTGGGGTATTTATTTGTTTTTCATTTTATTAGATTTTGCTCTGATGGTGGGTTATTTATTTGTTTTTCATTTTATTAGATTTTGCTGAGATGGTGGGCTATTTATTTGTTTTTCATTTTATTAGATTTTGCTCTGATGGTGGGTTATTTATTTGTTTTTCATTTTATTAGATTTTGCTCAGATGGTGGGCTATTTATTTGTTTTTCATTTTATTAGATTTTGCTCTGATGGTGGAGTAGTTATTTTTTTTCATTTTATTACATTTTGCTCTGATGGTGGGCTATTTATTTGTTTTTCATTTTATTAGATTTTGCACTGATGGTGGGTTATTTATTTGTTTTTGATTTTATTAGATTTTGCTCTGATGGTGGGGTATTTATTTGTATTTCATTTTATTACATTTTGCTCAGATGGTGGGGTATTTATTTGTTTTTCATTTTATTACATTTTGCTCTGATGGTGGGTTATTTATTTGTTTTTCATTTTATTAGATTTTGCTGAGATGGTGGGCCATTTATTTGTTTTTCATTTTATTACATTTTGCTCTGATGGCGGAGTAATTATTGGTTTTTCATTTTATTAGATTTTGCTCTGATGGTGAGGTATTTATTTGTTTTTCATTTTATTACATTTTGCTCTGATGGCGGAGTAATTATTTGTTTTTCATTTTATTACATTTTGCTCTGATGGTGGAGTATTTATTTGTTTTTCATTTTATTAGATTTTGCTCTGATGATGGGTTATTTATTTGTTTTTCATTTTATTAGATTTTGATCAGATGGTGGGCTATTTATTTGTTTTTCATTTTATTACATTTTGCTCTGATGGCGGGGTATTTATTTGTTTTTCATTTTATTACATTTTGCTCTGATGGGGGGCGGGGAGAGTATTTATTTGTTTTTCATTTTATTAGATTTTTCTGATGGCGGGGTATTTTTTTTTTTTCATTTTATTAGATTTTTCTGATGGCGGGGTATTTATTTGTTTTTCATTTTATTACATTTTGCTCTGATGGTGGAGTAATTATTTGTTTTTCATTTTATTAGATTTTGCTCTGATGGTGGGGTATTTATTTGTTTTTCATTTTATTAGATTTTGCTCTGATGGTGGGGTATTTATTTGTTTTTCATTTTATTACATTTTGCTCTGATGGTGGGGTATTTATTTGTTTTTCATTTTATTACATTTTGCTCTGATGGCGGAGTAATTATTTGTTTTTCATTTTATTAGATTTTGCTCTGATGGTGGGGTATTTATTTGTTTTTCATTTTATTACATTTTGCTCTGATGGCGGAGTAATTATTTGTTTTTCATTTTATTACATTTTGCCCTGATGGTGGAGTATTTATTTGTTTTTCATTTTATTAGATTTTGCTCTGATGGTGAGTTATTTATTTGTTTTTCATTTTATTAGATTTTGCTCAGATGGTGGGCTATTTATTTGTTTTTCATTTTATTAGATTTTGCACTGATGGCGGGGTATTTATTTGTTTTTCATTTTATTACATTTTGCTCTGATGGCGGGGTATTTATTTGTTTTTCATTTTATTACATTTTGCTCTGATGGCGGAGTAATTATTTGTTTTTCATTTTATTACATTTTGCTCTGATGGTGGGGTATTTATTTGTTTTTCATTTTATTAGATTTTGCTGAGATGGTGGGCTATTTATTTGTTTTTCATTTTATTAGATTTTGCTCTGATGGTGGGGTATTTATTTGTTTTTCATTTTATTAGATTTTGCTCAGATGGTGGGCTATTTATTTGTTTTTCATTTTATTAGATTTTGCTCTGATGGTGGAGTAATTATTTGTTTTTCATTTTATTACATTTTGCTCTGATGGTGGGCTATTTATTTGTTTTTCATTTTATTAGATTTTGCACTGATGGCGGGGTATTTATTTGTTTTTCATTTTATTACATTTTGCTCTGATGGTGGGGTATTTATTTGTTTTTCATTTTATTACATTTTGCTGAGATGGTGGGCTATTTATTTGTTTTTCATTTTATTAGATTTTGCTCTGATGGTGGGGTATTTATTTGTTTTTCATTTTATTAGATTTTGCTCAGATGGTGGGCTATTTATTTGTTTTTCATTTTATTAGATTTTGCTCTGATGGTGGGTTATTTATTTGTTTTTCATTTTATTAGATTTTGCTCTGATGGTGGGGTATTTATTTGTTTTTCATTTTATTACATTTTGCTCTGATGGTGGGTTATTTATTTGTTTTTCATTTTATTAGATTTTGCTGAGATGGTGGGTTATTTATTTGTTTTTCATTTTATTAGATTTTGCTCTGATGGTGGGGTATTTATTTGTTTTTCATTTTATTACATTTTGCTCTGATGGTGGGTTATTTATTTGTTTTTCATTTTATTAGATTTTGCTGAGATGGTGGGCCATTTATTTGTTTTTCATTTTATTACATTTTGTTCTGATGGCGGAGTAATTATTTGTTTTTCATTTTATTACATTTTGCTCTGATGGTGGGGTATTTATTTGTTTTTCATTTTATTACATTTTGCTCTGATGGCGGAGTAATTATTTGTTTTTCATTTTATTACATTTTGCTCTGATGGTGGAGTATTTATTTGTTTTTCATTTTATTAGATTTTGCTCTGATGATGGGTTATTTATTTGTTTTTCATTTTATTAGATTTTGATCAGATGGTGGTCTATTTATTTGTTTTTCATTTTATTACATTTTGCTCTGATGGCGGGGTATTTATTTGTTTTTCATTTTATTACATTTTGCTCTGATGGCGGAGTAATTATTTGTTTTTCATTTTATTACATTTTGCTCTGATGGTGGGGTATTTATTTGTTTTTCATTTTATTAGATTTTGCTCTGATGGTGGGTTATTTATTTGTTTTTCATTTTATTAGATTTTGCTGAGATGGTGGGCTATTTATTTGTTTTTCATTTTATTAGATTTTGCTCTGATGGTGGGTTATTTATTTGTTTTTCATTTTATTAGATTTTGCTCAGATGGTGGGCTATTTATTTGTTTTTCATTTTATTAGATTTTGCTCTGATGGTGGAGTAGTTATTTTTTTTCATTTTATTACATTTTGCTCTGATGGTGGGCTATTTATTTGTTTTTCATTTTATTAGATTTTGCACTGATGGTGGGTTATTTATTTGTTTTTCATTTTATTAGATTTTGCTCTGATGGTGGGGTATTTATTTGTATTTCATTTTATTACATTTTGCTCAGATGGTGGGGTATTTATTTGTTTTTCATTTTATTACATTTTGCTCTGATGGTGGGTTATTTATTTGTTTTTCATTTTATTAGATTTTGCTGAGATGGTGGGCCATTTATTTGTTTTTCATTTTATTACATTTTCCTCTGATGGCGGAGTAATTATTGGTTTTTCATTTTATTAGATTTTGCTCTGATGGTGAGGTATTTATTTGTTTTTCATTTTATTACATTTTGCTCTGATGGCGGAGTAATTATTTGTTTTTCATTTTATTACATTTTGCTCTGATGGTGGAGTATTTATTTGTTTTTCATTTTATTAGATTTTGCTCTGATGATGGGTTATTTATTTGTTTTTTATTTTATTAGATTTTGATTAGATGGTGGGCTATTTATTTGTTTTTCATTTTATTACATTTTGCTCTGATGGCGGGGTATTTATTTGTTTTTCATTTTATTACATTTTGCTCTGATGGGGGGCGGGGAGAGTATTTATTTGTTTTTCATTTTATTAGATTTTTCTGATGGCGGGGTATTTTTTTTTTTTCATTTTATTAGATTTTTCTGATGGCGGGGTATTTATTTGTTTTTCATTTTATTACATTTTGCTCTGATGGTGGAGTAATTATTTGTTTTTCATTTTATTACATTTTGCTCTGATGGTGGGGTATTTATTTGTTTTTCATTTTATTAGATTTTGCTCTGATGGTGGGGTATTTATTTGTTTTTCATTTTATTACATTTTGCTCTGATGGTGGGGTATTTATTTGTTTTTCATTTTATTACATTTTGCTCTGATGGCGGAGTAATTATTTGTTTTTCATTTTATTAGATTTTGCTCTGATGGTGGGGTATTTATTTGTTTTTCATTTTATTACATTTTGCTCTGATGGCGGAGTAATTATTTGTTTTTCATATTATTACATTTTGCCCTGATGGTGGAGTATTTATTTGTTTTTCATTTTATTAGATTTTGCTCTGATGGTGAGTTATTTATTTGTTTTTCATTTTATTAGATTTTGCTCAGATGGTGGGCTATTTATTTGTTTTTCGTTTTATTACATTTTGCTCTGATGGCGGGGTATTTATTTGTTTTTTATTTTATTGCATTTTGCTCTGATGGTGGGGTATTTATTTGTTTTTCATTTTATTACATTTTGCTCTGATGGCGGGGTATTTATTTTTTTCTCATTTTATTACATTTTGCTCTGATGGCGGGGTATTTATTTGTTTTTCATTTTTTTACATTTTGCTCTGATGGCGGGGTATTTATTTGTTTTGCATTTCATTACATTTTGCTCTGATGGCGGGGTATTTATTTGTTTTTCATTTTATTAGATTTTGCTCTGATGGCGGGGTATTTATTTGTTTGTCATTTTATTAGATTTTGCTCTGATGGTGGGGTATTTATTTATTTTTCATTTTATTAGATTTTGCTCTGATGACGGAGTATTTATTTGTTTTTCATTTAATTAGATTTTGCTCTGATGGTGGGGTATTTATTTGTTTTTCATTTTATTACATTTTGCTCTGATGGTGGGCTATTTATTTGTTTTTCATTTTATTAGATTTTGCTCAGATGGTGGGCTATTTATTTGTTTTTCATTTTATTAGATTTTGCTCTGATGGTGGAGTAATTATTTGTTTTTCATTTTATTACATTTTGCTCTGATGGTGGGCTATTTATTTGTTTTTCATTTTATTAGATTTTGCACTGATGGTGGGTTATTTATTTGTTTTTCATTTTATTAGATTTTGCTCTGATGGTGGGGTATTTATTTGTTTTTCATTTTATTACATTTTTCTCAGATGGTGGAGTATTTATTTGTTTTTCATTTTATTAGATTTTGCTCTGATGGTGGTGTATTTATTTGTTTTTCATTTTATTATATTTTGCTCTGATGGTGGGGTATTTATTTGTTTTTCATTTTATTACATTTTGCTTAGATGGTGGGCTATTTATTTGTTTTTCATTTTATTAGATTTTGCTCTGATGGTGGGTTATTTATTTGTTTTTCATTTTATTAGATTTTGCTCAGATGGTGGGCTATTTATTTGTTTTTCATTTTATTAGATTTTGCTCTGATGGTGGAGTAATTATTTGTTTTTCATTTTATTACATTTTGCTCTGATGGTGGGCTATTTATTTGTTTTTCATTTTATTAGATTTTGCACTGATGGTGGGTTATTTATTTGTTTTTCATTTTATTAGATTTTGCTCTGATGGTGGGGTATTTATTTGTTTTTCATTTTATTACATTTTTCTCAGATGGTGGAGTAATTATTTGTTTTTCATTTTATTACATTTTGCTCTGATGGTGGGGTATTTATTTGTTTTTCATTTTATTAGATTTTGCTCTGATGGTGGGGTATTTATTTGTTTTTCATTTTATTACATTTTGCTTAGATGGTGGGCTATTTATTTGTTTTTCATTTTATTAGATTTTGCTCAGATGGTGGGCTATTTATTTGTTTTTCATTTTATTAGATTTTGCTCTGATGGTGGAGTAATTATTTGTTTTTCATTTTATTACATTTTGCTCTGATGGTGGGCTATTTATTTGTTTTTCATTTTATTAGATTTTGCACTGATGGTGGGTTATTTATTTGTTTTTCATTTTATTAGATTTTGCTCTGATGGTGGGGTATTTATTTGTTTTTCATTTTATTACATTTTTCTCAGATGGTGGAGTATTTATTTGTTTTTCATTTTATTAGATTTTGCTCTGATGGTGGTGTATTTATTTGTTTTTCATTTTATTATATTTTGCTCTGATGGTGGGGTATTTATTTGTTTTTCATTTTATTACATTTTGCTTAGATGGTGGGCTATTTATTTGTTTTTCATTTTATTAGATTTTGCACTGATGGCGGGGTATTTATTTGTTTTTCATTTTATTACATTTTGCTCTGATGGCGGGGTATTTATTTGTTTTTCATTTTATTAGATTTTGCTCTAATGGCAGAGTAATTATTTGTTTTTCATTTTATTACATTTTGCACTGATGGCGGGGTATTTATTTGTTTTTCATTTTATTACATTTTGCTCTGATGGCGGGGTATTTATTTGTTTTTCATTTTATTAGATTTTGCTCTGATGGCGGGGCATTTATTTGTTTTTCATTTTATTAGATTTTGCTCTGATGGTGGGGTATTTATTTGTTTTTCATTTTATTACATTTTGCTCAGATGGTGGGGTATTTATTTGTTTTTCATTTTATTACATTTTGCTCTGATGGCGGAGTAATTATTTGTTTTTCATTTTATTACATTTTGCTCTTATGGTGGAGTATTTATTTGTTTTTCATTTTATTAGATTTTGCTCTGATGGTGGGGTATTTATTTGTTTTTCATTTTATTACATTTTGCTCAGATGGTGGGCTATTTATTTGTTTTTCATTTTATTACATTTTGCTGTGATGGTGGGCTATTTATTTGTTTTTCATTTTATTACATTTTGCTCTGATGGTGGGGTATTTATTTGTTTTTCATTTTATTAGATTTTGCTCTGATGGTGGGGTATTTATTTGTTTTTCATTTTATTACATTTTGCTCAGATGGTGGGCTATTTATTTGTTTTTCATTTTATTAGATTTTGCACTGATGGCGGGGTATTTATTTGTTTTTCATTTTATTACATTTTGCTCTGATGGCGGGGTATTTATTTGTTTTTCATTTTATTACATTTTGCTCTGATGGTGGGGTATTTATTTGTTTTTCATTTTATTAGATTTTGCTGAGATGGTGGGCTATTTATTTGTTTTTCATTTTATTAGATTTTGCTCTGATGGTGGGGTATTTATTTGTTTTTCATTTTATTAGATTTTGCTCAGATGGTGGGCTATTTATTTGTTTTTCATTTTATTAGATTTTGCTCTGATGGTGGAGTAATTATTTGTTTTTCATTTTATTACATTTTGCTCTGATGGTGGGCTATTTATTTGTTTTTCATTTTATTAGATTTTGCACTGATGGCGGGGTATTTATTTGTTTTTCATTTTATTACATTTTGCTCTGATGGCGGGGTATTTATTTGTTTTTCATTTTATTACATTTTGCTCTGATGGCGGAGTAATTATTTGTTTTTCATTTTATTACATTTTGCTCTGATGGTGGGGTATTTATTTGTTTTTCATTTTATTACATTTTGCTGAGATGGTGGGCTATTTATTTGTTTTTCATTTTATTAGATTTTGCTCTGATGGTGGGGTATTTATTTGTTTTTCATTTTATTAGATTTTGCTCAGATGGTGGGCTATTTATTTGTTTTTCATTTTATTAGATTTTGCTCTGATGGTGGGTTATTTATTTGTTTTTCATTTTATTAGATTTTGCTCTGATGGTGGGGTATTTATTTGTTTTTCATTTTATTACATTTTGCTCTGATGGTGGGTTATTTATTTGTTTTTCATTTTATTAGATTTTGCTGAGATGGTGGGTTATTTATTTGTTTTTCATTTTATTAGATTTTGCTCTGATGGTGGGGTATTTATTTGTTTTTCATTTTATTACATTTTGCTCTGATGGTGGGTTATTTATTTGTTTTTCATTTTATTAGATTTTGCTGAGATGGTGGGCCATTTATTTGTTTTTCATTTTATTAGATTTTGCTCTGATGATGGGTTATTTATTTGTTTTTCATTTTATTAGATTTTGATCAGATGGTGGTCTATTTATTTGTTTTTCATTTTATTACATTTTGCTCTGATGGCGGGGTATTTATTTGTTTTTCATTTTATTACATTTTGCTCTGATGGCGGAGTAATTATTTGTTTTTCATTTTATTACATTTTGCTCTGATGGTGGGGTATTTATTTGTTTTTCATTTTATTAGATTTTGCTCTGATGGTGGGTTATTTATTTGTTTTTCATTTTATTAGATTTTGCTGAGATGGTGGGCTATTTATTTGTTTTTCATTTTATTAGATTTTGCTCTGATGGTGGGTTATTTATTTGTTTTTCATTTTATTAGATTTTGCTCAGATGGTGGGCTATTTATTTGTTTTTCATTTTATTAGATTTTGCTCTGATGGTGGAGTAGTTATTTTTTTTCATTTTATTACATTTTGCTCTGATGGTGGGCTATTTATTTGTTTTTCATTTTATTAGATTTTGCACTGATGGTGGGTTATTTATTTGTTTTTGATTTTATTAGATTTTGCTCTGATGGTGGGGTATTTATTTGTATTTCATTTTATTACATTTTGCTCAGATGGTGGGGTATTTATTTGTTTTTCATTTTATTACATTTTGCTCTGATGGTGGGTTATTTATTTGTTTTTCATTTTATTAGATTTTGCTGAGATGGTGGGCCATTTATTTGTTTTTCATTTTATTACATTTTGCTCTGATGGCGGAGTAATTATTGGTTTTTCATTTTATTAGATTTTGCTCTGATGGTGAGGTATTTATTTGTTTTTCATTTTATTACATTTTGCTCTGATGGCGGAGTAATTATTTGTTTTTCATTTTATTACATTTTGCTCTGATGGTGGAGTATTTATTTGTTTTTCATTTTATTAGATTTTGCTCTGATGATGGGTTATTTATTTGTTTTTCATTTTATTAGATTTTGATCAGATGGTGGGCTATTTATTTGTTTTTCATTTTATTACATTTTGCTCTGATGGCGGGGTATTTATTTGTTTTTCATTTTATTACATTTTGCTCTGATGGGGGGCGGGGAGAGTATTTATTTGTTTTTCATTTTATTAGATTTTTCTGATGGCGGGGTATTTTTTTTTTTTCATTTTATTAGATTTTTCTGATGGCGGGGTATTTATTTGTTTTTCATTTTATTACATTTTGCTCTGATGGTGGAGTAATTATTTGTTTTTCATTTTATTAGATTTTGCTCTGATGGTGGGGTATTTATTTGTTTTTCATTTTATTAGATTTTGCTCTGATGGTGGGGTATTTATTTGTTTTTCATTTTATTACATTTTGCTCTGATGGTGGGGTATTTATTTGTTTTTCATTTTATTACATTTTGCTCTGATGGCGGAGTAATTATTTGTTTTTCATTTTATTAGATTTTGCTCTGATGGTGGGGTATTTATTTGTTTTTCATTTTATTACATTTTGCTCTGATGGCGGAGTAATTATTTGTTTTTCATTTTATTACATTTTGCCCTGATGGTGGAGTATTTATTTGTTTTTCATTTTATTAGATTTTGCTCTGATGGTGAGTTATTTATTTGTTTTTCATTTTATTAGATTTTGCTCAGATGGTGGGCTATTTATTTGTTTTTCATTTTATTAGATTTTGCACTGATGGCGGGGTATTTATTTGTTTTTCATTTTATTACATTTTGCTCTGATGGCGGGGTATTTATTTGTTTTTCATTTTATTACATTTTGCTCTGATGGCGGAGTAATTATTTGTTTTTCATTTTATTACATTTTGCTCTGATGGTGGGGTATTTATTTGTTTTTCATTTTATTAGATTTTGCTGAGATGGTGGGCTATTTATTTGTTTTTCATTTTATTAGATTTTGCTCTGATGGTGGGGTATTTATTTGTTTTTCATTTTATTAGATTTTGCTCAGATGGTGGGCTATTTATTTGTTTTTCATTTTATTAGATTTTGCTCTGATGGTGGAGTAATTATTTGTTTTTCATTTTATTACATTTTGCTCTGATGGTGGGCTATTTATTTGTTTTTCATTTTATTAGATTTTGCACTGATGGCGGGGTATTTATTTGTTTTTCATTTTATTACATTTTGCTCTGATGGTGGGGTATTTATTTGTTTTTCATTTTATTACATTTTGCTGAGATGGTGGGCTATTTATTTGTTTTTCATTTTATTAGATTTTGCTCTGATGGTGGGGTATTTATTTGTTTTTCATTTTATTAGATTTTGCTCAGATGGTGGGCTATTTATTTGTTTTTCATTTTATTAGATTTTGCTCTGATGGTGGGTTATTTATTTGTTTTTCATTTTATTAGATTTTGCTCTGATGGTGGGGTATTTATTTGTTTTTCATTTTATTACATTTTGCTCTGATGGTGGGTTATTTATTTGTTTTTCATTTTATTAGATTTTGCTGAGATGGTGGGTTATTTATTTGTTTTTCATTTTATTAGATTTTGCTCTGATGGTGGGGTATTTATTTGTTTTTCATTTTATTACATTTTGCTCTGATGGTGGGTTATTTATTTGTTTTTCATTTTATTAGATTTTGCTGAGATGGTGGGCCATTTATTTGTTTTTCATTTTATTACATTTTGTTCTGATGGCGGAGTAATTATTTGTTTTTCATTTTATTACATTTTGCTCTGATGGTGGGGTATTTATTTGTTTTTCATTTTATTACATTTTGCTCTGATGGCGGAGTAATTATTTGTTTTTCATTTTATTACATTTTGCTCTGATGGTGGAGTATTTATTTGTTTTTCATTTTATTAGATTTTGCTCTGATGATGGGTTATTTATTTGTTTTTCATTTTATTAGATTTTGATCAGATGGTGGTCTATTTATTTGTTTTTCATTTTATTACATTTTGCTCTGATGGCGGGGTATTTATTTGTTTTTCATTTTATTACATTTTGCTCTGATGGCGGAGTAATTATTTGTTTTTCATTTTATTACATTTTGCTCTGATGGTGGGGTATTTATTTGTTTTTCATTTTATTAGATTTTGCTCTGATGGTGGGTTATTTATTTGTTTTTCATTTTATTAGATTTTGCTGAGATGGTGGGCTATTTATTTGTTTTTCATTTTATTAGATTTTGCTCTGATGGTGGGTTATTTATTTGTTTTTCATTTTATTAGATTTTGCTCAGATGGTGGGCTATTTATTTGTTTTTCATTTTATTAGATTTTGCTCTGATGGTGGAGTAGTTATTTTTTTTCATTTTATTACATTTTGCTCTGATGGTGGGCTATTTATTTGTTTTTCATTTTATTAGATTTTGCACTGATGGTGGGTTATTTATTTGTTTTTCATTTTATTAGATTTTGCTCTGATGGTGGGGTATTTATTTGTATTTCATTTTATTACATTTTGCTCAGATGGTGGGGTATTTATTTGTTTTTCATTTTATTACATTTTGCTCTGATGGTGGGTTATTTATTTGTTTTTCATTTTATTAGATTTTGCTGAGATGGTGGGCCATTTATTTGTTTTTCATTTTATTACATTTTCCTCTGATGGCGGAGTAATTATTGGTTTTTCATTTTATTAGATTTTGCTCTGATGGTGAGGTATTTATTTGTTTTTCATTTTATTACATTTTGCTCTGATGGCGGAGTAATTATTTGTTTTTCATTTTATTACATTTTGCTCTGATGGTGGAGTATTTATTTGTTTTTCATTTTATTAGATTTTGCTCTGATGATGGGTTATTTATTTGTTTTTTATTTTATTAGATTTTGATTAGATGGTGGGCTATTTATTTGTTTTTCATTTTATTACATTTTGCTCTGATGGCGGGGTATTTATTTGTTTTTCATTTTATTACATTTTGCTCTGATGGGGGGCGGGGAGAGTATTTATTTGTTTTTCATTTTATTAGATTTTTCTGATGGCGGGGTATTTTTTTTTTTTCATTTTATTAGATTTTTCTGATGGCGGGGTATTTATTTGTTTTTCATTTTATTACATTTTGCTCTGATGGTGGAGTAATTATTTGTTTTTCATTTTATTACATTTTGCTCTGATGGTGGGGTATTTATTTGTTTTTCATTTTATTAGATTTTGCTCTGATGGTGGGGTATTTATTTGTTTTTCATTTTATTACATTTTGCTCTGATGGTGGGGTATTTATTTGTTTTTCATTTTATTACATTTTGCTCTGATGGCGGAGTAATTATTTGTTTTTCATTTTATTAGATTTTGCTCTGATGGTGGGGTATTTATTTGTTTTTCATTTTATTACATTTTGCTCTGATGGCGGAGTAATTATTTGTTTTTCATATTATTACATTTTGCCCTGATGGTGGAGTATTTATTTGTTTTTCATTTTATTAGATTTTGCTCTGATGGTGAGTTATTTATTTGTTTTTCATTTTATTAGATTTTGCTCAGATGGTGGGCTATTTATTTGTTTTTCGTTTTATTACATTTTGCTCTGATGGCGGGGTATTTATTTGTTTTTTATTTTATTGCATTTTGCTCTGATGGTGGGGTATTTATTTGTTTTTCATTTTATTACATTTTGCTCTGATGGCGGGGTATTTATTTTTTTCTCATTTTATTACATTTTGCTCTGATGGCGGGGTATTTATTTGTTTTTCATTTTTTTACATTTTGCTCTGATGGCGGGGTATTTATTTGTTTTGCATTTCATTACATTTTGCTCTGATGGCGGGGTATTTATTTGTTTTTCATTTTATTAGATTTTGCTCTGATGGCGGGGTATTTATTTGTTTGTCATTTTATTAGATTTTGCTCTGATGGTGGGGTATTTATTTATTTTTCATTTTATTAGATTTTGCTCTGATGACGGAGTATTTATTTGTTTTTCATTTAATTAGATTTTGCTCTGATGGTGGGGTATTTATTTGTTTTTCATTTTATTACATTTTGCTCTGATGGTGGGGTATTTATTTGTTTTTCATTTTATTACATTTTGCTCTGATGGCGGGGTATTTATTTGTTTTTCATTTTATTACATTTGTAAGCATTTAGTCACATGATTCCAGAGATAACTTAAAGAACAGCATTTTGGTATCTTCAAACTCTTCTTAAACGAATTCGAGTCAAAACCTCTCTACCAAATACTCCATTACCAAATCGCCCCCATTTCCAAAATACCCCATATCAAAACGCCACAAATAAATATTGGAACAATATTTGAAAAATGAAATTTGAAACAACCAATGTCTTCAATACATCTAATCTTATATTTTTATCGAATTTAGGCATAGCCAGAAATCATGGGTGATTTTGCTCATGAATATGGGTCATACTAAAAAGCGTCCGGGACAGCCCGAGACCGAGGGCACATAAACTTGTGTAGAGGTCACATAAACTTGTGTAGAGGTCACACAAACATGTATAGAGGGGTTAATGTTACTCATTTTTCTGTTTTCTGTTTTATTTTTGTCTTTGTTTTGTGTCTTGTACTCAATGTTTCCCGTGTCTCTGGATATTCTATTTTTGATTTCTTCTTCGGTTTTCTCTAACATTAACTCTATAACACACACACACACAACTTGAGCAAATCTGACAATTTGGAAGAAATTTTTGTAATCTTTCTTCTAAAATGAAATGTCTGTCATCATGAATTTGTCGATCCTTATGGATTCCAGTGTCTATTGATGGTTTTGTTTGGTCCATGGTGCTTAGGGAACGACCATTTAACTTGAAAGGGGGGGGGGGTATGGTTTTTTTTCTAAAAAAATAACCTGATTCCCATTGTTGCTGAAAAAATATTCTGATTTTGGTTGAGCAAAACAAAATAATCTGATTCAGAGTTTTTGTCATTTAACCTAATGTTAAATTCTGGAAAAAAATTCGCTGTTTGCGCGACAAAAAAAAAAATATTGTTCGAAAACAAATTTTCTGAGCAAAAAAAAACCCATAGCCCCACCCCCCCACTGCACGTTAAATGGTCGGTCCCTTAACGCAATTGTCAACAATATTTCAATTATATCGTGGCTGTCAGCTTTATTGGTGGAGGAAACCGGAGTACTCGGAGAAAACAACGTACCTGTCGCAAGTCACTGACAAACTTTATCACATAATGTTGTATCGAGTACACCTCTCTATGAACGGGATTTTAACTCACAACTGTAGTGGTGATAGGCACTGAATGCACAGGTAGTTGGAAATCCAACTACCAAAGCATTACGACCACGAGGCCCCTCAAGTGTCTATTGATGTTAGATAATGTTTCCAATATGATATTCTACATTTCTGTTTCTTTGACTGGCTTTGAAAATAAAGGGCGTAGGACGGATATAATTGATGGGGAAATGAAGTGGTAACATATCCGAAGCTACGGGCCTTACTCGGTATTTTTTAATCAGATGCCATGTATCGAAGAAGTACTGGTAATACAATGGCCAATAAAACAAGGGCAACGCAAAGCGTAGCATATCCCCTCGCCTAAAAATTAGACCCTGTGACCTTGACCTTTAACCTTGAAAATCAATAGGGTTCCAGATTCTCTTAAGGTCTAATTATGTACCAAGTTTGGTCAAAATCCATTGAAGGATGTTAATTCTAGAGTGTTCACAAGGATGTTACGCAGTAAAAATTTGAACCGGTGACATTGACCTTTGACCTATGACCTTGAAAATCAATAGGGTTCCAGACTCTCCTAAGGACTAAGTATGTACCAAGTTTAATCAAAATCCATCGAAGGATCTTGATTCTAGTGTTCACAAGGATGTTATGCGGTACAAATTTGACCCGGTGACCTTGACCTTTGACCTTGAAAATCAATAGGGTTCCAGATTATCTTAAGGACTAAATATTTACCAATTTTGGTCAAAATCCATATTGAAGGATGTTAATCCTAGAGTGTTCACAAGGATGTTACGGAAGGACGGACGGACGGAAGGAAAGAAGGACGGTAGCGTTACTTTATCCCTTCGCAACTTCGTTGGCGAGGGGATAAATAGGACAAAACGAAAAACAATGATCTATACATAGCTTGACAAAGAGGAATGCTATATTTAAAATCACAAATTTTACCAATTATAAAAACAATTTTCCTTTGGTGAAAATTAAGATCCCCGAATCAAAGTTCTTTCGCAGTAGTTACCATCCCAACATTTCTGTAATTTTGTAGCTTAATGAACACGATTCAAATAACTTTAATTTTCCTTCGAGTTATTCAAATAATTGATGAGCTATGACCGCATTTGTGTTAAAGCTCAGCATGATAATTAAAAGTAATTAGAATTACAATATCTGTTGTGCTCTGCATTCAATTGATTACATACAGACGGTCGGACATATACGTGATAATATATCCCCCACTGTAATAAAGTTGGCAATAAGGAGATTAAATTGCACATAATTAGTCACAATTCTTATTATTACACAATAACTTGGTATCAAGAAAAATAATGGGATACATCGGATACAATATTATACGACCACAGCACGTCCACAAGAGCTTTCTCCTGCAACAACTTGTCTGAAAACGATCATCAACCCGCAAAAATACTATCAAAATCGGACTTTTATCCCTTTTATCTTGGAAACCATGAGAAATATGTCACATCTGTTTGATTAATGCAAGTCGCAAATTTCATGTGAAATTCAAAGAATAATAAAAGGTGTTTTGGTCCCATTTTACCTCCTCTTGAAACTCTTAAGAGCAATAAACAATTATTGCCTTCAATGGATGTAAACATCCAGAATTGTTAACCTGATGGGGGTTGTTTTCCCGAGGGCTTTAGCCCGAGGGAAACAACCCCTTGAGGGTTAACAATTCTGATGTTTGCAATCCATTGAAGGCAATAACTGTTTTATTATACCGAACAACAGACCAAGGATTGGGCATTTAAATAAATACATGTATTTAAGCAAAATGTGTGTTTAAAAACTTTTGACAAATTTTTAACAAATGTTAAACTATTCCATGTTTATATTAAAGTTCACAACACAACCAGTGATATAGGGCACAAACCGGCCATCAGTAATATTTTCAACAGATTTAAAATGTTTGTTTAATAACTTCAAAAATTGCCTCGGGCCAATACAACCTTCCTTGAGCCATTATGACTAACCTTGGACATTATGAAAACACCCATTTCTTAATACTTTTATTAACCAGTCAATTTCAATTTTAGGTAGTCTTCATTCTTTTTGAAGAAGGCAATAGTATTGACCGAAATGGTAGGCTATAATTGTTTTATCATTTTTCAATATTATTTAAATATAAACATTTTGAAATTTTATGAAAACTGAATTTTTTGAAAATTTTGAAATATTGAATTTTTTGAAAAATTTTGATATCTTATGAAAATTTTGAATATTTTAAAAATTTTTGAGATTTTGAAAATTTTTGAAATATTGAAATTTTTTGAAAATTTTGAACTTTAATTTAAAAAATTTTTTTTTGCTGATTTTAGAATGGGGTTCACCTATCCCATTCCCGACAGGTGGCGCATGTGTACTATCAATTATTCGATTCCAAGCTGTGGTCAGTGCCGAAGCTCGAATATGATCTACTACGCCGAAATGCATCAACAAACGTTCGAAAAACTAACTTGATTGAAAGGTACATATTACACCGAAAACCCAAGCATACGATTTATGTTCGTTACTTTTCAATATTATTGTGTTTGTTGAATATCCAAGTTGCCCCGACTGAAAAGAAAACATCATTAAAATTAGGTATGATGACGGATCAGTTTGAATGTGCTTTCGTGACAGGATTCAGAGACAAGACCAGGAGAATTTTTCATATTTATGCTATCCATTATAATTGAAAAAGAAGATTTTGAAGTTAACTGCCTTTATAAAACCAGATGGGATTCATATCCAGGCATAGGTGAGAAAATTTTTTTTTATTAAAAAAACTGACCCAACTTTTTACACACCTTTTCTTTTTATTAAATATTCAAAAACAACACACTGAAAGCATCATCTACATGTCATCATTCAGAATGTGAAAAAACGAGGCATATTTTCAATAGAAACAAATTATGGGGCTTTCAATAGATGTACCCTCATACCCTCATTTTTTAAGAAACATTTTACATTAAAAAAAAAACATTATTTTTTTTCACAATTTTCACAATTTTTTTTATCTTTGAAATATAAATACACAATCATGTGTAATTACCTCAATAAATATACTAATTTAAATGATGCTCATTACATTCGGTATACATCTTTATAAAATTTGTACAAAAAATGTTTCCTTATTTGTCTGGTATATTTTCAAAATTGTGTAGCAATAAAAAAAAAAGTCACTATGGTTTCAAAGCATACCCTTGTCCAAATATCCTTATACCCTTGGTTAAATGGACAATATATGCTTCCATACTAAAGTAAAAAAGTTTTTTTTCTTAAATTTAATGCCAAAAAGGGGGGTAAAACTATTCCCCCCCTCCCTCAATTTTTAAAAGTAGGGAGGGCAATTGCCCCCAGCTCTTTCGCCCTTGAAGTGGTATTAGTGAAGTTCGAACTGCAGACTCATATGGAGCATCTGAGTTCATGTCAGTTCGGATTTTTAGTTGTTTGAGCGTCTCAGTCTTCAGTTTTCTGGGTATTCGTAATTTTTTGTCAGCCATTAAATATTTATCTTTTTGTCATGTTATACTTGTTTATTTATATCATATATATTGTTATTAAAGTAATATATTGACCCTTTAAGTTTAAGACTATTTAAGCGAAGGGGCTAGTCGGTACTAACAGTATCTAGTGAAAAAAAAGGTTTCATGAATCACGAAAACATTAACAACTTTTTAATGAATATTATTACCTGATGTAATCAGTGTCAATAAATACACAATTTAAACATTTAACTATCCTATGGTGAAGATTAAAATACATGTACATCTGTAGTTAATAATATGTGGTAAATACAGTCCTTTGTACAAGATGCTTTTGAAGTACTTGTTTGAGTGGTTTATTTATCTGTATGTGTACTTTATGTAACATTACAATCATTATGGCTTCTATAGTACAAGGTAGTACATTTCAATAAAGTTGAAAAGATGTCAGTTCAAATCTGACTGGAAGCTAAGGGACCGACCATTTAACTTGAAGGGGGAGGGGGGGGGTTATGGTTTTTTGCACGAGAGTTAGAATATTTTTTTTTAACATTAAGTTATATGACAAAAACTCTGAATCAGATTATTTTTTTTTCCTCCACCAAAATCAGAATATTTTTTTCAGCAACATTGGGAATCAGAATATTTTTTTAGAAAAAAACCATAACCCCCCCCTTCAAGTTAAATGGTCGTTCCCTAATCTATGATCTTTTTAATGTGTGTTTGATGATATTGACTGTATTAACTAACTTCAACTAAGCAACTTGGGCACAAGTCCCTTGCTTAATGAAAGTTTTGAAGGACTGCTCCTATTTCAGTGGGATTTTTATACGACGACATAACTTTTGTTGTGGTGGTATTATGTTATTGGTCTGTAGACAAAATGGTTTCCTATCTCATCGGTGGTGTAATGGTTAGCATTCTCGCCCTGAGTGTGTTAGATCCATGGGATAGAGCCCCAGTCTGGTCAAACCAAAGACTATACAATTGGTATTTGTTGCTTCTCTACTATTAAAGCATGCAAGTAAGAACAAAGACTGGCCGGCTAGGAATCGGAATATTAATTAGTGTGCCCGAGTGGAGTGACATGTCTTCCCACTCACTTGTTTTCTTTATTAGACAACAACAATTTTATTCGTGAAAGAGGGAGGGGGCATGGGATTTTTTATGTCTGTCAGTAGAGAATCCAATTTTTTTTTCAAGCATCGGGTAGATCAAAAATATTTTTTATACATACATGAGATAAAAGATACATGCATACGAGACCTAAAAAATAATTGTGTGCTTAGGGTTACCGGTAACCCTGTGAAAAAGGTTAGGTAAAGGTGACCAGGATTTTTTTTTTGCATTGGATATATTGGGCATGCAGATGTTCCAAGACTGCTTGTTGAGAAAAACTAATAAAATAGCTAGGATTATAGGCACTAAATTTTAGGTAGGGTCGAGTTAACCTAAACAAGCAATATTTTTTAGAGCTGAGGTGTATTCAGGTCTACTTTAAAATTTGGATATAGTGGAAAATAAACGATTTTTATTCTAAACCCCCCCCTCAGTAGTAATATGGTTAGTGCTCTATGTCTTATTAAATATATTGAACACTGTGCTTAGAGGAGCCATTCCTTAAGTAAAAATAATATAAACTTTTTATTCAATCAACACTGGAAGATATCTAATATAATAATCCCGACACTGAGAAGCCGATGTCCTTGATTGGGCTTGAGGTGTCATTATGTGCCGAGCAAACCACGTCGTATTTCCCTGGCGTCCAAGGAACTCTCGTCGCATGGTCAGTCTTCTTGATAGCTACCCTCATCTTGTTAAACACTGCATTTGTGGCATTTTACACGAATACATATATATTTTTTGTAAATCAATATCGTAGTTTACATTAGTCACGTTATTGATGCTAGCCGAGGAGTTCCGAAAGTAATAACTGATGGAACACATGCGCCACCTATTAGCGTAAAAATCGTAGGTGAACCCCATTTTGAAATTGTATGAAAATTTTGAAATTTTATGAAATTTTTGAGAGTTGTTTCCCTTTTGAGGCACGCAATAGGTTGTTTACCGGGAAACAATAGGGTTGTCACCCGGTAAACAACTAGTTGTTTCCCGTTTGGGTTAATTTTCACAAAACATTAAAATTGTTTCAGGTCATGTGATTTAATTTAAGCCAATGAGAAGTTAGTGAGGTATAATAATATCAATTATGTTGGCATATTACATAAATTCATCACAATTGGTAGAAAAATAAACGCTGAACATGTCAGAAACATGTATATGAACTATGTTTGAAGATGGATGGGACTAGAATCCCCAAATAAAAAGATCGTTGTGCTACTATTCCATAAAGATAAGTGAAAAAGAACTCAAGTTATTGTGGTAAAGCAGTGTGTCTACAGACAACGACCATGACGACATTCCTACACCATATATAATACAATAGCAAAGACGTTTTTGTTGCTTTATGATAAAATCATAATTTCATTCAACTTTTCAGTTTTCTGTCAGAACATTTAGTCTAAAATAAACTAAAATAGGCACGACTCTCCTTTCCGGTTGCGTCTTCTCTAGCGACAGCAATGACCTCTGTTCCACTTCCGTTTAACTTCAGAAAAAGTTTACCAGCTTGTGGGGAATTGCGCGTAAGAAGAACGCGGTATGTTCCAATTAACTGACACGTCTCATCGGTTGTATATTTGGGGTTCTTATCTTCACTTGCATAAATTTCTAAATGTACCACCTTTTGGTCATTGTGGAGAGGAAAATAATCATGTTCTTTCCCAAATTCTCCCAACCTCAATGTTTGTCCGATTTCAATATGTTTATCAAAGATATCATCGACCATACGTTGTCCATGCCTTCCTTTAACTGGTGATATTTTGGTCTTGAGATGTTTGTCTGGATCATATGGCGATTGCATGGCTACTCCGTACGTGTATCGTGATACTCGTTCAGTAATGGAGTGTGGTTCAAATCCATAAAAAACAGCCCCTTTTAAAACAGCCAGACCAGGATCGCGGGGAACAATTACACTTAGGTCTGGAAACTTATCCTTTATGGCATCTATCAGCAGCGGTGAATCAGAATACCCACCAACAGCTAGAAGTGTATTGATATTAGCTATTTCTGGTTTATTAAATAGTTCTTCGAAGACTCTTAGAACATTTTCAATAGAATAATCAAAAAATGTTCCATAAAGTAGATTGTTTATTCTAAGCTTGTCATTGACCACGTTAACTTTTTTGTTAAATACAGTATTTGGTAATGCTTCAGTAAGAGTTTCTCCTGTGTGCTCCTTGAAGGTATCTAACCAAATCATTGGAACACGTAGTGTTACCGTACCTTCATCATTGGATGCATCTTTGTCTGTAAAACACGTTTTCTTTTGCTCAAATGCTGACATCAACTCAAAATACTCCGACGGGTGTTTTGTTTGAATCTCTCGTATAACAGGACCACTAAGTAACCGTTCTAAAAATTTGAAGAATTCTTCATTGACTGTATTTCCTCCGTAATGTCCGCCACAAGCCTGATGGATCTCTTTTAAAGTATCTGGACCAGTCACTTCGTGGACGGTAATGTCTGTCGTTCCTCCTAGACAACAAAAATAAGAAATGTTGGATGATACCAGAAGTCGTAAATTGAAGAACAAACAATACAATGGCCGACAAAAAAGTACAAAATTACAAACAATGATGTACAAAACACTACACAGAAGTCTAAAATTTTTAGTTCGTTTAGCTAAATCTCTAGTTTTCTGTGTGTTTTACTTTGGCCATTGTTTGTTCTTCTTCAATTTGCAGTCTTTGATATCTTCAAACTTTTCTTGTAACATTTTGCATGATGATGAAAATTAGTCATTAGAATTCCCACAGTCAAACAGATATATTACTGAACATCAAAAAATGTTCCTCTTATAACAGGGTCGGACACATTATCCTCCCTCCAACCAACCAGTCTTGATTTTTTCCCTTACTGTTTTGCGTGCTAACAGCGACGAGCCAAATACACATTTCATAGTTTTGTATTTACTACGATCTACTGCACATGAGGAGAGCACTACAACCATTATACTATCGACTGTTCAAGTATTTTTCAAGGTTGACGTAAAAAATCAGCTAGCATGACTACATCTGACTGTAAGAGGAGATAATATACAATTACGACCCTCTGTGTAGGAAACATCCAAATTTGAGGGCTTGCCCGAGGGAAAACAATCCCCTGAGGGTTGACAAATCTGGATGTTTCCCTACACAGAGGGCCGTAATTGTTTTATTATATTTTTGCCAATGTTTTATAGGTTATCTCCCTTGTGGGGGAAAATTGGGTTGTTCGGCAGGGAAAAATAGGTGTTACTGATAACATGATGTATGTCAGATCAAAATCTATCATATAGATTAAAATATAATAATATGCAATATTATTTGGGAGCATGTTATCTTTAATCTGAAAGGTCCAAATAGATGTCAAATTTAAAACAAGTAATATACCTCCTTGATCAAATACGATATACTTTGAGCCTTTTTGCATGGCAGCTATCTTTTTTCCACCATCTCCTGTTGTTTCCACGGAGACTGGAACTTTTCTACAGTATAGAGATGCTGCCTCTGGTTCTAAAGCTAGCGTCAGCTGATCCTCGGTAATCCCAGCCTGCAACGGAAAACAAATATGGATAATTAATAATATAGATCAATTAATAAATTGAGAAATGCTCAAGAAAATGAAATTATATTTCAGAAGAGTCGTTTGATTTTCATTGGTTTACTGAAATAAAACAAAGATATAAATATATATAAATATATGTGTGTGTGTGTATGTGTCATCCATATACACATTTATGTTCCGCCTACTACATTAATTGTAAAAGATGAGACATCATATATGAGTGTTGTGTTTCGGACAGCGGCTTCGACGTATACAATTGTAATGTTTTATATTTACATTTCAGCATCTCTTACCCGATTAAAACAGTTTGTAATTTTAAATTCTTAACTAGAATGAAATAGTTTCTCTGGATTGTTCATTTCTGATTGCCCATTCAGTGTTCTCCAACGTTTATGTTTTATGGCAGAGAATCGTCCTAGTTTCATTCAAGCTCATGGATCAGAGATTGTCAAATATGTTATATAGTTGTAAACATATATATATTTGCACTAATACATCCGTATGGGGTGGTGTCGTGGTCGTGCTCGTATGATAGTTGGACTTACAATTACCTGTGAAATCAGTGCCTATTACCACTAACGTTGGGAGTTCAAATTCCGCACAAGCTAGGTGTACTCGATACAACATAATATGATAAAGTTTGTCAGTGATTTGCGGCAGGTCGGTGGTTTTCTCCAGGTACTCCGATTTCTCCACCAATAAAACTGATAGTCACGACATAACTGAAATATTGTTGAAAGTGGCGTTAGACACTATAACCCTAGCAATCCGTATGGGCCCAGAAGAATAAACTGTATTACACTGGGGTCAGGTCATTATTCCGACAGCCCATTATTCCGACAGCCCATTGCTCCGACGGCCCATTATTCCGACAGCCCATTGCTCCGACAGCCCATTTCTCCGACAACCCATTATTCCGTCAAAAATGGTCAAAAGTAGTATAATTATCTTAAAACCTGTTGTTTTTCTTCTATACCTAACGGAAGACTGACTATAATCTTTATACTCATTGGGCGGATTGTTTCTGTATCAAATAAAAGAGTAAATATGGGGTCAAAGTCAAATGTCATGGTGCTAGCAGATTCCTTACATCATGACGACATGAGAAATATCAGTACCAATTTCGGATGGTCTAACACTTCTACATTTTGGATTTAATCATGAAAAGTTTACACCGCCCCCGTTACGCGAGACGACACAAAAATTATTGGAGTGGGGGGGGGGGGGGGGAAGAGATTTATTTTTTAAATTTCTTGCCCTGATTTTTACCGAAAAAAAATCTGTCCGGACGAAAATGCCAGCCCCCGCCCCCGCCCGTCCATAAACCTTGTAACCCTTCAAAACCGTCCAAAGTATTTTTTTTATTAAACTTTACACAAAGGAGTACACCATATGTAGATGTGCATGAAATAATTATAAAGGTTTGTTCTGACATTAACGGTTGCGTTTAGGATACAGAGCCATTGTGAGTGAGCTAGTCTAGTTTGATCCTGGATCTGGAGAAAAAAAATGCCATTACCGTACATTATGATTAATACAATAACAAATTTCCATAAACTCCAGGAGGGGGGCTAAAATTAAATAATAAAGATTTAATTTTAAGCAAAATTCGGTTGTTGTCGGGAGTATCACGTCTAAACTCCCACAATTTGTGACCGGAGAGACACTACCTGATGCTGTTCAACCGTATTGCGTTTTCTAATACGTTTTAGATACATTGTAAAGCGATGAATGCCTCCTTCATATGTACATTTAATGCCCATTAAATGCGCATCGCATGCACTAAACGCTTCACACCTATGACAAGGAGTTTTCAGTTGGCATAAGTTACGACTGTAATAATACTATTTTTTGCATGTAGAGAAAATGTAAATATTTTCACGTAAATAATGGAAATCGCAAACGTTTTGACGTACGTGTGAAGGCATTAACCATGTTGGATGCGCATTCAATTCGCATCATGAAATGTACGTCGGAATGCAGAATAAATGAACGTGTGTGGAAGCGGCATAATGCATATGGAAGGAATTCTATTAGCCGCATATGTTGGTTGCCAATCGTGCTTCAACAGAAGTGATCGATGTATTTATTGACCTGAACAAGGCAACTGTCTACCTATCTTCGGAGCTTTTTCCATTCTTCTGCATGTACATTGTGCTCCCTTTCTCTCCTTTTCTACCATATAAATCCTTCTTCAATTCTTAACTCTCCTCGCTTCCATGCGTATTGCTATCTTCCGTCATTTTGTCTTTCTCGTGCTTCTCCCGGTTTACACTTTTTTCCTTCACTCCTCTTTTCTGGTTCCTTTGTGCAATGTGCACAACTTTTTCTTCAATTTTTAACTTTCCCCATACCAGGTCGGTCGATCATAATTGCCTTGAACGGGGATGTACAGCCTAGGATAAAAGCTCCTTTTCCTTTCCAAAACATTCTGTCTAGGCCATGGATACACCTGGTTAAACCATGGATTTGTGGATTGAGTTCTATTTTGCATTGTCGGAAAAATGGGCCGTCGGAGTAATGGGCTGTCGGGGTAATGGGTTGTCGCAGTAATGGGCTGTCGGAGTTATGGGCTGTCGGAATAATGCTACGCATCCATTACACTAACATGGTGGAAATAATATAAAATGTATGACGACAGTTATTCCAGAAACGCGTTATGTGCATTAAATTAGATATCTACGTTTGTATTACTATCACTGGATTGATGCCTCTGCTGGTGGACTATTAGTCCCCGGGGGTATCATCTGCCCAGTGGCCAATGCTTTGATAATGGCATGGTTATTATTATTGAAAATTAGAGCTTCTGAATAATACAATTAACAGGTGACTTTAGCCGATTGTGGCTATCCTGTTTAGGTTCTCCTCCCTCAGGTGATTTTAGCCGATTGTGGCTATCCTGTTTAGGTTCTCTTCCCTCAGGTGACTTTAACCGATTTTGGCTATCCTGTTTAGGTTCTCCTCCCTCAGGTGACTTTAGCCGATTGTGGCTATCCTGTTTAGGTTCTCCTCCCTCAGGTGACTTTAGCCGATTGTGGCTATCCTGTTTAGGTTCTTCTTCCTCAGGTGACTTTAGCTGATTTTGGCTATCCTGTTTAGGTTCTCCTCCCTCAGGTGACTTTAGCGATTGTGGCTATCCTGTTTCGGTTCTCCTCCCTCAGGTGACCTTAGCCGATTGTGGCTGTCCTGTTTAGGTTCTCCTCCCTCAGGTGACTTTAGCCGATTGTGGCTGTTCTGTTTAGGTTCTCTTCCCTCAGGTGGCTTTAGCCGATTGTGGCTATCCTGTTTAGGTTCTCCTCCCTCAGGTGACTTTAGCCGATTGTGGCTATCCTGTTTAGTTTCTCCTCCCTCAGGTAACTTTAGCCGATTGTGGCTATCCTGTTTAGGTTCTCCTCCGTCAGGTGACTTTAGCCGATTGTGGCTATCCTATTTAGGTTCTCCTCCGTCAGGTAACTTTAGCCGATTGTGGCTATCCTGTTTAGGTTCTCCTCTCTCAGGTGACTTGAGCCGATTGTGGCTCTCTTGTTTATGTTCTCATCCCTCAGGTACCTTTAGCCGATTGTGGCTATCCTGTTTAGGTTGTCCTCCCTCAGGTGACTTTAGCCGATCGTGGCTATCCTGTTTAGGTTCTCCTCCCTCAGGTGACTTTAGACGATTGTGGCTATCCTGTTTTGGTTCTCCTCCCTCAGGTGACTTTAGCCGATTGTGGCTATCCTGTTTAGGTTCTCCTTCCTCAGGTGACTTTAACCGATTGTGGCTATCCTGTTTAGGTTCTCCTCCCTGAGGAGACTTTAACCGATTGTGGCTATCCAGTTTAGGTTCTCATCCCATCGGGTGATTTTAACCGATTGTGGCTATCCTGTTTAGGCTCTCCTACCTCAGGTGACCTTAGCCGATTGTGGCTATGCTGTTTAGGTTCTCCTCCCTCAGGTGACCTTAACCGATTGTGGCTATCCTGTTTAGGTTCTCTTCCATCAGGTGACTTTAGCCGACTCTGGCTATCCTGTTTAGGTTCTCCTCCCTCAGGTGACTTTAGCCGATTGTGGCTATCCTGTTTAGGTTCTCATAACTCTGGTGACTTTAGCCGATTGTGGCAATCCTGTTTAGGTTCTCCTCCCTCAGGTGACTTTAGCCGATTGTGGCTATCCTGTTTAGGTTTTTCTACGTCAGGTGACTTTAGCCAATTGTGGCTATCCTGTTTAGGTTCTCCTCCCTCAGGTGACTTTAGCCGATTGTGGCTCTCCTGTTTATGTTCTCCTCCCTCAGGTGACTTTAGCAGATTGTGGCTATCCTGTTTAGGTTCTCCTCCTTCAGGTGACCTTAGCCGATTGTGGCTATCCTGTTTAGGTTCTCCTCCCTCAGGTGACCTTAGCCAATTGTGGCTATCCTGTTTAGGTTCTCCTCCCTCAGGTGACTTTAGCTGATTGTGGCTATCCTGTTTAGGTTCTCCTCCCTCAGTAGACTTAAACCTATTGTGGTTATTCTGTTTAGGTTCTCATCCCTCAGGTGACATTAACCGATTGTGGCTATCCTGTTTAGGTTCTCCTCCATCATGTGACTTTAGCCAATTGTGGCTATCCTGTTTAGGTTCTCCTCCCTCAGGAGACTTTAACCGATTGTGGCTATCCAGTTTAGGTTCTCCTCCCTCAGGTGACTTTAACCGATTGTGGTTATCCTGTTTAGGCTCTCCTCCCTCAGGTGACCTTAGTCGATTGTGGCTATCCTATTTAGGTTCTCCTCCCTCAGGTGACCTTAGCCGATTGTGGCTATCCTGTTTAGGTGCTTCTCCATCAGGTGACTTTAGCTGACTGTGGCTATCCTGTTTAGGTTCCCCTCCCTCAGGGGACTTTAACCGATTGTGGCTATCCAGTTTAGGTTCTGATCCCTCAGGTGACCTTAGCCGATTGTGGCTATCTTGTTTTGGTTCTCCTCCCTGAGGTGACCTTAGTCGATTGTGGCTATCCTGTTTAGGTTCTCCTCCCTGAGGTGACCTTAGACAATTGTGGCTATCCTGTTTAGGTTCTCCTTCCTCAGGTGAGTTTAGCCGATTGCGCTATCCTGTTTAGGTTCTCCTCCCTCAGGTGACTTTAGCCGATTGTGGCTATCCTGTTTTGGTTCTCCTTCCTCAGGTGACTTTAACCGATTGTGGCTATCCTGTTTAGGTTCTCCTCCATCAGGTGACTTTAACCGATTGTGGCTATCCAGTTTAGGTTCTCCTTCCTCAGGTGACTTTAGCCGATTGTGGCTATCCACATTAGGTTCTCATCCCTCAGGTGACTTTAGCCGATTGTGGCTATCCAGTTTAGGTTCTCATCCCTCAGGTGACTTTAACCGATTGTGGCTATCCTGTTTAGGCTCTCCTCCCTCAGGTGACCTTGGCCGATTGTGGCTATCCTGTTTAGGTTCTCCTCCCTCAGGTGACCATAGCTGATTGTGGCTATCCTGTTTAGGTTTTCCTCCATCATGTGACTTTAGCCGACTGTGGTTATCCTGTTTAGGTTCTCCTCCCTCAGGTAACTTTAGCCGATTGTGGCTATCCTGTTTAGGTTTTCTTCCCTCAGGTTACTTTAGTCGATTGTGGCTATCCTGTTTAGGTTCTCCTCCCTCAGGTTACTTTAGTCGATTGTGGCTATCCTGTTTAGGTTCTCCTCTCTCAGGTGACTTTAGCCGATTGCGCTATCCTGTTTAGGTTCTCCTCCCTCAGGTGACTTTAGCCGATTGTGGCTATCCTGTTTTGGTTCTCCTTCCTCAGGTGACTTTAACCGATTGTGGCTATCCTGTTTAGGTTCTCCTCCCTCAGGTGACCTTAGCCGATTGTGGCTATCCTGTTTAGGTTCTCCTCCCTCAGGTGACCTTAGCCGATTGTGGCTATCCTGTTTAGGTTCTCCTCCCTCAGGTGACATTAGCCGATTGTGGCTATCCAGTTTAGGTTCTCATCCCTCAGGTGACTTTAACCGATTGTGGCTATCCTGTTTAGGCTCTCCTCCCTCAGGTGACCTTAGCCGATTGTGGCTATCCTGTTTAGGATCACCTCCCTCAGGTGACCTTAGCCGATTGTGGCTATCCTGTTTAGGTTCTGATCCCTCAGGTGACTTTAGCCGATTGTGGCTATCCTCTTTAGGTTCCCCTCCCTCAGGTGACCTTAGCCAATTGTGGCTATCCTGTTTAGGTTCTCCTCCATCAGATGACTTTAGCCGATTGTGGCTATCCTGTTTAGGTTCTCCTCCCTCAGGTGACTTTAGCCGATTGTGGCTATCCTGTTTAGGTTCTTCTCCCTCAGGTGACTTTAGCCAATTGTGGCTATCCAGTTTAGGTTCTCATCCCTCAGGTGACTTTAACCGATTGTGGCTATCCTGTTTAGGCTCTCCTCCCTCAGGTGACCTTAGGCGATTGTGGCTATTCTGTTTAGGTTCTCCTTCCTCAGGTGACCATAGCCGATTGTGGCTATCCTGTTTAGGTTCTCCTCCATAATGTGACTTTAGCCGATTGTGGCTATCCTGTTTAGGTTCTCCTCCCTCAGGTGACTTTAGCCAATTGTGGCTATCCAGTTTAGGTTCTCATCCCTCAGGTGACTTTAACCGATTGTGGCTATCCTGTTTAGGCTCTCCTCCCTCAGGTAACTTTAGCCGATTGTGGCTATCCTGTTTAGGTTCTCCTCCGTCAGGTGACTTTAGCCGATTGTGGCTATCCTGTTTAGGTTCTCCTCCGTCAGGTGACTTTAGCCGATTGTGGCTATCATGTTTAGGTTCTCCTCTCTCAGGTGACTTGAGCCGATTGTGGCTCTCTTGTTTATGTTCTCCTCCCTCAGGTGACTTTAGCCGATTGTGGCTTTCCTGTTTAGGTTGTCCTCCCTCAGATGACTTTAGCCGATCGTGGCTATCCTGTTTAGGTTCTCCTCCCTTAGGTGACCTTAGCCAATTCTGGCTATCCTGTTTAGGTTCTCCTCCCACAGGTGACCTTAGCCGATTGTGGCTATCCTGTTTAGGTTCTCCTCCCGCAGGTGACTTTAGACGATTGTGGCTATCCTGTTTTGGTTCTCCTCCCTCAGGTGACTTTAGCCGATTGTGGCTATCCTGTTTAGGTTCTCCTTCCTCAGGTGACTTTAACCGATTGTGGCTATCCTGTTTAGGTTCTCCTCCCTGAGGAGACTTTAACCGATTGTGGCTATCCAGTTTAGGTTCTCATCCCTCGGGTGATTTTAACCGATTGTGGCTATCCTGTTTAGGCTCTCCTACCTCAGGTGACCTTAGCCGATTGTGGCTATGCTGTTTAGGTTCTCCTCCCTCAGGTGACATTAACCGATTGTGGCTATCCTGTTTAGGTTCTCTTCCATCAGGTGACTTTAGGCGATTCTGGCTATCCTGTTTAGGTTCTCCTCCCTCAGGTGACTTTAGCCGATTGTGGCTATCCTGTTTAGGTTCTCATCCCTCAGGTGACTTTAGCCGATTGTGGCAATCCTGTTTAGGTTCTCCTCCCTCAGGTGACGTTAGCCGATTTTGGCTATCCTGTTTAGGTTCTCCTCCGTCAGGTGACTTTAGCCGATTGTGGCTATCCTGTTTAGGTTCTCCTCCCTCAGGTGACTTTAGCCGATTGTGGCTCTCCTGTTTATGTTCTCCTCCCTCAGGTGACTTTTGCAGATTGTGGCTATCCTGTTTAGGTTCTCCTCCCTCAGGTGACCTTAGCCAATTGTGGCTATCCTGTTTTGGTTCTCCTTCCTCTGGTGACTTTAACCGATTGTGGCTATCCTGTTTAGGTTCTCCTCCCTCAGTAGACTTAAACCGATTGTGGCTATCCAGTTTAGGTTCTCATCCCTCAGGTGACTTTAACCGATTGTGGCTATTCTGTTTAGGTTCTCTTTCATCATGTGACTTTAGCCAATTGTGGCTATCCTGTTTTGGTTCTCCTTCCTCTGGTGACTTTAACTGATTGTGGCTATCCTGTTTAGGCTCTCCTCCCTCAGGAGACTTTAACCGATTGTGGCTATCCAGTTTAGGTTCTCCTCCCTCAGGTGACTTTAACCGATTGTGGTTATCCTGTTTAGGCTCTCCTCCCTCAGGTGACCTTAGTCGATTGTGCCTATCCTGTTTAGGTGCTTCTCCATCATGTGACTTTAGCTGACTGTGGCTATCCTGTTTAGGTTCTCCTCCCTCAGGAGACTTTAACCGATTGTGGCTATCCAGTTTAGGTTCTGATCCCTCAGGTGACTTTAGCCGATTGTGGCTATCCTGTTTTGGTTCTCCTCCCTGAGGTGACCTTAGTCGATTGTGGCTATCCTGTTTAGGTTCTCCTCCCTGAGGTGACCTTAGCCAATTGTGGCTATCCTGTTTAGGTTCTCCTCCCTCAGGTGACTTTAGCCGATTGCGCTATCCTGTTTAGGTTCTCCTCCCTCAGGTGACTTTAGCCGATTGTGGCTATCCTGTTTTGGTTCTCCTTCCTCAGGTGACTTTAACTGATTGTGGCTATCCTGTTTAGGTTCTCCTCCATCAGGTGACTTTAACCGATTGTGGCTATCCAGTTTAGGTTCTCCTTCCTCAGGTGACTTTAACCAATTGTGGCTATCCTGTTTCGGTTCTCCTCCCTCAGGTGTCTTTAGCCGATTGTGGCTATCCTGTTTAGGTTCTCCTCCCTCTGGTGACTTTAGCCGATTGTGGCTATCCAGTTTAGGTTCTCATCCCTCAGGTGACTTTAACCGATTGTGGCTATCCTGTTTAGGCTCTCCTCCCTCAGGTGACCTTAGCCGATTGTGGCTATCCTGTTTAGGCTCTCCTCCCTCAGGTGACCATAGCTGATTGTGGCTATCCTGTTTAGGTTTTCCTCCATCATGTGACTTTAGCCGATTGTGGCTATCCTGTTTAGGTTTTCTTCCCTCATGTTACTTTAGTCGATTGTGGCTATCCTGTTTAGGTTCTCCTCCCTCAGGTGACTTTAACCGATTGTGGCTATCCTGTTTAGGTTCTCCTCCCTCAGGTGACTTTAGCTGATTGTGGCTATCCAGTTTAGGTTCTCCTCCCTCAGGTGACCTTAGCCGATTGTGGCTATCCTGTTTAGGTTCTCCTCCCTCAGATGACATTAGCCGATTGTGGCTATCCAGTTTAGGTTCTCATCCCTCAGGTGACTTTAACCGATTGTGGCTATGCTGTTTAGATTCACCTCCCTCAGGTGACCTTAGCCGATTGTGGCTATCCTGTTTAGGTTCTCCTCCCTCAGGAGACTTTAACCGATTGTGGCTATCCAGTTTAGGTTCTGATCCCTCAGGTGATTTTAGCCGATTGTGGCTATCCTGTTTAGGTTCCCCTCCCTCAGGTGACCTTAGCCAATTGTGGCTATCCTGTTTAGGTTCTCCTCCATCAGATGACTTTAGCCGATTGTGGCTATCCTGTTTAGGTTCTCCTCCCTACGGTGACTTTAGCCGATTGTGGCTATCCTGTTTTAGTTCTCCTTCCTCAGGTGACTTAAACCGATTGTGGCTATTCTGTTTAGGTTCTCCTCCCTCAGGTGACTTTAGCCGATTGTGGCTATCCTGTTTAGGTTCTTCTCCCTCAGGTGACTTTAGCCAATTGTGGCTATCCAGTTTAGGTTCTCATCCCTCAGGTGACTTTAACCGACTGTGGCTATCCTGTTTAGGCTCTCCTCCCTCAGGTGACCTTAGCCGATTGTGGCTATTCTGTTTAGGTTCTCCTTCCTCAGGTGACCATAGCCGATTGTGGCTATCCTGTTTAGGTTCTCCTCCATAATGTGACTTTAGCCGAATGTGGTTATCCTGTTTAGGTTCTCCTCCCTCAGGTGACTTTAGCCGATTGTGGCTATCCTGTTTAGGTTCTCCTCCCTCAGGTGACTTTAGCCAATTGTGGCTATCCAGTTTAGGTTCTCCTCCCTCAGGTGACTTTAACCGATTGTGGTTATACTGTTTAGGCTCTCCTCCCTCAGGTGACCTTAGTCGATTGTGGCTATCCTATTTAGGTTCTCCTCCCTCAGGTGACCTTAGCCGATTGTGGCTATCCTGTTTAGGTGCTTCTCCATCAGGTGACTTTAGCTGACTGTGGCTATCCTGTTTAGGTTCTCCTCCCTCAGGAGACTTTAACCGATTGTGGCTATCCAGTTTAGGTTCTCCTCCCTCAGGTGACTTTAGCCGATTGTGGCTATCCTGTTTTGGTTCTCCTCCCTGAGGTGACCTTAGTCGATTGTGGCTATCCTGTTTAGGTTCTCCTGCCTGAGGTGACCTTAGCCAATTGTGGCTATCCTGTTTAGGTTCTCCTCCCTCAGGTGACTTTAGCCGATTGCGCTATCCTGTTTAGGTTCTCCTCCCTCAGGTGACTTTAGCCGATTGTGGCTATCCTGTTTTGGTTCTCCTTCCTCAGGTGACTTTAACCGATTGTGGCTATCCTGTTTAGGTTCTCCTCCATCAGGTGACTTTAACCAATTGTGGCTATCCTGTTTAGGTTCTCCTCCCTCAGTTGACTTTAGCCGATTGTGGCTATCCAGTTTAGGCTCTCCTCCCTCAGGTGAACTTAGCCGATTGTGGCTCTCCTGTTTAGGTTCTCCTTCCTCAGGTGACTTTAGCCGATTGTGTCTATCCTGTTTAGGTTCTCCTCCCTCAGGTGACTGTAGCCGATTGTGGCTATCCTGTGTAGGTTCTCCTCCCTGAGGTGACTCTGGCCGATTTTGGCTATCCTGTTTAGGTTCTCCTCCCTCAGGTAACTTTAACCGATTGTGGCTATCCTGTTTAGGTTCTCTTCCCTCAGGTGACCATAGCCGATTGTGGCTATCCTGGTTATAGGTTCTCCTCCCATAGGTGACTCTAGCCGATTTTGGCTATCCTGTTTAGGTTCTCCTCCCTCAGGTAACTTTAACCGATTGTGGCTATCCTGTTTAGGTTCTCCTCCCTCAGGTGACCATTGCCGAATGTGGCTCTAATGTTTAGGTTATCCTCCCTCAGGTGACTTTAGCCGATTGTGGCTATCCTGTTTAGGTTCTCCTCCCTCAGTTGACTGTAGCCGATTGTGGCTATCCTGTTTAGGTTCTCCTCCCTGAGGTGACTCTAGCCGATTGTGGCTATCCTGTTTAGGTTCTCCTCCCTCAGGTGACTTTAGCCGATTGTGGCTATCCTGCTTTGGTTCTCTTTCCTCAGGTGACTTTAACCGATTGTGGCTATCCTGTTTAGGTTCTCCTCCCTCAGGTGACCTTAGCCGATTGTGGCTATCCTGCTTAGGTTCTCCTCCCTCAGGAGACCTTAGCCGATTGTGGCTATCCTGTTTAGGTTCTCCTCCCTCAGGTGACATTAGCCGATTGTGGCTATCCAGTTTAGGTTCTCATCCCTCAGGTGACTTTAACCGATTGTGGCTATGCTGTTTAGGTTCACCTCCCTCAGGTGACCATAGCCGATTGTGGCTATCCTGATTAGGTTCTCCTCCCTCAGGAGACTTTAACCGATTGTGGCTATCCAGTTTAGGTTCTGATCCCTCAGGTGATTTTAGCCGATTGTGGCTATCCTGTTTAGGTTCCCCTCCCTCAGGTGACCTTAGCCAATTGTGGCTATCCTGTTTAGGTTCTCCTCCATCAGATGACTTTAGCCGATTGTGGCTATCCTGTTTAGGTTCTCCTCCCTCAGGTGACTTTAGCCGATTGTGGCTATCCTGTTTTAGTTCTCCTTCCTCAGGTGACTTAAACCGATTGTGGCTATTCTGTTTAGGTTCTCCTCCCTCAGGTGACTTTAGCCGATTCTGGCTATCCTGTTTAGGTTCTTCTCCCTCAGGTGACTTTGGCCAATTGTGGCTATCCAGTTTAGGTTCTCATCCCTCAGGTGACTTTAACCAATTGTGGCTATCCTGTTTAGGCTCTCCTCCCTCAGGTGATCTTAGCCGATTGTGGCTATTCTGTTTAGGTTCTCCTTCCTCAGGTGACCATAGCCGATTGTGGCTATCCTGTTTAGGTTCTCCTCCATAATGTGACTTTAGCCGAATGTGGTTATCCTGTTTAGGTTCTCCTCCCTCAGGTGACTTTAGCCGATTGTGGCTATCCTGTTTAGATTCTCCTCCCTCAGGTGACTTTAGCCAATTGTGGCTATCCAGTTTAGGTTCTCCTCCCTCAGGTGACTTTAACCGATTGTGGTTATACTGTTTAGGCTCTCCTTTCTCAGGTGACCTTAGTCGATTGTGGCTATCCTATTTAGGTTCTCCTCCCTCAGGTGACCTTAGCCGATTGTGGCTATCCTGTTTAGGTGCTTCTCCATCAGGTGACTTTAGCTGACTGTGGCTATCCTGTTTAGGTTCTCCTCCCTCAGGAGACTTTAACCGATTGTGGCTATCCAGTTTAGGTTCTCCTCCCTCAGGTGACTTTAGCCGATTGTGGCTATCCTGTTTTGGTTCTCCTCCCTGAGGTGACCTTAGTCGATTGTGGCTATCCTGTTTAGGTTCTCCTGCCTAAGGTGACCTTAGCCAATTGTGGCTATCCTGTTTAGGTTCTCCTCCCTCAGGTGACTTTAGCCGATTGCGCTATCCTGTTTAGGTTCTCCTCCCTCAGGTGACATTAGCCGATTGTGGCTATCCTGTTTTGGTTCTCCTCCATCAGGTGACTTTAACCAATTGTGGCTATCCTGTTTAGGTTCTCCTCCCTCAGGTGACTTTAGCCGATTGTGGCTATCCTGTTTAGGTTCTCCTCCCTCAGGTGACTGTAGCCGATTGTGGCTATCCTGTGTAGGTTCTCCTCCCTGAGGTGACTCTAGCCGATTGTGGCTATCCTGTTTAGGTTCTCCTCCCTCAGGTACCTTTAACCGATTGTGGCTATCCTGTTTAGGTTCTCCTCCCTCAGGTGACCATAGCCGATTGTGGCTATCCTGGTTATAGGTTCTCCTCCCATAGGTGACTCTAGCCGATTTTGGCTATCCTGTTTAGGTTCTCCTCCCTCAGGTAACTTTAACCGATTGTGGCTATCCTGTTTAGGTTCTCCTCCCTCAGGTGACCTTTGCCGAATGTGGCTCTCCTGTTTAGGTTATCCTTCCTCAGGTGACTTTAGCCGATTGTGGCTATCCTGTTTAGGTTCTCCTCCCTCAGTTGCCTGTAGCTGATTGTGGCTATCCTGTTTAGGTTCTCCTCCCTGAGGTGACTCTAGCCGATTGTGGCTATCCTGTTTAGGTTCTCCTCCCTCAGGTAACTTTAACCGATTGTGGCTATCCTGTTTAGGTTCTCCTCCCTCAGGTGACCTTAGCCGATTGTGGCTATCCTGTTTATAGGTTCTCCTCCCATAGGTGACTCTAGCCGATTTTGGCTATCCTGTTTAGGTTCTCCTCCCTCAGGTAACTTTAACCGATTGTGGCTATCCTGTTAAGGTTCTCCTCCCTCAGGTGACTTTAGCCGATTGTGGCTATCCTGTTTATAGGTTCTCCTCCCATAGGTGACTCTAGCCGATTTTGGCTATCCTGTTTAGGTTCTCCTCCCTCTGGTAACTTTAACCGATTGTGGCTATCCTGTTTAGGTTCTCCTCCCTCAGGTGACCTTTGCCGATTGTGGCTATCCTGTTTATAAGTTCTCCTCTCTCAGGTCACCGTAGCCGATTGTGGCTATCTTGTTTTGGTTCTCCTCCCTCAGGTGACTTTAGCCGATTGTGGCTATCCTTTTTAGGTTCTCCTCCCTCAGGTGACCTTTGCCGATTATGGCTATCCTGTTTATAGTTTCTACTCCCTCAGGTGACTTTAGCCAATTGTGGCTATCCTGTTTAGGTTCTCCTCCCTCAGGTAACTTTAACCGATTGTGGCTATCCTGTTTAGGTTCTCCTCCCTCAGGTGACCTTTGCCGAATGTGGCTCTCCTGTTTAGGTTATCCTTCCTCAGGTGACTTTAGCCGATTGTGGCTATCCTGTTTAGGTTCTCCTCCCTCAGTTGCCTGTAGCTGATTGTGGCTATCCTGTTTAGGTTCTCCTCCCTGAGGTGACTCTAGCCGATTGTGGCTATCCTGTTTAGGTTCTCCTCCCTCAGGTAACTTTAACCGATTGTGGCTATCCTGTTTAGGTTCTCCTCCCTCAGGTGACCTTAGCCGATTGTGGCTATCCTGTTTATAGGTTCTCCTCCCATAGGTGACTCTAGCCGATTTTGGCTATCCTGTTTAGGTTCTCCTCCCTCAGGTAACTTTAACCGATTGTGGCTATCCTGTTAAGGTTCTCCTCCCTCAGGTGACTTTAGCCGATTGTGGCTATCCTGTTTATAGGTTCTCCTCCCATAGGTGACTCTAGCCGATTTTGGCTATCCTGTTTAGGTTCTCCTCCCTCAGGTAACTTTAACCGATTGTGGCTATCCTGTTTAGGTTCTCCTCCCTCAGGTGACCTTTGCCGATTGTGGCTATCCTGTTTATAAGTTCTCCTCTCTCAGGTCACCGTAGCCGATTGTGGCTATCTTGTTTCGGTTCTCCTCCCTCAGGTGACTTTAGCCGATTGTGGCTATCCTTTTTAGGTTCTCCTCCCTCAGGTGACCTTTGCCGATTATGGCTATCCTGTTTATAGTTTCTCCTCCCTCAGGTGACTTTAGCCAATTGTGGCTATCCTGTTTCGGTTCTCCTCCCTCAGGTGACTTTAGCCGATTGTGGCTCTCCTCTTTAGGTTCTCCTCCCTCAGGTGACTTTAGCCGATTGTGGCTATCCTGTTTATAAGTTCTCCTCTCTCAGGTGACCGTAGCCGATTGTGGCTATCTTGTTTCGGTTCTCCTCCCTCAGGTGACTTTAGCCGATTGTGGCTATCCTGTTTAGGTTCTCCTCCCTCAGGTGACTTTAGCTGATTGTGGCTATCCTGTTTAGATTATCCTCCCTCAGGTGACTTTAGCCGATTGTGGCTATTCTGTTTAGGTTCTCTTCCCTCAGTTGACTTTAGCTGATTGTGGCTATCCTGTTTAGGTTCTCCTCACTCAGGTGACCTTAGCCGATTGTGGCTTTCCTGTTTATAGTTTCTCCTCCCTCAGGTGACCTTAGTCGATTGTGGCTATCCTGTTTATAGGTTCTCCTCCCTCAGGTGACTTTAGCCGATTGTGGCTATCCTGTTTATAGTTTCTCTTCCCTCAGGTGACTTTAGCCAATTGTGGCTATCCTTTTTAGGTTCTCCTCCCTCAGGTGACCTTTGCCGATTGTGGCTATCCTGTTTATAGTTTCTCTTCCCTCAGGTGACTTTAGCCAATTGTGGCTATCCTGTTTCGGTTCTCCTCCCTCAGGTGACTTTAGCAGATTGTGGCTCTCCTGTTTAGGTTCTCCTCCCTCAGGTGACTTTAGCCGATTGTGACTATCCTGTTTAGTCCATTTGATTTTCTTACTCCCAATGACTTTTACAATTATTTAGCTTTCAATTATTTTGGCATTGAACGTATCTGATGAAGGTTATTGTACGTATCTGATGCAGGTTATTCCAAAAACGTATCCTGTGCACTAAGATTGATATCTACGTTTTTATTACATCTCTGTCACAATTCTAATGGTCTACATTGATTGACATCTTTAATGTCTTTTAGATACTTATTCTAATTTGAGCTTTTATTACAATCTATGAAAAAATATCGTTGATAATCGGTTGTTCGCATAGTGTGGTATTTTATGTTTTCCAGCTTAGTTGTTGGATACATGCTCTACAAAATGTTTTTGTGCCCAAATTTATTAAAAGGTCTAACAAACATGTACAAATTTTCATATTCTCAAATATTTATGTAGAATTCCTAGAAAAATATGTGTCGCAAAAAAATACCATTTAGGATGTGTTTATTAATATTTTGCTTTAGTCTTGATATATTATATAATTAACCTTTTCTGCAGCATCTTTCATAAATTGTTTGGCTTTAAGGTCCCAGATGGCAGGTACTGTAATAACCCAGTGGATATCCTCATTTGTCACATATTTCTCGTCACCATATTGATTAGTAAACCAGCCCAGCATGTGACTCTTGAAATAACTAATCACGGCAGCGAAAACATCAAGTGCCTTCATTGTGTTCCCTACATCTCGGTTGTCTCCGATAAGTGTATCCTTTGTCAGAATATCCTACAAAATAAAAAAAAACCCAGTGAAATTTATATGAAAAAATATATTTGATCAGAATATCATAAGGAAAATATAATGAACCATGATCTATAATATAATATTAAGTATCAGGTACAAACATACATTTGAGAAATTTACTTTAGTTATAAAGGATTTCACAGATACAGATAGGTCTGCTTCATACCTTGACATACACCTCGAAAATTGACAGTGAGGGGCGTTTAAGAACGAAACTATATGACAAAAGAGATGATTTGATTTTCCCATTGTGAACTTTCCATTCATATGTAGCAACATTGCAGCAGCACCTGTATATGGAGTATATATCTCTCAGTTGATACGAAATTCTAGAGCTTGTGGTTCCTATCAGGATTTCCTTGATAGAGGGCTGCTGCTAACAAGGAAGCTACTGAACCTGGTTAAGTTGAAGTCATCACTTCAAATATTTTATGATCTCCATCATGACTTGGTCGACCGTTATGGAATATCTGTGTCACAAATGACCACGGATATGTTCCCTTCCTGGTCTTTTCCTCATTCATGACTTGTCATCGGGTTTGTAACTAGATTAACACGACGGGTGTCACTAGTGGAGCAGGAACTGCCTACCCTTCCGAGCACCTGAGTTCACCTCCGGTTTCTAGTGGGGTACATGTTACTCGATCTTTAGTTTTATATGTATGTTTTGTAGATCGTTGTTTGTCCTTTTGTACTTTTTCTTTTGACCATTGTGTTCTCTGTTCTTCTTCGATATACCGATTCTGATTACCTCCATTTGGTATCTTCAAACTCTTCTTATAATAAAATGAAAGACATTAAATACCACACTGTCGGAATAGTTCCAAAGTCCAACAGACAAATCGTTGAAAGAGTAAATCGATACATATAATGATCACTCACTTTCCTGGCTTGGTGCGGACACTTCAATAAAAAAAATTGTGGGTGTAACTAGTTTTATGGGCCAAACCCCCCTAGGGAAATGATACAGTCATGCAAGTGTTGTCTATATGTGTGTATCAAACCAGATGGCCAAACCCCCTTAGTGAAATGATACAGTCATACAAGTGTTTTCTATATGTGTGTATCAAACCAGATGGCCAAACCCCCTTGGTGAAATGATACAGTCATGCAAGTGTCTTCTGTGTGTATCAAACCAGATGGCCAAACCCCCTTAGTGAAATGATACAGTCATACAGGTGTTTTCTATATGTGTGTATCAAACCAGATGGCCAAACCCCCTTGGTGAAATGATACAGTCATGCAAATGTCTTCTGTGTGTATCAAACCAGATGGCCAAACCCCCTTAGTGAAATGATACAGTCATATAGGTGTTTTCTATATGTGTGTATCAAACCAGATGACCAAACCCCCTTGGTGAAATGATACAGTCATGCAAATGTCTTCTGTGTGTATCAAACCAGATGGCCAAACCCCCTTAGTGAAATGATACGGTCATACAAGTGTTTTCTATATGTGTGTATCAAACCAGATGGCCAAACCCCCTTAGTGAAATGATACGATAATGCAAGTGTTGTCTATATGTGTGTATCAAACCAGATGGCAAAACCCCCTTGGTGAAATGATACACTCATGCAAGTGTCTTCTATGTGTATCAAAGCAGATGGCCAAACCCCCTTAGTGAAATGATACAGTCATGCAAGTGTCTTCTGTGTGTATCAAACCAGATGGCCAAACCCCCTTAGTGAAATGATACGGTCATGCAAGTGTCTTCTGTGTGTATCAAACCAGATGGCCAAACCCCCTTAGTGAAATGATACGGTCATACAAGTGTTTTCTATATGTGTGTATCAAACCAGATGTTTTGATTTTGCCTCTTTCTCAAGATTAGGTGATTAAAACCACCCCCGGTTTTAACCATCCCGGTCAATACTCCTTAAGTGGTCAATACTGGTCAATACTATTATTTTAAGTGAAAAATGGTCAATTTTGTTCTTTTTCATATCTAAAATGATGAACATTTTCATTTGAAATCCCAATTTAAATTTTTATTGCTGTATTAATCTGTTGAATATTTTAAAACATTACTGAATTACTATTGAAATCTATTCAAGGCACATTTTCAGGTTTTCAGGTGCAGTACTAAATACATTTATAATTCGGTAAAAAGCTCCTGAGAGCTTGTGTTTATTGTTATACAAAAACCGAATTCAAATAAAGTTTCTTATCTTATTTTTATCTGATTACATAAAGATTTATTTAATTCAAAATGTGTGATTGCAACAGGTAAGTTACAGGTAGCTCAATTAAAGTGCTGGACAGGTAACTGTACACCTGGCTGACAGGTGGTCAATTAAGAAATTTAAAATGCTAAAACAACATAACCCCAATGTGTAAGAAGGAAAAGGGTAATAAAAGTGGCCAGCTTGAAACAATACAATGTTTAAAGTTCATTCATATGTGAGACAGAATGATTCTGAATGCAGGAAATGACAAGTTTATAGGGGGTTACTCTTCATGGCTTCTCTTATGTATGACTTCTTACCAAATGATTTATAATGAAGTCTAAATTAGACACTTTCATTCTCAGTTTTAAACTTGTATTGAAAGCATCCCTAATTAATTATACCACGATGAAGCCAAAAGACCCTATTTGGAATTTGGAAACTGTAGTGGTAGCCTTTAAGCCACCTGACGAGTACCCTTGGCAGGGAAGAAACAGTTTTCTATATTATAAAATTGTCTTGTAACAAATATAAAAAATATAATATTTTATTTTATTAAATTAAAGAAATATTAACTTAAAATCATTACAAGTTAAAAATAGATATCCCCACTAAAAAGACCCTCTTATGAATCAATCGACCAGTATTGACCGGTTAAAACCAGTATTGATCACCAGCATGGTCAATACTAGTATTGACCGGTTTTTTGGCAACCCTGCCCCTTCTACGGTTTTTCTATTGGATTTTGGAAATGTTGTGACAGGATGGTTCTAAATGATGTAACAGGATGGTATTAAATGTTGTGACAGGATGGTATTAAATGTTGTGACAGGATGGTATTAAATGTTGTGACAGGATGGTATTAAATGTTGTGACAGGATGGTATTAAATGTTGTGACAGGATAGTTTTAAATGTTGTGACAGGATGGTATTAAATGTTGTGACAGGATGGTATTAAATGTTGTGACAGGATGGTATTAAATGTTGTGACAGGATAGTTTTAAATGTTGTGACAGGATGGTATTATATGTTGTGACAGGATGGTATTAAATGTTGTGACAGGATAGTTTTAAATGTTATGACAGGATGGTATTAAATGTTGTGACAGGATGGGTTTAATTGTTGTGACAGAATGGTATTAAATGTTGTGACAGGATGGTATTAAATGTTGTGACAGGATGGTATTGAAAGTTGTGAAAGGATGGTATTAAATGTTGTGACAGGATGGTTTTAAATGTTGTGACAGGTTGGTTTTAAATGTTGTGACAGGATGGTTTTAAATGTTGTGACAGGATGGTATTAAATGTTGTGACAGGATGGTATTAAATGTTGTGACAGGGTGGTATTAAATGTTGTGACAGGGTGGTATTAAATGTTGTGACAGGATGGTTTTAAATGTTGTGACAGGATGGTTTTAAATGTGGTGACAGGATGGTTTTAAATGTGACAGGATGGTATTAAATGTTGTGACAGGATGGTCTTAAATGTTGTGATAAGATGGTTTTAAATGTTGTGACAGGATGGTATTAAATGTTGTGACAGGATGGTATTAAATGTAGTGACATGATGGTTTTTTGCGTCTTTCACTTTATTGCATAACCGCATCTTTTCTTCCAGAGTAATATACCAGTATTCACTTACAGAGTGAAGCATGAACATTGAGTTTTTTCTTCACAAGTTAACACAAACAAAGATATTAAAATCTTATTAAATGAACGTGAGAGAAAACACAGGCAACATATAACAGAAGACACAGAATGAAGGAAACACAATAATAACTATATCGTGAGGTAAGCGGTGGTCTTACATTATCCTGTCATCAGACACAGGTAACAGTAGCCAGCTTTCTGTATCCTGCCATCAGACACAGGTAACAGTAGCCGGCTTTCTGTATCCTGTTTAAGCCTGTTTGATAATTTGCTTCCAGAGATTTTTAAATTGTTGGCTTTTGACTAAGGGTATACCTGATGAAGGTTATTTCAGAAACGTGACGTAGACACACAATTAGGTACCTACGTCTTCGTAACAGCTTTTTGGACAATCCTAAATTTCCTCTTATAATGTTTGGCCTAGTAAAATATTTACCTTGTCTGTGTAAAGCTTCATTTTAAAGTGTTTAAAGTAATACCACTCTTTTAAGTCTAAATTGTCTGAATTTTCTAGATAGAATTTCTCTGCTTCATATCCAAAACTATGGAAAGTTTTATTCGGTTGAAACAACACAGTGGTTGGAGCTTTATAACTCCTCCCTCCTGGTCCAGCCCAAGTAGGACAGTGTATTCTAGAGTTGTCTCCCATGCATTTCTCATAGTCATCTTTTGTGATGAAAGCATATCCAGAATATGTTGTACCAAAATCTATTGCTGCAACCAACAACTTTCCAATTTTTTTATTCTGAAATCGATAAATAACAAAAATAAAAAAAGTAATATTTGTACAGATAAAAACATGAAAAACAAAAAATACCACACTGTCGGAACAGTTCTAAAATCTATTAGAAAAATCATAGGAAGAGGAAAAATCGATACCCTTAACATACAAATACATGGGCGCTCTATGTCTGGCTTTTTACAGTCACTTCAATAAAACGTGGCGGGGTTAAACTAGTTTTATGGGACCATACGCAATAGCAAGTATTGACTAATTTCAGAGTTAGCTGAAAATAGTCTATTATATAATTATGGACTTTTGAGGAGGTAATAATCATTGTGTGATATTGATGAAGTCTAGTAAATGATCTAATTCGCAATTGTAACACTATATACAGTCCGACAAAAGTTAGCACCACCTGACTTGTTTCAATAATATCTTTTCTAATAATGAACTTATTTCAAATCGGTTTGCTGCTTTCGTTACATGTACACACATACTTACTTACCTGTGAAACAGGTTATTGATCGAGTTTTATTTATGTGTATATGACAGGGTGTGTAAAGTGCCATGTGTACTTTTCAACATTTGTGTTTGCGATTTGTTTTGTGTAGAGTTTTAAGTTTCATTTTCTATTGGTTTGGTATGGTGCGGCGAAAATTAATCATACCAGAAAGGTGGCAAGCTGTTGGCATGCATAGCGGTGGTTTTAGCCATAGAAGGGTGGCAGACCATTTCAGAGTTAACCATACCATCATTGTACGACTGATACAGCGTTTTCGTCAAACGGGGAATGTTATTGACCATCCACGTGCAGGTAGACCTCGCAAAACGACGCCGAGATAGGACTGGCTCATATCTGGACGGGCGCGGCAACGGCCGTTCAGTACAGCTGGTGCACTTCGTGGTAATTTAGCGTTTAGAGGCCACATTAGCACACGCACTGTAATCAGACGCCTCCACCATCAGGGAATGCGAGCGTGACAACCCATAAAACGTCCACAGTTGACATTACGTCATCGCCATGCTCGATTTGACTGGTCACATGATCATTTTGGGTGGATTATTCGCACATGGAGACCGGTCCACTGGTCTGATGAAAGTCGTTTTTTGCTACGCCCTACCGACGGTCGTGCAAGGGTTTGGCGCCAACGAAACACTTCATTTCAGGACAACCACATTTTGGGCACAACTGCTTTTGGGGGTGGGGGTGTAACTGTCTGGGGTTGTTTTTCCTTTGACTGTAAGTTGGACTTGTACGTTCTTGATGGTAATCTGACAGACCAAAAATACTGTGACAATATGCTCGCTCCACGCGTAGTCCCCCATTTCGACAATTACGCGTTGGCTGACAGGCCAATATTCATGGACGACAACGCTAGGCCACATAGAGCCCGCATTGTACAACATTTGTTACAGCAAGAGGCTGTTCAGACAATTCCATGGCCTGCGATGTCACCAGACATGAACCCTATAGAGCATGTATGAGACTTTATTGGCTGAAAAATTAACCAACGCAATCCAAAATGTCAAAATATTGTCGAATTAAGAACTGCTATCTTACAGGAGTGGCAACAGTTCCCCTAAGAACGGCTTAGGCGTCTTGTGCGAAGCATGACGAGGCGTGTTACAGAAGTTCACAATAAACGCGGTGGATATATATACTCGTTATTGATTTTTATGCCTTACGCATATGCACAATAGATGCATTTAAAAGTTCTTAAAATCTGAAGACTCTGCATTTTAATGTTAATGTTAAAAACTTTCATCAAAGACAAACTGGTTTTACGTTTTTCCAGCGCCTGTTTTGAACCCCATTTTTGCCACGTCATAGTCAGGTCTTTCAGGATGATAAATACTTCATAGATTGGTAATTTTAGAGCCCTTGGTGTAGTCTTTTAAGAAGTGTAACGAAAATGGTGATATCTATTTTATTGTTTTAACAGTATTGATGTAAAAAATATATCGATAAAAATATAGGGTGGTGCTTAACTTTTGTCGGAGTGTATACGAACATATTTACAACAGTAGCACCGACTATATAATCATTAAACACCTCCACCTGACATCATTGAACACAAAACAGACCATGACATATGGCGTTAGAAATCCTGTTCTAGCTTGGGATTAGATACGATAACGTAACCCTCATACCGCTTGTGCTCCAGTTAGGGTTACGAATCGGTCCCATTCAACGTATGGGAGCAAATTAAAATTTTCGTTAGGTGAATATTTCAACTTTCTTTTTGCATATCTGGTCATAACTTATTAATCCCTACAATTTTTAAGTAATGGCGATACGAAATAAGTGTTACAATACCTGTTTCTACCTTCACGATCGATTTAGTATTCGAAAATTGTTTCTTGTTCGCCATGGCACCTTACGTATACTCTCGTGATAGGCGGAGCCTATCCATATATGGATCTGAATGCCAAATATGAAAAACTTACTACGATGTTTTACTACGATTGATAAACAAATAAGGATATCTCCAAAACGAGGCAAGTGCACGTGAAATAGCAACTTGTAAAGAAAATGTCGGACAGAAAGAAGATTTCATGCATTCAAATTTTCAGATGGATATAAGTCTACCATGGATTGATGCAGCATTTACCTAACACCTCAAGGTTTACCTAAATATATTTATCTTTCACCCCCGTTAATTTTTCCAACCACTTACAACGGACTTAGGACAAAAAACCGCCCGGTGTGAATCACTCCGGGCGCTGCTCCCATACGTTGGAATGGGACCGATTCGTAACCCTCGCTGGGAGCAAAGGCGGACTGAGGGTTACGTTATCGTATTTAGCTTGGGATAGGCACATAAATGTAGGATCCCACACCCTTCTTGAAAATAGGATCTCAACGACAATACAGATATAACCAACAGATACACAAATATTTGCACAGATTCGTTAAAAAAGACCCCACACTACCACTTAAATAAATGATAACATCATTGTGAAAAGAAAGCTTAAACAGTGATGATAATCAATTCCACCAATATCAACAAAACGAACAATCACCTCTTATCTTAACTGAAGTCGCTGAACACAAAAAGACCACGACATATGACGTTGGAAATCCAGGTCCTAATTTGGAACAGAAACAAACATTTGGCGGGATTAAACCAGTTAATGGGATCCCCACCCTCCCTTCTTGATAACAGGATCTCCAGCGGCAATACATAAATAAACAAACGATAAAAAAACCTGCACATATTCGCTTCCACTAAAAAAGACGACATACTATTGTAGAAATGAATGACAACATAAATATGGACAGTACAATAACGGGATCTATGAATGTTCGTCGTTAACTGACTACTAGCTCAGAAGGCACATGTATAATATGTTGACATAAAGACCTTTACTCTTAGGGGAAAACAGACCATACACTAGTAATAATAAAACATAAACATGGACATAACAATAACAGGGTCAGTGTGTGTTCGTACTTAAATGACTAATTACTAAGAATGTAGAATATATTGGTTAAAAAACAATAGCATCATTGAATGAACTCACTGCACATGTAGATATATTCTTTTACAAAAAAATCAACTGAAAATGAAAATAAATCATGGTCAAAAAGACAAAAGAGACATGGACAAACACAATTCACAAATACTGATCACAGAAAACTGCAGACTGTTGCATATAAAATTCCTTACCTCCAGATCTTCTACTATTTGTGCTCCTCCATCTTTGTCCTGTAAGCACACATATAAACATAGAAATACTTGTAAGACATATTATATAACTACGGTATGACATCACGTTTTTTTAATTTGTTTTTTTTTCTTCAAGATAATATCCACTTTTAACATCTGTTTGGACATAAACATTTGGGAATAGTATTTAGTGAGAACTGTAAGTGGGCCTGTCATATCCATTCTTTTTGTTCAAGTGTTTCCAAACAGATATCAATTTTACGGAAGCTAAAGTTTATTTTGAATCGAAATGCCCTAAGTAAAATTTATCTCATTTATTAGACATATCATGGAATATAGATGCGAAGTGTGAATGGTTGTGGTGTAGAAGCTCGAAAAACTGCAACTTGAAGTTGCCAGGATTGTTACCGGTTTACCAGCATACGCTAGTAGAGATTCTTTATATTTAGAAACTGGGTGGGAAAAACTTATAGATAGACGAAATAGGAGATGTATTTGTTTGATGTATAATATAGTCAATTACTCTGCCCCCTCTTATCTGACAGACATCTTACCCCCTAGAATTTTCGAAACTACTAATTATCCTTTAGGAAACAGTGAAAATTTTACCATTCCTAGCTATAGATTAACTCTGACAAATTCTAGCTTCTTCCCATCTACACTTCGTGCCTGGAACTCCTTAGATTTGGAGAATAGAAATGCCCCAGTTATACTAGTTTTAAAAGGCAACTAGTTAACAAAACCTTAGTTCCAGTTCCAGTTTGGTATTCTACCGGTGTACGAAAATGGAGCATTATTCACACTAAATTACGCTATCATTATAGTATTCTTAACTACGACTTATTCAAATTTAATTTAAAGGACAATCCTGGTTGTGCTTGTGGTTTTGAGTGCGAAAATGAATTTCACTTTTTTCTTGAATGTCTAATTAATGAACTCATCAGAAATACTCTATGTTTAATACTTCAAATTTACGGAGCTATAGATGTAGATATAATTTTATATGGAAACGAAAACTTAACTGAAGCACAAAATGTTGATATTTTTACAGCAGTTCAAACGTTCATACGTAATAGTCATATGTGTGATTGATTGTTACAGGTGTTACTTTCACTAGTTTTTTACAGCAGTTCAAACGTTCATACGTAATAGTCATATGTGTGATTGATTGTTACAGGTGTTACTTTCACTAGTTTTTTACAGCAGTTCAAACGTTCATACGTAATAGTCATATGTTTGATTGATTGTTACAGGTGTTACTTTCACTAGTTTTTTACAGCAGTTCAAACGTTCATACGTAATAGTCATATGTGTGATTGATTGTTACAGGTGTTACTTTCACTAGTTTTTTACAGCAGTTCAAACGTTCATACGTAATAGTCATATGTTTGATTGATTGTTACAGGTGTTACTTTCACTAGTTTTTTACAGCAGTTCAAACGTTCATACGTAATAGTCATAGGTTTGATTGATTGTTACAGGTGTTACTTTCACTAGTTTTTTACAGCAGTTCAAACGTTCATACGTAATAGTCATATGTGTGATTGATTGTTACAGGTGTTACTTTCACTAGTTTTTTCCCTCTTCTTTGTAAATTCTATTTTGTCTTTTTTGTAAAAGGTTAATTTCACTTAGGGACCAACCATTTAACTTGAAGGGGGGGAGGTTATGTTTTTTTGTTTCGTTCAGAACTTTTTTTTCGGACAACACAAGAGTTAGAATTTATTTTTTTTTGTCGCGCAAAGCACAATTTTTTTTTCCAGAATTTAACATTAGGTCATATGACAAAAACTCTGAATCAGATTATTTGTTTTTTCCTCCACCAAAATCAGAATATTTTTTTCAGCAACATTGGGAATCAGAATATTTTTTTAGAAAAAAACCATAACCCCCCCTCCCCCCCTTCAAGTTAAATGGTCGTTCCCTTATACATTGTTCTAATATTTATTTTCATTGAGTTTTGCCATGTATTATGCTATGTTGTAACATAAAACAACATCCTTTCATCTGTTAGAAAGCAAAGCACAATACATAGAAAGAACCTATGCGATGGGAATATAGGCCCTGGGGTACGACAGGCATAAACATGTGGCAGGGTAAACATACTTCAGCTTTATTTGTTCATAAATAGCTATGGTTGTGTTGCATAATGCTTTTTTCTAGAATATTCTAGTACCAGAAAGAAATAACCAAGAATCAATTAAGTTTCTCTATTTACAGAAAAAACAACACATATGATTTGATAATAATATACTACAATACGATCACGGCCACGACGGCCCCTCAAGACAATGTGAAACATTGTAAAGTTTATATAAGATATCATAAAAAAACCTCCTTTCATCTGTAAATATTTATGGTTGTGTTGTATGATGTTTTTTCTAGTATTATCTATTAACAGAAAGAAATAACCAAGAATCATTTAAGTTTCTCTAAAAAAAATAACACAAATTATTTGATGATAATATACAATTATAAAGTCAAATCTATAAAGTCTACAACTGGCCAGAGGGGTCTTCGTGGCCGTGAACGTATGGTAGTTGTTCTCTTTTTCAACCACGACCGCCACATCTTCATCGTTAAGCTTTTTCCTCAAGGTCCCATCCTCATTTTATCCAAACTTCCCGATCTTCACTCCTATATCCTCCAATATGCCCAATCCTTAATTGTACTGTTCTCCAATGCCCAGTCCTTAATTTTAGTGGTCTACAATGCCCAGTGCTTAATCTTAGTGTTCTCCAATGCCCAGTCCTTAATTTTAGTGTTCTCCAATGCCCAGTCCTTAATTTTAGTGTTCTCCAATGCCCAGTCCTTAATTTTAGTGTTCTCCAATGCCCAGTCCTTAATTTCAGTGTTCTTCAATGCCCAGTCGTTAATCTTAGTGTTCTCCAATGCCCAGTCTTTAATTTTAGTGTTCTCCAATGCCCAGTCCTTTATTTTAGTGTTCTCCAATGCCCAGTCGTTAATCTTAGTGTTCTCCAATGCCCAGTCCTTAATTTTAGTGTTCTCCAATGCCCAGTCCTTAATTTTAGTGTTCTCCAATGCCCAGTCCTTAATTTTAGTGTTCTACAATGCACAATCCTTAATCTTAGTGTTCCACAATACTTAATGTTGATGTTCTAGAATTCTCAGTCCTCAATTTCAATGTTCTCCAATCCTAAATCCTCAATATTAGTGTTCTTCAATGCCCAATCATCATTTATAGTGTTCTTCAATGCCCAATCATCATTCTTAGTGTTCTTCAATGCCCAATCATCATTTATAGTGTTACCCAATGCCCAATCATCATTTTTAGTGTTCTCTTATACCCAATCATCATTCTTAGTGTTCTTCAATGCCCAATCATCATTTATAGTGTTACCCAATGCCCAATCATCATTTATAGTGTTACCCAATGCCCAATCATCATTTTTAGTGTTCTCTTATACCCAATCATCATTCTTAGTGTTCTCCCATGCCCCATCATCATTAGTAGTGTTCTTCAATGCCCAATCATCATTTTAGTGTTCTCCTATGCCCCATCATCATTTTAGTGTTCTCCAATGCCCAATCATCATTTGTAGTGTTACCCAATGACCAATCCTCATTTTTAGTGTTACCCAATGACCAATCCTCATTGTTAATGTTCTTCAATGCCCAATCATCATTTTTAGTGTTCTTCAATGCCCAGTCATCATTGTTAATGTTCTTCAATGCCCAAGCATCATTTTTAGTGTTCTCCAATGCCTAATCATCATTGTAAGTGTTCTCCTATGCCCAATCATAATTTGGCATGTTCTTCAGTGTCCAATCATCATTTTTAGTGTTCTTCAATGCCCAATCATCATTTGTAGTGTTACCCAATGACCAATCCTCATTTTTAGTGTTCTTCAATGCCCAATCATCATTTTTAGTGTTCTCCTATGCCCCATCATCATTAGTAGTGTTCTCCAATGCCAAATCATCATTTTTAGTGTTCTCCAATATGCCCAATCATCATTTTTAGTGTTCTCTAATGCTCAATCATCATATTTAGTGTTCTCCAATGCCCAATCATCATTTGGCATGTTCTTCAGTGTCAAATCATCATTGTTAGTGTTCTTCTATGCCCCATCATCATTTGTTGTGCTCTCCAATTCTCAGTCATCTTTTATAGTGTTACCCAATGACCAATCCTCATTTTTAGTGTTCTTCAATGCCCAGTCATCATTGTTAATGTTCTTCAATGCCCAATCATCATTTTTAGTGTTCTTCAATGCCCAATCATCATTGTTAGTGTTCTCCTATGCCCCATCATCATTAGTAGTGTTCTCCAATGCCAAATCATCATTTTTAGTGTTCTCCAATATGCCCAATCCTCATTTTTAGTGTTCTCCTATGCCCAATCATAATTTGGCGTGTTCTTCAGTGTCCAATCATCATTTGTAGTGTTCTTCAATGCCCAATCATCATTTGTAGTGTTACCCAATGACCAATCCTCATTTTTAGTGTTCTTCAATGCCCAGTCATCATTGTTAATGTTCTTCAATGCCCAAGCATCATTTTTAGTGTTCTCCAATGCCTAATCATCATTGTAAGTGTTCTCCTATGCCCAATCATAATTTGGCATGTTCTTCAGTGTCCAATCATCATTTTTAGTGTTCTTCAATGCCCAATCATCATTTGTAGTGTTACCAAATGACCAATCCTCATTTTTAGTGTTCTTCAATGCCCAATCATCATTTTTAGTGTTCTCCTATGCCCCATCATCATTAGTAGTGTTCTCCAATGCCAAATCATCATTTTTAGTGTTCTCCAATATGCCCAATCATCATTTTTAGTGTTCTCTAATGCCCAATCATCATATTTAGTGTTCTCCAATGCCCAATCATCATTGTAAGTGTTCTCCTATGCCCAATCATAATTTGGCGTGTTCTTCAGTGTCCAATCATCATTGTTAGTGTTCTTCAATGCCCCATCATCATTTGTTGTGCTCTCCAATTCTCAGTCATCTTTTATAGTGTTACCCAATGACCAATCCTCATTTTTAGTGTTCTTCAATGCCCAGTCATCATTGTTAATGTTCTTCAATGCCCAATCATCATTTTTAGTGTTCTTCAATGCCCAATCATCATTGTTAGTGTTCTCCTATGCCCCATCATCATTAGTAGTGTTCTCCAATGCCAAATCATCATTTTTAGTGTTCTCCAATATGCCCAATCCTCATTTTTAGTGTTCTCCTATGCCCAATCATAATTTGGCATGTTCTTGAGTGTCCAATCATCATTTGTAGTGTTCTTCAATGCCCAATCATCATTTGTAGTGTTACCCAATGACCAATCCTCATTTTTAGTGTTCTTCAATGCCCAGTCATCATTGTTAATGTTCTTCAATGCCCAATCATCATTGTTAGTGTTCTCCAATATGCCCAATCATCATTTTTAGTGTTCTCCAATGCCCAATCATCATTTTTAGTGTTCTCCAATATGCCCAATCATCACTTTTAGTGTTCTCCAATGCCCAATCATCATATTTAGTGTTCTCCAATGCCCAATCATCATTTTAAGTGTTCTCCTATGCCCAATCATAATTTTTAGTGTTCTCCAATGCCCAATCATCATTTTAAGTGTTCTCCTATGCCCAATCATAATTTTGCGTGTTCTTCAGTGTCCAATCATCATTTTTAGTGTTATCCAATCCCCAATCCTCAATTTTACTGCTCTTTAATGTCTAATCCTTAACTTTAGTGTTCTCCGATTCCCATTCCTCAATTTTAGTGTTCTCCTATGTCCAATCTTTACTTATATATATTCTTCTATGTTCTACCCTCATTGCTTAGATTTGTTTGTTTTGTGTTATATAACTAACAATATACTTAACACAAATGATCAGATTATATTATACTTGTTGTCCTGTCCTGATCTGTGACCTTGGTCTCGTATAAATGTGTTCTGACGAGCCCGTGGCACAATTCCGATGACCTACCTGGAGTTGAAAACTTGTTTGTTTTTCTTTTACTTTTATTAATTTATATTTCTTTTCCATATAGTATTTGATTATTATATGGTTTGGTTGGTTTGGTTTATGGTGTTTAACAATATTTCAGCCATATCGTAGCGGTCAATTTTATTGGTGGATGAAACCAGAGTACCGGAGAAAACCACTGACCTGCTGCAAGGCACTGACAAATTTTATCACATAATGTTGTATCGAGTACACCTCGCCTGAGTGGGATTTGAACTTACAACATTAGTGGTGATAGATATTGATTGCATAGGTAGTTACAATTCCAACTATCATACGATCACGACCACGACAGTTCCCGATTTTTTTATGTAGTATATAAATTATATACACGTGCACAAAAAGCCTATAGCAAGTATTTACTTAATATTGTCAGAGCAGTTCCATCAAATTTGACAAATATTAACGGTTAAGATTATAAAATAGTGTGAAGAAATTTGGACCCAGATCAACCTATATATGCATCAATATAAATGTGAACATGGGGACTCCTACAGACTACGTTATTATTTAATTTGATATTCTTAGTCGAACTGGATATTATAATCGCCTAAAAATAGAAATAATGAAACCAACATTTTCTGTAAATTTTTTTAAATATAACATCAGACAACAATATATGACAAAACAAAACTGAGAGAGATTTTTTGTCTAGATTGATCAACACGAACTCCACTAAAACTGAGGGTGAACTCAGGTGCTCCGCCGGTAATAATTTATTACTCCACATATGAAATCTATAGTATTCACAGTGCCATATTAAGCTAATGTGGGGGGGGGGGGGGGGGGTGTAGCATATGTTATATAGGGACCTAAATGAGACAATATACTAACTCATTTTGTAAAATGCCGGTCCACAATAAACTTTTGTAAAGGGTACTTACATCTGTGTTCTGTCTAGGATGTGGTCGTATTGGAGCTGAGGTTCTGTCTGTCTGTCCGGTCGTTGATTGATGTTCTGGTGGCTACAGAATATTTCCAAAATGTGTTGTATTACATGGGGAGGGGGAAATATTCTTAACTTTCTTTCGAGAACAAATACTACTCATATTCATTTCTTTAATTAAAGATGACAGCAATTCGATTTTAGATGAATACACATATATAATAACCATAGGCTACATTAATGTACTATTATACAATTTACTAATGCATATACATATATGAGTAACATGGATAGATTTTTTTATATGAAGCACAAACTTCGCGAGTACCTGATGTCACCCCCAGATTTGTTGTGGGGTTCGTGTTGCTCATCTGTTTAGTTTTTTTGTGTTGTCCTATTATGATTCTTTATGTTTTGAGTTTCGTGTTGTGATGTCGGCTACGATTTCCAAATAAAAGCTGTTCGGTTCGATTTTACCTCCAGTTGTTTTTTACCCTATGTTGCTCCCTTTATTTTTTTTTTTTTTTTAAGATGTTGCCCCCCCCCCCTTTTTTTTTTGAACATCGACTTTGTTTCATATAAACAACATTTTGCAACTTTCTATGTATCACTGTATGACATATATACAATCAAACAGTAGTTTATATCCATGCCGGGTTTCTGACATGATATAAGTTCATGTCAGAAACCCGGCATGGATAGAAACAACTGTTTGATTGTATTTATTGTATATATGTCATACAGTGATACATAGAAAGTTGCAAAATGTTGTTTATTTGAAAAAAAGTCGATGTTAAAAAAAAAAGAAAAAAAGAAAAGGGGAGCAGCATAGGGTCCTGTCCACAAGTACCTGTGATATTGTGTTGTGTTTTTGGTGTTTTTTTTTTGTCGTCTTGTGTACCCTATGTTTCTAGTTTCTCTGGATTGTCTATTGTTTTTTATTGCCCTTCGGTATTCTCTAACGTTTATTTGTCCTGTGTCTTGTGTACCCTATGTTTCTAGTTTCTCTGGATTGTCATTTTTTTTTGCCCCTTCGGTATTCTCTAACGTTTATTTGTCCTGTGTCTTGTGTACCCTATGTTGCCAGTTTCTCTGGATTGTCATTTTTTTTATTGCCCCTTCGGTATTCTCTAACGTTTATTTGTCCTGTGTCTTGTGTACCCTATGTTGCCAGTTTCTCTGGATTGTCATTTTTTTTTGCCCCTTCGGTATTCTCTAACGTTTATTTGTCCTGTGTCTTGTGTACCCTATGTTGCCAGTTTCTCTGGATTGTCAATTTTTTGTATTGCCCCTTCGGTATTCTCTAACGTTTATTTGTCCTGTGTCTTGTGCACCCTATGTTGCCAGTTTCTCTGGATTGCCAATTTTTTGCCCCTTCGGTATTCTCTAACGTTTATTTGTCCTGTGTCTTGTGTACCCTGTGTTGCCAGTTTCTGTGGATTGTCATTTTTTTTTGCCCCTTCGGTATTCTCTAACGTTTATTTGTCCTGTGTCTTGTGTACCCTATGTTGCCAGTTTCTCTGGATTGTCATTTTTTTTATTGCCCCTTCGGTATTCTCTAACGTTTATTTGTCATGTGTCTTATCTTGTGTACCTATGCTGCCAGTTTCTCTGGATTGTCTATTTTGTTTTATTGCCCTTCGGTATTCTCTAACGTTTATTTGTCCTGTGTCTTGTGTACCCTATGTTGCTAGTTTCTCTGGATTGTCTATTTTTGTATTGCCCTTCGGTATTCGCTAACGTTTATTTACTATATATAATACATAGATTCAAAACAAATAATAGGCTTGACATAAAACAATTGAAACTTTTGACAAACATAAATAATCTTACATTTACTGGTGCTGATACTGGTCTTTGCTTCGGTTGTTTCTGTAAGAAAAGAATTTAAATCTATTGATATAATAAAACCTTACGATATCTAGTTTATTCTACACTACGTATTGCTGCAATAATCTTCATTCTCTGACAACCTTTAGTTTTTATTTAAAAACATATTTTATTGTCCAAACACATGACAATAGTGATGGTAAAGACTGCAATTGTGTCCCATTAATATTACAGAAAAACAACAAGCTTAAATTACAATAAAAGTTGATATATCGTTTGTTCATGTTAAATTGTATTTTTTTCATTAAAAGATTAAAAAAATACATTAAGAGATAAGGCGAATAATGGATTTACAATTTCTCTTTTTTACCGTCACATATAGAATAATACACGTGACGGTAATGTCCCATAGCAGGGATGATAATAGAAATGGAGAATTAAATCTTCAAAAATGGCGTTTCTTTATAATTTAAAGGTTTAATCATACTAGTAAACATTAAATAATAATATGCTAAAATATTTCCTTTATTTACTCTGAAATGTGTGTCCTATGAAACTCTGTCTTTACCGTCACGAAAATCTAACGTTGCAGAACGTCTAATATACATATGACTGTGAGATCGTAATCACGTTGGTGCTTTCCTTCCTACTTCATCAATGTAAAGAAACAGTATCGTGTATCGACTGTCAGCAGGATTCAAAGAAACAAACTAGTATCTCTATTAAAATGCATTAGTACCTTTATTCAATGTCTTTACCAAACATAATAGAAGTTCCTCTGTTCACCTGCTACAACATTTTAAAAGTCATGTAGAAATAAAACGTTGTTCAGGGTAGCAATGCACATATTTCACCTTTATATATATTTTCTGTAATACACGAATCAATACCGAAATGCGGAATTGTCTTTACCGTAACAGTCGTTGCCGTCACCATTTCATATTACAATCGTTACGGTAAAGACAACCACATACTTTTAATCACATTTACTTAGCATCAGGAATGTTTTTGAGCACGGTTAAAGGTGTTATATTCAACCTCGTGCTTTTGATTTATGTTGGTAGTTGTTTATATAAACCAAAATGTCTTTACCGTCACGCACGTTTTCTTTACCGTCACAAATATTCCTTTCCGTCACGAATTCAGAAATGTTTTTGTATATTATATTAATAATTATACAACATGTGTAACCTTAAATAACACTGTAGTAACACATCTATAACCCAGTTCAGTTATGTTTGACCATTGAGCACTAGTTAAAGAATATAGCAAAAATATATACATCCCGGATCTCAACTTTAAAATTATGACACACAAACCTTTTAAATATTCCGTAGATATAAGAAAAATTAAATACATGTAGGTAATTCTACATATACCAACAGAACATGTGCGATTAATGTATTTTGACGGTAAAGACAAATATGTACACCCCACGGGAGTAAAAGACGTAGAAAATATATATTTTTGATAAAACAGCTTGCCAAACACTTAATTCTGTCTCAAGAATAATTAATGAAACGGACTGTAGTAAATGAAATGTTTGTTACAAATTTTCATTTCATGTAGACACAAATCGGTATTTTGAAAAGTTGTCAGAGAATGACCCACATACGCCCAAAGTCAGAACCTAATGTACAGCAATGTATATTTTCATCCCAGTCAAATTTTATCCGTGGTGTAATGGTTCGAACCCCGTCGGGTCAAACTAAAGACAATATAATTGATACTTGATGCTTCCCCGATAAGCACGCAGCATTAAGGGGTAAGAATAAACAAACACTGGTTTGTTCGGAATCACGATAACGTGTCCGAATGGAACGACATGTCTACACGTGACTATTGAGCTAGTACTATGAAAATTCAACTGAACGTATTGGTCTAGAACAAAACGGACATCATCAGCTCATCGAATTGTAAGTTGTTCTCGTCATTGTATAGCTCAAAGTACACTTGGACCTTTGCATTTGTAACAACAAATGATTTTCATCAATTTTAACGTTATACCTATAGGAGTAAACAAAATTAACGGTGACTTTTCAAAATATTAATAAATAATGTCCCATCTAGATAACTGTGCATGTTATTGCCGGTGTACTGATAAACAACTTATGTTATTGCCGGTGTACTGATAAACAACTTATGTTATTGCCGGTGTACTGATAAACAACTTATGTTATTGCCGGTGTACTGATAAACAACTTATGTTATTGCCGGTGTACTGATAAACAACTTACAGAATTTGAACTGTTTAACTGTTGTAGATTATTTGTTAAATAAACCAAGTGTTGTTGCTAACAAGGGGGATATTAAAGATATATTTGTTTGTTTGATGGTGCTTAACGCCACTTTCAACAATGTTTCAGTTATATCGTGGCGGTCAGTTTTATTGGTGGAGGAAACCGGAAGACTCGGAGAAAACCACCGACCTGTCACAAGTCACTGACAAACTTTATCACATAATGTTGTACACCTCGCCTTGACCGAGATCATAACAAAGTATGGTCATTAGGTCACGATTTCTTAAAGGAAACCCATGAATACAAATATCTAGGTGTATATTTTCCCAGATCTTTGAGTTTTAGCTACCACATAAACTGTTATCTCAAAGATAATGTTGAGATAAAGTATAATAATCATAAAACTAGTAGGTGAACATGGTTCCTTCAATCATACTTCTTTTGGTGTTGCTTTACTGAAATCTATTATTCGACAACCAATTGCTCGTGGCTGTGAAGTTTTGATACCATCGTACATTGCAAGTATAGCATCATTAGAATCGTGGCATTATAAAGCCGTCAAGAACGGGGTGCGAACTCCCAACTTTTGTGGTAATAGGCACTGATTGCACTGGTAGTTGTAAATCCAATTACCATATGATCACGACCACAACAAGCCCTTCTTTTATTAGGAAAAGAGAATTCAATATCGTTAATTAAGAGTGTAGTCTGGAATTTTTCAAAAATGTTTATATATTTCAAGGTGAACAACCATACTTGTTATAGAATTTCAGACGTCAAGGTTAGAATTAATAACAAGACTGAAACAGAATGAACGTACGTGACGGCCCGAGAGGCCAAGTGTGTCCTTATAATACTACCAAATCCCTTCAACGTTTGTTACTTGAATGTTCAGCATGCACAAAGATAACTGTTCAAACTTTTCAAGAAATTGTTGACCATATGCATGTTTTATGCATGCCTATATTTCACAAAAACTACAATCTTTAATAAAGGACACATTTTATTATTTTAACCAAGAGTGTGATGATTTCTTGGATCAGATAGGTAAAAGTATGTTAGAAGGGATGTATGTTTGCCGATCAAGTGTTTTAAATATTGATTGACATACATTTTTGCATTTCTAACATTTTACTTAAGCTATTATCTATATTTATATTTTAAGATAACATTTTGATGTTATCTTTTGGTATACAATAGAATGTTTTACGACTAAAGAGACTTTTAACGTTGTAGATAGTGAACTGCGATAGTATTATAATTAATGAAAAGGTAGATATCCAATTTAGTGCGTACAACGCGTTTCTGGAATAACCTTCACCAGGTACGACGTGTTTCTGGAATAACCTTCACCAGGTACGACGTGTTTCTGGAATAACCTTCACCAGGTACGACGTGTTTCTGGAATAACCTTCACCAGGTACAACGCGTTTCTGGAATAACATTCACCAGGTACGATGTGTTTCTGGAATAACCTTCGACAGGTACGACGTGCTTCTGGAATAACCTTCACCAGGTGCGCTCAAATCCGAAAGATTTGAAAGCCAACTAATTTGGGAGCAAAAAAACCAAAGTGCCAAAATCACTTAGGATCACCTCTAGTAATACCACATACAAACCAACTTCGTTCGACAAAGATGAAATCCTAGCTAACCACAGATCATTCTTGACCTCTTTAAACATTCCCTCTGGTAAAGAGTCTGAGGATTTACCCTATTTATATTGGATACCTAAACTCCATAAAACACCATACAAAGAAAGGTACATAGCGGGATCATCAACTTGTTCGACGAAAGAATTGTCTATTCACCTGACAAAGATTCTGTCTGCAGTAAAAGAGGGACAACAGAAATATTGTGAAACTGTTTACTCGCGTAGTGGCATAAATCACATGTGGATTTTGAAAAACTCTAAAGATCTTTTGGATAACCTGAAATCAAGATCTTTCTCTCAGGTATCCTCCATCAAAACTTTTGATTTTTCAACTCTATATACCACCCTACCGCATGACAAATTAAAAACCCGCTTAAAAGAAACAATTCATAAAGCTTTTAGTCATAGAAACTATGGCTCAAAATTTGTTGTGTTAGGCTACAATTTCACATATTTTTCAAACAAAATTCATAAAGGTAAAACATGCTACTCCGAGGAACAAGTGATCAGTATGCTGGAGTTCCTCATCGATAACATATTTGTCTCCTTTGGAGGGACACTGTTTCAGCAGGTCGTCGGCATACCAATGGGTACGAATTGTGCCCCTCTTCTAGCCGATTTATTTTTATACTAATATGAGTCGGAGTTTCTTCAAAAGCTTGTAAAAGATAAGAAGATTCATGAGGCTAGAGCCTTTAATTTCACATACAGGTATATTGATGACGTTTTATCTATCAATAATTCTAGATTTGCAGAATTTCTTCCATTGATATATCCTCCAGAGCTGGAGGTTAAAGAGACCACCGATACAGCTTCGTCCGCATCATTTTTGGACTTATACCTCGAATTTGACGACAGTGGTCAACTCAGTTCTAAAATTTATGATAAGCGGGACGACTTCAATTTTAAAATCATAAATTTTCCAAACATGTGCAGCAATATACCAGCTTCTCCTGCATATGGTGTTTACATCTCGCAATTGATTCGCTATGCAAGGGCCAGTAGCAATTATTCTGATTTCCTGAAACGTCATCTTCATCTGAGAAACAGGCTACTGGACCAGGGCTATAAAAAGATTCGCCTTATTCGATCTCTTAAAAAGTTTATATTCCGATACCAATATCTTGTCGAAATATATTCCGTCTCTGCAGAAAAAATTATAAGCGATGCATTTTCATATAGTGAAAATGTATAAAGATAAAGAAGTCAAATTTTTTTTTTGTCAATGTGTGACGTAAAAATATTTTTGACATTTACGTCACCGAATATGGTACTGCTTTGACAACTATTTTACCTATTTTGTTCCTGTATTTAAATACTGTTACAGTGACAGCCGGAACCTTTGAACCGTAATGAGAGCGGGAGGTTTGGCGCCTTAAAATCTGATTCAACCCACCATTTCTTTAGAAATGCCTGTACCAAGTCAGGGTCATTACGGTTTTCACAGTTTTCCGGTTGTTGACTGATTTTGTCTGTTTATATAATTATGAGTTTTGACTTTCCCTTTGTAAGATTGTTCGGAGTTCGGTAATTTTGTTATTACCCTTATGAAGATGATATTGTGATATATACATTAATATAATTTAGACCCACCTGTATGTGTCCCCGATGTAAAGGGGTAGTTTTTCTAAATTAACATATAATTGTTTTATCTTGTTTTTGACCAGTATTATTAATAATAAAAGTTTACTTAAACAGAATTATCTTGAATATATTCCTCCTCCCTTCCTACATTCTAAATGTCGGGACATCAACACGTTCATAGTACCGTCAAACCTGCCTTAAAGGACACCTCAATATAACAAATCACTGTCTATAAAGGACACCTCTATATAACAAATTACTGTCTATAAAGGACACCTCTATATAACAAATCACTGTCTATAAAGGACACCTCTATATAACAAATCACTGTCTATAAAGGACACCTCTATATAACAAATCACTGTCTATAAAGGACACCTCTATATAACAAATCACTGTCTATAAAGGACACATCTATATAACAAATCACTGTCTATAAAGCACAGTCTCATTTTCCCCATTAATGAATAGTGCATATAATATTAACCTGTATATAAAGATTAACTGCTCATAAAGGTTCCTATTTTTATGTATCATTGAGTGACCTTTATGTACAGGTTTGACTGTAGTTAGACACACTATAACAAAGTAAACTTTCTGTCAATACTGAAGTGAGATGATTACAAAGGTTTAAGGAGGTTAATTTGTGAATAATGAGGACTCATACAAAATCGAAAGTAGAACTACAAATATATAAAGATAGACACATTATAACAAAGTAACCTTTCTATCAATACTGAATTAAGATGGTTACCAAGGTTTGTAAATAATGAGGACTGTTATACAAAATCGAAACAAGAAGATTAGTTTGTAAATAATCAAACTGTCATACAAATAGAAACTAGAACTACAAATAAAAATATATAAATTACATACCGAGTGTCCTTTTCCCATTGTTCTGATGAGTTTAATTAACAGTCAAGTTAGCGAGGTGACATTTTGTTAAAAAACTATTCAATACTTCCTTGTTAATAGGTGCGTGTATTATACGTAGTAACTCTATTAATAGACATGAATAGTTGTTATATTCAATCGAAAAATAGTTTGCAAATTAACTGTAGCATTAGCGCAATGAACAAAGTGAGGGCTCATGAATAAAGTTGGGTCTGGTATATAACCATGATGTTTTGTTCTTGTTCCCCACCCCTGCCCCCTAGTTTTCATATGCAGTTGTGCATTTTGCGACATCAAAAACAATGCATAAAATTTAAAATAATGACCCCACAGTATATTTGATACTGCATAACTTACTATTAACATCTACTTCCACGTTTCATTTATTTCCGTGATAGTATGTGGTCCAAATCTGTGGAGATTTGTATCGTTTGTTTATATCTATTGTGTGACCATCTGTGGAGATTTGTATCGTTTGTTTATATCTATTGTGTGACCATCGCCTACGAAATACTAGTAGTACATAGAATAGCTTCTTCGACAGTCTTCTTAATACTTGGGATGTTCCTTTATCATTAAAGTCAAAAAGTTCGTCACACATGAATTATTACAAGGTACAAATCATCCCAGGGCAGAATTAAAAAAGAGGGCCATCGTGGCCATGATCGTACGGTAGTTGGATTTACAACCTATGTAATCGGTGCATATCACCAGTGATGTTGTGGGTTCAACTCCCGCTCCGGGTGAGGTATGCAACATTATGTGATACAGTTTGTCAGTGACTTGTGACAGGTCGGTGGGTTTCTCCAGGTCCTCCGGTTTCCTCCACCAATAAAACTGACCTCCACTATATAGCTGAAATATTGTTGAAAGCGGCGTTAGACACCATCAAACCAAACCAAAAAAGACAACAGTATATGATGCTGAATATCCACAAAAACGTGGAGGGGTTAAACCGGGTCAATGGGATCTCAACCCCCCCCCCCTTTCTTGATAATTGAATCTCCAACGGCAATAAAGATATAATTGATTTTATTATGAAGGCTTCTTACGTTTGAATGAAAAATTGTTAAAGATTTGTTGTTGGTTTCCGAGACTGGTATGTCCCTAGGGCCAGGTTTTTTTTTCTCAACATCCCCCGCTAGAAACAGTAATAATAAAAACATCAGCATAATATTTGACATCATAACAAAATTTGTTTTAGACAATAACCTACATTTTCTAATATTAACATACATACAATTCAATATAAAATCTATAATATCATTCAAACTCATAGACACCTTGGAAGTTTTCAGTAGGGGTATAAACCAGAAGTCTCCCCAACTTCCGGTTATAGTAATCCTATAGCAATTTGTTAACCCTCGACTGGTTAGCACCCATCCAGAGGCTAACTCTGAAAAACCCCACATCTATGGTTAGACACATGAAAATTCTCAGTCTATAAATAGACAAATGGAAATCCAATAATAACATTTCACACAACAGACCCCCCTCTTTTTTTTAATCTTTTTACACATATCTCAATAATTAGGCAATTGTTGTCGTAGTAACCCATAATAAAAATATTGGATTTCCATTTGTCTAATCATAGACTGAGAATGTTCATGTGTCTAACTATAGATGTGGGATTTTCCAGAGTTAGCTTCTGGATGGGGGCTAACCAGTCGGGGATTAACAAATTGCAATAGGATTACTACAACCGAAATTTGGGGGAGACTTCTGGTTTATACCACTTCTGTTTTCCTAAAAACTACTTCCACTGATTTTATGGTAATTTTCATGGGCAAGCTTCTGATGCTTATGCCTATGTTTGAATGGTACAAGGTAGTGTATTTTCATGGATAACATTTTGAAACCTGTGTCATACATTTAACAGATGCAAGGTAGCTTATTTGCATGGAAAACGTCATGACTCCTATCCCATGCAATGAAGGAATGTGAGGTAGCTAATTTTCATGGACAAGCTTCTGATGCTTATGCTTATGTTTGAATGGTGCAAGGTAGTTTATTTTCATGGATAACACTTTGAAACCTGTGTCATATATTGAACAGATGTAAGGTAGCTTATTTTCATGGAAAACGTCATGCAATGAAGGAATGTCAGGTAGCTAATTTTCATGGACAAGCTTCTTATGCTTATGTTTGAATGGTGCAAAGTAGTTTATTTTCATGGATAACTCTTTGAAACCTGTGTCATACATTGAACAGATGTAAGGGGTGACCGCTCGATAGTCCGAAGGTCCATTACTCCGAAGGTTTATTAGTCCGAAGGTCCGTTAGTCCGAAGGTTCATTAGTCCGATGGTCCGTTAGTCCGAACTTTTTAAGGTCCGTTATTCTTGTTTTTCGACCAAAGGATAGGTATCGAACAGTGTTGAATTGATTTAATATTCAGTCCTTTATCAAATTAAGTAAGAGAAGCAAGATACTCATATTCACATCCTGACTAAGCAGTGGTCTATCCAGGTGGGTTGTAGGCTGTATGCCCGGCTTTTGCTAGCAAAACAAAAATGTGTAATCAGCAAATATAGGTAAAACTTAAAACATTTTGTAGAAAACACGCCAAAAATTGCACCAAACCCCTGTTTTGTAATTATGGATCCAAGCGTGCTAAGTCTAAAAAAAAAGAGAGAAAAAACCGCGTCGTCTCTAAAATATATGGAAATCATTCCAATGAAGTAAACCCTCCACTAAAACTGATCTTAACCAAATATGTTGAAGCTTAAAACTTAAAAGATATCTAAATATTAGATTATTTTTAAGACCCGTTGTTGATCCAATTAACAACTGGGATTTTTTTGCTTAACAAACACTTCAGAATAATAATAACTTTATTCATTGCACAATTTTACCCCGAAGGGTTGAAGGCATATGCAACTTTACAAGGAATAAATACAAATTAAACAACGTACACAAGTCAGATAGACAAAGACATAGTAACAACATACAAATAAAATGAAAACAAATTCAGACTTGTCATTTACTCTTTACGAAATACTGAAAGAGTCCCTTTTGGTACGACACAAAAGAGACGATCTCTGAGAAAGGGATAAGAAAACATAAAAGCACATCTGAAATTAAGTTTTGTGAGGGACAAGTACATTCCATTAAAACGAGAATGCATAAAATCATTAAACGGACGTTCTAATGTACAACTGATGGTCGCAAAATAGGGAGTGTGACCTCAAATATATACCAATTATTACGGAATATTGAAAACTCCAATCAACTACCGCAACAACTTAAGCATACGCGTACCAAATTCTACATCTATGTAATTCCAGAATACCGTGTTCCGTGGCTCGACATATACAAGTACCCTTTACCAAATACGTGTACCAGATGGGGGGTCTCCCTAGATATTTTAACCAAGTGGTATACTGTAGAGGAATAAACAGTCTGTTGTTAGTGTAGAAATTCCAAAGATTGGTACTTACACAATGTAGGTATGAACACGCATCAGAAACAAAAAATAATATAATATCATAAAAGATCATCTAACAAATGTTTTATGCATATTACATGTAGGAAAAAACGTACGGGTTAAACTAGAAAAACAAATAATTATTTCCTGCAATTTGGGTACTTTGTTGTTTTATACCTTAATTTCTAGTAACACTACTTTAATATACATGTTTGCACAAGGACGGGAGGACGGACGGACGAACAAAGACCATTACTATGTCACTCCGTCGCTTCGTAGCGGGGGACAAAAAGGGTATACGGATTGAATATATACGTTTATTCAAACCAGAAAAAACAGAGTTCAAACGTATGGGTGGCCGACATTAGGACAAACGGACCTTCGAACTAACGAACCTTCGGACTAATGGACCTTCGGACTAATGAACCTTCGGACTAATGAACCTTCGGACTAATGAACCTTCGGACTAACGAACCTTGGGACTAACGAACCTTCGGACCAATGGACCTTCGGACTAACGCGACGGAACCGATGTAAGGTAGCTTATTTTTATGGAAAACGTCATGACTCCTATCCTATGCAATGAAGGAATGACAGGTAGCTAATTTTCATGGGCAAGCTTCTGATGCTTATGCTTATATTCATGGAAAACGTCATGACTTCTATTCCATGCAATCAAGGAATTATTCTGACTACGAGTCAACTAGTCTTTGCCTTTATTCTTTTACGCCATGTGCCAATATCAATTTTATAGTCTTTGGTTTGATCAGATCGTTGATCGAAACCACGATCTACCGCACATGATCAGACAAAGGGTTAATCGTAATTTGTAATAGTAATCAGTTGTAATCGATTACAGTTTTTCATGTAATCGGATGTAATCTGTAATCGGTCATTTTATAGATTACATGTAATCGTAATGTAATCTATTACATTCATTTTGACCATGCAATCATGATTACATTTAGATTACTTTTCATCATTTTGACTGATTTTGTCTGTAACATATATCTCCTTAGATATTTAATGTATGATTTATGTAAATGAAGTTTCTTCATGAAATTTATTAAACAAATAATGTAGAATGGTTTACTAGAAAAAAATATAAAGTTTATTGAAAACTGAATAAAAAAGTATGTTATGAAATTCAATTGTTAAAAACTCCAAAAAAAATTATTAAAATAAAGTGGCAATCACAACATGATCAAAAGATATTATTCTATGTTTAATTGCAATCAAAACTATCACAGCTACAAACAAAATATTAAGTATTAATTATGGCTTCAAAGACTTGATATTCAAACAAATAAAGTCTCAATTTCAATTTCTTTAGGGTTTCAAAATTCAGTAAAATTATGTAGCAATTGCCATTACTAAATTTCACACCATTTCAATGTGTGTCCTTGATATATAATTCAGAAGATAAAAAACAAAAGTCATTCTGATTCTTAAAAACTTGCTTAAAAATATGTACAATTTCTCAGTCTAAATATGAAAACTATATCCTTGATTTATGTAAATAGGTTTAATAAAATATCCATTACAAGCTGCTTAAGTAACCCACAAATAATGAAAATTATCATATAATCCAATATTAAAAGGAAAATCAGCACCAAAATGAAAGCAGAAATATCACATATCTCTGAATATCAGATTCAAGTCCAATTGGAATATTCTTTAAAAAAAAAAAAATTACAAATATTACAACTTGCTATTTTATCATTTAATTTGTAATATGTATGATTGAAAATATTTTGTTATTCTACTACATACAGCATCATAAATAAATGTTTCTGAAAATTATAATTTACAGTTTGCTTTTTATATAATATCTTTATTCAAATTTAGATCTCTTTTTAAACTTGTATAAGACATCTTCATGAGATTGTTTTGGTTTATATAAAATATTTCTTTAACTTATGGGAATCATGAGGACATGGTGATAGGTTTTCATAGAAACAATTTCATATATGAAATCTTGAAAGTTGTGTCAGATACACAACTTTCAAGATTTCATATATGAAATTGTTTCTATGAAAACCTATCACCATGTCCTCATGATTCCCATAAGTTAAAGAAATATTTTATATAAACCAAAACAATCTCATGAAGATGTCTTATACAAGTTTAAAAAGAGATCTAAATTTGAATAAAGATATTATATAAAAAGCAAACTGTAAATTATAATTTTCAGAAACATTTATTTATGATGCTGTATGTAGTAGAATAACAAAATATTTTCAATCATACATATTACAAATTAAATGATAAAATAGCAAGTTGTAATATTTGTAATTTTTTTTTTTTTTTTTTAAAGAATATTCCAATTGGACTTGAATCTGATATTCAGAGATATGTGATATTTCTGCTTTCATTTTGGTGCTGATTTTCCTTTTAATATTGGATTATATGATAATTTTCATTATTTGTGGGTTACTTAAGCAGCTTGTAATGGATATTTTATTAAACCTATTTACATAAATCAAGGATATAGTTTTCATATTTAGACTGAGAAATTGTACATATTTTTAAGCAAGTTTTTAAGAATCAGAATGACTTTGTTTTTTATCTTCTGAATTATATATTAAGGACACACATTGAAATGGTGTGAAATTTAGTAATGGCAATTGCTACATAATTTGGTGTCATAAATAAGACCTTAATTACTAATTTGATCTGTGGCACAGGTTAGCTGCTATAGTTTATTATCCACAATAGCCTTTGACAGGATGTTTGTGCAAAGGTACAATATAATATTTACAAATAGTATAAGATGGAATGAATATTGGTCATAGTAATAAGACACAACATATTTTATGAAAGAAAGGAAAATGAGAATTGCTGTTTATAATTTACAATGTACTGTATGTTATTGCATGTAATGATCACATTAAAACTGAATTGTAATTCATAGTTCTGAGTAAGAAATACATTTAAAAAAAAAGAGATATTGGACAGATGCACATGAGAAAAAATAACATAAAACATTAATATATTGGTTGTCATGACATTAAATGTAATCAGTAATGTAATTGATTACATTTACAAAGTAATTGTAATTTAATCGATTACATTTGAAAATTGATGTAATCGTAATGTATTGTAATCATGAAAATTGGAAAGTAATTGTAATGTAATCGATTACATTTGAAAGTAATTGACCCCAAGTCTGCAGTGACATGATGCGAGTACTCTTAACTATTTCACCACAGGAGCGTTATTGCTTGTTATAACTAAGCGTCTTATTTCTTTGGAATAGATATATACATTTTGCATAAGCAAAACAGAAAATGCATTATCTACAGATAAATAATATGGTGATTGATATAAACATAGAAACTTGTTCATGTCATATAAATTATGTATTGTTATTAATGTGTAAGGAGGGACTTCATTTGTAATAACTTGTACCCAATGCATTTCAACTTTTGATGTATAAAATAAACTCAAAATATATTCCTTGTAATGTGACAGTACGTCAAGTTTAAACTTTAAACCTTCTTATGCTTAAATGGTTTAGTACAATACATATTATTTTTAAAAAATGATTAAATTGTATATCAGAGGAAATAGATATTTTTTATATAGAGATTAATAAATGAACTTTTCCATATCAGCCCGTGTATCATTCCGGGACCCCTATACCAACACGATGTCGAGGGATGATAGTCGGGATGATATTGAAAAGGTCATATTAATCTTATTATCATATACTTCCTGATTCTTGTTGACACGATTAGTAGGGATGTAACCAGGATAAAAATTACTTTTAAATAATTTACGTTGAGTTTCATATTTTGTTCAAGAATTGTGATCATCAGAATTTACTTCCCGTGAAAAGTGATTAGTAAAAAGTATTTTCCGTGAACCGTGATGAGAACCATAATAGCTATCTCCCATTCATCTTTGTGAGTCAGCTATAAATTTTGATTCGTTTTCAATTTTTTTTTTTTTTTGGGACTTCCATTTATTTACATTTTATATCGAAATAACTGATTTTCATCCAGCTTTTGCTCCATGTAAATGAATAGGAGATTGCTATCCATTTATGGGATACATCTATCTAATTAAAATAGATCTCCTCGCCTACACCCCCCCCCCTTTTTTTCGTTCAAAAATAATAATTATCAAGAATCTATCAAAACCTGGTAAAAGGGGAATAACTGGAATAGTATTTTTAATGTATTATCAAGGTAGCAAATGTTCATGGCTATCATTTGGAACATCTTTATGGTTTATGAAAATCTCGTTCCGAACGTCAAAAAGTAGCTAATTTTCATGGTAGCTAATAATTATAGGACACTGGATCTCAACTTTATAAAATTATGACACACAAACCTTTTAAATACTCCGTAGATATAAGAAAAATTAAATACATGTAGGTAATTCTACATATATCAACAGAACTATTTATTCGTTTATATTCATATCGGTTTTATGGTTTATGTTGAAGAAAAAGTCAGAAAATGTGCGATTAAGGTATTGTGACGGTATAGACAAATATTTACACCCCACGGGAGTAAAACACATAGAAACCCGACTTTGACCAAAAATGGCTAATAATTTGAGTTTTGATTGATAAATTCTTCTCCTATAGGTAAATATGTGTAATGTATTATTAAACATGTATGAATTATACATTTTAATCTAAAGATAGATCATCCATGTCTTTGTTTTGATCAATCTGGGTCAATACGTAGAGGTGGAAATAAACTCAGAACGTATCGACTTTTTAAAAATAGAAATTTATTGTAAAATAGCTTTGCCATTTTCACACCGGAGCGCATTCGCTAAATTTAGATGTGGAGTTGCATCACTTAGAATAGAAACGGGTCGATTTGAAAATTTGAGAATTGAAGAACGAATTTGTTGTTTTTGTAGTGATTTTATAGAGGATGAGGCACATGTACTTTTAAACTGTCCATTTTATGATGATGTTAGAGAAAATTTATTTAATGTTGCAAAAAGTTATACCGTTGATTTTATGTCTTTTAATAATGAAGAGAAAATAATGTTTTTATTCTCAAATAAAAATATGATTAGAATATGTGCCAAAACCTGTCTACAAATTTAAAAAAAACGTAGAAATAGTTTATACTGTAAATAGTTCTTCCTTTCTTAAATATGTACATCAATTGTAGTTTTTATGTTATTATGAAGTTTTTTAAATGTATATAGTCTCTTATAATTCTGTATTAAATGGCTCTTAATATTGATGTGTATGTACTTTTAATATTTGTTATTGTACAAATACTATGTTTAAGAGATGAGACTTTAATAAAATATTGAATTGAATTGAATTGCGTTCTGTGTTATCATACAGGGTCATAAATAATTAATGAGCTCGGCCAGCAGACGATCAGAAGTAATTTGTTTAATTACATCTAATTAAACAAATTTCTGTTGATCTGAGATGGTTATTTGGTCATTTTATTGATTTATCTATCTTATTTTCAAGTTGTTGTCCAACTTAAAAATTATGAAAAATCGTAGACACTGTCACTTTAAGCAGCATTATCTTGAATATTTTTCTCCTTTCCCACATTCCAAATGTCTGGACATCAACAAGTTTACATAGTATACAGTCAAACCGGCCTTAAACGGCATCTCTATATAACAAAACACTGTCTATAACGGGCACCTCTATATAACAAAACATTGTCTATAAGGGGCACCTCTATATAACAAAACACTGTCTATAACGGGCACCTCTATATAACAAAACACTGTCTATAAATGGTACCTCTATATAACAAAACACTGTCTATAAAGGGCACCTCTATATAACAAAACACTGTCTATAAAGGGCACCTCTATATAACAAAACACTGTCTATAAAGGGACCTCTATATAGCAAAACACTGTCTATAACGGGCACCTCTATATAACAAAACACTGTCTATAAAGGGCACCTCTATTTAACAAAACACTGTCTATAACGGGCACCTCTATATAACAAAACACTGTCTATAAAGGGCACCTCTATATAACAAAACACTGTCTATAACGGGCACCTCTATATAACAAATCACTGTCTATAAAGGGCACCTCTAAATAGCAAAACACGGTCTATAACGGGCACCTCTATATAACAAAACACTGTCTATAAAGGGCACCTCTATATAACAAACACTGTCTATAACGGGCACCTCTATATAACAAAACACTGTCTATAAAGGGCACCTCGATATAACAAAACACTGTCTATAACGGGCACCTCTATATAACAAAACACTGTCTATAAAGGGCACCTCTATATAACAAAACACTGTCTATTACGGGCACCTCTATATTGCAAAACACTGTCTATAAAGGGCACCTCTAAATAACAAAACACTGTCTATAAAGGGCACCTTTATATAACAAAACACTGTCTATAAAGGGCACCTCTGTATAACAAAACACTGTCTATAAAGGGCAGTCTCATTTTTCAAATTAATAAATAGTGCATATTATTTTAACCTGTATATAAAGATTAACTGCTCTTAAAGGTTCATATTTTTATGTATCATTGGTGGCCTTTATATACAGATTTGACTGTAGTTAGACACATTATAACAAAGTAAACTTTCTGTCAATACTGAAGCGAGATGATTACCAAGGTTTAAGGAGGTTAATTTGTAAAAATATGAAGACTGTCATACAAATAGAAACTAGAACTACAAATAAAAAATATATAAACTGCATACTGCAAAGTAAACTTTCTGTCAATACTGAATTGTACGGTGACTGATTAAGGCCATGCGGGAATTTTTTTTTTATTTTCTTCCCTCAATATAATATCTTGTTCCCACAACTTATTATTTTGTTCCCACAAGAAAGATATTCTGTTCCCACAACATACTATTTTGTTCCCACAACATATCATATTGTTCCATAAATATATTATTATTAATATTAATTAATTATCCCCCTCAATAGAGGCCACCCATCTTATATGGTCAGATTTCAAATATACTGAGATAGGAAAATACTAATTAATTATCCCCTAAAGAGAAGCCATCCATTTTATGAGGCCAGATTTCAAATGCACTGAGATGGGTGGCCTCTCTTGAGGGAGATAATTAATTAGTATTTTACTTTCTCAGTGCATTTGAAATCTGGCCTCATAAGATGGGTGGCCTCTCTTCAGGGGGAAATTAATTAGTATTTTACTATCTCAGTCCATTTGACATCTGGCCTGATAAGATGGGTGGTCTCTGTTGAGGGAGATAATTAATAAATATTTTACTATTTCAGTGCATCTGACATCTGGCCTGATAAGATGGGCGGCCTCTCTTCAGGGGAAAATTAATTAGTATTTTTCTATCCCAGTGCATTTGAAATCTGCCTTATAAGATGGGTGGCCTCTCTTTTAAGGGAGATAATTAATTAGTATTTTACTATCTCAGTGCATTTGAAATCTGACCTGATAAGATGGGTGGCCTTTCTTGAGGGGGATTATTAATTAGTATTTTGCTATCTCAGTGCATTTGAAATCTGGCCTTATAGTTGGGTGGCCTCTCTTTTAAGGGAGATAATTAATTAGTATTTTACTATCTCAGTGCATTTGAAATCTGGCCTTATAAGATGGGTGGTCTCTCTTGACGGAGACAATTTACTAGTATGTTACTATCTCAGTGCATTTGAAATCCGGCCTTATAAGATGGGTGGCCTCTCTTTTAAGGGAGATAATTAATTAGTATTTTACTATCTCAGTGCATTTGAAATCTGGCCTGATAAGATGGGTGGCCTCTCTTGACGGAGACAATTTACTAGTATCTTACTATCTGTGCATTTGAAATCTGGCCTTATAGGTTGGGTGGCCTCTCTTTTAAGGGAGATAATTAATTAGTATTTTACTTTCTCAGTGCATTTGAAATCTGGCCCGATAAGATGGGTGGCCTTTCTTGAGGGGGATAATTAATTAGTATTTTATTATCTCAGTGCATTTGAAATCTGGCCTGATAAGATGGGCGGCCTCTCTTTTAAGGGAGATAATTAATTAGTATTTTACTATCTCAGAGCATTTGAAATCTGGCCTCATGGGATAGGTGGCCTCTCTTGAGGGAGATAATTGATTAGTAAGTTACTATATTGAGGGAACAAGATAATATGTTGTGGGAACAAAATAACTATGCTATGGGAACAACATTTCTTACACAGAGGATAAAGTAGTTCTCAATTTTCACGGGAAAAGATTTTTCTGTCTTACATCCCCCTGTGTAAGACAAGCTACACGCCCTGTTACCCGCCAAAGGTAATCGTCGCTTCAAGATTTTTCAGTGTTATTTATTACTCTGCTTGTGATCCGTTGTTAACATTGTTTGTATATGTGATTAAAATAAAACAGGCTTTACAAAATATAACGATAGCCAAAGTCTAATCTAACCCGAATAATACAGTCGTTAAATTACTCTCCCGCTGGTCGCTACATTAATGCCTAGATGCTAACCTGAATAATACTGCGCCCTCTATCGGCACTATCGATCGTTAATGCAGCGACTAGCGGGAGAGTAATATAACGACTGGATTATTCGGGTTACCTGGATGCATTCATTGAAAAAATCCGTCAAACCGGAAATAGTAAATCGCCATGACTTATGGGTATTACGACATAAAATAGGAGGAGCTAAAGTGTTTGTAAATAGTGTCCAATGGAGCGATCAGACGATGTAATGCTGTATTCAATACACATATCCGGATAAATACAACCAAACATGAAATAAAACTTAAATGAATAATTACTATTTTTGAAATATAATATTAAAACATAATGTCTGATGGTGGGGTATTTATTTGTTTTTCATTTTATTAGATTTTTCTCTGATGGCGGGATATTTTTTTTCTACATTTTATTAGATTTTGCTCTGATGGTGGGGTATTTATTTGTTTTTCATTTTATTAGATTTTGCTCTGATGGTGGGGTATTTATTTGTTTTTCATTTTATTAGATTTTGCTCCGATGGTGGGGTATTTATTTGTTTTTCATTTTATTACATTTGTAAGCATCTAGTCACATGATTCCAGAGATAACTTAAAGAACAGCATTTTGGTATCTTCAAACTCTTCTTAAACGAATTCGAGTCAAAACCTCCCTACCAAATACCCCATTACCAAATCGCCTACATTTCCAAAATACCCCATACCAAAACGTCACAAATAAATATTGGAACAATATTTGAAAAATGAAATTTGAAACAACCAATGTCTTCAATACATCTAATCTTATATTTTTATCGAATTTAGGCATAGCCAGAAATCATGGGTGATATTGTTCATGAATATGGGTCATACTAAAAAGCGCTCGGGACAGCCCGAGACCGAAGGCACATAAACTTGTGTAGAGGGCACATAAACTTGTGTAGAGGTCACACAAACATGTATAGAGGGGTTAATGTTACTCATTTTTCTGTTTTCTCACTGTCGGTACAGGTATAACATTGAATTAAAACACCATACTGTCGGTACTGATAGTATTTAATATGATTTAGGGGTAAGTTTGTATATATTGATGAACTGTCAGTATTTAATATGATTTAGGGGTAAGTTTGTATAGATTGATGAACTGGTAGTATTTAATATGATTTAGGGGTAAGTTTGTATATATTGATGAACTGGCAGTATTTAATATGATATAGCGGTAAGTTTCTATATATTGATGAACTGGCAGTATTTAATATGATTTAGCGTTAAGTTTGTATATATTGATGAACTGGCAGTATTTAATATGATTTAGCGGTAAGTTTGTATATATTGATGAACTGACAATATTTAATATGATTTAGCGGTAAGTTTGTATATATTGATGAACTGGTAGTATTTAATATGATTTAGCGGTAAGTTTGTATATATTGATGAACTGGCAGTATTTAATATGATTTAGGGGTAAGTTTGTATATATTGATGAACTGGCAGTATTTAATATGATTTAGGGGTAAGTTTGTATATATTGATGAACTGGCAGTATTTAATATGATTTAGCGGTAAGTTTGTATATATTGATGAACTGGCAGTATTTAATATGATTTAGGGGTAAATTTGTATATATTGATGAACTGGCAGTATTTAATATGATTTAGCGTTAAGTTTGTATATATTGATGAACTGATAGTATTTAATATGATTTAGGGGTAGGTTTGTATATATTGATGAACTGGCAGTATTTAATATGATTTAGCGGTAAGTTTGTATATATTGATGAACTGGCAGTATTTAATATGATTTAGGGGCAAGTTTGTATATAATGATGAACTGGCAGTATTTAATATGATTTAGGGGTAAGTTTGTATAGATTGATGAACTGGTAGTATTTAATATGATTTAGGGGTAAGTTTGTATATATTGATGAACTAGCAGTATTTAATATGATATAGCGGTAAGTTTCTATATATTGATGAACTGGCAGTATTTAATATGATTTAGCGGTAAGTTTGTATATATTGATGAACTGGCAGTATTTAATATGATTTAGGGGTAAGTTTGTATATATTGATGAACTGGCAGTATTTAATATGATTTAGGGGTAAGTTTGTATATATTGATGAACTGGCAGTATTTAATATGATTTAGCGGTAAGTTTGTATATATTGATGAACTGGTAGTATCTAATATGATTTAGCGGTAAGTTTGTATATATTGATGAACTGGCAGTATTTAATATGATTTAGCGGTAAGTTTGTATATATTGAAGAACTGGCAGTATTTAATATGATTTAGGGGTAAGTTTGTATATATTGATGAACAGGCAGTATTTAATATGATTTAGCGGTAAGTTTGTATATATTGATGAACTAGCAGTATTTAATATGATTTAGCGGTAAGTTTGTATATATTGATGAACTGGCAGTATTTAATATGATTTAGGGGTAAGTTTGAATATATTGATGAACTGGCAGTATTTAATATGATTTAGGGGTAAGTTTGTATATATTGATGAACTGGTAGTATTTAATATGATTTAGCGGTAAGTTTGTATATATTGATGAACTGGCAGTATTTAATATGATTTAGCGGTAAGTTTGTATATATTGATGAACTGGTAGTATTTAATATGATTTAGCGGTAAGTTTGTATATATTGATGAACTGGCAGTATTTAATATGATTTAGGGGTAAGTTTGTATATATTGTTGAACTGGCAGTATTTAATATGATTTAGGGGTAAGTTTGTATATATTGATGAACTGGCAGTATTTAATATGATTTAGCGGTAAGTTTGTATATATTGATGAACTAGCAGTATTTAATATGATTTAGGGGTAAGTTTGTATATATTGATGAACTAGCAGTATTTAATATGATTTAGCGGTAAGTTTGTATATATTGATGAACTGGCAGTATTTAATATGATTTAGGGGTAAGTTTGTATATATTGATGAACTGGTAGTATTTAATATGATTTAGCGGTAAGTTTGTATATATTGATGAACTGGTAGTATTTAATATGATTTAGGGGTAAGTTTGTATATATTGATGAACTGGCAGTATTTAATATGATTTAGCGGTAAGTTTGTATATAATGATGAACTGGCAGTATTTAATATGATTTAGCGGTAAGTTTGTATATATTGATGAACTAGCAGTATTTAATATGATTTAGCGGTAATGGTTTTTTGCTTCGTTCAGAATTTTTTTTTCGGACAACACGAGTTAGAATATTTATTTATTTTGTTGCGGAAAGTGCGAATTTTTTTTCCAGAATTCAACATTAGGTTATATGACAAAAAGTCTGAATCAGATTATTATTTTTTTTCCTCCACCAAAATCAGAATATTTTTTTCAGCAACATTGGGAATCAGAATATTTTTTTAGAAAGAAAGCATAACCCTCCCCCCCACATTTCAAGTTAAATGGTCGTTCCCTAATATGACTGAACTTTTGGTACTTATCTTGAAAATATCTATTCGGAAACCCTCTTGACTATGATATTGCATTGTTTATAGCTTGTTACTTTAATCTCTAAAAATAAAGAGTATTTATTATTTCTAATGTTAGTATGATTACATTTTCAACATTTCACATATTTAACGATTGAAATTACGATACACATATTATCTTATGATGTAGTTCACAAAAGATTCAAGATTTTCACAGATAATATTAACCAATTATTTATCGGTATTGCGTTGTTTTATTCTACAATTTCCGCATAAAAAGAATGTTCGGTTCGTCTTTACCTCCAGTTGTTTGTAGGAAGGCTCATGTCTTAATAGTTACGTTCAGTTCGTCTTTACTTCCAGTTGTTTGTAGGAGGGCTCATGTCTTATTTACGTTCGGTTCGTCTTTACCTCCAGTTGTTTGTAGGAGAGCTCATGTCTTATTTAGGGTGTTCGGTTCGTCTTTACCTCCAGTTGTTTGTAGGAGGGCTCATGTCTTATTTACGTTATTTGTTGTTTGTGTATAGTGGTGTCCAACATATATTGGTTTGTGTTATTGTTTTGTTTTTCTTTGTCCTGTGTACCCTATATTGCCAGTTTCTCTGGATTGTCCATTTTTGATTGCCCCTTCGATATTCTCTAACGTTCATTTACTCAAATATCAAAGAAACGTTTTTTCTAACAACATTATCGAAACAAGCCATGCCCCATCAGAAGTCTAGTGCCAAATATTTACAGGAAAATAAGAGTTCTATGCAATCCACACATCATATACAGTGGGACCGGTCTAATCCGACACACCAAGGGACCAGGGAAATGTGTCGGATTGTACAGGATGTCGGAATACTCAGGTTTTATTTTAATTAACAGAAATACTTTGGGACCATAAATTTTTGTCGGATGTCACAGGATGTCCGAAAACTCAGGTGTCGGATTGCATGTATAATATAGGTTGATAATTAAGTAAATTGCATGTGTTTATTGGGATAATATGAGAAGATTCACATCTCAAAAAAATGATGAATGTCTAATACAATTATTATTTCAATTTTACCAGGACCAGTGTGTGTATGACAAGTTTGAAAAACTATACAAAGAAATGAAACAGAGACGGAGTCCCTTTGAAGTTATTTATGGATATGTGTGGGATACCGAACGTGCAGGAATAACACACACTGATATAAACGACGATGAAAAGGATCTCTTGACGAAGACCCATTAACGGTTCTTTTTGAATATGCAAGACTTCAAAATTTCCGTTTACTAGATATGTTTGTGATATTAGACAGAGATAAAAGTGGTTCCTTAGATAAAAACGAGTTTAAAGAAGGACTAGAGGTAATTGCTTAGATTTAATCAGGTGTGATCAACATTATTTAATAATTGTTGGTCAACTTGAGACCAAAAGGGGGGGGGGGGGGGGGTAATAAGATTTATCGAAAATGAAGGTTTGTAAATTAGAGAGTACATGATATTATTTAAATAATTTGTATCTGCGATTATTGATCTATTTAAACTGTTTGTTGATATTTCGTGTGATATCCCTACTATTTATTCAAAATTCACCTCTAAAAACCCAACGTTGGTAATTAGTATTTTGTGCCCCGTAATGCCCAAATTAATATTCTTATTCAATTAGAAATGTACATACATTTATTTGATTTCTAAATACAATAGATTATACATACCTTTGTTCAGAATAATGAACATGAAAGACATTAATAGAGGTGTTGTTTACATCCTGCAAGCAGGGGGGATAAGCGAACATCGCCATCTTATCAGTGTGTGTCGAGTACACGTTAAATAGAGAATAATGCTTGGCAAATTACGCATCACATGCTGTATCAACCCGTGTAAACAATATCAGCCAGAGTTTATATATACACTTGAAAAGCAAATATTTATTATACAATCAGAATGTAAATGTTTCTTTTGTCATTAGATTAATCTAAATATTTAAGATATACTAGAACAAGGATAGTTTCCATGGGTTCAATAATGTACACCAACAATGTAACTAACGATGACAAAATATGACATTTAAATATCCAGAGTTAAATTCCACCTACAATGCATACATGCCAACCCTACCGATTTACGCGGTAGTCTACCGAATTTTTAATTCTTCTACCGCCTACCGATTTTAGATGTTTTCCTACCGATTTAAGAAAGAAAAAAAATGTAAAGAAAATTATCGTGAATTGTTCATATGTTGATTATTCTTGTAGATTTCTACGACGTATAAATCCAAATTATTTAGGCCCTTTCCGTAATCGTTTCTCTCTTAATTTGTACCGGAAACTTCCATTGGTCAATTCTTTATCATTAAACCGATCAGAAACGATATTTAAAATAAAGTTTTGAAGCACTACATTTTGAACTTAGGGACCGACCATTTAACTTGCATGGGGGGGGGGGGGGGGGTTATGGTTTTTTGTTTCGTTCAAAATTTTTTTTTCAGAGTTAGAATATTTTTTTTTGTCGCACAAAGCGCGAATTTTTTTTCCAGAATTTAACATTAGGTTATATGACAAAAATTCTGAATCAGATTTTTTTTTCTTCCACCAAAATCAGAATATTTTTTTCAGCAACATTGGGTATCGGAATATTTTTTTTAGAAAAAAAACCATACTCCCTCCCCCTGGAAGTTAAATGGTCCGTCCCTTATGATTACTAAACATCAACAGATCAATGTCTGAATGAATATGCGGTCCGAAACGTGAGAAAGTAAGAAGGCTCGTTTACGTTATGACAACGTATTTAAGACAGCATGGACTGATGAGGTTCATTTCATTAAACATTCCCGAAAGGGAAATAAATTTGCATTTTGTGAATTCTGCAGGACTGATTTTTCAATCAATCACGGAGGTCATAGTGATGTGACCACAGTCATATGAATTTTAGTCATAAATAGAGAAAAATAGTGAAAATTTAGATGTTGGGGTAATATAATATATATTTAAGAGACTCTTATATATATATTATCCCAACATCTAAATTTTCACTATTTTTCTCTATTTATGACTAAATTTCATACGACTGTGATGTGACAAAGCATGTAGGTACCGCAAAACATAAGGGGAACGCTAAGGATGTTCAGTCATCCAGATCCCTGGCAATGTTTTTACCAGGAAGTAGCAAATCTTCTTTTTAAAGTTTTGACTAGACAGATTTTATATCCAAAATGCAGCAGAATGCACCATTTTGCGTCCTTCTGCGTCCCCCCTACCGCTTTTATTCTCTCAAGGGTTGACATGTATGACAATGGAGTGCGTCGCCATCTTTTTTATCAAACGTATAAGCAATCATGTGGAAGCCTATAGCTATTTGACCTAATTTCCGAAACAATTTATATCCATTTTTACTAATAAAATGAAAAGCGATAAAACACCATACTGTCGGTACTGGCATAGCATTCAATTGAAACACCATACCGTCGGTACAGGTATAACATTCAATTGAAACACCATACTGTCTGTACAGGTATAACATTCAATTAAAACACCATACTGTCGGTACTGGCATATCATTCAATTGAAACACCATACCGTCGGTACAGGTATAACATTCAATTGAAACACCATACTGTCGGTACAGGTATAACATTCAATTGAAACACCATACTGTCGGTACAGATATAACATTAAATTAAAACACCATACTGTCTGTCGGTACAGGTATAACATTCAATTGAAACACCATACCGTCGGTACAGGTATAGCATTCAATTGAAACACCATACTGTCGGTACAGGTATAACCTCTAATTGAAACACCATACTGTCTGTCGGTACAGGTATAGCATTCAATTGAAACACCATACCGTCGGTACAGGTATAACATTCAATTGAAACACCATACTGTCGGTACAGGTATAACCTCTAATTAAAACACCATACTGTCTGTCGGTACAGATATAACATTCAATTGAAACACCATACTGTCGGTACAGGTATATAACATTCAATCGAAACACCATACTGTCGGTACAGGTATAACATTCAATTAAAACACCATACTGTCGGTACAGGTATAACATTAAATTAAAACACCATACTGTCGGTACAGGTATAACATTCAATTGAAACACCATACTGTCGGTACAGGTATAACATTCAATTGAAACACCATACTGTCGGTACAGGTATAACATTCAATTGAAACACCATACTCTCGGTACAGGTATAATATTCAATTGAAACACCATACTGTCGGTACAGGTATAACATTCAATTAAAACACCATACTGTCGGTACAGATATAGCATTCAATTGAAACACCATACTGTCGGTACAGGTATAACATTCAATTAAAACACCATACTGTCGGTACAGGTATAACCTCTAATTGAAACACCATATTGTCGGTACAGGTATAACATTGAATTAAAACACCATACTGTCGGTACAGGTATAACATTCAATTAAAACACCATACTGTCGGTACAGGTATAACATTCAATTAAAACACCATACTGTCTGTCGGTACAGGTATAACCTCTAATTGAAACACCATACTGTCGGTACAGGTATAACATTCAATTGAAACACTATACTGTCGGTACAGGTATAACATTCAATTAAAACACCATACTGTCGGTACAGGTATAACATTCAATTGAAACACCATACTGTCGGTACATGTATAACATTGAATTAAAACACCATACCGTCGGTACATGTATATAACATTCAATTGAAACACCATACTGTCAGTACAGGTATATAACAGTCAATTAAAACACCATACTGTCGGTACAGGTATAACCTCTAATTGAAACACCATACTGTCGGTACAGGTATAACATTCAATTAAAACACCATACTGTCGGTACAGGTATAACATTCAATTGAAACACCATACTGTCGGTACAGGTATAACATTCAATTGAAACACGATACTGTCGGTACAGGTATAACCTCTAATTGAAACCCCATACTGTCGGTACAGGTATAACATTCAATTGAAACACCATACTGTCGATACAGGTATAACATTCAATTGAAACACCATACTGTCTGTCGGTACAGGTATATAACATTAAATTAAAACACCATGCTGTCGGTACTGGTATAACATTAAATTAAAACACCATACTGTCGGTACAGGTATAACATTGAATTAAAACACCATGTTGTCGGTACAGGTATAACATAGAATTAAAACACCATGCTGTCGGTACAGATATAACATTAAATTAAAACACCATGCTGTCGGTACAGGTATAACATTGAATAAAAACACCATGCTGTCGGTACAGGTATATAACAGTCAATTAAAACACCATACCGTCGGTACAGGTATAACCTCTAATTGAAACACCATACTGTCGGTACAGGTATAACATTGAATTAAAACACCATACTGTCGATACAGGTATAACATTCAATTGAAACACCATACTGTCGGTACAGGTATAACATTCAATTAAAACACGATACTGTCGGTACATGTATAACCTTTAATTGAAACACCATACTGTCGGTACAGGTATAACATTCAATTGAAACACCATACTGTCGGTACAGGTATATAACATTCAATTGAAACACCATACTGTCGATACAGGTATAACATTCAATTGAAACACCATACTGTCTGTCGGTACAGGTATATAACATTAAGTTAAAACACCATGCTGTCGGTACAGGTATCACATTAAATTAAAACACCATACTGTCGGTACAGGTATAACATTGAATTAAAACACCATGCTGTCGGTACAGGTATAACATTAAATTAAAACACCATACTGTCGGTACAGGTATAACATTGAATTAAAACACCATGCTGTCGGTACAGATATAACATTTAATTAAAACACCATGCTGTCGGTCCCGGTATAACATTGAATTAAAACACCATGATGTCGATACAGGTATAACATTCAATGAAAACACCATACTGTCTGTCGGTACAGGTATAGCATTCAATTAAAACATCATACTGTCGGTACAGGTATAACATTGACTTAAAACACCATGCTGTCGGTACAGGTATAACATTCAATTAAAACACCATACTGTCGGTACAGGTATAACATTCAATTGAAACACCATACTGTCTGTACAGGTATAACATTCAATTGAAACACCATACTGTCGGTACTGGTATAACATTCAATTGAAACACCATACTGTCGGTACAGGTATAGCATTAAATTAAAACACCATACTGTCTGTCGGTACAGGTATAACATTCAATTGAAACACCATACTGTCAGTACAGGTATAACATTCAATTAAAACACCATACTCTCGGTACAGGTATAACATTGAATTAAAACACCATACTGTCGGTACAGGTATAACATCTAATTGACACACCATACTGTCGGTACAGGTATAACATTCAATTGAAACACCATACTGTCGGTACAGGTATAACATTCAATTGAAACACCATACTGTCTGTACAGATATAACATTCAATTAAAACACCATACTGTCGGTACAGGTATAATATTCAATTAATTTTTTTTACTGTCGGTACAGGTATAACATTGAATTAAAACACCATGCTGTCGGTACAGGTATAACATTGAATTAAAACACCATACCGTCGGTACAGGTATAACATTCAATTAAAACACCATACTGTCGGTACAGGTATAACATTCAATTAAAACATCATACTGTCGGTACAGGTATAACATTCAATTGAAACACCATACTGTCGGTACAGGTATAACATTCAATTGAAACACCATACTGTCGGTACAGGTATAACATTCAATTAAAACACCATACTGTCGGTACAGATATAGCATTCAATTGAAACACCATACTGTCGGTACAGGTATAACATTCAATTAAAACACCATACTGTCGGTACAGGTATAACATTCAATTGAAACACCATACTGTCGGTACAGGTATAACATTCAATTAAAAGACCATACTGTCGGTACAGGTATAACATTCAATTGAAACACCATACTGTCGGTACAGGTATAACATTCAATTGAAACACCATACTGTCGGTACAGGTATAACATTCAATTGAAACACCATACTGTCGGTACAGATATAACATTAAATTAAAACACCATGCTGTCGGTACAGGTATAACATTGAATTAAAACACCATGCTGTCGGTACAGGTATAACATTCAATTAAAACACCATACTGTCGGTACAGGTATAACATTCAATTAAAACACCATACTGTCGGTACAGGTATAACATTCAATTAAAACACCATACTGTCGGTACAGGTATAACATTCAATTAAAACACCATACTGTCGGTACAGGTATAGCATTCAATTAAAACACCATACTGTCGGTACAGGTATAACATTAAATTAAAACACCATACTGTCTGTCGGTACAGGTATAGCATTCAATTAAAACACCATACTGTCGGTACAGGTATAACATTCAATTGAAACACCATACTGTCGGTACAGGTATAACATTCAATTGAAACACCATATTGTCGGTACAGGTATAACATTAAGTTAAAACACCATACTGTCAGTACAGGTATAGCATTGAATTAACACACCATACTGTCTGTCGGTACAGGTATAACATTCAATTAAAACACCATACCGTCGGTACAGGTATAACATTTAATTGAAACACCATACTGTCAGTACAGGTATAACATTCAATTAAAACACCATACTCTCGGTACAGGTATAACATTGAATTAAAACACCATACTGTCGGTACAGGTATAACATCTAATTGACACACCATACTGTCGGTACAGGTATAACATTCAATTGAAACACCATACTGTCGGTACAGGTATAACATTCAATTGAAACACCATACTGTCGGTACAGATATAACATTCAATTAAAACACCATACTGTCGGTACAGGTATAATATTCAATTATTTTTTTTTACTGTCGGTACAGGTATAACATTGAATTAAAACACCATGCTGTCGGTACAGGTATAACATTGAATTAAAACACCATACCGTCGGTACAGGTATAACATTCAATTAAAACACCATACTGTCGGTACAGGTATAACATTCAATTAAAACATCATACTGTCGGTACAGGTATAACATTCAATTGAAACACCATACTGTCGGTACAGGTATAACATTCAATTGAAACACCATACTGTCGGTACAGGTATAACATTCAATTAAAACACCATACTGTCGGTACAGATATAGCATTCAATTGAAACACCATACTGTCGGTACAGGTATAACATTCAATTAAAACACCATACTGTCGGTACAGGTATAACATTCAATTGAAACACCATACTGTCGGTACAGGTATAACATTCAATTAAAAGACCATACTGTCGGTACAGGTATAACATTCAATTGAAACACCATACTGTCGGTACAGGTATAACATTCAATTGAAACACCATACTGTCGGTACAGGTATAACATTCAATTGAAACACCATACTGTCGGTACAGATATAACATTAAATTAAAACACCATGCTGTCGGTACAGGTATAACATTGAATTAAAACACCATGCTGTCGGTACAGGTATAACATTCAATTAAAACACCATACTGTCGGTACAGGTATAACATTCAATTAAAACACCATACTGTCGGTACAGGTATAACATTCAATTAAAACACCATACTGTCGGTACAGGTATAACATTCAATTAAAACACCATACTGTCGGTACAGGTATAGCATTCAATTAAAACACCATACTGTCGGTACAGGTATAACATTAAATTAAAACACCATACTGTCTGTCGGTACAGGTATAGCATTCAATTAAAACACCATACTGTCGGTACAGGTATAACATTCAATTGAAACACCATACTGTCGGTACAGGTATAACATTCAATTGAAACACCATATTGTCGGTACAGGTATAACATTAAGTTAAAACACCATACTGTCGGTACAGGTATAGCATTGAATTAACACACCATACTGTCTGTCGGTACAGGTATAACATTCAATTAAAACACCATACCGTTGGTACAGGTATAACATTTAATTGAAACACCATACTGTCGGTACAGGTATAACATTCAATTGAAACACCATACTGTCGGTACAGGTATAACCTCTAATTGAAACACCATATTGTCGGTACAGGTATAACATTGAATTAAAACACCATACTGTCGGTACAGGTATAGCATTCAATTAAAACACCATACTGTCGGTACAGGTATAACATTCAATTAAAACACCATACTGTCTGTCGGTACAGGTATAACCTCTAATTGAAACACCATACTGTCGGTACAGGTATAACATTCAATTGAAACACCGTACTGTCGGTACAGGTATAACATTCAATTGAAACACCATACTGTCGGTACAGGTATAACATTCAATTAAAACACCATACTGTCGGCACAGGTATAACATTCAATTGAAACACCATACTGTCGGTACATGTATAACATTGAATTAAAACACCATACCGTCGGTACATGTATATAACATTCAATTGAAACACCATACTGTCAGTACAGGTATATAACAGTCAATTAAAACACCATACTGTCGGTACAGGTATAACCTCTAATTGAAACACCATACTGTCGGTACAGGTATAACATTCAATTGAAACACCGTACTGTCGGTACAGGTATAACATTCAATTGAAACACCATACTGTCGGTACAGGTATAACATTCAATTAAAACACCATACTGTCGGTACAGGTATAACATTCAATTGAAACACCATACTGTCGATACAGGTATAACATTCAATTGAAACACCATACTGTCGGTACAGGTATATAACATTCAATTGAAACACCATACTGTCGATACAGGTATAACATTCAATTGAAACACCATACTGTCTGTCGGTACAGGTATATAACATTAAGTTAAAACACCATGCTGTCGGTACAGGTATAACATTAAATTAAAACACCATACTGTCGGTACAGGTATAACATTGAATTAAAACACCATGCTGTCGGTACAGGTATAACATTAAATTAAAACACCATACTGTCGGTACAGGTATAACATTGAATTAAAACACCATGCTGTCGGTACAGATATAACATTTAATTAAAACACCATGCTGTCGGTCCCGGTATAACATTGAATTAAAACACCATGATGTCGATACAGGTATAACATTCAATGAAAACACCATACTGTCTGTCGGTACAGGTATAACATTCAATTAAAACATCATACTGTCGGTACAGGTATAACATTGACTTAAAACACCATGCTGTCGGTACAGGTATAACATTCAATTAAAACACCATACTGTCGGTACAGGTATAACATTCAATTGAAACACCATACTGTCTGTACAGGTATAACATTCAATTGAAACACCATACTGTCGGTACTGGTATAACATTCAATTGAAACACCATACTGTCGGTACAGGTATAGCATTAAATTAAAACACCATACTGTCTGTCGGTACAGGTATAACATTCAATTGAAACACCATACTGTCAGTACAGGTATAACATTCAATTAAAACACCATACTCTCGGTACAGGTATAACATTGAATTAAAACACCATACTGTCGGTACAGGTATAACATCTAATTGACACACCATACTGTCGGTACAGGTATAACATTCAATTGAAACACCATACTGTCGGTACAGGTATAACATTCAATTGAAACACCATACTGTCGGTACAGATATAACATTAAATTAAAACACCATACTGTCGGTACAGGTATAATATTCAATTAATTTTTTTTACTGTCGGTACAGGTATAACATTGAATTAAAACACCATGCTGTCGGTACAGGTATAACATTGAATTAAAACACCATACTGTCGGTACAGGTATAACATTCAATTAAAACACCATACTGTCGGTACAGGTATAACATTCAATTAAAACATCATACTGTCGGTACAGGTATAACATTCAATTGAAACACCATACTGTCGGTACAGGTATAACATTCAATTGAAACACCATACTGTCGGTACAGGTATAACATTCAATTAAAACACCATACTGTCGGTACAGATATAGCATTCAATTGAAACACCATACTGTCGGTACAGGTATAACATTCAATTAAAACACCATACTGTCGGTACAGGTATAACATTCAATTGAAACACCATACTGTCGGTACAGGTATAACATTCAATTAAAAGACCATACTGTCGGTACAGGTATAACATTCAATTGAAACACCATACTGTCGGTACAGGTATAACATTCAATTGAAACACCATACTGTCGGTACAGGTATAACATTCAATTGAAACACCATACTGTCGGTACAGATATAACATTAAATTAAAACACCATGCTGTCGGTACAGGTATAACATTGAATTAAAACACCATGCTGTCGGTACAGGTATAACATTCAATTAAAACACCATACTGTCGGTACAGGTATAACATTCAATTAAAACACCATACTGTCGGTACAGGTATAACATTCAATTAAAACACCATACTGTCGGTACAGGTATAACATTCAATTAAAACACCATACTGTCGGTACAGGTATAGCATTCAATTAAACACCATACTGTCGGTACAGGTATAACATTAAATTAAAACACCATACTGTCTGTCGGTACAGGTATAGCATTCAATTAAAACACCATACTGTCGGTACAGGTATAACATTCAATTGAAACACCATACTGTCGGTACAGGTATAACATTCAATTGAAACACCATATTGTCGGTACAGGTATAACATTAAGTTAAAACACCATACTGTCAGTACAGGTATAGCATTGAATTAACACACCATACTGTCTGTCGGTACAGGTATAACATTCAATTAAAACACCATACCGTCGGTACAGGTATAACATTTAATTGAAACACCATACTGTCGGTACAGGTATAACATTCAATTGAAACACCATACTGTCGGTACAGGTATAACATTCAATTGAACACCATACTGTCGATACAGGTATAACATTAAATTAAAACACCATACTGTCTGTCGGTACAGGTATAATATTCAATTAAAAGACCATACTGTCGGTACAGGTATAACATTCAATTGAAACACCATACTGTCGGTACAGGTATAACATTCAATTGAAACACCATACTGTCGGTACAGGTATAACATTCAATTGAAACACCATACTGTCGGTACAGATATAACATTAAATTAAAACACCATGCTGTCGGTACAGATATAACATTGAATTAAAACACCATGCTGTCGGTACAGGTATAACATTCAATTAAAACATCATACTGTCGGTACAGGTATAACATTCAATTAAAACACCATACTGTCGGTACAGGTATAACATTCAATTAAAACATCATGCTGTCGGTACAGGTATAACATTCAATTAAAACACCATACTGTCGGTACAGGTATAGCATTCAATTAAAACACCATACTGTCGGTACAGGTATAACATTAAATTAAAACACCATACTGTCTGTCGGTACAGGTATAACATTCAATTAAAACACCATACTGTCAGTACAGGTATAACATTCAATTGAAACACCATACTGTCGGTACAGGTATAACATTCAATTAAAACACCATACTGTCGGTACAGGTATAACATTCAATTGAAACACCATACTGTCGGTACAGGTATAACATTCAATTAAAAGACCATACTGTCGGTACAGGTATAACATTCAATTGAAACACCATACTGTCGGTACAGGTATAACATTCAATTGAAACACCATACTGTCGGTACAGGTATAACATTCAATTGAAACACCATACTGTCGGTACAGATATAACATTAAATTAAAACACCATGCTGTCGGTACAGGTATAACATTGAATTAAAACACCATGCTGTCGGTACAGGTATAACATTCAATTAAAACACCATACTGTCGGTACAGGTATAACATTCAATTAAAACACCATACTGTCGGTACAGGTATAACATTCAATTAAAACACCATACTGTCGGTACAGGTATAACATTCAATTAAAACACCATACTGTCGGTACAGGTATAGCATTCAATTAAAACACCATACTGTCGGTACAGGTATAACATTAAATTAAAACACTATACTGTCTGTCGGTACAGGTATAGCATTCAATTAAAACACCATACTGTCGGTACAGGTATAACATTCAATTGAAACACCATACTGTCGGTACAGGTATAACATTCAATTGAAACACCATATTGTCGGTACAGGTATAACATTAAGTTAAAACACCATACTGTCAGTACAGGTATAGCATTGAATTAACACACCATACTGTCTGTCGGTACAGGTATAACATTCAATTAAAACACCATACCGTCGGTACAGGTATAACATTTAATTGAAACACCATACTGTCGGTACAGGTATAACATTCAATTGAAACACCATACTGTCGGTACAGGTATAACATTCAATTGAACACCATACTGTCGATACAGGTATAAAATTAAATTAAAACACCATACTGTCTGTCGGTACAGGTATAATATTCAATTAAAAGACCATACTGTCGGTACAGGTATAACATTCAATTGAAACACCATACTGTCGGTACAGGTATAACATTCAATTGAAACACCATACTGTCGGTACAGGTATAACATTCAATTGAAACACCATACTGTCGGTACAGGTATAACATTCAATTGAACACCATACTGTCGATACAGGTATAAAATTAAATTAAAACACCATACTGTCTGTCGGTACAGGTATAATATTCAATTAAAAGACCATACTGTCGGTACAGGTATAACATTCAATTGAAACACCATACTGTCGGTACAGGTATAACATTCAATTGAACACCATACTGTCGATACAGGTATAAAATTAAATTAAAACACCATACTGTCTGTCGGTACAGGTATAATATTCAATTAAAAGACCATACTGTCGGTACAGGTATAACATTCAATTGAAACACCATACTGTCGGTACAGGTATAACATTCAATTGAAACACCATACTGTCGGTACAGGTATAACATTCAATTGAAACACCATACTGTCGGTACAGATATAACATTAAATTAAAACACCATGCTGTCGGTACAGATATAACATTGAATTAAAACACCATGCTGTCGGTACAGGTATAACATTCAATTAAAACATCATACTGTCGGTACAGGTATAACATTCAATTAAAACACCATACTGTCGGTACAGGTATAACATTCAATTAAAACATCATGCTGTCGGTACAGGTATAACATTCAATTAAAACACCATACTGTCGGTACAGGTATAGCATTCAATTAAAACACCATACTGTCGGTACAGGTATAACATTAAATTAAAACACCATACTGTCTGTCGGTACAGGTATAACATTCGTTTAAAACACCATACTGTCAGTACAGGTATAACATTCAATTGAAACACCATACTGTCGGTACAGGTATAACATTCAATTGAAACACCATACTGTCGGTACAGGTATAGCATTAAATTAAAACACCATACTGTCTGTCGGTACAGGTATAACATTCAATTAAAACACCATACTGTCGGTACAGGTATAACATTGACTTAAAACACCATGCTGTCTGTACAGGTATAACATGCAATTAAAACACCATACTGTCTGTACAGGTATAACATTCAATTGAAACACCATACTGTCTGTACAGGTATAACATTCAATTGAAACACCATACTGTCGGTACTGGTATAACATTCAATTGAAACACCATACTGTCGGTACAGGTATAGCATTAAATTAAAACACCATACTGTCTGTCGGTACAGGTATAACATTCAATTGAAACACCATACTGTCAGTACAGGTATAACATTCAATTAAAACACCATACTCTCGGTACAGGTATAACATTGAATTAAAACACCATACTGTCGGTACAGGTATTACATCTAATTGACACACCATACTGTCGGTACAGGTATAACATTCAATTGAAACACCATACTGTCGGTACAGGTATAACATTCAATTGAAACACCATACTGTCGGTACAGATATAACATTAAATTAAAACACCATACTGTCGGTACAGGTATAATATTCAATCAATTTTTTTTACTGTCGGTACAGGTATAACATTGAATTAAAACACCATGCTGTCGGTACAGGTATAACATTGAATTAAAACACCATACCGTCGGTACAGGTATAACATTCAATTAAAACACCATACTGTCGGTACAGGTATAACATTCAATTAAAACATCATACTGTCGGTACAGGTATAACATTCAATTGAAACACCATACTGTCGGTACAGGTATAACATTCAATTGAAACACCATACTGTCGGTACAGGTATTACATTCAATTGAAACACCATACTGTCGGTACAGATATAGCATTCAATTGAAACACCATACTGTCGGTACAGGTATAACATTCAATTAAAACACCATACTGTCGGTACAGGTATAACCTCTAATTGAAACACCATACTGTCGGTACAGGTATAACATTCAATTAAAAGACCATACTGTCGGTACAGGTATAACATTCAATTGAAACACCATACTGTCGGTACAAGTATAACATTCAATTAAAACACCATACTGTCGGTACAGGTATAACATTCAATTGAAACACCATACTGTCGGTACAGGTATAGCATTCAATTGAAACACCATATTGTCGGTACAGGTATAACATTAAGTTAAAACACCATACTGTCAGTACAGGTATAGCATTGAATTAACACACCATACTGTCTGTCGGTACAGGTATAACATTCAATTAAAACACCATGCCGTCGGTACAGGTATAACATTTAATTGAAACACCATACTGTCGGTACAAGTATAACATTCAATTAAAAGACCATACTGTCGGTACAGGTATAACATTCAATTGAAACACCATACTGTCGGTACAGGTATAACATTCAATTGAAACACCATACTGTCGGTACAGGTATAACATTCAATTGAAACACCATACTGTCGGTACAGATATAACATTAAATTAAAACACCATGCTGTCGGTACAGATATAAAATTGAATTAAAACACCATGCTGTCGGTACAGGTATAACATTCAATTAAAACACCATACTGTCGGTACAGGTATAACATTCAATTAAAACATCATGCTGTCGGTACAGGTATAACATTCAATTAAAACACCATACTGTCGGTACAGGTATAACATTAAATTAAAACATCATGCTGTCGGTACAGGTATAGCATTCAATTAAAACACCATACTGTCGGTACAGGTATAACATTAAATTAAAACACCATACTGTCTGTCGGTACAGGTATAACATTCAATTAAAACACCATACTGTCGGTACAGGTATAACATTCAATTAAAACACCATACTGTCGGTACAGGTATAACATCTAATTGATACACCATACTGTCGGTACAGGTATAACATTCAATTGAAACACCATACTGTCGGTACAGGTATAACATTCAATTGAAACACCATACTGTCGGTACAGATATAACATTAAATTAAAACACCATACTGTCGGTACAGGTATAATATTCAATTAACATTTTTTACTGTCGGTACAGGTATATCATTGAATTAAAACACCATGCTGTCGGTACAGGTATAACATTGAATTAAAACACCATACCGTCGGTACAGGTATAACATTCAATTGAAACAGCATATTGTCGGTACAGGTATAACATTAAGTTAAAACACCATACTGTCAGTATAGGTATAACATTAAATTAACACACCATACTGTCTGTCGGTACAGGTATAACATTCAATTAAAACACCATACCGTCGGTACAGGTATAACATTTAATTGAAACACCATACTGTCTGTACAGGTATAACATTCAATTGAAACACCATACTGTCGTTACAGGTATAACATTCAATTGAACACCATACTGTCGATACAGGTATAACATTAAATTAAAACACCATACTGTCTGTCGGTACAGGTATAACATTCAATTAAAAGACCATACTGTCGTTACAGGTATAACATTCAATTGAAACACCATACTGTCGGTACAGGTATAACATTCAATTAAAACACCATACTGTCGGTACAGATATAGCATTCAATTGAAACACCATACTGTCGGTACAGGTATAACATTCAATTAAAACACCATACTGTCGGTACAGGTATAACCTCTAATTGAAACACCATACTGTCGGTACAGGTATAACATTCAATTAAAAGACCATACTGTCGGTACAGGTATAACATTCAATTGAAACACCATACTGTCGGTACAGGTATAACATTCAATTGAAACACCATACTGTCGGTACAGGTATAACATTCAATTGAAACACCATACTGTCGGTACAGATATAACATTAAATTAAAACACCATGCTGTCGGTACAGGTATAACATTGAATTAAAACACCATGCTGTCGGTACAGGTATAGCATTGAATTAAAACACCATACTGTCGGTACAGGTATAACATTCAATTAAAACACCATACTGTCGGTACAGGTATAACATTCAATTAAAACACCATACTGTCGGTACAGGTATAACATTCAATTAAAACACCATACTGTCGGTACAGGTATAGCATTCAATTAAAACACCATATTGTCGGTACAGGTATAACATTAAATTAAAACACCATACTGTCTGTCGGTACAGGTATAGCATTCAATTAAAACACCATACTGTCGGTACAGGTATAACATTCAATTGAAACACCATACTGTCGGTACAGGTATAACATTCAATTGAAACACCATATTGTCGGTACAGGTATAACATTAAGTTAAAACACCATACTGTCAGTACAGGTATAGCATTGAATTAACACACCATACTGTCTGTCGGTACAGGTATAACATTCAATTAAAACACCATGCCGTCGGTACAGGTATAACATTTAATTGAAACACCATACTCTCGGTACAAGTATAACATTCAATTAAAAGACCATACTGTCGGTACAGGTATAACATTCAATTGAAACACCATACTGTCGGTACAGGTATAACATTCAATTGAAACACCATACTGTCGGTACAGGTATAACATTCAATTGAAACACCATACTGTCGGTACAGATATAACATTAAATTAAAACACCATGCTGTCGGTACAGATATAAAATTGAATTAAAACACCATGCTGTCGGTACAGGTATAACATTCAATTAAAACACCATACTGTCGGTACAGGTATAACATTCAATTAAAACATCATGCTGTCAGTACAGGTATAACATTCAATTAAAACACCATACTGTCGGTACAGGTATAACATTAAATTAAAACACCATACTGTCTGTCGGTACAGGTATAACATTCAATTAAAACACCATACTGTCGGTACAGGTATAACATTCAATTAAAACACCATACTGTCGGTACAGGTATAACATCTAATTGATACACCATACTGTCGGTACAGGTATAACATTCAATTGAAACACCATACTGTCGGTACAGGTATAACATTCAATTGAAACACCATACTGTCGGTACAGATATAACATTAAATTAAAACACCATACTGTCGGTACAGGTATAATATTCAATTAACATTTTTTACTGTCGGTACAGGTATATCATTGAATTAAAACACCATGCTGTCGGTACAGGTATAACATTGAATTAAAACACCATACCGTCGGTACAGGTATAACATTCAATTGAAACAGCATATTGTCGGTACAGGTATAACATTAAGTTAAAACACCATACTGTCAGTATAGGTATAACATTAAATTAACACACCATACTGTCTGTCGGTACAGGTATAACATTCAATTAAAACACCATACCGTCGGTACAGGTATAACATTTAATTGAAACACCATACTGTCTGTACAGGTATAACATTCAATTGAAACACCATACTATCGGTACAGGTATAACATTCAATTGAACACCATACTGTCGATACAGGTATAACATTAAATTAAAACACCATACTGTCTGTCGGTACAGGTATAACATTCAATTAAAAGACCATACTGTCGTTACAGGTATAACATTCAATTGAAACACCATACTGTCGGTACAGGTATAACATTCAATTAAAACACCATACTGTCGGTACAGATATAGCATTCAATTGAAACACCATACTGTCGGTACAGGTATAACATTCAATTAAAACACCATACTGTCGGTACAGGTATAACCTCTAATTGAAACACCATACTGTCGGTACAGGTATAACATTCAATTAAAAGACCATACTGTCGGTACAGATATAACATTAAATTAAAACACCATGCTGTCGGTACAGGTATAACATTGAATTAAAACACCATGCTGTCGGTACAGGTATAACATTGAATTAAAACACCATACTGTCGGTACAGGTATAACATTCAATTAAAACACCATACTGTCGGTACAGGTATAACATTCAATTAAAACACCATACTGTCGGTACAGGTATAACATTGAATTAAAACACCATACTGTCGGTACAGGTATAGCATTCAATTAAAACACCATACTGTCGGTACAGGTATAACATTAAATTAAAACACCATACTGTCTGTCGGTACAGGTATAGCATTCAATTAAAACACCATACTGTCGGTACAGGTATAACATTCAATTGAAACACTATACCGTCGGTACAGGTATTACATTCAATTGAAACACCATATTGTCGGTACAGGTATAACATTAAGTTAAAACACCATACTGTCAGTACAGGTATAGCATTGAATTAACACACCATACTGTCTGTCGGTACAGGTATAACATTCAATTAAAGCACCATACCGTCGGTACAGGTATAACATTTAATTGAAACACCATACTGTCGGTACAGGTATAACATTCAATTGAAACACCATACTGTCGGTACAGGTATAACATTCAATTGAACACCATACTGTCGATACAGGTATAACATTAAATTAAAACACCATACTGTCTGTCGGTACAGGTATAATATTCAATTAAAAGACCATACTGTCGGTACAGGTATAACATTCAATTGAAACACCATACTGTCGGTACAGGTATAACATTCAATTGAAACACCATACTGTCGGTACAGGTATAACATTCAATTGAAACACCATACTGTCGGTACAGATATAACATTAAATTAAAACACCATGCTGTCGGTACAGATATAACATTGAATTAAAACACCATGCTGTCGGTACAGGCATAACATTCAATTAAAACACCATACTGTCGGTACAGGTATAACATTCAATTAAAACACCATACTGTCGGTACAGGTATAACATTCAATTAAAACATCATGCTGTCGGTACAGGTATAACATTCAATTAAAACACCATACTGTCGGTACAGGTATAGCATTCAATTAAAACACCATACTGTCGGTACAGGTATAACATTAAATTAAAACACCATACTGTCTGTCGGTACAGGTATAACATTCAATTAAAACACCATACTGTCGGTACAGGTATAACATTCAATTAAAACACCATACTGTCGGTACAGGTATAACATCTAATTGATACACCATAATGTCGGTACAGGTATAACATTCAATTGAAACACCATACTGTCGGTACAGGTATAACATTCAATTGAAACACCATACTGTCGGTACAGATATAACATTAAATTAAAACACCATACTGTCGGTACAGGTATAATATTCAATTAACATTTTTTACTGTCGGTACAGGTATATCATTGAATTAAAACCCCATGCTGTCGGTACAGGTATAACATTGAATTAAAACACCATACCGTCGGTACAGGTATAACATTCAATTGAAACAGCATATTGTCGGTACAGGTATAACATTAAGCTAAAACACCATACTGTCAGTATAGGTATAACATTCAATTAACACACCATACTGTCTGTCGGTACAGGTATAACATTCAATTAAAACACCATACCGTCGGTACAGGTATAACATTTAATTGAAACACCATACTGTCGGTACAGGTATAACATTCAATTGAAACACCATACTGTCGGTACAGGTATAACATTCAATTGAACACCATACTGTCGATACAGGTATAACATTAAATTAAAACACCATACTGTCTGTCGGTACAGGTATAACATTCAATTAAAAGACCATACTGTCGTTACAGGTATAACATTCAATTGAAACACCATACTGTCGGTACAGGTATAACATTTAATTGAAACACCATACTGTCGGTACAGGTATTACATCTAATTGACACACCATACTGTCGGTACAGGTATAACATTCAATTGAAACACCATACTGTCGGTACAGGTATAACATTCAATTGAAACACCATACTGTCGGTACAGATATAACATTAAATTAAAACACCATACTGTCGGTACAGGTATAATATTCAATCAATTTTTTTTACTGTCGGTACAGGTATAACATTGAATTAAAACACCATGCTGTCGGTACAGGTATAACATTGAATTAAAACACCATACCGTCGGTACAGGTATAACATTCAATTAAAACACCATACTGTCGGTACAGGTATAACATTCAATTAAAACATCATACTGTCGGTACAGGTATAACATTCAATTGAAACACCATACTGTCGGTACAGGTATAACATTCAATTGAAACACCATACTGTCGGTACAGGTATTACATTCAATTGAAACACCATACTGTCGGTACAGATATAGCATTCAATTGAAACACCATACTGTCGGTACAGGTATAACATTCAATTAAAACACCATACTGTCGGTACAGGTATAACCTCTAATTGAAACACCATACTGTCGGTACAGGTATAACATTCAATTAAAAGACCATACTGTCGGTACAGGTATAACATTCAATTGAAACACCATACTGTCGGTACAAGTATAACATTCAATTGAAACACCATACTGTCGGTACAGGTATAACATTCAATTGAAACACCATACTGTCGGTACAGATATAACATTAAATTAAAACACCATGCTGTCGGTACAGGTATAACATTGAATTAAAACACCATGCTGTCGGTACAGGTATAGCATTGAATTAAAACACCATACTGTCGGTACAGGTATAACATTCAATTAAAACACCATACTGTCGGTACAGGTATAACATTCAATTAAAACACCATACTGTCGGTACAGGTATAACATTCAATTAAAACACCATACTGTCGGTACAGGTATAGCATTCAATTAAAACACCATATTGTCGGTACAGGTATAACATTAAATTAAAACACCATACTGTCTGTCGGTACAGGTATAGCATTCAATTAAAACACCATACTGTCGGTACAGGTATAACATTCAATTGAAACACCATACTGTCGGTACAGGTATAACATTCAATTGAAACACCATATTGTCGGTACAGGTATAACATTAAGTTAAAACACCATACTGTCAGTACAGGTATAGCATTGAATTAACACACCATACTGTCTGTCGGTACAGGTATAACATTCAATTAAAACACCATGCCGTCGGTACAGGTATAACATTTAATTGAAACACCATACTGTCGGTACAAGTATAACATTCAATTAAAAGACCATACTGTCGGTACAGGTATAACATTCAATTGAAACACCATACTGTCGGTACAGGTATAACATTCAATTGAAACACCATACTGTCGGTACAGGTATAACATTCAATTGAAACACCATACTGTCGGTACAGATATAACATTAAATTAAAACACCATGCTGTCGGTACAGATATAAAATTGAATTAAAACACCATGCTGTCGGTACAGGTATAACATTCAATTAAAACACCATACTGTCGGTACAGGTATAACATTCAATTAAAACATCATGCTGTCGGTACAGGTATAACATTCAATTAAAACACCATACTGTCGGTACAGGTATAACATTAAATTAAAACATCATGCTGTCGGTACAGGTATAGCATTCAATTAAAACACCATACTGTCGGTACAGGTATAACATTAAATTAAAACACCATACTGTCTGTCGGTACAGGTATAACATTCAATTAAAACACCATACTGTCGGTACAGGTATAACATTCAATTAAAACACCATACTGTCGGTACAGGTATAACATCTAATTGATACACCATACTGGCGGTACAGGTATAACATTCAATTGAAACACCATACTGTCGGTACAGGTATAACATTCAATTGAAACACCATACTGTCGGTACAGATATAACATTAAATTAAAACACCATACTGTCGGTACAGGTATAATATTCAATTAACATTTTTTACTGTCGGTACAGGTATATCATTGAACTAAAACACCATGCTGTCGGTACAGGTATAACATTGAATTAAAACACCATACCGTCGGTACAGGTATAACATTCAATTGAAACAGCATATTGTCGGTACAGGTATAACATTAAGTTAAAACACCATACTGTCAGTATAGGTATAACATTAAATTAACACACCATACTGTCTGTCGGTACAGGTATAACATTCAATTAAAACACCATACCGTCGGTACAGGTATAACATTTAATTGAAACACCATACTGTCTGTACAGGTATAACATTCAATTGAAACACCATACTGTCGGTACAGGTATAACATTCAATTGAACACCATACTGTCGATACAGGTATAACATTAAATTAAAACATCATACTGTCTGTCGGTACAGGTATAACATTCAATTAAAAGACCATACTGTCGTTACAGGTATAACATTCAATTGAAACACCATACTGTCGGTACAGGTATAACATTCAATTAAAACACCATACTGTCGGTACAGATATAGCATTCAATTGAAACACCATACTGTCGGTACAGGTATAACATTCAATTAAAACACCATACTGTCGGTACAGGTATAACCTCTAATTGAAACACCATACTGTCGGTACAGGTATAACATTCAATTAAAAGACCATACTGTCGGTACAGGTATAACATTCAATTGAAACACCATACTGTCGGTACAGGTATAACATTCAATTGAAACACCATACTGTCGGTACAGGTATAACATTCAATTGAAACACCATACTGTCGGTACAGATATAACATTAAATTAAAACACCATGCTGTCGGTACAGGTATAACATTGAATTAAAACACCATGCTGTCGGTACAGGTATAGCATTGAATTAAAACACCATACTGTCGGTACAGGTATAACATTCAATTAAAACACCATACTGTCGGTACAGGTATAACATTCAATTAAAACACCATACTGTCGGTACAGGTATAACATTCAATTAAAACACCATACTGTCGGTACAGGTATAGCATTCAATTAAAACACCATATTGTCGGTACAGGTATAACATTAAATTAAAACACCATACTGTCTGTCGGTACAGGTATAGCATTCAATTAAAACACCATACTGTCGGTACAGGTATAACATTCAATTGAAACACCATACTGTCGGTACAGGTATAACATTCAATTGAAACACCATATTGTCGGTACAGGTATAACATTAAGTTAAAACACCATACTGTCAGTACAGGTATAGCATTGAATTAACACACCATACTGTCTGTCGGTACAGGTATAACATTCAATTAAAACACCATGCCGTCGGTACAGGTATAACATTTAATTGAAACACCATACTCTCGGTACAAGTATAACATTCAATTAAAAGACCATACTGTCGGTACAGGTATAACATTCAATTGAAACACCATACTGTCGGTACAGGTATAACATTCAATTGAAACACCATACTGTCGGTACAGGTATAACATTCAATTGAAACACCATACTGTCGGTACAGATATAACATTAAATTAAAACACCATGCTGTCGGTACAGATATAAAATTGAATTAAAACACCATGCTGTCGGTACAGGTATAACATTCAATTAAAACACCATACTGTCGGTACAGGTATAACATTCAATTAAAACATCATGCTGTCAGTACAGGTATAACATTCAATTAAAACACCATACTGTCGGTACAGGTATAACATTAAATTAAAACACCATACTGTCTGTCGGTACAGGTATAACATTCAATTAAAACACCATACTGTCGGTACAGGTATAACATTCAATTAAAACACCATACTGTCGGTACAGGTATAACATCTAATTGATACACCATACTGTCGGTACAGGTATAACATTCAATTGAAACACCATACTGTCGGTACAGGTATAACATTCAATTGAAACACCATACTGTCGGTACAGATATAACATTAAATTAAAACACCATACTGTCGGTACAGGTATAATATTCAATTAACATTTTTTACTGTCGGTACAGGTATATCATTGAATTAAAACACCATGCTGTCGGTACAGGTATAACATTGAATTAAAACACCATACCGTCGGTACAGGTATAACATTCAATTGAAACAGCATATTGTCGGTACAGGTATAACATTAAGTTAAAACACCATACTGTCAGTATAGGTATAACATTAAATTAACACACCATACTGTCTGTCGGTACAGGTATAACATTCAATTAAAACACCATACCGTCGGTACAGGTATAACATTTAATTGAAACACCATACTGTCTGTACAGGTATAACATTCAATTGAAACACCATACTATCGGTACAGGTATAACATTCAATTGAACACCATACTGTCGATACAGGTATAACATTAAATTAAAACACCATACTGTCTGTCGGTACAGGTATAACATTCAATTAAAAGACCATACTGTCGTTACAGGTATAACATTCAATTGAAACACCATACTGTCGGTACAGGTATAACATTCAATTAAAACACCATACTGTCGGTACAGATATAGCATTCAATTGAAACACCATACTGTCGGTACAGGTATAACATTCAATTAAAACACCATACTGTCGGTACAGGTATAACCTCTAATTGAAACACCATACTGTCGGTACAGGTATAACATTCAATTAAAAGACCATACTGTCGGTACAGATATAACATTAAATTAAAACACCATGCTGTCGGTACAGGTATAACATTGAATTAAAACACCATGCTGTCGGTACAGGTATAACATTGAATTAAAACACCATACTGTCGGTACAGGTATAACATTCAATTAAAACACCATACTGTCGGTACAGGTATAACATTCAATTAAAACACCATACTGTCGGTACAGGTATAACATTGAATTAAAACACCATACTGTCGGTACAGGTATAGCATTCAATTAAAACACCATACTGTCGGTACAGGTATAACATTAAATTAAAACACCATACTGTCTGTCGGTACAGGTATAGCATTCAATTAAAACACCATACTGTCGGTACAGGTATAACATTCAATTGAAACACTATACCGTCGGTACAGGTATAACATTCAATTGAAACACCATATTGTCGGTACAGGTATAACATTAAGTTAAAACACCATACTGTCAGTACAGGTATAGCATTGAATTAACACACCATACTGTCTGTCGGTACAGGTATAACATTCAATTAAAGCACCATACCGTCGGTACAGGTATAACATTTAATTGAAACACCATACTGTCGGTACAGGTATAACATTCAATTGAAACACCATACTGTCGGTACAGGTATAACATTCAATTGAACACCATACTGTCGATACAGGTATAACATTAAATTAAAACACCATACTGTCTGTCGGTACAGGTATAATATTCAATTAAAAGACCATACTGTCGGTACAGGTATAACATTCAATTGAAACACCATACTGTCGGTACAGGTATAACATTCAATTGAAACACCATACTGTCGGTACAGGTATAACATTCAATTGAAACACCATACTGTCGGTACAGATATAACATTAAATTAAAACACCATGCTGTCGGTACAGATATAACATTGAATTAAAACACCATGCTGTCGGTACAGGCATAACATTCAATTAAAACACCATACTGTCGGTACAGGTATAACATTCAATTAAAACACCATACTGTCGGTACAGGTATAACATTCAATTAAAACATCATGCTGTCGGTACAGGTATAACATTCAATTAAAACACCATACTGTCGGTACAGGTATAGCATTCAATTAAAACACCATACTGTCGGTACAGGTATAACATTAAATTAAAACACCATACTGTCTGTCGGTACAGGTATAACATTCAATTAAAACACCATACTGTCGGTACAGGTATAACATTCAATTAAAACACCATACTGTCGGTACAGGTATAACATCTAATTGATACACCATAATGTCGGTACAGGTATAACATTCAATTGAAACACCATACTGTCGGTACAGGTATAACATTCAATTGAAACACCATACTGTCGGTACAGATATAACATTAAATTAAAACACCATACTGTCGGTACAGGTATAATATTCAATTAACATTTTTTACTGTCGGTACAGGTATATCATTGAATTAAAACCCCATGCTGTCGGTACAGGTATAACATTGAATTAAAACACCATACCGTCGGTACAGGTATAACATTCAATTGAAACAGCATATTGTCGGTACAGGTATAACATTAAGCTAAAACACCATACTGTCAGTATAGGTATAACATTCAATTAACACACCATACTGTCTGTCGGTACAGGTATAACATTCAATTAAAACACCATACCGTCGGTACAGGTATAACATTTAATTGAAACACCATACTGTCGGTACAGGTATAACATTCAATTGAAACACCATACTGTCGGTACAGGTATAACATTCAATTGAACACCATACTGTCGATACAGGTATAACATTAAATTAAAACACCATACTGTCTGTCGGTACAGGTATAACATTCAATTAAAAGACCATACTGTCGTTACAGGTATAACATTCAATTGAAACACCATACTGTCGGTACAGGTATAACATTTAATTGAAACACCATACTGTCGGTACAGGTATTACATCTAATTGACACACCATACTGTCGGTACAGGTATAACATTCAATTGAAACACCATACTGTCGGTACAGGTATAACATTCAATTGAAACACCATACTGTCGGTACAGATATAACATTAAATTAAAACACCATACTGTCGGTACAGGTATAATATTCAATCAATTTTTTTTACTGTCGGTACAGGTATAACATTGAATTAAAACACCATGCTGTCGGTACAGGTATAACATTGAATTAAAACACCATACCGTCGGTACAGGTATAACATTCAATTAAAACACCATACTGTCGGTACAGGTATAACATTCAATTAAAACATCATACTGTCGGTACAGGTATAACATTCAATTGAAACACCATACTGTCGGTACAGGTATAACATTCAATTGAAACACCATACTGTCGGTACAGGTATTACATTCAATTGAAACACCATACTGTCGGTACAGATATAGCATTCAATTGAAACACCATACTGTCGGTACAGGTATAACATTCAATTAAAACACCATACTGTCGGTACAGGTATAACCTCTAATTGAAACACCATACTGTCGGTACAGGTATAACATTCAATTAAAAGACCATACTGTCGGTACAGGTATAACATTCAATTGAAACACCATACTGTCGGTACAAGTATAACATTCAATTGAAACACCATACTGTCGGTACAGGTATAACATTCAATTGAAACACCATACTGTCGGTACAGATATAACATTAAATTAAAACACCATGCTGTCGGTACAGGTATAACATTGAATTAAAACACCATGCTGTCGGTACAGGTATAGCATTGAATTAAAACACCATACTGTCGGTACAGGTATAACATTCAATTAAAACACCATACTGTCGGTACAGGTATAACATTCAATTAAAACACCATACTGTCGGTACAGGTATAACATTCAATTAAAACACCATACTGTCGGTACAGGTATAGCATTCAATTAAAACACCATATTGTCGGTACAGGTATAACATTAAATTAAAACACCATACTGTCTGTCGGTACAGGTATAGCATTCAATTAAAACACCATACTGTCGGTACAGGTATAACATTCAATTGAAACACCATACTGTCGGTACAGGTATAACATTCAATTGAAACACCATATTGTCGGTACAGGTATAACATTAAGTTAAAACACCATACTGTCAGTACAGGTATAGCATTGAATTAACACACCATACTGTCTGTCGGTACAGGTATAACATTCAATTAAAACACCATGCCGTCGGTACAGGTATAACATTTAATTGAAACACCATACTGTCGGTACAAGTATAACATTCAATTAAAAGACCATACTGTCGGTACAGGTATAACATTCAATTGAAACACCATACTGTCGGTACAGGTATAACATTCAATTGAAACACCATACTGTCGGTACAGGTATAACATTCAATTGAAACACCATACTGTCGGTACAGATATAACATTAAATTAAAACACCATGCTGTCGGTACAGATATAAAATTGAATTAAAACACCATGCTGTCGGTACAGGTATAACATTCAATTAAAACACCATACTGTCGGTACAGGTATAACATTCAATTAAAACATCATGCTGTCGGTACAGGTATAACATTCAATTAAAACACCATACTGTCGGTACAGGTATAACATTAAATTAAAACATCATGCTGTCGGTACAGGTATAGCATTCAATTAAAACACCATACTGTCGGTACAGGTATAACATTAAATTAAAACACCATACTGTCTGTCGGTACAGGTATAACATTCAATTAAAACACCATACTGTCGGTACAGGTATAACATTCAATTAAAACACCATACTGTCGGTACAGGTATAACATCTAATTGATACACCATACTGGCGGTACAGGTATAACATTCAATTGAAACACCATACTGTCGGTACAGGTATAACATTCAATTGAAACACCATACTGTCGGTACAGATATAACATTAAATTAAAACACCATACTGTCGGTACAGGTATAATATTCAATTAACATTTTTTACTGTCGGTACAGGTATATCATTGAATTAAAACACCATGCTGTCGGTACAGGTATAACATTGAATTAAAACACCATACCGTCGGTACAGGTATAACATTCAATTGAAACAGCATATTGTCGGTACAGGTATAACATTAAGTTAAAACACCATACTGTCAGTATAGGTATAACATTAAATTAACACACCATACTGTCTGTCGGTACAGGTATAACATTCAATTAAAACACCATACCGTCGGTACAGGTATAACATTTAATTGAAACACCATACTGTCTGTACAGGTATAACATTCAATTGAAACACCATACTGTCGGTACAGGTATAACATTCAATTGAACACCATACTGTCGATACAGGTATAACATTAAATTAAAACATCATACTGTCTGTCGGTACAGGTATAACATTCAATTAAAAGACCATACTGTCGTTACAGGTATAACATTCAATTGAAACACCATACTGTCGGTACAGGTATAACATTCAATTAAAACACCATACTGTCGGTACAGATATAGCATTCAATTGAAACACCATACTGTCGGTACAGGTATAACATTCAATTAAAACACCATACTGTCGGTACAGGTATAACCTCTAATTGAAACACCATACTGTCGGTACAGGTATAACATTCAATTAAAAGACCATACTGTCGGTACAGGTATAACATTCAATTGAAACACCATACTGTCGGTACAGGTATAACATTCAATTGAAACACCATACTGTCGGTACAGGTATAACATTCAATTGAAACACCATACTGTCGGTACAGATATAACATTAAATTAAAACACCATGCTGTCGGTACAGGTATAACATTGAATTAAAACACCATGCTGTCGGTACAGGTATAGCATTGAATTAAAACACCATACTGTCGGTACAGGTATAACATTCAATTAAAACACCATACTGTCGGTACAGGTATAACATTCAATTAAAACACCATACTGTCGGTACAGGTATAACATTCAATTAAAACACCATACTGTCGGTACAGGTATAGCATTCAATTAAAACACCATATTGTCGGTACAGGTATAACATTAAATTAAAACACCATACTGTCTGTCGGTACAGGTATAGCATTCAATTAAAACACCATACTGTCGGTACAGGTATAACATTCAATTGAAACACCATACTGTCGGTACAGGTATAACATTCAATTGAAACACCATATTGTCGGTACAGGTATAACATTAAGTTAAAACACCATACTGTCAGTACAGGTATAGCATTGAATTAACACACCATACTGTCTGTCGGTACAGGTATAACATTCAATTAAAACACCATGCCGTCGGTACAGGTATAACATTTAATTGAAACACCATACTGTCGGTACAAGTATAACATTCAATTAAAAGACCATACTGTCGGTACAGGTATAACATTCAATTGAAACACCATACTGTCGGTACAGGTATAACATTCAATTGAAACACCATACTGTCGGTACAGGTATAACATTCAATTAAAACATCATGCTGTCGGTACAGGTATAACATTCAATTAAAACACCATACTGTCGGTACAGGTATAACATTAAATTAAAACATCATGCTGTCGGTACAGGTATAGCATTCAATTAAAACACCATACTGTCGGTACAGGTATAACATTAAATTAAAACACCATACTGTCTGTCGGTACAGGTATAACATTCAATTAAAACACCATACTGTCGGTACAGGTATAACATTCAATTAAAACACCATACTGTCGGTACAGGTATAACATCTAATTGATACACCATACTGTCGGTACAGGTATAACATTCAATTGAAACACCATACTGTCGGTACAGGTATAACATTCAATTGAAACACCATACTGTCGGTACAGATATAACATTAAATTAAAACACCATACTGTCGGTACAGGTATAATATTCAATTAACATTTTTTACTGTCGGTACAGGTATATCATTGAATTAAAACACCATGCTGTCGGTACAGGTATAACATTGAATTAAAACACCATACCGTCGGTACAGGTATAACATTCAATTGAAACAGCATATTGTCGGTACAGGTATAACATTAAGTTAAAACACCATACTGTCAGTATAGGTATAACATTAAATTAACACACCATACTGTCTGTCGGTACAGGTATAACATTCAATTAAAACACCATACCGTCGGTACAGGTATAACATTTAATTGAAACACCATACTGTCTGTACAGGTATAACATTCAATTGAAACACCATACTATCGGTACAGGTATAACATTCAATTGAACACCATACTGTCGATACAGGTATAACATTAAATTAAAACACCATACTGTCTGTCGGTACAGGTATAACATTCAATTAAAAGACCATACTGTCGTTACAGGTATAACATTCAATTGAAACACCATACTGTCGGTACAGGTATAACATTCAATTAAAACACCATACTGTCGGTACAGATATAGCATTCAATTGAAACACCATACTGTCGGTACAGGTATAACATTCAATTAAAACACCATACTGTCGGTACAGGTATAACCTCTAATTGAAACACCATACTGTCGGTACAGGTATAACATTCAATTAAAAGACCATACTGTCGGTACAGATATAACATTAAATTAAAACACCATGCTGTCGGTACAGGTATAACATTGAATTAAAACACCATGCTGTCGGTACAGGTATAACATTGAATTAAAACACCATACTGTCGGTACAGGTATAACATTCAATTAAAACACCATACTGTCGGTACAGGTATAACATTCAATTAAAACACCATACTGTCGGTACAGGTATAACATTCAATTGAAACACCATATTGTCGGTACAGGTATAACATTAAGTTAAAACACCATACTGTCAGTACAGGTATAGCATTGAATTAACACACCATACTGTCTGTCGGTACAGGTATAACATTCAATTAAAGCACCATACCGTCGGTACAGGTATAACATTTAATTGAAACACCATACTGTCGGTACAGGTATAACATTCAATTGAAACACCATACTGTCGGTACAGGTATAACATTCAATTGAACACCATACTGTCGATACAGGTATAACATTAAATTAAAACACCATACTGTCTGTCGGTACAGGTATAATATTCAATTAAAAGACCATACTGTCGGTACAGGTATAACATTCAATTGAAACACCATACTGTCGGTACAGGTATAACATTCAATTGAAACACCATACTGTCGGTACAGGTATAACATTCAATTGAAACACCATACTGTCGGTACAGATATAACATTAAATTAAAACACCATGCTGTCGGTACAGATATAACATTGAATTAAAACACCATGCTGTCGGTACAGGCATAACATTCAATTAAAACACCATACTGTCGGTACAGGTATAACATTCAATTAAAACACCATACTGTCGGTACAGGTATAACATTCAATTAAAACATCATGCTGTCGGTACAGGTATAACATTCAATTAAAACACCATACTGTCGGTACAGGTATAGCATTCAATTAAAACACCATACTGTCGGTACAGGTATAACATTAAATTAAAACACCATACTGTCTGTCGGTACAGGTATAACATTCAATTAAAACACCATACTGTCGGTACAGGTATAACATTCAATTAAAACACCATACTGTCGGTACAGGTATAACATCTAATTGATACACCATACTGTCGGTACAGGTATAACATTCAATTGAAACACCATACTGTCGGTACAGGTATAACATTCAATTGAAACACCATACTGTCGGTACAGATATAACATTAAATTAAAACACCATACTGTCGGTACAGGTATAATATTCAATTAACATTTTTTACTGTCGGTACAGGTATATCATTGAATTAAAACCCCATGCTGTCGGTACAGGTATAACATTGAATTAAAACACCATACCGTCGGTACAGGTATAACATTCAATTGAAACAGCATATTGTCGGTACAGGTATAACATTAAGCTAAAACACCATACTGTCAGTATAGGTATAACATTCAATTAACACACCATACTGTCTGTCGGTACAGGTATAACATTCAATTAAAACACCATACCGTCGGTACAGGTATAACATTTAATTGAAACACCATACTGTCGGTACAGGTATAACATTCAATTGAAACACCATACTGTCGGTACAGGTATAACATTCAATTGAACACCATACTGTCGATACAGGTATAACATTAAATTAAAACACCATACTGTCTGTCGGTACAGGTATAACATTCAATTAAAAGACCATACTGTCGTTACAGGTATAACATTCAATTGAAACACCATACTGTCGGTACAGGTATAACATTCAATTGTACAGGTATAACATTCAATTGTACAGGTATAACATTCAATTGTAAAGGTATAACATTCAATTGTACAGGTATAACAGTAAATTGTACAGGTGTAACATTCAATTGTACATGTGTAACATTCAATTGTACAGGTATAACATTCAATTGTACAGGTGTAACATTCAATTGTACATGTGTAACATTCAATTGTAAAGGTATAGCATTCAATTGTACAGGTATAACATTCAATTGTACAGGAGTAACATTCAATTGTATAGGTGTAACATTCAATTGTACAGGTGTAACATTCAATTGTACAGGTGTAACATTCAATTGTACAGGTATAACATTCAATTGTACAGGTGTAACATTCAATTATACATGTTTTACATTCAATTGTACAGGTATAACATTCAATTGTACAGGTGTAACATTCAATTGTACAGGTATAACATTCAATTGTACAGGTGTAACATTCAATTGTACAGGTATAACATTCAATAGTAGAGGTATAACATTCAATTGTACATGTATAACATTCAATTGTACAGGTGTAACATTCAATTGTACAGGTATAACATTCAATTGTACAGGTATAACATTCAATTGTACAGGTGTAACATTCAATTGTACAGGTATAACATTCAATTGTACAGGCGTAACATTCAATTGTACAGGTATAACATTCAATTGTACAGGTATAACATTCAATTGTACAGGTATAACATTCAATTGTACATGTGTAACATTCAATTGTACAGGTATAACATTCAATTGTACAGGCGTAACATTCAATTGTACAGGTATAACATTCAATTGAACATCGTAGAAAGAGACAACATCAATACCCATCACACTCACTTTTCTGGCTTGTCATAGCCACTATAATAAAAAGTGGCGGAATTGAACTAGTTTTATGAGCCTATGCTTTCTCTAAAGAGAAAACAAATATATTGCAATTGGGATCGATCAATTTTATTAGAATGACAAACTACTGTGCATACATAAGAAGAATAATAATTTGAATCGGTGCATATCGTAAAATAAGCACTAGAAATTACATCTCTTAATAGAAATACTTCAAACATCGAAAATAAAACATAAAGTTTGGTCTATATTTCTGTTGTGGATCTCCTACACATTGGAACACACTGTGTTTTAGTTCTGTTGTAGATCACCTACACATTGGAACACACTGTGTTTTAGTTCTGTTGTAGATCACCTAAACATTGGAACACACTGTGTTTTAGTTCTGTTGTAAATCTCCTACACATTGGAACACAATGTGTGTTAGTTCTGTTGTAGATCTCCTACACATTGGAACACACTGTGTTTTAGTTCTGTTGTAGATCTCCTACACATTGGAACACACTGTGTTTTAGTTCTGTTGTAGATCACCTACACATTGGAACACACTGTGTTTTAGTTCTGTTGTAGATCTCCTACACATTGGAACACACTTTTAGTTCTGTTGTAGATCTCCTACACATTGGAACACACTGTGTTTTAGTTCTGTTGTAGATCACCTACACATTGGAACACACTGTGTTTTAGTTCTGTTGTAGATCTCCTACACATTGGAACACACTGTGTTTTAGTTCTGTTGTGGATCTCCTACACATTGGAACACACTGTGTTTTAGTTCTGTTGTAGATCTCCTACACATTGGAACACACTGTGTTTTAGTTCTGTTGTGGATCTCCTACACATTGGAACACACTGTGTTTTAGTTCTGTTGTAGATCACCTACACATTGGAACACACTGTGTTTTAGTTCTGTTGTAAATCACCTACACATTGGAACACACTGTGTTTTAGTTCTGTTGTAGATCTCCTACACATTGGAACACACTGTGTTTTAGTTCTGTTGTAGATCTCCTACACATTGGAACACACTGTGTTTTAGTTCTGTTGTGGATCTCCTACACATTGGAACACACTGTGTTTTAGTTCTGTTGTGGATCTCCTACACATTGGAACACACTGTGTTTTAGTTCTGTTGTAGATCACCTACACATTGGAACACACTGTGTTTTAGTTCTGTTGTAGATCACCTACACATTGGAACACACTGTGTTTTAGTTCTGTTGTAAATCTCCTACACATTGGAACACAATGTGTGTTAGTTCTGTTGTAGATCTCCTACACATTGGAACACACTGTGTTTTAGTTCTGTTGTAGATCTCCTACACATTGGAACACACTGTGTTTTAGTTCTGTTGTAGATCACCTACACATTGGAACACACTGTGTTTTAGTTCTGTTGTAGATCTCCTACACATTGGAACACACTTTTAGTTCTGTTGTAGATCTCCTACACATTGGAACACACTGTGTTTTAGTTCTGTTGTAGATCACCTACACATTGGAACACACTGTGTTTTAGTTCTGTTGTAGATCTCCTACACATTGGAACACACTGTGTTTTAGTTCTGTTGTGGATCGCCTACACATTTGAACACACTGTGTTTTAGTTCTGTTGTAGATCTCCTACACATTGGAACACACTGTGTTTTAGTTCTGTTGTGGATCTCCTACACATTGGAACACACTGTGTTTTAGTTCTGTTGTAGATCACCTACACATTGGAACACACTGTGTTTTAGTTCTGTTGTAAATCACCTACACATTGGAACACACTGTGTTTTAGTTCTGTTGTAGATCTCCTACACATTGGAACACACTGTGTTTTAGTTCTGTTGTAGATCTCCTACACATTGGAACACACTGTGTTTTAGTTCTGTTGTGGATCTCCTACACATTGGAACACACTGTGTTTTAGTTCTGTTGTGGATCTCCTACACATTGGAACACACTGTGTTTTAGTTCTGTTGTAGATCACCTACACATTGGAACACACTGTGTTTTAGTTCTGTTGTAGATCTCCTACACATTGGAACACACTGTGTTTTAGTTCTGTTGTAGATCTCCTACACATTGGAACACACTGTGTTTTAGTTCTGTTGTAGATCTCCTACATATTGGAACACACTGTGTTTTAGTTCTGTTGTAGATCTCCTACACATTGGAACACACTGTGTTTTAGTTCTGTTGTAGATCTCCTACACATTGGAACACACTGTGTTTTAGTTCTGTTGTAGATCTCCTACATATTGGAACACACTGTGTTTTAGTTCTGTTGTGCATCTGTTAAACGAATACATTTTTTTCAGCTTGTGAAAATTCCCATGACTGATAGATCGTTCGATTTTCTAATAAAGAAAATGGACAGAGATGGAGATGGTGAAATAGATTTTGGGTGTGTATACATTTATAAAGTTTGTTTTAACACAAATAGTACATTCTTGCATTGTGATGTAAACAATTTACTAGGTATTCAGTTTTTACCTAGTATCCATTGTTATTAATCACTAAATAGCGAGTAGTTATTTTTCTACAAAGCGTACAATAATATATTGGGACTTATTGTTTCAAATGATGTACATTATATATAGTAATTATGTGACTTTAGATTTTAGCTAACCCTTTTATGGTCCTTTAATATTATTTGGCTTTCCAATATTTCGATATTGAGCTTACCTGATAAAGCTATTCCAAAAATGCGTCGTGGACACCACATTTTATTTCTACGTTTTTATGAGGAGGCCTAGTTGTAGTCGTTGACTGTTAGTAATCATCGTTAAATAAGAATTAAATTAATACTTATTTTATCTGTTCTATTGTGATTTTACATGACTAGGCAAGGACAATATCATTTCCGGGATATTTGACACTTTTGACCCGATCACGAGCTACATCATGGTGTGAACAAGTTATATTGTGATGAACATATGGTGATGATATCTGCTTTGCTTTATAGTGCTAACTCATTGAATCAATACTTCACATATTATAGATACATTTTCCTATCTCTGGGACAACCAGTCCTACTCCAATTCCTAAAGGCTGCGTGCATAGAGGAGAAGCAGTAAACGTTAATTTGTGTTTATAGTATTTATTTTGATCCGACGGGTGGTCGAACCTATGATGATTTACCGTACTGGAGGCAAGCAAGCTAACCAATGTCGCCGACGGGTGGTCGAACCCATGATTTACCGTACTGGAGGCAAGCAATCTAACCAATGTCGCCGACGGGTGGTCGAACCCATGATGATTTACCGTACTGGAGGCAAGCAAGCTAACCAATGTCACCACCGGGAGCGTTTTGCCTCTCAGAACCTGAAGAATGAATTAAGCATAAACTGTAGATGAATGAATTTAGAACTATGCATGCGATTCGACGATTCTTACCGAGCACAGGCACATATACACAAAGAAAAAAGTTAAGCACCCCCATGTTTTTTTGAAATAACAAATGATACGACAAGTATCACGAGATTACTGACCAGATAATCTCAAGAACGCAATGGTGACCTGTTAGGACATTTCATTGGCTGTAAGAAACCACCAACAAAATCAAGAAAAATGTTAATTTAATGAATATTTAATCACAATATCACAAGGCCAGCTTTTGCAGTAAAACATGTTCATTTTAAGTATTGACCTTCACATTTCAAAAAGCACGATAAGATTGTCATTTCACTTTCAAAACGTCATTTATGAATCACTTGACGACATCTATTGTTCAAAGTTCAATACCGGGTGTAACCCCCATGTGCTTGGATGACGGCCTCAAGCTTGCGTCCCATCCCTCCAGTTAGACGTCGGATGTCCTGTTGTGATAGTTGCTGCCATTCCCGATGCAATGCTGCTTCCAACTGACGAATGTTTTGCACATGAGGTTCCCGAGCCTGTATACGGCTTAACATGTCCCAAATATGTTCTATGGGATTCAAATCCGGGATCATGGCTGGCCAAGGAACACAAGTCACGGCTTCGCTTTGGAGCTAGGCGGTTACTGCTCTTGAACGACGAGGCCTGGCGTTGTCATTCATATACACAGGCCTTGTAGCTAGTGGGTGGTTGTCGAAATGGGGGACAACAACTGGTTGCAAGACGTCTCTGATGTACTGATCACCAGGTAGGTTGCCTTGTATGGTGATTAAATCCAGCTTACAGTCATGAGAGATACACCCCCAAACCATTACTGAGCCTCCACCATAAGGGACAGTTGGCTGGATGTTCCTTGGGGTATAGGCTGTATTTTTGTGTCTCCAAACCCTCATCCGGCCGTCGATTACATGAAGCAGAAACCGGCTCTCGTCTGACCAATGGATCTTGCACCATGTCCTTAAATTCCAACCATGTCGTGCTAAACACCATGCCAAACGTGATCGTCGATGTCGGTCTGCCAACAGTGGACGTTTAATGACTCTCCTTGACTTAAGTCCCGCTGATTTCAGACGGTTTCTAACTGTTCTTTTTGACAGACGTCTATTGGGTAGCCATTGTTGTTTGAGTACGGGACTGGTTGCGAATGGCATCCGTCTAACCAAACGCTGCAATGCCATGTCGTCACGATCAGATGTTATCCGTGGTCTGCCGGATCTTGGCAAGTCTTTCACATTATTGGTTTGTATGTATTTTCTCACCAGTCGGCTGACTACAGTATAGTGGTATCCCATCTGACGTCCAATAGCTTTAAAGGACATCCCTGTTGTATGCATGCCGATTATTTGCCATCTTTGTGCTTCTGATATTCGCCTTTGTACCATGCTTACTGAGAATGAATAAATTATTTAAAACACCGGACTTAAATACCCAAATTCGAAGCGTGAACATACTGAATTTTGAGTAATGCGTGAGAGGTATGGTTCACGTGCATGACTAGTCGATATTAGAAATAATGGTCACACCTGTGTGAGCACATCTTTTTAATGGAACATTGTTCTTGCTATAATCAATATAAATATTAGAATCTAAACTAATACTTAGTGTAGCTTATTATGTTTTAATATACCAGGGGGTGCTTAACTTTTTTCTTTGTGTATAGATAATTACCACTTGTGTGTAATGGGTGGATGATCCAGGGGTTTGATCATTTTCCCCTTTTTCTTTTGGCCATTGTGTTGTCAGTTATTCTTCAATTTACGGATTCTGATTACCCCTTTGGTATCTTCAAACTCTTCTTAGTTATGATTGCAAGTTGTGTTGGATCGGTAACGACATTTGAGAGGATAATACTCTCGATCGTGTTGTTTTAAAGCTTCAAAGGATCAAGGAACAAAATAACATGTGCTACCCAAATTAATACACACAGCTGATTTTCATATCATGCAGCGATTGATTGATTGATTGATTGATTGATTGATTGATTGGTATTTAACGCCAACTTTTGCAGTATTTCAGCAATATCGTGACGAGTGCATGCAATTATAATTAAATACTATTGATTTAAAACCCATAATATTGTTTAAATGATTGAGCATAAGAATTATGTTTACTGCAACTTTCAACAATATATTGTCCTTTCAAAACTATTCAGGCGAAAAATAATTCGTTGTCAAGCTTCCGGTAAAACTGATTTCTCCAGATACAAGCCATCGACAAAGCACTTCTACTTGTTATTTGCTATCAGGTGACTGATTATTTGTCATGTTTTCAAAATAATTTGTATTCCCAAAAGTTGTTTGTTATCAACAATATAATAGTGAGGTATACTGGTATTTTGCCAGTGCAATATACTGGTATTTTAAGCAATACTTGACTATTTATGAGGTGAAATGTTGATTACACGGAGAGAGTATGTGGTTAGCACACAGAAAATGCCAATCCTTATTTTTTTTAATCGTTGAGATTAATAAAGACCTGACTTTTGTAATGCAACATAGCAATATTTTGTCTAAATATTTCATATAAAACAATACGCTTGTTCATTTGGGAAGTTTCGATACTCGTGTGTTAATAAAAGATATATAATCCGATAAAAACCACATTCCATGTTTATATATTTGCATGACATTTATTAATCCTTTAATTTACCAAATATTATGATCATACTTGCATATCAATGCTGTTTCAGAGAGCTAATTCAGGCACAGAAGCAACATATAGAAAAATTAAAGGTATTTTTGAAAGGAGGTATACCGCTAGAGGATACGGAAATCGGACGGGTAGACCAGAAGCTTCGCATGGTCATGAGCAGAAGACATCTCATGAAGAAAAAGAAAAAGAAATCCGGAGTTCGAGATCTTTTGAAAGTTTTAACTAAAGCAAGTGCACATATTGACGATGAGTCAGACAAAGAAACAACTACAACCAATGATGAATCAGAAGATGACGAGGTTAAACCTCCTACTGCCATACCGACAAGAATAAACAGTATGGCAAACCTTATGAATTTCCTACCAAGTATCAAAAGAAACATGTCTTTAACAGCACAAACAGAGGATTCTGATTCGGTCAAGACAGAATAGACAAATAACATTGATCTAGTGTTTGTGGATTTATTCGATCATTTTCAAATATGCTTTTAATTATTAAACATCATTTATTAAACATCATATTGTGTCCAATTTTGCCTGTGTCTCTGGATTGTTCATTGATTGCTCATTCTATTTTCTCTACCGTCTACTTTATTATAAAATCCGGAAAATAATAAAATTTGAAAACTAGATTTGAGAGAAAACATGTTTTTTTAATCTTGCCTTGTGATTTATTGGTGAAATCCAGAGAATTCCATGAAATGAGCTTCTTACCATAACTATCCTGTTTAACCAAGAGCTAATTAATGTTTAGAAAACAGACCCAGAGAAAACATGATTATAAAGTAAAAATCTGGATACAAAACAACAATGGCGAATTAAACACAAAATCCCGTAACCACACAGAATCTCCAAAAATAAAGAAACTCCGCCAGTGAGACTAGGTCCTCCGTGAATGAGGCTTTATACTCCATGAATATAACTAGATTCTCTGTAAGTAGGATTGGGTACTCCGTGAGTGTGACGAGGTACATCGTAGCTGAGACTAGTTACTCCTTGAGTATGGGCAGGTAAACTATGAATTTAAAAACATTAGTCTACAATCACTAGACTTTAGCTTGTTACATCTAGTGGTTGACCATACTATTGTACTGCCCGTGTTGATTTTATTACAAGACTTTAGCTTGCTACATCTAGTGGTCGACCATACTATTGTACTGCCCGTGTTGATTTTATTACATACAATGGCCAAAGGAAAAACGACAATAGGTCCAAACAATGATCCACAAACACTACACAGAAGACTAAATATCGAGCAACACGAACCCCACTAAAAACCGGACCTGAACTCTACTAGTGGCACCCGTCGTGTTACTGTTAAACGACACGAACATGGAAATCGTGTTGGACACCAGAATACGTCAATAAACACAAATAACGCGAACAGCCAATAAAACAAATGGGAATAAAGACGAACAGAACATCGTTTTTATGTGGAATTCGTAAAGTACATCTCAAGACGGAGCTAAAAACATAAATACAAGTAATTATATTTCTTATTATTAGTTACAAGTGTGGACACAGAAATGAGCTGTCCAAAAGGCAAGTGTAGATGTCAATATTTCATATTATTAACTTTAAAAAAGAAAAAATCATGGACACAGGGGTCCTGGTTTTTTTTTTTAATAAAAAACTAATCCTGGATTATTATTTTTGCTTAAAGTCCGGTCCTGTATTTTTATTTCAAATTTTCATCATAACCCCCTCCCCCTCCCAAGGGATATACAATTGTATCACTAATAATAAATTAATAAATAATAAATTCAGATTTTCTATTTAAAATTAATCTCATTTACAAAACCACTGATATTTGTTCAATTTTTAACGCTGATTTAAGCTTTAGTCGCAACCAAATTTTTATTTTTCTCTTTAAACTGTCGAAACATAATATGTATTTAACTGTAAAATTCACAAATAAAATCCCCCCCCCCCTTTTCCCTGTTTAAATCAATGATCAACAATATTCCAGAATCAAACAAATGAATAAATATAACATAGATTTCTTTTACATGCATCTTTTTATCATGCGGAGTCAGTGTGTTTTAAATCGGTCATCCAATCAGGACGCTCATTATTCTTGTCCAAGATAAAAATACATCGCTAAAATTACCTGTGGGTGTTTCCCCACTTCAACTCGTAAATTTACATAGAAAGCGGAGATATTTTGTCATAAAACTTCACACATGGTTTTGTCTATCATATTTCTTGAAGACAAACATAAAATTGTATTGCATTTATCAATATTTTGAGCATCAACAGTTTTTTTTAACACCGTATCTGTTTCTCGATACAGCCGCCCGATTACAGTGACCCGTGACCCACTTTAGCACGTTCTACCAGTTTTTTCTTAATAATGTTGTTTAATTAATGTTTCGCTTGATGAAAAGCTTTAAGATACCAAATCGGTAATCAAAATCCGTAAAATGAAGAACGACAGACAATACAATGGCCAAAAGAAAACGCACAAATACACAAACAACGATCTATAAAGCATTACACAGAAAACTAAAGAGCCATCAACACGAACCCCACTAACAATCGGGTGAGCACATATGCTTAGGAAGGGTTAGCAGTTCTTGTGGGAATCTATCTTTTGTGTCTCCCCCCGTAGATGGGTCATTATCAAAATACACGCACTTTTTCCTGTTCATATTTTGGTGACATCAAATATTTTCGTTCCCGTTTTTCCTACATTACAATGACATATTTACATAATATGCAGTCGGGAAAACCATCATGAATTTTTTTTTCTAGATATGTAGCACCCCCTAATACCTTTCAGTCCGTGGTGTTATCAACATAAAATTATTCTTTTTAGGAAAATGAAAAATAATTTTTATGTAAAAAGTGGTTACATACATAATATACAGGGAAATTATGCATAATGTAGGATATTTTCTGTGGAGCACTAGTTTTTTTTTCACAATATTTGGATATGTAGTTGTGGAATTCAATTTAAGCTGCATTATGAAACAAACAAGTTTTCATAATTGTATTTTGTTTCACTTTATATAAAGAAAAGATGGCTTATACATAGTTATCAAAGTTAGCTTTATTCAACTATAATATAATTTACTTCAATTATGTCATTTATCCTTTTTATGAAACAATTTACATGAAGTAACACCATTGACAAGAGGTAACACCACAGATGACAAAAGTAACACCAGGGACATCTTCATGAATGTAAACATTTAATTCAAGAAAAAAACCCAACTATCAACCTATATTTGTTGTTTTCTTAATGTTTTCAGTACAATATTCAGTTTTTCAACATATTGGTTTGATGCATGAGCAATATCAGTTTTGTCCATGGTGTTATGAAGATATGTCCCTGGTGTTACCAGGTCTAAAAAGTATACTCCCATCAGCTTGTTAAATTATATCTTACACGTAAATGACGATGTTTGAACAATTTTTCTGCATAGGACGTTAAAGAGCAATATTTTGTTCTGTAGACTGTATATTACTGTTTATGGAATAATGTGTTTATTCACAATTTTAATGCTAAATGTCTGTGGTGTTACACAACAGAAAACAGGTAAGTATTTTCAGGATAAAAGGAAAACAATTTCTTCCCGACTATATTTTATATATATATCCTATGAAGAATACCTAATGTTATATGTTATTCAGCTATCAGACAGGGTATATAATGTGACATTCCCGGCTTAGGATCTATATTATAGCATAAGCCGGGAATGTCACATTATATACCCTGTCTGATAGCTGATTAACAGATATATTACGGATGTAACCATTGTTTTTTTTTAAAAACAAAGTCCAACTGTATTAAATTAATTTGCGTCTTTTATTTTCATTTTCGTATTCCTAGATGTCCCTTTCCGTATCTTTGACGTCATTCTTCAATGACATCACAGTATGTGGCACGTCACATTTCATGTATGGAGTGTCTCATGAGGGAAATACTGTACTAAATTTCTAAATCAATACAATTTCATATGTAGTAAATTTTATAAACTTTATAAATATAGCATTAATATATCACATAACAAAACAACGGGTTTGCGAAACAGTTTCAATAATTTAAATGTTAACAACATGTAAATAAAACCTTGGTGTGGCCCCATGACGTCGAAAGTTTTCAAGGCTCAACGTTTTGTTTACTTGTTATGGTACAGCCGTGGAACATAGGAGTTTGCTGAATCGATCAGGTATTTGTGACGGAATTAACCGTTGTAATATTTTTTTGTTCATGCAGCCGTTTTGAGCATAAAAACAGCATTTAAGTTGGTAAAAATACATTTACTATTCCGTATTATACCATTGATTCAGTGAAGCGTAATGTTTTTTCGTCCATGTTTTAATCGTTTTTGGGGACTGAAATATATACCCCGTCTGTTTTCCGAATATATGCTGACATTCAGGGTTGAAGAACCAATGGAAATATGTGTAACAAACTAAATCCGTAATATTATATGTTATTCAGCTATCAGACAGGGTATATAATGTGACATTCCCGGCTTAGGATCTATATTATAGCATAAGCCGGGAATGTCACATTATATACCCTGTCTGATAGCTGAATAACAGATATATTGCGGATTTAACCATTGGTTTTTTTTAAAATACAACGTCAAAATATGTGTCACGTCATATTTCATGTATGGGGTGTCCCATGAAGGAAAATACTGTACTAAATTTCTGAATCATTACAGTTTCATATGTAGTAAATTTTATAAACTTTATAAATATAACATTAATATATCACATAACAAAACAACGGGTTTGCGAAACAGTTTCAATAATTTAAATGTTAACAACATGTAAATAAAACCTTGGTGTGGCCCATGACGTCGAAAGTTTTCAAGGCTCAACGTTTTGTTTATTTGTTATGGTACAGCCGTGGAACATAGGAGTTTGCTGAATCGATCAGGTATTTGTGACGGAATTAACCGTTGTAAAATTTTTTTGTTCATGCAGCCGTTTTGAGTATAAAAACAGCATTTAATTTGGTAAAAATACATTTATTATTCGTATTATACCATTGATTCAGTGAAGCGTAATGTTTTGTCGTCCATGTTTTAATCGTTTTTGGGGACTGAAATATATCCTACCGTGACATCTGCTCGGTCATACAATAATGTCGGTCATTTGTTTTGATTTACAATTCTCGCGCAGCACGAGACCAATGACGTCATTCTGTATATTCATAGCGTACATAAACACAGAGGGAATACTTTTCAACGTCAAAATTACAAGATGAGATTAAAATAGAGAAGTTTGAATTGAATAAATTCCATGCAAGTAAAAAAGATCCTTTTTACTAATGTCTTTTTTTCCTGATCATTATGCTTGTTAAATATGTTTCCATCGATGGTATTCCCCAAAAATTTGTATTTTTCCAGTTTGTTGACATAATCGACATCACAGTTCATGACCGTTTCTGGAATGTAGGCCAAGCAAATTGTATTTTAAAATACTTTGAAAATATGATGATTGATCATTCAGATTCCACTATTTTCTAGAAAATGGCAGATTTTACCGGGAAAATACATGCAAGTGCTCTCCATTAGTCACAAAATGGCAGATCATTTTGCATTTCCACTGCTCCTTTAATAACAAATATACCCCTTACTGCATGGGGTAATGAAATGAAATTCACAGAGAAGATAGAAAAAGATTTAATTTAACAGCAATAATCAAAATTTATAGCATAAATTGAACAGAGAATTAAATTAAACCAGACAGAAAAATGAGATTGTCTGGGTAAAAAAACCCTGTCATTATTACAAATAGCATCAACAAAACTGTATTGATACCACTCTGTGATAATAAATGTGATTAAAATAAATTGAAATCAGTCATTAATTGTTTTACCAAAATATGTCGGTTTAATAGATTGTATTGACAAAAGCAAAAACACCAAATTCACTGGATTAAATACTTTTTATGTGGGTAAGCAAGTTTAATATTTGCATCAAATAATTAATTTTTAATACTTCAATTTCAAACTATTAAAAAAAAACAACTTTAGAAATTTTTCAGACAAATCAATTACACTGAAAAAGCTAAAATACTGTACTTTCTTTAATCTGGTTTACTTTTTAAGTTTGGTTGGCCTATGACAAAATCATGTGCTTTATTGAACTTTGACTTTATGTGACGCCATTTGGAAAAAGGGTGGTAGACAAATACAGGTCTGTGTGTTATTATTATCGATCTTTTTTCCATGGAACTTTACACATGTGAGCAAGAATAGATGAGGAACATAAATAAAAAGAAAAAAATGTTTACTTTTCAAACATGAAAAAAATAATGAAACATTATCCAATGACTGACCTACTTATTGTCAGACGAGGATATACCGCGTCTGTTTTCCGAATATATGCTGACATTCAGGGTTGAAGAACCAATGGAAATATGTGTAACAAACTAAATCCGTAATATAATGTATTGTATATTTTTACATTATGTTCAATTCTAACAAAAAGAAGTAGTGAGTGGTACACCACAGACATAAAATTTATATACTATACCAATCGCACGTACCTTTTCGGCTCTATATTAGTTTATGGATCACTTTTGTTTTTGTCGTCTGCACATGTCATGAAACAGGAAATAAGCAAAGGGAGAAACTATTTTTGTTTCAAATATGACAAGACAGATAACTCTTACCAGCCTTAATACGAAGGGTAACACCACAGACATGAAAATCTATAACAGCAGGTTTTTGCTAATTTTCTTTTTAAATTTCAATACATATCAAGCAAAAATAATGTTGTGCTATTAGAGTTTTAGGAATAGTTAAAAAATAATATAAAGATCCAATAAAATCATAACATCTGAATAGTACAAATGACCAAAAGTAAGTCATTCTGGAAAAATAACACGTAACACCAAGGAAAAAACAGGTCTTCGTGAAGCTAGTATAAATTCGCAATTGGACCAATCTGGATTTAGATGGTAAAACTATAGAGAGCTGATGTGCCTTCATGCAAAACATGTTTTCTCCAATCAGTTTGGTTGATATTTGTCTTTTAATTGCGTAATAACAGAAAAGTGTGTGTTTATGGATAATGACCCAGATGCGATTTGAATACATTCACATCTACAGATTTTTTTTTTTTATAGATTACTATTTTGTTTTTTGTTATTACAAAAGATTCATTCTTTAAGATAATAAAATAATATCGGAAGAAAACAAATATTGATCGACAACATATTTGTCTCTTTGATGAGAGGTTTTTGTAATATAATGTTGACATTCCAGTGGGAACAACTTACACATCACCTATTTACCTAATTGGTTTCATACTCTTATTAGGCAGATTGTTCAAAGACTTCTCCAGATTAGAATAGGATATATTTAGCTAGTAAGACAAGTTTGAAGATACCAAAGGAATAATCAGAAGCCGTAAATTGAAGAATGCCAAACAGAAAAAAAGACCAAAAGTACAAATAATGGTCTGCAAAACACTACAGAGAAAGCGAAAGATTGAGTAACACGAACCCTATTAACCAGAGGCTCCCAGGAGCCTGTAATCGCTCACCTGGATCAAAGCTGCTTTCAATAACAACGCAACTGCACTGTGGCGGCCATCTTGGCGGGAAAGCGCAACTGCCGGACACAATTTTGGAAGAGGACCATCCAATGACTATTCCATCAAAGTTTGGTTTTAATTGAGTTACTGGTTCCAGACAAGATGGTTTGTATGTGAATTCCCCATAGGGTCCTATGTTAAACTAAGTACAGCTGTGCAGCCATCTTGGTCAGAGAGCGGGACCACCAGACACAATTTTGGAAGAGGACCATCCAATGACTATTTTATCAAAGTTTGGTTCCAATTGAGCAAATGGTTTCAAACAAGAAGATTTTTATGGGAATTTCCCATAGGGTCCTATGTTAAATTAAGTTCGGCTGTGGCGGCCATCTTGGTCGGAGGTCTGAAATGCCCGACATAAATTTGGAAGGGAACCACCCAAGGATCATTTCAGCAAAGTTTGGTTGAGATTGGCTCAGTAGTTTCAGAGGAGAAGATTTTTTTTAAATTTCATCCCCCTTTTTCTATTTTTAGCTTGGCGACCATCTTGGTTGGAAGTCGGGATCACCGGACACAATTTTGGAAGGGGGCCATCCAAGGACTATTCCACCAAAGTTTGGTTGCAATTGGCCCAGTGGTTTCTGAGGAGAAGATTTTTATGTGAATTTCCCATAGGGTCCTATGTTAAGCTAAGTTCGGCTGTGGGGGCCATCTTGGTCGAAGGGCCGAACCGCCTGACATATTTTTGGAAGAGAACCATCCAATGACTATTTCATCAACATTTAGTTCTTATTGAGCAAATGGTTTCAGACAAGAAGATTTTTATGGGAATTTCCCATAGGGTTCTATGTTAAATTAAGTTCGGCTGTGGCAGCCATCTTGGTCGGAGGTATGAAATGCCGGACACAATTTTGGAAGGGGACCACCCAAGGATCATTTCAGCAAAGTTTGGTTGAAATTGGCTCAGTAGTTTCAGAGAAGAAGATTTTTTTTAAATTCTTCCCCCTTTTTTCTTTTTTTTAGCTTGGCGGCCATCTTGGCTGGAAGTCGGGATCACCGGACACAATTTTGGAAGGGGGCCATCTAAGGATCATTCCACCAAAGTTTTGTTGCAATTGGCCCTGTGGTTTCTGAGGAGAAGATTTTTATGTGAATTTCCCTTAGGGTCCTATGTTAAGCTAAGTTCGGCTGTGGGGGCCATCTTGGTCGAAGGGCCGAACCGCCGGACACATTTTTGGAAGAGAACCATCCAATGACTATCTCATCAAAATTTTGTTCTTATTGAGCAAATGGTTTCAGACAAGATTTTTATGGGAATTTCCCATAGGGTCCTATGTTAAATTAAGTTCGGCTGTGGCGGCCATCTTGGTCGGAGGTCTGAAATGCCCGACACAAATTTGGAAGGGAACCACCCAAGGATCATTTCAGCAAAGTTTGGTTGAGATTGGCTCAGTAGTTTCAGAGGAGAAGATTTTTTTTAAATTTCATCCCCCTTTTTCTATTTTTAGCTTGGCGACCATCTTGGTTGGAAGTCGGGATCACCGGACACAATTTTGGAAGGGGGCCATCCAAGGACTATTCCACCAAAGTTTGGTTGCAATTGGCCCAGTGGTTTCTGAGGAGAAGATTTTTATGTGAATTTCCCATAGGGTCCTATGTTAAGCTAAGTTCGGCTGTGGGGGCCATCTTGGTCGAAGGGCCGAACCGCCTGACATATTTTTGGAAGAGAACCATCCAATGACTATTTCATCAACATTTAGTTCTTATTGAGCAAATGGTTTCAGACAAGAAGATTTTTATGGGAATTTCCCATAGGGTTCTATGTTAAATTAAGTTCGGCTGTGGCAGCCATCTTGGTCGGAGGTATGAAATGCCGGACACAATTTTGGAAGGGGACCACCCAAGGATCATTTCAGCAAAGTTTGGTTGAAATTGGCTCAGTAGTTTCAGAGAAGAAGATTTTTTTTAAATTCTTCCCCCTTTTTTCTTTTTTTTAGCTTGGCGGCCATCTTGGCTGGAAGTCGGGATCACCGGACACAATTTTGGAAGGGGGCCATCTAAGGATCATTCCACCAAAGTTTTGTTGCAATTGGCCCTGTGGTTTCTGAGGAGAAGATTTTTATGTGAATTTCCCTTAGGGTCCTATGTTAAGCTAAGTTCGGCTATGGGGGCCATCTTGGTCGAAGGGCCGAACCGCCGGACACATTTTTGGAAGAGAACCATCCAATGACTATCTCATCAAAATTTTGTTCTTATTGAGCAAATGGTTTCAGACAAGATTTTTATGGGAATTTCCCATAGGGTCCTATGTTAAATTAAGTTCGGCTGTGGCGGCCATCTTGGTCGGAGGTCTGAAATGCCCGACATAAATTTGGAAGGGAACCACCCAAGGATCATTTCAGCAAAGTTTGGTTGAGATTGGCTCAGTAGTTTCAGAGGAGAAGATTTTTTTAAAATTTCATCCCCCTTTTTCTATTTTTAGCTTGGCGACCATCTTGGTTGGAAGTCGGGATCACCGGACACAATTTTGGAAGGGGGCCATCCAAGGACTATTCCACCAAAGTTTGGTTGCAATTGGCCCAGTGGTTTCTGAGGAGAAGATTTTTATGTGAATTTCCCATAGGGTCCTATGTTAAGCTAAGTTCGGCTGTGGGGGCCATCTTGGTCGAAGGGCCGAACCGCCTGACATATTTTTGGAAGAGAACCATCCAATGACTATTTCATCAACATTTAGTTCTTATTGAGCAAATGGTTTCAGACAAGAAGATTTTTATGGGAATTTCCCATAGGGTTCTATGTTAAATTAAGTTCGGCTGTGGCAGCCATCTTGGTCGGAGGTATGAAATGCCGGACACAATTTTGGAAGGGGACCACCCAAGGATCATTTCAGCAAAGTTTGGTTGAAATTGGCTCAGTAATTTCAGAGAAGAAGATTTTTTTTTAAATTCTTCCCCCTTTTTTCTTTTTTTTAGCTTGGCGGCCATCTTGGCTGGAAGTCGGGATCACCGGACACAATTTTGGAAGGGGGCCATCCAAGGATCATTCCACCAAAGTTTTGTTGCAATTGGCCTTGTGGTTTCTGAGGAGAAGATTTTTATGTGAATTTCCCTTAGGGTCCTATGTTAAGCTAAGTTCGGCTGTGGGGGCCATCTTGGTCGAAGGGCCGAACCGCCGGACACATTTTTGGAAGAGAACCATCCAATGACTATCTCATCAAAATTTTGTTCTTATTGAGCAAATGGTTTCAGACAAGATTTTTATGGGAATTTCCCATAGGGTCCTATGTTAAATTAAGTTCGGCTGTGGCGGCCATCTTGGTCGGAGGTCTGAAATGCCCGACATAAATTTGGAAGGGAACCACCCAAGGATCATTTCAGCAAAGTTTGGTTGAGATTGGCTCAGTAGTTTCAGAGGAGAAGATTTTTTTAAAATTTCATCCCCCTTTTTCTATTTTTAGCTTGGCGACCATCTTGGTTGGAAGTCGGGATCACCGGACACAATTTTGGAAGGGGGCCATCCAAGGACTATTCCACCAAAGTTTGGTTGCAATTGGCCCAGTGGTTTCTGAGGAGAAGATTTTTATGTGAATTTCCCATAGGGTCCTATGTTAAGCTAAGTTCGGCTGTGGGGGCCATCTTGGTGGAAGGGCCGAACCGCCTGACATATTTTTGGAAGAGAACCATCCAATGACTATTTCATCAACATTTAGTTCTTATTGAGCAAATGGTTTCAGACAAGAAGATTTTTATGGGAATTTCCCATAGGGTTCTATGTTAAATTAAGTTCGGCTGTGGCAGCCATCTTGGTCGGAGGTATGAAATGCCGGACACAATTTTGGAAGGGGACCACCCAAGGATCATTTCAGCAAAGTTTGGTTGAAATTGGCTCAGTAATTTCAGAGAAGAAGATTTTTTTTAAAATTCTTCCCCCTTTTTTCTTTTTTTTAGCTTGGCGGCCATCTTGGCTGGAAGTCGGGATCACCGGACACAATTTTGGAAGGGGGCCATCCAAGGATCATTCCACCAAAGTTTTGTTGCAATTGGCCCTGTGGTTTCTGAGGAGAAGATTTTTATGTGAATTTCCCTTAGGGTCCTATGTTAAGCTAAGTTCGGCTGTGGGGGCCATCTTGGTCGAAGGGCCGAACCGCCGGACACATTTTTGGAAGAGAACCATCCAATGACTATCTCATCAAAATTTTGTTCTTATTGAGCAAATGGTTTCAGACAAGATTTTTATGGGAATTTCCCATAGGGTCCTATGTTAAATTAAGTTCGGCTGTGGCGGCCATCTTGGTCGGAGGTCTGAAATGCCCGACATAAATTTGGAAGGGAACCACCCAAGGATCATTTCAGCAAAGTTTGGTTGAGATTGGCTCAGTAGTTTCAGAGGAGAAGATTTTTTTAAAATTTCATCCCCCTTTTTCTATTTTTAGCTTGGCGACCATCTTGGTTGGAAGTCGGGATCACCGGACACAATTTTGGAAGGGGGCCATCCAAGGACTATTCCACCAAAGTTTGGTTGCAATTGGCCCAGTGGTTTCTGAGGAGAAGATTTTTATGTGAATTTCCCATAGGGTCCTATGTTAAGCTAAGTTCGGCTGTGGGGGCCATCTTGGTCGAAGGGCCGAACCGCCTGACATATTTTTGGAAGAGAACCATCCAATGACTATTTCATCAACATTTAGTTCTTATTGAGCAAATGGTTTCAGACAAGAAGATTTTTATGGGAATTTCCCATAGGGTTCTATGTTAAATTAAGTTCGGCTGTGGCAGCCATCTTGGTCGGAGGTATGAAATGCCGGACACAATTTTGGAAGGGGACCACCCAAGGATCATTTCAGCAAAGTTTGGTTGAAATTGGCTCAGTAATTTCAGAGAAGAAGATTTTTTTTTAAATTCTTCCCCCTTTTTTCTTTTTTTTAGCTTGGCGGCCATCTTGGCTGGAAGTCGGGATCACCGGACACAATTTTGGAAGGGGGCCATCCAAGGATCATTCCACCAAAGTTTTGTTGCAATTGGCCCTGTGGTTTCTGAGGAGAAGATTTTTATGTGAATTTCCCTTAGGGTCCTATGTTAAGCTAAGTTCGGCTGTGGGGGCCATCTTGGTCGAAGGGCCGAACCGCCGGACACATTTTTGGAAGAGAACCATCCAATGACTATCTCATCAAAATTTTGTTCTTATTGAGCAAATGGTTTCAGACAAGATTTTTATGGGAATTTCCCATAGGGTCCTATGTTAAATTAAGTTCGGCTGTGGTGACCATCTTGGTCGGAGTTCTGAAATGCCGGACACAATTTTGGAAGAAGGACCACCGAAGAATCATTTCAGCAAAGTTTGGTTGAGATTAGCCCAGTAGTTTCAGAGGAGGATTTTTTTAAATATCATCCTCCCTTTTTTCTAATTTGCATAATCGGTCAAAATCGGCAAAAGTTCAAAGGTCATAAAATGTCCTGTAATACATGTTAAAACGCTCATCATTATGCTTATACAGTTCAAATTTGGGCACATTCTGGCTTAAAATAGAGCAGCTTTGGCCATTTGAAGAAATTTCTATTTTTAGTAACGGTGGCCATCTTGGATACAGGACGGCGCTGACGGACACCATTTTGAGAGGGACCCACCCAGGGACCATCCCTGCCTGGTTTGGTTTAATTTGGTTCAGCGGTTTCAGAGGAGAAGATTTAAATGTGATCTTTTATCAAAATATGCCTAATTTGCATAATCGGTATAAATCGGCTGAAAAAAAAATTGCAAACAAAAACCCCGAACATATGCTAAACTACTCCTTGCCATGTAGCTGCAGTTAAAATTTGAGCTCATTTTGACTTATAATAAAGCAGCAATGGACAATGGAAAACATTTCTATTTTTAGTAACAGCACCCATCTTGAATGGATGGTGGGGGCTGTCGGACCAAATTTTGAAAGGGACCCATCCAGGGACCATCCCTGCCAGGTTTGGTTTAATTTGGTTCAGCGGTTTCAGAGGAGAAGATTTAAATGTGATCTTTTATCAAAATATGCCTAATTTGCATAATCGGTATATATCGGCTGAAAGAAATATTTCACAGAAAAACCCGGAATATATGTTAAACTACACCTTGCCATGTAGCTGCAGTTAAAATTTGAGCTCATTTTGACTTACACCAAAGCAACAATAGACAATTAAAATTTCATCCCCCTTTTTTTCTATTTTGAGCTTGACGGCCATCTTGGTTGGAAGTCGGAATCACCGGACACAATTTTGGAAGGGGGCTATCCAAGTACCATTCCACCAAAGTTTGGTTGCAATTGGCCCAGTGGTTTCTGAGGAGAAGATTAAAATGTGAAATGTTGACGGACGGACGACGGACGACAGACGACGGACGAAAAGTGATGACAATAGCTCACATGGCCTAAAGGCCAGGTGAGCTAAAAACATGGGGTGAACTTTCACAGATAATGATAAAACAACCCCACATTTAGACTTATACCGTAGATATTGACACTGTATGACAGTTTCAATATGATAAATCTAATGACTTACATTTTCCAAGTCAATGTTTCTTTTTAGGGTAGCAAGATTCCTCCTACATTCCATACTGACAGACGTTTTGCTTCCAAACTGATTCACAATTCTAAAACTTATACAAGTGACTACTTTTGTCTATTAAATCACACAGCCTAGTAAACGAGAAACATAAACTTGTGTAGAGGGCAGAGTTTATGTTACTCACCTTTTCAGTTGTCTGTGTTATGTTTTATTTTTGACTTTGTTCTGTGTCTTATTTCCTGTGTCTCTGGATAGTCTATTCTTGATTTCACCTTCAGTTTTCCCTAACGTTAACTCTATAACACACACAAAAACAAAACAAATCGGAAAATTTGGGAGAATCTTTTTTGGAATCTTGCTTCTAAAATGCAATGGCTACCATCATGAAATGGTTGACCCTTATGGATTCCAGTGTCTATTGATTGTAGATAATTTCCTCAATATGATATTCTAAAGCTCTGTTTCTTTGACTAGGTTTGGGAACAAAGTCTTCAGGACGGATATAATTCATGAGAAAAGGATATGGTAACCTATCCGAAGCACCATGTCTTACTCGAGATTTTTTAATCAGAAGCCGTGTATTGCAGAATGACTGGTAATGCAATGGCCAATAAGAATAGGACAAAACGACAAACAATGATCTGCAAATAGCTTGACAAAAAGGAATACTATATTTCAAATCACGAATTATACCAATTATACAGACAATTTTCTCTCCGTGAAAATGAGTATCCCCTGAATATAAGGTTTTTCACATTGCTACCATCGGAACATTTCTGTAATCTTAATCAAAGTTTGAAGCTTAAACAACAAATAACTTCAATTTTCCTTCGATTTATTAAATTAATTCATGAGCTACAACCACAACTGTGATAAAGCTTTTGAATGATAATTTAAAGTAACCAAATTACAATATCAGTTTTGCTATTCATTCAAATGATTACGAGGGCCCGGGTTGCTCAATGAGTTAGGTAGTTGGATTACCTAACAACTCATATAAGCCTATCACCAATACGACATGAGTTCGCTCCTGGCTTTGTAAATAACAAAAAAGGGTGCACTCGAGTCGCAACTGATAAAGTTTACCAGTTGCTTGCTCATGGTCGGTGGTTCTCTCCGGGTACTCCGGCTTCTTCCACCACTAAAACTGGCATAGTTGAAATATTGTTGAAAGTGGCGTTAAGCACCAAACATCAATCAATCAAATGATTACGAACAGACCATATGTGATACTATGTCCCCCACTGTAATAAAGTTGGCAATAAGGAGATTAAATTACAAGTGACAATTTTTATTATTACACAATACTTTCGCATCAAGAAAAATAATGGGATACACCGGATACAGTATGATACGACCTCAGCACGTCCACAAGGGATTTCTCCTGCTACAACCTGTCTGAAAATGATTATCATCCCGCAAACATACTATCAAATTCGGACTTAATTAATATAGCACATATGCCCCTTTTTGTCCAATTATATCTCGGAAAGAGCAATAATTATATATATCAACGACATCACAAATAATATTACGTCAAACATCCGATTATTTGCTGATGATTGTACCATCTACAGGCAAATCAAAACCAAAGAAGACCAGGTTTTGTTGCAAAATGATCTAAATAAACTTATTAAATGGGAAGGAAAGTGAAAAATGGCATTTAACGTGGATAAATGTAATGTCATGCACATCACCAAAGCAAGAACAAAGAAACATCCATAAGTGACGCATGACCAACAACTGGAAATTGTAACAGAAACAAAATACTTAGGAATAACCATAAGCAACAACTTGAGCTGGAACAATCACATCAACAACATCGAGACGAGCGCAAATCAAGCCCAGGGCATGCTAAGAAGGAACATCAAGAAAGCACCACAACATACCAAAACAAAGGCTGTTAATACTTTAAATAAGACCAAAAGTAGAATACAGCTTAGCTCAGCCGTCTGGGACCCATATACCAAAGAGAACATAGACAAAATAGAAAGAGTCCAAAGAAGAGCAGCCAGATATGTGTATAACAACTATGATTACAGCTCTATGTCTACTTTATAAGGCAGTTAACGGCTTAGTTGCCATTCCAGTGCAACACTACTTAATTCCACTAAACAGGCCTTCCAGACACAGTAACAGCTTATCCTTCCAGTTATTCAGCACCAGACACGACTATTTCAAATATTCGTTCTTCCCAAGAACTGTTGTACAATGGAACCTACTACCGGACGCCACCGTGAAAGCATCTACATGTGATGCTTTCAGAGCCTGTATAGCAGCCTAAATTGAAGGCCAACTTGTTTTTATCGAGCACTTGTATATATTCACCTAAACTTTGGCATTTTGTAATTTGTAAATATTTATATTATTCCGCGCATGCGCAAGCACAAAAGTATTGAGTACTCTGAATGAGTTTATATGCGAGCGTAAGCGAGCTCTTTATGGTATAAAATGTGTACTTAGGATTTTTGGACAAACATGGATGCACATACTGATGAATAAAAAAAATCGACGCTTTGTAAACACCAGTTCCGTGTAACACATGCGCATGCCTGGGCGAGTGAAGACTTCCTTGTTTTGGCTCAGACATTTTGTCTGATAACAATAGTAATTGAACCTTATTTGCCACAAAAATTGGTATACATACTCACCAACACATGCTTTACCAATTCTCATTCATTATCTTACCAAAAAGAGTGTGTAATCCACAAATTGAATACCTGTGATATTGACATTTCTTACCGTCAAAATTGTATCACATGACCACCATAAAAATAAATAAACCGGAAGTAAACAAAAGCAACACACACGACTGTCCTGTCTGCTTTACTTTAGCTCAATTAACAAGGAAAATCTTTGTGTAAGTTATCCTGCACCCTTGAGTATACTTTTATTAACATTATATCCGGCTGTATTCTTTGCATCTGCACTTATATTCAGATTTCGAACACAACATGCACGGTACCTCGAATTACCGAAATCCCCATCAGATCTTCTGAAATTCCTTTCAGATGGAAAGATATAGCATTGTTTTAATGTTTTATGATGGTTTTATGCAAATTTCGTTGTGTATGTGCACAGTAGGAACGATTTATCAACAAGCGAACAGGTAGTATCAAAATCAATATGGCGGAAATAAAGGGATGTAACTCTTGTATTTATCAAAGTACTAAAAATACCATAGGTAATAGTGATATACATTATGTATTTAATAAGAATTTTTTTTACTTAATGATGGTCACTGTGCATTGCATTGACAATTAATATTACAATTCGTCTATTGTGTGCTTTAATGAATGTTTGGGTTAGTTAAAGTTAATTAACTTTATGTTATCATATATTATTACTGATTAACTTTCTTATAATTTTGAAACTAGATTAATACTGATTAATTATGATAGTTTCCTTTATAAAACATTAAATAATTGCATGGAATTAAAATCAATTTTCGTTTGATGCCCATGTTTTTATATAAACACACCTTTTTGAATGTAAAATATATTTTCTCAAAAATACTTCAAAGATGTTTAGCTTGGTGTATTTTTTGGAAAGATATATTAAAAAGAAAAAGAAATTAAAAAAAAACATCTTTCAAAAAAATTGCAAACGAATAACAGTGAATAAATAGTTAAATGTATCCTTGTGGAGTTTGTGAAGAAGAGTGTCTTGATGACACAATTCAATGCAGTGAGTGTGAGAAGTGGACACATAGGACATGTGTTCCAATGGAACCCGAAATTCTTAATGCTTGGGCAGATGCCAATCTGAAATTCTTGTGTAAGGAATGTTGCTATGAAGATGGACAGTTCCAACAGACCAAGTCACTGCAAAGGTCAGTATTTTTTTGGGTATTTGAACATTGATAAATGTGCATGTATTTATAACATATATTTTAAAGCCTTATATTGACTTCAAGATGCAGAACAATGACAGCATATAAATTTGGATTTTGTCGAAGGGACATTTACTTAATTAAATTTCAGATATTTTAGAAACTTAATGGAAATTTTGAATGCAAAGTTGAAGGAATGGTCCATCTTAGAAGAATATTAGTTAATATATAAAACACTCCATAACCCTTAACCACTTAATCTCAATTATTGAATAAACTAGTGTCAGGTAACTATTATATTTGAAATAAAACATGTTAAAAATTGTAAATAACTAAATAATTTTGTCAAATATATTTTAATTCCGTCATTTTCTCCAATACTTCAAGAGTGTTAATAATTTAGTTTTCAATTAAATTTGCTTAAAAAACAATGTTTTTTTAATTTTTCAGTTGTCACAAGAACAGTAATAGCTATATTTAAGTTTAAATTAATTAACTTTAATATAAACCTTGTCAAATACCTTTTTATTTCTATACCTTTTATAACTTTGAATAATTGATTATTACTGGGACATTGCCCTTTTTTATTATTGTATTAATTTTTATTGTTTACAAAATGGAAATTATATCAAATATTTTAACAATATTACATTGACAATAGCATTTTATTTAGATATTGAATTGAAATATGTATATATATGAAACATAACAGTATTAAGGGACCGACCATTTAACTTGAAGGGGGGGGTTATGGTTTTTTGTTTTGTTCAGAAAATACCCCCCCCCCCCCAAGTTAAATTGGCCGTTCCCTAAGTTAATTGCATTTAATATTAAAAAAAAGAGTGTTGATAATTTAGTTTTCAATTAAATCATATTGGTTTAATATTGAAAAAAGGTAAAATATGTGTTTACATTTTTGGGAAATTATACCAAATATTTGAACAAATGTATTTTGTCAAGAACATTGTATTTAGGTATTACATTTAGTAAAACACTTATTTATTTGTATAGTTAATTTTAATCAATATAAAGATTAAAATAAAATTTAAGGTTTAAATCCTGCTGTGTATGCAATTAATAAATTACAAAGTAACAGAAGTATTTATCAAGTTGATGTACTTTCTGTTAATTTTAGGGTGGAGTCAGTTATTGGTGGTAATCCAAGAGATGTAAGGGTTGTTACTAGATCAGAAGCATTGCTGCTTAAAACATATGGAGTTGATATACCAAACCCTATTGGAGATGAAGTAGATGGTGAAGTGGATAATGTTTTAGTCTTGAATAAAATTCCCATAAAGATAAAATATTTTCAAAATTTTCATAAATATGTTCAAAATTAACTTATTTTGAGTGTAAAACATTTAAAATTATCTCCTTAATAATAATTTTTAAAAGAATTTTGTTTATGTCATTTTGTATGTAAATATGTTTTTTAAAGGGTGGTGGGTAATGCAGCCAAGATATTTATCTTGCCAGTCACAAGCCTGGATAATGCAGAGTGATCATCATTTTTTTTTTTTTTTTTCATTATAATACGAACAAATATATATGGTATGCTTTATTGAACAAACAATTGTGAAACAAATATTATTATAATATATGGAATGCACACAATATTTACATGAAATGTCACACATATCAACGTTTTCATATGTTCTTATTTCACACTATTCTTTTACACCACCTCTCAAGGTATAGATCAATATATGTATGAAATATTAAATAACAGTAATTTATCATGGGAATGTGCAAAATGTGGTATGCCAAACTTCTCAACCACATTCTTCAACAGCACTATAGAAACATCAAACAGCTTCTTAGCACTAGATGATGAAGAAGGTATTCAAGATTCTATAGGTAAACCATCTCACCAATCTTCGCCTATACATAGACATACATGTACATTTAAGTCAAAGAGTTCCAAAATAGACAGTACATCACCACTCAAGAGTACTTACTATAAACTTCCAATCTATTAAAAATAAGAAACCAGAACTAGATCAAATAATAGAATCAAATAAACCTACAATAATTTTCGGCACAGAAACATGGCTGTCAGATAACATTTCACCATATGAATACTTTGATCCAATCTAAATATACTGTTTATAGTAAAAACAGGAAAGATGGCTATGGGGGAGTTCTAATTGCAATTTCCAATGAATACATAACATCACAAGTCACAGAATTAGACACAAACTGTGAGATAGTTTGGGCAACAATAAAGTCAACGGGAAACAAAACACTATATCTAGGAACCTATTACAGACCACCTTCAGATAAAGGGGAATCATTAGAGCAACTAAATGACTCATTAAGCAGAGTGTGCAGTAAAACAAATGCAAACATATGGTTAAGTGGAGATTTCAATCTAGGCCACATTGACTGGAACATTCCATCAGTTTTACCAAGTAAACCAGATCCATCCCTGCACCAAAACTTACTTGATATATTAAATGACCATAACCTAATACAAGTCATAGACAAACCAACAAGAAACGATCGAACTCTAGATCCTCTGTGTATGTCAAATCCATCTTTCATAAACAGAATTGAAACGTTACCACCTATGGGTGATCATGATATTATCTTCAGTGAAATAAATTTATCACTTCCTAAAATAAAACAAAAGCCTCACAAAGTATATCAGTACAAAAATGCTAACTGGGAAAAAATAGAGCAAGACTTACAAACCACTCACTCACATATGAAAGAAAATCAAAATCATATGGATGTAAATGATCTATGGAATTATTTCAAAAACTCCACTACTGATTCTATAAAGAAAAACATTCCAACAAAATCAATTGGTAATAAAACAACACTACCATGGGTAACACCTCAAATTAAAAAGTTAATAAACAAGAAAAACAAATTATTCAAAAAGAAAACCTCAAACAGTGAACATACTAAAATATACAAAGAAGTTAAATCAAAACTCCAGAAAGAAATGCGTAATTCATACTGGAATTACATTGAAAATATGATTTTTGACCTAGACATAAACGAACCAGACCAACAAAAGTTCAATAAACATCCCAAAAATTTATACTCCTATATAAAAAGCCAGAAAAAAGAAAACACCAGTATAGCACCTCTCAGAAGTGAAGGAGTCTTACATGCAGATCCAACAGAAAAAGCCAATATCTTAAATATGCAATTCCAATCAGCCTTTTCATCAGAAGCGAACACAGAAATTCCAGATAAAGGTCCTAGTACACATCCAATCATGAAAAACATCTCAATATCCAAAAAAGGCATACTGAATCTCATCAACAACATCAACCCCAAAAAAGCTGTAGGTCCAGACAACATCGCTGGTAAAATACTAAAAGAAAATGCTGACATTTGCTCAGACATACTTACCATCATTTACAAAAAATCAGTAGAAACAGGGCAAATTCCAGTTGATTGGAACCATGCAAATGTAACACCAGTATACAAAAAGGGAGACAAACACCACCCAGCAAATTACAGGCCAATATCTCTAACCTGTATTTCCTGCAAACTGCTAGAACATGTAATGGCTAGTAATATGATGGAACACCTGGAATCAAACAACATCTTGTACGAAATGCAACATGGTTTTAGATCGAATAGGTCATGTGAATCACAAATAATATCACTTGCTCACCAACTAGCACAAAACAATGATAAAAACATTCAAACTGATTTAATAATAATGGACTTCGCAAAAGCGTTTGATAAAGTGCCACACAAAAGACTCATCTCCAAGCTAAAAATTTTATGGTATATCTGACCAAATAACAATCTGGATAACATCTTTTCTTGCAAACAGAACACAGACAGTACTTTTAGAAAACACAACATCTGAAAAATTACAGTCACCTCTGGCGTGCCCCAATGAACTGTACTAGGACCCATACTGTTTTTAATATACATAAACGACCTACCAGATTACATCAAACATAGCCAAATAAGACTCTTTGCAGATGAACCTATTAAAACACAAGCAGATTGCATAAAACTACAAGAAGACCTTGAATCAACTGTCAAATGGGAACAGGATTGGCTAATGGCATTTCACCCAGACAAATGTAACATCTTAAGAGTAACAACCAAAAAATCACCACAACATTTTTACTACAACATGCATCTTAGAATCAGTACAATCAGCAAAATATCTGGGAGTCACACTATCAGCAGATTTAAAATGGAACAATCACATTCAACAAATGACGTCCAAAGCAAATACATCTCTTTCATTCATCAGACGCAACCTCCAAATTAATTCAAAATCTGTAAAAGATAGAGCATACCAATCTCTTGTACGACCCAAACTAGAATACTGCTGCTCTGTCTGGGACCCATATACCACCGAAAACATCAATAAAATCGAATAGGTCCAAAGACGAGCAGCAAGATATGCATGCCACAGACACCACAATACTAGCAGCATCACAGAAATGATACACTCACTTGATTGGCCAACACTACAAGAACGACGTCTAAAAACTAGATTACATATATCCTACAAAATAATCAACAACAAAATTGCAGTTCCATATCATAACATCCTAATACCTAGCCAATCCAGAACAAGATCTACCCATTCAAATACCATCAGACAAATACAGTGCAACAAAGACTCATTCAAATGTTCATTCTTCTGCAGAACGGGGTCCGACCTATAATCCGACAGTCCGACAGTCCGATAGTCCGACAAATGCTTTATTTCTTTGAAAGTTAACACTATAACATGTGTAATATGGGGCCAGAAACCGAACCGTTTACTCACCAAAGAAAGGTCCAGAACATCGGAAACACGATATTGTAGACGGACAAACAATTGGCAGGGACACACAAGAACTCAAAAAAACACATATATGAACAACACAGACTCCATAAAAACCTGGATCCAGTCGTGATGAACCGGTAGTGTAAGTATCCCGTATATTTTTTAGTAGCGACTACTTTCAGGCTTTATTCAAGTAGCGTGTAGCCGAGTCCAGCCAAGAAAAGTCACTATTGAAAAGAAAGATAAAATAAATGAATACAAAAAAAGGAAAAGACAAAAAGAAGAGCGTACCAGTGTCCCCCGCCCTTTATCATGGAATATTTATGTTAAAGCAATGTCGACACATCAATAGAGCTGGATACAATAATGTGTGCGAATTGATTGATTGATTGATTGCTTAAGGTCCAGCAAGCAATATTTCAGTCATATTCAGGATGAGAAAAGTTTGTAAACAAAAAATAAGAAAGAGGGGACTCTGGGATGGGTCAACATGGGCAACGACTTAACATGGGAACAGGTTTTTCCGTCTCCTCCGACGACAAGTTGGGCATATTTTTATTCCCCGGGATTCCAACGGGTGACCCTGCTATAGTCGCCTTCTACGACAAGCGCATATATAAAAAGTTACGATTGAAGGAATTGTCCCTAAGTGACCCCTTATATCACGGAAAGAAACAGCATCGGAATATGACAAAATAAACAAATGTGCCATGATACGCCCCCCCCCCCCTTTGTGACAATTAAAAGTCAGTTGCTCAGTAATTAATATGCTGCATTTTTTAAACCAATTAATTGTATGTACCATAAGAAAACTGGCGTTTTCCAAACTGACTAAAATCACACCTCTCACTTGCTCCCCCTTTTATCAATACAATGTATGTCACGACGTGACCTATCAGTAAAGGGGGGAACAAGTGAGGGATGTTATCGTACGAGGCGTGGATGGATGGACGAACAGAAGTATGCCATAATAAGCCCGTATTTTGACGGGCGTATAAAAATGAATGGCCCATATCCTGAAATTACGAATATATCATCTTTGGCCAAATTAATTTTCAAAACTTTCATCAGTTTAAAGCATTTGTCGGACTATCGGACTGTCGGACTATCGGATTATAGCTACAGCCCCCTGCAGAATTATCAAAGATTGGAATAAAGTACCAGAATATATTACAAACAGTACCTCTACAGAATTTTTTAGGGAGAGACTGACACATGATGTCCTCCTTAAAACATTTCCACACCTGATCTAATAGGCTACAACATGTTTTTATCTTATACTACATAAAAAGAAAAGAAAAATTGTAAAAAAAATTAAAATTAATTAAAAATTGTAAAAAATGAAAATTAATAAAAAATTGTCATGCCAGGCATGCGCCGGAAAGTAACCTTCATCAAGTTGAAGTTTTTCCGTATTGAAAGAAGAAGAAGAACACACTTAACTAATGAAGATCTTCTTAACATAAAGCGCAAAGGTGATCCTGAAGTCTCGTACCCTCTCTCGTACAATGTATGTCCGATACCACTGAAACCCGGAACCCGTGTGTAATAAAAGTCATTTTGTTAGCTTGTTTTACTTTTATTGATATTTTTTAATTTATTAAATCTCTTCTGACATGCTGACAAGAATTTTTGTTTCTACGCGGAAGTTAACTTTTGAGATTTCGTAAGGAACGATAACACGAATAAAGGAACGACAGCGAAATTGAATGAGACTAGATTCGGCCCTAAAAAAAGTCGTCCCCAATATATCTTGGCCCAAATAATCTCGACACTTTTTGATGCACTGGATGATCGTGAAATTGCCAGATAATTTTCAGATGCGCGAGCATTCATGGCTGTGCCGGTTTCATATTATACTATAACGAAGAAGAAGAATAAATCTGTTGGAATATTCCAGACAAATTTTACAAAGAAATTCAAAGAAGAAAACGCTACACATGGGGTTGAAAATTAAAAAGGTAAAATTTGGATGTCATACCCTTTTAAATCCCTTTTATCTCGGAAACCATGATAAATATGTCATATCTGTTTCATTAATGCAGGCAGTACATTTCATGTGAAATTAAAAGAATAAAAAAATTGCGTTTTGGTCCCGTTTTCAACGCCTCGTTTCTTGAAACCGTTAAGACCAATATAAAATATATTGGCATATTACATAAATTCATCACAATTGGTAGAAAAATAAACGCTCATCATGCAAGAAACATTTTAGTAACTATGTTTGATGATGGGAGGGACTAGAATCCCCATATATAAGGATGGTTGTGCTTATATTCCATAAAGATCAGTGGAAAAGAATTTAAGATACTGTGGTAAAACAGTGTGTCTACAGACAGGAAACGATCATGACGACATACCCACACCATATATATTACAATCACAAAGACGTTTTGTTGCTTCATGATAAAATCACAATTTCATTCAACGTTTCGGTTTTCTGTCAGAACTTTCAGTTAGCTTAAAAATATTATCTAAAACAAACTAAAATAGGCACGACTCTCCTTTCCGGTTGCGTCTTCTCTAGCGACAGCAATGACCTCTGTTTCACTTCCATTTAGCTTCAGAAAAAGTTTACCAGCTTGTGGGGAATCGCGCGTAAGAAGAATGCTATATGTTCCAATTAACTGACACATCTCATCGGTTGTATATTCGGGGTTCTTATCTTCACTTGCATACATTTCTAAATGTACCACCTTTTGGTCATCGTGGAGAGGAAAATAATCATGTTCTTTTCCAAATTCTCCCAACCTCAATGTTTGTCCGATTTCAATATGTTTATCAAAGATATCATCGACCATACATTGTCCACGCCTTCCTTTAACTGCTGATATTTTGGTCTTGAGATGTTTGTCTGGATCATATGGCGACTCCGTACGTGTATCGTGATACTCGTTCAGTAATGGAGTGTGGTTGCAATCCATATAAAACAGCCCCTTTTAAAACAGCCAGACCAGGATCACGGGGAACAATTACACTTAGGTGTGGAAACTTATCCTTTATGGCACCTATCAGCAGCGGTGAATCAGAATATCCACCAACAGCTAGAAGTGTACTGATGTTAGCTATTTCTGGTTTATTAAATAGTTTTTCTAAGACTCTTAGAACATTTTCAATATAATAATCAAAAAATGTTCTATAAAGTTGATTGTTTATTCTAAGTTTGTTATTGGCCACGATAACTTTTTTGTTAAATACAGTATTTGTTAATGCTTCAGTAAGAGTTTCTCCCGTGTGCTCCTTGAAGGTATCTAACCAAATTATTGGAACACGTAGTGTTGTCATACCTTTATCATTGGATGCATCTTTGTATGTAAAAGACGTTTTCTTCTGCTCAAATGTTGACATCAACTCAAAATACTCTGACGGGTGTTTTGTTCGAATCTCTTGTATAACAGGACCACCAAATAACCGTCCTAAAAATTTGAAGAATTCTTGATTGACTGTATTTCTTCCGTAATGTCCGCCACAAGCCTGATGGATTTCTTTTAAAGTATCTGGACCAGTCACTTCGTGGACGGTAATGTCTGTCGTTCCTCCTAGACAACAAAAATAAGAAATGTTGGATGATACCAGAAGTCGTAAATTGCAGAACAAACAATACAATGGCCGACAAAAAAGTACAAAATTACAAACAATGATCTACAAAACACTACACAGAAGTCTATAATTTGAGCGATAACAATCCCCACTCAAATACAGTGCACTGCAGAAGAGGGAAGCAGTTCCTGCTCTAGCAGAGGAACACGAACATCATGTGATGATATTATCAAACTTAATATATTCATGATATTCTACTAACTCTTGTAGAACTAACTAAATGTATGTTGTTTATTGTGTATCATCTTTCGACTCTTCTGACATATATATTTCAAAACGCATTGCAACATGACCGGTGGCACTAGTGGAGCAGGAACTACTTATCTTCTAGAGCACCGAGTTCCCTCCTTGTTTTTAGTTCGTGTTGCTAAATCTCTAGTTTTCTGTGTGTTTGCCCTTTATTTTACTTTGGCCATTGTTTGTTCTTCTTCAATTTGCAGTCTCTGATTACATCTTTGATATCTTTAAACTTTTCTTGTAACATTTTGCATGATGATGAAAATTAGTCATTGAGAATTTCCACAGTCAAACAGATATATTACTGAACATAAAAAAATGTTCCTCTTAAAACAAGGTCGGACACATTATCCTCCCTCCAACCAACCAGTCTTGATTTTTTCCCTTACTGTTTTGCGTGCTAACAGCGACGAGCCAATACACATTTCATAGTTTTGTATTTACTACGATCTACTGCACATGAGGAGAGCACTACAACCATTATACTATCGACTTTTCACGGTTGACGTAAAAAATCAGCTATCGTGACTACAGCTGACTGTAAGAGGAGATAATATACAATTACGGCCCTCTGTGCAGGGAAACATCCAAATTTGAGGGCTTGCCCGAGGGAAAACAATCCCCTGAGGGTTGACAAATCTGGATGTTTCCCTACACAGAGGGCCGTAATTGTTTTATTATATTTTTGCCAATGTTTTGTAGGTTATCTCCCTTGTGGGGGAAAATTGGGTTGTTCGGCGGGGGAAAATAGGTGTTACTGATGACACTACTTACACCATGGTGTATGTCAGATCAAAATCTATCATATAGATTAAAATATAATAATATGCAATATTATTTGGGAACATGTTATCTTTAATCTGAAAGGTCCAAATGGGGCCGTAGCTATAATCCGACAGTCCGATAGTCCGACAGTCCGATAGTCCGACGGTTCGATAGTCCGACAGTCCGACGGTCCGACAGTCCGATAGTCCGACAAATGCTTTAAACTGATGAAAGTTTTGAAAAATAATTTGGCCAAAAATGATATATTCGTAATTTCAGGATATGGGCCGTTCATTTTTATACGCCCGTCAAAATACGGGCTTATTATGGCATACCGCTGTTCGTTCGTCCGTCCACGTCTCGTACGATAACATCTCTCACTTGTTCCCCCTTTTACTGATAGGTCACGTCGTGACATACATTGTATTGATAAAAGGGGGAGCAAGTGAGAGGTGTGATTTCAGTCAGTTTGGAAAACGCCAGTTTTCATATGGTATATACAATTAATACGCTGTGCAACTGGCCTTCAATTGTCACATGTCAAAGGTGGGGGGGGGGGGGGGTGTATCATGGTTTGTTTATTTTGTCATATTCCGATGCTGTTTCTTTCCGTGATATAAGGGGTCACTTAGGGACAATTCCTTCAATCGTAACTTTTTATATATGCGCTTGTCGTAGAAGGCGACTATAGCAGGGTCACCCGTCGGAATCCCGGGGAATAAAAATAAGACCAACTTGTCGTCGGAAGAAACAGAAAAACAAGTTTCCGTGTTAAATGGTTGCCCATGTTGATCCATCCCAGAGTCCTCTCTTTCTGATTTTTTGTTTACAAACTTTTCACATCCTGAATATGACTGAAATATTGCTTGCTGGACATCAATCAATCAATCTTTCAATCAATCAATCAATCAATCAATCAATCAATCAATCAATCAATCAATCAATCAATCAATCAATCAATCAATCAATCAATCAATCAATCAATCAATCAATCAATCAATCAATCAATCAATCAATCAATCAATCAATCAATCAATCAATCAATCAATCAATCCGCACACATTATTGTATCCAGCTCTATTGATGTGTCGACATTGCTTTTTAACATAAATATTCAATGATAAAGGGCGAGAGACACTGGTACGCTCTTCTTTTTATCTTTTCCTTTTTATTTGTATTTTTTTTTTGTTTGTATTCATTTATTTCATCTTTCTTTTCAATAGTGACTTTTTTGGCTGGACTCGGCTACACGCTACTTGAATAAAGCCTGAAGTAGTCGCTACTAAAAGATATACGGGATACTTACACTACCGGTTCATCACGACATGATCCAGGTTTTTATGGAGTCCGTGTTGTTCATATATGTGGTTTTTTGAGTTCTTGTGTGGCCATGCCAATTGTTTGTCCGTCTATGATATCGTGTTTCCGATGTTCTGGACTTTTCTTTGGTGAGTAAACGGTTCAGTTTCTGGCCCCATATTACACATGTTATAGTGTTAACTTTCAAAGAAATAAAGCATTTGTCGGACTATTGGACTGTCGGACTATCGGACCGTCGGACTATCGGACTGTCGGACTATCGGACTGTCGGATTATAGGTCGGACTCCGGTCCAAATAGATCTCAAATTTAAAACAAGTAATATACCTCCATGATCGAATACGATATACTTTGAGCCTTTTTGCATGGCAGATATCTTTCTTTCACCATCTCCTGTTGATTCCACGGAGACTGGAACATTTCTACAGTATAGAGATGCTGCCTCTGGTTCTAAAGCTAGCGTCAGCTGATCCTCGGAAATCCCAGCCTGCAACGGAAAACAAATATGGATAATTAATAATATAGACCAATTAATAAATTGAGAAATGCTCAAGAAAATGAAATTATATTTCAGAAGAGTTGTTTGATTTTCATTGGTTTACTGAAATAAAACAAAGATATAAATATATATATATATATATGTGTGTGTGTGTCATCCATATACACATTTATGTTCCTCCTACTAAAAGATGAGACATCATATATGAGTGTTGTGTTTCGGACAGCGGCCTCGACGTACACAATTGTGATGTTTTATATTTACATTTCATCATCCACTTCCATCATCCATTTTTTAGCTACTGCAATTTAACGTTTCAAATCAAATATGTATGTCACATGACTTCTAAAGACTTTTTTGCATATGCTACTAGCTTTGTATATCAGATATTCTTCCAATAAGAAGACCACCCGAGGCTGCATCTCTTTCCTGATTAAAACAGTTTGTAATTTTAAATTCTTAACTAGAATGAAATAGTTTCTCTGGATTGTCCATTTCTGATTGCCTCTTCAGTGTTCTCTAACGTTTATGTTTTATGGCAGAGAATCGTCCTAGTTTCATTCAAGCTCATGGATCAGAGATTGTAAAATATGTTATATAGTTGTAAACATATATCTATTTGCACTAATACATCCGTATGGGGTGGTTTCATGGTCGTGCTCGTATGATAGTTGGACTTACAATTACCTGTGAAATCAGTGCCTATTACCACTAATGTTGGGAGTTCGAATTTCGCACAAGCGAGGTGTACTCGATACAACATAATATGATAAAGTTTGTCAGTGATTTGCGGCAGGTCGGTGGTTTTCTCCAGGTACTCCGATTTCTTCTCCACCAATAAAACTGATAGTCACGACATAACTGAAATATTGTTGAAAGTGGCGTTAGACACTATAACCCTAGCAATCCGTATGGGCCCAGAAGAATAAACTGTATTACACTAACATGGTGGAAATAATATAAAATGTATGACGACGGTTATTCCAGAAACGAGTTGTGTGCACTAAATTAGATATCTACATTTGTATTACTATCACTGGATTGATGCCTCTACTGGTGGACTATTAGTCCCCGGGGGTATCATCTGCCCAGTGGTCAATGCTTCGATAATGACATGGTTATTATTATTGAAAATTAGAGCTTCTGAATATTACAATTAACAGGTGACTTTAGCCGATTGTGGCTATCCTGTTTAGGTTTTCCTCCCTCAGGTGACTTTAGCCGATTGTGGCTATCCTGTTTAGGTTTTCCTCCCTCAGGTGACTTTAGCCGATTGTGGCTATCCTGTTTAGGTTCTCCTCCCTCAGGTGACTTTAGCCGATTGTGGCTATCCTGTTTAGGTTCTCCTCCCTCAGGTGACTTTAACCGATTGTGGCTATCCAGTTTAGGTTCTCCTCCCTCAGGTGACCTTAGCCGATTGTGGCTATCCTGTTTATAGGTTCCCCTCCCTCAGGTGACCTTAGCCGATTGTGGCTATCCTGTTTATAGGTTCTCCTCCCTCAGGTGACCTTAGCCGATTGTGGCTATCCTGTTTAAGTTCTCCTCCCTCAGGTGAATTTAGCCGATTGTGGCTATCCTGTTTAGGTTCTCCTCCCTCAGGTGACCTTAGCCGATTGTGGCTCTCCTGTTTAGGTTCTCCTTCCTCTGGTGACCTTAGCCGATTGTGGCTATCCTGTTTAGGTTCTCCTCCATCAGGTGACTTTAACCGATTGTGGCTATCCTGTTTAGGTTCTCCTCCCTCAGGTGACTTTAGCCGATTATGCATATCCTGTTTAGGTTCTTCTCCCTCAGGTGACTTTAGTCGATTGTGGCTATCCTGTTTAGGTTCTCCTCCCTCAGGTGACTTTAGCCGATTGTGGCTATCCTGTTTAGGTTCTCCTCCATCAGGTGACTTTAACCGATGGTGGCTATCCTGTTTAGGTTCTTCTCTCTCAGGTGACTTTAGCCGATTATGGATATCCTGTTCAGGTTCTTCTCCCTCAGGTGACTTTAGCCAATTGTGGCTATCCCGTTTAGGTTCTCCTACCTCAGGTGACTTTAGCCGATTGTGGCTATCCTGTTTAGGTTCTCCTTCCTCAGGTGACTTTAGCCGATTGTGGCTATCCTGTTTAGGTTCTACTCCCTCAGGTGACTTTAGCCGATTGTGGCTATCCTGTTTAGGTTCTCCTCCTCAGGTGACTTTAGCCGATTGTAGCTATCCTGTTTAGGTTCTCCACCCTCAGGTGACTTTAGCCGATTGTGGCTATCCTGTTTAGGTTCTCCTCCCTCAGGTGACTTTAGCCGATTATGGATATCCTGTTTAGGTTCTTCTCCCTCAGGTGACTTTAGCCGATTGTGGCTATCCTGTTTAGGTTCTTCTCCCTCAGGTGACTTTAGCCGATTGTGGCTATCCTGTTTAGGTTCTCCTCCCTCAGATGACATTAGCCGATTGTGGCTATCCTGTTTAGGTTCTCCTCTTCAGGTGACTTTAGTCGATTGTGGCTATCCTGTTTAGTTTCTCCTCCCTCAGGTGACTTTAGCCGAATATGGATATCCTGTTTTGGTTCTTCTCCCTCAGGTGACTTTAGCCGATTGTGGCTATCCTGTTTAGGTTCTCCTCCCTCAGGTGACTTAAACTGATTGTGGCTATCCTGTTTAGGTTCTCCTCCCTCAGGTGACTTTAGCCGATTGTGGCTATCCTGTGTGGGTTCTCCTCCCTCAGGTGACTTTAACCGATTGTGGCTATCCTGTTTAAGTTCTCCTCCCTCAGGTGAATTTAGCAGATTGTGGCTATCCAGTTTAGGTTATCATCCCTCAGGTGACTTTAACCGATTGTGGCCATCCTGTTTAGGCTCTCCTCCCTCAGGTGACCATAGCCGATTGTGGCTATCCTGTTTAGGTTCTCCTTCCTCAGGTGACCTTAGCCGATTGTGGCTATCCTGTTTAGGTTCTCCTCCATCAGGTGACTTTAACCGATGGTGGCTATACTGTTTAGGTTCTTCTCCCTCAGGTGACTTTGGCCGATTATGGATATCCTGTTCAGGTTCTTCTCCCTCAGGTGACTTTAGCCGATTGTGGCTATCCTGTTTAGGTTCTCCTCCCTCAGGTGACTTTAGCCGATTGTGGCTATCCTGTTTAGGTTCTACTCCCTCGGGTGACTTTAGCCGATTGTGGCTATCCTGTTTAGGTTCTCCTCCTCAGGTGACCTTAGCCGATTGTGGCTATCCTGTTTAGGTTCTTCTCTCTCAGGTGACTTTAGCCGATTATGGATATGCTGTTCAGGTTCGTCTTCCTCAGGTGACTTTAGCCGATTGTGGCTATCCCGTTTAGGTTCTCCTCCATCAGGTGACTTTAGCCGATTGTGGCTATCCTGTTTAGGTTCTCCTCCCTCAGATGACTTTAGCCGATTGTGGCTATCCTGTTTAGGTTCTACTCCCTCAGGTGACTTTAGCCGATTGTGGCTATCCTGTTTAGGTTCTCCTCCTCAGGTGACTTTAGCCGATTGTAGCTATCCTGTTTAGGTTCTCCACCCTCAGGTGACTTTAGCCGATTGTGGCTATCCTGTTTAGGTTCTCCTCCCTCATGTGACTTTAGCCGATTATGGATATCCTGTTTAGGTTCTTCCCCCTCAGGTGACTTTAGCCGATTGTGGCTATCCTGTTTAGGTTCTCCTCCCTCAGGTGATTTTAGCCGATTGTGGCTATCCTGTTTAGGTTCTCCTTCTTCAGGTGACTTTAGCCGATTGTGGTTATCCTGTTTAGGTTCTCCTTCCTCAGGTGACTTTAGCCGATTGTGGCTATCCTGTTTAGGTTCTCCTCCTCAGGTGACTTTAGCCGATTGTGGCTATCCTGTTTAGGTTCTCCTCCATCAGGTGACTTTAACTGATTGTGGCTATCCTTTTAGGTTCTCCTCCCTCAGGTGACTTTATCCGATTGTGGCTATCCTGTGTAGGTTCTCCTCCCTCAGGTGACTTTAACCGATTGTGGCTATCCTGTTTAAGTTCTCCTCCCTCAGGTGACTTTAACTGATTGTGGCTATCCTGTTTAGGTTCTCCTCCCTCAGGTGACCTTAGCCGATTGTGGCTATCCAGTTTAGGTTATCATCCCTCAGGTGACTTTAACCGATTGTGGCTATCCTGTTTAGGTTCTACTCCCTCGGGTGACTTTAGCCGATTGTGGCTATCCTGTTTAGGTTCTCCTCCTCAGGTGACCTTAGCCGATTATGGCTATCCTGTTTAGGTTCTACTCCCTCGGGTGACTTTAGCCGATTGTGGCTATCCTGTTTAGGTTCTCCTCCTCAGGTGACCTTAGCCGATTGTAGCTATCCTGTTTAGGTTCTCCTCCCTCAGGTGACTTTAGCCGATTGTGGCTATCCTGTTTAGGCTCTCCTCCCTCAGGTGACCATAGCCGATTGTGGCTATCCTGTTTAGGTTCTCCTTCCGCAGGTGACCGTAGCCGATTGTGGCTATCCTGTTTAGGTTCTCCTCCATCAGGTGACTTTAACCGATGGTGGCTATCCTGTTTAGGTTCTTCTCTCTCAGGTGACTTTAGCCGATTATGGATATCCTGTTCAGGTTCGTCTCCCTCAGGTGACTTTAGCCGATTGTGGCTATCCCGTTTAGGTTCTCCTCCATCAGGTGACTTTAGCCGATTGTAGCTATCCTGTTTAGGTTCTCCACCCTTAGGTGACTTTAGCCGATTGTGGCTATCCTGTTTAGGTTCTCCTCCCTCATGTGACTTTAACCGATTATGGATATCCTGTTTAGGTTCTTCCCCCTCAGTTCTTCCCCCTCAGGTGACTTTAGCCGATTGTGGCTATCCTGTTTAGGTTCTCCTCCCTCAGGTGACTTTAGCCGATTGTGGCTATCATGTTTAGGTTCTCCTCCTTCAGGTGACATTAGCCGATTGTGGTTATCCTGTTTAGGTTCTCCTTCCTCAGGTGACTTTATCCGATTGTGGCTATCCTGTGTAGGTTCTCCTCCCTCAGGTGACTTTAACCGATTGTGGCTATCCTGTTTAAGTTCTCCCTCAGGTGACTTTAGCTGATTGTGGCTATCCTGTTTAGGTTCTCCTCCCTCAGGTGACCTTAGCAGATTGTGGCTATCCTGTTTAGGTTCTCCTCCCTCAGGTGAATTTAACGATTGTGGCTGTCCAGTTTAGGTTATCATCCCTCAGGTGACTTTAACCGATTGTGGCTATCCTGTTTAGGCTCTCCTCCCTCAGGTGACTTTAGCCGATTGTGGCTATCCTGTTTAGGTTCTCCTCCATCAGGTGACTTTAACCGATGGTGGCTATTCTGTTTAGGTTCTTCTCCCTCAGGTGACTTTAGCCGATTGTGGCTATCCTGTTTAGGTTCTCCTCCATCAGGTGACTTTAACTGATTGTGGCTATCCTGTTTAGGTTCTCCTCCCTCAGGTGACTTTATCCGATTGTGGCTATCCTGTGTAGGTTCTCCTCCCTCAGGTGACTTTAACCGATTGTGGCTATCCTGTTTAAGTTTTCCTCCCTCAGGTGACTTTAACTGATTGTGGCTATCCTGTTTAGGTTCTCCTCCCTCAGGTGACCTTAGCCGATTGTGGCTATCCTGTTTAGGTTTTCCTCCCTCAGGTGACTTTAACCGATTGTGGCTATCCTGTTTAGGCTCTCCTCCCTCAGGTGACCATAGCCGATTGTGGCTATCCTGTTTAGGTTCTCCTTCTGCAGGTGACCTTAGCCGATTGTGGCTATCCTGTTTAGGTTCTCCTCCATCAGGTGACTTTAACCGATGGGGGCTATCCTGTTTAGGTTCTTCTCTCTCAGGTGACTTTGGCCGATTATGGATATCCTGTTCAGGTTCTTCTCCCTCAGGTGACTTTAGCCGATTGTGGCTATTCTGTTTAGGTTCTCCTCCCTCAGGTGACTTTAGCCGATTGTGGCTATCCTGTTTAGGTTCTCCTCCCTCAGGTGACTTTAGCCGATTGTGGCTATCCTGTTTAGGTTCTACTCCCACAGGTGACTTTAGCCGATTGTGGCTATCCTGTTTAGGTTCTCCTCCTCAGGTGACCTTAGCCGATTGTAGCTATCCTGTTTAGGTTCTCCTCCCTCAGGTGACTTTAGCCGATTGTGGCTATCCTGTTTAGGCTCTCCTCCCTCAGGTGACCATAGCCGATTGTGGCTATCCTGTTTAGGTTCTCCTTCCGCAGGTGACCTTAGCCGATTGTGGCTATCCTGTTTAGGTTCTCCTCCATCAGGTGACTTTAACCGATGGTGTCTATCCTGTTTAGGTTCTTCTCTCTCAGGTGACTTTAGCCGATTGTGGCTATCCTGTTTAGGTTCTCCACCATCAGGTGACTTTAACCGATTGTGGCTATCCTGTTTAGGTTCTCCTCCCTCAGGTGACTTTAGCCGATTGTGGCTATCCTGTTTAGGTTCTACTCCCTCAGGTGACTTTATCCGATTGTGGCTATCCTGTTTAGGTTCTCCTCCTCAGGTGACTTTAGCCGATTGTAGCTATCCTGTTTAGGTTCTCCACCCTCAGGTGACTTTAGCCGATTGTGGCTATCCTGTTTAGGTTCTCCTCCCTCATGTGACTTTAGCCGATTATGGTATCCTGTTTAGGTTCTCCTCCCTCAGGTGACTTTAACCGATTGTGGCTATCCTGTTTAGGTTCTCCTCCCTCAGGTGACTTTAGCCGATTGTGGCTATCCTGTTTAGGTTCTCCTCCCTCAGGTGACTTTAGCCGATTATGGATATCCTGTTTAGGTTCTTCTCCCTCAGGTGACTTTAGCCGATTGTGGCTATCCTGTTTAAGTTCTCCTCCCTCAGGTGACCTTAGCCAATTGTGGCTATCCTGATTCAGTTCTCCTCCCTCAGGTGACTTTAACCGATTGTGGCTATCCTGTTTAGGTTCTCCTCCTTCAGGTGACTTTAACCGATTGTGGCTATCCTGTTTAGGTTATCATCCCTCAGGTGACTTTAACCGATTGTGGCTATCCTGTTTAGGCTCTCCTCCCTCAGGTGACCTTAGTCGATAGTGGCTATCCTGTTTAGGTTCTCCTTCCGCAGGTGACCTTAGCTGATTGTGGCTATCCTGTTTAGGTTCTCCTCCATCAGGTGACTTTAACCGATTGTGGCTATCCTGTTAGGTTCTTCTCTCTCAGGTGACTTTAGCCGATTATGGATATCCTGTTTAGGCTCTTCTCCCTCAGGTGACTTTAGCCGATTGTGGCTATCCTGTTTAGGTTCTCCTCCTCAGGTGACTTTAGCCGATTGTGGCTATCCTGTTTAGGTTCTCCTCCCTCAGGTGACTTTAACCGATTGTGGCTATCCTGTTTAGGTTCTCCTCCCTCAGGTGACTTTAACCGATTGTGGCTATCCTGTTTAGGTTCTCCTCCCTCAGGTGACTTTAGTCGATTGTGGTTATCCTGTTTAGGTTCTCCTCCCTCAGGTGACTTTAACCGATTGTGCCTATCCTGTTTAGGTTCTCCTCCCTCAGGTGACCTTAGCCGATTGTGGCTATCCTGTTTATAGGTTCTCCTCCCTCAGGTGACTTTAGCCGATTGTGGCTATCCTGTTTAGGTTCTCCTTCCTCAGGTGACCTTAGCCGATTGTGGCTATCCTGTTTAGGTTCTTCTGCATCAGGTGACTTTAGCCGATTGTGGCTATCCTGTTTAGATTCTCCTCCCTCAGGTGACTTTAGCCGATTATGGATATCCTGTTTTGGTTCTTTTCCCTCAGGTGACTTTAGCCGATAGTGGCTATCCTGTATAGGTTCTCCTCCCTCAGGTGACTTTAACCGATTGTGGCTATCCTGTTTAGGTTCTCCTCCCTCAGGTGACTTTAACCGATTGTGGCTATCCTGTTTAGGTTCTCCTCCCTTAGGTGACTTTAACCGATTGTGGCTATCCTGTTTAAGTTCTCCTCCCTCAGGGGACCTTTGGCGATTGTGGCTATCCTGTTTATAGGTTCTCCTCCCTCAGGTGACCTCAGCCGATTATGGCTATCCTGATTCAGTTCTCCTCCCTCAGGTGACTTTAACCGATTGTGGCTATCCTGTTTAGGTTCTCCTCCCTCAGGTGACTTTAGCCGATTGTGGCTATCCTGTTTAGGTTCTCCTCCCTCAGGTGACTTTAGCCGATTGTGGTTATCCTGTTTAGGTTCTCCTTCCTCAGGTGACTTTAGCCGATTGTGGCTATCCTGTTTAGGTTCTCCTCCTCAGGTGACTTTAGCTGATTGTGGCTATCCTGTTTAGGTTCTCCTCCTTCAGGTGACTTTAGCCGATTATGGATATCCTGTTTAGGTTCTTCCCCCTAAGGTGACTTTAGCCGATTGTGGCTATCCTGTTTAGGTTCTCCTCCCTCAGGTGACTTTAGCCGATTGTGGCTATCCTGTTTAGGTTCTCCTCCCTCAGGTGACTTTAGCCGATTGTGGTTATCCTGTTTAGGTTCTCCTTCCTCAGGTGACTTTAGCCGATTGTGGCTATCCTGTTTAGGTTCTCCTCCTCAGGTGACTTTAGCTGATTGTGGTTATCCTGTTTAGGGTCTCCTCCTTCAGGTGACTTTAGCCGATTGTGGCTATCCTGTTTAGGTTCTCCTCCCTCAGGTGACTTTAGCCGATTGTGGCTATCCTGTTTAGGTTCTACTCCCTCAGGTGACTTTAGCCGATTTTGGCTATCCTGTTTAGGTTCTCCTCCTCAGGTGACTTTAGCCGATTGTAGCTATCCTGTTTAGGTTCTCCTCCCTCAGGTGACTTTAGCCGATTGTGGCTATCCTGTTTAGGTTCTCTTCCTCAGGTGACTTTAGCCGATTGTGGCTATCCTGTTTAGGTTCTCCTCCCTCAGGTGACTTTAACCGATTGTGGCTATCCTGTTTAGGTTCTCCTCCCTCAGGTGACTTTAGTCGATTGTGGTTATCCTGTTTAGGTTCTCCTCCCTCAGGTGACTTTAACCAATTGTGGCTATCCTGTTTAGGTTCTCCTCCCTCAGGTGACCTTAGCCGATTGTGGCTATCCTGTTTATAGGTTCTCCTCCCTCAGGTGACTTTAGCCGATTGTGGCTATCCTGTTTAGGTTCTTCTTCCTCAGGTGTCCTTAGACGATTTTGGCTATCCTGTTTAGGTTCTTCTCCATCAGGTAACTTTAACCGATTGTGGCTATCCTGTTTAGGTTTTCCTCCCTCAGGTGACTTTAGCCGATTATGGATACCCTGTTTAGGTTCTTCTCCCTCAGGTGACTTTAGCCGATTGTGGCTATCCTGTTTAGGTTCTCCTCCCTCAGGTGACATTAGCCGATTGTGGCTATCCTGTTTAGGTTCTCCTCCTCAGGTGACTTTAGTCGATTGTGGCTATCCTGTTTAGGTTCTCCTCCCTCAGGTGACTTTAGCCGATTGTGGCTATCCTGTTTAGATTCTCTTCCCTCAGGTGACTTTAGCCGATTATGGATATCCTGTTTTGGTTCTTTTTCCTCAGGTGACTTTAGCCGATAGTGGCTATCCTGTATAGGTTCTCCTCCCTCAGGTGACTTTAACCGATTGTGGCTATCCTGTTTAGGTTCTCCTCCCTCAGGTGACTTTAACCGATTGTGGCTATCCTGTTTAGGTTCTCCTCCCTCAGGTGACTTTAGCCGATTGTGGCTATCCTGTTTAGGTTCTCTTCCTCAGGTGACTTTAGCCGATTGTGGCTATCCTGTTTAGGTTCTCCTCCCTCAGGTGACTTTAACCGATTGTGGCTATCCTGTTTAGGTTCTCCTCCCTCAGGTGACTTTAGTCGATTGTGGTTATCCTGTTTAGGTTCTCCTCCCTCAGGTGACTTTAACCAATTGTGGCTATCCTGTTTAGGTTCTCCTCCCTCAGGTGACCTTAGCCGATTGTGGCTATCCTGTTTATAGGTTCTCCTCCCTCAGGTGACTTTAGCCGATTGTGGCTATCCTGTTTAGGTTCTTCTTCCTCAGGTGTCCTTAGACGATTTTGGCTATCCTGTTTAGGTTCTTCTCCATCAGGTAACTTTAACCGATTGTGGCTATCCTGTTTAGGTTTTCCTCCCTCAGGTGACTTTAGCCGATTATGGATACCCTGTTTAGGTTCTTCTCCCTCAGGTGACTTTAGCCGATTGTGGCTATCCTGTTTAGGTTCTCCTCCCTCAGGTGACATTAGCCGATTGTGGCTATCCTGTTTAGGTTCTCCTCCTCAGGTGACTTTAGTCGATTGTGGCTATCCTGTTTAGGTTCTCCTCCCTCAGGTGACTTTAGCCGATTGTGGCTATCCTGTTTAGATTCTCTTCCCTCAGGTGACTTTAGCCGATTATGGATATCCTGTTTTGGTTCTTTTTCCTCAGGTGACTTTAGCCGATAGTGGCTATCCTGTATAGGTTCTCCTCCCTCAGGTGACTTTAACCGATTGTGGCTATCCTGTTTAGGTTCTCCTCCCTCAGGTGACTTTAACCGATTGTGGCTATCCTGTTTAGGTTCTCCTACCTCAGGTGACTTTAGCCGATTATGGATATCCTGTTTAGGTTCTTCTCCCTCAGGTGACTTTAGCCGATTGTGGCTATCCTGTTTAGGTTCTCCTTATTTAGGTGACTTTAGCCGATTGTGGCTATCCTGTTTAGGTTCTCCTCCCTCAGGTGATATTAGCCGATTGTGGCTATCCTGTTTAGGTTCTCCTCCTCAGGTGACTTTAGTCGATTGTGGCTATCCTGTTTAGGTTCTGCTCCCTCAGGTGACTTTAGCCGATTGTGGCTATCCTGTTTAGGTTCTCCTCCATCAGATGACTTTAGCCGATTATGGATATCCTGTTTTGGTTCTTTTACCTCAGGTGACTTTAGCCGATTGTGGCTATCCTGTTTAGGTTCTCCTCCCTCAGGTGACTTTAGCCGATTGTGGCTATCCTGTTTAGGTTCTCCTTCCTCAGGGGACTTTAGTTGATTGTGGCTATCCTGTTTAGGTTCTCCTCCTCAGGTGACTTTAGCCGATTGTGGCTATCCTGTTTAGGTTCTCCTCCCTCATGTGACTTTAACCGATTGTGGCTATCCTGTTTAGGTTCTCCTCCTTCAGGTGACTTTAGTCGATTGTGGTTATCCTGTTTAGGTTATCCTCCCTCAGGTGACTTTAGCCGATTGTGGCTATCCTGTTTAGATTCTCCTCCCTCAGGTGACTTTAGCCGATTATGGATATCCTGTTTTGGTTCTTTTCCCTCAGGTGACTTTAGCCGATAGTGGCTATCCTGTATAGGTTCTCCTCCCTCAGGTGACTTTAACCGATTGTGGCTATCCTGTTTAGGTTCTCCTACCTCAGGTGACTTTAGCCGATTATGGATATCCTGTTTAGGTTCTTCTCCCTCAGGTGACTTTAGCCGATTGTGGCTATCCTGTTTAGGTTGTCCTTCCTTAGGTGACTTTAGCCGATTGTGGCTATCCTGTTTAGGTTCTCCTCCCTCAGGTGATATTAGCCGATTGTGGCTATCCTGTTTAGGTTCTCCTCCTCAGGTGACTTTAGTCGATTGTGGCTATCCTGTTTAGGTTCTGCTCCCTCAGGTGACTTTAGCCGATTGTGGCTATCCCGTTTAGGTTCTCCTCCCTCAGATGACTTTAGCCGATTATGGATATCCTGTTTTGGTTCTTTTTCCTCAGGTGACTTTAGCCGATTGTGGCTATCCTGTTTAGGTTCTCCTCCCTCAGGTGACTTTAACCGATTGTGGCTATCCTGTTTAGGTTCTCCTCCCTCAGGTGACTTTAACCGATTGTGACTATCCTGTTTAGGTTCTCCTCCCTCAGGTGACTTTAACCTATTGTGGCTATCCTGTTTAAGTTCTCCTCCCTCAGGGGACCTTTCGCGATTGTGGCTATCCTGTTTATAGGTTCTCCTCCCTCAGGTGACCTTTGCCGATTATGGCTATCCTGATTCAGTTCTCCTCCCTCAGGCGACTTTAACCGATTGTGGCTATCCTGTTGAGGTTCTCCTCCCTCAGGTGACTTTAGCCGATTGTGGCTATCCTGTTTAGGTTCTCCTCCCTCAGGTGACTTTAGCCGATTATGGATATCCTGTTTAGGTTCTTCTCCCTCAGGTGACTTTAGCCGATTGTGGCTATCCTGTTTAGGTTCTCCTTCCTCAGGGGACTTTAGTTGATTGTGGCTATCCTGTTTAGGTTCTCCTCCTCAGGTGACTTTAGCCGATTGTGGCTATCCTGTTTAGGTTCTCCTCCCTCAGGTGACTTTAACCGATTGTGGCTATCCTGTTTAGGTTCTCCTCCTTCAGGTGACTTTAGTCGATTGTGGTTATCCTGTTTAGGTTATCCTCCCTCAGGTGACTTTAACCGATTGTGGCTATCCTGTTTAGGTTCTCCTCCCTCAGGTGACTTTAACCGATTGTGGCTATCCTGTTTAGGTTCTCCTCCCTCAGGTGACTTTAGCCGATTGTGGCTATCCTGTTAATAGGTTCTCCTCCCTCAGGTGACTTTAGCCGATTGTGGCTATCCTGTTTAGATTCTCCTCCCTCAGGTGACTTTAGCCGATTATGGATATCCTGTTTTGGTTCTTTTCCCTCAGGTGACTTTAGCCGATAGTGGCTATCCTGTATAGGTTCTCCTCCCTCAGGTGACTTTAACCGATTGTGGCTATCCTGTTTAGGTTTTCCTCCCTCAGGTGACTTTAACCGATTGTGGCTATCCTGTTTAGGTTCTCCTACCTCAGGTGACTTTAGCCGATTATGGATATCCTGTTTAGGTTCTCCTTCCTCAGGTGACTTTAACCGATTGTGGCTATCCTGTTTAGGTTCTCCTCCTCAGGTGACGTTAGTCGATTATGGATATCCTGTTTAGGTTCTCCTTCCTTAGGTGACTTTAGCCGATTGTGGCTATCCTGTTTAGGTTCTCCTCCCTCAGGTGACATTAGACGATTGTGGCTATCCTGTTTAGGTTCTTCTCCTCAGGTGACTTTAGTCGATTGTGGCTATCCTGTTTAGGTTCTGCTCCCTCAGGTGACTTTAGCCGATTGTGGCTATCCTGTTTAGGTTCTCCTCCCTCAGATGACTTTAGCCGATTATGGATATCCTGTTTTGGTTCTTTTACCTCAGGTGACTTTAGCCGATTGTGGCTATCCTGTTTAGGTTCTCCTCCCTCAGGTGACTTTAACCGATTGTGACTATCCTGTTAAGGTTCTCCTCCCTCAGGTGACTTTAACCGATTGTGACTATCCTGTTTAGGTTCTCCTCCCTCAGGTGACATTAACTGATTGTGGCTATCCTGTTTAAGTTCTCCTCCCTCAGGGGACCTTTGGCGATTGTGGCTATCCTGTTTATAGGTTCTCCTCCCTCAGGTGACCTTTGCCGATTATGGCTATCCTGATTCAGTTCTCCTCCCTCAGGTGACTTTAACCGATTGTGGCTATCCTGTTTAGTTTCTCCTCCCTCAGGTGACTTTAGCCGATTGTGGCTATCCTGTTTAGGTTCTCCTCCCTCAGGTGACTTTAGCCGATTATGGATATCCTGTTTAGGTTCTTCTCCCTCAGGTGACTTTAGCCGATTGTGGCTATCCTGTTTAGGTTCTCCTTCCTCAGGGGACTTTAGTTGATTGTGGCTATCCTGTTTAGGTTCTCCTCCTCAGGTGACTTTAGCCGATTGTGGCTATCCTGTTTAGGTTCTCCTCTCTCAGGTGACTTTAACCGATTGTGGCTATCCTGTTTAGGTTCTCCTCCTTCAGGTGACTTTAGTCGATTGTGGTTATCCTGTTTAGGTTATCCTCCCTCGGGTGACTTTAACCGATTGTGGCTATCCTGTTTAGGTTCTCCCCCCCTCAGGTGACTTTAACCGATTGTGGCTATCCTGTTTAGGTTCTTCTCTCTCAGGTGATTTTAGCTGATTATGGATATCCTGTTTAGGTTCTTCTCCTCCCTCAGGTGACTTTAGCCGATTGTGGCTATCCTGTTTAGGTTCTCCTCCCTCAGGTGACATTAGCCGATTGTGGCTATCCTGTTTAGGTTCTCCTCCATCAGGTGACTTTAGTCGATTGTGGCTATCCTGTTTAGGTTCTCCTCCCTCAGGTGAATTTAGCCGATTGTGGCTATCCTGTTTAGATTCTCCTCCCTCAGGTGACTTTAGCCGATTATGGATATCCTGTTTTGGTTTTTTCCCTCAGGTGACTTTAGCCGATAGTGGCTATCCTGTATAGGTTCTCCTCCCTCAGGTGACTTTAACCGATTGTGGCTATCCTGTTTAGGTTCTCCTTGCTCAGGTGACTTTAACCGATTGTGGCTATCCTGTTTAGGTTCTCCTACCTCAGGTTACTTTAGCCGATTATGGATATCCTGTTTAGGTTCTCCTTCCTTAGGTGACTTTAACCGATTGTGGCTATCCTGTTTAGGTTCTCCTCCTCAGGTGACGTTAGTCGATTATGGATATCCTGTTTAGGTTCTCCTTCCTTAGGTGACTTTAGCCGATTGTGGCTATCCTGTTTAGGTTCTCCTCCCTCAGGTGACATTAGACGATTGTGGCTATCCTGTTTAGGTTCTCCTCCTCAGGTGACTTTAGTCGATTGTGGCTATCCTGTTTAGGTTCTGCTCCCTCAGGTGACTTTAGCCGATTGTGGCTATCCTGTTGAGGTTCTCCTCCCTCAGATGACTTTAGCCGATTATGGATATCCTGTTTTGGTTCTTTTACCTCAGGTGACTTTAGCCGATTGTGGCTATCCTGTTTAGGTTCTCCTCCCTCAGGTGACTTTAACCGATTGTGACTATCCTGTTAAGGTTCTCCTCCCTCAGGTGACTTTAACCGATTGTGACTATCCTGTTTAGGCTCTCCTCCCTCAGGTGACTTTAACCGATTGTGGCTATCCTGTTTAAGTTCTCCTCCCTCAGGGGACCTTTGGCGATTGTGGCTATCCTGTTTATAGGTTCTCCTCCCTCAGGTGACCTTTGCCGATTATGGCTATCCCGATTCAGTTCTCCTCCCTCAGGCGACTTTAACCGATTGTGGCTATCCTGTTTAGGTTCTCCTCCCTCAGGTGACTTTAGCCGATTGTGGCTATCCTGTTTAGGTTCTCCTCCCTCAGGTGACTTTAGCCGATTATGGATATCCTGTTTAGGTTCTTCTCCCTCAGGTGACTTTAGCCGATTGTGGCTATCCTGTTTAGGTTCTCCTTCCTCAGGGGACTTTAGTTGATTGTGGCTATCCTGTTTAGGTTCTCCTCCTCAGGTGACTTTAACCGATTGTGGCTATCCTGTTTAGGTTCTCCTCCCTGAGGTGACTTTAACCGATTGTGGCTATCCTGTTTAGGTTCTCCTCCTTCAGGTGACTTTAGTCGATTGTGGTTATCCTGTTTAGGTTATCCTCCCTCAGGTGACTTTAACCGATTGTGGCTATCCTGTTTAGGTTCTCCTCCCTCAGGTGACTTTAACTGATTGTGGCTATCCTGTTTAAGTTCTCCTCCCTCAGGGGACCTTTGGCGATTGTGGCTATCCTGTTTATAGGTTCTCCTCCCTCAGGTGACCTTTGCCGATTATGGCTATCCTGATTCAGTTCTCCTCCCTCAGGTGACTTTAACCGATTGTGGCTATCCTGTTTAGGTTCTCCTCCCTCAGGTGACTTTAGCCGATTGTGGCTATCCTGTTTAGGTTCTCCTCCCTCAGGTGACTTTAGCCGATTATGGATATCCTGTTTAGGTTCTTCTCCCTCAGATGACTTTAGCCGATTGTGGCTATCCTGTTTAGGTTCTCCTTCCTCAGGGGACTTTAGTTGATTGTGGCTATCCTGTTTAGGTTCTCCTCCTCAGGTGACTTTAGCCGATTGTGGCTATCCTGTTTAGGTTCTCCTCTCTCAGGTGACTTTAACCGATTGTGGCTATCCTGTTTAGGTTCTCCTCCTTCAGGTGACTTTACTCGATTGTGGTTATCCTGTTTAGGTTATCCTCCCTCGGGTGACTTTAACCGATTGTGGCTATCCTGTTTAGGTTCTCCCCCCTCAGGTGACTTTAACCGATTGTGGCTATCCTGTTTAGGTTCTTCTCTCTCAGGTGATTTTAGCTGATTATGGATATCCTGTTTAGGTTCTTCTCCCTCAGGTGACTTTAGCCGATTGTGGCTATCCTGTTTAGGTTCTCCTCCCTCAGGTGACTTTAGCCGATTGTGGCTATCCTGTTTAGGTTCTCCTCCCTCAGGTGACATTAGCCGATTGTGGCTATCCTGTTTAGGTTCTCCTCCTCAGGTGACTTTAGTCGATTGTGGCTATCCTGTTTAGGTTCTCCTCCCTCAGGTGAATTTAGCCGATTGTGGCTATCCTGTTTAGATTCTCCTCCCTCAGGTGACTTTAGCCGATTATGGATATCCTGTTTTGGTTTTTTCCCTCAGGTGACTTTAGCCGATAGTGGCTATCCTGTATAGGTTCTCCTCCCTCAGGTGACTTTAACCGATTGTGGCTATCCTGTTTAGGTTCTCCTCCCTCAGGTGACTTTAACCGATTGTGGCTATCCTGTTTAGGTTCTCCTACCTCAGGTGACTTTAGCCGATTATGGATATCCTGTTTAGGTTCTCCTTCCTTAGGTGACTTTAACCGATTGTGGCTATCCTGTTTAGGTTCTCCTCCTCAGGTGACGTTAGTCGATTATGGATATCCTGTTTAGGTTCTCCTTCCTTAGGTGACTTTAGCCGATTGTGGCTATCCTGTTTAGGTTCTCCTCCCTCAGGTGACATTAGACGATTGTGGCTATCCTGTTTAGGTTCTCCTCCTCAGGTGACTTTAGTCGATTGTGGCTATCCTGTTTAGGTTCTGCTCCCTCAGATGACTTTAGCCGATTGTGGCTATCCTGTTTAGGTTCTCCTCCCTCAGATGACTTTAGCCGATTATGGATATCCTGTTTTGGTTCTTTTACCTCAGGTGACTTTAGCCGATTGTGGCTATCCTGTTTAGGTTCTCCTCCCTCAGGTGACTTTAACCGATTGTGACTATCCTGTTAAGGTTCTCCTCCCTCAGGTGACTTTAACCGATTGTGACTATCCTGTTTAGGCTCTCCTCCCTCAGGTGACTTTAACCGATTGTGGCTATCCTGTTTAAGTTCTCCTCCCTCAGGGGACCTTTGGCGATTGTGGCTATCCTGTTTATAGTTTCTCCTCCCTCAGGTGACTTTAGCCGATTGTGGCTATCCTGTTTAGGTTCTCCTCCCTCAGGTGACTTTAGCCGATTATGGATATCCTGTTTAGGTTCTTCTCCCTCAGGTGACTTTAACCGATTGTGGCTATCCTGTTTAGGTTCTCCTTCCTCAGGGGACTTTAGTTGATTGTGGCTATCCTGTTTAGGTTCTCCTCCTCAGGTGACTTTAACCGATTGTGGCTATCCTGTTTAGGTTCTCCTCCCTGAGGTGACTTTAACCGATTGTGGCTATCCTGTTTAGGTTCTCCTCCTTCAGGTGACTTTAGTCGATTGTGGTTATCCTGTTTAGGTTATCCTCCCTCAGGTGACTTTAACCGATTGTGGCTATCCTGTTTAGGTTCTCCTCCCTCATGTGACTTTAACCGATTGTGGCTATCCTGTTTAGGTTCTCCTCCCTCAGGTGACCTTAGCCGATTGTGGCTATCCTGTTAATAGGTTCTCCTCCCTCAGGTGACTTTAACCGATTGTGGCTATCCTGTTTAGGTTCTCCCCCCTCAGGTGACTTTAACCGATTGTGGCTATCCTGTTTAGGTTCTTCTCTCTCAGGTGATTTTAGCTGATTATGGATATCCTGTTTAGGTTCTTCTCCCTCAGGTGACTTTAGCTGATTGTGGCTATCCTGTTTAGGTTCTCCTCCCTCAGGTGACTTTAGCCGATTGTGGCTATCCTGTTTAGGTTCTCCTCCCTCAGGTAACATTAGCCGATTGTGGCTATCCTCTTTAGGTTCTCCTCCTCAGGTGACTTTAGTCGATTGTGGCTATCCTGTTTAGGTTCTCCTCCCTCAGGTGAATTTAGCCGATTGTGGCTATCCTGTTTAGATTCTCCTCCCTCAGGTGACTTTAGCCGATTATGGATATCCTGTTTTGGTTTTTTCCCTCAGGTGACTTTAGCCGATAGTGGCTATCCTGTATAGGTTCTCCTCCCTCAGGTGACTTTAACCGATTGTGGCTATCCTGTTTAGGTTCTCCTCCCTCAGGTGACTTTAACCGATTGTGGCTATCCTGTTTAGGTTCTCCTACCTCAGGTGACTTTAGCCGATTATGGATATCCTGTTTAGGTTCTCCTTCCTTAGGTGACTTTAACCGATTGTGGCTATCCTGTTTAGGTTCTCCTCCTCAGGTGACGTTAGTCGATTATGGATATCCTGTTTAGGTTCTCCTTCCTTAGGTGACTTTAGCCGATTGTGGCTATCCTGTTTAGGTTCTCCTCCCTCAGGTGACATTAGACGATTGTGGCTATCCTGTTTAGGTTCTCCTCCTCAGGTGACTTTAGTCGATTGTGGCTATCCTGTTTAGGTTCTGCTCCCTCAGGTGACTTTAGCCGATTGTGGCTATCCTGTTTAGGTTCTCCTCCCTCAGATGACTTTAGCCGATTATGGATATCCTGTTTTGGTTCTTTTACCTCAGGTGACTTTAGCCGATTGTGGCTATCCTGTTTAGGTTCTCCTCCCTCAGGTGACTTTAACCGATTGTGACTATCCTGTTAAGGTTCTCCTCCCTCAGGTGACTTTAACCGATTGTGACTATCCTGTTTAGGCTCTCCTCCCTCAGGTGACTTTAACCGATTGTGGCTATCCTGTTTAAGTTCTCCTCCCTCAGGGGACCTTTGGCGATTGTGGCTATCCTGTTTATAGGTTCTCCTCCCTCAGGTGACCTTTGCCGATTATGGCTATCCCGATTCAGTTCTCCTCCCTCAGGCGACTTTAACCGATTGTGGCTATCCTGTTTAGGTTCTCCTCCCTCAGGTGACTTTAGCCGATTGTGGCTATCCTGTTTAGGTTCTCCTCCCTCAGGTGACTTTAGCCGATTATGGATATCCTGTTTAGGTTCTTCTCCCTCAGGTGACTTTAGCCGATTGTGGCTATCCTGTTTAGGTTCTCCTTCCTCAGGGGACTTTAGTTGATTGTGGCTATCCTGTTTAGGTTCTCCTCCTCAGGTGACTTTAACCGATTGTGGCTATCCTGTTTAGGTTCTCCTCCCTGAGGTGACTTTAACCGATTGTGGCTATCCTGTTTAGGTTCTCCTCCTTCAGGTGACTTTAGTCGATTGTGGTTATCCTGTTTAGGTTATCCTCCCTCAGGTGACTTTAACCGATTGTGGCTATCCTGTTTAGGTTCTCCTCCCTCAGGTGACTTTAACCGATTGTGGCTATCCTGTTTAGGTTCTCCTCCCTCAGGTGACCTTAGCCGATTGTGGCTATCCTGTTAATAGGTTCTCCTCCCTCAGGTGACTTTAGCCGATTGTGGATATCCTGTTTAGGTTCTTCTCTCTCAGGTGATTTTAGCTGATTATGGCTATCCTGTTTAGGTTCTTCTCCCTCAGGTGACTTTAGCCGATTGTGGCTATCCTGTTTAGGTCCTCCTCCCTCAGGTGACTTTAGCCGATTGTGGCTATCCTGTTTAGGTTCTCCTCCCTCAGGTGACATTAGCCGATTGTGGCTATCCTGTTTAGGTTCTCCTCCTCAGGTGACTTTAGTCGATTGTGGCTATCCTGTTTAGGTTCTCCTCCCTCAGGTGAATTTAGCCGATTGTGGCTATCCTGTTTAGATTCTCCTCCCTCAGGTGACTTTAGCCGATTATGGATATCCTGTTTTGGTTCTTTTCCCTCAGGTGACTTCAGCCGATAGTGGCTATCCTGTATAGGTTCTCCTCCCTCAGGTGACTTTAACCGATTGTGGCTATCCTGTTTAGGTTCTCCTCCCTCAGGTGACTTTAACCGATTGTGGCTATCCTGTTTAGGTTCTCCTACCTCAGGTGACTTTAGCCGATTATGGATATCCTGTTTAGGTTCTCCTTCCTTAGGTGACTTTAACCGATTGTGGCTATCCTGTTTAGGTTCTCCTCCCTCAGGTGACATTAGACGATTGTGGCTATCCTGTTTAGGTTCTCCTCCTCAGGTGACTTTAGTCGATTGTGGCTATCCTGTTTAGGTTCTGCTCCCTCAGGTGACTTTAGCCGATTGTGGCTATCCTGTTTAGGTTCTCCTCCCTCAGATGACTTTAGCCGATTATGGATATCCTGTTTTGGTTCTTTTACCTCAGGTGACTTTAGCCGATTGTGGCTATCCTGTTTAGGTTCTCCTCCCTCAGGTGACTTTAACCGATTGTGACTATCCTGTTAGGTTCTCCTCCCTCAGGTGACTTTAACCGATTGTGACTATCCTGTTTAGGTTCTCCTCCTTCAGGTGACTTTAACCGATTGTGGCTATCCTGTTTAAGTTCTCCTTCCTCAGGGGACCTTTGGCGATTGTGGCTATCCTGTTTATAAGTTCTCCTCCCTCAGGTGACCTTAGCCGATTATGGCTATCCTGATTCAGTTCTCCTCCCTCAGGCGACTTTAACCGATTGTGGCTATCCTGTTTAGGTTCTCCTCCCTCAGGTGAATTTAGCCGATTGTGGCTATCCAGTTTAGGTTATCATCCCTCAGGTGACTTTAACCGATTGTGGCTATCCTGTTTAGGCTCTCCTCCCTCAGGTGACCTTAGCCGATTGTGGATATCCTGTTTAGGTTCTCCTTCCTCAGGTGACCTTAGCCGATTGTGGCTATCCTGTTTAGGTTCTCCTCCATCAGGTGACTTTAACCGATTGTGGCTATCCTGTTAAGGTTCTTCTCTCTCAGGTGACTTTAGCCGATTGTGGCTATCCTGTTTAGGTTCTTCTCCCTCAGGTGACTTTAGCCGATTGTGGCTATCCTGTTTAGGTTCTCCTCCCTCAGGTGACTTTAGCCGATTATGGATATCCTGTTTAGGTTCTTCTCCCTCAGGTGACTTTAGCCGATTGTGGCTATCCTGTTTAGGTTCTCCTTCCTCAGGGGACTTTAGCTGATTGTGGCTATCCTGTTTAGGTTCTCCTCCTCAGGTGACTTTAGCCGATTGTGGCTATCCTGTTTAGGTTATCCTCCCTCAGGTGACTTTAACCGATTGTGGCTAACCTGTTTAGGTTCTCCTCCCTCAGGTGACTTTAACCGATTCTGGCTATCCTGTTTAGGTTCTCCTCCCTCAGGTGACCTTAGCCGATTGTGGCTATCCTGTTAATAGGTTCTCCTCCCTCAGGTGACTTTAGCCGATTGTGGCTATCCTGTTAAGGTTCTCCTCCCTCAGGTGACTTTAGCCGATTGTGGCTATCCTGTTTAGGTTCTCCTCCTTCAGGTGACTTTAGCCGATTGTGGCTATCCTGTTTAGGTTCTCCTCCCTCAGGTGAATTTAGCTGATTGTGGCTATCCAGTTTAGGTTATCATCCCTCAGGTGACTTTAACCGATTGTGGCTATCCTGTTTAGGCTCTCCTCCCTCAGGTGACCTTAGTCGATTGTGGCTATCCTGTTTAGGTTCTCCTTTCGCAGGTGACCTTAGCCTATTGTGGCTATCCTGTTGAGGTTCTCCTCCATCAGGTAACTTTAACCGATTGTGGCTATCCTGTTTAGGTTCTTCTCTCTCAGGTGATTTTAGCCGATTGTGGCTATCCTGTTTAGGTTCTCCTCCCTCAGGTGACTTTAGCCGATTGTGGCTATCCTGTTTAGGTTCTCCTCCCTCAGGTGACTTTAGCCGATTGTGGCTATCCTGTTTAGGTTCTACTCCCTCAGGTGACTTTAGCCAATTGTGGCTATCCTGTTTAGGTTCTCCTCCTCAGGTGACTTTAGCCGATTGTGGCTATCCTGTTTAGGTTCTCCTCCTCAGGTGACTTTAGCCGATTGTGGCTATCCTGTTTAGGTTCTCCTCCCTCAGGTGACTTTAGCCGATTGTGGCTATCCTGTTTAGGTTCTCCTCCCTCAGGTGACTTTAGCCGATTGTGGCTATCCTGTTTAGGTTCTCCTCCCTCAGGTGAATTTAGCCGATTGTGGCTATCCTGTGTAGGTTCTACTCCCTCAGGTGACTTTAGTCGATTGTGGCTATCCTGTTTAGGGTTCTCCTCCTCAGGTGACTTTAGCCGATTGTGGCTATCCTGTTTAGGTTCTCCTCCTCAGGTGACTTTAGCCGATTGTGGCTATCCTGTTTAGGTTCTCCTCCCTCAGGTGACTTTAACCGATTGTGGCTATCCTGTTTAGGTTCTCCTCCCTCAGGTGACTTTAGTCGATTGTGGCTATCCTGTTTAGGTTCTCCTCCCTCAGGTGACCTTAGCCGATTGTGGCTATTCTGTTTATAGGTTCTCCTCCCTCAGGTGAATTTAGCCGATTGTGGCTATCCTGTTTAGGTTCTCCTTCCTCAGGTGACTTTAGCCGATTGTGGCTATTCTGTTTAGGTTCTCCTTCCTCAGGTGACTTTAGACGATTGTGGCTATCCTGTTTAGGTTCTCCTCCCTCAGGTGACATTAGCCGATTGTGGCTATCCTGTTTACGTTCTCCTCATCAGGTAACTTTAGTCGATTGTGGCTATCCTGTTTAGGTTCTGCTCCCTCAGGTGACTTTAGCCGATTGTGGCTATCCTGTTTAGGTTCTATTCCCGCAGATGACTTTAGCCGATTATGGATATCCTGTTTTGGTTCTTTTACCTCAGGTGACTTTATCCGATTGTGGCTATCCTGTTTAGGTTCTCCTCCCTCAGGTGACTTTAACCGATTGTGGCTATCCTGTTTAGGTTCTCCTCCCTCAGGTGACTTTAACCGATTGTGACTATCCTGTTTAGGTTATGCTCCCTCAGGTGACTTTAACCGATTGTGGCTATCCTGTTTAAGTTCTCCTCCCTCAGGGGACCTTTGGCGATTGTGGCTATCCTGTATATAGGTTCTCCTCCCCCAGGTGACCTTAGCCGATTATGGCTATCCCGATTCAGTTCTCCTCCCTCAGGCGACTTTAACCGATTGTGGCTATCCTGTTTAGGTTCTCCTCCCTCAGGTGACTTTAGCCGATTGTGGCTATCCTGTTTAGGTTCTCCTCCCTCAGGTGAATTTAGCCGATTGTGGCTATCCTGTTTAGGTTATCATCCCTCAGGTGACTTTAACCGATTGTGGCTATCCTGTTTAGGCTCTCCTCCCTCAGGTGACCTTAGCCGATTGTGGCTATCCTGTTCAGGTTCTCCTTCCTCAGGTGACCTTAGCCGATTGTGGCTATCCTGTTTAGGTTCTCCTCCATCAGGTGACTTTAACCGATTGTGGCTATCCTGTAAAGGTTCTTCTCTCTCAGGTTACTTTAGCCGATTGTGGCTATCCTGTTTAGGTTCTCCTCCCTCAGGTGACTTTAGCCGATTGTGGCTATCCTGTTTAGGTTCTCCTCCCTCAGGTGAATTTAGCTGATTGTGGCTATCCAGTTTAGGTTATCATCCCTCAGGTGACTTTAACCGATTGTGGCTATCCTGTTTAGGCTCTCCTCCCTCAGGTGACCTTAGTCGATTGTGGCTATCCTGTTTAGGTTCTCCTTTCGCAGGTGACCTTAGCCTATTGTGGCTATCCTGTTGAGGTTCTCCTCCATCAGGTAACTTTAACCGATTGTGGCTATCCTGTTTAGGTTCTTCTCTCTTAGGTGATTTTAGCCGATTGTGGCTATCCTGTTTAGGTTCTCCTCCCTCAGGTGACTTTAGCCGATTGTGGCTATCCTGTTTAGGTTCTCCTCCCTCAGGTGACTTTAGCCGATTGTGGCTATCCTGTTTAGGTTCTACTCCCTCAGGTGACTTTAGCCAATTGTGGCTATCCTGTTTAGGTTCTCCTCCTCAGGTGACTTTAGCCGATTGTGGCTATCCTGTTTAGGTTCTCCTCCTCAGGTGACTTTAGCCGATTGTGGCTATCCTGTTTAGGTTCTCCTCCCTCAGGTGACTTTAGCCGATTGTGGCTATCCTGTTTAGGTTCTCCTCCCTCAGGTGACTTTAGCCGATTGTGGCTATCCTGTTTAGGTTCTCCTCCCTCAGGTGACTTTAGCCGATTGTGGCTATCCTGTTTAGGTTCTACTCCCTCAGGTGACTTTAGCCGATTGTGGCTATCCTGTTTAGGGTTCTCCTCCTCAGGTGACTTTAGCCGATTGTGGCTATCCTGTTTACGTTCTCCTCATCAGGTAACTTTAGTCGATTGTGGCTATCCTGTTTAGGTTCTGCTCCCTCAGGTGACTTTAGCCGATTGTGGCTATCCTGTTTAGGTTCTATTCCCGCAGATGACTTTAGCCGATTATGGATATCCTGTTTTGGTTCTTTTACCTCAGGTGACTTTATCCGATTGTGGCTATCCTGTTTAGGTTCTCCTCCCTCAGGTGACTTTAACCGATTGTGGCTATCCTGTTTAGGTTCTCCTCCCTCAGGTGACTTTAACCGATTGTGACTATCCTGTTTAGGTTATGCTCCCTCAGGTGACTTTAACCGATTGTGGCTATCCTGTTTAAGTTCTCCTCCCTCAGGGGACCTTTGGCGATTGTGGCTATCCTGTATATAGGTTCTCCTCCCCCAGGTGACCTTAGCCGATTATGGCTATCCCGATTCAGTTCTCCTCCCTCAGGCGACTTTAACCGATTGTGGCTATCCTGTTTAGGTTCTCCTCCCTCAGGTGACTTTAGCCGATTGTGGCTATCCTGTTTAGGTTCTCCTCCCTCAGGTGAATTTAGCCGATTGTGGCTATCCTGTTTAGGTTATCATCCCTCAGGTGACTTTAACCGATTGTGGCTATCCTGTTTAGGCTCTCCTCCCTCAGGTGACCTTAGCCGATTGTGGCTATCCTGTTCAGGTTCTCCTTCCTCAGGTGACCTTAGCCGATTGTGGCTATCCTGTTTAGGTTCTCCTCCATCAGGTGACTTTAACCGATTGTGGCTATCCTGTAAAGGTTCTTCTCTCTCAGGTTACTTTAGCCGATTGTGGCTATCCTGTTTAGGTTCTCCTCCCTCAGGTGACTTTAGCCGATTGTGGCTATCCTGTTTAGGTTCTCCTCCCTCAGGTGAATTTAGCTGATTGTGGCTATCCAGTTTAGGTTATCATCCCTCAGGTGACTTTAACCGATTGTGGCTATCCTGTTTAGGCTCTCCTCCCTCAGGTGACCTTAGTCGATTGTGGCTATCCTGTTTAGGTTCTCCTTTCGCAGGTGACCTTAGCCTATTGTGGCTATCCTGTTGAGGTTCTCCTCCATCAGGTAACTTTAACCGATTGTGGCTATCCTGTTTAGGTTCTTCTCTCTTAGGTGATTTTAGCCGATTGTGGCTATCCTGTTTAGGTTCTCCTCCCTCAGGTGACTTTAGCCGATTGTGGCTATCCTGTTTAGGTTCTCCTCCCTCAGGTGACTTTAGCCGATTGTGGCTATCCTGTTTAGGTTCTACTCCCTCAGGTGACTTTAGCCAATTGTGGCTATCCTGTTTAGGTTCTCCTCCTCAGGTGACTTTAGCCGATTGTGGCTATCCTGTTTAGGTTCTCCTCCTCAGGTGACTTTAACCGATTGTGGCTATCCTGTTTAGGTTCTCCTCCCTGAGGTGACTTTAACCGATTGTGGCTATCCTGTTTAGGTTCTCCTCCTTCAGGTGACTTTAGTCGATTGTGGTTATCCTGTTTAGGTTATCCTCCCTCAGGTGACTTTAACCGATTGTGGCTATCCTGTTTAGGTTCTCCTCCCTCATGTGACTTTAACCGATTGTGGCTATCCTGTTTAGGTTCTCCTCCCTCAGGTGACCTTAGCCGATTGTGGCTATCCTGTTAATAGGTTCTCCTCCCTCAGGTGACTTTAACCGATTGTGGCTATCCTGTTTAGGTTCTCCCCCCTCAGGTGACTTTAACCGATTGTGGCTATCCTGTTTAGGTTCTTCTCTCTCAGGTGATTTTAGCTGATTATGGATATCCTGTTTAGGTTCTTCTCCCTCAGGTGACTTTAGCTGATTGTGGCTATCCTGTTTAGGTTCTCCTCCCTCAGGTGACTTTAGCCGATTGTGGCTATCCTGTTTAGGTTCTCCTCCCTCAGGTAACATTAGCCGATTGTGGCTATCCTCTTTAGGTTCTCCTCCTCAGGTGACTTTAGTCGATTGTGGCTATCCTGTTTAGGTTCTCCTCCCTCAGGTGAATTTAGCCGATTGTGGCTATCCTGTTTAGATTCTCCTCCCTCAGGTGACTTTAGCCGATTATGGATATCCTGTTTTGGTTTTTTCCCTCAGGTGACTTTAGCCGATAGTGGCTATCCTGTATAGGTTCTCCTCCCTCAGGTGACTTTAACCGATTGTGGCTATCCTGTTTAGGTTCTCCTCCCTCAGGTGACTTTAACCGATTGTGGCTATCCTGTTTAGGTTCTCCTACCTCAGGTGACTTTAGCCGATTATGGATATCCTGTTTAGGTTCTCCTTCCTTAGGTGACTTTAACCGATTGTGGCTATCCTGTTTAGGTTCTCCTCCTCAGGTGACGTTAGTCGATTATGGATATCCTGTTTAGGTTCTCCTTCCTTAGGTGACTTTAGCCGATTGTGGCTATCCTGTTTAGGTTCTCCTCCCTCAGGTGACATTAGACGATTGTGGCTATCCTGTTTAGGTTCTCCTCCTCAGGTGACTTTAGTCGATTGTGGCTATCCTGTTTAGGTTCTGCTCCCTCAGGTGACTTTAGCCGATTGTGGCTATCCTGTTTAGGTTCTCCTCCCTCAGATGACTTTAGCCGATTATGGATATCCTGTTTTGGTTCTTTTACCTCAGGTGACTTTAGCCGATTGTGGCTATCCTGTTTAGGTTCTCCTCCCTCAGGTGACTTTAACCGATTGTGACTATCCTGTTAAGGTTCTCCTCCCTCAGGTGACTTTAACCGATTGTGACTATCCTGTTTAGGCTCTCCTCCCTCAGGTGACTTTAACCGATTGTGGCTATCCTGTTTAAGTTCTCCTCCCTCAGGGGACCTTTGGCGATTGTGGCTATCCTGTTTATAGGTTCTCCTCCCTCAGGTGACCTTTGCCGATTATGGCTATCCCGATTCAGTTCTCCTCCCTCAGGCGACTTTAACCGATTGTGGCTATCCTGTTTAGGTTCTCCTCCCTCAGGTGACTTTAGCCGATTGTGGCTATCCTGTTTAGGTTCTCCTCCCTCAGGTGACTTTAGCCGATTATGGATATCCTGTTTAGGTTCTTCTCCCTCAGGTGACTTTAGCCGATTGTGGCTATCCTGTTTAGGTTCTCCTTCCTCAGGGGACTTTAGTTGATTGTGGCTATCCTGTTTAGGTTCTCCTCCTCAGGTGACTTTAACCGATTGTGGCTATCCTGTTTAGGTTCTCCTCCCTGAGGTGACTTTAACCGATTGTGGCTATCCTGTTTAGGTTCTCCTCCTTCAGGTGACTTTAGTCGATTGTGGTTATCCTGTTTAGGTTATCCTCCCTCAGGTGACTTTAACCGATTGTGGCTATCCTGTTTAGGTTCTCCTCCCTCAGGTGACTTTAACCGATTGTGGCTATCCTGTTTAGGTTCTCCTCCCTCAGGTGACCTTAGCCGATTGTGGCTATCCTGTTAATAGGTTCTCCTCCCTCAGGTGACTTTAGCCGATTGTGGATATCCTGTTTAGGTTCTTCTCTCTCAGGTGATTTTAGCTGATTATGGCTATCCTGTTTAGGTTCTTCTCCCTCAGGTGACTTTAGCCGATTGTGGCTATCCTGTTTAGGTCCTCCTCCCTCAGGTGACTTTAGCCGATTGTGGCTATCCTGTTTAGGTTCTCCTCCCTCAGGTGACATTAGCCGATTGTGGCTATCCTGTTTAGGTTCTCCTCCTCAGGTGACTTTAGTCGATTGTGGCTATCCTGTTTAGGTTCTCCTCCCTCAGGTGAATTTAGCCGATTGTGGCTATCCTGTTTAGATTCTCCTCCCTCAGGTGACTTTAGCCGATTATGGATATCCTGTTTTGGTTCTTTTCCCTCAGGTGACTTCAGCCGATAGTGGCTATCCTGTATAGGTTCTCCTCCCTCAGGTGACTTTAACCGATTGTGGCTATCCTGTTTAGGTTCTCCTCCCTCAGGTGACTTTAACCGATTGTGGCTATCCTGTTTAGGTTCTCCTACCTCAGGTGACTTTAGCCGATTATGGATATCCTGTTTAGGTTCTCCTTCCTTAGGTGACTTTAACCGATTGTGGCTATCCTGTTTAGGTTCTCCTCCCTCAGGTGACATTAGACGATTGTGGCTATCCTGTTTAGGTTCTCCTCCTCAGGTGACTTTAGTCGATTGTGGCTATCCTGTTTAGGTTCTGCTCCCTCAGGTGACTTTAGCCGATTGTGGCTATCCTGTTTAGGTTCTCCTCCCTCAGATGACTTTAGCCGATTATGGATATCCTGTTTTGGTTCTTTTACCTCAGGTGACTTTAGCCGATTGTGGCTATCCTGTTTAGGTTCTCCTCCCTCAGGTGACTTTAACCGATTGTGACTATCCTGTTAGGTTCTCCTCCCTCAGGTGACTTTAACCGATTGTGACTATCCTGTTTAGGTTCTCCTCCTTCAGGTGACTTTAACCGATTGTGGCTATCCTGTTTAAGTTCTCCTTCCTCAGGGGACCTTTGGCGATTGTGGCTATCCTGTTTATAAGTTCTCCTCCCTCAGGTGACCTTAGCCGATTATGGCTATCCTGATTCAGTTCTCCTCCCTCAGGCGACTTTAACCGATTGTGGCTATCCTGTTTAGGTTCTCCTCCCTCAGGTGAATTTAGCCGATTGTGGCTATCCAGTTTAGGTTATCATCCCTCAGGTGACTTTAACCGATTGTGGCTATCCTGTTTAGGCTCTCCTCCCTCAGGTGACCTTAGCCGATTGTGGATATCCTGTTTAGGTTCTCCTTCCTCAGGTGACCTTAGCCGATTGTGGCTATCCTGTTTAGGTTCTCCTCCATCAGGTGACTTTAACCGATTGTGGCTATCCTGTTAAGGTTCTTCTCTCTCAGGTGACTTTAGCCGATTGTGGCTATCCTGTTTAGGTTCTTCTCCCTCAGGTGACTTTAGCCGATTGTGGCTATCCTGTTTAGGTTCTCCTCCCTCAGGTGACTTTAGCCGATTATGGATATCCTGTTTAGGTTCTTCTCCCTCAGGTGACTTTAGCCGATTGTGGCTATCCTGTTTAGGTTCTCCTTCCTCAGGGGACTTTAGCTGATTGTGGCTATCCTGTTTAGGTTCTCCTCCTCAGGTGACTTTAGCCGATTGTGGCTATCCTGTTTAGGTTATCCTCCCTCAGGTGACTTTAACCGATTGTGGCTAACCTGTTTAGGTTCTCCTCCCTCAGGTGACTTTAACCGATTCTGGCTATCCTGTTTAGGTTCTCCTCCCTCAGGTGACCTTAGCCGATTGTGGCTATCCTGTTAATAGGTTCTCCTCCCTCAGGTGACTTTAGCCGATTGTGGCTATCCTGTTAAGGTTCTCCTCCCTCAGGTGACTTTAGCCGATTGTGGCTATCCTGTTTAGGTTCTCCTCCTTCAGGTGACTTTAGCCGATTGTGGCTATCCTGTTTAGGTTCTCCTCCCTCAGGTGAATTTAGCTGATTGTGGCTATCCAGTTTAGGTTATCATCCCTCAGGTGACTTTAACCGATTGTGGCTATCCTGTTTAGGCTCTCCTCCCTCAGGTGACCTTAGTCGATTGTGGCTATCCTGTTTAGGTTCTCCTTTCGCAGGTGACCTTAGCCTATTGTGGCTATCCTGTTGAGGTTCTCCTCCATCAGGTAACTTTAACCGATTGTGGCTATCCTGTTTAGGTTCTTCTCTCTCAGGTGATTTTAGCCGATTGTGGCTATCCTGTTTAGGTTCTCCTCCCTCAGGTGACTTTAGCCGATTGTGGCTATCCTGTTTAGGTTCTCCTCCCTCAGGTGACTTTAGCCGATTGTGGCTATCCTGTTTAGGTTCTACTCCCTCAGGTGACTTTAGCCAATTGTGGCTATCCTGTTTAGGTTCTCCTCCTCAGGTGACTTTAGCCGATTGTGGCTATCCTGTTTAGGTTCTCCTCCTCAGGTGACTTTAGCCGATTGTGGCTATCCTGTTTAGGTTCTCCTCCCTCAGGTGACTTTAGCCGATTGTGGCTATCCTGTTTAGGTTCTCCTCCCTCAGGTGACTTTAGCCGATTGTGGCTATCCTGTTTAGGTTCTCCTCCCTCAGGTGAATTTAGCCGATTGTGGCTATCCTGTGTAGGTTCTACTCCCTCAGGTGACTTTAGTCGATTGTGGCTATCCTGTTTAGGGTTCTCCTCCTCAGGTGACTTTAGCCGATTGTGGCTATCCTGTTTAGGTTCTCCTCCTCAGGTGACTTTAGCCGATTGTGGCTATCCTGTTTAGGTTCTCCTCCCTCAGGTGACTTTAACCGATTGTGGCTATCCTGTTTAGGTTCTCCTCCCTCAGGTGACTTTAGTCGATTGTGGCTATCCTGTTTAGGTTCTCCTCCCTCAGGTGACCTTAGCCGATTGTGGCTATTCTGTTTATAGGTTCTCCTCCCTCAGGTGAATTTAGCCGATTGTGGCTATCCTGTTTAGGTTCTCCTTCCTCAGGTGACTTTAGCCGATTGTGGCTATTCTGTTTAGGTTCTCCTTCCTCAGGTGACTTTAGACGATTGTGGCTATCCTGTTTAGGTTCTCCTCCCTCAGGTGACATTAGCCGATTGTGGCTATCCTGTTTACGTTCTCCTCATCAGGTAACTTTAGTCGATTGTGGCTATCCTGTTTAGGTTCTGCTCCCTCAGGTGACTTTAGCCGATTGTGGCTATCCTGTTTAGGTTCTATTCCCGCAGATGACTTTAGCCGATTATGGATATCCTGTTTTGGTTCTTTTACCTCAGGTGACTTTATCCGATTGTGGCTATCCTGTTTAGGTTCTCCTCCCTCAGGTGACTTTAACCGATTGTGGCTATCCTGTTTAGGTTCTCCTCCCTCAGGTGACTTTAACCGATTGTGACTATCCTGTTTAGGTTATGCTCCCTCAGGTGACTTTAACCGATTGTGGCTATCCTGTTTAAGTTCTCCTCCCTCAGGGGACCTTTGGCGATTGTGGCTATCCTGTATATAGGTTCTCCTCCCCCAGGTGACCTTAGCCGATTATGGCTATCCCGATTCAGTTCTCCTCCCTCAGGCGACTTTAACCGATTGTGGCTATCCTGTTTAGGTTCTCCTCCCTCAGGTGACTTTAGCCGATTGTGGCTATCCTGTTTAGGTTCTCCTCCCTCAGGTGAATTTAGCCGATTGTGGCTATCCTGTTTAGGTTATCATCCCTCAGGTGACTTTAACCGATTGTGGCTATCCTGTTTAGGCTCTCCTCCCTCAGGTGACCTTAGCCGATTGTGGCTATCCTGTTCAGGTTCTCCTTCCTCAGGTGACCTTAGCCGATTGTGGCTATCCTGTTTAGGTTCTCCTCCATCAGGTGACTTTAACCGATTGTGGCTATCCTGTAAAGGTTCTTCTCTCTGAGGTTACTTTAGCCGATTGTGGCTATCCTGTTTAGGTTCTCCTCCCTCAGGTGACTTTAGCCGATTGTGGCTATCCTGTTTAGGTTCTCCTCCCTCAGGTGAATTTAGCTGATTGTGGCTATCCAGTTTAGGTTATCATCCCTCAGGTGACTTTAACCGATTGTGGCTATCCTGTTTAGGCTCTCCTCCCTCAGGTGACCTTAGTCGATTGTGGCTATCCTGTTTAGGTTCTCCTTTCGCAGGTGACCTTAGCCTATTGTGGCTATCCTGTTGAGGTTCTCCTCCATCAGGTAACTTTAACCGATTGTGGCTATCCTGTTTAGGTTCTTCTCTCTTAGGTGATTTTAGCCGATTGTGGCTATCCTGTTTAGGTTCTCCTCCCTCAGGTGACTTTAGCCGATTGTGGCTATCCTGTTTAGGTTCTCCTCCCTCAGGTGACTTTAGCCGATTGTGGCTATCCTGTTTAGGTTCTACTCCCTCAGGTGACTTTAGCCAATTGTGGCTATCCTGTTTAGGTTCTCCTCCTCAGGTGACTTTAGCCGATTGTGGCTATCCTGTTTAGGTTCTCCTCCTCAGGTGACTTTAGCCGATTGTGGCTATCCTGTTTAGGTTCTCCTCCCTCAGGTGACTTTAGCCGATTGTGGCTATCCTGTTTAGGTTCTCCTCCCTCAGGTGACTTTAGCCGATTGTGGCTATCCTGTTTAGGTTCTCCTCCCTCAGGTGACTTTAGCCGATTGTGGCTATCCTGTTTAGGTTCTACTCCCTCAGGTGACTTTAGCCGATTGTGGCTATCCTGTTTAGGGTTCTCCTCCTCAGGTGACTTTAGCCGATTGTGGCTATCCTGTTTACGTTCTCCTCATCAGGTAACTTTAGTCGATTGTGGCTATCCTGTTTAGGTTCTGCTCCCTCAGGTGACTTTAGCCGATTGTGGCTATCCTGTTTAGGTTCTATTCCCGCAGATGACTTTAGCCGATTATGGATATCCTGTTTTGGTTCTTTTACCTCAGGTGACTTTATCCGATTGTGGCTATCCTGTTTAGGTTCTCCTCCCTCAGGTGACTTTAACCGATTGTGGCTATCCTGTTTAGGTTCTCCTCCCTCAGGTGACTTTAACCGATTGTGACTATCCTGTTTAGGTTATGCTCCCTCAGGTGACTTTAACCGATTGTGGCTATCCTGTTTAAGTTCTCCTCCCTCAGGGGACCTTTGGCGATTGTGGCTATCCTGTATATAGGTTCTCCTCCCCCAGGTGACCTTAGCCGATTATGGCTATCCCGATTCAGTTCTCCTCCCTCAGGCGACTTTAACCGATTGTGGCTATCCTGTTTAGGTTCTCCTCCCTCAGGTGACTTTAGCCGATTGTGGCTATCCTGTTTAGGTTCTCCTCCCTCAGGTGAATTTAGCCGATTGTGGCTATCCTGTTTAGGTTATCATCCCTCAGGTGACTTTAACCGATTGTGGCTATCCTGTTTAGGCTCTCCTCCCTCAGGTGACCTTAGCCGATTGTGGCTATCCTGTTCAGGTTCTCCTTCCTCAGGTGACCTTAGCCGATTGTGGCTATCCTGTTTAGGTTCTCCTCCATCAGGTGACTTTAACCGATTGTGGCTATCCTGTAAAGGTTCTTCTCTCTCAGGTTACTTTAGCCGATTGTGGCTATCCTGTTTAGGTTCTCCTCCCTCAGGTGACTTTAGCCGATTGTGGCTATCCTGTTTAGGTTCTCCTCCCTCAGGTGAATTTAGCTGATTGTGGCTATCCAGTTTAGGTTATCATCCCTCAGGTGACTTTAACCGATTGTGGCTATCCTGTTTAGGCTCTCCTCCCTCAGGTGACCTTAGTCGATTGTGGCTATCCTGTTTAGGTTCTCCTTTCGCAGGTGACCTTAGCCTATTGTGGCTATCCTGTTGAGGTTCTCCTCCATCAGGTAACTTTAACCGATTGTGGCTATCCTGTTTAGGTTCTTCTCTCTTAGGTGATTTTAGCCGATTGTGGCTATCCTGTTTAGGTTCTCCTCCCTCAGGTGACTTTAGCCGATTGTGGCTATCCTGTTTAGGTTCTCCTCCCTCAGGTGACTTTAGCCGATTGTGGCTATCCTGTTTAGGTTCTACTCCCTCAGGTGACTTTAGCCAATTGTGGCTATCCTGTTTAGGTTCTCCTCCTCAGGTGACTTTAGCCGATTGTGGCTATCCTGTTTAGGTTCTCCTCCTCAGGTGACTTTAGCCGATTGTGGCTATCCTGTTTAGGTTCTCCTCCCTCAGGTGACTTTAGCCGATTGTGGCTATCCTGTTTAGGTTCTCCTCCCTCAGGTGACTTTAGCCGATTGTGGCTATCCTGTTTAGGTTCTCCTCCCTCAGGTGACTTTAGCCGATTGTGGCTATCCTGTTTAGGTTCTACTCCCTCAGGTGACTTTAGCCGATTGTGGCTATCCTGTTTAGGGTTCTCCTCCTCAGGTGACTTTAGCCGATTGTGGCTATCCTGTTTAGGTTCTCCTCCTCAGGTGACTTTAGCCGATTGTGGCTATCCTGTTTAGGTTCTCCTCCCTCAGGTGACTTTAACCGATTGTGGCTATCCTGTTTAGGTTCTCCTCCCCACAGGTGACTTTAGTCGATTGTGGCTATCCTGTTTAGGTTCTCCTCCCTCAGGTGACCTTAGCCGATTGTGGCTATTCTGTTTATAGGTTCTCCTCCCTCAGGTGAATTTAGCCGATTGTGGCTATTCTGTTTAGGTTCTCCTTCCTCAGGTGACTTTAGACGATTGTGGCTATCCTGTTTAGGTTCTGCTCCCTCAGGTGACATTAGCCGATTGTGGCTATCCTGTTTACGTTCTCCTCATCAGGTAACTTTAGTCGATTGTGGCTATCCTGTTTAGGTTCTGCTCCCTCAGGTGACTTTAGACGATTGTGGCTATCCTGTTTAGGTTCTCCTCCCTCAGATGACTTTAGCCGATTATGGATATCCTGTTTTGGTTCTTTTACCTCAGGTGACTTTATCCGATTGTGGCTATCCTGTTTAGGTTCTCCTCTCTCAGGTGACTTTAACCGATTGTGGCTATCCTGTTTAGGTTCTCCTCTCTCAGGTGACTTTAACCGATTGTGACTATCCTGTTTAGGTTATGCTCCCTCAGGTGACTTTAACCGATTGTGGCTATCCTGTTTAAGTTCTCCTCCCTCAGGGGACCTTTGGCGATTGTGGCTATCCTGTTTATAGGTTCTCCTCCCCCAGGTGACCTTAGCCGATTATGGCTATCCCGATTCAGTTCTCCTCCCTCAGGCGACTTTAACCGATTGTGGCTATCCTGTTTAGGTTCTCCTCCCTCAGGTGACTTTAGCCGATTGTGGCTATCCTGTTTAGGTTCTCCTCCCTCAGGTGAATTTAGCCGATTGTGGCTATCCTGTTTAGGTTATCATCCCTCAGGTGACTTTAACCGATTGTGGCTATCCTGTTTAGGCTCTCCTCCCTCAGGTGACCTTAGCCGATTGTGGCTATCCTGTTCAGGTTCTCCTTCCTCAGGTGACCTTAGCCGATTGTGGCTATCCTGTTTAGGTTCTCCTCCATCAGGTGACTTTAACCGATTGTGGCTATCCTGTAAAGGTTCTTCTCTCTCAGGTTACTTTAGCCGATTGTGGCTATCCTGTTTAGGTTCTCCTCCCTCAGGTGACTTTAGCCGATTGTGGCTATCCTGTTTAGGTTCTCCTCCTTCAGGTGACTTTAGCCGATTGTGGCTATCCTGTTTAGGTTCTACTCCCTCAGGTGACTTTAGCCGATTGTGGCTATCCTGTTTAGGTTCTCCTCCTCTGGTGACTTTAGCCGATTGTAGCTATCCTGTTTAGGTTCTCCTCCCTCAGGTGACTTTAGCCGATTGTAGCTATCCTGTTTAGGTTCTCCTCCCTCAGGTGACTTTAGCCGATTATGGATATCCTGTTTAGGTTCTTCTCTCTCAGGTGATTTTAGCTGATTATGGCTATCCTGTTTAGGTTCTCCTCCCTCAGGTGACTTTAGCCGATTGTGGCTATCCTGTTTAGGTTCTCCTCCCTCAGGTGATTTTAGCTGATTATGGATATCCTGTTGAGGTTCTTCTCCCTCAGGTGACTTTAGCCGATTGTGGCTATCCTGTTGAGGTTCTCCTTCCTCAGGTGACTTTAGCTGATTGTGGCTATCCTGTTTAGGTTCTCCTCCTCAGGTGACTTTAGCCAATTGTGGCTATCCTGTTTAGGTTCTCCTCCCTCAGGTGACTTTAACCGATTGTGGCTATCCTGTTTAGGTTCTCCTCCCTCAGGTGACTTTAGTTGATTGTGGTTATCCTGTTTAGGTTATCCTCCCTCAGGTGACTTTAACCGATTGTGGATATCCTGTTTAGGTTCTCCTCCCTCAGGTGACTTTAACCGATTGTGGCTATCCTGTTTAGGTTCTCCTCCCTCAGGTGACCTTAGCCGATTGTGGCTATCCTGTTAATAGGTTCTCCTCCCTCAGGTGACTTTAGCCGATTGTGGCTATCCTGTTTAGGTTCTCCTCCCTCAGGTGACTTTAGCCGATTGTAGCTATCCTGTTTAGGTTCTCCTCCTTCAGGTGACTTTAGCCGATTGTGGCTATCCTGTTTAGGTTCTCCTCCCTCAGGTGAATCTAGCCGATTGTGGCTATCCAGTTTAGGTTATCATCCCTCAGGTGACTTTAACCGATTGTGGCTATCCTGTTTAGGCTCTCCTCCCTCAGGTGACCTTAGTCGATTGTGGCTATCCTGTTTAGGTTCTCCTTCCGCAGGTGACCTTAGCCTATTGTGGCTATCCTGTTTAGGTTCTCCTCCATCAGGTGACTTTAACCGATTGTGGCTATCCTGTTTAGGTTCTTCTCTCTCAGGTGACTTTAGCCGATTGTGGCTATCCTGTTTAGGTTCTCATCCCTCAGGTGACTTTAACCGATTGTGGCTATCCTGTTTAGGTTCTCCTCCCTCAGGTGACTTTATCCGATTGTGGCTATCCTGCTTAGGTTCTCCTCTCTCAGGTGACTTTAACCGATTGTGGCTATCCTGTTTAAGTTTTCCTCCTTCAGGTGACCTTTGGCGATTGTGGCTATCCTGTTTATAGGTTCTCCTCCCTCAGGTGACCTTAGCCGATTGAGGTGACATTAGCCGATTGTGGCTATCCTGTTTAGGTTCTCCTCCCTCAGGTGAATTTAGCCGATTGTGGCTATCCAGTTTAGGTTATCATCCCTCAGGTGACTTTAACCGATTGTGGCTATCCTGTTTAGGTTCTCCTTCCGCAGGTGACCTTAGCCTATTGTGGCTATCCTGTTTAGGTTCTCCTCCATCAGGTGACTTTAACCGATTGTGGCTATCCTGTTAAGGTTCTTTTCTCTCAGGTGATTTTAGCCGATTATGGATATCCTGTTTAGGTTCTTCTCCCTCAGGTGACTTTAGCCGATTGTGGCTATCCCGTTTAGGTTCTCCTCCCTCAGGTGACATTAGCCGATTGTGGCTATCCCGTTTAGGTTCTCCTCCCTC